>LR990340.1:32475463-34950926 GCA_905147345.3 Mythimna impura
TTAATTAGTCTCTATATCTTTGCTGTTTTGCTATGTGGTGCGATGCGGCTTCACCTAAAATATGCTACAGTAGTGTTTGGTTCCTAGCGAGCTTGCTTGTCGCTGACGAGGCGGCGCAGCAGGCGGTGCCCCGACAGGAACGTGAGCGCGCCCAGCGGCAGCAGGAAGCGCATCGTGTCGAACATGGACAGCTGCAGCCACAGCACGCCGTACAGGCCCAGCGAGCCTGGGGGAACAGATATGCGCTCAGGTTCATTCAAATTATGAATGATGTATAAAACACCCAGATTGAGCCAGTTATATTATCGTCCTGCCTCTTCCTTCTACAACCACTCTTTGAATGAAATGAATACTACAACTACACTACGCAGCATGGCGACAAGTGTCATTGTCGAGTAAAATGTCAACGTCCGAAGATGTGACAAATGCAGACTGGACTGCGACTGTGCCAGCTAGATTTTGTTAGCGTCAGAATGGCTGGTTGCCTATGGCAAGCGGCTCTGAAAGTTTCAAGAATTGCTACCCAATTGCTTATATTTGCTACATTTCTTCAATAATTGCTACATACGATACATTCAGAGAAATATGAATATTTTTTTGACCAGCCATTCTGACGTCAGACTGGATGGTGGCCTCCGTGTTCAGCATGAAGGACGCAGAATTTCTAAAAGTTTGTTGTATCAATAATTACTTACTAATTGCTACTTTCATGAATTTTAGTTTGAGCTTCGTACATACATTAGGTGAAAAAATATAGATTTTTATTAATATTTGTACGAAGAAGCGCCTAATAATTAAGAAAGGCAACAGTTCTTTTTACTACAGCAAGCATCTTGTTCAAATCTTGCAGGCTCGATCAGGCATCGACTTATTATAATATTGGCGACTAGCCATTCTGACGCTAACTAGATTTTAGAATAGAAATCTCACTCAATTCACTTGATGCAGATATTTTTTTTACGACTTTGCAATCAGTAAATGGAGTCTATGTGGCTCTCAATTCAATATTTAGGAAAATCAATATGCAACATGATAGGCGGTGGCGGTAGATGATCTCTTATATCATAGAGCTTAGAATTGTTATTCAAATTTTTTTTAGAAAGGAACGCTAAAGAAAAGATGGATGGATCACTATAAATCTATCTCTTCTTGATCCACTCCTCAAGTGATATGAAAGTAAAAGGGAGTCAGTGGTAGTGTAATGGTTGATATTGACAGAACAGATTTGGAGAAAAAACGTGTAGTGCCGACGCACCGACCCCAAGTAATACCCATATAACTTGGGATTGGCGATTGGGCAGGCCAGCAACACGACGACTTACCTCCCAAAGCCAAATGGAAGAGCAGGGCGCTAAGCGTGAAGGGGAAGTTGCTGAAGTTGAGGCGCAGCCTGGCCCACAGCAGCAGCAGCAGCAGCAGCGGCGCGGCGCACGCGCACGCGAACACGTCGGACACGAGGCGCGCCGGCCGCGCCTCCGGCGACCGGAAGATGTGCGCGATCTCCGGCAGCGGCCCGCGGTACGGCAGCGATGTACCGCTCACCGGGCTCCCTGTTACCAATTGTTATATTTTGTTTTACACTTTATATCTCCATAAAAATACACATACTTTGTATTTAGCGTACGTATTGTTACTGCTCCGCAAAAAGCGACCGCCTGCCATTCTATGACCATGGCCTGGACCAGGTCCGGTGCCCTGCATTGGGTAAGGTACAGACTGGTATTATCTAACAACCACGAAAGGAAAACTCACCGACAGCATTAGCATCCTTCCCGAAGTTGAAGAGCACCTCCCCGACGGGCCACGCGATGGGGTTGGAGACGGCGCTGTCTCCGAGGTACATGGTCAGCGAGTACGCGCCCGACAAGAAGTTCAGGTGCTTGGCGATGCTGCCCACGTTCTAGTAAAAGAAATATAACTTGTTGTAGTAACTTATTTTGGAAACCATAGTTTATTTTTGTGACGATATCGTAGGAGCTGAGAAATGTAAATAAGTACGCAAGGTCGCTGAAGGTGAATGTACCTACAAACTAGTGAGTATATAAAAAAAGTTTCTTTGGGAAAGCTATTTGTATTCATGAGTACAATCATGTGTTTAAGTATCGGTCACTAATTACCAGTCACCCTGTATATTATTATGTCTCTTTTTATTTTAACCTTTTACTCGCCACGTCTAAAAAACAAAAGCGCGCTCTCAGTGCCACGTTAGGACTTCGTAGTGTTCGTTTTTGTGATCATAAGTTAATATGGATGAAATAAATAGTAAGTAGTTCACATAATATAAATTGGGATGAGTCTAGCAACATAATTAATGATACAAATAAGAACAATATTCTTTTATAAGATTTATTAGCATTTAAAACGCTTAGCGTCTGTCATGTAGACATGGGCGTGTTGGACACATTTTGCTTTGTCATGTATACATGACTGTGGCGGTGAGAAGATTAGAAAAAAAATTTCATTATAAAAACTTAATCAAAAATAAAAAAAACACAATTTGCCTGCAACGGTCTTCCCGACTGATTATAATTTAGGTGTCTTCAAGGCTAGAGTGAATAAGCTCTTATTAAACTAGTGCGATCCATCATTAATGATTGCATCACTGCTTACCATCAGGTAGGATCACAGTCAAACATTGGTTTATATCATTTAAAAAAAAAAACACGTTCCCAGTATTTAAATACTTACAAGTTCAACTTTGTAAGCCTTAGTATTGTCAGGCTCGGCCACGAAGATGGTCTCGTCGTCGTTGTTGGCGCTGCCGACGCGCACGAAGGCTTGCTGCACCAGCACCGGCTTGTTGTACTTGTCGCGCACGCTGAACTTCAACGTCACTCTACACAACAAATAGTTTTGGATTTGTGGGCCAGGTCAATCAACTAGAAACCTGGATAATGTGGACATCGAGGGACTTGCAAATTTGTCTCACTTAAAGAGGTATTATTCCACATATACAGTGTCTCAGATAATCCAGGTATAAATCTCATTACAGAGGGTTCTATTAATAGAGGTGACAATAGAGGTTATTTCAGTTAAAGAGGTGCGATTATTAAATAAAATAACGTAAGTATTTATGTAGGTAGATGTCGTGGCCAGATCATAGAAATTGATCACTTCATGTTATGGCCAACTAAAACTGGCCAGATCGTTTTTAAAGTTAAAATTTGACGATATTTTAATCCTCGTTTGGCCTACTTTCTTTAGACTTTTTAATATCATATCATAGAAATCCTACGTCAGTGATAAGGCCAAACGAGGATCGACATATCATCAAATGTTAACGTTAAAATGATCTGGCCAGTTTTAGTTGGCCATAACATGAAGTGATCAATTTCTATGATCTGGTCACGACATAAGACATTATACATGAGTTTTATACATACCTATAGTGCAAATTAATAAGGAGGTAAAATACACTCGCTATCTAATTATAGAGGTAATTATGACAATAAAATCGAAAGAACGAATCCCAGATATAGAGGTTTGCTTTGTCTCACTAACGGCCTGGTCAAGACTTCGGTCTTAGCGGCGAGCGACGCGGCATCGGTACGCGGGCGCGCGGCGCTATGAGCGGCGTCTCGTGGCGTGCTTCAAACATTTTCATACTTTTGATCTTACCGCTCGCCGCCCCGCGCTTAGCTACCGCTCACAGCGGCAAGGTCGTGAACGGGCCGTAGCAGAGGTAATTCAGTGCTAAAGTATCAGGACCTCAGCATCGAGTTCCAGCTATGGAAGTTTATCCCAGGTCCAACTTTACAGTTTCACTGTATCATCATCACCGTTTTATCCGAAAGACGCCCACTGCTGAACAAAGGCCTCCCCACGCGCCGCGCCCGGGCGCACCAGCTCTAACTCTTGTAAGAGTGGGGGGTGCTCCACAACTCTTCAACTCATTAAAACTGTGATATTGAGTTTATCGGTCACACTGTTTACGCTACAACAAATCAAAGTAATTTGTATTGAGATAATTTATGTGCTAAGGAGTTACATAACCTACCTTTACTGTTTTTTCTCTTAAAAAAAAAAAACTGGGCAAGTGCGAGTCGGACTCGCGCACTGAGGGTTCCGTACAAACTTACAAGGTAAATTGCGGTTTACGATTTATGACGTATTAAAAAAAAACTACTTACTAGATCTCGTTCAAACCAATTTTCGGTGGAAGTTTATAAGGTAATGTACATCATATATTTTTTTTAGTTTTATCATTCTGTTATTTTAGAAGTTACGGGGACACACACACATTTTACCACTTTGGAAGTGTCTCTCGCGTAAACTATTCAGTATATAAAAAAATGATATTAGAAACCTCATTATCATTTTTGAAGACCTATCCATAGATACTCCACACGTATGGGTATGATGAAAAAAAAAATTTGAGTTTCAGTTCTAAGTATGGGGAACCCCCAAAATTTATTGGTTTTTTTTCTATTTTTTGTAAAAATTTTAATGCGGTTCACAGAATACATCTACTTACCAAGTTTCAACAGTATAGCTCTTATAGTTTCTGAAAAAAGTGGTTGTGATATACGGACGGACAGACAGACACATGACGAATCTATAAGGGTTCCGTTTTTTGCCATTTGGCTACGGAACCTTAAAAAAAACTACCTCACATTAGGAATCTCTCCTATATCGTGGATGTGTTCACAAACTTGTACAACTCACATACACAAAACACCCAGACCCGTAACACTTATGGCCTACATACAGAAGGCCATACAAATATTTGTCCCGTACGGGAATCGAACTCTCGACACGCGACAGCAACCAATCACTCAACTACTGCGCCAACAAAGTCGTATTAATTGCTGTTCCTGAAGTAAAACCTGCAGCTAAACGGCTAATCTAGGATAGAAGTTTCGATATCTTTTGGACTCTTATAGGAATCGTTCTACATTAACTTACTTCTGCAAATGATCAGCCTGGAGCTTCTCAGTCAGCTTGTTGGGATACGCCACAGTCGTCACCTTCGGGCTGGTGGTGCCATCCACATCACCGATACCGACTTCCACGCTGCTCACTTGGATCTCACCCAGCACTGCCACATTCACATTAGCTGTCTTAGATCCAGCACTTAAGGCAATCTTGTACAAGCCATATTGGGCCTTAATCTTGCTGAGGTTAAGGACGAAAGTTGTAGGTTCGTTAGGCTTCTGTGTTAGTGGTTGTTTGGACAGAACTACGACGTCGTCGGCTAGGCGTGTTCCAGACTGTGCGACGACTTCTTCGGGTTTCAGTAGTCTGACTGGGCGCCCGATCAGGTCGGTGATGGAGAACTCAATGCTGTCTGACTCTGACGTGATGTATTTCTTGCCTTTGATTGTGATACTGATGGGCGATGGCTGTGGACAAAGTGTTTACTGTATTATGCAAGCCTGAAATGGATTTATATTAAAAAGGCTGAAAATAAAGCTCTGGCAAAACTGAATCCTGTGGGAGTGACGAAATTAACTAGAGTCAAATGCGTCGAATAACTCAAATGAAAGTTTTCAAAGTGGCACAAATAGTTTTAAACGTAATTTGTTCAGACCAAACGCATTGTTCAGACCAAACGTATTGTCGGCCGCTGACCGTGAGCGCGCGTTACGCAGTTTATCGATTTTCCTTATACAACATTATTTATAGTATATGCGAAACCTGAATATAGTTTGTTCAGAATCAGTAGTTCGATTTAAATCATTTTTATACCATGTTATATTTTTCCCAAAAATATTTAAGTCACAAGTTGGATAAGTACCACCGACACTAAGTACAACACAGGTCACGGTAATAGCGGGCATTAACCGCCAGCGCAGACCTGGATACGGGGGCAAAACAACCCCTTAGTCGCCCGGTGACCATGTATTTGTGCGGATAATCAGGTAACTTAACATGCATATAACATTGTGATTTTTCATGATACAGTTATGAAAGAAAGAAAGAAGAATGTTGTAATAAATAATGTTGTATATTAACTTCTCGTTCACACCGAACCGATTATACGCTATTACGTAGTGCGTTGTCGCTAACACTCGGTGGCTGATTATTGTGCTACGCTAGCAAGCCTACTCTTTTTGTTCTCACAGGTAACGCATTCTACGCTATAGCGTAATGTCGATTTGGTGAGAACGCATACTGCAGACTGAGTCCACGTTCACACTGGGGCTGACAGTGAGCATACTCACAGTCGGCAGCGGACAATATGTTTGGTGTGAACGATGCCTTAGTCGCGTCTAGAATGGGTTTCAGCTCAGTATCAGTATAGATAGCATCAGCTGGTCATTTTAAAACACAATCGGCCCTCAAACAAACAAACAAATGGTTTTATCATGGTCTGTAATCTTGCACGAAATGGGGCTACTGCCTCACCCGTTATAAACTATAGCATATACAAGCTTTTTTTATTTAGGTATGTCTTTGGATGCCTTTCTTATTAGTCTTAAGAAATTGACACTAGTTCCATTGCAGTTTATTTGGGTGCAATTTAAATCTTGGTGATATGACATGATGGTATATGTATGTGGTGATGTTTTAAAAATCTTAATCTATAATATAAAAACTGGGCAAGTGCTAGTCGGACTTGCGCTCTGAGGGTTCCGTACAAACTTGAAAGGTAAAATGCGGTTTACGATTTATGACGTACTAAAAAAAAACTACTGACCAGATCTCGTTCAAACCAATTTTCGCTGGCAGTTTTTATAGTAATGTACATCATATATTTTTTTTAGTTTTATCATTCTCTTATTTTAGAAGTTAGAGGGGGGGGGACACACATTTTACCACTTTGGAAGTGTCTCTCGCGCAAACTATTCAGTTTAGAAAAAAATGATATTAGAAACCTCAGTATCATTTTTGAAGACCTATCCATAGATACCCCACACGCATGGGTTTGATGAAAAAAAAAATTTTGAGTTTCAGTTCTAAGTATGGGGACCCCCAAAATTTATTGCTTTTTTTCTATTTTTGTATGAAAATCTTAATGCGGTTCACAGAATACATCTACTTACAAAGTTTCAACAGTATAGCTCTTATAGTTTCGGAAAAAAGTGGCTGTGACATACGGACGGACAGACGGACAGACAGACAGACAGACAGACAGACAGACATGACGAATCTATAAGGGTTCCGTTTTTTGCCATTTGGCTACGGAACCCTAAAAATGAATCGCAAAATGTGTTGGTAAGCGCATAACTCAACAACCCTTGGACCAATTTGGCCAATTCTTTTTTTAAAATGTTCGTTGAAGTTCAAGGATGGTTTTTAAGTAGGGTAGAGTAGGGTAGAGTAGTCAGTTGACGGGAGCGAAGCCGCGGGCAAAAGCTAGTACTAAATATTATAGTTTTTCCCTTACCACATCATCAGCGAGTGCGGTAGCAGCTTCGATCAAGAGACAGGCTCCTTTGGGCGTGTTGACAGAGCGGCGAGACAGCAAGTACTCGGCGAACTTATACCTCTGCTCGTCGCTCAGGGGAGATGGTTTCTTCAGGTTCTTGTAGGTTCTGTTATTCGAAGATTATTGAACTTAACAACAGCCATTACACGCGCCTAGGCTTGGTTTTATTACCACATCTATATTATCTAAAGAGATTGACAGAGGCGATATGAACCATAATGGAATGCAATTTCAACATTTAATTTCGCTAGAAACTGGATCCATGTTTGGATGCAGAATGCAGTAAAGCCCTGTCACCAACAGTTTCCAGTTTGTGCAAACTTCACCCTTCTGCCTGAATTTGCAGCGCAATAGTGCAGCAACTCGCAGTGTGTTTCGAGCCGCTATTAGAATTGATTTGACTTGTACTGACAAATCTTCTAAAGATAACATTGAAACTGAAAAGTTGTTGAAACTACTACGGTCCGGACTAAGCGTTTCGCTTTGTCGTTTATACTGCGTACATCGAAGGACTGGAACAATTTGCCTGCTGCGTTCTTCCCGTCCGATTATAATTTAGGTGTCATCAAGGCTAGAGTGAATACGCTCTTAATAAACTAGTTCACCTCACCATCTACGATTGCATCACTGCTTACCATCTGGTGGGATTGCAGTCAAGCACTTGTTTATATCAATCAAAAAAAAAAAAAAACAAATGTGTGATCCAACCTGGAACTCAATTTCAAAATGCCCACGCTATTTAGTCGCACTCGCAACCACTCGTGACGCTTGACTACCCATTCAACCAAGGGATTTAAGTTAAAGTCACATTGATTGCTTACCTCTGAATGGTGGTCAACAGATTGGAGGTGACAGGCAGGCCTCCTTCGAAGTGCAGCGCCTTGGAGTCGCTCTCGTCGGCAGCTAGCAGCACGCCCTCCGCGTGCGAGGCCGTCCACGCGCCGCAACCCATGTGCTCGCAGAGAGCGAACACGTAACCATAGCTGGAAATAATTAAATTTTTAATAACGAAGTTAATCTATCTATATAATATAAAAATGAATCCCTATTTCCCTTGGTCGCCATCACGCGTGAACGGCTGGACCGATTTCACAATTATTTTTTTTGTTGTGTTCGTTATTGTCAGGAGAAGGTGCTTATGAAAGAAAAAATTTAAAAAATTGGTAGTAGGGTAGAGTAGGATAGAGTAGGGTAGAGTAGGGTAGAGTAGGGTAGCGTAGGGTAGAGTAGGGTGGAGTAGAGTAGAGTAGGGTAGAGCAGAATTGAGTAGTCAGTTGACGGGAGCAAAGCCGCGGGCAAAAGCTAGTATATTTATATAAAAAGAAATATCCTGACTGACTCACCAAGTTGTCTAAACCCTTAGACTTAGGAGAGTTGAAATTTTGTACATGGTTCCCATTATGCAGACAAGGAATAAGGACCAGTTCACACCGAAACGCGACGCGACGCTGCGTGAAGAGCGACTCAAAATATAACTTTATTTACTTTATGAAAACATTCACATTTCATTTCATAGTGAAAATTCAGAATTGTTGAACAGTTGCGCTGCGAGTCATTTCAACCTGAAATGTGTATCTCTTAGCGCATCGTCTTGTCGCGTCGCGCATCGGTGTGAACTAGCCCTAAGGAAGGATATTCCGATATTCAATCCCTAAGGGGATGAAAAAGGGTGGTAAACATTGTATGGAAAATAGTTTGTTTGTGATCAGATTTTTCAGACAGATGAAGCAAAGCAGTAGGCTGAAGTTATTATACAAAAAAAAAAAAACAATAAAAGTATTGAAATTAAACTGTGTTTTTGAAGCTAATCAAAAAACCAATACTTACAAGTAGACACAATGATACTAGATCTATTATCAAGCAAATGAGCAGATTGTATATACTGATACAATAATTTGTATAATCTGCTATAATGATGATTATGATTATTTCCCTCCAAAAGCTATATAAATGTAATCACTGTAAATAATAGCCTAAAAAAGCTGCCACATGGAAATACTGATCTCTGATTATCAACAATTCTTACACTTAGGTTAAACCTTAATGTGTCAAGCTAGGGTTTTGTTCATGATCTGTAGACATCTCCCACTTTATGATTAAGTAATTGAGTAGGGTTTCCGCACTTAGATATATTCTTTATTGTACACCAAAAATACAAATTACATTAGGAACTTAAAATTAATAGGGTGTCACAATGGGTGGTCTTATCGCTAAAAGCGATTTTTTTAGATGGATTTGACAGAGAAGGAGAAAAAATAATATAATATAGAATAAATAATAAGATACGCAAGTAACTACCTGCATATCTTTGGTGGTGTACTATTTACATATATACAATACATAAACTTATAAATTGCATATAGTACAAACAATATAATATAATATATATATAATGACTAGCTGACCCGGCGAACTTCGTACCGCCTATCCTACTCTACCCTACTCTATCCTACTCTACCCTACTCTATCCTACTCTACCCTACTCTACCCTACTCTACCCTAATTGCGACTATAATTTGAGATTTAAACTATCCTATCTCTCAAGTTGGATCGAACTGCACATGGTGTGCGAATTTTATTATAATCGGTTAAGTGGTTTAGGAGTCCATTGAGGACAAACATTGTGACACGAGATTTATATATATTAAGATGAAAGCAAAGAAATGATGTACTTAATGACGACGTTCACTTAGTCCGCATTGTGCGTGCAGAACATTTTGCGGCGGCCAAAACCTTTGGTGGACTTATTCCAACCAGCTTACTTCTCCAAAAACCCACTTCATTATAAAACAAAAAAAAAATACTCACTTGGCTGGCGAGTCATCTTTCTTCAACAACTGAATAAGATTCTTCAAAGCATCTTCTCTGTCAAAAACACTGCCTTTGCCAAATGCCTTCAAAGTGTACACGGCATGATATATGTCCGAGATTGTGGCATCCTTCTTGTCCAGCACTTGGGTGGTTGGATGCAGAACCTCTGGTTTCAAGTAGTTTTGGCAGCTGGTTATGGCTGCAGCATTTGCTAGTTGGAACACTTGCTCAATGTTATTAGTATCATACTTGATGTTTTTGAGGTGCTGTAAAAACAAAAGGGATTCTTATGTTACCAATCCATACTTAATATTAAAAATGTGAAAGTGTCTGTTACGCTTTCATGGTTTTGTTGAAATTTGGTAAGAATAAAGCTTGAACTTCAAGGATGTACACAGTTTTTTTACTTTTTATCCATCTTTGACTGACTTTGAGTCAGCAATACTAACATTCACGCGGAAGAAGCTGCTGGCAGAATCTAGTAATAATATAATTCAATTGACTTTGTAAATATGATTACATTTGTTCCCTCCATACTCAGCTTGAATAGCTACCTATTCATCATAGTTGTTAAAATCTACTATAAAAATCTGCAGTGTGCTTCTCCTTGACATCAAAAAAGCTTTACTTTCAGCTTTTTTGATGACAAGAGGTTTTTCCTTCAAGCATAAAATTTGGAAGTATGTTTGTATCGTTTGACCCTTTTGAGTTCTAATTTTTACAGACTTCTGTGTTCTTTGTAAGCCCCATGGTTCACATAGAACACAGAAGTCCACGAGTGTCTGGAACAGATAGACAAGTCATCAGCAACAAAGAATAAAACGCCACAAAAACAAATTGGCGAAAGCACTCATAAACACAGATCTGAAGTTAATTTCTGTATGAAATGACAAATCATAGGATGTGCTAAATCTCTAAAAATCAATTATGTCAGACAAATTTAATTATAACTGAATGGCTGATTGTAAATGGAAAAAAAAAAAATTTTTTTCTGTTCTCTCAGTTCTCTTCAAAATAATGATTTGATATTTATCATAGTATTTAGCATAGTTTTAGCATATTGACTCTTGCTGCTACAAAAGCCTAAGTACAACTTTTTAAAATTCCAATTTAAATCTACTATGAGAAATAAAGCTATATTTTTTTTATTTATTGCTTTAATTTAATTTCAATACAAGGATTTCAATTTTTTTATTCTGAGAACCATAGAACTATAATCCAGACATACTCTTAGTTGATTCTTATTTAAATGGTTTACACTAAACAAATAAAATCCAATGAGTAATGTTTGATTAAAATTGATAGTATTCCGAAGTACTAACTCACCTCACAAATGTCAGGAATGTCAGCATTTAACTCTGCTAGCCCCTTGACAGAGTAGTACAAAGCTGTGATGTCATTACTCTTCACATTCTCCTGTAGAATGTTTTGTAGCCGCTTTAGGTCTATTGTGCCTTGCAGAGTGTTACCATGGCTCAGAGAGAGTGCACTTATTAATAACAGGAATAGGGCTGAAAACATCACTGTATTATGTTATTGCGTTTATATTAGAGGTGTTAAAATTTGATCGCTTTGTTGTGGGAAATTCTTATCAGACACAAGGGTTGTTGCCACAACAACATATCACATTGTTTGAAGTCAAAGGCTATATGACAACATTCTGTCACTAGTTTTATTTTCTGTATTGCATAAATAATAATCAAAAGAGCGGATACTTTGGTAAGAATAACCTGTAAAGCGAATTTGTACGGCCGGCGATGCCTGAATAACAATGACGTGTCCTTAAGATTTTAACGTAAATAAAGCCTTTGAAAACCTATCTAACACAACTGATACTTTAATATTCCACCGAAATGGTTGTGTAAGCTTCAAAATCATCAGAAATTTAAATGAAATACAAGAAAAATATCAATTTTGTGTGCCACGCTAATGTTAATATTATTGTATGAAAGAGTGGAAACATACCATGAAAATACATTTCTACAGCCTAAAAAATCAGAGATCACTCTGATTTTATATTCACAATCTTATTTTCTATTAGTATTTGGCTAATTTTATAATAAATGCTTCGATAGCCGGCTCCACTTGACAAACACGTTTGACAGAAAATCATCGACGTAAGCATAGCACAATATCAATGTTACTACAAGAAATAATCCAGTAGATAGAGAGTAGGGATGTTACATTCTACATAAAAAAACGATTATTCATTAATTGATTGCTTTTTTTACATAAAAAAGTAGATGAATTAATAATCGATTTTTCCTTAAATAATAATCGCTTTTGTTAAATTAATAGACTTTTTCCTTGTTGGTCAATTAATTTCAAAATAAACGCCAATAATATTATATTAATCACAGTTTAGTAAATTAAAAATAAACAACAGAAATAACAAGTTTTCAATTAATTACCGTGTTTTTATGCAAATAAATGTTATTCTATTCTATTCTATTCTATTCACAAGTTAACAAGATTAAACTATTTACATAAAAAAATAAATATTATAGAAATTTGTAAGCAATGAGAGAATAAGAGCTTAGGTAAGATAGGATATTATTCATTTAATATTGGCTTCTCGAGAACTATCTCTCTGCTGGAACCATAGAATCCGGACGGTCGCGGGGTGGTAGATGAAAAATAGCTTATGATTGATTTATGATCATTAAAAAAAAATCGATTATTAATCGATTGCTTGTAATATTGAAATCGCTTATTAAAATCGATTTTTATTAAATAAAATCGATTTTAATTGATTATTTTTTCACATCCCTAATAGAGAGATAGAGTACAGTACAATCGTGCCCAAGATAAAAAAACATACATTCAACCGAACATATAACCTCCTCCTTTTTGAAGTCGGTTAAAAAGAAACTAATTAGAGCTTAAATAGGTGATTGTGCTTCACATAAAACCAAGACAACAAATATCACTTTCTAGTATGGAGTCTAGTACTTTTTAGGTTTATTGATTACTTGTCTACATTTTGAAAGTAAAGAACATCAATCAATAATAATTTAATCATAATTTCCAAAACCGATTGAGACAATTTCGTTTTTAGTCAAATCAATTAAAGAACATCTCTATCTCTAAACGTCAAATGGCAGTTTGACAGTTCGATTTCTTCCTTCCATTTCCATTCCGAAGTTAAATTTTTAGATTGTACTGCAATTGTTTTGATTAATTAGCAAAATGGCAGGTGCAGTCGCTAAGATTCCGTCTCTGATTAGCTGTGAGTATCGTTATGTTAACTTAAAACTTATTGTATATTTTTTACTGTAAGGTCTGTTTTGCTTACCTCAGTTATGTAATTCTGATTTAAAAATTGGTTTGAAGGTTAGGTCGATATTAACGAAAATAAAATATATTTTTTGACTTATTTACACTGTTTCACACTCATCGCTCATTACATATTTGTACACTGTAGAAGCTGTCATTCAATACGTACCTATCAATTACTAATTACCCATTAGTACAATTAATCAAATGTAATTTTTCAGCTGGACTCACGGCAGCTCGCCCCAAATTCAATATCTTTATGAAGTATGCGCGAGTGGAGCTGGCTCCCCCTAAACTGGGCGAGATCCCACAGATCAAGGCTGGTATTGCCAAACTGCTGACAACTGCTAAGACTGGTGCATGGAAGAATCAGACCATCAAGCAGGCCTCATTGAATGTCCTTGTGGGTGCTGAGGTCATCTTCTGGTTCTACATTGGAGAGTGCATTGGAAAACGCCACATTGTAGGTTATAAAGTTTAAGTTCTGGTTGTAAGCGTTAATTCTGTAGATATTATGTTCAGCAAATAAATTATTAAATCAGCATGCATTTGTTTTATTTATATTATGTGAAAAGTACTGTAGTTGTGAATATGTTTCGAAATGCTTATATTGTCTCCAATTTTTGGGATATTAAAATTGTAGTTAGAAAAAGAGAACAGTCCTACTTTATTTTAGCAACTTGAAATAAAACCAATATTAAATACAGACTACATTATATTACAATACAAATAAAACTATTTTACAATGGTGCACATTGTTCCATAAGCCTGTAGGGATTACATGCACTGGTAAACCTTAGCTCTGTCTCAATCTCTGGTGGCCCTCTCAGCCATAGTCGGTCCCTGTAGTACTCAGCACAGCTCAGGAACTCCTTTTCATTGTATCTGCCTACCTCTATTGGCACAAACGGGTCTAAGTGCTCAAAGCCCTGTGAAAAACCAAAATAAGAATTAAGGCATTTTTACATAACCCATTATGGAACATCAATTTAGAACCCTTTTTAGTGATTTGGGCCTGTATCATAGACAACTAAATAAAAGTACAGGCTACTTTGCTCAAAAAATTAACTTTGCTTGCCATATTTTCATGCAGAAAAAGTTCAGTAAAAATGAAAACTTTAATGGCTTTCTTCATTTTTTCTACCAAAATGGCCAGTATCCACTATTTAGTTTAAACCAAGAAGGTTTGTTATACTACTTTTCTAATTACCTTTTTATACAGCAAATATCTTGGAAGGTAACTTTCTTGATGATCATCAGGGACTGCTAGCTGATCTGCAGATACTACTATGGCGCCATTCGACTGTCAAAGCACCAGAATAATATTATATGTAAGGAGTAATTCATACAAACTGCCAAGTCCTTTTTTTGGAAATGAAAGCACCAATTTTAATTAAACTTAAGTGATAGACGCAATGTACCTACCTACCAAGAATAGAATAAACTTTATTGTACACCAAATTAGTAACAAAACTTTTACACTAACTACCAAAAGAAAAAAAGAGGAGAGAAGTTCTAAATTTTTTTGAAAAATTGTTTTGAAACATTAGTGAGAGCAGTTTTAAGTTTGCTGTAGAAGTGAAAAATCACTCAAAAATGTTCGAAATTAATTTTCAGCCCTAATCTGCTGCGTCTATGTGACTAGTTTAAATTATATTGATTTGTAAATTTCCAAGAATAAAGACTTGATAGCTTTTATTAAAAGCCGAGAGAAATAAATGATTTTAAACAGTATTTTATGAACACTCGATTTTTTGTTCATCTCAAAACAAATAAACCTACCCAGTCATTATTTGTGAGTTTTAAGAAGGAGGTAGTGAGTGTGACTTCTTCTGGTGTGACTTTCTTCTTTGTTGGAGTGTTGAGACGCGTCAACGGGTAGAAGAAACTATTGAAACCGTCGATCGCCACGAAAGTTTTACATCTGAAAATCAAAAATATTTTTGGAGTAATTTATCTACTAAGACATATAAACAAAGTTCTGAATTATGACCCAACATTAGCTCACCATTCAGACATACAATTCCTTCAATAATAAGTATAATGGCAACGATGCAGGGGATGAACTCGTCAGAAGGGGGACGAACTCGTCAGAAGGGGATCGAATATGGCAGCAATAGGACCTGAGTCTATTGTGCCGCTCCCCTTCGGATACCTACGCAATCTGGTAAGGAAACGAACTAGAGACCTACATCACAGACTATGGGAAGAACATAGTGAGTGCAGGCAGGCCAAGGAGGCACTTTCCTCCATCGATCACCGCTTTACGAAACAGGCCCTACGACTGACTAAACCTCAGTTGCGAAAAGTGACGGCCGTAACAACTGGCCACGGGACCTTTAATAAGCACCTCTCTGTCATAGGAATTACAGACAGCCCACTGTGTAGAGCCTGCATGGAGGAGGACGAGACAGCAGCACATCTGCTTCTAAGCTGCCCAGTTGTCGCTGGATACAGGGCAAAATACTTCGGAAACCCAGGTAACCTCCGCGAAATGGTCAATAACACAAAGGCGCTGCTGGCCTTCCTGGAGGAGCTGGGGTGGATCGAATGACGCATTTGTCCCACCCGTACGCAAAATACGCGCTTAGTCGTGGAGTTGCGGACACCAGCCCGAAATACAAAATAAAATAATACAAAAAAAAAAGTATAATGCCGTCATTTAAATATCTATACTTATGACATTATCTATAAAGCTGAAGAGTTTGTTCGATTAGCCTTTTGAGTGCGTAATTAGAGACACAATAGAAAGACAATGGCGCGTTAACGCCGGCGTTAATGCGGGGATCAACAGCTTAAACGCGCTAATCTCAAGAACAACAAAAAGTATATTTTTGCATAGATAGCCCATTTATCGAGAAAAGCTAGGTTATACAACACCATGCTACGACCAATAGGAGCGGAACAGTAAAGAAGAAAGATGTGGGGACAGCTATCTAAGTAAAAGGAGAAACTGACTGACTGACATTTCAACGCACAGCCGAAACTACTGGGTTTAGGAGCGTGAAATCTTGCATAAGATTTAGTTTTATGACGTAGGCGATCTTCTCTTAGTAGATTTTACGAAACTCATCCCCTAAGGGTCCAAAATCCTACTTTCACGCGAGCGTTGTCGCTGGCAGAAACTAGTTAACAGCAGCATAGGTGGATCGTCGAAAGGTCACGGGAGCAGTGACAATGTTTGGGAAAGGTCAACGCTATGCCATGAGCCAGGAATGAACGCCTTTTGTCTGATGAGATAGAAGCATAAGCATGAAGCAATATATAATAAGTACCTACTAAATAACTTACTGTTTATTACTGGACAATATCTTGATCTCGTCGACGATCGCGTCGATGACGTCACAGGCATACTTGACGCGACTGATGCCGTGCTCCACGAGCGCCGACAGCGGGGCGCCCGCCTCCGTCTTCTCGCGTTTACTCCACACGTACTCTTTCGAGATTTTCAACTGAGGACAAATTAATGTTTAATTGAAGTGACAATTTAATTGCTTTCACATGGGTTGTTGCGTATGCAGTGCCATGAAAGCTAATGAGATAATTATGTTGATAGGTAGGGTTGAATATCTTAATATAAATCTAAAATTATATCGTTATTTACGTATACCTTGGGATAGTAGAAAATTATCCCAAGGAAGCATACTCCCGAGTCCCGGAATAAAAGTAAATAAAAGTACCCTATAATACGGTAAAAGTATCCTACAATACAGTAAAAGTACCCTACAATACGGTAAAAGTACCCTACAATACAGTAAAAGTACCTTACAATACGGTAAAAGTACCCTACAATACGGTAAAACATGTTGGTCAGTCTGAAGTTGTCGTTTCGAATTATTGAAAAAAATATGCAATGCCCAGTCGCCATAAAGGTAGAACTACATTGGGCACAAGTAAGCCACGTACGCCGATCTGAGCGTATCGGTCTCTACATTCATTGTATATGGCAACTAGACTACAAATCAGGCGTAGCTCACGATTGAATCTTAAATAGAATTACTGAATTGTTCGAAATTCGGAGCGGTCAAGATATTTTGGCCGTACTGTATGTGCTATTCCATGGTTTACCCGTGTACCAAGATTCATCGAAATCTGTTCAGCCGTTCGAGCGTGAAGAAGTAAAGGGGTGACCAGACGGTTCAAACCAACGTCCCAACCAAGGTGACCTTGCTAGTTTCAATACGTGTAGACAGCAGTTGTAATCCATGACCTTCAACACCCTTGGTTGGGAGGCGCGTTTTCCTACCGAACGTGTTGGCGCGTGGTTTACATCCATGTAGCCGTAACACAAACCAAACACACAGCTTTCAAACCAAGGTCACCTTGGTTTGGTTGGAAAGCTAGTTTGCAACCGTCTTGTCACCCCACAACAAACACACACACACACAAACTTTCGCCTTTATAATATTAGTGTGAAGTGTGAATAGTATGGATTCAAATCTATGTTTAGAGGTCCAGACTAATTAGTGGTTTTCTGTACAAATATGAAGTACTCACATCACCAGATTTGAGCAGTGTCTGGTTCTGGCTCTTGAAGTGTATGAGCCATGCGGCGGCGTCGAGCGGCAAGTCCACTAAGCCCTCGCGCTTCTGCGAGTTGGACATCTCCTTGTGACGCGGCACACGCCGAAGCCATTCTGACACTGTGTGGTGGAAATAAAAACACACTTATATTTGAATTCGTATTACAGATTGATTATTAATTTTTGAAACAACAAACTCTTTATCATACAAAATTAAACTCAAATTCCAAGAACCCACACTTTTTAGAGCCTTTTACCAATTTAATGGTTACTTAAAAATCCACAGGTACACAGAGCTAATGCCGATGGATTGAAATAACCTCGATTTTCATTTGAAGCGTAGAAACAAATTATTTTATTGATCCTGTCTGTAAGTGCAACAGGTCACAAAAAAGTAATTGCACAAAATAGACTTTTTAATATTTTTTCACTGTAATGAAGTTTGTGTGAAATTTATGATTTAAGTTTCTATCTTACTGAATGCTTACTTGCTTATTTCATCCTCAATATAGTAAATACTAATGAACACAGCAATTTTATCAACATCACATAATAAATAAAACATTCAATTTAATGAGTAATAAATTTATAATCCGTATTTTAGTTATAAACAATTACAGGTGCCCCTGTTCAAAACATGAGCCACACGTTGAGTGCTGCAAGTGCCTATACACCTGCACTTTGGAGGATTTAATAAGCCACTGATGCTGCAGTTAATGTAGCCAGATAGTGGTCCCAAACAGATGTTGCCATCGTTTCGAAAAGAAGAAGTAGTAACTCACCCCACGGCACATGCACAATTAGATAGCCCTCTTCATGGACATAGTGCAGGAGATGAGCAATTGTTATTGACTTGCCTGTGCCCTTTTCACCATCTGATGTAATGCTAAGGAAACTTTATTCAAATGTTATTTAAAATAAATACCCAGGCATAAAAATAACTAATAGATCTATAATGACTTTGTAGAGGGATTCTTTTTATGTTGTATTATATTTATGTTATGTTGTAGTCATATCCCTGAGAGGACACAATATTTTTTAAATACATACCATATGAATGCTCACAATAGCAAATAGAACTAGTCTTAGTTCTATTTGCAATTGTGAGCTGGTGGCAAAAAAGGAACAGAATTTTGGTGAGAAGTGAGATTAATTGTAAACCAGCTTATCTCCTTCTCTTAAAGAGAGTCAATGGTGAATTTAAACATTTACACCTTACTCATCAAAACCAATTATTAAAAAAAATGGTTTGTTGTCACACATTAACAGTTACATAATGGAACTACTGAGGTTTTTTTAAATCACTAGTTCCATTTTAAAAGAATCTGTAAATAATGGAACTAATGTTGAAATTTATTATCACTAGTACCCCTAGTTATTTTTTATTATTTTAAGCACTTGTAATTTTTTTTTAAGAGGAGAAAAACTAGAGGTAGAAACACTTGTTGTAACATTTTTGAAGGGTTGAAAAACACTAGTGAAATTTTTGAAGGGTTGAAAAACTCTAGGGATAAAAACACTTGTAAAATTTTTGGAGGATTGAAAAACACTAGGAGTAAAACGCTTAGTTATTATAATAATCATATTCAATAAAATTAATAATATTGATCCATCATGGAACTGTTAATGGTACTAGTGACAACAAACAAAAAAAAATATAGAGCACCACACTCGGATAAGTTAGATTGTCTTTTGATAAACATAATGGTACAGGGCAACTAGAAGAGTAAAGTGCTTATCAAATTTGAAACAGCAGGTTGTTAGCGGTGGTTTGCACCACCCCTGGTAGTCTGCCATCCCAAGGCATAGCCCCCTTGGCCTAAGGGAAAATAATATGCTATTGATCCTTAGGTCACACAACAGTTAAGTTATAAAGGATACAAAGAACATATCTAATGACTGGCTTGTCCATATCACTAGCCCTTATACAGTTCATGAGATCAAGAGCAGGCCGGCGCACCATTATAGCTGTTTCTGTGAATGTCTTGGTCTGTAGCTGGAAACTTTTTGGGAACCCACCATGACCAAAGAGCTGTTTGCAAAGATCTGGGTTCATTGTGTAGAATAAACCTTCTTGCTTTTCATTGTGTTGCGACTGTAACAAACAATGATAAATATGTTTTATATAAATAGTCTCTTGATATTGTATTTCATTGATAGAATAGTGTACGCCGTACGGTAAACTTACGGGTGAGTGCTCAGTAGTTCTAAAAGTAACAGCTTGAGAATAGCGCCGGCAGATATGCCTCCAACTACGTGACAGCATTGTGAACAAGTGTAAGAACTGAATATATAGAATTTGAAGAATTTCTTTGATACTTTAATAATTTTATAATGATCGACAATTAATCACAACATAACCTCAAAAATAAAAATATGAAGTTCGGTTCTGTCAAGAGTGTCAAAATTAATGACGTAAACTGTTTCGTTAAGAAACACTTTCTCGCAGTAAGGTAATTATTTATAAAAAAGTTATTCTCAACCGCAGCTCTCGTCTGTCAGTAAATCAGAACTTGGTCGAATACTTTTTATTCGCATAAAATCGTAAGCTTATTTTATTTTAAAAGACAAACTAGTGCTTGACTACGATCTCACCTGATGGTAAGCAGTGGTGCAATCGATGATGGTGAAGCGCACTATTCATTCTAGCCTTGAAACCACCCCGGGAAGACCGCAGCAGGCAAATGCAAATGGAGAGCAGTGGTGGCCGAGTGGTAACGGCCCCGACTTACAAGTTGTAGGTCGCGGGTTCAAACCACCGAACAGCCAGGCGCATTACTTTGTGTAATTTATTTCATCACCACTGCTCTCAAAAACGGTGAAGGAAAACATCGTGAGGAAACCGGCATGTCCTAGAACCAAAAATTCGAAGACATGTGATATTCACCAATCCGCTCTGGGCCCGCGTGGTGAATTACGGCCCATTCCCTCTCCTAGAAAGAGGAGGCCTGAGTCCCAGCAGTGGGAACATTAAAAGGCTGATTATGCTTATGCTATATGAAACTGTTTTCTTTCTATATCCTTTAGAAATTTTTGTAAACTAGCACTGTGAAGATAGTGCACAACAAGGGAAAATGAGACCAAGATTGGTAGTGATCGTTTTTTTTTTATTTTTTTCTATACATCATGTAATGACCACATAGAAATAATTATCATTTGAAGTACTATTATTAGGGCAGGGTAAGGCCCGAGGATTCACCTGTTTTACAGGCATACCCCCAATTTCTAATTTAACATTTGAAGTTGAGAATTTCTCACTCTAGTTTGAAAAGCTATCAAAATTTGGCATTCAGGTAAAGTTTGACACATTCCTAACTCAAAATACTCAATTCAGCATTCCATCATTCTTGTATGATACGTTTAGCGCAGTGGTTGAGCGATTGGCTGCGCTACGTGTCGCAGGGTCGATTCCGGCTCTGGCTGTTTTTGTAGGAGAGTTATAAACACACCCAAATTTTTCAGGCAAAATTCTTAGTGTTAGGCAACATAAAAAATCTTATAATCTTAGATTTCCAGTAAGTATATTTAATTCTTACGACTTATTTTGCATTCGTTTTTTCTTAAATAAACTTGTAGGCCTTGCTTGGCTTAATACCTTAGGATCTGCTTGAGTTACTTTCTCCATAACATCTTTTATCACAACAGTTTCAAGTTCCTGTCTATCCTGGGCTTCAAATTGTACAACTTTTTCTCCAAGGATCTTTGTATCAGACTTTTCAGCCACTGTTTTATATTTTGATTTTTTGAGAATGGATGTGGTTCCATTTTCAATAATTTTTGCGTGTGCATCGTATATATCACTTGGTTTCTGTATACCTTCAGTTGGATTGTAAGGTTGAATGTTAGAGTCTATGGGACTGTGTTTGAAGGTAATCTCTAAAGTGTTGCTGTCATCCTCATCAACAAATGACACTCTTCTTTGTAGCTTGGGTGCTTGTGTTTCACTTGTGTCTTCATCATCATCATCTTCTTCTTCTTCATCATCAACCTCCTCATTGTCAATAATGTCAGATAACCTGAAAATAATAGCATTTATAAAAATCAATTGCTGTTTATTAATTTTGCTAAAACTTAAAAACTACTTGACAAATTTGTTTTTTTTTTTAATGTTTATTTTACAGGGTTAGTGTACAAGAAAAAAAAGGAAAACACATTAAAAAGGATAAAAAAAAAAATTGGTTATTTTGTATGGGAGTCGCCTTGTAATGGTTCCTACCAATAATTGCATGGAGGCAAAGCTGCAAGTGGTCACTAATCTGACATAAAATATAATATTGGAATGGATTTAAATTGTAGCCAGAGTACTTATAATATGTCTTACCTGTCTAGTTCGTCTTCAAGTTCATCCAGCTGTTCAAGTTCATCTAACCTTGCCAAAAGGTCTGCTGTATTTTTATTTTGTACCCTTGCTTTACTTCTCACTTCATGAATCAATTTTTCCAGTTCTATCTGTTTATCAATTACTTGCTGCAGTCTGTCTGAATTAGATGTTTGCTCTGGGGTTTTAGTTTCTTTGAAACTAACACTTTTTTCTTGATCATTATCAGTCTTTTCTTGATTTGTTTCTTCTGTTTTATTTTTTATTTTAATGTCATGTTCTAGGTCATTAACATTATGTTCTTTTGGATAGCTTGTCTTTGTCTTAGTTATATGTTGGTTATCAATATTATCATCTTGTATGTAAGATAATTCATTTGTCAACTCTTCTTGAAGCTCTAATTCCTCTAACCTGTCCCAAAGTTCTTCATCTGTGATTTCTTCTCCTTGAGCCTGCTCTTCTTTGCCTTTGTTTTGTTTATATTTTTTTACATTTTCCCGGTGTGCTTGCCTCCAAGCTTTATCATCTTCTTCACTATAATACTCAATTATTTCTTTGCCACCATGTTCATTAAAAGCTGTCTGAGTAAATGAAACCTGACTTTCTAAATATTTCTGTTCTTTTTTATAAATCTCAATGTTAGAATGAGCATCTGAAAATATAAGATATTTTAGTAGGTATATTACAAATTGATCTCAAATAAAATTATTTTTATTACACTAATATTACAAAGGTGAATGTTTGTTGGTTGTGTGTAGGTTTGTTACTCCTTCACACTCAAATGGCTAAACGGATTAGGGTAAAATCTGGCACATCAGTAGACTGTGTCCTGGAATACGAAATAGGATGCCCTTTATCTTGGGAGTATGTTCCCTTGAGATAAATTTCTACTTTTTTTGTTTGTGTGTGTGTGTTGTTGTGTGTTGCTATTTATCATTTACTTTGTATTATTGGCTATGTGAATTCGATTTAATTAAGTTATAAGATGCGTATTACCTTTGATTCTGCGTTGTAGTAATACCTCAGCTTGTTTTATCGAGCATTTGACAAAGTAATCAGCGCCGAGAGCAACAGTAACTTCGTTTGTATGTTTGAGCTCTCCTCTAAACGATATTCTGCTTCCAATGGGGACCAGAACGGGCACTTTTAACTTATCGCTGTATATACTAAAATCTATATTCTTCAGATTTTGTAAATAATTCTCCCAGAAATTTAAATTCTTTTCGTTTGCATCTGCACTCTGAAATTATAAGGAATTAATAGAATAAAACATTGTGTACACAAGAAATATAATTATTTTAGTTTCGCAGAACTAGATTTACCTTTGCATAAATTTCACTGAGCATATCCATTATTTTAATTAAACAATTTGATAGTTTTTATTAAAACAACCCATAGCGCATGCCTTATCAAATCAATCACACAACGATTTGACATTTGAAAATGTTGAATATTGACATTGACACTTGACATTGATAGTCAATTTGACGTATATGGCACTGTTTCGTACAGAAATGAAATAGGTATTGAACATTCAGAAACAATTTTTTTTCATTAATTTTATCAAACTTCTCTGTCTGCCTCTCTTATTAATTCATAACGCTCAGGCGGTAGCCGGCGCCCGCAAGCCATTGTCTTACTATTGTGTCTCTAATTACGCACGTCAAAAGGTAATAATTATTGTTTCTATAATTCTTTTATTCATCATCATCATCATCATACACAAATTCAGTTTCGGTTCACGCAAAGAATCAAAAGTGCTCTGTTGTCCGACTACTGTCAAAAACCGATGATACTTTGACTTTGACGTTTGTATTGTATTGTATTGATCGATCGATTTGCTTCTGTAGTGCAAGTGGAAAAGTGCATTTTTATGTGTTAAAGTTGTTAAATGGTGTACCTTTCGGAAATGGAAGAAAATAAATCTATCCTACATGAGTTGTACGTATTTTCAGAATGGAAACCAGAGCCTGAATATATAGTAAGTGCGAACATAATATATTTGTTTTCATGAACGCAGACTTTCCCTATTTTTTTGATCATTGAGGCATTGTTATAAAATTTCTAATAAGTAATAATGAAAGTAAGAAGTATTCCTTCCAACAAATAAAAAAAATAAAACATTGAACTAACATACCGTACATTTTTTATTCAGCAAAAGTCTGATAGTATTCTACCCGAGAATATATCAGCTATTTGGCGATGGCTGAACTTCCTGGGGCCGAAAAAGAGTCTTATAGACGGTGTGACAACGTGAGTACTACGAATTTACGTAATTCAATACTAATTTATTCATAATTAGATTGTTTTGTTAGTAATAATTCTTTCCATGTTTTAATTTTGTAGTCATTTGGAAAAACAACAAAAATGGCACATCGCCCTAGGAGATGAGGGTAAAGTGATTGCCGTGTTGACAGACAATATATTGGAGATCAGAACCAAGCGGTCAGAATATGCCACAATTGCTGCACGTACAACAGGTAAATAATTCGATCTATTTGTTGACATTTCCCTAGTGTTTCAGTGCACTAATATAATGATGTAGAAATGTAATTAACCTTTTGAGTGCGTAATTAGAGACACAATAGTAAGACAATGGCGCGTGAACGCCGGCGTTAATGCGGGGATCAACAGCTTAATGATATTATTTTGTTAGTGGTGAATTATTTTTTTAGAATGTGATCATAATTAATATAAATGTATTTTAGTGAGCCGAGATGCATATCCTCAATGGCGCAAGTTGGTGTGGAGTCCAGACTGCTCATTTGTGGTGTTGGCATATGGAAATGGAGTTGTCAGCTTCTTTGACCTAACTGCATCCAACCTTTTCAACATTCCTATTGTGAGTAGATGAAGAATAATGATCTTATTAGAAGTAGACATGTTTGTTTGAAGTAACAGCTTCAATATATTAGAGTGAAAAAAAAAAAATTGCATTTATTTCAGTACTTTCTTTTATCAGACTGTATCTACTGCAGTTAGTTGGTATGTTTGGTGCAGTGGTTGAGTGATGGACTGCTGTTCTGTGTGTTTATATTTATATAACCTACAGATGGTTCCTGGTCTGGGTGTCTAGTGTATTGTATATGAATTTATGTTTGTGAACACATTCACAAGACTGGAGTAATTCCTAGGGTAGAGCAGAAATGTTTTCTTTAAAAAAGAAAAAAAAAACATGAAAAAAAAATGGTTTGAGGATTCCTTTTTCTCCTTCACTGTGTGATATGGTTATAGTCTTATAGACCAATCTTTAAAGTAATTTATTTATTCTTTGAACTATTAAAATGATTGGATTATAGTCCAGTCAAATTAGACCAAAAAATAGGGGTAAGGTTGCAATAATTCGCACCCAGTTGAAAATTGGTAGCATTATTCAAAACACCATTATAATTGAAATCTAAGAATTCATTGATCCAACACCTGGAAAAAAAATTACTCGGGGTCAAAAGTCACAAAAACGAATTTTTCGCGATTTTCAGCAAAACAAAGTTTTATCCTAAAATTTGCTCAGACAAAAATTGTAGATCAGATAATTCTACAAAAATGTTTCAATACTTTTTAGGGTTCCAAGGGGCAAAAAACGGAACCCTTATAGATTCGTCATGTGTTTGTCTGTCCGTCCGTATGTCACAGCCACTTTTATCCGAAACTATATGAGCTATACTGTTGAAACTTGTTAAGTAGATGTATTCTGTGAACCGCATTAAGATTTTCAAAAAAAATAGAAAAAAAACAATAAATTTTGGGGGTTCCCTATACTTGAACTGAAACTCAAATTTTTTTTTTTCATCAAACCTTTACGTGTGGGGTATCTATGGATAGGTCTTCAAAAATGATATTGAGGTTTCTAATATAATTTTTTTATATACTGAATAGTTTGCGCGAGAGACACTTCCAAAGTGGTAAAATGTCCCCCCCCCCCCCGTAAAATAAGAGAATGATAAAACTAAAAAAAATATATGATGTAGTTTAGTAGTTTATAAGGTAATGCTTATAAACTTCCACCGAAAATTGGTTTGAACGAGATCTAGTAAGTAGTTTTTTTTTAATACGTCATAAATCGTAAACCGCAATTTACCTTTCAAGTTTGTACGGAACCCTCAGTGCGCGAGTCCGACTCGCACTTGTCCAATTTTTTTTTACTATGTAGTCTTAAATAAAAATTATTATTATTATTACTATTTTCCTAAGAGCTGAGCTGTTGAGATATAATGATTCAAAAAGTTGAAAGATGTCATCGTCATATTATGTACACGTTTTCACACCACCTTTGATTGACTCTATTATATATACTGGTATTCATTGACTACCCGCGCGCGCGACATACACGATCGAATCGAATCCGTGCTCAAAAATAAACAAAAAATAGTGAATTAACGTTTTATACATTTTTTTTTTAATTATTCGGTACATAATAAGACTATGTTTAAGTGACAGTGTTATACTGAAGGAATAACTACATGAACCAATAAATAAATCTCAGTGAAAGTTTTAATTTAGTGAACAATAAAAAAATCTATCATATTTAATCAAAATAAACTGAGAGTGTGCTCTGGAACAAGATACTATAAAAACCATATTAAAGAGTGAGAAAAAAAAAATACTAATTTAATGGACAATACTTAAAACTCAAGAAACTAAGTAATTACTAGTGATCAACATCATAAAGTGTACCTATATCTACATAAACAAAACCAAAACCATTAAAACATATTATGACATTCTAAATCAAACCAAAAAGCGATGAACTGTTTTTGACAGCGGAAAAAAATTCCATGGGCATGAATCATTACTAACCGTTTTGTCCAGTTTAAAAATTTAATCAAGTAAAATAATACCACCTATTTGGCTAGTTATAATTAAGACACTGTAGTCCGGTGGTGTAACACGGGGTCTGATTATACTCATCGATGACTGGGCGTGAGTTCAAATCCCACTACATTCGAACTTACTTTTTGTGAATATCTAAATTTGTTAACCAATATTTGTTCAACAAAATACGTGGTACACAGATAGAATAATAAAAAAAGAAGCTATCAGAATTTATTAAAGCGCTAGAGGACACTCCAATATTAAAATAATAATTTCGGATGTCGGTGTTTCTCGGTATTGTTTGTTTCTTATTTAACACCGACTTCCGAAATTAAAGTTATTTTGATCCTTTTAGTGTTTTTTTTAGTGAAGTCGGTTATTTTTTTTTTCTAAAAAGTTTTTATTTCACACTTTTTAGTTGCGATACACTTATAAACAGAGTGCCTATTTCTAATGACAATTCCAATTAACCCAAATACTGCTAGGTTACATTGTTTTATTATAAAGTTGCTGTGCCTACCTTCCTCCTTCCGGCTCCATCATCAGATCAGTTTGATAGTACCTTATAGCCAAAGAGCATCTCACGACAATTCTAATAAGCCCAAACACGGCTAGGATACATTGATTAATTACGGAGTTCCTGTGCCTACCTTCCGGCTCCATCATCAGATCAGTTCGATAGTACCTTATAGCCAAAGTGCATCTCATGACAATTCTAATGAGTCCAAACACGGCTAGGTTACATTGATTAATTACGGAGTTCCAGTGCCTACCTTCCGGCTCCATCATCATCATCAGATCACTTCGATGATACCATTTTCAACGTAACTATTCAGAATCATTCATTTATTTGTATTGTCATAGTCGCTTAACTATATCTTCAATGTGATATCTATTTGAGTATGAAGTTCCGTTGACCATTTCTGGTCTTCTTCATCAGTTCCACTTCATCAAATGTTACTTTTTGACTGTAAATGCTTAAGTTCTTGATGAAAATACTAAAATTACCATAGGGTTGCCTATAATTTTTGAGGAGTTCCCTCGATTCCTCATGGATTCCATCATCAGAACTGGATTTTGAAAAAAATGGGACCAATCTGGAAGCATATCCTATAAAGGGAAAAAAAAATTTTGCAAATCGGTCCATAAACGACGGAGTTCTGAGGTAACACACATAAAAAAAAAAAAAAAAAAAAAAAAAAAAAATGATGATAAAAAAAAAAAAAAAAAAAAAAAAAATACAACCGAATTGATAACCTCCTCCTTTTTTTGAAGTCGGTTAAAAAAGAAGCTATCAGAATTTATTAAAGCGCTAGAGGACACTCCAATATTAAAATAATATGGATTCTAGCTACAACAACATCACTTGTCGTCGTAAACCGAACAGAACTAGCTCATTAAATGACTTAACAAATATTGCTAGCGAAAACACTATACTTGACGCCACTATGATGAGTTTACAAGACAGCTTACATGATAACAGTGGTGGAATATTAAGCGAACTGACCGAACAAAATAAAAGTCTTACCCTCCAATTAATGAGCGCGCATCAAGAAATTGAAAATTTAAATAGTGAAAATTTTCGTTTAAAGTCCGATCTACAAAATATGTTGAAAGCAAACAACGTTTACAAAAAGCTATGCACAACACCTGACAAAAATAGTATAACTCCCAAACGCAAGAATAAAACTTTGCCTCAAATATTCAACCCAGCCAAAAACAAGGAGACGCAAACATCAAATGTCTACCCTCAAAACTCCACCATCTTCAAGAATAAGGAGACTCAAACAGTTCCTCAGAAAAATCTTGTTCAAGGACCAAATAGTGACCTACATCAAAATGAATCAAACCCGACGAGTACCTCCGCACCTAATGACAGTATACTGACCAGAAAAAAGGTCCCACCGCGAAAAATCTGTATATTGAGTACGAATAACACTAACAGAATATTAACAATTGCTGACAACACTTTAGGCCCAAACAACCAAATATGTCATTACATAAAGACGAATTGCGGAATTAAAGAACTTATGAATGAGATTGAGTTTAAGCTGCGAAACTTTACAATGGAAGACTTCTGTATAATTTTAATCGGCGAGGCGGACTTCACCACAACAAACGATTCCATCAACCTGGTACTAGCCATAAGAAAGTCATTACAAAAAGTGCAACACACCAATGTTATTTTATGCGCCCCTTCGTTTAAGTGCAAAAGTTACGCGAATATGTATAACGGGAGAATCGAAAATTTTAATAACCTTCTGTATCTTGATATTTTGACTCACGAACATTGCTATCCTCTTGACTCAAACAAGCACTTAAAGTATGACCACTCAATGTTTTCAAAGATAACAGGCGCTATCAATGACTTAGGCATGTATACAATTTTCAGGGACATTAAAGTACAAATTGAAAGTATAATACACTACAACGCCTGCAATACACAAAATGGCAACTCCGTGCCATATGAGTTAAGTAACGTAAATTCTGTAATCCATACAAACCAAGATTTAAGCTGTGATAATTTATTTCGTAAATAAGTATGATATAACTATTATGCATCAAAACATTAATGGTCTGATTAATAAATCGGATATGCTATCAGTGTGCTTGGACGAATCAGCGACGGAAGGCATGAAGGTAGATATATTGTGCATTACGGAGCATAACATGAGGAGAGGTGATGAGGATTACCTACAGATACAGAACTTTATTCTGGGTTCCTATTTTATGAGATGTGGTCGACATGGAGGCTCATGTATCTTAATTAAGAATGGACTGCGATTTAAAAGCCTTGATGATATTACCAAAATGTCAATTATGAATATTATTGAATGCTCTGCTATTGAATTAATAGACCACAAAATGTTTATTTTATGTATTTACAGACCGCCGAACAAAATAATAGGATCAATAAATACTTTCTTTTTAATTTTAAGTAAAATATTGAATAGGCTGTGTATTAAAAGTAAAAATATAATAATTTGCGGAGATTTCAACATAGATATTACAAACAATTCAAGAATATCTACTGACTTTGTGGAACTACTGTTAAGCTTTAATATAACCCTTCAGTTTACCCAGGTAACACGCAGCGCCAGTAATACATGTATTGACAACATAGCTCATAACATTAAGGGATGCAAAGGTTTTATCAGAGATTTTGCACTCTCCGATCACACAGCACAAATAATGAAGTGTCCAGTAAAAAAGTGTAGTTCAATTGAATATTGGTATATATATAAACGTAATTTCACCAAAGAAAATAGAGGTATATTTGCTAAGTATTTATGTCAAATCACTTATCACAGTGTATATGAGTCTACAGACCCTAATACTGCCTACAATGCTTTCCACGATATATTCACACTGATTTATAACTTATGCTTTCCTATTAAAAAAAATCGCATTAATAATATTTCAAGACCTAAATGGTTATCAAAAGGTATAAGAATGTGTAGTAAGCGTAAGCGCGAACTTCTCTGGAAATATAGGAAAAACTCAAACAGCGATAACAAAATGAAATTTAAAACGTACGCTAAAAAATATAAAACAATTATTTCGCTGACAAAAAGATCCCAGAACAATTACTTTATAAATACGGCTGCTAATAAATCTAAAGCAACGTGGAAAGTAATTAATGATGCTAAATATAACTATCCTAATGAAGGCATTGAAAAACTAATAATCAATGACGAAGTACTTACTGATCCTAAGACTATTGCAAATGCCTTTAATGACTATTTTGCTGATATTGTAAAAAATACGAATAATACCAATTCTTTTCACTCGACGCCATCAAATTCTTCTAACTTGACATTTAACACAAAATCAATATTTATGCCTCCAACCATCCCTTCAGACATTCATAAAATTATAACTTCTCTGCGCAATACAAATAGCGCAGGTTATGACGGTATTACTACAAAGATCATTAAGGAAGTAGCAACCTTAATTGCTGCTCCTTTAAGTTATATTATCAATCTGTGCATTGAACATGGTATTTTTCCAGAGAGATTAAAGTTGTCAGTGGTAAAGCCGGTATATAAAAAAGATGATAAATCTTCCATTAGTAACTACAGGCCAATTGCTTTAATTACCATCTTCTCTAAAATATTCGAAAAACACATATATAATTGCCTATACCCATTTTTTGAAAATAATAACATATTTACTCCGTGTCAATATGGTTTTAGGAAAAATAAATCTGTTAATATAGCAATTTATAACTTTTTACATAAAGTCCTTTTAAATATGGACACTAGGTCGCCAGCCGTAGCACTATACATGGATATGTCCAAAGCATTTGACCGAGTTAATCATAAAATACTCTTAAATAAATTATATGCACTTGGTGTAAGAGGTAACGTATACAAATTGATTGAATCATATCTCAGTGACAGAAAACAGATAGTAGAATTGAAAAGAGTCTCCTTAACTACTAGAACTGAAGAAACGATTGTTTCCGAGGTTAGAGGTATCCTTTCCGGTGTCCCGCAGGGCAGCATACTAGGCCCCCCATTTTTTTTAATTTATATCAATGACATGTCTACAATTACAATACATCATATGACCTTGTTTGCTGATGATAGTACTATATTGTTTACCAATACTGACGGAACTGATTTAAAACTTGACATAAATAACACTCTGACAACAATTATAAAATGGCTTGATGAAAATGACTTGAAAATAAATCTAGAAAAAACAAAAATAATGAATTATAACAACGAATAAATCCTAACTCTTCTTTGAATATATGCCACTCTCAGACCAATATAGAAGAAGTGGAAGTAACCAAATTCCTGGGAATTCATATTGATAGCAAAGTAAACTGGAAGTCACATGTAGAGCAAGTTTGCAAAAGACTTAGCCAGAGCTCGTATGCTCTTTACAAATTAAGAAACACTGTCAGTCAGTCCGTCTTACTAACTGCTTATCATGGATATGTTGCTTCAATAATACGCTACGGCATCATTTTCTGGGGCAACTCAGTAGAAAAGGAACGTGCTTTTAGAGCTCAAAAGCGTTGTATTAGATCACTGTGCAATATACACCAAACAGATTCATGTAGACCACATTTTATAAGTTTAAAAATATTAACTCTCCCTAGTATGTACATTTATGAAACTTTAATATTTATAAAATCAAATCCAAACCTGTTTGAATTTTGCACTAGGGCTAGACACAAAGACAAGCTGCGCACGGTAGCCAGCAAAACAAAGCTTTTGCACCAAAGTATCTTTTGTATGGGCCCTCGTATCTTTAATAATCTTCCACCTTCATTCAGAAATATGAGCGACATGAATATCTTTAAAAAAAACCTACTCGATTTATTGATAAATAAATGTTATTACTCGATAAAAGAATTTTTAAATGACAAGACACTGAATCGGCCGGTTTATTAATACAAACCAAAAGCATTATGAAGCACTATGTTCTTGTTTTATAAACTATTATATTGTAATATGACTAATTTATAATTTGACCTAAATATTTTGCTAATTTAATTTTAATGTATTCCATGACAATTTGATTTAATTATTTTATTTACTATGTACCCAAATTAATAATAAGAATTTTGTATGCCTCATTGGCGGGACATAGCAGAACCTGTAACTAAAACAACATCTTATGAACCTATGATCCACAATAAATGATTTGAATTTTGAATTTTGAATTTTGAATTTTGAATTTTTTTGAGGTAGTGTACTTAGCACGTTTTTAGGGTTCCACACCTCAAAAGGAAAAAACAGACAACAAAATGATCATATTGGGATTATGTTTTTATCCGAAGTGAGTCTCAAAGATTTTTAAGAATCACAAAAAAGTTTTTTTTTTGTGGAATCATCATAAATGAAATCTAAAAGATGGTGTTTTGAACAATCCTACCAATTTTCAGCTGGGTGCGAATTATTGTAACCTCGGATGTCTAAATTGACCGTACTATTAACTTTTATTTTACAATCAATGTTCTTTTACAGGATTGTTCAAGACCAGGTGGATTAGAATGCACAGACAACACTCATGCTGTTGCTGACATTATATTCATGCCGCTGAGGGTCAAAGATACTAAGTGGTAAGATTTGATGTTTTAAAAATGGATTTTTGCTCACCAATATGGATGAATTTGGCATTACTGCCTATAAGAGTAATATCTTGAATGTAATATCTAATATAGGAACCCAGACAGTGTAAGGCGATTCTATAAAAATTTAGTTCTCTAGGCCTTATTCATCAAATTTGCCAGTACGGTTGGCGCAGTGGTTAAGCAATCGCTTTCACTGGCCTGTTGGTCTAGTGGTTAGTGGCCCTGACTGCTATGCCGGAGGTCGTGGGTTCGATTCCCACCCAGGACAAATGTTTGTGTGATGAGCACGATCATTTGTTCTGTGTCTGGGTGTAATTTATCTATAATATGTATGTATTTAGAAGTATAATGTACCTATGTTTATCAGTTGTCTAGTACTCATAACACAAGCTCTGCTTAGCTTGAGACTAGACGGCGTTGTGTGATAGTTGTGGAATAAAAAAAAAACGATTTCTGCGCTGCATATCGCGGGTTCGGGTAGTCATAGATTGTTGTTTCGGGTCTGGGTATCTTGTATATGTGAGCTTACTTACATGATTGTGAACGCAACCACGATACAGGAGTAGTTCCTAGCGGTGTGGAGTAAAGTTTACAAAAAAAATAAAATGAGTGACATTTTGGCAGTAACTTTTGAAATTGTAGTAAAACATCAAAATAACAATTCTGGTGTACAGGAACTGGGAAGTCCTAGTAGTGACGTATGATGGCAAGCTTCGCGGCTACTTGGTGTCGCAGACGGACGGCTGCAAGCTGCACCACACGTTCCGGTTCGCGGGCGGTGTGGCCGCCATCAAGTACTGCGGGCCTCACGCCACTATGTATGTCGCCGGAGTGCCCCGCGGATCTGCTAAAGTAAGAAGCCCGACAACTTCTTCAATTTCAATTAAATTCTTAATGTCTCGGATGGTTTAAAGTCAGGTTAAAGTCAATTTCAAAGCATTTATTTCAAATAAACCACAAGAAGTCAGTTAGTCAGAAAAATGATGATAATTGCACATTCCAAAGCATAAATCTCTATCTTATGTAATATAGAAATTAGGGAATGCAAACCGGTTAACCCGAAAACCGAAAAACCGGTTTTTCGGCATATTTTTAATGATTAAAAAACCCGGGTTTTATTTTCAAGTATCCGTTTCTTTCGAGTTTTTTTTATTACTTCTATATGACACTATTTTTTAGCAAACATTGTTTTAAAACGCTGCTGAGGCTTGGTATCCGTCGTAGGTTTGTTTATCGTATCATAGATAGCTACACCAACTGTACACTTCTTCTGTTCACGATCATAAAATATCCAGTCCGGCCGTGTGTTGTGAGAACTCATCATAACATCATCACCTTAAACGAGTCGCTTATATAGAAAAGAGTGAAAAGATCAAAATCTTTGCATGTTCGTTACACTGATGGAAAACTCATGGATATTCTTGCTACCGATGAGACAATTTTCACAATCAAGGAATATTACAACAAGCAAAATGATCGGGTTTATGCTCGCAATTCCAAAGAACACTCTCAACTGGTTAGCAGAGTCCTGAATGGTCATCATGCGGTATCAGTAATGGTTTGGTAAGGGTATTCTATCACGGAGTGACCAAGTTTGTTTTTCGTGAAAATGGGTGAAAACTTCAGCTAAAGTGTATCAAGATACTATCCTAGACGGCAAAGCGAAGCCTCTTAAAGCCTCTCTCTTTTTTTGATAACATATTAGGGTCTTTTCAGCAAGACTGAGCACCCGGTCACAAGGCACGCACTACCCAGGCTTGCCTTGCAGCGAATGTTTCGGACTTCATTAGGGATGATGATTGACCCTCGGCTAGCTATGTTTTTATTTCAAACAGAATTTATGGCCATATTAGGTATACAATTTTTTTTTGAATAGATAAGTTTCTAAATAATTATTAAAAATATGCAAGTTGTAGGCGGCCTGAATTTCACAAGCCATTGAAAAATTTCACTTAAAAAAAATAAATAATTAAACTAATTTTAAAAACGGTTTCACCGAAAACCGGGTAAAAAAATTAGGTTTTAATTTTGGCCGGTTTTGCATTTCCTAGTTAAAGCTTATAATGAAAGAGTTTAAATCTGTAATCAATTATGTTGAGTTTTATATTTTATAGTAATTTATATTCATGCGTGAAATTACGCTTAGTTGATTTTGTTGATCATGTTGATTTATATTGTACCTACTGAGTTTAAACACAAAACGCAAATATAACTTTTACCTAAATATTTTTTTGCATTTTCATTAAAATTTTAAATAAGTATACATTATTAAAAATTAAATAAGTAGATGTTTCAATTTAAATATTAAATAGATGCAAGATGTAGGCGGCCTGAATTTCACAAGCAGTTTAAAAATAACAAACAATAAAAAAATCTTTTTCAAAAAAATTACAAACCCGGGTAACCGGTTTTTTTTAGGAAACCCGAAAAAAAAACGGTTTTTAATTATGGTGGTTTTTGCATTCCCTAATAGAAATGATGCATAGTAGCTGAATCATTGTCCACAATAGAATCTTAAGCTGTACAAGCCTGCTGAATAAGAGCATTAGAGGCGCGTACTCAGTCGATATAACTCTGATTTGGGAACAAATTAATCAGCTGTTAGCTGAATAACTGTACTTATACTTATGCTCACATGTTCTTTCTTAAAATACCAGCGGTCTAAGGTCTTTACTTGTGATCTTCAATTCAGAATATAGCTTAGTTTAAGGTCATAAAAATGCTTAATTGCAGCTTACATTACTATTAATTGCTAAAAGCTGTACATTACTAAAATATTTACCTATATTAATGCTTGCAACATTACAGTGTTGTCTCCATGACTCATAATAACGTTCTTAAACAGGCGAAAACGTAATTTTCCGCTATTGCAAGTCAAGTATACTGTAATAAATCTTCATAAATGCTAAAGCTACCGATATTACCTTTTGTGACATCTTATAATGCAGTTTTGTGCTTATTGGGATGGAGAAGAATGTGCAAGAAACTCCATGGAATACTCTTTTCCATCATGTTATGTATTACAAATATCTCGGTTACATGATTCTTGTCGCTACTATTATGTGAGAACAATGTAAATACAGTAAAAAATAGAGAATTCTAAATATAGAGAGTGATAGTGAGCATGACAAACTCTCAACTGTCATACTCATATTGCTCCATTTATATAATGTATGTTCTTATGCCATATCAAGCAAATAGTCCATACCCAAGAGTACGGCCTAATATTAAGTCAACATTCCATTTATTTTCGAGATTATAAAGAAAAGAAAAAAAGTAAAAGTATGATAATATTTGCACTATCTTTATACAAACCTTGTAATCTAGCGGTACCTAGGCGTTTCAACAACGAACAGTTTTCAAAGACCGTTTTATGTTCTGCAATGGAACAACTGTTTTCCGCCCTGCGACCAAACAGTCTTCGTTGCATAAACTAGTCTTCGAATAACTGTATGCGAATTGTTATCTTACTCCTAAGGAAATAAGGTCGAGAATCTATTGATTCAACTATCATACTCGTCACGTCGTCGTTATCGTTTCAAAAACGTTCTGCGATGCGACGGTGAAAGTGTTTCTCCGTCCTGCGAACAAACAGTCTTCGTTGCACAAACCAGTCTTCGAATTACTTTATGCGAATTCTTATCTTACTGCTAAGGAAATAAGGTTGAGAATGCATTAATTCAACTATCACACTTGTCGCGTCATCGTTTCAAAACCAGTTCTTTCAATGAAAAATGAACTTTATGGCTATGAAATACAGCGCAAATTTTATTGGTACTCTTAAACCGTCCTCAAACTAGTTGCGACAACGAACGTATTCTGCAACTACTTCACTCAACGATAGTTTCGTCTTCAAACCAGTCGCGACGAGGACCGTTTTTACCCGACTGCAAGAAGGTTTATTAACAACCGTTTCTGTCGTCGCAAGACCGGTTGCGTTTCGTCCGTCAAAAATTCGACAACGACCCACCACTTACATTTCCCCTAGCTGTTTCCCACGGCTTTACTCGTGTCTTTGGTTACTCTTCCGCTTATATTGGTCGAAGCGTGATGTTATATAGCCTCTAGCCTTTCTCGATAAATGGGCTATCAAACACAAAAAAAAACAATTCGAACTGTAACAGTAGTTTCTGAGATTAGCGCATTAATTCAACGAAACAAATCCTTCAACTTTATGTTATCAGTATAGAGTCAGAGTAAAGTAATTTCTTATAAAAAAATAACAAGGGAGTCTTACATTGATTTTCGTATTTACTGCATATTAAGTCCTTTCATCTGGGCAAAGATATTATTGATATGTTGGTGCCTTTTCCTTCCAAAAAGAAGTTCAATATAATTACATCATTGTTTCTTTCTTTCTTTAAACTACTATTTACGTCGTAGGAGCCGAACTCGTCCCTGAGTGCCGGCATCACAGCCTGGCGCATCCTGAACGAAGAGCCTTACTATAAGCTGTCCGTAGTGTCAGACGATGCAGAGGCGCACGCCACCGAGCGGTTCAAACTGTACGTGCCCTTCGGGTACTCCAACAACGCGGTGAGCTTACTAACAACAATTTTTTATGTTATTTTTTCCAGAGGTTTCTTTATTTCACATAATCTCCGTTAAAGTACAGATTTTATTCACAAGCAAAATGCCTACAATGTTACGACTCGGGTCTGACTAACTTTAGCACATGACTTGAATGTCGTTTATTGCGAACGCGAAGTCGAAGCTGCAAATAATAAGTATCCTATGTCCCTCCTCGGGATTCAAGCTTACTCCGTACCAAATTTCATCTATATCGGTTCAGTAGTTTAGCCGTGAAAGTGTAGCTAACAGACAGACAGAGTTACTTTCACATTCATGATATTAGTATGGATTTGATGTTTTAGTGAGCTTCGAAATAGGCACAAGTCTTCAAAGATGTGTACGAAATTCGAAAATTAACAATCACAATTATTAACCTTTTTTTTAATCCTTGAAGAAAATAGGCTACTTGTAATTAGCACAAGCGGGGGTTTTTTTTCAAGCTCTTTAAATTGCCGCATTTTAATCCGCCTAGTGACCTTGTTATTTTTTATCTACCAGGCATTCATAGTCCAAATGGAGCTTTCTCCCGACGGCACCAAACTCGTCTGTCTGCACTGCAACGGCGACGTATCCGTCTGGCGTCTCCCACTCCTCAAGCTAATATACCGGTGGCCGCTGAACACCCAGCCACATCACGACCTGAGGAACCCTCTCGCTGGAGACGAAAAACCGGGGAAGAAGGATCTGACTGTGTTCTACCCGGCTGATATTAACTGGTGGAGTAATGAGGTGCGTGCAAAATTAACTTTAAGCTTAAAGCGTTACGGTTTATTTTTTATTTTAAGCAGTTTTAATTATTTTGGGTGTGGAAGGACCACTTGTTGTGATATTGGAAACCAAAGTGGTCAACCATATCTGCATGCTATGAATTATTGAGTCAACTCTAGTAAGTGTGAAATATTTTATTATTTAAGATGTTATTAATAAAATATTTGAATGTACGAGTATGTGAGTGTGTTCGTGGCATCACAGCAAGCCCTGACAGAATACCAGCGCTGCGTTATTTATTGTTTTAAATATCGCAGCTTACGCTGAATTAGGCGACTTTTTGGCCTCGCACAGATAATATATTTTTTATTATGTATTTTTAGTTTATACGATTGTGTGAGGTATGAACAAAAGTTTTTTCTTACTTTTTTTCTTTATTTGCAGGAAATCATAGTATCGCGATTCAGCGGTGCAGTCACAATTTGCGACATTGAGACCATGGCTAATATTCTAGGGAAGAAACCAGAATTTTTCCAGGGATCGCCACAGGTGCGTATACCCAGACTTAATGGACACATTGACATTGTCATCATCTGCCTATCATTTTCCTAACGATATAAGGGTCGGTCCCCAGTCTCAGCTAAACTATCCGCCTCAAATGGGTAATAGATTATTTGTAGTACAATAATATAGCTTAAGTATAGCATAATCAGCCATATAATTTTCCCATTGCTGGGACTCAGGCCTCTTCTCTAGGAGAGGCAATGGACCGAAATCCAATAATATAATAGTGAGGGTATCTTTAAGTCAAAAGTGAACAGGTTACATGTAGGCAAGCGTGCTCCATCGTCGATCACATCGTTGCTTTCTATCAAGTGAGATAGAGGTCAAGCGCGAGCCTATCAATAGTAAAAAAAAAGTAGTGATTTTATTAATGTTGTTTTCAGATCACATGCGCTCACAGTGGAACTTTCATGGTGTTGGAGTGTGAGAGCAATGTGCTGCCTGCCAAGAAGTCACGGAGCGATGAGAGTGTTAGTATATACAGAGCGACTTTTTAAATTAAGGAGGAAAACTATATTATGAATTTATTAGCAACATTTTTTGAGAAAAAATGTTTTTTTTTCTAATAAGAAGTGGGCCCACGTTAGGAATTAAGTACTCATTTATCGTGAGTGTTTTCACAAACATTTTATACTCACATACACAGATTAAAATTTTATTTGATGAAACTGTTTCACCATGAATCAAATCTGATCTTAATTGTTAAAAAGCACCACTCTGTAAAATATGATCTAAATCTAATACCTATATAAAAATATGATGTCACAGTGTTTGTTATCGAACTGCTCCAAAATGGCTTGACCGATTTTTATGATGTTTTTTTGTATATATTTGGTAGGTCTGAGGTCGTAGGTTATTTTTATACTCATTTTTTTCATTGATAATTTATACGGCAGGACAACGTTTTTTTTTTTTATTTTCTTATTTTTACTTCATTTTTGTTCCAGATGGAAGTAGTAAGAATAGAATCTGACACAGAGGACACAATGTTCGAGCTAGCCAGAGAGCTGATAAAGACAGTGTTGTACGCCATCACGGACATCGAGACGTTCCAACCGAAGCCGCGGCGCATCACTGTAGTGTCGCGAGTGTACCGACTGCTTGGCCTGAAGAGTACCACGCCCACCGAGCTGTTCTCCAGGAAGGTGAGCGTCACATTAGATTCATTCGATTCTTGTCACAGTTTTATTTGATCTATGGTTGATTGATAAAAGTCATACAATTTTACGTTGCGCAAATGTATTAAAAAGTTACATGACATTCATTCATGCAACTTTTTGACTAAATAATGGTGCATTAATTTTTGACTGAATATTGGTACATTAATTTTTGACTGAATATTGGTACATTAATTTTTGACTGAATATTGGTAGGTATATACATTTTTGACTGAATATTGGTACTTACATACATTTTTGACTGAATGTTGGTGCATAAATTTTTGACTGAATATTGGTACTTACATACATTTTTGACTGAATATTGGTGTATAAATTTTTGACTTAATATTGGTACATAAATTTTTGACTGAATCATCATCATCATCATTTCAGCCGAAAGACGTCCACTGCTGGACATAGGCCTCCTCCAAGCGTCGCCACAGCGAACGGTCCTGTGCGTCTCGCATCCATCGGACCCCCGCAACCGTTACCAAGTCATCGGTCCACCTTGTAGGAGGCCTTCCAACGCTACGTCTTCCGGTACGTGGTCGCCATTCCAGAACCTTTCGGCCCCAACGGCCATCTGTTCTGCGAGCAATGTGCCCTGCCCATTGCCACTTTAGTTTGGCGATTCTTCGTGCTATGTCGGCAACCTTGGTTCTCCTGCGGATATCCTCATTCCTGATTCGATCACGCAAGGAAACTCCGAGCATAGCCCTCTCCATTGCTCTTTGGGTGACTTTAAGCCTTCTAATGAGGCCCATTGTAAGCGACCACGTTTCGGAGCCATATGTCATCACTGGCAACACGCACTGGTCATAGACTTTCGTCTTGAGACACTGTGGTATATTGGACGAGAAGACACCGCGCAGCTTCCCGAACGCTGCCCAGCCGAGTCGGATTCGACGATTGATCTCTTTCTCGAAGTTAGACCTTCCCAACTGGACCGTCTGTCCCAGGTAAACGTAGTCGTCTACAACTTCGAGTGTAGAGTCCCCGACCTTGATAGGAGTGGGTGCTACATGGCTGTTTACCATGACTTTGGTTTTGTCCATGTTTATTTTAAGTCCCACTCTTTCGGAAGCTCTACTGAGGTCACCAAGCATTGTACTGAGCTCCTCCGTAGTCTCAGCCATGACTACTATGTCGTCGGCAAACCGAAGGTGAGTGATGTACTCGCCATTGACATTAATGCCTAGCCCTCTCCATTCCAAAACCTTGAAGACATCCTCCATTGCTGCCGTGAACAGTTTCGGAGAAATAACGTCTCCCTGCCTCACACCCCGCTGCAAGAGGATAGGTTTCGAGGTCTGGTCTTGTAGTCGGACTGACATAGTGGCGTTTTTGTACAAACACTTCAGCACTTCGATATACCGATAGTCAATTTGGCACCGTTGGAGAGACTGCAGTACAGCCCAAGTTTCAATCGAATCAAAGGCTTTCTCGTAGTCCACAAACGCTAAGCAGAGAGGCTGGTTATACTCCTCAGTCTTCTGTATAACCTGCCGCAGCGTATGTATGTGGTCCACGGTGCTGAAGCCTTTTCGAAATCCGGCTTGTTCGGGAGGCTGGAAGTCGTCGAACCTGCGCGCGAGACGATTCGTGATGACTCTGGAAAACAGCTTGTAGACATGGCTCAGAAGCGAGATGGGCCTATAATTCTTAAGCAGGGCATTATCGCCCTTCTTAAAGAAGAGTACCACCACGCCTCTGCTCCACGCCTGTGGCGTTTTCCCCTCGAGTATGACGGAATCAAATAGCTTCTGAAGGGCCTTAAGGACCGGTTTTCCACCCGCCTTCAGGAGTTCGGCCGTAATTCCGTCCTCACCCGACGCCTTGTTGTTTTTCAGCTGCTTCAGAGCCATCCTAATCTCGTACAGGCTGACATCCGGGATATCTTCGGTATAGTGTCGAGTCAATCTAGCTCTTGGGTCGTTTACTAGATTTACAGCGGGTTTAGCGGTAGACGTGTATAACTGTCCATAAAAAGCCTCGATCTCTCCCAGAAGCTCCGATTTGGCGGATATGACTCTGCCATCGTCGGTCTTCAGTTTCGTGAGCTGGCTTTGCCCAATAGACAGATCTCGTGCAAATACTTTAGAGCCCTTATTCCGCTCAATCGCATCCTTAATCCTTGCGGTATTAAAGCGGCGAAGGTCACGTTTCAGGGACTTCGAGATTTGTCTATTGAGCTGCCGGTATATGCACGCATCGTCTGAAGACTGCAGAATCATCTCACGCCTCTTCTTCATTAGCTCGAGGGTCGGATCGGAGAGCTTCTTGTTTTTATTTGTACGGTGAGTCTTGAAAAACTTAGACCCGACCGTATGGACAGTTTCCACGAACCCATCGTTATATTCATCGACGGAGCTTCCTAGGCACTCGAAACGATTGTGGAGTTCGAGCTGAAAGCTCTCGGGGTTTTGGATCTGGATCTGTGCTGGACGGAGCGTAGACTTCATCAGTCGAGACCTTTCAAGCTTAATGTTAATATTCAATGTGCCTCTTACGACGCGGTGATCACTTCCAGTTTTCACCGCGTTGATCACAGAGACATCATTGAATATTTGCTTTTTCGTCGACAGGATGAAGTCAATCTCATTTCTAGTTGCACCGTCAGGACTTTGCCAGGTCCACCTTCTATGCTCACGCTTTTTGAAGAAGGAATTCATCATATAGAGGCCCTCCTTCTCCATAAAGCTAGCCAGTAGGTGTCCCCGGTGATTCCGACGTCCAAATCCAAATTGCCCCACTCGCAGCTCGTCACCGTCTCGTTTGCCCAGTTTCGCGTTAAAGTCCCCCATGACCACGGTGAAGTGAGTCTTAGAACCATGCATGGCTCTTGATATATCCTCATATATGGATTCTACTTCGTCGTCGGGATGTGTCGAGGTCGGGGCGTAGACCTGTATGACCTTCAGCGAATATCTTGATGATATTCTGAGTATAAGGTACTGACTGAATATTGGCCGGTAGCGGTCAAGGAGGTTACCGGAGGTTTTGACTGAATATTGGTGCATAAATTTTTGACTTAATATTGGTACATAAATTTTTGACTGAATATTGGTGCATAAATTTTTGACTGTTGACAATATTGTTTGTCTTGCCAATGAATCATACTTCATCTCACCACAAATGTGATCATTAAACTTCGTTCTTCTCCACATATTTTCCAGTTCTCTTTAACTTTACGCTCTGCCCAATATATCAGGAACGAGTCCAAATCACCATGCCAGCGTTACTTATACCTGCCTCGGAGAGATACCATGCCTCTCACAGCACCCGCATCAGAGGGGAAGTCGGCCGTGGGAGCTAAACGATCTCCGGGCACCATATGAAGGGGCCTGTGACCAAAAAAAGACTGGAGTCTTACCATGACGTGAAAATGTCAGGCGTACGAGCGAAAAAAAGGGATGGAGCTGTACTACCCTCTTTATAGCTCCATCCCTTTAACAGTTCAGGTTGTCAAATGGATCGCGTCAAGAGATCGTGGTAAGGCTTCTGAATTTGGAACTGAGCAGTCGCTCGATAAGTCAGACCCAAAGAGAAGTGCTGTTGTTCCATGCGCGTGATGTGAATGAGAGGATTGCGGCCATACGATCGATCGGGGACTCACTATACTCCATCTGTTTAGGTAATTAACTAAAGGTAAACAATCTTGACATGTCGTTTATCTAAAAGTTGTCTATAATTTTTATCTAAAATGTTTGGTAACTAACTAAAAATAATCTTTCTAAGTCTTTTAAATAAAGAGACATTTATTAAGATTGTTTGCGTTTAGTTAACTACCTAAACCGATGGAGTATAGATCACCCGACCAGAGTGCGCGAGAAGTTAATGGAGCCTTCCGACTGGCTTCCGACTCATGGTGGCGGTAGGAAATACGGGGTTTTGATTGGTGTCCGACATAACCCACAAATTCAATTCAAAATCTTTTTATTTCACATAGGCTTACATGGGCACTTATAAAACGTCAGAAGCTAGTGCACGGTTCCAATTAGTCGTTTCCTATGGAGAAGAACCGGCAAGAAACTTCATGGTAACTCTTTTTTTTCTTCCGCTCTTCACAGACGACAGGAGAACATGAGGACTTCTCCACAATAAAAAATGGCCTGCGATGCTATACCAGTGTTTTATCCTAATTGTATTTATATCTATATAGGGTGACTGGTAATTAGTTTACGATACTTAAACACGTGATTGTGCTCATGATAACTAATAACTTTTACTATGGGAACAAACCTAAAATCGCAAAAAAAAATCAGCTGTTCAGTACACTTATGTTTGCCTATTGTACTGAACAGCTGATATTTTTTTCGCGATTTCGGCTTTGCTCCCATAATAAAAATTGTTTGTTATCATGAGCACAATCACGTGTTTAAGTATCGTACACTAATTGCCAGTCACCCTATATATTGACCCGCCCAGTCCCACCACTGAACAGCCTCGCAGACGCCTGTCTTGGAGCATATTATTTTGTTCAGCTAGCTAAGGTTGACTGGTAGAGAATGCCTTGTTGCATTAAGTCCGCCTATGTACTACTACTGTACAAGAAGTATAAATAAATAAATAATAGCCTTAATGATGTAGATCGAGAGCGCGCACTACAGCGAGGCGCTGGCCCTGGCCGCCACGTTCGGGCTGGACAGCGACCTGGTGTACCAGCAGCAGTGGCGCAAGAACCCCGTCTCCACCGACGCCATACAGAAGTACTTGGTAAGTTGTCAACTATAAGAGAAAAGTCAAAAGTGTTGAAAGGAAAAAAAAAGGGTCAAATGCGAGTCGGACACACTCATCTAGGGTTCTGTAGGTACAACTTACCTATGTAACTAGCTCGATTCCCGAATCAAGTCCCGAAGATTTTTCCGAATCGATAAAAGTAATTATTTTGATAAACACAACAAAATAATTACTTTTATAGCACAAGTAAAGGTTTTCAGACTTTTCCTTTACTTGTGCTATGAGACCTTGTTTCTTGCCATACTTCAAGATAGCTTCTAGGTAAACAGAAAGTATAGTTTTTAATTTCCTTACGAGTGTCAAATATACACCGTAAAGGAGCTTAAACTGTCTTATCTTTAGATTGCGTTGATATAGAAATCTGATCTTTACACTACTCCAAGGGGTAGCAGTCGTGAATATTTGATATTAATTTTGGCTTAATAATAGGTCTTTACCTATGAAATTGGAGATTTTTAAAACGTGTTGCTTTGAAGTGTTATATCATTGGATTGACTTGGAATCATAAGTTCAAATAAATTTTATATTAAAGGTATGTTATTCTTCTTTTGAAATTAGGTATTTATTGGTTTCTTTGTGTTTTGTATTTTCTGTAATATAGCAGTACTTATAACCATTTTTGTATGAAATCTAAGAAAACTCGCATTATTTTGTAATATGAGTTCTACCGTGGAAACAATGGGACGCAAGTGATACGCAATATTGATGATGTATACGGACTTAAAACTGCTAATGAATGAGATGTCTATTTTGGTTTCAATCACTTTCATGTGAGAAATTTTATCTCAGGAATAACTTTATTTCTTAGGGCGGCTACAAGACAAAATTTCCAAAACGATATCTATTAAACCAAGAACACAGAGTTTTTTTGTTAGAAGAAATTCGTAGGAATGCGACATTGATATTGTTTGCCCTTTGTAATGCTACGTTGAAACTCTTAATATGAAAAAACGTTTTTTTATTAGCTTTCATGGTTATAAGTACTGCGATATTACAGAAAATACAAAACACAAAGAAACCAATAAATACCTAATTTCAAAAGAAGAATAACATACCTTTAATATAAAATTTATTTGAACTTATGATTCCAAGTCAATCCAATGATATAACACTTCAAAGCAACCCGTTTTAAAAATCTCCAATTTCATAGGTAAAGACCTATTATTAATACCCCCACACGTTCTTTACAAAGGGTCTTGACAAACGGAAAGACTGGCAGATGGACAACAAAGTGATTTTATAAGTGTTCCGTTTTTGCCGACTGAGGTACGGAACCTTTTTCAGGGTTTTGATACATATACATAACAGTACTTATATTTAAGCTTACTATTTGGTATTATGCAATTGAATACGAAGTACATTTAGTACCAAACATTGTAAAAAATCGTCAAAACTTGAGTATCGAAACATTGTTCGAATTTCTATTGACATTATTCTTAACCTGTTGGAAACAAAAATACATCAAAGGTTGCAGAAGACGATTTGGTGTTGGTAAGACGCGTGCGCATGTCCGACTTGATGCGAATTTGTGAGTTCTTTCGGACGCCATTTACTTCCACGGGGATTTTCTGAAAAGGAAACTTGTTGTCCTGGAACGCAAAGAGCAACTGAAGGACACAAGTGTGGTTTTAGTCAGTAAAAGTCTGACACGCCCTCTGGCTCCACCCTGGAGCATAGTCATTGGATAACTTCCTTCGTTAAAAAAAAGCCGTTTACTTCGATCTTCATCTAGCTTGACTTACCGTACGTTTGTCGTTTGTGATACCAATAGGAGATATAGAAGAGACTGGTAATGCTTATGTTTGTAGAGCAAAGTGTCGAAGAAGATCTGGGCGGTGCACCAGTGCGTGGACCGGCTGCCGGAGACTCTGCCGGCCGCTAAAGAGCTGCTGCAGTTTGGGTTAGAACTCACCGATGAAACTATCATGGATGGTAAGATCTTCGGATAACACAATGATACGTGATTATTTCTATTTACAATTACCACACGAAAAGTACTTAACATTCTTTTTCAATATACTTACTCGAAAACCCACTCTTATCTCTATCGCTTTTAGGCACTCAATTTACTGTTTTCCGCACTAGTGCGGAAAAGTACTGGCACTCAACCCCCACTGCTATTTAATTGTATTTTTGGTGGCTGAATTCCTTCTCGGTCGCAATGCTAAACTTTCTTCACTTGTATCAAAATATACTATGAAAGCCATAGCTATTAACCAGTAATCCGCGCGGCTTCGTTCGCGTGTAAATTATACACAAAAACTTTTTCTCGCATCAAAATCTGTTGCTTGGCTTAGGAGAAATAAGCTGATAAACTACTTTAAATTTTATTTTACTTTCTTTGCTAGACACTCAGACGGCTAGCAGTTAGGAATCTATACAAAATTAATTCGTTACGGACTCGATTCCTAGTTTCTTACAATCTGTGGTATATTTGTAAAGCCAAAATTTTCCTCTATAATAAATTGTCTATTTTACACTGGCCACTGTTGGTCTAGTAGTTAGTGGCCCTGACTGCTATGCCGGAGGTCGTGAGTACGATTCCCACCCAAGACAAATGTTTGTGTGATGAACATGATCATTTGTTCTCTATCTGGCTGGGTGTAATTTATCTATATTATGTATGTATTTAGAAATATATAAGTATGTTTATCAGTTGTCTAGTACTCATAGCACAAGCTCTGCTTAGTTTGGGACTAGATGGCGTTGTGTGAAACGTGTAAAATATTATTAATTTGTTGTTTAGAAATAAACAAAGAGCAAATCGACCCGCTGGTCGACCCGGACGACATTCTGCTGGAGCATCTGAACGCGTACACCAGCGAACTGCTAAGATGTCGCCACGTCATGCTGTTCTACAAGGAGAGACTCAAACTATATGAGGTAATGTACATTTAAAATTAAACGAAACAGTGTGTAAAATTCCGTAAATTTCCGTTGAAAAGGGAGGATCCTTCGACTTCGCCCGACAGTTGATTTCGGACTGTTGTATATGTTCTAATCGCGTGGAGAACTCTAATATCAAGGCTAGAGTGAATAGGCTCTTAATAAACTAGTGCGCCTCACCATCAATGATTGCATCACTGCTTAGCATCAGGTGGGATCGCAGTCAAGCACTGGTTTATATCAAATAAAAAAAAAAAACGATGCAGAATTTTGAATTTAGGTGGCGTCATAGACATACACATACAATTACTTTCTGATTTACACTATTCCAATAATATACATACAATAACCATTTTTAAATATGAAATATCGAGTTAAAGTTTCCGGTTCTATGAGACAAATTAACGCAATCATCGCGTTGGATTAGCGCGACCTCATTCTAAAACTCAATGGGTTGTATTAATGACGTTGTACATTGTAGCTATTTTGCTGAACATGGTAACCACCCTAACTCCCAGGATATAATAATATCGCTGTCTGGGCCTCAAGTCTGCTATTACAATAGTGTCAGAATGGTCTATCATTGATTTCATAATTGTTGATTTTGACCAGTTTGGTAATCTACTAATATAATGGGGTCATTATGACTTTCCAATGGTCAACCACTGACACTCCATTAAAAGAAATGGCTTAGAATGGTAATCTCGTACATATTGACAAATTAATGTCTGACGTATGCGGTAATCTGCTAAAATTTTGACAGTTCCTTTGATCGGTGACCTACCATTAGAACGTCTTTGTGCAGTAATTGCTTTTAATAAGCTCGATTTTGTCATTCTACTACAACTTTATTACGAGACCATTGACCGATCAATGATCGATCATTATGAATTAGCAGATTACGAACTTATAGCAAAATGACAATGGGATCGTGATGGAATGACGAATTTATAAAAATAACAGACTTGAGCCCCTGGTATTGAGTTCAATGCAGAATTACATATAATCAAAAATTACATTTCCAGTCCATCCTCAAATGCGAGAAATCAACCTACATAAAAGATGAGTACGACCGCCTCCGAAGCAACAGCATAGTGCACAGTGCCATAGAGATCGCCAAAGAAGGTCGCATAGAGGCCCTTACTTGTCTTTGGCCGCACATCAAAACCACAGTCATGCAGTTGGCAGTACTGGACAACTTACCAGAGACTATCAACCCGTTAGACTACCAGCATTTGTTGCCGACCAGGCATCCGTTTCAGTGGTTTGATAAGCGGTCCCCTGTCAAAGTACCGCCGTGTTTGCCGGAAGATGATTGGTGTAGGAAGGAGACGTTTAGGTAAGTTCGATAATTATGTTACTCGCCGATTACTATACCGTATTCATTTAGGCTTGAGACAAAATGTAAACAAAGAAAAAACTTTTTATAAAAAAAAAATAACCGACTTCACTAAAAAAAACACTAAAAGGATCAAAATAACGTTAATTTTGGAAGTCGGTGTTTCTCGGTATTGTTTGTTTCTTATTTAACACCGACTTCCGAAATTAACGTTATTTTGATCCTTTTAGTGTTTTTTTTAGTGAAGTCGGTTATTTTTTTTTTATAAAAAGTTTTTATTTCACACTTTTTAGTTGCGATACACTTATAAACAGAGTGCCTATTTCTCATGACAATTCCAATTAACCCAAATACTGCTAGGTTACATTGTTTTATTATAAAGTTCCTGTGTCTACCTTCCTCCTTCCGGCTCCATCATCAGATCAGTTCGATAGTACCTTATAGCCAAAGAGCATCTCACGACAATTATTATTTTTATCTCATGACAATTCTAATAAGTCCAAACACGGCTAGGTTACATTGATTAATTACGGAGTTCCAGTGCCTACCTTCCGGCTCCATCATCATCATCAGATCACTTCGATGATACCATTTTCAACGTAACTATTCAGAATCATTCATTTATTTGTATTGTCATAGTCGCTTAACTATGTATATCTTCATTGTAATATCTATTTGTGTATGAAGTTCCGTTGACCATTTCTGGTCTTCTTCATCAGTTCCACTTCATCAAATGTTACTTTTTGACTGTAAATGCTTAAGTTCTTGATGAAAATACTAAAATTACCATAGGGTTGCCTATAATTTTTGAGGAGTTCCCTCGATTCCTCATGGATTCCATCATCAGAACTGGATTTTGAAAAAAATGGGACCAATCTGGAAGCATATCCTGTATAGGGAAAAAAAAATTTTGCAAATCGGTCCATAAACGACGGAGTTCTGAGGTAACAAACATAAAAAAAAATAATGATAAAAAAAAAAAATACAACCGAATTGATAACCTCCTCCTTTTTTTTGAAGTCGGTTAAAAATAATGTAAGTACCTTTGGCCAAGTTTATTCGACGAGTTTTTTAAGCACGAAAACGACAATATAACAAAAACAAAACAATCAACCAGTAACTTTAAACTTAACAAAACAAGAAACTGAATGAAAACAACAAAAGTAACAACGAAATAACAAGAATTCAATTAAATTATCTAAAAGCGGCACTCTCGTATCTATAGTGAAAAAGATTATAACCCGTCCGATTACAAAATATCATATTTTAATGTAAAATGTTTGCAGTATCTGTGGTCTATAATTTAGTAGTATTATATATGGTATGTTTACCTTCTGTCTCACGGCTCCCAGAATAGGGTATAGGGTTAAAGATCGTCAAGAGAAAAGTTTTCTCATTAGTGACGGTACAAAGTTTTGACTACGATTAGTTTTATTCACTTACGTAAAAACAAGTTTTCAATGGAAATATTTTTTTCTTAGTAAGCTATTATAGCGCGGTATATAAATAATTAATACTCATCAAGACCATTCCAAAAAGCTCAAACACGATAACCCTATCTGAGTTCCTATGGCCACCTTACGGTTCCATCATCAGATCAACTCCATGTCATAATAATTTTGCATTGTCATCTGATTTACACATGCATGCAAAATTTCAGCTCAATCGGTAACCGGGAAGTAGATCAAATTTCATTTGCAAGATTTGATTACAGACATACAAACATCGGGACAGGTGAAACTAAATAAAAGCTTGTAAAAATACTAAGATATAACAAAATTCATATTTTTAATAGTTATGAGGATGCCTGTATACATTGGTTTTGAATATATACCATATTGTTGTTAGTTTTAAAAGATTTTAGGACAAACTAAAATAAATATATTTATGGACTTGAAAACTTTTCTTTGTCTTAATTAAAATCGGAAACCTGTTTGGTATCATCATCTGCCTCTCCTTGCGTTACTTGGGGTCGGCACAACACGTTTTCATATTCCTCTCTTTTCTTTCCTCCTCCACATAACATCATTCGAGAACTGGGACAACTTAATCCTAGCTACAATTTACCAGGTCGATTTGGAGCTCAAACTGGTCCGAGGACTCGACCCCTGAGCTGGAGACCGCGGGCGCCATCCCGTCCGCCTCCGACGACATCGTCAAGTGGTACGACAAGCGCGCCCGGGAGATAGAGGAGCGCAGCGGCCTCGTGTCGCACGCGCTCACTCTCGTCACGCTCGCCACCATCGGCGGCGGCGTCGAGGGACTTGACGTCATCATGTTCCACCTGCTGACGCTAGACGTGCTGACATACGACTTGAACATAGAAGGAGTCACCTTGGAACAGGTTCAGAAGATGTCAACCTTGGAAGTCTGCACTTTACTTATGAGTCTGGTGAGTTTCGTATTTAGTATTATAAACCGTAATTTCTTTTTACGGTTTATAATCTTTTGCTAAAGGATTGACCAGACGGTTGCAAACTAGCGTTCCAACCAAGGTGACCTTGGTTTATGTGTTTGGTTTGTGTTGCGGCTACATGGATGTAAACCACGCGCCAACACGTTCGGTGGTTGGGAAAACGCGCCTCCCAACCAAGGGCGTTGAAGGTCATGGATTACAACTGCTGTCTACACGGATTGAAACTATCAAGGTCACCTTGGTTGGGACGTTGGTTTGCAACCGTGGTCACCCCTGGATTTTTCAAACTGATGCCTTTGGAATTTTCGCGACCATTCAGACCAATTTGAACTCCTATAAACTAGTTGACAAGATTTTGGCTTGATTTTTGCGAGTGAAGTTTAGTGGCTGTTTTAATTATTTGCGGATTGGTTCCTAGTGGATATTGGGTTCAAAATTGGTGTAGTTTTGTGTCCTAAATGTCTAAACAACTGGAGAATTATGAGGATTTTATTGGGTATTGGGTTTACGTCTCTGACTCATCGTTGTCACTCAGTTTAGCCACGCCCCTTGGCCAATTAGATCATAGTGAAATAGAAAGCCTTGTTCACAATGACCAGTTGAAGTAAGCCCTTCAGACAATATGGACGCGCTTTTGTCAATTTTAAAAATGAATGTCTCACTTATTCGTAAAAATAAAAGTAAAATTCTTACGATTCTGATTAAATTCTAAAATAATTACTTATTAATATTATCACTTGAAAATATTGTGTTGTGTTTGCTTTAATATTAATGGTTTAATTCTTTCCCCAGTATGAATACGCGTTTACTTTGCAGTTGCTCTGATGACTCACTATTTTTTAACGTGAATATACTGTACTCCGTAGTATAGATATAACACAGATAAACGTTGAGAGGTTTTCGTTGTACAATTGTTTTTACTATACAGGTAAAAACAATTGTGATATCTAATAGATTAAGTATTTTTAATAAAAAAAGAAATAAAGAATATAGTATGTATCTAAGTATGTATTTACTATTATATTCTCTAACTCCTTTCAAACATTCCGTGTTACGGATGTAGAGAAATAATATTGTACTGTGTGTTTTATAATGAAAAATAAATAATATCGAGAACCTTCGTGCGAAAACATCATCGCGTTAAGTCTTTCCACAGCAAGGAGGTTAGAAAGAGATAGCGAATATGCATAGCGCCATATTGAAATGGCGTCTCGATCTCATTAGTCGTCGTCGAAACTCTCCCGCGCAAGGCCACGCATTCGATGTGAGGCAGAAGGCTCTCGATACTGAACTGATTAACTGTTTTTAAACTTTACGATTTCCCGTCTAAATGCGCGAACGCGTGCTGTGCGCAACAATTCCGTATGAAGCTTTTAACCAGCTTGGAACCTCAGGGTGACACGAACAATCGGTATTCTTCATATTTTTGAAGTGAAAACTTCTTTAGCGGCGTTGTACACTTTTTTTGTAATGGGTAAAAAATGTTAAACTCGCGTCAGGGTCACGTGACCTGATCGAAAATTCGTAAGACGGATGTCGTGCAAAATTGTGTGCAAAAAATTTTGTAATGGGTAAAAAATGTTAAACTCGCGTCAGGACACGTGACCTGATCGAAAATTCGTAAGACGGATGTCGTGCAAAATTGTGTGCAAAAAAAAAGCAATTCGTGCAAAATTATTCCATAACCATTCCAAAATATCCAAAACGCACAACGTTAATACTTAAGTTTTCACTTCTGCCGGCACTCCCAGAGTGCAACCCGTCATTTTTTATTCTCTTTCCACTGTATTAAATTTTTCTGTCTTCTCATTGAATTCGGATAATAGCTCACTTGTGTCTTGTATATATTTAAGCTTGTACTTGTTGTAATTTAATTGTTAAGTTTTTCTTTTTGTCAGTACTGTGCACCTCTGTAAGTGACGAATTCACTATGCCTAAAAATGTTTGTTTTTCTTTTTCTTTTGTGTGTGTTTTAGTGAGTAAGTCGTCGAGGTGCCTACTCAATAAATAAATAAATATTTGTGTCTTTTCTGTTTGTCAATTTATTAAGTTGCACCTTCCATGTTGTTTCTGCACCACCCTAAAGTCGACTGTTAGAAAATGCCTAAGGCATTAAGTCCGCCTTTGTACAGTGTTATGTGCATAAAGTTTCAATAAATAAATAATTATAAGTACTATGAATGTTTTTCCGCAGTCAACACCAATCACCTTCGTGTCAGACTTGAAGCAGTTCGTGGTGCCGTTCCTGAAGCGTTGGGAGACGTTATCCAAGTGCAACGAGTCGTGCATCGACGGCCTCATCAACTACCTCGAGAACATCAGTATTGAAGACCTGTCCGCGATATTACTTGTATGTTGTGATTTTTCATTCGTTTTTTCCAGTGTTAGGCCCGTATTATTGAACGTTCCTCAGCCCAAGATCTCGTACTTGATATCAAGCTTGAGGTCCTGATCGTATTAATAAACGAGATTCACAAGCTCAAGCTTGAACTCAAGTTTCAGCTTAGGTTTACGTCATCAGCCGAGTGTTGACTGATTAATAAACGAAACTCGACACTTAAGTTTTTAGATCATGAGTGTCGAGAGGTCGTGATTAGCGTAGCGCGAAACATGGATTTTGTAAATATTTTAAATCAAATTAATTATTATGATAAAACAGAGTACTATGATGCTATTTTTTGGCCTTTTCGATATCGTTCATAAAAAATTATGTAAGGGGGATGCCTCAAATCCTTTTGGATTGCCAAGTAAATATTTCAAAAAACGATTCAGACCAAAATATATCAAAATATTGTCTCTTTCAAAAGGTATTGTGAGAATGCAACCTTTTGAGAAACAGTAATTCTGCGAAAACGACATAATGAGAAAGATACATTTTGCGACTTTTTATCTTTTCATCCCAGGTGCTACAATCTCCAAGCGAGTTCGAACTGGACGTTCGTACGCACCTTGAGTTGGTAGAGCGTTGTTTGTACGCGCACACCGGAACTGAACAGCTGGACAAGGCTTGTGACTTGCTCGACACATTGCTCAAGGATAGGTAAGTCTTTCTTCAGAAAAAGAACTTCAGAAAAAAAGAACTGTTTACTCACGTTAGAACTTTAATATAAAGCCAGATAAGCTCTTCAAGCATTTGAGATTGATTTCTGATGAAAACGATATTTTTTTTCGATAAATAGTTCTGTAACTGTTACAATAAAGAATGTTCTACTCTACTGCATGTTAATAACAAGAATGATTTGTATGCGTTCCACGAGGAGTGGTTCGAGACGGCGCGGCGCGGGAGAAGAATGTCTGGCAGGACTTGAGGGAGGCCATTGCCCAGCTGTGGGACAGTAATGGCTAGAAAAAAAAACAAACATAGCAACATTATTTTAAGAAGATTGAATACTTTGGAGGGCAAATGGGATAATGCAATATAAAACCTGCAATGAAACATACTCGTATTGTTGTGTGTACATAATGGCGGTTCGGAACACGAAAAAAGTTGCAGGGCAGTAGCACACTCATTCATTCATGTGACTATGAGGGTAAGGTGTTCCCATCCGCCAAAATATATATCCACCAATATTTTGCAGAAATACTTATGTGGGACAAGTTTTTTATGTGCATTCGAATGTCTTTGGTAAAAATATAACTTATTTAATTAAAATCCTTGTTATTATTGGGTTGTTTCAAAAGGAATTTCTCAGTAGCAGCCGGCAGCCTGGAATCGGGAACGATTGATGGCAGTAAGCTCGCCCCAGTGATGTGAGTGTAGCTGCAGCTTTGTTTTCGCCAAACCTTTTGAGAAAAAGATGTGATGCTTAATAATGTTGCGTTCTTACTCTTGCTTCGTCAGTGACGGCAGTATAAGCAGTAGCGAGCTAGTGCGTCGCGTGAAGGAGGTGGAGCGCGTGGTGTCGGCCAGCAGCCGCCTGGCGTGGCGCGGCGTGCTGGTGCCGCCCAGGGAGCTGCGGGACCTCAAGGAGCATCCGCAGAGCGTCATCAACTTGCTCACCAAGCTGTCCAGGACTCTTGCCTTGGGGTAAGTTGGTAAACTTTATTTTTAAAGCAAATGTGATGTTATGTAGATGTAGGTTGTCAATGAGAAATAGTTACTTTAGTTTTTAGATAAGAATGTCTGATTAGACGATGGCCCGGTTTACACTGTCCTCTTATACCTATTACTATTGTAGAATTAATATTTTTTTTAAAAGAGGGTTCGTCTCCTTAAGAAACGGCCAAATGGAACGGTGCGCTAGCTTCTGTCGTTTTACAAATGCCCATGTAGGCCTATGTGAAATAAAATTATTTTGAGTTTGAATTTGCCTTTGCGGAGTAGGACTTTGGAGGACGAACAACATAGAAAATGAATCTTAATTCATGTTTTAGAGTTTGTTCTTAGTGAAACTTGTAAAAGTATTTTCAAGTATTTAGTTTAGACTTTATATTTGAAGGGGGTGATCATTTTACAGAATTATTTATGAGGATTTTTGAACATTTATTTATGTTTCACTAATTTTTACTCTACAGAACTGGAAGTATTAGAAAAACCTATCAGTACTCACAGTATAAATAAATGTATATAAAGTTGTCAATAATTGTAAATAGCACACTCGCACATTACGTTTAATTTCACATTGTTTGTTACTACCAAATAACCTATACTTACTAACCAAATATATGTGCTGTAAGTCTACAAATCTATATTGTTGTTTGGTTCATAAAACAACAACTATCGTCACCCATAATTGAAAAAAGCATTAATATATATTAGGACAGTATAAAAAGTCACGTATTTGACAGATATCCTTTTCTCATCCGGAGTTATGTTCGCGGGGACAAAGTTACGGTTCAGGGAATAATACCTAAAGTCAATCCACCACCCGTCAGGTAAGTATTATAAAGGTACACAACACACTTGTACCACGACATCGCAAGCTTATTGGCTGATTATTATTACGATGGAAAATGACGAATGAGCACGTATGTTTCGGGCCGTGTTGCAAGTCTGTTGCCGGTCTTACGAGCGGTTCGATACATTTGTTCAGCATGAAATGGGTAACAATAGATGTTGATTAGATTTATCATTTTCTGTACCGTTTCTACGTGTAGTGGATAGCGCAAATATGTACCTTTTTGTTCGTGAATTCGGAGATATTTATTGTTTACCACTTGGCAATAATTCAATATTCTATCTCATAGACAATTTATTATCTTTTTTTCTTTCGATATGTAAGTGATATTCAACTTTAAAGTGTTAAACAATGATTTTCTCGGACTGTTATAAATATGTATTTAATGAATATAATGTGTCCTTAAAGAATTTGTTTTTAAAATACAATAACTAAAAAATGAATTTATTCTACTGTATATTAAATTACTACTCCTATGATGATATCGAATATTTTACGTAAGAAAGTATAAACATTTAATTCTATATTGTCGCCCATCATCAGCGTAGTTACCCATTGAGTCGTTATTTCTATGTCCCTCTGTAAAGTTTTCAAGATTATACTAACATTAATAAACGAAAATATGGAACTTGAACGCTAAACCAAAATCAATAAAAGCATACGCTGAACATAATGTCCCCTAGAGCTTATCTTATCTATCTTATCTCCTTATTAAAAACGCAAAAAATTTAAGGTATTTTGAACCTTCTGCTTATGAACCTACGATGTTCGGTTGACGTTTCGATCGCTTTCTATTATAAACCTATGCGGTATCATGGGATATTCAAGAGGTTAACAAACACGATAATTGTGCCTTCTATTGCATCATTTGTTGGAGGTCAAAATAAATAAATAAAATTATGATATACACCACTATTTTTTAAATAGTACAAAAGAAATGGGGCTCTATCTCTATCAGTTACTGATCATATTTGTGTAGACAAAAGTAAAAAAAAAAAACGAAATTCCAAAATTGTCCATGAAAAGTAAATTCATAATTGAATCAATCATTCATAACTATTGCTCCTAGAAAATACTACGCGCAGTGTTTTCCATTGTTTTTCATTCATAATCAGCCTATACAATATTTCCATAAATTAAGTGACATTTTAGAATATGAAGATACGCTAATAGGTAACTTTGCTGTTTGTGAACATTATTTATTGAGACTTAACTTAAATAATAACAAGACCTTTTCTAATAAGCCCTTTAGGTATTTGTACTAATTAAAAATTAGTGGTGTATATTTAATATTATGTAAAGCATGATGTGACGTCTTATTTAATTGTAAACCTTATTGATTTAACTCCAAGTGTAATAAATTTATTTAAGTTCTGTATCATTATGTAGTCACGGAGCGTCATTTATCTTGCCGGCGTCACAAATTGTGGAAGGAAGTGGTGATAGCCCTACAAAATAAGGCAGCGATTGCCCCATTCTCTCTCCATTATTCCACGCACTAGATAAATGACGCCTGCTTGGTAAAAGTCGCTCCAAGTCGTCTCTTATTTAGTTTGTTATACAGTGAAACCTGGTTAAGTGGGCCCTGGATATGTGAGAAACCTCTAGTAGGTACTGATAATTACAATGAGTAGCCGACACTTAGCAGCAAAAAACTTCTATTACTAAGAATAATATACCTCAATAAATGAGATATATTTTTTTGTTTTTTTTTTTTTTCGTTGTTTACCTCTGTACTTGGCTAGGAAAGTTTTGCTCAATCGCCTCAGTAAGTGAGATAATGAAGAAATAATTAGCATTTTTAATATGGTTCCGTACAGGTTGCGATACGTAGGGGCCCAGCAGGGCCGAAGCCTACTGGGACCATGGGTTGGCTTCCGAATAGGAAACTCGGAGTTCTGGAAGCAAGGCAAAGAAGGAATATAGGTGTGGGTTTTAGTCAATAAAAGTCTGACACGCCTTCTCGCTCCGCTCTAGCGCGAGAGAAGTCATTGGATGATTTCCCACCTAAAAAAAAAACAGTTTGCGACACGGTTGTTTGCAAATACTCGAATTTCTACGCGGAACCTTCTGTAAAAAGAGACAACGTAACTTCAAACCTACCTAAGTAACGAAAAACTTATCCAGGTTTCACTGTATCATGTTGTGCCTATATGTATTTGGTTTTCCATGTTATTTAGAAAATATTATATTTTGTATGCTTTAATTTTTACATGCACCTTTACGATACAAAATTCAGTTCATTCTCATTACTCGATGTAAAATGTGTGTTGATATGCTATTTGAATTTTATGTCAGTGTAATTTAACTGCAGTTTATAGACGTTGAGTGTGCTGTAGCTTTCTCACCAACAACTTCATTGATTAAAATCAAATAATAAAACTGTTGCAAGTTTATGTGCAAACTGTTGTGAACTTCTAGTTTTTAAATGTAATTCATGCATCAGGGCGTTAAAATGTTTTGTAAGCTTTAAATGTTCTGTATCAAAAAGTAATAAGCAAAAGAAGTCACAGGCTGTCACAGTATCCTTGAAAAAAAGAATCGCCTACTGACTAACACAAGGAAATAAATTATTGATTTAGAGTAGAAACAGCATGTTGGAGTATTGTGTACATCACAGCGCATTCCTTTTACACACAACCAACAAAATAGGGATTATATAAGAATGATATACTGGCAGATGAAATGATTGCACGTTGTGTCTTTTCAGAAACATCTATACGTATAGCGTTTGTTGCTCTATATGAATTCATTTTAAGAAACCTGTGGCTTGTAGTTAGAATATGTCGTATGCAATATCTTGCAATGAAAAACCCATTGTCCTTATGAAAAAAGAAAATGTCTTGATGCAAAATACGATAAAATAAAATAAAAAATACATTTAGCCGAACATAGAACTTCCTTCTTTTTGAAGTCGGTTAAAAATGATACGCTAGGCCAAAGAAAGTAAGTAATAAATAATTTATTGCGCAATAAAATTATAAGCCTAAAAATAACATCAGTGAGGAAACACTAATAATGAGAGTGGCTATTTCATATAAATAAGATCACTGTCCTTCAAACTAGGAGACAATCCTGTATCTTGAAGAACAGTAGGTACATTTTAACATGCATTGATACAGTTTCATAGATTAAATAAGTGAATGCAGACAAGTATTCATACAACTGCGATTTTGGAAAAACCCGTTTCAGATTATTCAATTTCATAAATAAAAAAATCCTGGCGAGATAACATGTTACCCATCAGCGTCCCAGTATGAACAGTTGTGTAATCAGTCTGATGTTAACAATACAAAATATTAGGTTAACACAATTTTATAACAATTTTAGGTAGAGGTTAATTATGGGAGAGAAAGCTTAGTAAAGATAGAAGAAGAAGAATTATCTATATCTACAAATCTGCGTCACACATCTTTCTTCTCCTGGAATATTTTCTTCGTTCTATATTATAAGTATGATATACATAGGTACACTAAATTTTCGTTAGAGAACTATGGACAATGGGTTTCTTCATTGCACATAAAGTTACTAGGGATTGTAGATTTAACAAGGAAAAAACATTGTTTCAGGGAAGAAAAGCCCACACCACAGGATTGGGAGAAGCTACTGAAAGATTTACTTGAACTGCAAGCTACGTTGTTCGGATGTATTACGAAAGATAAATGTTATGAGGTAACTCAATAGTTCTCAATAGTCAACATAAGAGTAGGCACAGAAAATACCTCTGTCTAGAGGCTGTCAGCGCAAAAGTGGCCTAACCCCAAATTTTTCATAATCTGACTTATCTACGATAAATTATTTAATACTTGTTAAAAATTTAATACAAAACCGGCCTAACTCTTGTTTCACCAATCGTCAACAGATAGCGTTGCAAAAGTTCTTTTTGTATTTATTTTTTTCCTCCGGTAATAATGCAAAAGTAACCTTAAGCCTATCATTTTCATACTGCCTATCCGCGAAGTAACACCAAGGCGCTGCTGGCCTTGCTTGAGGAGCTGGGGTGGATCGAATGACGCATTTGTCCCACCCGTACGCAAAATACGCGCTTTAGTCGTGGAGTTGCGGACACCGGCCCGAAATACAAATACAGCCTATCTCAAAGCTTAGGCCACTTTTGTGCTAACGGACTCTGAGGGTGCCTAAAAAGGACCTACGATTGACTCAGATACGTCAATAAGAAAATCAGGTATTTAACTAGTTAATTAAAGTAAAACACGAAGAATTTCCACAAAAAAAAGAGAAGACATAATTTTGTTTTTTGTAAGAGAGTTTTTCTGAAAAGATGGATTGTGTGAGGAGTGATATGAAAGAAAAGGGAGTTTGTGATAGTGTGACGGGTGATAGGACAGAATGGAAGAAAAAAACGTGTTGCGCCGACCCCAAGTAATATGGGATAAGGACAGGAAGAAGAAGAAGTAAGAGAGTTTTTCTGACACCAACACACCTTACACCGAACCATTACTATGTCTCGTCGCTTTTGAGTTTAATAAACATCGAGTTAATCGAGTTACTTACACCATCGATGGCAATTTTTCATTTTGATAGTTAAAAAACGCTCATTACGTGATTTACGCTCTTGAGCAAACTTTCCTTCAAAATTCTTCGGATGTGGAACGGTATCGAAAGCTTCTATGTAATTTGGATACAGGATCCAAGTATTATCTCTATAAAACTTGACATCTTTCCAGATATATTTTCGCTACCAGCCTTAAACGTGAGACAACGGACTAAACCAGATTGAATACATGCTTAAACTGTCTTCCAGCTGTACGCCCTAGGCCTGCTGACGTCAGGCGACTTGGCCAGCATCAAGCTGGCGGGCGACGTGCTGACGGTGTCGGCGCAGCAGCGGCGCGGCGCCACGCACGTCAGCTACTACACCAGCGTCGGGCTCGTCATGGCCGCCGCGCACGAGTACTTCAACTCGGCCAATAGTCTCATTGATCCAAACTTGGAACTGGCCAAGTAAGACAATAAAGAGAAATGATAGGTGCTATATCACAAAGTGCAGCAGTAGAATACTGAAAAACTTGCACATAGCTAAACATTTTTTAAATGAATGAATGAATGAATGAATGAATGATATATTTATTTGCAAGAATATAGGTAACAAGTTCTTAACATTTGGTGGAGTCTCACTATATTCGGCATTTCAGCCGTACCAATATTTAGATTTTACATCTTTAGCATGCAGTAGGTACACATTTAATTTTAGTCAGTAACAATCTCATATAATAATAATTTCATCATTTAAATTTAAATAACCATTCAACCAACAAATTAATATAAATTAAAATTAAATACTAAATAATTGAATACAAATAATTTTGGGATCTTAAAACAAACTTTCAAACATACTCGTAACATTCGTGAATCGTGTTCCAGATGCTGTTTACTTCTTATTAAAGATGATAACATAGAAATCCAACAGGAATTGGATTTAATAAATGCCTTACCGATTTTACATTCCTTCAATGTTGGCGTGGTTCCCGTACAAGGTAATAATAAAAGAAACACAGGTTATAGATTCAGGTATATGTAAAAGTCATGTGGGTCATTTTAACATATCATAGTTTCTCTATAAAACCCAGATCTGACTCGTATAAAAATCTTTTGGTAAAACAATACAAGGATGCAGACAAAATGTGTAATAATGTGAAGTATTTTTTCACGGTTCGTGTGAGGCTCAACTCGCACTGGAGCTGAGTCAAAGGATCGCAACGCATCATGGTTTTCGCCTAAGCATGTTCATCTCTATTTTCCCATTACGCGCGACGATTCACGTCTTCGCGGCTCGACGCTTGGTTACAGTCGAGCGGTTTCACACGTCGCCGAGCGTTACACGCGCGTAGTGACGCTAACTAATGTTCAAAAGTCTCTGAACTGGTCTAGCACTGTGGCGCGTCCAGGCGCGCTAATGCGAGCGTTATGGCTCTGTCTCCACGCGTTGTTTTGAAATCCAGGACGCAACGCGATGATATTTAAGCCCCTCGCCCACGGCGACTTTTTGTAGTGATGCTGTAGCGCGTTTGCATCGATACACTTGCGATGCTATAGCGCGTTAGTAGCGATGCGTTTAGTAAGCGCGCGACAACATCGCTACAAAAAGTAGTCGTGGGCTAGGGGCCTTATGCACTAAATTTTTTCTTTCTTTATATTAAAATCATCTATTTAGTTTTATTAGATGACAAAATCAGCCTGTATATGCTGACGAGAGACTGAAACTGATGACTGAAATACTCTTTTACTTTCCAGTCCGTATATGCGAAGACAGGATGTCACTCATAGAAGCGTGTTTAATGTTGGAACCCAGCGCGTATCTGGCGAGTCACAAGCTGCTGAAGTTAGCCGCTTTGTTGAAGATCGCCGGCGATGATGAATTAACCAGGTAAGCAATTTGTCATTTATAATACACTTACCAGTAACTGGTACAAAAGTATGCTAATAGTAGGCATGGCAGTGTACAGATCCCGGCATGGATCTTGAGCTCTGACTTCTACTTGCGCAGAAGTAAAATATCGGGTCTCTTTGGTGGAATGAAGTGAGACGCGGGGGCGGGGAGTTTTAGTGATTGACTCGCCGCGCATTGCGTCATAGACGACACTCGTGATTGGTTCCCTGCGCTTGCTGCACGTACCTAACGACGATGAGTACACTGCCGTGCCATTATATTGACTCGTGATTTCCATCTATCGATTTTATTTTTATTAGTGGTTATTATGTCACCATAAAGTTTTAAAAAAATAAATTTGATTGTCATTAAATAGGTACTTTTTAATTTTAATATTATAGTAATGACGAGATCTTCGCCAAGTGGTGCGGGCGGAGTCGCGTGACACCGATAGGGGCAAGTGATGTAATACTAGATTTTGCTAATGGCGAATTTTTCACATATTTCCCGTATTTTCTCGATAATCTGGTATTTATACAGCCTATATCTTTCCCCGCCTCTGCATCTCCGTTTACCTCTAGGTATGTTAATTGTTATTATGATGGATAAAAAATGGTTTAGCCGAGAACGCATAACAGGCACACAGACAAAGTTCCTTTCGAAAGTAGGTAAAATATTAGGAATTTCTTTGTAGGGGTGTTACAAATCTTTGAAATTTTCGTTTTTGCTACAATATGCATACTTTCCGGTAGAAATTCTCTAAAAGATAATGAAGACCGTATGAAAATCTGTTGCATGGTTAAAAAGTAAACGGAAAAACAGACAGACGAACACAGCGAATTTGCTTTAAACTATTTTTTTTTTTTTAACTTTTATCTTCAACCAGAATCAAGAAGATAGCAGGTAAACGAAAAATTTAATAAAATAGATGTACATTTGTTTTGCCATAAGTGTACGATGCGCAAATCGATCCCCACTCTTTCGCCGAGCGCTCAAGATCCATGCCGATACCTGTACCACAACAAATTCTTATTGGTGTATATCACTGTGGTATCCAAGCTACTTGCATACTTATGTGCCAGTTACAGGCAAGTGTATCGTTGCCTTATTAGTAATGTTGAACTAATTGTAACTGTCTTATTGTTTCCATTATTAATTTCAATACACATATTAGTTAAATTTTTTTTTAAATATATGTTTAACAAAAGCATATAAAAAAATAGTAGCCTACCGGCATGGGGAACAGGGCCCAAGCAGCGGGTGGTCAGGGCTCTTTAGAGAGGAATCTCCTAATAATAAGCGCCGTGTCGAAACAGAAAGCAGTACTTGTGGAAGTAGTGCTTTCTGGATCAAGCGCTTGACACGCACTTTGCTTAGCGCGCCACACGTAGGCAGTTATTTGGACGTTATAAATGACTTATCTTTTATCACTAGTGCGCGTTACTTTTGGTATGCTAACGATCTATTTTTTTTGGTCAAATATTGATTTTACATAACCTAACCGTGCCATCGCAGTCTAGCCTCAGAATTTTTTTTGGGTTAAGGGGGTCACCTTGAAACTCCCCCTTACGTGTACTACTGTGTATGTACTTTGTCGTTAAGAGTAACCCCGCCCGACCAGCGCATACGCATGGTTTCTGCTCGTGATTCTTAGTTGTCGGCCAGACTTCACAGCCGTATAGTAAAACTGGTCTTACCGCTGTTTTATAAATTTTTCCTTCGGTCGTAAGCTGTTGATCCCCGCATTAACGCCGGCGTTCACGCGCCATTGTCTTACTATTGTGTCTCTAATTACGCACTCAAAAGATTAATAGGCATTTTACTGTCGCAAAGGACTCCAGTTAGCGTGCGCAACTTGTTCCATCTAGATGTTGTCCTGTGCGTGAAGTCAGCTTTAATTATCCCGTTTTAAGAGATTATCGAGCCGGTATTTGAAGCTTTCTGCTTGAGGGAGGTTTGTACCGTCTCTTCACACAATCCATCCATCTTTTTTTAGCCTCCCTCTCCCTCTCCACCCATTCACATGTATACTTATAACTCTTTTAGTAACATGCGTTTCATCCCTCCTCTTTACATGGCCATATCAAGACAAACGATTCCCCCTTCAACTTTTCAGTCACTGGCGCCACTTTCTAACTTCCTTATACTCATTTCTCACTTTACCTATTCTCGGCACACCACACATCCATCTCAACATTCTCATCTCCGCAACGTGCAATCCTTTTTCATCCGTCTTTTTCACAGCCCAACATTCTGATCCATACAGTATGACAGGTCTTATCACGGACTTGTAGATTTTACCTTTCAACTTGGGGGCATACGTGGCTCACAATTTATTCCAGTGACCTATCGTCATTTCAGCTTTGCTGCTAATGTTGCCCAGACTTGGGTACTGCATTGACTGTACATCGCTCGGATCAACTACACATACTTCTAAGGCACACCTTTATTTTTAAGGGCCCACCACAGAACCTCACGAGGTACTCGGTAATATGCCTTTTCCAGGTCAATGAATACCACGAGCAAGTTTTTATACGCACCTCTGTATTTCTCGTGCAGCTGGCGTATAGCAAAAATGGCGTCCGTTTTACCCCGACCAGGCATAAAACCGAATTGGTTCTGTGGAATTTCACCCTCTTCTCTCTGCCTATCAATAACTTTCGCCCAGGCTCTCATAGTATGTGACATGACCTTTATTCCTCTATAATTGTTGCACTTAGGCACATCACCCTTGTTTTTAAAGATAGGCACCAAGGAATTGTTACACTAAATATCAGGTATGGCTTCTTCCTGCAACAACTAATTGAAGAACAAAGCCAACCACGTCCACCTATCCACTCGCAAATTTCCACACTTCAACTGGTATTGCGTCTGGACCAATTGCCTTACCATTCTTCATTCCATTTACAGCTATTCCGACTTCATCCATACTAATCATTCTCACTAACCCCACATTCACTGGTTTATTTTCTTAAATCTCATTCCAGTTGTATTTTTTTTTCAAAAGTCCACATTTCGTTTTGAAGTTAAAGTGTTCGTTAGAGTGTCTATGGATTCCTAAGAAACTTATTACGTAACCACAACACTAGGTTGCTTTCTACGAAGACGGTGGCGCCTGGGAGAGTTAAAAAAATGCTGACTTCTGTGATTTTGCTGTTTTTAAAATAAATACCGGCCTCTATTTAAATGAAAATATAAGGTTGGGGTTTTAGGCAATAGTAAAAGTACATACAAAATAAACAAAGTCCTCCTTAGTCGCTCATTTACTAAATAAAAACGTACTCAATAGATACAAAATACTTAACGAAGTGGTGTTACTTTATCTTGCCGCAAAATAGCAACATTATAGACGTATCACGTTGCAGCAGCCTTATGCAAGTAAATAATTTGATTGAATATACAATGTTTTTATTAGAGAGGGCAAAGTCCTTCAAGTCGCGGGAAACTTCGCGTCCTCAGCAGGCGTGGCAGGTGCCGCGTCAGGCTCCTGCGCGGCCGTAGAGCTGTCCCGGCGCCTCGCCACGTTACGCCACGCCCCCGCCGCGCCACTGCTAGCACACGTGGCGCACACGGCACACGCACACGCCGACACCGCCACGCGACGCCTGCTGTATGCCGCCGCCGTCACCTACACTGATCCCGAGAACATTGAGGATATACTGCGAGCTAGGTAGGTAACATTACAGTACGTGTGTCACGTGGCCGTGCAACTGTCCCGGCGCCTCGCCACGTTACGCCACGCCCCCGCCGCGCCACTGCTAGCACACGTGGCGCACACGGCACACGCACACGCCGACACCGCCACGCGACGCCTGCTGTATGCCGCCGCCGTCACCTACACTGATCCCGAGAACATTGAGGATATACTGCGAGCTAGGTAGGTAACATTACAGTACGTGTGTCACGTGGCCGTGCAACTGTCCCGGCGCCTCGCCACGTTACGCCACGCCCCCGCCGCGCCACTGCTAGCACACGTGGCGCACACGGCACACGCACACGCCGACACCGCCACGCGACGCCTGCTGTATGCCGCCGCCGTCACCTACACTGATCCCGAGAACATTGAGGATATACTGCGAGCTAGGTAGGTAACATTACAGTACGTGTGTCACGTGGCCGTGCAACAGTCCCGGCGCCTCGCCACGTTACGCCACGCCCCCGCCGCGCCACTGCTAGCACACGTGGCGCACACGGCACACGCACACGCACACATTTACTGCCCTGTTATTATTAAAACAGCCAAAAAAATAACGAATTTTCTACTAAAATTATCACTGAAACGTAATTAAAAATTCAGTAATTATTATATTTATTCTACATGTTGCGTACGATGATGCAGCATGTCTTCTTCATCGATACATCTCACTTCCATCTTTCAACAATGTTGCAATGGAAATTTTTGTTAGAGAAATCCAATACTTTACTTTTCATAGAAACAAGCAATTCGTATTTTTTTTTAATAAGAATAAATAATTTATGCATTCTATCTACTCTTCACACGGTTTTAGTATTATTTTTTGTTCGTATTTTTTTTTTCAGAATGGGCTTAGAACTAGAGAGTCTTCAGCAGATGGGAGTGACGCTCAAAGAAAACAGTTATGGTATGCTCAGCGAGCGGTGGCCATCCACCGATGACGAATTTGCTGACGCGGTCACAACTGTACGTAACTTACCCAAATATCTGTTGAACATCACTCGCATAATTGCATTGTTTTAGTCTTTCTCACATTTACTATAACTGGTCACTGTACTGAATGTATTGTATGATCATGAAAATACTACTAGAAAGTTACTCTTACATATTATCCGAGCAACTGATATTTAGATTAGCTTGAATTGCCCCGTTTTAAGATGTCACAAACTGGCTAAATTGTGACATGCATTGTGTGTAATATATATTGCCTCGTAATTTCACAGCCTATGGTAGAGAAAAAAGACTTGGTCCCCGCTCCGCCTGAGATGAAAATACCTCTGTTTAACTATCTTCTCGACACTTTCCAGAATAAATTTGCTCTCAGGTAAGTTCAAGTTTTTAATTATAGTGTATTCGCATTAAGAAAATAGTGACTCATCGTTGTCACTCCACATAACCACGCTCTTTGCTTGATCAATTGTACATCTGAATATGTAGATAGACGTACGGCATTGCGCCACCGTTACATGGTTGACATCCCACCCATAACCATAAGTACAAAACGTTTTGGGAACGCATTTATTGTACGTACAGCTAAGGAGTCGAATTTCCTGCCGGAGTGTGTGTTTCCTGATAGCTACAACCTAGGGAGGTTGGATACGCTCCCTATACATTTTACTATACTTAAAGGACCTGTTCTTAAATCAAGCGTGCACCATCCTCGACCACATCATCGCTTACCATCAGGTGACATAGTGGTGAAACACGAACCTAACAATTTTTTTTTTTAAATGTTCTCATTGACGAGTTGATGTAAGCTCTTCAGACAGAACGGACGCTACTTTTGTCAGTTTATAAAATGATTAACTCGCCTATTCGTAAAAATAATTACTTATTAAAATAATTACATAACATTAATATTTGAACATAGTGTGTAATATAAAGTTTGAATAGAATCGAATAAACTTTATTGTACACCAAAATAGTAACAAAAGTTTGGTAATATTTATGGTTTAATTTTTACCCCAGTAAATTCGTCTTTACTTTGAAGAAGCACTGATAAGTCACTATTTTCTTAACGCGAATTATATGGAAAGAAAGAAAGGGAAACATGTTTATATACTATACACGATACTATACTATACTACTTATACAACGTGGCGCTGACGAAACGACTTTAAATTAAAACACTCGTAGTACTAGTCCATAGGAATATTATTAAACTAGCAAAAAATCCTAAAGTAAGTAAGTAAGTAGAAATATAAAATAATGTTTTTTTTTTGTCCCCGCGAAATACAGATAGGTATCATCTTCTTGAAGCGTCAACATGACTGTCAAAAAAATTAGTTTAAAAAACTAAAAAACACGCTTTTAGCACGCACTAAAAATTACAAAATAATTCGGACATTTAGTTTGATGACTCAAGAGTTTTCCCTTTGCCAAATCTTCAATAGATCGCAGGTAAACATAAACAATTTAAGTTCGTGATGAACGATAAATAATTACCTATGCAAAATGGTTATATGTACGTTTATGTAATCTTTACTCATTTTGGACAAAACGCTCCACGCTTTCTTTCATAATAAATCATAGTAAATATTCAATAAAGATGATTACCTACTTATAACCATTTCGCATAGGTAATTATTTATCGTTCATCACGAACTGAAATTGTTTATGTTTACCTGCGATCTAATGAAGATTCGGCAAAGGGAAAACTCTTGAGTCATCAAACTAAATGTCCGAATGATTTTGTAATTTTTAGTGCGTGCTAAAAGCGTGTTTTTTAGTTTTTTAAACTATTATTTTTATTTTATACTTTTTAGTCTTCTTATTATTTTTTTTTCGTATTCCTGACAGCAAACCCTTTCATTTGATACCCATATCATGGGGGTGCATTTCAAATAGCCAATCCGCCATCTTGGATGTCCGCCATGTTGGATTTAAGTCAAGTGACTATTTTTTCTTATTCCTGACAGCAAACCCTTTCATTTGATACCCATATCATGGGGGTGCATTTCAAATAGCCAATCCGCCATCTTGGATGTCCGCCATGTTGGATTTAAGTCACGTGACATTTTTTTTTCGTTTTCCTGACAGTAAACCCTTTCATTTGATACCCATATCATGGGGGTGGATTTCAAACAGACAGTCCGCCATCTTGGGGAGGCCGCCATATTGGATTTGTAATGACGTTTCTTAGCTAGTCTCATCAGAACTCAGAGCGTGTGCAAAATTTCATCCTAATCCAAGACCGGGAAGTGGGTCAAATTAAGATTCCAAGATTTTTTTACATACATAGTTACAAGTGAAGCTAATAAAAGCGTGTTAAAAAAAAAGAAAGACTCGGGCATGGAACTGATGCATGGAAATAGTTAATATGCACTGAATAATTATGGCTGTGCTGTCGTATAAAAATAATATAAAATATTCATAGATTGAAATTACACTAAGTGTAATTTTTTTTTATAGTAAAATGTACAGGTCGCTTCCTTTATGGAGATTTAGAAAAATAATAATCGGTCTAAATATTACAAATACGATCGATTTATGTATCAACATTTATCTAAAAATAATCGCAACGCCATTGTAATGGATGAAAATAGAAGTTTAGGTTGAATTTGTGACATGGTTGTTGTAATATTAAAAAAAAAAAATCATCACAAACTTTGACTTTGGATAATTTTGTTGTTATTTTAATCAATAAACAGCAGCAGTAAGCGTATACGCTTGAAAGGAAACTTAAAATAAAGACTCTCTTTACAGTGAATAGAAGCATCTTCCGAGAAAACATAACACACACACATAACATAACACATACACATTAACCATTGCTATTTATTGTAAAACATCTACATTACAAAGCAATAATAATAATATGTAAAAATAATTATACTATGAGGACACGACTGAAAAGACTCTTTATCCGAGCAACAAGCATTAATAAAAGAATAAATGACACTTAAACTGAAATATAATAAACAAAAAATTTTTACATTGTTTTTTATGGAGTCCTTTATAAGATTTCGAATTAACATCATAATTTTAATCATAATAGGGTATTACACTCATTTTTGAAAAGTGTCTCAATTAGATTCTACAGAGCTAATAAACCACTAAAAAGAACACAAAATTTTTATTCAGTCGCTAAGTAACCTTGGCTGTGTAAACAAATGCGCTCAGTATGGCTGATCAGTTGACAGCTGTCACTTTAGTTTACACAGCCGAATGACGTAATAACATGGTGGCTACTATTTCAAGGCGATACAGAACAGATAATAAAAACAGAAAACTGAATTGAATTTTAAAATTTATTTTGTCATTTTATGAACTAAAACTAACACTTACCGACTGCATTTTACTTAAGCTATCTTAATAATATATTAATAACAAACTAAGCTAACTTAATAACAAACGGGCATGATTCTAGGAGATAGATAAACTACACATATTATGAAAATATCTGTGGAATAGATTTTATTGGTGTATTTTTATTTGTAAAATGCGAAAAAAAAATAATAATAAAAAAGTGGTGCTGGTGTGTGTTTTGTTTCTAAATGTAATGCATTCTTTCAATCCAAAATATGTGTAATACTTGTTTCAAGATAACGTGCTTTTCGAGGTTTTCACAGCCAAGCGGAATGTTTTTCTAATTGTTTAGAAAAACCGAATATAACATAGTAAGAAGTTTATACTATATCCATTAGATACGTTAAGAAATAGTTATTTTCTTTCAGCGACAACAAATCCGCTACGACGGAAGCCTCAGAGCGCACCGCGCACTGCCAAGAGTTCTACCACTCCCTGTACCCCGAGTACACCGTCTCGAACAACTACTACCGCTACGACCGGTTCTCGCTGCCCGACGCCATCGACGGGCCCATGACCGTAGGACAGAACGTGCTCAAGTGGTTCTACATACAGAACTGTCTGGAGGACGGAGTCACCTGCGAGCTGGAGACGGAAGGTAGGATCGGTTTGTCATCACCGTACAACGACCTTACAGCCACTAGACGTCTAATAACAGGCGACGCATGTCTGTCAACACATGTGACTTATAGATCTGATGTAGGTCGCCACAGAATAATTTCCAAATGGTCTCGACCACTTCTCGGAGCCGTAAACACGTCCGCGATAGTTAATAAGTCTCCCTCGTACCTCGGCTAGCGCTAGCACCAAAACAATTCTGTCAACTAGCCGAGGTAGACTCACACTTGGCCAGTTTTTTTTTTTTACAATAAGTTTTCCTGTGATCGGAATGAAAAGAGTATCATTTTGTTTTTTTTTCTTTTCAGTGGTCCAAAAATGCGCCGAAGAGATCCTCTACAAAGACACGGCGCTGAGCGTGTCGTGCCTGCTGCGCACTACGCTGGAGGCGCCGCACACGAAGCGCCTCATATCCGCTCACAGCACGGACACGGCCGTCAGCTGCGCGCTGTACGCTACGCTCATCAAGTGCAACGCTGCTGAGCTGCGCGATAACGCGTACTTCGCTAAACCTGCAGAGGTCACACTAATTCATATAATAATATGTACTAGATTTTGGCTGCAGCATCGCTGCCAAATGGCATATCCGCGATGAAAAGCCTCTGACCCATAAACTAAATAAATAACCATAAAATCGTGTTAATCCCATATTTCTTCACTGAGCTAAACAACAAACATAAATTATATCTTTTGTAACGGACAGGATGCTCATCTACGGACTGAGATCGCAAACGTTATGTATATCTTTATAACATTGTCTAGAATATTTCTTTCCAGATGGCAGTGTCGACAGTGGCGCACGGCAACTTGTCCCCCGAGCAGCTGGAGCTGGTGCGCGCGTGCGTGGCGCGGCTCACGGGCATGGGCGAGGTGGACGCGCTGCGGGCGCTCGGCTACAGCGTCAACGGCCTGCTGTTCAACGCCGACGACGAGTACCGCAGGGAGATCATCTATAGAGTGGCCAGGTAACTTGTCCCCCGAGCAGCTGGAGCTGGTGCGCGCGTGCGTGGCGCGGCTCACGGGCATGGGCGAGGTGGACGCGCTGCGGGCGCTCGGCTACAGCGTCAACGGCCTGCTGTTCAACGCCGACGACGAGTACCGCAGGGAGATCATCTATAGAGTGGCCAGGTAACTGGATCTAATTACTGTTATGTTACACTGAATAAAGTTGTACTGTTATTTGTTTATTTGTTAATCAATCAATCAATTGCTTGCTTTTATTACAATATGAACCAAAGCGTATAGCAAGCCAACAATCTACAAACTAAAAAATGTAATACAAATATTGATCATAGCTTTACTGTTATGTATAAATGAGCAATCAATTATGTTTGGTTGGATGAATAATAGAGAATATGCATGCAATTTTTTTTTATGAATGAATTTTTAAAATATCTTCATCAACAACAAAGTTATAAACCTTCAAAGCTTCTAATAATAAAGAAAAGTCCGCCGTAGTCTTTGACATCAAAGTTCATCACGCTCATACGGCCGATATTATAGAAAACGGCGTTTTGTTGACGAGAGGGACAGATATATTTGTTTAAAATTGTTATAATGACGTTTGTTTTTCTACCATTTTTAATATTACTTTCACTGTTATTATGATAAACTGGTTAGGTAACAAATATTTTTTTCATGAATATTCCCCTATTATAGGCACCGTGTGTGCATAAACACTTGATGTATTATAATTTCGAAATCATTTGACACTTACAAATGCAACACGCGCGAAGTTTCATTGAGCGTTTTACTGTTTCGCCTGGTCCAAACATCTGTCAAATCTTTATACAACATGTAACTGGATTATTGTACACTCTTATACAGCCCAATTAGAAAATTAAGTTACAGTCATAATGTTAGCACTGAAAGTAGGTTAGGTAATTTTAAGACCGGACTATTGCATTAGGTAATGCCTACCTATAATGATAGATGTAAGGTAGGTAGCGTTTTTTTTTTAAGAAATTACATAGTGTGCTAATTGTAAGAAAATTATATGGGTATCAACGCACTATATTGGTACTATTGGCACGCATCGGTATTTTTTTTTGTTTTTTTTTATCGGTTTTTTTTTCTCTACTCACATTCAAAAACACGCTAGTGACACATTCAAAATTTATCAATAATTTTTCAAAATAGTATTTTTTTTTATCCAAAAAAAATCTTTAATTATTTTAGGATAAAAAAAATACCTATTTTGAAAACAGCTGAAATCAATTCAGTTACCGTAGTACTACTCTAAGGCTGTGCTGTTATTATTTTACATTTTTGCATTTCTAACGTCATAGTACGTCAAGTCACGTTACGCTAAGCGCTACGTGAACCGACTCTTGCCAAAGTACATCATCTGGTGGCGAGAATTTTCCTGAACAATTGATAAATTATTACGAGACTGACTATACGAGTATTAACGATATGCGGCGGTCGTTAGTCTGTCCCTCATGAAAACAAAAATCAACAAAATAAATAATTAAAAGTGTCTATTTCACTATAGTAAACATAACATAATATTACAGAACTACAATAACATAAAAAACTTGTAAACAAAATTTAATAAAAAGCAAAAAGAGGTTTTGCCGAAACCAGGGATTGAACCAGGGACCTTTAGATCTTCAGTCTAACGCTCTCCCAACTGAGCTATTTCGGCTGTGGTAAAGGTAATGAAATTAACCAACATTATCTATGAGAAGTAATGTTTTATCTTGATAAATTATAGCAAAAAAAAAAAAAAAATCCCTAGGTTAGTAAGTAAAAATTCAAAGATTAGGAATATTGGCTAATGAGCCATTTGCTCTTCTTTCAATGAAAATAGAATAACTATTTTTTTGATCAAGTGTGATTGTTCTAAAAACAGGAATAACAATTTTTTTTTAAAAAAAAAACCTCAATAGGCTCGGGTAAGGATCATGTTGTGATATCGAACAAGAAAATGTTTCAATTTTATAAATAAATAAAAAACAACATTTTAGCTTATCTAAATTTCGACTTTTATTCCATTTAACGTAATTTTTTTTTTGTAGCGGACATTCCATCCATAAGCACAAAACGTTTTGGGAACACATTCATTGTGCTCACAGCTAAGGAGTACAATTTCCCTGCTGGAGTCCTATTTTAGGGTTCCGTACCTCAAAAGAAAAAAACGGAGCCCTTATAGGATCACTTTGTTGACCGTCTGTCTGTCTGTCCAGACCCAGTAGAGGTAACGACTATCGAGTTGAAATTAAAACCATATTCTCAGGTCTGCGGTATCTTGAAGCAGTAAAAAATCAAACTTCTCAGTTAACGAAAAAAAAGATACGGAGGTTTATGTCGCAAAAAACATATATTTCGACACTCTCATGGGAATTAAAATTCATAGGGTACTTCTCGTTGACCTAGAATTCTGAAATTTGGTATCAAGCAAGGTCTCATAGCACAAGTATAAGAAAAATTCTGAAAGCTGTAAATTTTTAGTTACGTCACAAAAAAAAACTATTTTTGCGATTCGGAAAAATCTTCGTAACTCAATTCGGGAATTGAACTGTTTTCATACGTAAGTTTGTGCGGAACCTTCAGTGCGCGAGTCCGACTCGCACTTGCCCGGTTTATTTTTTGCTGGAGTCAGGTTTGTTCTCTATCTTTTGAAGCTAACCAGGAATCCAATTTTTGGTATCTTCGTATGATGTCAAGTGTTGACGTCGACTAAAACAGATGATAATCGGAAGGGGCAATGTCTGGTAAATATGAGGGGTGATGTAGAATCAAAGAATCAAGAAACAAGACTTCCTAATTAAGTGTTTCCAAATAGTGATCGACCGGCAACGCAACTTGCAGACGAGCTTTATCGTGTAGGAGAATTATTTGTCGTGCCTGGAGTAGTAAGGCTGCGTTTTTCGTTGTTTTTGAGTGCTCGGCTCATTCTCATTGACTGTGTTCGATAAAGAGCTCCAGTAAAGGTCACGCCCAGTTTGAGCAATTAAAGAACCAAGCTGATCCCCCATGTACACAGCATGAGTTTTTCCATTTTAATATTCGGTTTGACCGTCGATGTTCTAGTATTTCCCATGATTTTCTCTTCTTTGGATTATCGAAATGGATTCAATTTTCGTCACCAGTTACAGTATTCATGTCTCTAACTATAGTGCTTAAGTATAGCACTATAGTTACTATATTAATCTTGCGCTATATTAATATAATTGCACTATATTAATGTTGCGTTAGGAGAGGGGACTGCTAATGAACGCACCGTGCGATTTTGGTTTAAACGCTTTCGTGATGGAAAATTTGATTTGAAGAACGAACCACGTGGAAGACCGCCCACACAGGTGAATAACAATGAATTGAAAGAGATGGTGGAAGCCGATCCGAGCCAAACTACCCAGGAATTCGCGGCACGGTTTAACTTTACCTTATCAATTGACTCATTTGCGTCAAAATAATAAAATAAAAATATATGAGAAATGGGTGCCTCATAATTTGACTGATCTGCAGAAAGAAACGCGTGTTGAAACTTGTGTTGCCTTGTTTAATCGATACAGAAATGAAGCAATATTGGATCGAATTGTGACATGTGATGAAAAGTGGATTCTTTACGATAACCGTAAGCGAAAAATGCAATGGCTGACCCCAGGTCAAACGCCGCAACAGTGTCCTGAAGCAAAGCTTACCAATAAAAAGGTAATGGTAACTGTTTGGTGGTCTCAGCATGGTGTTATTCACTATAGCTTTCACTGATCTGGTCAAGCAATAACGGCAGATGTCTACTGTGCCGAACTCCGAACAATGATAGCAAAACTAGCAGTGAAACAGCCCCGACTCATGAATCGATCTTCACCATTATTGCTCCATGATAACGCGAGACTTCATACAGCACGAGAAACCGTTTTAACTCTACAGGAACTGCAATTAGAAACTATTCGTCACCCTTCATATTCGACAGACCCCTTGCTCCAACGGACTACCATTTTTTTTGTGATTTGGACAATTTTCTACGTGATAAAAAGTTTTCTTCTCAGGAGGCAGTACAAAAGGCTTTCACATAGTTTGTCGAATCTAGATCACCAGAGTTCTATCGCAAAGGCATACCTGGCCTTCCTATTAGATGGCAGCAATGTATAGATAATAATGGTAATTATTTTGATTCAATAAATATGTTAAATTAAAAAAAATAAACGAATTTCAACTTTTCAGTACAAATCGGCAAGTTCATACTTTAACCCCGAATATCACGCTCCTAATCCCATTAGTTTCGCCTCTGTGTTGATATGTCAGTCAGTTTCTCCTTTTATATATATAGACTAGGTTTTGCCCGCGGCTTCGCTCCCGTCAACTGACTACCTACTCTACCCCACCCTACCCTACTCCACTCTACTCTACCCTATCTAGTTACCTACCCTACCCTACCTACCCACCTACCCTACAACCTTCCCTGTATGCTGGTGAACAAAACAAAAAAATAATATATTGGTTATTTATTGGTTGGTGGTTGAGTATTTATTGGTTGTCTGGTAGAAATTGCCCTGTGCAATAAGACCGCCTATTGTACACTTATTTTTTTGTAAATGTCTGTCCTGTAGAAAGTTAAGGTGTGCAATAAAGTAATAAATAAATTAATTAAAATTGGTCCAACCGTTCTTAAGTTATAGCGTGACCAGGAGAAATGGGGGTTAATTTTTATTTATATAGACTTAAATAATATTCTAAGTTCATATTTTACAAGTTTTTTGATTATGGAATAATTCGTTTATTTTAAAACCGAAATGTGTCCTTACAATTTCAAATTTCGAACTTTCGAGACATTCTACTTTCGAGTATTTGCCATAGATATAATATTTTTATGGTATTTGCATTCCACCAAACTTCTATGTCAGTTCAACTTTTTTTGAATAAAATAAGATTGAGTTTTCAAACATGTATCAAAATAAAATGTAATTTAAATCAAAAGTACTAAGGAGTAACTTCGAAGCAAATTACCCCTAAAATAACTTTCTAACGCTTTTTAACCCCGTTAGGGGATGAATTACAATAAAATACGTAAATCGTCTTCTATTAATTCTGTTAAAGAATGTTGATGTAAAATTTGAAGTAGATTTGACTAAGGAATCACGTTGTCCCATACAAACTTTGTCCCCCTTTTTTACCCCTTTAGGGATGGAATTTCAAAAAATTCTTTCTTATCGGATGCCTATGTCATACAAAGAATATACCCTCCAAGTTTCAGGTCTTTACGATCAGCGGTTTAGGCGGCTGTGTGTTGATGCGTCAGTCATTCAGGACAAAGCATTTTATATGTATAGATTATATTAAGTATAATAACTAATATAAGTCAGACTTTAATATGAGCAGTCAGAATTAGGTGGATTTTTAGGCAATAATTTGACTAAGTTCAATAAAGTAGAATATCCGATTTCCGCGGATACCATTTCCTTGATTTAATAATGTTCCCATACACTAAAAAACAAAATAAGTTATTAGTGTTGAGTTTAGCGCCATCTAGCGAGAACATGACCACAGTCTAGTCCTTAGCTTCGACTTAAAATCAAATATGGCAGACCAATTAATTTTATGCATCTCACAGGTAAAAAACCGGAGTAGAATCCTACAGGTGATAGGACAACTAGTTAAACTCCAGTAATTTCTAGTGGACTGGATGATAATAATGCCTAAAAAGCGGTACGGCAAGAGCGACCTCCCCGCGACCTCTGCTCCCGCCCTAAGTCGCTCCCGCTCTAAACAGTAAAAACGCGAGACGCGACGCGTGACGCCCCGCGTCTCCGTAAACTAGCACTAAGGGTTATTATTTATATTAAAAGGCTGTTTTTTATGAAATCATTTTGCTTTAGACATAATATGATGACGAATATATGCTTGTTCCAGATCAACTGAGAAAGAGCACGTAGAACGTGCTGTGTCCCTCGCGCAGAAGTACTCCATGGATGTACTGGACGTGTGGCTGCAGCACGCCGCCACAGCCCTGTGCGCGTCCCCGCCCGCGCCCCCCGCGCCACCGCCCGAGCTCACGCCAGCGGCGCACAAGCGGTAACGATAACTGTATAATAGCTCCTACACCAACATTGAATGAGACCGTTACCAGTGTACCAGAAATGTCCGATGATGAAGACGATTTAGTTAAGTATGGGATCGCAGTCAAGCGCTGGTTTATATCAATTAAAAAAAAAAAAAAAAAAAGTAACTACGTGAACAAATTACTCATATTACATTAGAACTACTGAGCACTCACTCGGAAATTGAATCTTTGTCTTTAGAAAATAGTAATCTCAAGTCTTTAAACGATAAATTGAGTAAAAATAATGATCTTCATAAGAAAGTAACTTTAACACCCGCCAAACTGAAGTCGTCCAGCTCAAAAATGAACAAAAATAGTAACAATAAAAACAATAAACAAACTCAAACAGAAACACCTAAATCGAAGATAAATAACACTTATAAACCGATACTACAAAGAGAGAATACAGTCGAAAATGATTCAAAACGCAACAAAATATGTATTATAAGCACAGACAACAAAAATAACTTGCTTTATATTGCAGAAAACATTTTTGAGAAATTTGAACTTCGTCACTACATCACACATCATGGTAGTATGCAAGTTCTGCTGAAAGATATTAAAGAAAAGTTAGCGAATTTCACCTCACTGGACTTCCGCATTATTCTACTTGGTGAAGAGGATTTTAAAGTCACAAATAGATATTTAGATAGTACTAGCTTTTGCCCGCGGCTTCGCTCCCGTCAACTGACTACTATATCCTACTCTACCCAACTCTATCCTACTCTACCTTACTGTACCCTACTCTAACCTATTCAAAAAAAAAAAAAAGTATCCTATGTCCGTCTCCTGGTCCTCCCCACCAACTTTCAGCCAAATCGGTTCAGCCGTTCTTGAGTTATAAATAGTGTAACTAACACGACTTTCTTTTATATATATAGATATATCGATGGGTCCTATGTATAAGGGCCAATGTGCAAATTGACAACTTTTCAGTAGAGGCTCTCAAAGTTTCAATTTGATATATTTTTTACAAGCTTCATCAGATGTTTGTGAAACTTTGCATAGTTACTATGGCACATATGTTCGTTATTCTAGCAACATCAATTTATTTGTATCTCTAATAGTTTTTTAATTAATGTAGATATGCCTTTATACGTCATATTTTATATATTTTAATTATACTGAAAAAACTAGTAAAAAGGCTTAAGTGTCACTTTGGACAATTTATTTTAAAGAAAAAGCATGTATTTTCTTTAAAGTCGTATTTAAAATATATAAATATCTTAAACAAATAATAATAAAGTAATTATATTATGTTATAAATCACATTGACACTTATACGTTATCTAACTTCGTGGCGTAATATTGTCAACCATCAGTTAGACTTAGAGTTTTGACTGGCCTGTTGGTCTAGTGGTTAGTGGCCCTGACTGCTATGCCGGAGGTCGTGGGTTCGATTCCCACCCAGGACAAATGTTTGTGTGATGAGCACGATCATTTGTTCTGTGTCTGGGTGTAATTTATCTATATATGTATGTATTTAGAAATATATAAGTAGGTTTATCAGGTGTCTAGTACCCATAACACAAGCTCTGCTTAGCTTGGGACTAGACGGCGTTGTGTGATAGTTGTAGAATAAAAAAATAAAAAAAAATATGTACGAGTACTTACACCGATTTCATACAGCGAAAGAAAGAAAGTGGATATGCCTCAGATCCCGAGTTAGGTCACAAATATAAAAACAAAATACAACAATTTTACTTCTTTATTTTTATTAAAAAGTTTTTGTAATGAAAAGGCAACATTATATAAATCATAGTCCCTTGCAAAATCGGTCGAAGCGAACTTCTGTCGACCTACATTGCCTCGTTGGTTAAACCTCATCTAACACTGGCTCGTAGGGCGAGAGAGAAAGTAGGTCTCTTTGCAACTCTTCGCCCATAATTCTCGACTTGATACTAGCAGTGCTACTCCACCGACTTTGCCTCACTGCGACACCTCGATGCCTGAGGTTCGCATAAGGAACAGAGAAGTTCTGAGAGCACTGTGTTGTCTGGACGTGAATAAAGCTAATGGACCAGATGGTATACCAGCAATAAATCTTAAGGCTTGTGCGCCCGAGGTGTCTTCTGAATTGACACACTTGTATCTCATCTCATTTAGGACTGGAATAGTGCTCAAGTCTTGGAAGCTTGCACACATGCAATCCGGCACGGGTTGCACGTTGGCAAAAAGGACAGTCTTGCCGATCCTGCCAACTATCGGCCTATTTCAATAACCTCTATACTCTGATAAATTATGGAGCGTGTATTGAACTCGGGTCTCATGGCATACCTGGAAGGTAACGATCTCCTCAGTGACCGACAGTACGGGATTTGCTACAATTGATCTACTGGGAACCTACTAGTTTATGGCATTCAATTGTAGGGAGAGGTCCTCGAGAAGAATAGGGAAGCGATTGCTGTCCCCTTAGAAGTCTCAAAGGCCTTCAACAGGGTATGGCACGTTAGTATTTTAAGTAAGCTTCCAGCGTACGGCATTTCCCCTGGTCTGATAATCTGGGTAAAAAACTTTCTAAGTGAACGGTTTCCGAGTTGTTGTCAACGGATGCTCACCAGAGCCCATGATGACCAATACGGGAGTTCCACAGAGGTCTGTTCTCTCTGCAACTCTCTTCCTGCTGCATATCAATGATCTGCTGATGCCCGGTATCTATGGGTATGCAGATGATAGCACAGTTTTAGAGAGATACCTCCCAGGTGGTCGGGCTAGTAAGGAGCTAATCCAATCCGAAAAAGAGGCTATGGTAGAGCGTACGAATGTTTCACGTAAGGCAGTCACCAAATGGGGCGAAGTGGGGCGTACGGTGAGTATCCACCATTACGTAATTGAAAACTTTAAGGTCCGGACCACGGATATATGGTCCGGACAAAGCATTTCGCCTCGTCGTTTATATTGCGTGCATCGAAGGACTGGACCAATTTGCCTGCTGCGGTCTTCCCGCTCGATTATAATTTGGGTGTCTTCAAGGCTAGAGTGAATAGGCTCGTAAAAAACTAGTGCGCCTCACCATCAACGATTGCATCACTACTATCAGGTGGGATCGCAGTACTAGTTTATATAAATAAAAAAATACTAAACATAAAATTAGTTAATAACACAGTGTGACATCGTTCCGTGTGACGTAGAAGTGCTAAACTGACAGATCGGCCATGTTGTTGTAAACGAATACGCGGGATCCTTCCGCGTACAAGTCTCGGAATATCCGTTTGGTCTTTATACGTTTAAAATTGTGCCACATAAACACTTTTACAGCAACAAAAAATACCATTTTCACTTATTTAATGTGCATTTTTTTTAGTGCATGTTGTCAACTATATTAAAAGGAAGCATTTAAAACAAAAAAGTGAAAATGCTCAAATTGTTACTTTGGCCCATTTACATAGGACCCATCGATATATAGATTGACTACTTCAGCGAAGTTTGCCGAGGAGTTTCGAGACATTTGCTGCCAAATACTGCAATGTTAGAATGTGTTACATCCGCATTGTAATGTAAAACTAAGTTACGGTGTGCTGTATCAAACACTATATACTTTCTTAACTTGACACTGGCAAAGAGCGAAAGCAAAAAAAAAAACTGCAAAGTATCTATTAATTTTTATAGTGCACCTAACACAGTGTAGTCTCTTTCAACCTAAAGGTTGACTGGTAGAGAATAGCATACTCGTAGCATAGCATAGTCGGCCTTATAATGTTCCCACTGCTGGGACTCAGGCCTCCTCTCTAGGAAAGGGAATGGGCCGTAATCCACCACGCGGGCCCAGTGCGGGTTGGTGAATGTCACATGTCTTCGAATTTTTGGTTCTAGGACATGCCGGTTTCCTCACGATGTTTTCCTTCACCGTTTTGAGAGCAGTGGTGATGAAATAAATTACACAAAGTAATGCGCCTGGCTGTGTTTGGCTTTGAACCCACGACCTACAACGCGTAAGTCGGGACCGTTACCACTCGGCCACCACTGCTCTCTAGTAGAGAATGCCTTGTTGCATTAAGTCTGCCTATGTACCAACCACTACTGTTCATGAAGTTTAAATAAATAAATAATGTATTCTCTCCACCAGCATAAAGGAGGCTCTGTGGCCGCAACTGAACGGTACGGAACACAACGCGCTGATCAACTTCTTCGCAATGCTGAAGACCGTGGACGAGAAGGCGCCCTTCGGAGCCCTCACTTCGGCTGAACATATCAAACTGCTCAAGAAGGCGAAGGCTGCTTCGTCAGGTATCTCCTTGAATGTTTTTATGAAGCTATAATAAGCCCAACTGTGGACGTCTTTCGGCTGAAATGGTGATGATGATAATAAGAATTTGACCGTAAGAATGATTCAATATAAGTATTAAAAAATGTGACTTAAAAATATACATTTATGTACTAACCTTTATCGTAATATCGAAAGGCAAGAAAATTGTTCTTTCTAATTAATAGAATATCCCCAACAAAGATTGTTGGGTAACGCAATTTTGTGTTAAAAAAAAAATTATAATAAATCGCAAATGTACTTTGGAAATGATATGCAGAAAACAACTCCATATAATTTCTGGTCTATTATTGCCTCTATTAAATAGTTAACTTCAAATGTTTATTATTTTTTATGTAAGAAATACAGTCGAAGATAAATGAAGAATGATAAACTACTCAATAATATTATCTATCTATCTATCTAAAAATTATCGATTGAAATACTCTCTCTCTTGAATACACGCTTCTGCCAGTGGCTTCGTCCGCCTGACTATTGGTTATTACCCACGCGAAGTCGAAGTAGAAGAAGATAAAGTAGCCTATTCCCATCCTTGGGGTTCAAGCTTACTCTTAACTACAGCGTATTTGGAACAGAGAGTAAAGTCTTGCAAACCTCCGTTGAAAAGGGAGGATCCTCCGACCAGACGGGTGTTATGTCTGATCTGGGCAAATGCCCGATAGATAATTTCGGGCAGCTGGCGTAACAGACAGTTGCTTTCACATCTACACTAATATTATAAAGAGGTAAAGTTTTTTTTTTTTTGAAGGAGGCAATCTCTGAAAGTACTGGTCCGATTGCTAAAATTTTTTCACAGATAGAAAGCTGCTTTATTCCTGAGTGACATAGGCTATATTTTATATACGCGGGCGAAGCTGCGGGCAAAAGCTGGTTTGTTATATTAGTATGGATTTTGGTCACCAGAGCTAGACTACAAGCTGTTACTGGAGCAGCCGTCGGCGGAGCAGTTCACGGCGCACATGCTGAGCATCACCAAGCCGGAGAACGTGGGCATGCTCAGCAAGTTCCTGCGCACGCTGCCGCCCGCCTTCAAGATACCGGTTCCCGTCAACACCATCTACACCAAGTGGCTCACCAAGTACTTCTTTAGCGTGAGTATTGCTTAGGATAAGACTTCTAAAAAATATGAAATAAACTCGCTGTTTGTCTTCATTTGTTTTTCTGTTTTGACCTGAATACTTTTTAAAGTTGCTTGTATAGTGGGAGGCAATTTAATAAAACCAATGACAACAAAATCTAGGGATACAGTTCAGTTTGATGTTGCAGCTACATATCTGTCATCTCCATACAAAATTTAATTACACCACTGGATAGTTAAAGATTTAAAGAATTCGGTATGTTAAGTGAAAACTGTGAGGTGTCGCGCGTGGTGGAAGGGAAAGCGCCGCCATTTTTAAAATCGTTTTTGCTGGTGTTCGAGATTTTTTTTCTTTCAAATCATAGAACAGATTTTGATACGGTTTTTCACTAATAGAAATAAACGAGAAAGAATCATGTACATAATTTTCACCCGTCTGAAGCCAGGGCGGGTCGCTAGACCATTCTAATATTATAAACTGATTGCCCCTCGCGGTTGCACGCGCGTCTTTTGATAATGCTCCGCTTCCACGGGTCGTAGAATTTGTAGCCTTCCTCGATAAATTTTTTTTTTTTTTTTTTAATTGATATAAACCAGCTAAATGGGCTATCCAACAATCCAATTCGAATCAGTAGTTCCTGAGATTAGCGCAATCACTCAAACAAAATTGTCATCATTATAATAGTAATATATAAGTATAGATTCGAAAGCAACGACTTATCTCTTTACGCCTTAATGGCTGAACGCTAACGGATAAATCTTAGAACACTAGTAGGTAGACCATGTCCAGGTAAGTGGTAAGAGTACTTCTAGGCAAGCGTGCTCCATCGTCAACCATATCATCGCTAATTTATTTATTAAATGCTTTATGCACACAAAAGTACAGAAGCGGACTTAATGCCTTAAACATTTTCTACCAGTCAACCTGCTTACCATCAGGTGAGATAGTGGTCAAACGCGAACCTATCCATAATAAAAAATAAAAATGAGTGTTGAAAAACGTCGTTGAATACTCGTGGACATTGAATCTCTGGGCCCCATAACACTTGGCCTTTGCATCAAAATATTCAATTATTATCGGACTTCTGTGAAAATTGGTGCACATGTTGTTTGACTAGCCTCTACCAGCGGCTTCGCCCGCGTGAAAGTCGGTTTCTCCATACAAACTTTGGACCCCGTTTCATCCCCTTAGGAGGTGAATTTTGGTAATTCCTGTCATATTGCTCGTCTGCACTATAAAATGAAGCCGAGTGCAAAATTTCACACTCGTTGTTCCAGTAGTTTCGACTGTGCGTTGATCTGTCAGTCTGTCAGTTTCTCCTTTTATGTATATAGATAGCAATAAATGTTACTAAGCAGGTGCCGAGCAACGCGACGAACAAGAAGTGGATGCAGCAGTACCGGCAGTGCGCGAGCTACTTCAACAAGCTGGCCAAGCACGAGCTGGTGCAGTTTGTCGCCGACACCTGCTTCACCGACACGGCTATAGAACGGTAATAACTTCCTTCAAACTTTTAGCTGTTGAAAAGAAATCCTGCAAGCGACCAGAACAGAGCTCTCTGGCGCAAACGTACAAGGAGACCCAACTCCAGCTAAACTGGGAAGAGGGTCGGACAAAGAAAAAAGAAGAAACTTTTAGCTGATCCAATGTCATCTCTAAAATTCAAACATCGGTCGAGGGATGGGAAAGTTTAATGCAATTTTATTATTGTTGTAAACATAAGCAGTAATTTTAAAGAAATATTGTTGAATTTGTCAGTAGCCTCATTTTATAATAAACCTCGATCTGTCCTACACACTTCCTCATAAATGTAAATATATGCGGTCTCCTCGATCACTGTCTCAAATTCCTCGCTCATATTAATACAAGTACCCAAAATATTTCTGGTTTTCAGTTGGGTACTTGCCTGTGTTTATTTTTGTACAATATTTTGTACTAACAACAAATAACTCTAAAAAATGATGTTTTCTGAAAACCACATCAAAATTGTTTATAAAATGAAGCAGAAATTGGCTTTTCAAATATTTGTATGAGGAAGAGTGGACGCGTGGTGGGAGGGAACATTTCGTAATCTCTTTTCTAATGGCGGTGACGTCACCTTGTACTTTATTCATCATTTTTCTGTTATTTGACAGTTTTTCATTCCATCGGATTTGAAAGGAAGGTTAGAAACCTTTTAACTTTTAATTTTGAACGGATTTGAAAAATTCTGTTTGCGCTTCGATTTGATTTTTTGCGATTCGATTGCGATATCGAATAAAGTTACTTTTTGATACAAATAATAAAAAAGTAAGTCAATACCCAATTGTCAGGTCGGCATCGGCGGGTATACATATATCGTCATCATTATAATTTAGGTGTCTTTAAGGTAAAGTGAATAAGCTCATAATAAACTAGTGCGCCTCACCTTCAACGATTGCATCACTGCTTACCATGTGGGATCGCAGTAAGGACCAGTTTATATCAATAGCCTCCCCCAAGTGTCGCCATGACGACCGGTCCTGTGCGTGTATATGTATATGTGTTGTCATGTAAATCTGTTCGTGCAGGGTGCCGGCCGGGACTCGCAGCCTAATGATAATGCAAGCCGTGGACTACTGCCAGCAAGAGCAGGAGAACGACTTCAAGTTCAACAAGAAGTAAGATTTGTACAAGTCGCTTAGAGTACCGATTTGATGTACCATTACATTAGTTGGTTGCGAGTAAATTTTACTAAATCTGTTGAACAGCTTTTGTCATATAACAGACTTCATGATTATAGAAATGAAAAAAAAAAGGATTTTTAAACTCGTTTGTTTTTTGTAGCATATTAATATGCTACAAAAAATGTTTGTACGTCATCTTCATCGCAAGTCTGTCGAGTTGAATTGTTCGTATATAATTTTGAAATTGATTACTAATTAAATTTTAAGATTTGATAGATATTTAACTTGGTGCTTACCTATGACTTATGATGTAATACTGCACAGAATATTCATGTAATGTCTTCAAAATAATGTATCGTGTGCAGCGAGCAGAGCTGGGCTCAAGTGGGCCAGGAGCTAACACGCTGGGCGCGCTTCCTGGAGAACTTCCAGTCCGGCACCATACAGAGCCTCATCCAGAACTCTGCCGTGCGCCGCGACCTCATCTGGCCGTAAGTTATTTTTTCATTTAATTTCATCATCATAATTTCAGCCGAAAGACGTCCCCCTGTTGGAAGTCTGCCTCCCCGCGCGTGTAGCCAAAAATACCGGTCCTGTGCGTCTCACATCTATCGGATTCCTGCGAGCCTCGCCAGGTCATGGTTCCACCTTGTCCAAGCAACGCTGCGCCTTCCGGTGCGCGGTGGCCACTCAGAACCTTTCGTCCCCATCGACCATCTGTTCTGCGAGCGATGTGCTCTGCCCACTGCCACAAAAAGATGGTCGCCTTTAATTAATTTATTTTTTTCGGATTCCGTAACTCAAAAGGAAAAACGGAACCCCTATAGGATCACTTTGTTGTCCGTTGCACACTTTGTACGTATGGGTGGGATGTCCACCATGTACCGATGGCGCAACGCCGTACGTCTAGTGGTCCGATGATGGAATGGACTTGGTGGAATTAAATTGTGCAATTCCAACGCACACTCCCCGAAGTGTAATCGATACATTCAAGCACTTGAGGTGTTTAAATATGTATTTGCCTTTATTTTAACATTCATCGTCCTTTTACAGAGAAATAGAGAAAAGCCACGGCGATACGGACATACTAGTCTCGTGCATCAGTCGGCTGATCATGTCGTCGGACATAAAGCTGGCAACACTGACGACGTTGCTGCAATGTCTGCACGTGGATGCCGAGGTGCCGGCGGTGTTGCAGCACATCTTAGAGAACTACCTCAATACTGCTAGGTAAGCTTGTGGTAACCGAATTTATTGATATCGACACAGCGTTTCTCTTCATCAGGAGAGTTTTTTTTTTTTAAATTATATAAACCAGTGGTTGACTGCGATTCCACCTGATGATAAGCAGTGATGAAATTGTTGATGGTTAATCGCACTAGTTTATTAAGAGCCTATTCACTCTAACCTTAAAATATCTAAATTATAATCGGACGAAAAGACCGCTGCAAGCAAATTGTTCCAGTCCTTCGATGTACGCGATATAAACGACGACGAGGCGAAACGTTTAGTCCGAACCGCAGAGGTAGGTATTAACAACGTAAAGGTGGACTCTGGCCGGACATCGGGTTCTCTAATAGTAGACAAGGTGATAGCGGAATCAAGTCATGTAACTCATGCGCACACTCCAAAATGCATCCTGTAAAATACCGAAAGGCTGGCTACCCTAAGCCTGAGCTCCAGGCTTTGTAGATTTGGAGATAGTAGTCAAGTTGCGTTCTATCAATAAAAAGAGATATTAAAGTCCCATCCTATCAAATCAGGCCTCCTCTCTTGGAGAGGGAATGGGCCGGAATCAACCACGCGGGCTCAGTGCGGGTTGGTGGATGTCACATTTCTTCGAATTTTTGGTTCTATAGAACATGCCGGTTTCCTCACGATGTTTTCCTTCACCACTTTGAGAGCAATCGTGATGAAATTAATAAATTACACTAAGTAATGCGCCTGTTTGGGTTTGAACCTGCGGCCTGCTACTCGTACGTCGGGAACGTTACCAGTGGGTCACCACTGTTATACTACAAAACAATTTTCGAAAAAGACAAAGAAAGCTAAGGAAAGAAACTTATGAAAAAAGTTGTAAGTATTCGAAGGTCTAAAAGTTACTCATCATCATCATCATCATTTCAGCCGAAAGACGTCCACTGCTGGACATAGGCCTCCCCCAAGCGTCGCCACAGCGAACGGTCCTGTGCGTCTCGCATCCATCGGATCCCCGCAACCGTTACCAAGTCATCGGTCCACCTTGTAGGAGGCCTTCCAACGCTACGTCTTCCGGTACGTGGTCGCCATTCCAGAACCTTTCGGCCCCAACGGCCATCTGTTCTGCGAGCAATGTGCCCTGCCCATTGCCACTTTAGTTTGGCGATTCTTCGTGCTATGTCGGCAACCTTGGTTCTCCTGCGGATATCCTCATTCCTGATTCGATCACGCAAGGAAACTCCGAGCATAGCCCTCTCCATTGCCCTTTGGGTGACTTTAAGCCTTCTAATGAGGCCCATTGTAAGCGACCACGTTTCGGAGCCATATGTCATCACTGGCAACACGCACTGGTCATAGACTTTCGTCTTGAGACACTGTGGTATATTGGACGAGAAGACACCGCGCAGCTTCCCGAACGCTGCCCAGCCGAGTCGGATTCGACGATTGATCTCTTTCTCGAAGTTAGACCTTCCCAACTGGACCGTCTGTCCCAGGTAAACGTAGTCGTCTACAACTTCGAGTGTAGAGTCCCCGACCTTGATAGGAGTGGGTGCTACATGGCTGTTTACCATGACTTTGGTTTTGTCCATGTTCATTTTAAGTCCCACTCTTTCGGAAGCTCTACTGAGGTCACCAAGCATTGTACTGAGCTCCTCCGTAGTCTCAGCCATGACTACTATGTCGTCGGCAAACCGAAGGTGAGTGATGTACTCGCCATTGACATTAATGCCTAGCCCTCTCCATTCCAAAACCTTGAAGACATCCTCCATTACTGCCGTGAACAGTTTCGGAGAAATAACGTCTCCCTGCCTCACACCCCGCTGCAAGAGGATAGGTTTCGAGGTCTGGTCTTGTAGTCGGACTGACATAGTGGCGTTTTTGTACAAACACTTCAGCACTTCGATATACCGATAGTCAATTTGGCACCGTTGGAGAGACTGCAGTACAGCCCAAGTTTCAATCGAATCAAAGGCTTTCTCGTAGTCCACAAACGCTAAGCAGAGAGGCTGGTTATACTCCTCAGTCTTCTGTATAACCTGCCGCAGCGTATGTATGTGGTCCACGGTGCTGAAGCCTTTTCGAAATCCGGCTTGTTCGGGAGGCTGGAAGTCGTCGAACCTGCGCGCGAGACGATTCGTGATGACTCTGGAAAACAGCTTGTAGACATGGCTCAGAAGCGAGATGGGCCTATAATTCTTAAGCAGGGCATTATCGCCCTTCTTAAAGAAGAGTACCACCACGCCTCTGCTCCACGCCTGTGGCGTTTTCCCCTCGAGTATGACGGAATCAAATAGCTTCTGAAGGGCCTTAAGGACCGGTTTTCCACCCGCCTTCAGGAGTTCGGCCGTAATTCCGTCCTCACCCGACGCCTTGTTGTTTTTCAGCTGCTTCAGAGCCATCCTAATCTCGTACAGGCTGACGTCCGGGATATCTTCGGTATAGTGTCGAGTCAATCTAGCTCTTAGGTCGTTTACTAGATTTACAGCGGGTTTAGCGGTAGACGTGTATAACTGTCCATAAAAAGCCTCGATCTCTCCCAGAAGCTCCGATTTGGCGGATATGACTCTGCCATCGTCGGTCTTCAGTTTCGTGAGCTGGCTTTGCCCAATAGACAGATCTCGTGCAAATACTTTAGAGCCCTTATTCCGCTCAATCGTATCCTTAATCCTTGCGGTATTAAAGCGGCGAAGGTCACGTTTCAGGGACTTCGAGATTTGTCTATTGAGCTGCCGGTATATGCACGCATCGTCTGAAGACTGCAGAATCATCTCACGCCTCTTCTTCATTAGCTCGAGGGTCGGATCGGAGAGCTTCTTGTTTTTATTTGTACGGTGAGTCTTGAAAAACTTAGACCCGACCGTATGGACAGTTTCCACTAACCCATCGTTATATTCATCCACGGAGCTTCCTAGGCACTCGAAACGATTGTGGAGTTCGAGCTGAAAGCTCTCGGGGTTTTGGATCTGGATCTGTGCTGGACGGAGCGTAGACTTCATCAGTCGAGACCTTTCAAGCTTAATGTTAATATTCAATGTGCCTCTTACGACGCGGTGATCACTTCCAGTTTTCACCGCGTTGATCACAGAGACATCATTGAATATTTGCTTTTTCGTCGACAGGATGAAGTCAATCTCATTTCTAGTTGCACCGTCAGGACTTTGCCAGGTCCACCTTCTATGCTCACGCTTTTTGAAGAAGGAATTCATCATATAGAGGCCCTCCTTCTCCATAAAGCTAGCCAGTAGGTGTCCCCGGTGATTCCGACGTCCAAATCCAAATTGCCCCACTCGCAGCTCGTCACCGTCTCGTTTGCCCAGTTTCGCGTTAAAGTCCCCCATGACCACGGTGAAGTGAGTCTTAGAACCATGCATGGCTCTTGATATATCCTCATACATGGATTCTACTTCGTCGTCGGGATGTGTCGAGGTCGGGGCGTAAACCTGTATGACCTTCAGCGAATATCTTGATGATATTCTGAGTATAAGGTACGCCACCCTGGTCGACACACTCTCGATCCTCACGACATTGTTCACAAGGGACTTGTGGACGAAAAACCCGACACCACCCTGGGACTGCTGGTCACCCTCCCGGAAATAGAGCAGGTTACCGGATTTGAGAATTATCGTATCCTCCCCCTGTCTTCGGACTTCAGACAATCCCACAATACTCCATCGCAACCTGCTCAATTCCTCCTCCAGTTCGGTGATCTTCTCGTCAGTCCTCAGTGTACGCGTGTTGAAAGTTGCCAGGTCGAGTCGTTTAATAGATACGATACGAGTCGTTTAAAAGTTACTAACTGAAATTAATTTTGTGAAAAGTCTATTAAGGAAATAAAAACCATTTTTTATTTATTATAAAAGTCCCATTGTCGACAAATATGTTTAACTACCGACGCGCCCCGGCTTCGCACGGGCACAATTTAATTCTTGCTCCACATTTAAAAAATAAAATGATTCTAATCTTGTTGCATTTAGATTTGTTGTTTTCGTAATTGTCCTGACAAAAACGAACACAAACAATTTAAAAAAATCTACCAAATCAGTCGAACCGTTCTCGTGCGATGAACCGTTCTTTAGTGACTTTATTGTCCTTTCTTTGTTATTGTTCGTCAAGTCGTTGAACTCCTTAGTAGTCCTGAGTTGAGCTACACGAATACTGAAAATTGCTTGCACTGACTGGACAGGTCCACTCAAATCTGTGTGGTTCGATCCTCAAAAGACCATCTCATACACCAATCTGCTTGGTTCTCATAATGATTTGACCATTACATGATTGCTGTATGTACTTTAAATTAAAGAGACTTCGAATCCTGAATTTTTTTCGGTTTTTTTTCTCAGAGTAGTCAGCGAGGAAACACCGCGCTCATCTAGTTTGAATTGACGTGTAAAAGCGTTTTTGGAAAAACCTATTTGCAAAATAAATATAATTTATCTTGCCGGTCCGTCATCAATTGATTTTTATTTACATAGATTAGATGCATAATGAGATTTTTCGTGTCTTACCGATTTAATTTGAACTACCACGAGCTTGTATTACGATTTTTCATCCACGCCCACTGCCCTCGAGGTAACCAAAAAAAAGTTAAGTTCAAAAGTACTAAATATATTTTCCAGCGACATGGAAACCCTAGTCACCCGCCTGACTTCCTACAGCAAAGAAGGCATAAAGTTTCCCGAAGACCTCCTGGAGAAAGTGATGCTGAAGGCAACAGAATTCGCTTTACCGCCTCACAAGCAGATAGGCTTGCTGTCTCTGAGCCAAAAGGCAAGAGTCCATGACAGTGATGACATGATGAAGATAGCGCAGTACACTGTCGAGCTGTTCCGCACTGAGTGGCCCGACTGTGAATATGCGAAGGAGCTCACTGGTGAGTATATTGAATAATTAACCTTATCTTCAGCTTTATAGAGTGCAAACTTGTTTATCTCTAGTCTAGGGACCGGGTTATATGCATTTGCATATAATATCCATCCTGAACGGTAATCAAATATTTTACCCAAAATCTAGTTATAATGCATAATAACGGTACATTTACAATATTTTTCGTAGTGCAGTTCACTTACCCTGCGTTCCGAAATGTGATAAAAGTTATCATATCGCGAACCCGACCAAATTTTATAGTCATAAAATACAAAGGCTATTGAGTAGTAATTGTGACTTTGGTCGGATTGTCTTAGTGGACGTGGAGTGAACCCTTTCCACTTATAAAAATATTTTAAATGATTGAAGACACAATTTTACCACTGAACATTTGGAACAATACTTGATTGTTTACGTTTAGAAAAATATAAAAAAATATATATATTATTATGTCATGTAATGCTACTGTACCTGTTATCGCGTATCAAAGGATAATTTACTAATTGTATACTGATTTTAAAGTAAAAAAAAAATGAAAACTTACTTTTCTTCTTTTTTTGGGTTTCTAAAATTTATCATTTAATTTCGCATATTCTTCCAATTTTCGTGCATGTTTCATGCATATTCGCATGCATATAACAAGCTTTTTATGTTGCATATAATCCGGTCTCTATTTATCTCTGAGCCAAAACGAAAGAGCTATTAGAGTATGATAAAGAGCTCACGTTAAACCGATATTGAATAATAAACTTTATTTATAGTACGATAGAATGTAAAATTCCTAAATGGTCGATTAAACCTTGAGCGGTTGGATTTATGCGTCCAAATTCATACGACTACACTTTCTGCCACTGAACATATGGTTTTTTATTCAATGTGATCGATAAATCCTCTATTTTTCTATCCTAAAACTAAAGCGATGAGGCTTTATTTATTCATCCATGGATAATCTCATGTCTCACTATTATATCCATCACCTTAACTCTGTATATCTGTTACGCTTTCACGATTAAACAACTGAACCGATTTTGATGAAATTTGGTATGGAGTAAGCTTAAACCCCAAGGAAGGTATCGTGTCGTAGGCAAAAGCTAGCATACTATAAACAACTCATATCGTACGTTATTTCTTGATAATGAATAGAAAATTCAATATTGACTTATGATCTAGATGAGAAGCTTCTAAGTGAGGAAGGCAGGCGGGAGGCGTTCTCCAAGTTCGTGGAGCTGTCCGACACGTGGCCGCGCAACAAGGCGCTCGTCGATGTACTCAACTGCTGGCCTCCCACTAGGAAGAGGTGACTATTTTTTAATTATTACTCTTAATGAATAATGCACTTTTATCTCGCAAAACATTAGATCAATGTTACGAAAAGGCGCGCAATTCTCTGTCTAGAAGTTCTCAATGATACTAGTGCGGGGCGATGAGACGCGGTGACGATAGGGATGCGCTCACTTATCGACTTTTTAGTCGTACATTACTTATCAGTTTTACATCTAAAATAGACTAAGCAAATGAAAATATCATAGTTATATTTTTTTCTTACGATTTGGCTTGTGACTAAATAATAACACGGGCCGATCCCCAAAGATAAGCCACTCTAGCTGAGGCCGGGCTCTAGATGGGTGACCATCTTAACATACCGATATTCGTCCGTGCCTCGGAAAACACGTTAAGCCGTCGGTCCCTGATGATTTGTAGATGTTTGACAGTCATTACGAACAGTCAGAAACCAGAAAATCGAAAGTAAAGTTTATGTTCTTTCGTTTGCAGCGATTCAAAGAGCCTGCACGCTGAATACCTGAGCTGCCTGCTGAACAGCCCAACTGATCAGAAGGAGAACTTGGTCCTCATCAAGTTGCTGCTCCGGCGACCAGTACTTGCTGAAGAGGTAACGCATTATATTGATTTATGCCACAATATGAACTTAGTAGTTTTAGGTTGCGGGTTCAAACCCAACCAGACGCGTTACTTTGTGTAATTTATTTCATCACCACTACTCAAAACGATAAAGGAAAACATCGTAAGGAAACCGCCATGTCCTAGAACCAAACATTTGAAGACGTGACTGACGCCAACCCACACTGGGTCCTCGACACTCTCCTCAAGAGGAGCACTGTGACCCAGCTGTGGGGAGACATTATAAGGCTGGTTATGCTGTGCTCATTTTATCAGTTTTGTAAATTGAAGTCCAGTCTGATTGTTTATTACCGTACCTATTGTAGTCTAAACATTGTTACTCAACATATAATTACTACTTCATTTTAGCTCTGCAAAGTTTGTTATATAAAGTGTCTTCATGTTATACCTAACTGTATAGAGCAAAGTGAGACCTTCGAACATATTCTGTCACCCATTTTAGTATCGATTTTTCTTACGCTTTCAGGAAGTCAAATGGCTCGCTGATAATGTGTCCGCTGAATCAGTGCTCAACGCTATTTGGGTCCTGCTCTTGAGCAAATGTGAACATTCCAAGAATGATATACTGAACTTAGTGCTTCTACATAAGGTATGAAATAATTTACTTATGATGATTCAAAACGTTACGCAGCCGCACTAGGCTCGCGTGGTGGACCCACTCCCTCTCACAGAGAAAAAATCTGTATCCCCACATAAGAACATTGTAGGCGATTATGGTATGAAAAACAATTGGGTTTTCGACTCCATTTTTTTTATCATTATTTTTTATCAAAAAGTAACTTTGTCCCAAATCGCAAATAGATTTTTTTTTTTCTAATCCGTTCAATCTATACTAATGTTATAAAGAAATAATCTCCGAAAGTAATGAACCGAATCTGAAAATTATTTTACTGATATGTATCCTTGAGTGCTATAAACTATATTTTTTTACTTTCACACGGGCGAAGCCGATGGCAGAAGCTAGTATTATATTTGTTAGAAACCTTTCAAATCTAGTGGAAGGCAAGTATCAGAATAACGCCATCATTGGTTACGTACACGCGTAACCTAATAATGGGATGGTGGGATCATCTTGCTATCTCTTTTTTGTACGAAGGCAACGAAGGAACAGGAGTGGGTTTTTAGTCAGTAAAAGTCTGACACTATCTCTCGTTCCGCCCAAGAGCGGGATTTGTCATTAGATGATTTTCCCAACTAAAAAAAAAACCACGCCCCTACCCACGCTTTCATTCCAATATTAGAAATGGTAATTGCTGTTCATTATTTTAAAAATAAATAAAATAATACCCAATTTTATATTTTTTCTGACAATGTTTTTTTATTTCAGGAGAACCTGCAAAAGCAAGAAATAGATGATGAATTGATCAAAGAGCTGCTGGACAACAACATGTTCGTAAAACTAGTCGCCAGCCCGCTGTACCCCTGCCTCATCAACTACATCATCAGCTCGGAGGCCGCACAGCAGCAGTACACGGTGCAGTGGGCCCGCGACGAGCTCGTGAAGGCGAACTGCTTGGCGGAGGCCGGACACCTGCAGCTCATGTCCATGGGTGTTCCCGCCGCCCTGCGAGGGTTCTCGCAATCCGTTGCGTACTGCAAAAATATGTTATCTAATTAAATATATCCAATTTTATTCCAATCAGTGTCTATATTATCTCTATTTATTAAATCATGGTTAAAGGGCTGTGTTGGTTTTATTTACTCTCGCAATATTTAAGCAAAAGCAATTGAAAGTAATAAAAAAATAGGTGTCATAGAAAACTTCACGAAACTTATTGCCAGCGAATGGTGTCTTGAAAACGGAGAGACCATTGGCCTACTTAAAAAAACTGTGATTATTATCCCAAGAATACAGACCAGATCAGAAAGGCTAATGTAAAGTGAGGCGACGTATTGAAAAATGTTACATTTGTATAGTGTCACTTGTAACATAGTCGTAAGTTTTACCTATCATTTTCCATTCTGTGTGCATATAAAGAAATATTTTATTCTATTTCATATCTTCATGAGCTTTGTTTAGGGCAACCAATAAAATCAGCGAATGACCTGATTAATGCGAGCTCCGGGCGAGTACAACTTACAACTCGGTAAGTGCTGACATATAAAAAAAAACATAGCCCGCCCTCTGGCGCAATCGTGTAAGAAAAACAAAACCAACATCCAATGGATCACCATTGCGATAACCCATGATAGATTGCGTAACAGCCACCCACTTCCTACTACCCATACTTAGGATACTGTTGGCGTTGTCCCACACCTGTCGCACCTGTCTACCAGAGAAGTGCACCTGTCTACCAGATAAATGCACCTGTCTACCAGAGAAATGCACCTGTCTACCAGAGAAATGCACCTGTCTACCAGAGAAGTGCATCTGTCTACCAGAGAAGTGCACCTGTCTACCAGAGAAGTACACCTATCTACCAGAGAAGTACACCTGTCTACCAGAGAAATGCATCTGTCTACCAGAATAGTGGACCTGTCTACCAGAGAAGTGCATCTGTCTACCAGAGCAGTGCACCTGTCTACCAGAGAAGTGCACCTGTCTACCAGAGAAGTGCACCTGTCTACCAGATAAATGCACCTGTCTACCAGAGAAATGCACCTGTCTACCAGAGAAATGCACCTGTCTACCAGAGAAGTGCACCTGTCTACCAGAGAAGTGCACATGTCTACCAGAGAAGTGCATCTGTCTACCAGATAAATGCACCTGTCTACCAGAGAAATGCACCTGTCTACCAGAGAAATGCACCTGTCTACCAGAGAAGTGCACCTGTCTACCAGAGAAGTGCACCTGTGTACCAGAGAAGTGCATCTGTCTACCAGAGAAGTGCACCTGTCTACCAGAGAAGTGCACCTTTTACGCGTTGTATAAAAACAATAAAACTGCATCTGCGAATACCTCAACGCACTTCAGTAACGGGACAGCCCCCGCCAGCATTCTAAACTTGTTGTTAAGCAGAGTGCGTAGAACGCTGTAAGATCTTTGCGTACATCTAGCCCACAAGCCGCACCTATAGAAAAATTCTTTCTAGAATAGGTGATCTAGTATATTTGGCTCGGTACAGCATAATTTTAACGATGGTGGTGAGGTCGCACCGCTCATACGTCCCGTCGTTATTGAATTTAGCTGTAGATCGACTGAGATCAGAGACCTTAGCTTACATCAAGTATAAGAAATTGAAGCCTTATTCTGGACTAAAGAGTAAATAAGTTTTTAATGAAAATCATTTTTTCATAGCAAACTTTTATAGCGCGGTATATACCTGTATAATTAATACTCATCAAGACCATTACAAAAAGCTAAAACACGGGTTATCTGAGTTTTTATGGCCACCTTCTGGTTCCATCATCAGCTTTGGCTAACTTTTTCAATAACAGTTGACAACTAGAATTCGTTGCACACTAAACTTAGTTGTCAACTGACAATTTCATAAAATTGGTATTACGTATCCACAAGTGACTAACAAACTACGGTGGAAATGTGGTGAATTATAAAAATTTACGGTGTCTATTGTGACCACTCTAAAATTTTATATTAGACAGCTTCAAAAGCTTACACAATCGCAATTTTAAAAGTATCGATACAATAACATCTGTCAAAACGTGTTACGGTGGCTATCAAAGGCACCAGTGGCTAATGACGTCACTGCAGTTGGTCACTGAAGATAGGCAATACGAAACTAGCTGTTTGACAGTTCAATGATGCACATTGTTAACAAGTGATCATCACTTGAACCAAAGTCTACCTGGCTAAATTGAACTGTCAACAGAGTTACGCAATAGCCCCGCAGATCAGCTCCATGTCATAATAATTTTGCATTGTCATCTGATTTACACGTACTGTATGCAAAATTTCAGCTCAATCGGTAACCGGGAAGTGGATCAAATTTAATTTGCAAGATTTGATTTCAGACATACATTGGAACGGTGAAACTAAATAAAAGCTTGTAAAAAAATGCCAAAACTGATTCGCGAATCGCGAGGCTCTCTCGGATTACTCAAAACTCAAAACGCAATAACAATACGTAAATGTCAGTGTCATCTGTCAAGCTGTCAACGCCTGTCAAATATTTTAGATTTTACTATTTTAGGTTAGATTGAGATTTTTAACACAAAAAACGATTTTTACTTTAACATTAAATTAAAGTTCTACAAAAACATGCTTAGCGCAATAAGGAATACCCTGCGGGTTCCTGTGGCCAGTGTAGCGCGATTGTTCCAGACATCAGTACCGCAGGCATCGGACAAGTTTGATCACAAGAGAATACCCCAAGAAGATGAAGGTGTTCAGGGAGAGAAGATCGTAGATCTAGATTCTGTAATAAAAGCGTGAGTACAGAGCAATTCATAATAATCATTATTCATTCATGTCTTCGTTTTTGGGTTAATGATCTCGCAAAAAAACCATTTCGATTGTTTCAAAGGTTTAAGGTTTTTATGAACAACAATAAATGAATACTGAAATTAACTCTGAAGGTATAGATATTAAAATAATAGATATTATTTTTCTGTTTCCGTCTTCTTGTCTTTTATTATATAAGTGTGTACATGAATTGTAAAATGAATAAAATTCGCATAGGTACTTATTGAATGTATCCTTTATAATGATACTACTAACTCATTAAATTTGTTCCAGAAAACAAAACTTATTCCCGACCCTAGAATCTGACAACCTGTTATTTGATGGCACTCTGTACAAAGATCTGCCCATCTGCAACATCAGAGTGACCCACAACAACACCATATTCACCATGACAGATGCTGGTGGCACAGTAAAGGTCATTAGGTCTTGCGGGATGGAGGGCTTCAAGAATACAAAGAAAGGAACTAATATAGCTGCCCAGACCACTGCCATTGCTATTGCTACTGTAAGTTATAGTGAAGATAGATGTTAGACTGTTTTGCTTGAAAACTGTTTGTGATAAACCTATTTTATTGCAGAAAGTCCTTGACAGGGGACTCAAAACTGTCAGGGTAAGGGTGCAAGGCTTGGGACCTGGAAGATTGGTAAGGCATTGCACTTTAATTAAAAAAATTGATTCTTTTAGTTGGTTGTCATATTATTTTATACATAATATTTATAATAAATAACTTTCTGTTACAGGCTGCAATAAAAGGTTTACAAATGGGTGGCTTACAAATAGTATCCATCACGGACAACACCCATGTATCATGGAACCCTCCTCGGGCGAGGAAAGCTAGAAGATTATAATCAAAAACCTACTTAGTCTTAATTAGTCCAATAGTCTTTGTGTACAAATAAAATACTTTTATGTAACTTGCAAATATTTATTATTTTAATAAAAATGTGATTATTATTTACAATGACACCTAAAAACTGATATTTTAAGCATAGCAGTCTCATCCTAGAAACCATACTTGGCTTGAGTTTGTCTTTTTGACATTCTGTTGTTGGCCCATTGGTTCTGCAGTTCTGCTTCATTTGCTTTGGCCTGTAAATAAAAGAAAATTGTTTAATTACATGGAAATAAACAGACCTCTTAGTAAAGAGTTAGTGAGTTTTTATAGAAATAGATTTACCATAAGAACAAAAAATGTACTGTGACATACCTGGTAAGCCAAGTATGTGATCTGGTGCTTCCTCCGTTGTTGTGTGGTGGGCTCGTTGCCTTTCTTCTTGCTAGCCGACACGCGCTGTGTGGTGTCATCCATGAGTCCCTTCATCAACATCTCCCGTGCATCTGCTAGCACCTCTGCCTGGTTCACGTCTACTATCTGGATCTCCTCACGTTTCCGTTTGCCACGCGCGCCAACTAGCTTCATGATCTGAAAAGCCAGTGAATAATATTGACAATTGCAGGCAACCAGACTTGTAGAGCTATATTAGATCCACGGCACGAGACGCAACTACATAAAAATCAGGCATGACCCAAGTATGCGTTGGTCTAATGTTGTTCCCGCTTAAGAACAAAGAATTATCTGTTTTAAGAGTTTTAAACAGAATTCCAGCCCTCATGCTGCCTTGAGACAATATATTATAAACTATAGATAAATACTTTGCTTAATATTGTCAGCTCCAAGAACAACCAATCATTCAACCCACCTCCAGAGTTGATGTTATATGTAGCTATTATTAACTTGGGTTCATGTAGAACACTACTAGTAAGTTTAACCTTTTGACGTGCGTAATTAGAGACACAATAGTAAGACAATGGCTTGCGGGCGCCGGCTACCGCCTGAGCGTTAATGAATTAATAAGCCTAGTATATTTAGATTATTGTACAATCCAGCACTTGAGTCCTTATAGCGAGTTCAACTTAGCATGCTTGCATGTTTTGCTGATTATTTAATTATTGTATGGTCCAGCACCTGGGTCCTTAGCACTGAAGACATTAATGAAAAAAGATGCCTTTGTATGAAAATAAATTATGAATTAACTGGTGATACTTACAGCTTCATCATCAAGTTCAATATCAGTAGAACTTTCTGCTCCAAAGCCTATATAACCCGAGCTTGCCTCACCCTGCATCTCCATACTTTGACCATCATATTCAGGTTCCAAAGGCACTTGGTAAACGTCTTCCTCCTTCTTGAAGAATGACTCAATACCTCTGGGTTTCTCTTTTACTGGTATCTTGGCATTTTGTCCTATATCTAATGGTATGTCAACATCGTCTAATTTGTGAGCTGGTTTGTGTATTGAGAAGAAATCATTTTCAACTTCATCATTGTCACTGTCATCTGAATACTCATTGACTAACCCTGTTGGTTCCACCTTAGGTTTCTTTACAGGTGTTGGTAGAGGAGCCTTCTTTACTTGTACTGCTGGTTTCTTTGTGAGTACATGTGGTATAAGTGACTTTGTTGTGGATTTGACGCCATTTCTTGGTTGTGGTAACATGCTTAGTAAGCTGGATTTTTTCTGTAAATATAATAGAAATATAACTTATTACTAAAAGTCATGAATCTTATCTATAGCTTCACTGTTTTTTTTACTTACATCAGATGGTGCTCTTGGTTTCACATTAGGTGTGATGTTATTGACATCTTTAAACTGCAAAAAAGTTAGTTATGAATGATTAAATGCAGACTGATAATATATTTCATGAGTTTTACTCAAATATTTATTTATTTCTTTATTTATTAAAACTTCATGCAACATAAAGGTACAAAGGCGGACTTAATGCCTTAGGCATTCTCTACCAGTCAACCAAGGGTAGTGAAGAGAAAACATAAAAAAAAATTAAAATATGTCAAATATTGATTTCATACATCACTCAGTGAGGGTACTGTGATCCTGGCTTTTGGTTTTACTGCATTTGTCTCCTTCTTGTGTAGAAACTCGTCATCTTCCTCTATTACAGTTGGTTTCTTCTTACTTGGTTGTGGTAAAAAATTAAACAAACTAGCACCATTCTCCAGTGGCTCCTCTTGTTCAGCGTTTGTTGTTATTGGCTTTTGAACAGTTGGCTCTGGAACTGAATTACGATATCAATATTTCAGTAAATAATTTCAACTAAGTACATTAGACAAGCAATATATTATTATTAGGTAGTGATACTATCACTGTAAATATCAGCTGTTTTACGTGTGTCAACTTGTCAAGTCAATCATGAATATTATGCTAAAATATTAAAGGATCACACACCTATAAGATTTATGTCTAAGTGAATTGCTTACCATGTTTACTTTCTGATTTGTTGTTCAACAGTACAATGGGTGCATCGTCTTCGACCTCGTCTTCATAATCACTTGAGTCACTGTTCCCGTAAGCGACTAAAGCCATAGTTTTTAAGCTTATGTAAAATGCTTTTAATTGTGTAACTTAACAACAAATCTGTTGCAATTAACGAATTTGAACACAATAAATAAAAATTTCAAAGAAATTCTACCTAAAATACGTATCAAATTGACACTTTGACACTTATAACTAGTGACACTTGACTGCGTTCAAAAATAACCAGAGTAGAGTCGCTACTCCAACCGCTAAGAAATGCTTCGAGTTGAAACCTAGGGTCGTTCTTTTTATAACTAGAGTAGCTACCCTAGAGTTAACTCAACTATTACTCCGAATAGGGGAGCTATTGGCTAACTTTTTCAATAACAGCTGACAATTAGCATTCGTTGCACAATAAACTTAGTTGTCAACTGACAATTTCATAAAATTGGTAATACGTATCACACAAGGGACTAACAAACTACGGTGGAAATGTGGTGAATTATAAAAATTTATGGAGCATATTGTGACCACTCTAAAATTTTATCGACTATTATACAGCTTCAAAAGCTTACACAATTGCAATTTTAAAAGTATCGATACAATAACATCTGTCAAAACGTGTTACGGTGGCTATCAAAGGCACCAGTGACTAATGACGTCACTGCAGTTGGTCACTGAAGATAGGTAATACGAGACTAGCTGTTTGACAGTTCAATGATGCACATTGTTAACAAGTGATCATCACATGAACTGTCAACAGAGTTACGCAATAGCCCCGCAGGGTAGGTTGGTGTAAGCGGCCTTAAATGACACTTGCTTGGCATTGACAGTTAAACTCTACGTTCCCGTTCAAAAATGCGAGCGAAGAGTGTCTATGATATGATGACATCATTAGAGTTAACTCTAACCTCATTTTTAAACGCAGCTGCGTTGAACTGTCAATGTCAAGCAAGTGTCACTTATGGCCGCTTACAATGGCTTACACCAACCTACCGAGGGCCGAGTTAGAGTTAGTTGGGTTAACTCTAGGGTAGCTACTCGAGTTATAAAAGAATGACCCTGGGTTGCAACTCGAAGCATTTTTGAACGGTTGGAGTTGCGAATCTACTCTAATTATTTTTGAACGCAGCTCGCAGGGGAATAGGCCAGTCTCCCCGTGTTCCGAATTGCGATAGAAGTGATTATAGCGCGAATCCGACCAAAAAATATAAGGGCTATTGAATTATTTTAAGTTTCGCATACCAGAAATGGTGAATATGAGGATCTTTACTGTTATATTGTATAATGTAACATTCATGTACCATATATATCTACCCATATTATGCGAATAAATGATTTGATTGATTTTGATTTGAATTTGAGTAATAATTGTGACGTTGCGCTTTGGTTGGATTCGCGATATTATCGCCTTTAACGCAATTCGGAACGCAGGGTCTATGGTGCCCAAAAATAACCAGAGTAGCTTCGAGTTGCAACCCAGAGTCCCAGAGTCGTTCTTTTATAACTCGAGTAGCTACCCTAGAGTTAACCCAAGGTTGGGTGTAACCGTGTACAAGTACGGCCGTTGTAACTTGACGGCCCTGAACAAAGGCTCTGCGAACTTTCGCGCATGTACACTCGTAAAAAAAGCTGTTATTGACATTAATTTTTTTAAACCAAATTACGAATAATTATTTACTAATACAGGGACCAAGTACAAATAAAATAAATATTAAAACACTTTGAGACAGAAAGCTACAAAAATAACTTATGAATTAAAGAAACAAACCTAACACTACACAAAAAACTTAACAATATAACAATAACAACCAACGAAAACTTTTGTCACCACCTGTGCTCAAGACAGAGACAGCGACACGAAAATAACACCATTGCTAACATGTGAGTGAGACATATTACTGCGTACCGAACATTTCCGAATAAGTACGAAGCTTTACGAAGTTATCGAAGAGAGATGTCCAATACGCGTGTCTGATGTTGTTGTTTTGTTTAATTGATTTTTTTTCAAATCGATTTAAATTAAGTTATAAAAATATATTTATATTCAATTTTCTATGGAGGTTTAAAATATTCTCAAACAATCGTTATTCTAGTAGTAGTTTATAAATAACTGATATTTAACTAAATCAGGACAGTTTAAAAAATTTGTTTGTTTATGTTTGCTTAATAGTTCTTAGTTACTTCTTATCTTATAAAGCATTTCGATGAAAAAATGGGGTTCCATAGCCATTTTGAAGCCCAGTTATTATTTTACTATTATAAATGTATGGAGAGAGCTATAGAATAAACTGACCAATCAACACAATCACAGAACACAATTATCCTAGCGGTGTCAAATACACGCGCATTACCTTGTTAACAAAGCTTATTGTTGAATTTCTACCAAACCACTCAATGAAATCACGTCAAAATCACTGTTGGCGCGACAACAGGTCATTCCGAATTGACATATCGATATCAACGCTGTGAGCAGCAAAACTAAATCGGAACGGCTGCGGCTGTTAGCGCTGTGAACGCTCATGGCGATGTAATCGTAATTCGGAACGCGGTGAGAGTTAACTCTAATCTCAACTACTACTATAGTTTATAGCGTTAGCTTTACATACTCTTTGCTATAGTTGGTTGATCTCATTTTTGAACGCAGGGCTATCTGACGTTTGCTCATTGCTGTCATCAGTCATTTTGACAATTGTTAAAATTTTCCTGGAATAAAATTCTACGATAATTTCATTTTTACAGAGTTACATTACAGACAATCAATTAAATTGGAAACTAAAAAGTTTGTATTATGAAGGATTAACTAATAACCGCTCTAAGTAATTGTTTCTATAGAAATATTTGGTCAGTGTGAAATTCAATAAGATTTTTGATTACTTTGTATCACCACAAAAATGCCGAAGAAATTCGCTGGCGAAAACAGCAAAGCTGTCGCTGCTCGACAGCGGAAAGAGAATGAGAAGCAGGAAAAAGATCAGAAGTTAAAGAAAATGACGGAAGATGCTGAGTGGGAGGACAACGACGAAAAACTCAAGAAGAAACAACAAAAAAAGGTTAGACGTGGAACATGTTCATTTTAAAATACTCATAAATTATCTGTTGACTCATGAAACTGGCTCCTGGAGGTAACATTACCTATACATTGCAGAGTAGCTCTCTGCTGGCATTCTTGTAACTTATTACTTAAAATGTTTTGGCAACATTTACTCTTATTCAGTAGATTCAACACACACAAAACAACACCATAAATGTATTCTACCTCGAATTTAATAGTAAATATCTTTTTTTATTTACAGGAAGATCAGGAGAAGAAGCGTTTAGAACAGCTTCAGAAGAAAGCTGAGGCAAAAGCTTTATTAGAGAAAGAAATGGAATCAATGAAGGCAGCTCCGAAGGTAGCACCACCCCCACCTAAGATTACTCGAGCACAGATTGAGAAGATGAAGGAGAAGACTATCAAGCCTGAACCTGTTAAACCAGTGGTAAGATGGTAGAATTGAAATATTATACTAGCTAGTGCCAGTTTATCAAATGTAAATCTTTTGGGTTTATAACATACTTAAGAAATATGAATTAAACATTAAATAGTACTTAACAGGACAGCAATTGATTAACAAACATTATTCATCAGTATTATTTTATTTTTCAGCCTTCTAAAGTGGTAGTGGAAGAGCCAGTACTGGTGGAGAATCTCAACAGAATACAACTGGAGGGTGAGGTGGCGCAGACTGTGGATGAAGCTATCTCTATACTGGGGTATTTACTTGCAATATATTCTCCTTTCAGTGTTACAAGCATTTACTACCCGCGGTATTTCATAGAAATTACAAGGTCCTTATTTTTAGAAATTGATAACCCATTTTAACAAAACTTAGTATAAATACACATGATACTATTAGGTTTCCATGAATGTGTTGAGAACTTTTTCAAAATACAGTCTAAAGAGAAAGAGATTCTATCAAAAAGTTAAAAATGCTCTCTGTTCAACCAGTATATAGCCATTTAGAATTGCCCTCTTATTATTGATGACTCAAACCAAACATCAAAATTTACCACTGCTACTTTCAACAAAAAGTCAAAGCAGTGTGCTACTAATTCAAACAATATGTAGATGACAAGGTTTTTAAAAGTTACAAATGAAGTATGAGAATTAACTAGTGTCTACTGACAACTTTTTTATTTAACTTCAACAGCAAAATTATTGACATAATTTTGTTACGGATGGCCAGATAAGGCAAAAAGCATTGCCAGGCTATGGGGAGACCTAATTGGGAACTGCCCAGAATTAAGACAGTTTAAGTACCTACCTACTTTATATGTTTAAAAGTAAACCTTGTAACTTGAGGATAATTAATAATTTGTTATTTTTTCAGTGACAAATCGGATCTAGACAGGCATCCAGAAAAGCGCCTCAAGGCAGCGTACACAGCATTCGAAGAGACAAACCTACCCATTCTTAAGGCTGAGAACCCATCCCTGAGGCTGTCACAGCTAAAACAGATGCTCAGGAAAGAATGGCTGAAGTCCCCGCAGAATCCACTGAACATGAAAGTGTGATGAGTCTGATTATATTGTGTAATCTTACTTTACTTACTAATAGGATCAACTGGTTATGAATGCATAGATGATTTTGTTTCAATCTGGTACAACTTCGAAATAGATTTTGACGATAAATTATGATTTAAATAATTAAAAAAAAAACGAATTAAATTATGAATATCAGCCTAAAAAATTGTTTATTATGATCATATACCGATTAATTTCTTGCTAATATAATAATGATGATGGCTGAGAGATTTGACTGTCACTACATTAACCATTGTTGCATCGTTAATGTAGTGACTATATAAATATTTTCATAAGACTTTAATTGGAATAATTTATTTTACGAGTAATTGATTTTATTTTGACATGGAAAGGAAATGAATTGAATTTTAATGTAACCTATATAATTGTGTATCTTTGTGTGTATTTGTGTAAATTGTAGTGTTTTTTAATATGGGAATAATTTCCTGACAAATAAATGATTATTATTATTAATAATAATGAAATTGTCATGAAATTTTTACACCATTGCGTTTTCTAGACAGGATTGCCGGTTGTCTATGGATTTGAAACGAAACACGTTTTGTAATTTGTTACTTGCAGTTGATCTAATATTTTGTAAAACTGATTTCATTAAAAACATAATTCAGTTTCAATGTTTTTGAGGAAACAATGTTTTTAAAATGTTTTGCTAATTTATTTGTAAAATGCAGTCTTACTTAGTAGGACAAGTGTATTGTACTATTTGTACTAGAATACAATAAAACAAAGGCATTGTAAATACAAAAATATAAAATTCTAAATTCATTCTGGTTCATCACTGTACTGTATGGCTATGCCCTTGCGACCTTCTTCAGCTTTCTTCACTTCTGTTTCACCCAGTTTCTGTTCTAGACCTTTCCAGGATCTGTCTTGGAGGTTTTGTCCTATACTTTCTAGGGCCCAGTTTTGTTTTTCTACAAGGTCAGTGCTGCTTCCCTCATTAGTGTCTACTTTAGTTTCCCTAATCTTGCCCGTGATGAGGCTGACATCTGTGGTCTCCTTGACATGGTCTATGTCACAGTGATAGCGCCGCCCTGGCAGTAGCTGGTCATAGTCAGTGACGTGTGTCGTGAAGTATGATTCTCTGTTTGAATTCAGGGCTACTTCCAGTTCATATGGATACACAATAGGTTTGTAGAAGTCTCTGGCACTGTAGAGGTCATTTTCTGGGCATGCTACCATTACATAGATGTCAATCTATAAAAAGAAATTATAAATCAAGAAAATAGTAGAAGTTGCATGTATAATAATTATTTTATGCACAATTAGGGCCGACGCTGCGTTAAGAGCACTTAAGAGGGCGCCCGCGCGGTCCCATACAAAACTGCTCCGTTGCGGGCAACCGCGCCCCGCGCCCTTTTTGCTACGTAATCTTAATATATATAAATCTCGTGTCACAATGTTTGTCCTCAATGGACTCCTAAACCACTTAACCGATTATAATAAAATTCGCACACCATGTGCAGTTCGATCCAACTTGAGAGATAGGATAGTTTAAATCTCAAAAAAAAAAAAAACAAACTATTATCACGCGGGCGAAGCCGCTGGCAGACGCTAGTAATACATGCACACCGTTAAAGTTGAACTAGCGACACTGCGCAAGTAATCCGGTTTCCGCTACGGGGACCGCCGCATACCACACACGCGCGACGTCACGTGACGGGACGCGCGGGCGCCCGCTTAACACAGCGTTGGCCCTTATTGTTTTGATAGAATGGGCTTTGCAAAGTTAACATATACAATAAAGCACTGGAATTTCAAAGTTTTAACCTGCTTCTACATCTGTACCTACTTTAGAGATGTGTCAAGCATAGGCAGGTAGGTGACTAGTAAATCATAAAACTGAATGAGCCAAGAAAATATGGACTTACTTCAGGAAAGTTAGCCAGCTTAGGAACATTGGGTTTGCCCACAGATACAATATAGCTCTTTTTCCCATTCACTTTGCATAGCTGCTTCATCCTGCTGATGATGTCCTTGGTCTGATCTCCAGCCAGCTTGCAAATCAGAATGCCCACCACATTAGCATCCTTGCACTTTTCAACCAGGAACCTTCGGCGTTTGAACCAAATGGTTTCTTCTAAACGCTCAATTTTGATTGTTTTTGGGTCCAATGAGTACCATTCTGAGGCTGTGGATGAATAAAAATAAATTCTCTAAAAAAAATAATACCAGTTCCCAGTGGTCATTTTTTAGTGACACTTAGGCAGAAAAATATTATAATTATATAATTTTACCTGCTATAGAAATAGTGTAATTGAACAGTGTTTGTCCTCTTGACCCAACATGAATGCAGATGCAATCCTTGAGCACTTCCTGAGCAAAGTCTTCACCCTCTTTGTTCCTCACAACCCTACCAAGGAACCTGTTTGGCTTCTCATTAATTTCCACATAGGAGATGTAGCTGTGTGGGTAGTGTTGAAACCAGTGGCTAGAAATTAAATCTGGAAGAAATACATATCACTTGTACAGGTTGATTCAAAATGCTTCTTGTTTATTATTAGCAGACGACCTTAAGTTGCTGCTCAAGGTTGATAGTAAATCTGATTGCGAACGATTGCAGGAGGATATAGATAAGACATCTGTGGTTTTTACAGTTAGTTGTGAGGTACCCCACCTCTCACTCCCCCCTCCCATGAATTAGCTACTAGCCAGCAACTTGAGGAGTGTTATGAACCACCATTAGGTTTCATTCTACCTATAACTACTTAGTCTGAATGGTTAAATATCTTACTCTCTAACTTGTTGCTGGACTTGTTTTATTCTTTAACTACCCCTTTAAGAACCCATTTTCACCCTATAAGAATCTTTATCTAATATAAATTAAAAGTGTATGCAGTAACTTCTTCCAATATTTTTGACTTGTCTCCCTTTTACCAATTACCACAGCATAGACTACACAGTTCATGCTGTTTTCAAATAAATGAAGTTACCTACCTTTGCAATGTTCAAACTCAGCATCATAAAACAGACATAGTTTGACATTTTCGTCAGAATTAAAATTGTCATATAATAACTTCATAGTTTCCTTTACATCCAAGTGTCCTTTGGGTAGTACAGTGAACACTGGTATGTTTGTCTTTGAGAAGCAGGTGTGACCATAGTGTACTATAGCATCTCCTTGCACATGCATTGCAGCAACTGAGTCCACACAGCAACTGTAACAACAACAAAGGATGTTATGGATAAAGTTATCAAATATTTGTTTGACTCGGTAATGATACATATATCAATAGTCATACAGTTCATGGTATAATTTGAAATTCTTATATTGATGAAAAGTATATAAACTAGTATTATATTTTTTTTTAAAATGACGCTGAAAATACTTGCCTTGCATATGAGGTGTCGCCGAGAATGTACAGATCAACTTCAACCCTCTTTTTGATTTCTTCGTAAATATTCGCGCTAACACCAAGGAGTTCATCAGGAAATTGCAGGCAAACCTGTTTGAAGACGCAGATGTTAAAATAATAAACAAATGTGCACTTGGCAAAGGTGCGAAAATAATGTTTACCTTTTGGAAGTTATTGTCGGTTATCCATTGACATGTTTCGGTAATATCAAACCGTGTTATCAAGTCATCGAACTGTTTTACAGTGGTATCGATTTCTAGTTCACGCTCAATGCACAATTTACCGTCTGTTGTAAAATTTGCCATTTTTTATTATTAGTTATTTATCAAAAAAACATGCACCATCACACGATTTCCAGACAAATTGACCAAAAAATTGACATCCATCAGTCCATCTGTAACTTTTTGACATTGACATGACGACTGTTTTTTTTTTCTGTTTACCCCTTAGGGAAAGCAATAGTTCTTCGACCATATCGCCTAGTCTTTCGTGTAATGTTTTCTTGCGTAATAGCAGTGATAGGAGTAGGTAGATTGAATTGGTTTCATTGATCCGAAACGTATATATTAATATGGACATTCCTCCGGAATTGATTATTAAAAAAAAACCGGAACTTAGATAGGAATTGTAATAAAATGAGCAATATTATATTCATCATATTTTTTTTTAACGGCAACAGTCACGATTTGACACAACCCAACGACCAATCAGATCAAAGGATCATGGGTGGTGCACTAACCGGTTATCAAAACGATGCGCCCGCCGACGACCTGCCAGGTAGCTCACTCACTCGTTTACTTCGGTTCGTAGAGTGCGCTTCTTTGTTTGTTACTGTGTTGTGAAAACGTTACTTGTCCCTGGCTTGTGTACATACTGACTTCTGGAATCTGCTCAAAACCACGATTTGGCTCGAATATACGGACTTAGATTTTTCACTGTTGAATTGGATCTATTTATACCAAGCTTTGGTAAGTAATATTTTACTTGTTACAAGGAGTTTAAAGCATGTATGGATGTACTATATTTTTTTTTTAATTGATATAAACCAGTGCTTGACTGCGATCCCACCTGATGGTAAGCAGTGATGCAATCATTGATGGTGAGGCGCACTAGTTTATTAAGAGCCTATTCACTCTAGCCTTGAAGACACCTAAATTATAGTTGGACGGGAAGACCGCAGCAGGCAAATTGTTCCAGTCCTTCGATGTACGCGGTATAAACGACGAAGCGAAACGCTTAGTTCGTTGAAGTTTCAACAACGTAAGGGTGGATGGATACTCGTCGTACGTCGGGTTGTCCGATGGTAGAAAGGAGATGGCGGAATCAAGTCATGCAATTCCCGCGCACACTCTCCAAAATGCAACCTGTAAAATACCGATAGGCTGGCTACCCTGCGCCTGTGCTCGAGGCTTTGTAGATTGGACTTAACCAAATCTGGATCCCTAATTAGCCTCTTCGCACGCCTTCCCACTAAGTCCAAAGCTGCTAGATGGCATTTTGCAGCACCAGCCCACATGTGACTGCAGTACTTTTAGTATTGTGTTTGTTTCACGGATATCGAGGGATATGCCTTGGGGGCGTGGCACGTGCCGCCTCGATAGAACCAAATTGGTTGTATGATCGAACGGCAGCTGTACGCGTCATTCAGTCGCTTTGCAATTGCGTAAAGTGCTCTATTGATGCATAAAAAACCAAAATGCCGAGTTGTGCAGTATTTTTATGTAAAAATAGGCCAAATACCATCAACCTGAAGACAACTGGCGTGTCCTACCACCGGTAAATAATCAATTAAGTCACTGTTTTATATTTTAAATCAATTTTTAAATATTTTACTAACTTACGTTCAGAGCGACACGAACTAGCCCGAACTAGCCCGAATTTTCCCGAACGCAACAACCGTTTAAGATTTAGTGATGTGCAATCGAGTGTGTGTGGTCGATTTTATCGATATGCGTATTATTGCAGTTCGATATTTTTTTTTTACATTTCAATGGATATTGTCGTATTACATGTTAAATTAGTAATTAATTTAATGTTGTTTGAACCAAATTAAGACATTATTATTTCAATACAATTACCCGTGAAGTGTAAAAACTTAAATTGACATTATACCTAAAGATTGAGATTATCAAAGTATTTTTTTAATTTATAGTACAATAAGATAAGTAGCATGATAAACAAATATAATTTCATACAGTTTTTTTTTTTTAATTTTGGCCTAAAGTTACAATAATTTGTGTTCGTTATGCAAAAATATTCAATTATTATTTTTAAAAATCTGGCTATTGGGCGGTTTTGTAAGCTAGGCCCTAAAAGATTAATAATATTGCTCAATATTATTGACCGAGTAGGCAAGCCTACCTTAGTCAATCATAAGGCCGAGCAGCCGTCAATGTTCGAAGTTTGAATTAGAAAATTCGCGATCCACCGCTATTTTATTAAATCTTCGTTTATGAGGGTTTCACATTTTATTTCTTCGCAAATGTGGTAAAAATGTCGTCATAACTGGCGGGAGCATTGTATTATTACGCTTCCGGCTCTAATCCGGCCTCAGACATAGAAACAAACTTTACAAAGTCATTACTGGTACCAAAAGCTCTTAACGACTTCATCGGATCAAATGTGTTTAAGTCCATTGATTTTCATCAATTCGACCAGGAACCACTAGATAATCATATCATCCAGTTGATAAAATGTGTCATGGAAAAATACATTTACTTAAGACTTCAAACTTCTTTGGCAAAAAATGTGACAGCAAAAATTTCAAAGCGTCAAATCTTATCCAAATATTTGCATTTTACTGGACAATAAATAATTCCATTAAAAGATTTATTTATTGACATTGTGTTCACATAATAGAAGCGACAAAAATATGTAACGAAGATTTTTGTAACTCATAACATGATTTAAAAGAGTGCCCATGGAGTTTCTTGCACGTTTTTCTCCATAGAGATTCGAACGTGCAACTTAATTTCACTTTTTTTTTGACTGACCGACATTTTGACTATTCAAATGCCTGTTATTGATCTATTTGAAATACAGTTTCTGATTTCCAATTTTATTTGTTTTTTTTTTTTACATTCCCTTATTTATATTATTACAGTTCCCTTTGCAAAGACTCAAGCCTACTCTCTATTATAACCGCTCCATTCTCACGAACGACGCGACGTAAAGAAATTTCATTTGGCATAAAGCAAAATCTTATAGCACAGGTATAGGAATAAATCTGAGAACTTATTTATATTGAGTGGTTAGTGTGAGTTATTTTATCTTCTGAATTCGATCCTGTCAGCATCAACTACCTACAATTTGTCTAATTTATCTAAAAATATAACTAGTTTGCTAGATGACGCTATTTATTTTACAGTTAACGCGTGTTAACGCTATCGAGTTTGAATATGAGTATAATTTACCTAACTGTTTAAACCAACCCTGAATGTAGGTAGGCTTTAACGGTTTTTTTTTTTAAGAATTATTAATATGTTATATTATAATAATACAGCATGATATTTAAAAGAGAACGTTCGCTTTAACCAGTAATACGATACAAAAAAAATGTTTTATTTTTTTAAAAGTAAACTATCTTTTCGGATAGGTACCTATATAAAAAATAAATTATTTAAAGAAAATCAAACGAAGTAATTATATTACAAGAATATGCTGAAATTCAATATCGATAAATATTATCGACCATCGCGTTCGACTCCCTAATTGCATGCGTGTGCATTGAATGTTTCCAAATAACAAGTGTAGTTTACAAGTGCATGCTCCGCCCATTCTATTTATGTGTGCTATTAGAAATTGATTTAGTGTAGCTGCTTTCTTCTTAGTGTGCGTGTGCAAATTTTAAATGTGTGTCGTAAATACACTATTTGTGAATGTTGTAATTATTTTGGTGGGAGATAAGCGGCATCTCTATAGGACTCCTTACTAATCGGCAATGAAGGCATATCTCCGGATATCTATGGTTTGTTTGCTTAAGCTGTTGAACATACCATGAGTTTTAAGATTGTAATATCTTTAATAGAGTATGAACCAGTGAGCTTAGTGCGAAACAAAATTATGATATTCTAGTAATGTAGTCGCAATTCACTATTAACCGATTTTTTTTTACTGGAATCCGTATAGTGCCCTGTGTCCTACTTGCAAGGTATTAACAAATTTCTATAGGCCTTCTCTACTTCTCTACAAAATATTAATGCTCATATAGTGAATAGGGTCTTAATAAACTAGTGCGCCTTAACATCAATGATTGCATCACTGCTTACCATCAGGTGGGATCGCAGTCAAGCGCTGGTTTATATCAATTAAAAAAAAAAAAAATATCGTAAATGTCAACTAGGCTTTTATTACAAAATTTTATCCGTTGTGCTTAAATGCTCTATTCTTAGGACGTAATTATTTTATTGTTAAATTAAATTAACTTTCTCATAATGTTTGAACCTATAGTTTCTGAACTACAATCTTGGATCACGTATTCAAGTCAAAGTGGAACACATGGTAATTTACTATTTGATACGCTCAACAAAAATGTGTTAATTTTAGATTTTGCGATGTAAATTATAGAAAGCAAATCTATCCTTCTTTGCAGTCGAATCAAACAACAACTACTAAATAAAACGTAAATTTTTCATGTCTTTGTTTTAGGTGATATACGAAGTTCCATCTCTTCAACATAGTTCAGATATGGCAAACGTCAAGGCTGGAACTGTAGAAAAATGGATATCCGGTCATCCCGAACTAGTTTACAATCACGCTAGTGGTACAATATACTGTTCAAAATGTGAAAGCCATTTGAAAACTATAAATAAAGGAAACGTTACAAGACATATCGAAGGAGCAGTACACCAGGGAAAGTTTAAGCAGCCCGAAGAGGAATTTTATTTAGATCTTATAAAATTTCTCATTTTGTGCAATATTCCGTGGTCTCAGATGAAAAATACCGCTTTTCAAGATTTCTTTAAAAAATATATGTGTTGTTCGTGTACTAATCGTAAACTGCCAGATGAATCACAGTTACGGAAAGTTTACTTGGACAAGTTTTATAAGAATAAAATCAATTCGATTCGTCAAAATAATAAAAATGAGAAACTATGGATATCATTAGATGAAACGACAGACTTTTTAGGTCGCTATATAGTCCATTTTTTTATAAAACCATTGCATCCTAGCAATTTGACCAGACCTTATTTGGTAGCTTGTAAAATGCTTACTGCAGTTAATGGACAAACAATCACGCAATTTGTGTTGGAATGTTTGGAAAATTTATGGGAAGATTCTTTTGAATCGAAGGTAGGTAACGTTCTTGTCCTCTGCACAGATAGTGTTGCATACATGCTGTCTGCAGGACAAAATTTAAAAAAATACTTACCTGAAATGAAGCACGTAACATGTTTGGCGCACTCTCTTCATCGCGTATCTGAGCAAATTAGGTTAGAATATCACAATGTCAACATTTTAATAGCAAACGTTAAAAAGGTATTTTTGAACGCTCCAAACAGACTCAACATTTTAAAAGAAAAATATCCAGATTTGCCGCTACCCCCCCAACCAGTTGTTACCAGATGGGGCACTTGGTTAGAGGCAGCATTTTACTACGCTCAACATTTTGAAAAAATAAAAGAAGTATTATCTTGTTTAAGCAGCTCTGATGAGGTATCTATCCGAGACGCAAAAAATATTATAGAAAAAGAAAATTTAAAAGAAGATTTAAATTACATCAAAGACAATTATTTTATAATTCTAATTTCTTTAAAAGAATTGCAAAAGCATAATTTATCCTTGACAGATTCACTTTTAGCATTTGACCAAGTTAGAGATGCTATAAATGAATGCAATTCAGAAAATATAAAAAATGAAATAGAGCGTGTTATGGAACTAAACCCAGATTTAGACACACTTAGAGAATATAGTAAGGCTATTGAAAAAAATGAAGCACATAATTTAATACCTTTTTTTAAATTTGCTCCTTTGACATCGTCAGATATAGAACGGTCTTTTTCCATTTATAAATGGACTTTAGATGTTAAAAGAAATAAGTTGAAAATGGAAAATATAGAGAAACTCATAGTTATATATTTTAATTGTAAAGATCAAGATTACCAGGATGCTAACATTGTAATCGACGAAGATTAAAAATATGGATTTTATTTTGGATAAAAAATTGATATAAAATGTACATATTTAACAATAAACAATGTTGATTTTTATCCTTGTTATTTATTCTACCCTTAATGTAAATCACCATGACCACTATGAAAATATTGAAATTTAAGTGCAACAATTTATAAAAAGTTGTGGCCATAATAAGGCTAAAAAAAAAAAATGCTTCGATCGGAATTCGATTGTTTTTATTATTCAACAGATAATTAATAAAGTAATTTAGTTTTGATACCTTCATTTTAATTTTGAATTGAGTAGTAGTAATATCACTACCAACATTAACAATATTTAATTGAATCCGGAAATACCAGAATTACTTTCCGGAAAAATGGCTTGTCCATGTTATTCTTTCTGTGTGCATTAATGATTCAAGTACCAAAAATCAATCTACCTACTCCGATCACTGGTAATAAGTCTTCCGTAATAGTTTTTTCTTTTGGTTTTACATTAGAATGCAGGTGTAACACATTCTAATGTTTTTTGAAGTATTAGGCAGCTAATGTATCGATTCAGCCTTCTCAGCAAACTTCGCTGAGCTAGCTAAAACTACAATAAAATTCTCAGCTCCATTTTACCGAGACCGCGCCTATTTCAATGATTCCACATATTATTCCAGTTGCACAGACACTTGAGATACAAAACTATACCAATTTTACATCACAATATCCACTAGGAATTAATTAGCGAATAATTAAAACAGCCACTGAACTTCACTTGTGACTTCACTCGAAGAAATCCCGCCAAAAACTCCTGATAACTTGTCATTGAAAACCGCGTTTCAATATATACAGCTGCCCGGTGTCTACGTAGTAGGAATGGGCGATACAAAACGTATATAGACATTGAATCTATATATCGTTAGAATATCACGAATCGGATATCGGCCTAAACGTGCCTAAACTAAAACTATATATTGGGCGAAACACTATATTGCGTACCGATTCGAATCAGCGAGTGAGCGAATCGTGGTCGATGGTGATATCGATATTACTACTATACACGCTGCGTTTCGATTCTCGACAACATCGCTTGTACTCTTTGTGATATCGCGTACTTTGGCACTGACGAAAAGTAATGTTGCCACTTTATATATATTATGATTTCGTATTTCCACTTTATTTATTCATTGTTCTTTTTTTTTCTCCTTTCCCTATAATTTATTTATATTTATCTATTTTATTCAAATCTATTAGCACACAATACCGTGCCGACGTCTTTATGTCGATACCGTTACCGGCCCACGCTGAAAACCAGCGCCGTAGACTCATCGCATTTTGCGTGTGGTCACGGCATTATGCTGAGCGTTTCGGCCGTTTTGCGCGGATGTGGCGCATATTTCTTTTACATAATGTACTTATAATTTGTTAGTTCTAAAGCGCCTTTGTTCCGCCAAATAAAATGTTTTTCTTTCTTTCTTCTTCTTCTTTCATATCATATTCTGAACGCTGAGGTAGGCATACACAATCTAGGTGTCAAGACATCGACGATTGACGAACCACTATATGCACTTAGTAACTGAGGTATTTGAAGTAGTTGCATACCTAATCATTTTATTCAGAACCTTAAGACTTTCAAATTAAGACTGTTAGAAAGATGCCTTTAGTATTTTGGTAAGTTTGTGTGGTTCCATTTAAATTTTCGACCTTATTATTATTTTATGTTTTGATTTGACAAGCAATTAATAATGCATATTGCATTGCATTGCACCGTTAGCTGACCTCTGGCCTTGAACTAGAAAGTAAAGAAATTATGTGTCAAGTGGTCTGATAAATAATAATCTAATACTTAATAGGTACTTTATTTTTACATTTTAGTTACTTTCAAATTATTGGTAAAGTACTTTCTAAGTATGAAGAGGAGTTCATTAAAGATGAAAAGAAATTAATATGTTTTCGCTAACGTTCGAAATAGGTACGGTTAAACCCACTAGTGCCCTATAAATACATCGCCTTACGATATGAATATAGCATACCAACGCGTATATATGTTGTTATTCACGATATCACTTTATACGATACGATATAACATCAAGCGATATTACGAGTATACGTCAATATATGTTCGGTGCATCGTGTGCCAAATTAAAATGGTCGACGGGAGTGGGGTCATCTGCTATCCTTTCAGATCCCTAAACACTTCTCATGCCCTGTGGATTTTTTTTCATCGACTTTTTATTGTTTTATGAAAATAAGGCCCAAATTTTTCATTCAAATACAAATTTAAAAAAACATATAAGGCGTAGACTGTGAATTTTAATTTTATTTAGATGTGTATTGTATTAAAGTACTTTTAAATTTAAAATTAGTGACATTAGCTATCTAGTTTTTTTTTAATTTACTTGCAAAGTTTTGGACTTGAATTAAAGCTGTCCATGTTACAGCTATTTACTTGGCGATTTCAACTTCCTTAAAACATCTCTAGTTTATCCTCTTACTAGTGATGTGCCACATGCCATAAAAATCTTTTTATAACTGTGAATTCGCTATAATTGTGAATCGAGTCACATAAGACTAATAGGTATTCAATAAGATTTAAAAAATATTTTTGTCTAAATGATACCTGAAAAACCTATTAAAAAAGTTATCTCACTCATAAAATCTGTCACATATCACTCTCTTTGTGGGTTTTACTAGAAAAAAAAATGAAATTGCATTTTTAACATTTATTTCATAATTTTTACAAATCCTGCTCAAATTGTTGGCCTATGTAGTGAATGCAGGCCCAACATCTGTTTCGTATTTTGAAAGTTGTTGTACGAAGCCGTATTTCCTCCTTAATTGTATTGAAAGCCGTTTCAATGCGTTGTTGCAAGGTACTCTTAGGTGACTCATTCACAATTCTAGCGGATTTACAAATTTGTAGCAGTTGTAGTGCAGTAGGTAATGATAGTTGGAAACTAGGGAGTAGTTCAAAGCATTGAACACAAAAAAGAATTACTAAAATTGGTCCGCCCCGAACCCCCTCCCGAATCTAGGAAACACATAAGTACTTTTGGAGATATTCAAGATTCAAAGGGAGTGGTCCGGATACGGCCAGAGGTTTTTAATGCCGTGGACAAGATTATTATTTACACTAAAAATCTTAATAATTACTAGAAATAATTATTAAAATAATATCACGTCAGTTAAAGTTCGGAAAAAAAAAAATAAACAATAAGTATATTCATTTATTCAGTGTTTCCTTGGTTCCTGCAACCATTTTGAAGTATTTTTTTAGTAGCAGATCAAGTATTCCCTTTAAAAAAAAAATCTTCTGATAAAATTCCTATGCCACCATGGTGGGACTCATCGTGTTCCGATGCAGTTAGAAAGCGAAAAGAAGCCGAGAAAACATATGGTGAGAACATGTCAGCTGAAAATTTAGACAACCTTAGAGTTATTATTAATGATACACGGATTTTTCTCAGAGATAAGAAACTTCAGGGATGTAGGTCATTTTGTATGTCTTTATCGCCCAGTACATGCCCGTCAGAAGTTTGGCGCAGTATTAAAAAATTTAGAAACGCCTTCAGTGATACTGCTCCTTACACACAATTACCTCCATCTCTTATTAATAGTTTTCTTGACAAGTTAGCTCCAGCATCAGCTCCAGAGTATGATCAAGTTTACCCAAATTTTCCTCCGTTAAGTATTGGTGATAGTTCGTCTTTGAACTCTCCCTTTTCAATGTACGAATTGAAAGGGGTATTAACGTGCTTAAAAGACTCGGCCCCAGGAGAAGATGGTATACCGTATTCATTCTTCTCACATTGTAGTGATAATGCATAAATGCATTATCATACTATTTACAAATAATTAATTCTGTTATGGTTTCTGGAAATATTCCAGAATCCTGGCGTTCCCAAGAAATATTACCGATCCTCAAACCAAATAAAAATTCAAATGATATTCTATCATACCGGCCTATTGCGCTATCATCTGTTCTTACTAAAATTGCAGAACATTTAGTTAAAAATCGTTTAGAGTGGTATATAGAAAACAAGCAATTACTAGCAGGCAGTCAGTTTGGGTTCCGTAAAGGTAAAAGCACAACTGACAGTTTAAGTGTGTTTACCACTGACCTTCGCATAGCCTTTTCCAAGAACGAGTCAGTTGTTGGCGCATTTCTAGATATAACAGGCGCGTATGATAATGTACTTATATCTGTCCTTAAACAAAAGCTGAATAAATTAAACGTCCCCACTCTGCTTATAAGGTTTATAATAAATTTGTTATCAGTTCGATTTGTTTCTCTATTTTCTGGTGACAAGAAAATAACGAGGACAGTGTTCAAGGGACTTCCACAGGGATCAGTATTGTCACCTTTGCTTTACAATATTTATTCATATGATTTAGAATCATCCCTACAAAAATCTGCTGATGTTTTACAATATGCTGATGACCTTTTAATTTATACTAATCACAATAACATCTGGATGCATGTAACGCGTTGACCGTCTCCCTAAGTCGTTTACAACAATGGTTACAAGTTAATGGGTTAAGTCTTTCGGTAGAAAAAAGTGCTGTTGTAGTTTTTTCAAGGAAACGTAACATTCCTCCCCCAATCGTTACCTATGACAACATTACGCTTCCTGTGAAAAATCATTTTAAATTTTTAGGATTAGTCTTAGATAAAAATCTTTCTGGCAAACAACACTTTGGTTTTGTGGTTGAAAAATGCGAACGTCAACTGAACATTATGCGATGTCTTTCCGGAGTATGGTGGGGGGCACATCCTTTTAGTCTTAAACTGTTGTATAATGCAATAATCCGAAGCATACTTGATTACGGAACATTCTTCCTTGAAGATGGTAACAGAAAGGGTCTTAAGAAGTTAGATAGCATACAGTCTAAAGCTCTTAGAATCATTTCTGGAGCCATGAAGTCAAGCCCGTTAAATGCCTTACAGGTAGAAGTAGGAGAACCTCCACTTCACCTGAGAAGACAATATTTATCTGACCGATTTTTATTTAAATCGATGCAGTTTTCCAATCATTTGCTTCATTCAAAATGATTAAAACTTGACAAACTCGTACAAATTTCATCCTATTGGCGGCACAAAGATATTCGGTGTTTAGTTAAAAGTCTCAGAAAGTTTAATTCTATATCATCAAGTGTACATAGTTCACCTACTCTTCCTTTATTTGAATGCGAAACATTTGAACCCTTACTAGTCTCTCCGGTAGTACATTATGATCTCGGCATAGAAAAAAGTGATGTAGGGGCTAACATAAAGTTTAATGCAGCTGTTGGTGAAAATTTTATGGACTGTCATTACATTTTTACGGATTTATCAAAGACCCATAATAGTTGTGTGGGAGTTGGTATATTTCATTCTCAGTACAAAATTGTTCAAATGGTAAAACTTCCTCCTGAAACGTCGGTTTTCACCGGAGAATGCTTCGGTTTATTCAAGGCATTAGAGTATGTTTTGATCGCGAAACTTAAAAATGTTCTAATATTATGCGACTCTAAAAGTGCGTTACAAACCATCGAGAAATTTACATTTAAAATGAAACCCTTTTACCCCATTGTATTTGATATTAGAAAACAGTTGCACAAATGTATACTGAAAAACTACACGGTACAGTTTGCTTGGATTCCAAGTCACTCCGGAATCCAAGGGAACGAAAAAGCTGATCAATTGGCCAAACAAGCAATACAGAATGGTGACATGTTTCCTTATAAAAACTTCTGCCATGATCTTGTCTGCCTCCCTAAAGATTATCTGCGGCATACTTGGGATCTTCTTTAGAGTGAAAGCTCTCAAGTAAAGGGCAAGGTATATGCCTCAATTCAGCCTTCGGTTCCAGTCAAACCATGGTTTTTTTAAAATAAAATGCTCTAAGCCTATTGCAAGCATGATAATTCGTATGCGGCTTGGCCACGTCTGTACTCCTTTCCACCTTGCTAAGTTGCATATTGTGGACAGTAATCTTTGCGAGTGTGGTGATGATGTCGGTACTTTAGATCACATATTCTTCTCCTGTCCCCGTCATGATCGTTCATCCTTCCTCCGTTCTCTTGTTTCCTATAATGTTCCCCTTCCTACTTGTGTTTCTTGTTTAATAATGAAACCTATTGAATATGTTAACGTAATATCTGCATTTCTGTTAAAAAATGATATAAAAATTTAGTTAGTATATTTATTATCTATATCCTTCTTTATCCTATGAAAATAAACCATTTCCTTTCCTGAACCTTACAAAATTCCTGATTCTCCGATATTTTCCTTAAAAATATTTCCCTACCTTTTACTACCTGAAACTGGCACAAAGATACAACTAGTGCCACACTACAAAAAAAAGAAAGTATTTTTTCAATTATTTCTTGACCATGGATACAAAGTCCTTTAGGCGGAATAATAAAAATAAAGATTGCATAGAATTTTCAATTTAATAATCGACCAGAACATCATTTTTTTTTAACATCATTTATTATATCAATAATATGCATTTGGTCCATTGATAAAAATGCATACGAAATACCACGGAATAGAAAATACACTGTAGAAAATATACTGTATTTTCTATTCCGTGCGAAATACAATTATTTTGCTTATATTATTGAAAAAAAAAATATTAATTGCGTCGTTTAAAATGTTCGGGTGTTTTTGGCGGGATTTCTTGAGTGAAGTTTAGTGGCTGTATGGTCTTAAGACCTTAGCCTACCCAAATGGGGCGAAAAGTGACGGCAAAAAGTGTCACATTTTGCCGCGTAGCATTTGATTGAATTGCGACTATTTGCTTCAGTTTGTGAATATTTGTTGCTATTAATTTTCACTTTCACAATGAACTCTGCACTCGCTTTTCCCGACAACCTCAGCCTGCGAATTTGCTATGTACGACAATGACCCCAGCCGCTCTATCTCGGGCTCTGTTTCTACTTCTTTGAACAACTCCAGCGTCCCACCACAGATAGAAACCGACTCGTACAATATTTCGACCCGCAGAAGCCAACGCTGTGTTAATTGTGCTTTAAATATTACTCAAATGAGACGAAATTCTTTGGAAGTTGCTGAAATCCGTGATCTGTGATACAATAATGGATTCATCCAAGACAGGTAAGAACTATTTAATTTGTACCAATACATACCTAACTAACAAAAATAAAAATATGTAAATAAAATACTACAGATGATACCTACTTGATATGATATCTATGATACCTACTTGTTGATGAATAAATAAGCTAATACTTAGAAGTCACTTAAATAATGTTTTTAGTCGTTGTTCTAATTTTAAACGACGAAGAAAATGATTAACCAAATGAATAAATGTTTGTTTACTTTACTGTGCTACAGCCGCCATTTTGACTCTAGCAATATAAAAATTAAAACTGATTTAACTGATTTCCTCTAACTTTTAGATAAACCTGTAATAGCTGTAAAAGGTTTATTATTTCATAAACTATGAATTGAAGTTGTCTTAATATAATTATGTCCACTGTTGCTATACTGTGGCCAAAGTTTGTATGAATGGTGGATCACACCCTTTTGATGCTAGGAATCACAAAATCGTACATTTTATGCATTTTTGGGGCAGATTTGGGGGTTTTAGGGAGGAGAATCACCCTAAACTGGATTTTGACTTGGACTATAATACCCCCACAGTAGCAATTGTATACTTTCATGTATTTAACCTTTTGAGTGCGTAATTAGAGACACAATAGTAAGACAATGTCGCGTGAACGCCGGCGTTAATGCGGGGATCAACAGCTTAAAAATGAAAAAAAAAAAAAAATTGTTGTCGGGGAGCGCTCTACCATTGTTTACAAATATTTGTGCACTGAATTATAGTTTTCTGGGTGGTTTAAAAAAAAATAACCCTAACCTATCCTCCCACTGTAGCAATTGTATACTTTCATGTATTTAGATGACAAAAAAAATATTTTTTGTTGTGTCGGGGACTCGGGGAGCGCTCTACCATTGTATATTTGTGCACTGAAAAATAGTTTTCTAGGTGGTTTAAAAAAAAAAATAACCCTAACCTAACCTCCCACTGTAGCAATTGTATACTTTCATGTATTTAGATGAAAAAAAAAGTTTTCTGGGTGGTTTAAAAAAAAATAACCCTAACCTAACCTAATCTATCCGAGTCAGAGTAGGTACCCTATATTTAGTATGCAAAAAAAATATCTCATCTCATTTTTATTATTTCTTACTAAAAACTAAATAATAAGAGAAAAAAAGTCTTATTTTTTACTTTTTTCAAATATGAAAAAAGTAAAAATAAATATGAATGAATTTAGCCTGAATTTAGCATTGGACAAGCTAAGGTATAATATGTCATTTGGCTATATTACTCGTCATTTGGCTATTATATTCGTAATTTTTAATGTAAATAAAAGAAAATTTGCGTTTTCTTAAATATTCATTGTGGCTGTATGTACCTTTGTCATAATATTACAAACAAAGTAAAAAGTGAACGAAATCTGTCAAAATGGCGCCAAATATTACCTACGAAAAATTATCGATTTTCATTATTTTTTTTCTCAAAAACTATATGTTTCCTAACATTGAGACTTTGCATAATTACTTTTTAGACATAAACCTTTCCAACTGAGCTTTCCAATAAAAAAATATGAGCGTAAAACTCGTTGTCCAGTATAGGACAGTTTAGCCTTTAGTTTAGCCCCATAATTTATATAAAACGAGTCACCGCACCGCAAGAGTTCGCGCAAAAATATCAAACCCACTGATCGTGACCGCTTCGCTTCACCGCAGTTAACCGCTGCGCTTCAGGCCCACAGAGTACCTTTTTATGTTCAGGCCGACGCGGTAACCTTTTCGAAGAATCACAAGGTTCACGTCAATAATACATGATGCCGTTTACAAATCTGTGGCCTATCTGTGGTCTTTTAATGGTAAACCATTGCGCCCTAACGGAGATGCTCTAACAAGTCAGCGAAATTCAATTTTCTTAAGTTTTTTTTTGATTTTGCAGGTCAGGTTAATGAAAAAGCCATAGGCTATGAGGAACTGAGAGGGTTGTATTGATGATTATTATTAACCTAGTCATTCTTAACAGTGAGGCAATTTCATGTAGATGTCGTGACACATATGTCAATCCTCATTTGGCCATATCATTGATGCAGGATTTCAATGATAATAAAAGTAAGTCTAAAGAAAGTAGGCCAAATGAAGATTGAAATATCATCAAACTTTAATGTTTACAATGATCTGGCCAGTTTTACTTGCTTCTTTCATGAAGTGATTAATTTCTAAGATCTGGCTACAACATAGATATAAAATTGCTTTCCAATATCGATGACATTAGTCAGTATTGCAAGACTTAGTCTCAAATACTCACCATTAAACCAGTTTAGTTTTCTCCAACTCTACTATAGAAAATGTTGTTTGGATGAGAAAAGAAGAGAAAGAGGATTTAAACATTAAAAAACATGTTTATTCAAACTTGTTTATTTCACAGATGTAAAGAATAACTTAGTAATTTAATCAAACAACCATGGTACACTTTAATATCCCTCATCACTGACAGTGATGGTGTAGCCTGGGAAGGCTTTCTTGATTAATTTGGCAGTAAGCTCATGGTCTGCCTTGCCATAGCCCTGAGAGTAGCCATAGATGTGAATCTTTTTACTTTCAGCATCATTTGATATTCTACCTCCTCCAAGAGGCTCACAGTCTAATGGTTGAAGTCTTTCCTGCACCTGAAATTACAAAAAATTAAGAAAATTATGTACCTATCAACACAATTTAAATCAATGATACTGTCATACAATTCTTACCTCATCATAAATATCTGAATGATAGTTGCAATGCTTGTAGCCGCGAACTATAACGACTGGCTCCACATTTACATTTGATTTGTCATACACATTCATCAATATGTATTTAAATACTCCAGAAGGGTCTATGTCTACTTTAGGCAAAGATTCTAATGCTGTCGACATCTTTGTACTGCAGTGACACAGGATGATATTTGGAACTAAAAACGAAATTACAAGCAAAATCATTTTACTTCATAGGAGGTTATTTATTTATGTAAGAAATGTATGCATAAATATCAATTGAAGTCTGACTTACCTCGAGTCGAGCCTCGAGTAAGTAAAGCACCTTTGAGTTTTAAACTAGTTGCTGAAAACAAACTAATGCAGCAATTTCTAACTGTGATTAACATTAGATTTGAAACTAAGAAGATTAGAAAAGCAGAAAAAGCCGACAATTATTTTTTGTTTTATTTTGACAAATCTAAAATCAACCTTGAAAAAATGTCAAATGTCAAAATCTTTTTTTTTCTGTTTACCCCATAGGGAAGGCTACAGTCGTTCGACCATATCGCTTAGTCTTTCGTCCGTGTTTTCTTGCGTAATAAGTCTTCCGTTGTTTCTTTTTGTTTTATATTAGAATGCGGTTGGTGTCACAAATCCTAATGTTTTTTAAGTATTTGGCAGCAAATGTATCGATTCAGCCTTCTCAGCAAACTTCGTTGAGGTAGCTAAAATTACAATAAAATTCTCAGCTCCATTTTACCGAGATCGCGCCTATTTCAATGATTCCACATATTATTCCAGTTGCGCAGACACTTAAGATACAAAACTAGACCAATTTTACATCACAATATCCACTGGGAATCAATTTGCGAATAATTAAAACAGCCACTGAACTTCACTCGAAGAAATCCCGCCAAAAACTCCCTGCCAAAATCATTTTTAGGGTTCCGTAGCCAAAAGACAAAAAACGGAACCCTTATAGATTCGTCATGTCTGTCTGTCCGTCCGTATGTCACAGCCACTTTTTCCGAAACTATAAGAACTATACTGTTGAAAATTGGTATGTAGATGTATTCTGTGAACCGCATTAAGATTTTCACACAAAAATAGAAAAAAAAGCAATAAATTTTGCGGGTTCCCCATACTTAGAACAGAAACTCAAAAATTTTTTTTTCATTAAACCCATACGTGTGGGGTATTTATGGATAGGTCTTTATACTTAGAACAGAAACTCAAAAATTTTTTTTTCATTAAACCCATACGTGTGGGGTATTTATGGATAGGTCTTTAAAAATGATATTGAGGTTTCTAATATAATTTTTTTCTATACTGAATAGATAGAACGCGAACGCGTTAGTTAGAACGCGAGATACACTTCCAAAGTGGTAAAATGTGTCCCCCCCCCTGTAACTTTTAAAATAAGAGGATGATAAAACTGAAAAAAATATATGATGTACATTACCATGCAAACTTCCACCGAAAATTGGTTTGAACGAGATCTAGTAAGTATTTTTTTTTTAATACGTCATAAATCGTAAACCGCAATTTACCTTTCAAGTTTGTACGGAACCCTCAGTGCGCGAGTCCACACTTGCCCAGTTTTTTGTTGGTTTTACGTTCTACGCTTTGGTTCTATATCACATACCATTCAAAGAAATTACTTTTTCATAATTTTGACAAATGAAAACTTATGTAAATAAAAGATGAGACCGGATGGTATGACGTTGGTGCCTTGGAAGATGGGTAGACCTCTGGTGTGGGACGCCATCTGTGTCAACACCCTTGGGCCATTCCATATTCCTAGTTCATCGGGCTGTACCGTACCGGCACTGCCGCTGCGGCTGCTGAGACCCTCAAACGGCGGAAGTATAGTAACCTTATAGTTAATTACAGTTTTGAGCCGTTTGCGGTTTGGGGTCGAAACGCTTGGTTCATGGGGTCAAACTCAAACCACAGAATAAGAAATAGTACAAGTACAGAAATTGCACTCCGTGATAGCAAACATACGAATTTAAACCTATTAACAACAGAGCTACTGTTCATAATACAGTGCACGGCACGGACACGACCTTGATTTTATTAGCCTACCAGATCCAGTGGCGCTCGTAACGAATCAAAATGCACCGTAAGGCCGTGCAACGAGAGTTTCTTTTATTATGCCCGTTATGAACCTTTGAACAAGCCGCTTCTGTTGCAGGGTTGTGAGTTGCGATAAAAGTAAAGTCAAGTGGTACCTAGGTAGGTACTTGGATATTGTAATATAACTTTGTTGATTTCAGCCACAAAATTACCTATCTATTTTGTGTTTCAGCTATGCGTTCGTATGTAATTTTTAAAAGATCTTAATCGTGAACTACCATTCACGATTACTAATATTGTGAACACGATTATTTCAAAAACATTACCGCCAGCCGCCGCGCTAGCAAAAAAATGATGATACGAAAAAAAAACACGAATCGTCCTCGTGTCTATAAACTGCAACAATAATCTACTTGTTATACATAATAGTTAACATTTCGTATGATGTAACGTCGTGAAAAAATTTAGTAATTATGTTGTTGCCCTTGCATTGGTAGCTTTATAGCTGATGATCTTTAAGGTCATTGACTTTTTCCGCGATAAATGTCGCAAACTGCAGAGCTGCGGTCCAGTAGTTAATCAAATAATAGCAAGAAATGAGAGCCACTTTAAGAGTGTTGAAAATGTTATAATTACTTACCTTTCGGGATCCTTAGGAAGAGTAAAGAATGAAAAGGTCCACATTTCTGTTGTTATTTATGCACCAATATGCTAGATAATTATGCAGTACGTTTTGGCTTTTCGCGTGCCCATATTTATAATAAAACCTCTGTAGAAATTCAAAGATAATTTTTGATAGCGCGCGTCAAGCGGCATGCGGCAGTTCGAACACGCGTGTGACACTCAATTGAACTAACCTCACAAGAAAGGCCAAGCGGCGTAGATAAATTCATGCCTACAGTAAGGAGTGCGCCAGTCTTGCTCAAACTTAAACTCAAAATTATTTATTTCACATAGGCCTACATGAACACTTATAAAACGTCAGAAAATAGCACACGGTCCCAATTGTTCGTTTCCTATGGAGGAGAACCGGCAAGAAACTCCATGATTACTCTTCAAAAAAAAAAAATTGTTTCTACAATATTTATAAGCTTGGGGAAATCGACTTTTTTTTAGGATATTACAATAATAATAGATATGAGAGGACAATGTAGATCAGCTTTATACCCAAAAGCACAATGAAAATTGTAGCCCATGAATCCGCTGGGCACGCCATAATTATGGCGGTAAGTCCCCTCTTTGAGGAGTGGCTGGAAAGGCAACACGGCGTCCTTACCTTCCGCATGACGCAGGTCCTCACCGGACATGGTAAGTTCGGGAGGTTCCTGCACCGGATTCGTGCGGAAGAAACGCCCGGGTGTCACCATTGTGTGGACCACCCGGAGGACACGGTGGAGCACACGGTGGAGGTGTGTCCCGCTTGGGCAGAGCAACGCCGTGTCCTCGTGGGGGCTATCGGTGGCGGCGATCTCTCGCGCCGAGCCTTGGTACAGGCCATGGTCCGGAGCGAGGAGGAGTGGCAGGCGGTCGCCTCCTTCTGCGAAGCAGTAATGCTAGCAAAGGAGGCGGCCGATCGCGTGAGGCAACGGTCCTCACGCCCCAATCGCCGCCGGGATTCCGATCCCGATTTCCGGCCATCGTAGGCGCGGGCTTGCGGACGGCGAGCAATGGGTGGCTCGCCTTCCGACCGTCCGGTAACCGTTCGGACCGAGCCCAAGTCGTCGACGGCGCGTGCTGTTCCACGCGCGCGCGCCTTAAGGAGATGTCAGCAACTGTAGGGGCCTAGCAGGGTCAAAGCCTACTGGGGCCAAGGGTCTGATTCTGAAAGGAAGAATCGGCCCTGGTACGAAAGGCAATGAAGGAACAGGAGTGGGTTTTTAGTCAGTAAAAGTCTGACACTATCTCCCGCCCCGCCCAAGGGCGGGGGATGTCATAAGATGATTTTCCCACCGAAAAAAAAAAGCCCATGAATCCGCGGAGTCTAGTGTTCTCACATTCACATTATAAAAAGAACCTACACAAAAATAAAAATATCAATAAACGATAGATGTATACAATAAAAGTTACTAGTGAAATTAAGGTGGCTGTGGTTCAATTAATATAAAAACATTGCAAAAAAAGTTTTAGAATAAATAATGAAGTTAAAACAATGATGGAACAGTTAATAGATGACCGTACGATAATGCAGTTAATGAGCTGCCAGGGAAGCCACATGTGCAGAAGTAGTCATTGCCAAACAAGCGTGTCTTCAACGTAGTCCTTAACCTTGTAACACGCTTTCCTGGCAAGGACGCGCTTAATATGGGTTTTAAACTTTCCCTCGCTAAGCTCGCTAAGCGACTAAAGCAACTTGTTATAGAAACGTATGCTGTCAATAAGGAATGACTTGCTTAGCTAACCTCCATCTGGGTACTACAATTTCATGTCTATTCGTCCGAGTGCGCGTCTCCTTTTCAAGGAAATTTCATGCCGACTGATCGACACTGCGAGACCATTCAACGTGGCAATGCTGCCAGTCTTGTGGGTACATTTCCGGATGACAGCGATGTGGAGGAGTACTTCGACCCCTGTATTTTGTGTTTTTGTATTATATTTACATATTTAGGTATAGTATAAAAGTATTTATAGTTTAGTTAATATTTAAGGATCGATTGGCCTCCAAGAAAGTTTTTGTGAAAACAGCTAATTTTTTGCTTACTGCACTTTTTTAAAAAAATATTTATTAGTATAAAAGTATTTATAGTTTAGTTAATATTTAAGGATCTATTGGCCACCAAGAAAGTTTTTGTGAAAACAGCTAATTTTTTGCTTACTGCACTTTTAAAAAAAATTATTTATGATAGCAGATCAATATTTCTCTAACATTCATGGACAGTCTCTTACGATGGAGATTTTCCTGTAGCTACAACCTACAATAGTAAAGCTACCTGCCACATCTTAAAAATCCACCCTGTAGAATGAATTCTACAGGAGGGGGTATTTTCGGATCAAAATTTTAAATCAATTTCTTTTTTGCCGACACTAGACCGTCATGCATATTCGTAGTGTTATCTTCGCCAATTGCTAATATATTTTGATCATTATTGTAGGCCTAATGTTTGCTAAGGGGCTAGGAAGTCACCTGGCGAGTGCCGAAGTTAAACCAACGTTTTAAATAGTTCGTGACCACACTGCGCGCTTCGTGCCTAACGCTCTCTCGCGCAGAAAATTTCTTCATATAGCCGGGATGGGTCGCTAGTAAATTAGTAATAAATAAAAGTTGATTATTTGTTCATTTGAGAATGTGTTTATTTTCCATTCATTTGTTTTAAAAAAATATTCTTACTTACAAAATAGTACAAAAATATTTAAGGACGCTTTTACATTTTTCGACAAATATCTCGGTTTTTCGGGTACCATTATGATGCACTAGAAACCATAACTATGAGGATGTCATGGTATCAAATAAAAGACAATATACTCATCTCCAGGAGGGCATAAAGAAATATGGTGGTCTCATACAAAATTTTCATATAAATACGATTTTACCAACGCACTAATCGAAAAAAATTACAAAAAAGAGGTCTGAATAAGTTCGCGTAAGCTAAATCCAGTGCACATTTTAACGAACAGATCGAGTATTTAATTTTACCTACTTTCTTCATACATAGTTTGAAGACTATTCATATCAAAGGGAGTTGTGTTGATTTTGTAATATACCATACAAAATGAAAAAAAAAAAACAAAAATAATAATATTTTCAAATCAGTAAATAAGGCTTTGGAAATAATCGTAGGTGTATAAAGAAATCTGGTCGATATTTCTCGGTAACGATATGGTACCTACTTATTTTTCACTTACGGCCAGCATTTGGAATTGGGTAAGTATATACCAACGAATTGCACTGTAATCAGTAATCACTGATACCACTACTAGAAAAAATAAAATAATACCTTCAAGTATCAAGATGAGTTTGGTTAAAGTATAAAATTGAGCGAACAATGGATTCTACGTGTGCGTGATGTGTGCGTACGCGTAATGTTGATGTGTTGCGACTAGTTTACCTAAAATTGAACGATTGAAAAATGTAAAAGCGTCCTTAACGATGTAACATGTAGCATCGAGAAGGAACCCGAACGTATGAACTGGTAACTCTTTATAATAACAATCACATGATAAAATAATTTCCTTTGGATAACGTAGAAAATGCTTACGTTGATAAGTACTACGGCCGTGGGTCAGCCATCCTGAAACAAAATTCAGATGATTAGATCGATTAAAAGATTAAAACTCGTTGCCAGTGTGCACTTAATGCAAGTACCAAATTCACGTCCTGGTCAAAAATTAAAATGGAAAATATTTGCCAGATAAATTAACTTTGTAAAGTGGTCGCCAGCCGCCAAGAGTCTTGCCCTATTTCATGGGACTTAAACATTAATGGCGTACCCCTCTGGGCAATATAATGGGTGGTTGCCTCTTTTTTTTTTCAAAAAGTATTTTTTCCAAAATTGCAAATAGAAATAATTTTTCAAATCTGTTCAAAATTAGAAACATTTCAAACCTCGTTGAAGGGGAAACTGTCAAATAACAGAAAAAGATTGCTCAAATTGAAATGTGACGTCACTGTCATTAGGTCCCACCAATTTTCTTCAAAATTTTCTACAGCATTTAATAACCAATTTTGGTGCTGTTTTTAGAAAAAAAGATTTATTGAAGTGAAACTTCTTTATCGGGGTTGGAAAAAAATTTAGTGTAACATTTTTTCGTTACGCGTCACATTTTTCCGTTACGCGCCATCTTTTCTTATCCCTACCACGCGTGATTCGAAGTATACTTTCTCCAGCGGAGTAGGGATTGGTAAATGTCTCCAATGTATTTTGCGGCCCGTTTTGAGTAGTTACATTTACAGTAAATTATTTTTTGAAAAATAACGTCATAAAGAAGTTTCACTTCTTACGAGTGTACGCTAGTACACGCACACATATTTTTTTAGTATTGTTTATTGTTTCATATGAAATAACTAGCTTCTGCCAGCAGCTTTACCCGCGTGAAAGTAGTTTTCTCCATTCAAACTTTGAACCCCCGTTTCATCCCCTTAGGGGGTGAATTTTAGAAAATCCTTTCTTTGTGCTATCCTACGTCATAAAAGGAAACCTTGTACAAAATTACACGCTTCTAGGCCCTGTAGTTTCGGTTGTATGTTGATATGTCAGTCAGTCGGTATCTTCTTTTTTATCTATATAGATGTATTAAAATAAACATACGAAGGTATCCGTGTATAAGTAATTTAAATAGATTCTTTAAAAGAAACTCGTTCACAAGCTATATAAATCGTAAATCAGTCGCTGTGTTCCTCACCTGTGTATGCTAATCTTTGGTTCAGCGCTAACTGTGGAGGTGTCCTGCGGCGTGAGGAACACAAACTGGCGGCTCGTCTTGCCGAGCGCGTAGTCGATCAGGAGCTCCATCACTATCTTACGGTTCACGTTGTCCTGTAACATCATAGGCTTAGGTAAATCTGTATTATTGGAAAGCTTGCTAGTGGAATAAAGTTGTAGTGAATTTTATTTTTGATTTTTGTACAGGTAAGTTAGTTACATCTACAGTAATGGTCCACCGGCTCCTATTTCGAAGGCACGGATTTATGAAAAATAAAAGAAATCTAGATAATAGTGTTACTCAAGTGAGTTAGCGGTCAAGCGCGAACCTATCAAGAATAAAAAAAAAAAAAAAAAACTTACCATAAACACATCAAACTCGTCCATGAAGTAGAAAGGCAGCTGCACGCAATCCCACAGCGCCATGATGAAGGCCACGGTGGAGTAGGAGCGCTCGCCGCCCGACAGCGACGACGTGGTGGCGGCCACACGCTTGCTGCAGCTCTCGCGGCCGCTGCACTGGATCTCCAGCGAGCCCACGCTGTGGTCGATCTCCATGCGGCCCTACCGCAACAAACGCGACTCTTACAACACATATAAGCGGCCGCTGCACTGGATCTCCAGCGAGCCCACGCTGTGGTCGATCTCCATGCGGCCCTACCGCAACAAACGCGACTCTTACAACACATATAAGCGGCCGCTGCACTGGATCTCCAGCGAGCCCACGCTGTGGTCGATCTCCATGCGGCCCTACCGCAACAAACGCGACTCTTACAACACATATAAGCGGCCGCTGCACTGGATCTCCAGCGAGCCCACGCTGTGGTCGATCTCCATGCGGCCCTACGGCAACAAACGCGACTCTTACAACACATATAAGCGGCCGCTGCACTGGATCTCCAGCGAGCCCACGCTGTGGTCGATCTCCATGCGGCCCTACCGCAACAAACGCGACTCTTACAACACATATAAGCGGCCGCTGCACTGGATCTCCAGCGAGCCCACGCTGTGGTCGATCTCCATGCGGCCCTACGGCAACAAACGCGACTCTTACAACACATATAAGCGGCCGCTGCACTGGATCTCCAGCGAGCCCACGCTGTGGTCGATCTCCATGCGGCCCTACGGCAACAAACGCGACTCTTACAACACATATAAGCGGCCGCTGCACTGGATCTCCAGCGAGCCCACGCTGTGGTCGATCTCCATGCGGCCCTACGGCAACAAACGCGACTCTTACAACACATATAAGCGGCCGCTGCACTGGATCTCCAGCGAGCCCACGCTGTGGTCGATCTCCATGCGGCCCTACGGCAACAAACGCGACTCTTACAACACATATAAGCGGCCGCTGCACTGGATCTCCAGCGAGCCCACGCTGTGGTCGATCTCCATGCGGCCCTACGGCAACAAACGCGACTCTTACAACACATATAAGCGGCCGCTGCACTGGATCTCCAGCGAGCCCACGCTGTGGTCGATCTCCATGCGGCCCTACGGCAACAAACGCGACTCTTACAACACATATAAGCGGCCGCTGCACTGGATCTCCAGCGAGCCCACGCTGTGGTCGATCTCCATGCGGCCCTACGGCAACAAACGCGACTCTTACAACACATATAAGCGGCCGCTGCACTGGATCTCCAGCGAGCCCACGCTGTGGTCGATCTCCATGCGGCCCTACGGCAACAAACGCGACTCTTACAACACATATAAGCGGCCGCTGCACTGGATCTCCAGCGAGCCCACGCTGTGGTCTATCTCCATGCGGCCCTACGGCAACAAACGCGACTCTTACAACACATATAAGCGGCCGCTGCACTGGATCTCCAGCGAGCCCACGCTGTGGTCTATCTCCATGCGGCCCTACGGCAACAAACGCGACTCTTACAACACATATAAGCGGCCGCTGCACTGGATCTCCAGCGAGCCCACGCTGTGGTCTATCTCCATGCGGCCCTACGGCAACAAACGCGACTCTTACAACACATATAAGCGGCCGCTGCACTGGATCTCCAGCGAGCCCACGCTGTGGTCTATCTCCATGCGGCCCTACGGCAACAAACGCGACTCTTACAACACATATAAGCGGCCGCTGCACTGGATCTCCAGCGAGCCCACGCTGTGGTCTATCTCCATGCGGCCCTACGGCAACAAACGCGACTCTTACAACACATATAAGCGGCCGCTGCACTGGATCTCCAGCGAGCCCACGCTGTGGTCTATCTCCATGCGGCCCTACGGCAACAAACGCGACTCTTACAACACATATAAGCGGCCGCTGCACTGGATCTCCAGCGAGCCCACGCTGTGGTCTATCTCCATGCGGCCCTACGGCAACAAACGCGACTCTTACAACACATATAAGCGGCCGCTGCACTGGATCTCCAGCGAGCCCACGCTGTGGTCTATCTCCATGCGGCCCTACGGCAACAAACGCGACTCTTACAACACATATAAGCGGCCGCTGCACTGGATCTCCAGCGAGCCCACGCTGTGGTCTATCTCCATGCGGCCCTACGGCAACAAACGCGACTCTTACAACACATATAAGCGGCCGCTGCACTGGATCTCCAGCGAGCCCACGCTGTGGTCTATCTCCATGCGGCCCTACGGCAACAAACGCGACTCTTACAACACATATAAGCGGCCGCTGCACTGGATCTCCAGCGAGCCCACGCTGTGGTCTATCTCCATGCGGCCCTACGGCAACAAACGCGACTCTTACAACACATATAAGCGGCCGCTGCACTGGATCTCCAGCGAGCCCACGCTGTGGTCTATCTCCATGCGGCCCTACGGCAACAAACGCGACTCTTACAACACATATAAGCGGCCGCTGCACTGGATCTCCAGCGAGCCCACGCTGTGGTCTATCTCCATGCGGCCCTACGGCAACAAACGCGACTCTTACAACACATATAAGCGGCCGCTGCACTGGATCTCCAGCGAGCCCACGCTGTGGTCTATCTCCATGCGGCCCTACGGCAACAAACGCGACTCTTACAACACATATAAGCGGCCGCTGCACTGGATCTCCAGCGAGCCCACGCTGTGGTCTATCTCCATGCGGCCCTACGGCAACAAACGTGAGTCTTACAACACATATAATTCATCATCTTCCTTCCTGCCCTTGCCCAGTGTTACTTGTGGTCGGCGCAACACGGTTTTTCTTCCATTCTGTCATGTCACCCGTCACGCTATCACTAACTCAGTCTTCTAAAGTCCATACAATAATCATATAATGGTGAAATCATATAAGAAACATGCAGATTAGTATCTGAGGTGGTCTTTTGAGAAAAGAACCACACAAATTTGAGTGGACCTGTCCACTCAGTGCCAGCACGACTAACAAAGTTTGATTTTCGTTTAGCTCAACTTAGGTCACTGACTTGACGAACAATACCAAAGAAAGGACATTTGGGTAGGACACAGAAAGTACGTAAACTAATCATACTGATTAACAGCAGTAGATGATATCTTACCGAGTACCCTCTGAGACGAAGCATGGACTGGAAGCTGAGCTGCACCAGACTTGCGATCTTGATTTGAATCGTGTACAAATGCTTCAAGTGGTCCTGTGTTACAACCTCCGTCTGTGAACAAGGTATACCGTATAAAACTGGCCAAGTGCGAGTCAGACTCGCGTCCTGAGGGTTCCGTACAAACTCACTTATGTAAATAATTCAATTCTCGAAGATTTTTCCGAATTGGTAATTGTATTTTGTGACGTAAGTAAAAACAAATTTACTGTTTTCAGAATTATTTCTATATCTGTGCTATAAGACCTTGCTTTATGCCAAACTTCAGGATTCTGGGTCAACGGGAAGTACCCTATGAATTTTGATTTCCTTGAGAGTGTCGAAATATACGTTTTTTGCTACATAAACGGTCGTATCTTTTGTATCCTTTAACTTAGAAGTTTCAATTTTTCACAGCTTCAAAGGAACGGTAGACTTGAGTTCATACTTTTAATTTCAAGTTGAAATTAAAAGTATGAACTCAGTCTGTGGAGGTATCGAGTTGAAATTTTCAACTCGATACCTCCACGCGTTTCCGAGATAAAAGGTCTTGACAGACAGACGGATGGACAACAAAGTGAACCTAAAAGGGTTTCGTTTTTTCCTTTTGAGGTACGGAAGTTTAAAAAGAATAGAACATTTATTCAGCCAAAATCGTATGTGTTAGGATTGCGGATTGCGTTAAATTGTCAATTTTAAGAGCATTCATCCGTTAAAACTACGCAGAAACCAAAATCAATTATTTCCGACGGACAATATAACAATAATGTGTTTAATTTCTAGATAAGATATTGACGTCATATTATTGGAAATTTCATAATCTAGTGTATGTTCCAAAAACATTTTCAAATGATCGTATAGTTTTCCCATTCGAACAGTTCTTATCCAAGCCGTTTTTAAAACTAGCGGTCGACGGTCTACGCAGATGCGAGATAGTAGTTAAACCGTGTATGGTAAACTTACAACATTTTACTTAAAAAAAAAAAATGATAATATTGACTAGTACATGGCCCAAAAAAAAACACGATTGCTGTAAGTTTCATTCAAGAAAAGTAATCTCAAAACTGTCATTTTTAGCCGTTTTTGGAGAAGTTTAGGATAATATATGAGGCATTTTTGTTTTTTTTTTAGACTTATTAATTGAACGCATTTACGATCTATGACATGGTACAATAATTTTTTTAATAACTTATTTGTTTACACTACAATTAATTATTTAATATCACTATATAATAGACGCGAAATCGCGTCAGCGCTTTGTACCGGCCGAGGTCTTTCAGATTTTTAGTCTTTCTATTCTACAGTGATACTAAATAATTAATTGTATTGTAGTGCACATTATTGTTATATTTTCCGTCGGAAATCATTGATTTTGGCTTCTGCGTGGTTTTAACGGATGAATGCTCTTAACGTATCTCTCAATCCTGAAATACATAAAATGTTGCCTAATTTTACATAATTATTACAAACGTTCAGTTATTGTACAAGCGTGGCAAGCGTGCTCTATCGTCGTATAAATCATCACATACTATCAGGTGCGATAGTGGAGTTTGCTCCGGAGTTAAGCTAGGAATCCCGAGTGTAGCGAGGGAATCAAGCTAGCCCAAGAATAAAGCATGAGAACCTGGGAATATATATTAATATATTCGCTGGTTCTCATGCGATACTCATTTATAATTCTAGGTAGTTTATATGTTGGCTTGTTATCAAGATCACGTAACTGTTTTGGTCGATTGTTTAAAGTTAAAGAGCTAATATTGTACGGTGAACCCGCACATTCGTATAGTTAAGTAGGTTATGCAACTGCAGCGTTTGCACACGCGCGACCATTTAGTATAATAGTTACTAAGTAAAAGAAATCAGTATTTTTCTACACTCAACACGGGCGGTTTTATTATCATCCCCGGTTTCTATCATTTTACCATAAGTGTGCAGACTATCGTCGTACAAATATTATTAAATTTGTCAAAGTGTCGACTTGAATTTATCAAGATTGTTGGCTCACCTCTTGCACAAGTTTCTTGAGGCGCTCGAGCGAGTTTCTTGTGGCGCGGTACTTGTGCTCGGCGTCCAGGAGGCGCTGCGTGACCTCGGCCTCCGTGAGCCCGTCGCTGCGGATCGAGCTCAGCTTCAGCTGGATCTTCTTCAACTCGTTCGTCACGATCGCCGTGTCTCTGTGTAGGGTATTAGGAATCTAGGTGAGATTTATTACGTATAAGGGCCGAAACTGCGTAACGCAGTTCGCGCGGTCCCCTACAAAAGTGCTTCGTTGCGGCTCGCCGCGCGGGCAACCGTCGCGGCTCGCGGGCCCTCTTTTTGCTACGTAATAAATATTATGTTCTCCATCGACACGACTACATGCACACCATTAAAGTTGAACTAACGACACTGCGCAGGTAATAATCCAGTTTCTGCGACGGGTGCCCGTCGCAGGCGCCCGCTTTACGCAGTTTCGGTCCTAACAATAATTATATCACTGATTAAATAGCTTCTACCATTCAAATTCTGATTTACTAGCTTTTGCCCGCGGCTTCAGACCAGTACTTTCAGAAATTACCTTCAACAAACAAAAAAAAAACAACTTTTCCTCTTTATAATATTATTAGTTTAGATTTATTGTGCACAACCACGATATAGTCTTTTTTTTTGCATATAATTAAAAAAAATAAAACTAAAAACTTTTTACAAAAAAATAAAACCGACTTGCTAAATAACAAAGAAACAAAACAAAACCAGAAACACCGACTTTCAAAATTAAAGTTACAGCTTTTTTTATATTGTAGTCAATATTTCAGTGAAGTTTTTTTTTTTTTTTTTCCCGAAATTTCACACGCGTTTCTGTTTCAAATAACTACGCGCGACAGAAATCAGAAACATCTATTGCAAATAGACCATTTACAGGCACTTTTGAATAGTTAAAATGTCGGTCAGTCAAAAAAGGTGAAGCTAAATTGCACAGAAGGGCGTTAAGGGCGTGATCAGCTCTTCATATATTATGTAATGATTATTTTTCCCTTACCTAGGACTGGGCACTCTAGGACAGAGTTGCTCAGCCTTCTCGATCTTCTGCCGGATGACGGCGTGCTTGTCCTCCAGTATGGCTTCCACCTGCGTCATCTTGATGCTGTCTTCTCGCAGACGCTGCTCGTACGTCCTGCGCTCTGTCACGCCCTGGTCAAGCTTCAGTTGCTCTTGGTCTATTTCTTCCTAAATGCCAGATACAAGTTATGTAAATAGAAAGAAAGAAAGAAAAACAGTTTAGTCACGCGAAATGACGCAATCTTAAAACTAGCTAACAAACATAATCAGTAGATAGGGAAGATATGCGTCACATCCGCGCGAAACAGCCGAACGCTAAACATAAAACTGCGGCCTCACGCATAATGCGATGAGCTCACAGCGCTGGTTTTCAGCGTGGGCCGGTGGCGGTGTCGACATCAAACCAAAAAAATAAATACATACCAAACCTTTATTTTTTGAATGGATAGGGAGAAATTAATTTTCTAATATTTGGACACTTTGTCTTATGCTACAAGTGGGGAGGTAATTGCCAGCAAAGAATATATTTTTCCCCCGGAAAAATCAAAACATTTCATTTTTCAAATCCTTACATATTATAAAAAAAAAACAACACTCCTTTTTTGGGCAGTCGTCCAAAAAGTTTCCTACCGCGTCAGTCTACATGAACGCGATAAACTCAAAACTCCTGAACTGATCCTCATGCAGTTTTCACGAAAAAATCTGAGCGATTGATGATAAACGTTATAATGGCGGGACCAACTCTTGTATCCGAGTGATTCTACCACGTATATTTAGTACGTTTTAGTACTATTTTGTACCCTTCCTGAAATTTTTGTACCTCACACGGTGTAAACGGAATATCACGATATAGTTGGCCCCGCCATTATAACGCGTTATAATGGCGGGACCATGCTTGTACGCCAAAACTATAAAGAATTTCATCATTCTGATAAAAAACTAGTATTTAGTACGCGATTTAGTACCTCCGAAAATCAACAATAGGTGACGGAGATATTATTAGTTTCTTTACAAAATAATTTTTTTATTTTTGACATTTTCTACGCCTGATTAATTTGACGACCAAAAATATGTCAGGTAAAAAGTTGCAGTTACATTTCGTGCAGGCGGTTTATTATTATTTATGTGTCTTATTTATAATAATACATAATACTATGTTATTACTAAATATTGAGTAGGCCACACAGGAAAATTATTATTGTAGGTTTTAATATCTTTAAATTTTAAGTAAAAATTGTAAAAAAATCATCAAAAAGTAGGTTATACAGATTATTTATAGTAATAACTTTATACAATATATTAAAACGTGCAATAATAATTTTCCTGTGTGGCCTAATCAATATTTATTAATAATATAGTGCTATGTAATAATATAAATAAAATACATAAATAATAACAAAGCGCCTGCACGAAATGTAACTGCAACTTTTTACCTGACGTATTTCGGTCGTCAAATTGTTCAGGCGCAGAAAATGTCAAAAATAAAAAAAAATGATTTTATAAAGAAACTACTAATATCATCGTCACTTATTGTTGATTTTCGGAGGTACTAAATTGCGTACTAAATACTAGTTTTATCAGAATGCTGAAATTCGTTATAGTTTTGGCGTACAAGCATGGTCCCGCCATTATAACGCGTTATAATGGCGGGGCCAACAATATCATGAAATTCCGTTTACACAGTGAGAGGTACAAAAATCTCAGGAAGGGTACAAAATAGTACTAAAACGTACTAAATATACGTGGTAGAATCATTCGGATACAAGAGTTGGTGCCGCCATTATAACGTTTATGATTGATGAGGAAGATTCAGGTATACGTTGGACACTCAGAAAGTTTTGAGAAACTAAAAAACTAACTTCTATGGATAAAATATTTTTATTAAATCTTTTCAAAGAACTCTCCACTAGCCTGTATATTTACAAAGTTCGCCAAAGTTCGTTGGTGCGTCTGAACCAATTTTCCAGACATTTTTTCCAGTCCGCCGCAGACACCTCTTCCACGGCCTTCTCGAACGCTGCTAGCGCGTCTTCCGGCGATGAAAACTGTATCCCTTTCAGCTGATTTTTTATTTTGTGGAATAAAAAGAAGTCACACCCAGAGGCGGATCGTGAAATTGTTGGGCTCTGGGCTAACACTACTTGGGGGCCCACCTAAGTAATCGAATTAATTTGCATTTTGTTAAAAATAAGTTTATATTTTTACTGAAGTGTACCGATCACTATAGAAATGTCGTCCTAATGGAACAATAAACCTTCAACTGATCGTGAGTTACTATAGCTAACTTGAAAGTCTTTAAATATACTTCGTCTTGTGGTTTTCTGTAAGAGATTGCCCTGTGCGATAAGACCGCCGATTGTACACTTAGTTTTTGTAAATGTTTATCCTGTCCACATTATGGGGTGTACAATAAAGTATATAATAAATAAATAAATACTTTGATCACAGGTCGAACTTGAACACCAACGTTGAGCGCTTGTAAACCATTGACCCGCCATATTAGTAGCGATATCAATGACTGCTTCCATAATTAAACAAAACAACTACAACTATTTGTTTTAAAAAAAAGGTTTGTCAAATAAATTAAGCCGTATTGTACATTGTTTTTAATGAGGACTGGGGGCCCCTTATATTCCTGGGGCCCTGGGCTGCAGCCCATTTAGCCATTAAGTAGATCCGTCCATGGACTCACACCCCAAAACTCTGACCGGTGTGGTGTCCAGGAAGTCCCTCGTTTTGAGCGCTGAGTGCGCGGGCGCGTTGTCATGGTGAAGCAGTACCCCGCGGAGCCGGCGCGGTGTTCGCGCGCTTGTTGCTCATTGCAGACAAAACTTCTAGCAGGCATTTTGTGGTATACCATTCGGCGTTGACGCTGCTTTGTTCTCGTAGTGGAATTGAAATCAGATACTCCGTCAAAGTGAAGACACTAGCGATCAAAATTTTCCCTGCACTTCTCGATCGCTTCACTTTCGTAGGCGTTGGTTCGTTTTGAAATAGCCAAACTGTCGACTGACGCTTTGTTTCTGGATAATATTGATAAATCCAGGATTCGTCACCTGTCACAATGTCGTAAACGCGCCGAGACGAGCCTGCTTCAAATTTTTAAATCATATCACGGCACCATTCCACACGGCCAGCTTCTGAGCTTCGGTGAGGTTGTGCGGCATCCAGCGGCAAACTATCCTCCTCACGCGAAGGTGCTCTTGAATGCTTCCCAAACCAATCTGCAGTGTATGCTGAATTCCTTCGTATGTAATTCGCCTGTTTTCTTGAATTAAATGGCAGTAAAAATTTCACACTTTCTTCCGTGACAGCCGTCGTAGGACGACCACTCCTTTGTTCATCCCCCAAAGTAAGGCGACCGCGCTTGAACTCGCTACCAGCGGTAGATGGTTGCTTTTGAAGGTCCTTCATCCATAAAAGCAATTTGAAGTCGATCAAATGACTCATCGGGTTTTAGGCCACATTTAAAATCGTAGAAAATCATCGCACGAAAATGTTCTCGATGCAGATCCATTTTTAAATGAGACACGATAATTTGATTTGGCTCTCAAAAAAATGTGGAAATTCAAAATTTGAACAATGGTATTTTTATTTTTAAATAACCAAAGTTTTCAAAATAATTACTAGTGGCCAGTGCCTTAAACATAAAAACTTTCCGAGTGGCCTGGTATATTACATGTATTATAGTAGAGAAAGGCGGAGAATTTTAAAGATATCTAAACCCCCGCCCCATCTTGGGACGGGTCACTAGTCTTCTCATACCTAAAAAATAATTGCTGTTCGTTAGTGTTGCTAAAACTCAAAAACAGCTTGACGAATTTTGATCATTTTTATTTTGTTTTGTTCGCTTTAAGAAGGGGTGGTTTGCAAAAATAAAAATGTTGGTAAAACAGTTGAAAAATTTAAGATTAATTGAAAGTTGAGAACCAACTTCATGGGTGCGGAACCATGGGCGGCAGTTAGTAATGAAATTGAACCGGCTTTGGGCTGATTTCCTTGTTACCATCCTGTCCTCCCTTATTTGAATTCGCCGCCAATCGCACACGCATCGCACCGCCTTCTGACGCCAGATGGAAGAAGCAACCGTTCGAACTGAACAGCACGTCAACCTGCGCGCGGAGTTAAAGAAACTTGAAAATATCGTGAAATTCTACTGCTAGTGATCAAGTTTGGTGATCTCCCGGCTCCCAGCATCCTGTGAGTACCTGACTACTTCCAATTTATGATCCTTCAGCCTGTTCTTTGTAGGAAACTTAGGGAAGCGTCCCTGGTTGCACGCAATACACATTCAGAAATAATTGGTATATCAATTATTTTCTTGATCTACTTTTATCTAGCCCCTGGTTGAATTTAGAGGAAGCCTCAACAGCTGAGCAGTGGTGGCCGAGTGGTAACGGCCCCGACTTACGAGTTGTAGGTCGCGGGTTCAAACCCAGCCAGGCGCATTACTTTGTGTAATTTATTTCATCACCACTGCTCTCAAAACGGTGAAGGAAAACATCGTGAGGAAACCGGCATGTCCGAGAACCAAAAATTCGAAGACATGTGACATCCACCAACCCGCACTGGGCTCGCGTGGTGGATTACGGCCCATTCCCTCTCCTAGAGAGGAGGCCTGAGTCCCAACAGTGGGAACATTATAAGGCCGACTATGCTATGCTATGCTATGCTCAACAACTACACAAATAGTGAGATTGAATGCTTACCTGCAAACTCCTGCAGCTGGTCTTAAGTTCCGTCAGCTTCTTTTTACTTTTCTTCATGTTGACGTCATACTCGTCCAGCTTCTTTCGGTACACCGCGTCTTTGCTCGACAACTCGTCCACCTGCTTCTGCAGCGTGGCCATTTTCTCCTTGGATATGTCTAATTCTTCCACCTGAGAGAACATATTTCTATCATATATCATATCCAAAGGGTAAAAATGGGATTCTATTACTAAGACTCCACTGTCTGTCTGTCACCAGGCTGTATCTCATGAACCGTGATAGCTAGACAGTTGAAATGTTCACAGATTATGTATTCCTGTTACCGCTATAACGACAAATGGTAAAAATTAAAAAAGATTATATAATATAGTGTATTAAAAAAGTTTATTTAATATGTTAAATAACTTTTTCTTTGAAGCTTGATCTTGTTTGTAATGTAATGTATCGTATTTTTGTTTCTTCTCTTCTCTCGTATTTCTATGTTTAACGCTCACGCTATGTATGCCGTTTTGTTAATTTTATTTATATATAGTATAAGTGGAAACTTGTAATTGGCCTTCTTCTGCATATAATGTTTTTTACTGTGTTATATTAGCTGTAAGTTTTCTTAAAATTAATAAAATAAATAAAATAACGTTGTATAGATAATGGTAACTCTTTGTGCGCCAGTCCGATTCGCTCTTGGCCTGTTTTTAGGGTTCTTTACCTCTAAAAGGAAAAAACGGAACCCTTATAGGATCACTTTGTTGTCAGTCCGTCTGTCTATCTGTCAAGACCCTTTATCTCGGGAACGCGTGAAGGTATCGAGTTGAAATAAAAACTATATACTCAGGTCTGCGGTTCCTTGAAGCTGTGAAATAATCAAACACCTGAGTTAACGGGAAAAAAAGATACGGCCGTTTATGTCGCAAAAAACGTGTATTTCGACACTCTCAAAGGAATCAAAATTCATACGGTACTTTCCGTTGACCTAGAATCCTGAAATTTGGCATAAAGCAAGGTCTCATAGCACAAGTATAGAAAAAAAAATCTGAAAACTGTAAATTTGTAATTACGTCACAAAAAAAGTTATTTTGCGATTCGGAAAAATCTTCGTAACTCAATTTGGAAATTGAACTGTTTTCATAGGTAAGTTTGCATGGAACCCTCATTGCCCGAGTCCGACTCGCATTTGCCCAGTTTTTTTTTGTTATTATGATGAATTAATATGCCGTTTGGAATCTTAGAATTACAAAAAATAATAACAAAACAAACAATAAATGACAAAAGATTTTTTATCAGAAGAAGCAAGCCCAATCCACTCACAATACCTTATTTATTTATTTATTTATTATGTATATGCTCGCGTTTGAACAATAACTCACCTGATGTAGAAGTAACCTATTCACTCTTGACTTAAATAAGGTTGTAGCTATCAGGATAACATTACGTAATGATTAAAGAAAGAGAGATAGAGAGAGAGTAAGAGAGTATGTGTGAGAGAGAGTGTGTGCGGGTGAGTTATTTATTTAATTTATTTAAATAAATAAATAAGTTAAATACCAAGACAGCGTGCTGCGGCGCCTGCTGCTGGTCCAGCGCGACGGCGGCCACGCGAGCCGCCTCGTCCCTCTGGTGCCGCTCGCCCAGCAGCGCCTGCAGCGCGCGCGACGCCGAGCGCTCCACCGACCGCGCTTCAGCTGCCTCTCGGTTCATCTCTTCGGCTTGAGCTTCTATATCGGCGAGTGCGTTTTCCACTTCTTTTATCTCGGCTATTACTTGCCTGTTGAGACATTCGGTAACAATTAGAGAATAATAACGGAACTAGGAAATCACGCCCGCCGCGTGCAAACGGCACGTTGACTAATGCTGAGAGGGCGCGCGCGGAGCACGGGACGGAACTAGGACAACACGCCCGCCGCGTGCAAACGGCACGTTGACTAATGCTGAGGGGCGCGCGCGGAGCACGGGACGGAACTAGGACAACACGCCCGCCGCGTGCAAGCGGCACGTTGACTAATGCTGAGGGGCGCGCGCGGAGCACGGGACGGAACTAGGACATCACGCCCGCCGCGTGCAAGCGGCACGTTGACTAATGCTGAGGGGCGCGCGCGGAGCACGGGACGGAACTAGGACAACACGCCCGCCGCGTGCAAGCGGCACGTTGACTAATGCTGAGGGGCGCGCGCGGAGCACGGGACGGAACTAGGACATCACGCCCGCCGCGTGCAAGCGGCACGTTGACTAATGCTGAGGGGCGCGCGCGGAGCACGGGACGGAACTAGGACAACACGCCCGCCGCGTGCAAGCGGCACGTTGACTAATGCTGAGGGGCGCGCGCGGAGCACGGGACGGAACTAGGACATCACGCCCGCCGCGTGCAAGCGGCACGTTGACTAATGCTGAGGGGCGCGCGCGGAGCACGGGACGGAACTAGGACAACACGCCCGCCGCGTGCAAGCGGCACGTTGACTAATGCTGAGGGGCGCGCGCGGAGCACGGGACGGAACTAGGACATCACGCCCGCCGCGTGCAAGCGGCACGTTGACTAATGCTGAGGGGCGCGCGCGGAGCACGGGACGGAACTAGGACAACACGCCCGCCGCGTGCAAACGGCACGTTGACTAATGCTGAGGGGCGCGCGCGGAGCACGGGACGGAACTAGGACAACACGCCCGCCGCGTGCAAGCGGCACGTTGACTAATGCTGAGGGGCGCGCGCGGAGCACGGGACGGAACTAGGACATCACGCCCGCCGCGTGCAAGCGGCACGTTGACTAATGCTGAGGGGCGCGCGCGGAGCACGGGACGGAACTAGGACATCACGCCCGCCGCGTGCAAGCGGCACGTTGACTAATGCTGAGAGGGCGCGCGCGGAGCACGGGACGGAACTAGGACATCACGCCCGCCGCGTGCAAGCGGCACGTTGACTAATGCTGAGAGGGCGCGCGCGGAGCACGGGACGGAACTAGGAAATCACACCCGCCACGCGGCGGGCGTGATGTTACTGAATCGATTCCAATAATTTTTTCACCATGTTATATTTTTTTCCAAAAATATTTAAAAAAGGTCACAAGTTGGACACCACCGACACTAAGTACAACACAGGTCACGGCAGGTTATAGCGGACATGTGCTAGACACTTGCGCACAGCTGGATGCGGGAGTCAAACCACCCCTCAGTCGCCCGGGTGGCCGGGTGATCATGTATTTGTGCGGTCAACCAGGTAACAAAACAACCTTATAACTTTTTCATCGTACAGTTATGAAATTTTGTAACAGATTCTTTACATAAAAATACTGGACACGTTGGGTGGTACTCGGTGGAGTCCAGCGTCACTATCTTGGCGCAGTTCACTTACTTCTTCCTCTCGGCAGTGCTGAGGTGCAGAAAGCGGCTGGTCCGGGCGGCGCCGCCGTAGCTGCGGTAGTTGGGCGCGGGGTGGTACTCGGTGGAGTCCAGCGTCACTATCTTGGCGCAGTTCTCGGGCACGTTCTCTTCGTTGTCCGAAAGCCGGACCGCGTCCTCTGAAGGAAAGTGTACTTATGAATGGTGGTGGTAAACTTCATTCGAAATTATGTCTGCTGTACAGTTAGCCATGGATGTCAAAAAACAATGAGTGTAAGGGCAATAGCCTTTACATATAATGTTGAATGTTGTGAAATGAAAGGATGTTAATGTTCTATAAATAATGTTTAATAATACACTTCACTAATTTAATGTTACTTAAAAATGTTAAATAAATGTTACTTAAAAAGACTAATAAATGTTCTATAAAATGTTAATAAAATGTTAAATGTTACGAGAGTTCGGTACCAAACGTACTACTGACGCACTTGTGTTCGTGACGATACAGCAAACCTACTTTTACCCGGTTTGCAATAATTACTAACTAGGTCTAAGTCCAATGTACGGATGCTGACCGTACAATGAGATATTGTGAATTTCATTTATAACTTCTGTAGTTAATTAAATTAATGATTATGATGATGTTTAAAAGTAACAGTAAATATACACGCGGGGGACTCCTGGCGAACGCAAAAACAAACGATGGAATAGTGGGGTCATTTACTTAAATTGCTAATTGTAAATGAAGAGTGGCCGCCCTAAATCCTGTCCTGCTTATTCAGCCCTTCACTTGCCCTCCCCTTGCGACACCCTAAGCCGAGGTCCGTACCCGTGTATTCGCTTGGTTTTAAGTTTTTGTAAGTCTTGGCTGGAGGTTTTAATTTCTTAAGCTCGCCACAAGCTAGTCCTGATAAACAGACGATAACCTCATAGTTGACCTGCGAGGGACTAGACATAAAAAAAAAATGAGGAAAGGGAAATGTGTATGCATTCTGTATGTATTGACAGTTTACGTACCGTGATCAGGAACGAGCAGCACCCTCTCCATGGCAACGTTATCAATGAGGAAGTTGGCGATGACAGGGTCGTTGATGTCCAGCGAGTCCAGCGCGGAGCGGAAGGCGCCGGCGCGCACGCGGCTGCCGCGCACGTCGTGCGCGCGCGGGAGGAACTTGCTGCACGTCACGCTCGGCTTGGGCCGCGACCCGTATACCTAACGGATTTAAAATCAGCCCAACATCTTATACTTGAATAATGAGCGATCGGGCTGTCGGAAAAGCAGACAAGTTTTCGGCCATGACCATATTATGATACCTAAAAATGCCTATTCCCGATTTATGTATCTGTTATCGGCAATCTACAATATTTATTATAATAAACGCACATCCTGAAAGTAATATGTTAAGAACAAGCTACTTAACCAATTTTAGCTGTTTTATATTTATGTAGTTATTTTTAATTACCAATTTTGTTAAATTTTGATAGCATCACTGGCTTGTTGTGTGTGCGTGCGTATATACCAATACCGACGCGTTACCAATATAGTGCGTGTGATACCCGTATTTTTTGCCTACAAATTTCACACACAACTTGCATACAATTTAACTAATTTCTTTAATATTTTTTTGTACAATTCTAATTGAGGCGTAAAAGGATGTGCATTATTCCAATTAAATTTTGTATAAAATCCAGTATTTTATAGAAAATCTAGGCATTCTATACCACTGTTGTGTATGTGGACTGAACGAACTGTATCTCGCAATACTCACTTGATCCATCAACTGGAAGAGTTTTCTTGAATCTTCGGGCGTGTTCACACAGAAGGCCTGTATGCTTCCACCAATGATGTGTTCCAGCGCCCCGCCCCATTTCTTCTCCTTGACTTTTAAATAAGCACCTAAAAAATATGTATTTAATAGCTTCTGTCACTGGCTTCACCTACTTGAAAGTGGAAAATTATCGCAAGGGAACTTACTCTCAGGATTATTACCGTTTGAGCATGAAGGAGTAACAAAATAACAAATATACACCACATACCATACAAATTTTCGCCTTTATATTACAGTGATATAATTTTATGATTCATAAAAAGAAATAGGGATGGAGTTGAGGAATTAGGGACAGCCAAGAGGTTTATAATAGGGATGTAACGTAAGTGATTATACTGGAACTGAATTCAGAAGCGGAGTTTTTTTTTGGTTTGTAGGAAAAACATCGTGAGGAAACCGGCATGTCCTAGAACCAAAAATTCGAAGACATGTGACATCCAATAATCCGTACTGGGCCCGCGCGATGGATTACGGCCCATTCCCTCTCCTAAAGAGGAGGCCTTAGTCCCAGCAGTGGGGACATCATTTATTTATTTATTTATTTGCATAAGCCTAATAAGGTGGTTATACACCTCGCCAGCAGTGCAAGCGTTGCAGGTTCCTTTAACAGTAGTTAGATGTCCTTCCTGTCCACGGCAGAGTTCAGTCGTACGTACCAACTGGTCCCCTGGGCTTCTGCGTGAACTGCTTCCTGGCAACGGCGGCGTTGATTTGCTGGCACAGCTCGACCATGTTGTTCCCATACACCGCCAACGAGTCGTTGCCGCGCGACTCAAGCTCACGTAACGTTTGCTTCAGTTGACCTATTAATCACAAATACACCGTAACATATAATAGGAGAAGTTTTTGAAACAATGCAAGTGACTGAAAAGTTGAGGTGAGGTATTCATTTTTGCTTCAAGCTTCAACTGATCAATGTGTACACGGGTTTCTAAGTTACTACGATCTGATTGGTCAAGGGTCATGGCTTAGTTGAGTGATAACAATGACGTCACTATTATCTTAAAGCGAAAAAGTATTAAATGAATAAATAATGGGCTGTAGTTACACCTTCACGGCTGACGCTAATTTGTGCGGGCAATACCGCAATGAAAAAACCTGTTAGCAACACTTTTTGTACAAGCGCATTGCCGCCCTCCTGTGTTGAGGAGGGCCTCACCGCTGTTGTTGTAGGATACATAGTGAGTTTCCCGCGCTGCTGCTGCGCGTGCTTGTTGAGCTGCTCCGCCTGGGCCTGCTTGTGCGCCACGTTGTCGCGCGCCTGCTCGGCCTCGTGCTGCGCCGTGGTTAGGATACATAGTGAGTTTCCCGCGCTGCTGCTGCGCGTGCTTGTTGAGCTGCTCCGCCTGGGCCTGCTTGTGCGCCACGTTGTCGCGCGCCTGCTCGGCCTCGTGCTGCGCCGTGGTTAGGATACATACTGAGTTTCCCGCGCTGCTGCTGCGCGTGCTTGTTGAGCTGCTCCGCCTGGGCCTGCTTGTGCGCCATGTTGTCGCGCGCCTGCTCGGCCTCGTGCTGCGCCGTGGTTAGGATACATACTGAGTTTCCCGCGCTGCTGCTGCGCGTGCTTGTTGAGCTGCTCCGCCTGGGCCTGCTTGTGCGCCATGTTGTCGCGCGCCTGCTCGGCCTCGTGCTGCGCCGTGGTTAGGATACATACTGAGTTTCCCGCGCTGCTGCTGCGCGTGCTTGTTGAGCTGCTCCGCCTGGGCCTGCTTGTGCGCCACGTTGTCGCGCGCCTGCTCGGCCTCGTGCTACGCCGTGGTTAGGATACATACTGAGTTTCCCGCGCTGCTGCTGCGCGTGCATGTTGGGCTGCTCCGCCTGGGCCTGCTTGTGCGCCACGTTGTCGCGCGCCTGCTCGGCCTCGTGCTGCGCCGTGGTTAGGGTACATACTGAGTTTCCCGCGCTGCTGCTGCGCGTGCTTGTTGAGCTGCTCCGCCTGGGCCTGCTTGTGCGCCACGTTGTCGCGCGCCTGCTCGGCCTCGTGCTGCGCCGTGGTTAGGATACATACTGAGTTTCCCGCGCTGCTGCTGCGCGTGCTTGTTGAGCTGCTCCGCCTGGGCCTGCTTGTGCGCCATGTTGTCGCGCGCCTGCTCGGCCTCGTGCTGCGCCGTGGTTAGGATACATACTGAGTTTCCCGCGCTGCTGCTGCGCGTGCTTGTTGAGCTGCTCCGCCTGGGCCTGCTTGTGCGCCACGTTGTCGCGCGCCTGCTCGGCCTCGTGCTGCGCCGTGGTTAGGATACATACTGAGTTTCCCGCGCTGCTGCTGCGCGTGCTTGTTGAGCTGCTCCGCCTGGGCCTGCTTGTGCGCCATGTTGTCGCGCGCCTGCTCGGCCTCGTGCTGCGCCGTGGTTAGGATACATACTGAGTTTCCCGCGCTGCTGCTGCGCGTGCTTGTTGAGCTGCTCCGCCTGGGCCTGCTTGTGCGCCACGTTGTCGCGCGCCTGCTCGGCCTCGTGCTGCGCCGTGGTTAGGATACATACTGAGTTTCCCGCGCTGCTGCTGCGCGTGCTTGTTGAGCTGCTCCGCCTGGGCCTGCTTGTGCGCCATGTTGTCGCGCGCCTGCTCGGCCTCGTGCTGCACCGTGGTTAGGATACATACTGAGTTTCCCGCGCTGCTGCTGCGCGTGCTTGTTGAGCTGCTCCGCCTGGGCCTGCTTGTGCGCCACGTTGTCGCGCGCCTGCTCGGCCTCGTGCTGCGCCGTGGTTAGGATACATACTGAGTTTCCCGCGCTGCTGCTGCGCGTGCTTGTTGAGCTGCTCCGCCTGGGCCTGCTTGTGCGCCATGTTGTCGCGCGCCTGCTCGGCCTCGTGCTGCGCCGTGGTTAGGATACATACTGAGTTTCCCGCGCTGCTGCTGCGCGTGCTTGTTGAGCTGCTCCGCCTGGGCCTGCTTGTGCGCCACGTTGTCGCGCGCCTGCTCGGCCTCGTGCTGCGCCGTGGTTAGGATACATACTGAGTTTCCCGCGCTGCTGCTGCGCGTGCTTGTTGAGCTGCTCCGCCTGGGCCTGCTTGTGCGCCACGTTGTCGCGCGCCTGCTCGGCCTCGTGCTGCGCCGTGGTTAGGATACATACTGAGTTTCCCGCGCTGCTGCTGCGCGTGCTTGTTGAGCTGCTCCGCCTGGGCCTGCTTGTGCGCCACGTTGTCGCGCGCCTGCTCGGCCTCGTGCTGCGCCGTGGTTAGGATACATACTGAGTTTCCCGCGCTGCTGCTGCGCGTGCTTGTTGAGCTGCTCCGCCTGGGCCTGCTTGTGCGCCACGTTGTCGCGCGCCTGCTCGGCCTCGTGCTGCGCCGTGGTTAGGATACATACTGAGTTTCCCGCGCTGCTGCTGCGCGTGCTTGTTGAGCTGCTCCGCCTGGGCCTGCTTGTGCGCCACGTTGTCGCGCGCCTGCTCGGCCTCGTGCTGCGCCGTGGTTAGGATACATACTGAGTTTCCCGCGCTGCTGCTGCGCGTGCTTGTTGAGCTGCTCCGCCTGGGCCTGCTTGTGCGCCACGTTGTCGCGCGCCTGCTCGGCCTCGTGCTGCGCCGTGGCGTAGCGCGCACGCACCGCCTCCGCCGCCGCCTGCGCGCGCGCCGCCCGCTCCTCCAACTCTGCGCGACGAGACTCCGCGGCACCCGACCTAGCGAAACGATGCGATGTGGTGAACGGCACGGAAGATAGTGATGTCAAGATTTACGAATTTTTCAGAAAAAAAAGCTAACGCCATCCCATACTGAGACATGCAGCAAGATAATGTAATAATAAGAAAAATAACAGAAATAGATATAACCTAATATGATAATTAATAAAAATAGATACAATCAATGTCATTATGGAGAAGCTACACGCTAAAACATGTTTTTACAGTTGTATCTCCTAAAACTTTTATATCAGTTTTTTTTTAAATAATATGATTCCTTGTTCTTGCAAAACGCTAAAGAGTGCGCCTATCAGCACAATATTCTGTATCTCCAGACCTCAATATCAGTAAGGAGCGATTCGGTTAACTGTCCACCTAGGTAGGAGACTCAACTTACCCAATGTTCTGTATCTCTCTCTCCAAATCTCCGATCTTCCTCTTCTCTCTGTTGAGCGAGTCGGTGATCTTGCTGGCGTTGTTTTGTGAGCTTCTCCACGTTGCCTGTACACTTTTCACTTCACTCTCCAGAGCGTTGAGCTCTTGTTCTAACGCCGTCTTCTGTAGAGTCTTCTCGTCGAGAACCTTCCGCAGCTCGCTATAAATATTGTTTTATTAAAAAGAGGAAAATAAGTTTCCACAAATTGATGGCAAAAAAGTGTCTTCTAGGCTCCTGATAAACTAGTGCACCCTCACCATCAACAATTGCATCACTGCTTACCATCAGGTGTGATCGCAGTCAAGCACTAGTTTATATTATTTAAAAAAAAAGGGTCTAGAGAATAATCGGTCTTCAATTTCTGTTATAGCATAATGGTTGTGTCCTGCAAATTAATCACAATGCGGGGAGGCGCAATCACACCAGAAGATGATGAAGTTATGCAGACCATTAATTAGATGAATATATTAGTAGGTCCTAGATATACAACATATAACATAATAAACACACATCATGAAAGTAGTATGTTCAGAATCAACCATTTTTGAAATAGGTCATTTTTTTATTCAAAAAACTAATCTAAGATAAAATTCTTTATAAGTCTTGATTGCGTCATTAGCGTGTGTAGACCAATACCGATGCGCTGCCAATATAGTGTAACGATATGCATTATTTATTGCCTACAATTTGGATAATTAATTTCTTACACTACCAAAGTGCATTTAAATGAAATTTCAGTGTTTAAATAACAGTTGTGACTTATTTTTTTTAATTGGGGTGTATGTATAGAGGTGTGCGTTATTCCAGTTACAGGTTGTATACAGTACGAGTAAGGCCTAGTGCACACGGACGCGTCGCTTCATAGACGCGTTTTCGTCATTGTACGCCTGCGTGAATACAAAACTATGAAACTGTTTCGACACGACGGCACGATGCTGCCGCTGCGTCGATAGTTTTATAGCTTTGTATTTAAGCGTCACGCAGGCGTACACCAAGCGTATTATGACGAAGACGCGTCTATGAAGCTACGCGTCCGTGGACAGTAGATCTAAATCTTCCTCAGTTAGACTTACTCAATCGCGCTGGTATTGTTGCCATAGTTCTGTTCCATCGTGCTGAGCTTGTCTCTCAGTTTGTCCATCTTGACCTTTTGTTTGTTATACTGCTCTTGAATTTTATTTGCCTCTCTCTCCAATTCCACTATCTCACCCCAATAGTATTCGTTCTGTAGAGCCTTCTGCCGCTCTTTGATTTGATCGTGCGATCGCAACTGTTCGTGGCTCGTTTTCCATTTTTTGTACTCTTGTTCCAAATCTTTACAAGCCTGAAATAAGTAGCTACTGTTTACATATATGCTAGATACGAATGTACTGCGTAGGTACTTATGTGCTAAAGATAATAGGGTAGTTCGACACACTTTTTTAAACTTTGTTTCAAAAAGTAACTCACCCATAAACGTAAATGGAAAGTATTTTTCAAATCTGAGGCCCTACCACGGGCTCTTAAGTTGATTAATTTTAAGACCTAAACTGAACTGTTAAAGGGATGGAGCTATATAGGGTGTGTAGCTCCATCCCTCTCTCTCGCTCGCACGTCTGACATTTTAACATGTCATAGTAACGGTTCAAAATTAACGAAGTTTGATACCCTAGAAATTAACGAAGTTAGATACCCTAGAAATTAACGAAGTTAGATACTCTAGAAATTAACGAAGTTAGATACCCTAGAAATTAACGAAGTTAGATACCCTAGAAATTAACGAAGTTAGATACCCTAGAAATTAACGAAGTTAGATACCCTAGAAATTAACGAAGTTAGATACCCTAGAAATTAAAGAAGTTAGATACTCTAGAAATTAACGAAGTTAGATACCCTAGAAATTAACGAAGTTAGATACCCTAGAAATTAACGAAGTTAGATACCCTAGAAATTAACGAAGTTAGATACCCTAGAAATTAACGAAGTTAGATACCCTAGAAATTAACGAAGTTTGATACCCTAGAAATTAACGAAGTTAGATACTCTAGAAATTAACGAAGTTAGATACCCTAGAAATTAACGAAGTTTGATACCCTAGAAATTAACGAAGTTAGATACTCTAGAAATTAACGAAGTTAGATACCCTAGAAATTAACGAAGTTAGATACCCTAGAAATTAACGAAGTTAGATACCCTAGAAATTAACGAAGTTAGATACCCTAGAAATTAACGAAGTTAGATACCCTAGAAATTAACGAAGTTTGATACCCTAGAAATTAACGAAGTTAGATACCCTAGAAGTTAACGAAGTTAGATACCCTAGAAATTAACGAAGTTAGATACCCTAGAAATTAACGAAGTTTGATACCCTAGAAATTAACGAAGTTAGATACCCTAGAAATTAACGAGTTTGATACCCTAGAAATTAACGAAGTTAGATACCCTAGAAATTAACGAAGTTAGATACCCTAGAAATTAACGAAGTTAGATACCCTAGAAATTAACGAAGTTAGATACCCTAGAAATTAACGAAGTTAGATACCCTAGAAATTAACGAAGTTTGATACCCTAGAAATTAACGAAGTTAGATACTCTAGAAATTAACGAAGTTAGATACCCTAGAAATTAACGAAGTTAGATACCCTAGAAAGTAACGAAGTTAGATACCCTAGAAATTAACGAAGTTAGATACCCTAGAAATTAACGAAGTTAGATACCCTAGAAATTAACGAAGTACCCTAGAAATTAACGAAGTTAGATACCCTAGAAATTAACGAAGTTTGATACCCTAGAAATTAACGAAGTTAGATACTCTAGAAATTAACGAAGTTAGATACCCTAGAAATTAACGAAGTTAGATACCCTAGAAATTAACGAAGTTAGATACCCTAGAAATTAACGAAGTTAGATACCCTAGAAATTAACGAAGTTAGATACCCTAGAAATTAACGAAGTTAGATACCCTAGAAATTAACGAAGTTAGATACCCTAGAAATTAACGAAGTTTGATACCCTAGAAATTAACGAAGTTAAATACCCTAGAAATTAACGAAGTTAGATACCCTAGAAATTAACGAAGTTAGATACCCTAGAAATTAACGAAGTTAGATACCCTAGAAATTAACGAAGTTAGATACCCTAGAAATTAACGAAGTTAGATACCCTAGAAATTAACGAAGTTAGATACCCTAGAAATTAACGAAGTTAGATACCCTAGAAATTAACGAAGTTTGATACCCTAGAAATTAACGAAGTTAGATACCCTAGAAAGCCGGTGGAATGGGAAACGACCAAGTAACAGAAAAAGGATGCATAAACTGAAATGTGACGTCACCACGGTTAGGTTACGCGCAAACAAAAGAGATAGATCCACCACATCCCTATTAGTCCCCATTATTTGACTGATGATATTATGAAGGCGGTTGTATATAGTACCGATTGTAAAAAATAAAACTAGGAATGTCAGTGACAAACACAATTACAGGCATATTACATTGGCTACTATAGCTGCCAAGGTGCTTAACGGGGTGCTGAATGGTCATCTTTCTCAGTCTGTGGTACTCGAAGACGCCTAATTTGGGTTTAGGCCGGGCCTCTCTACTGAGGGTGCCATATTAGTCCTGAAGCACACCGTCAGGTATTACACTGACCGTAAGACGCCAGTATATGCTGCCTTTTTGGACCTCATTTAATTAGCCAGCGATGTTTGCCGACGCATAAGTGGATGGCTTCCATGCTATCCATACGCGGGGGCATAGCTGATGCGCAGGGTGAGGGACAGTTCCAACAGCTACCTGAGGGTAATTGCTTGTAAACTGGATAGTCCTATATGGATATGGAGGCACTTGATATAAATCCATATAAAATAATAATTTTTATCACATGTATTAGTTTATGTACTAACATTTTATTCCTAAGTTTCTTTTTTATATATTTTTATAACTCTAAATGGACACTCGTCTGAAAATAAAGATATATTATTACTATTATTATTCATATTGAAATGATATGTTACTGATTTATTTAACAGTCAATTTTTATTTTAACTTCAGGAAAAGATTCTTATTTAGTGTAGGTTTTTGAGTATGCGGAACAGTGTGTAAAAAGCCCAAATAAGTCCGTTGAAAAGGGAGGATCTTCCGATCAGACAGGTTTTGTGTCTGGTCCGAGCAACTGTCCGATAGTTGATTTCCGGTCGTTGTATATGCTCTAATCGCGCGGAAAACTAATACCACGATGCAGGATTTTTAAATTTTAGTTCCTATGTCGCATCTAGATGTCGCTACATTTAGTAAATATTGTACAAAAATAAGCACATTTAAACGATCTGGCTAATTTTAGTTGGCCTTATCATGAAGTAATCAATTCTAAGATCTGGGCACGACATAGATACCGACACGGAGCTTGAGCGCTGGCTTCCACTTGCGCAGATGTGAAATATCGAGCGGGGGCGGGGAGTGCAATCCTTGTACAGTAATTGGCTCGCCGATGTATACGATGCGTAAAGCGATCCCCGCTTCGGCGAAAGGCCGAATGCTCAAGATTCGTGCCGGTATCTTTACTAAATTTAAATGTTACCTGAAGGTAAAACTCTTCTAAACAAAAAGGAACCACATGACGAAGATATCGCTGAACATATAAAAAAAAGATTTAAAAAATACATTCAGACGACTTAAGAACTTCCGTCTTTTTTGGAAGTCGGTTAAATAAATACAGTGAACAAGTGCGAAGCCCGAGCGGGTCGCTAGACTCATAATATACGGATAGATGGCACCATTGGCGCAGTGGTTGAGTGATTGGCAGCTGCATTGCGTGCTGCGGGTTCGATTCCCGCACGGAACAAATATTTGTACGACCTACAGATAGGTGTTCCGTGTCTGGGTGTCTTGTGTATGTAAGTTTAATATGTTTGTGAACACACCCATGATACAGGACTAATTCCTAGTGTGGGACAAAGTTTCATTGAAGAGTAAATAAATATTTATATATATAACTTACTTCTTCTTTTCTTTTTCGTATAGAGTCAGCTTTGTTACAGTTTTCTATGGCCACCATATAATTGTTTTCAGCCTGATCCAAATTAGTGGCCTTACGAAACAATGCGTATTTTTTCTTAGCGTTGGAAGCATGAAAACTCCTTGCGTCATCTTGGTTCAGTACAGAGATGGGGTTGTCTACTTGTATGTCATGCGCCAGAGTTATTGCATTCACTTCCTCAAACTTCGTTGACGCTATCTCACCTGAAAAGTAATAACTGTTATTATTGTGTGCACGCACGTATCTCAGAACATAAAGCAGGAACTACATTAGACCGACGCACACGTCCTGATTTGTACGTAGCGTCGCGTCGCGTGGCCTTGATCTAATGTCTACAAGTCTAGTTGCCAAAAACAAATTATGGAAAATCGGCGTATGTAGCCCACGTGTGCGCAATGTTGTTCTACCTTAATCGTGAATTTTGGATATTTTATAATAACAAACACTTCTCATGCATGAGATTGCGGTTACGAAACTGGGCAACCGGTTGGTCGCAAGCATTGCTGCCGAGTGTAGGGTCCGGTGTTCGATTTCCGGTTCGAGCATAAAAGAGTTTGAAAGTTGGTGGTGTGACACCCCCGTGCTTCGGAATGCACGTAGAGCCGTTGGTCTTGCGCCTGATCTCATCATGTCAGATTGCCGTCGTACGGACTATCATGAGAGTAATGAAACAGAGAGTGCATCTACTGTTTGCGTACACACTTGTGCACTATATCTGCTGAGTACTTAGCTAATCTCAATAGTGATCGGCCATTCTAATCGAATTTTGGACGGGAGGATAAAATCTATCTGTTGCTTATATTTGCAACATAGGAACTGTAATCTGGGGGGGTCACCACCACAGCAGGGCGAGCGATCAACGGAACGTTTTATTTAATACTGTCAATCATTACAAAGGTTTGCTATGCAAATGAATTCATTATATGCAGCATACATAATTCGACACCCGCATCGAACAAGGCAGTATCTCCGATTACAGTCCAAACAAAATTCAATTATGGCACTATTACTTTAAAGTTCATTTTGAAAAATGACTGAATTAATGTTACAACATTGTTCGTTGCGGATGTCATTTCCGTGTAAAACACATTATCAATATAGTCAATCCTTGAAACTAGATTATCGAGTATCGGCATACACACTTAAATAAGAGAATATCTATTTAAATAAAAGGAGAAACTGACTGACTGATATATCAACGCACCGCCGAAACTACTGGGACTAGAAACATGAAATTAGGCACAATGTTTCCTTTTACGATGTAGGCGAGCACTAAGAGAGGATTTTCCAAAATTCACTCCCTAAAGGGATGAAACAGGGGTCCAAAGTTTGTATGGAGAAATCTATTTTCACGCGGGCGAAGCCGCTGGCAGAGGCTAGTATAATATAAAAGGCAAAGTCCTGAATCACTCACTGACTCCTCAACGTCCAGCCGAAACCCTTGAACCTAGAATGCTGATATTTTGCAGAGGTTCTTTTTATGATTACAAACAGTAAGAAATGATTTTCTGAAATTCACACCCTAAGGGGATTAAAAGGGGGGTTCATTGTGTCAGTGTGCATACTCATTAACTCATTACATGAAAATTCCACTACTTGATTGCAGTAAATAAATACTTGTTAAGATAACTTATAACAATGATTACATAGGCTGGCATTATCTAATTTATCAATTACATGTCACATGTTTCTATTGTGAAATGTCAAATGTGTCAAACTGAGATTTGCAAATTATGGGTTTGGTAGGTACTTATAATCAGGGAAGTTATGGAGCTCCTTAACCGAGACCAATATAGGTACCTAGAAGTTTCAGATAATGATTGAGTCTTAAAGAGAGGTTAAAAAAGGTTTTTGTTTGTTTTGCCCGGCTAAAAAGATGATAATCTAGACTAGTATTAAAAGTCAGATCTTGCTGTTTGTATTTTTAATTTAAAATTTTAAAATTCTAATAATCGTAACCTAAATTATGCGAAACTAGGGGATAATCCGAAACTGGTATAATATTATTCACATATCCAATTCGATATCCATATCTAGATCTGCAATTTCATATCTAATACACTAGGAACCCGCCCCAGCTGCGCATGGGTGTTACAAATTTGAAATTTTTCGCTTTTCTCTACAACTATGTATAATGTGCATGTGTTATACACCTAAACCTTCATTGGTGAAAACTGCATGAAAACCCATTCCAGTAGTTTTTAAGTATACCGCGAACAGATGAAGCAGAAAGAAGCTGTGGGGGATTCTTGATGAAATCATCAGTCAAATCAAAGCAGTTATCCTCTAAGTACATAAATAAACAAAATACCATTTGTATATGAGCATAGACATAATAAAATGTCCATTATCTGTATCATATGTGTATCTATGTATGAATTCTGATGACCTCAGATAATTTTTGTTTCTATTCATAAAATAACAAAAGAAATTGTTCATGGATCAGCACATTTAAGCTGATTTTAAGACCTAACAACGTCATTGTTGCTCAAGATTATTGTTGAGCAGATCAAGTTCAATTTCATCTGCAAGGAGACAGAATCAAATAATTTTGAACTGATGTAAATAATGGTTTAATGCGACTGGTCTGTACAAACAGTTTTATATACTTATGTTGGATACTACCACCAGGCCCAGAACCATGGAGGGGCAAACATTATAAAACCACCGCAGGCGATGGGACGCGCTCTTTTTTCGTTTGGACTCTGTTGCGTGCGGACGCGCTACCCGTCAGCTATTCGGTGTAATCTGGTATCTCTGTATTTCATTATTCTTGTTGATTTACTTGATTTAGTGATGACTTTGTTCCTCTGATTGTAATATTGCTAAATTGGTTAAATAATTTTATAAAACACATGTGATTAGTTTTTAGGTTAATAAATCTTTATTTTTTTTAATCGTGATTTTACTTCTGTCCTAATATCAGAAGTGGGATTACAATCCAACCCCAATTTGGGCCCACTGACTAGCTTGAATTTCATAACAGAGGAACTTTGTCGTCACTTACCCACGTGTGTGACTTTTAATTTTTGTTGTTGTTTTGTGAACATAAAACTTGTTTTGACGTGTGAATATGCCTAACACGCATAGTTCACGGAGTAGATCACGTAGCAGATCGCACCGACGGCATCATAGGCATGATCGGTCGCGAAATAGCTCACGAAAACCTCGAAATAAATCACGTAACCCTCGCGAACGGACTCCCTCTAGTGTACGGTCGAAAGGGACACCACCGCTTACGTCATACATTGGCCATACACCACGGTCAACCCCTACAGAATCGCGAACGCTAGACACAATCTTATCCCGACTGGAAATGATCGAAAATAAAATCACGTCTACCCCCATTTCGCAACCGGAATCAACAGCGCCGTCCGCGGCTCAAGCCATAGTAGATGCGATCCACTCCATAAACCCAGGACGTTCTCATTATTTTGTTTCAAACTTTGACCCGTCTATCCATGACGTGGACTCTTGGTGCGATGAAGTGGATCGCGCACTAATAGCCAATCGCTGGGGCGACCAAGAATGCCTGTCACGTGTAGCCGGATGTCTGAAGGGCGACGCGAAAACGTGGTTGAATGAATGGGTTACCTCCGATAGGTCGTGGAGTAGTTTTAAACGCGAATTTAAACCACTTTGCCCTCGAAAATTAGATTATGCGACGATACTTTTTGAGACAATGAATACGACATCTAACAGTTTCACGACATACGCCGAGTACGCGAGGCGTACGCTGCTTCGCTTGCGCATTATCAAAGGCGTTAGTGAGGAGTTAATGACACAAATCGTGGTGCGCGGCATAGACGATATACAAGTGCGGGCAGCGGCGGCAAATGCAGAACTCTCTCCAGAAAATCTGGTGTCTTTTCTGTCCATATATGCGAAACCAGACCAAATGAAGGGTGGTTCAACTAAATCTACTGCCTACCCTCCATCACGAAAACGCGACGCAGGACATGCAGACTCGAATAAACGTAAAATCTGTTTTAACTGTAAGGGCCAAGGTCACTTATCTCACAACTGTCAAAAAAAGCCTAAGGCGTCCGAGCCAGCGTCCAAAGCACGACCCAATGCTCCGACCTGCACATTCTGTAAAAAGATAGGGCATACGGAGGACGTTTGTTTTGCTAAAGAAAGATCGTCTGGACCACAGGGTCAGCAGAACAAGCGTAACGTAAATTTTTGTCAGGATCCTGCGGAAAAAACAGCGACATAACCACCGCTGTAGTACATGGCATACCGGTCGATGTTTTAATAGACAGTGGCGCGCTTAATGTTTCCCTCATATCGTCAGACGTAATAAAACACTTGGCCTGCACCTTAAAACCTACTAAGTGTGTGTTGAAGGGTATTAGTAACCACGAAATTGTGTCCACATCTTACGTAACCCTTACGGTTGAGTTCGCTAATATTACGCTAGAGGCCGATTTCGTCGTAGTCCCAGCCTCGTTTATGAGCACACCCCTGATAATTGGAACTGACATTTTAAATAGAGATGGCATAACGTACACTAGAACCAAACACCATCAGTATCTGACACGCGCGCCTGACAGTCAAAAAACGTCTCAAGTGTATACGGTCTCTAAAGAAACTGACATGCCTATAGTTACACCTCTACAGGGTACAGAGCGAGAATCCTTGAGGACGGTTATTGATGATTTTGCCGAGTTTTTTATAACTGGCACGGCGACGACTACTGTTACTACAGGCGAAATGCATATTCACGTGACCAGCGACGTACCCATTACGTACCGCCCTTATAAGCTTTCGATTGCTGAGAAAATTAGAGTCCGCGAAATCATCAATGATCTCCTTCAAAAAGGCATTATCCGAGAATCCGAATCAGAATATTCTAGTCCTATAATTTTAGTGAAGAAGAAAGACGGATCGGACCGGCTTTGTGTTGATTTCCGCGCTTTGAATAGGGTGACTGTTAAAGAGCGATATCCGCTTCCGTTAATAGATGACCATATCGACCGTTTAGGTGATAAGAACATAAGGAGATACACATCACTTGATATGGCTTCTGGCTTCCACCAGATAAAGATTAGTGAGGAGTCAGTCCATCGCACCGCATTTGTCACACCGGAGGGGCATTATGAGTACTTAAAAATGCCATACGGTCTGACGAATTCGCCCGTTGTGTATCAACGTATCATCAACAAAACGCTGCGCAAATTCATCGACGCGGGACAAGTCCTGGTATATATCGATGATGTACTGTTGATGAGCGCCACAGTGGACGAAGGTGTCGACCTGTTGCGACAAGTACTTACGACCCTGACCAAGGCAGGATTTTCGATAAACGTACGTAAATGCGTGTTCCTTACCACCGAGGTTGGATACCTTGGCCGAATAATCAGTCAAGGTCAGGTTAGGCCGAGCCCACATAAGATCCAGGCATTAGTAGACTCACCCGCCCCGGAAAATGTCAAACAAGTTAGGCAGTTCCTAGGACTGGCCGGGTACTTTAGGAAGTACATTGAGGGCTATGCAACGAAAACGTTCCCAATCTCACAATTAACCAAAAAAGGTGTTCAGTTCAAGTGGGGTTCTGAACAGGAAAAAGTGCGTCAGGAAATTATTTCAATCTTGACAAATGAGCCGGTGCTAGCTATTTTTGACCCGAGTCTACCCACAGAGGTTCATACTGATGCGAGCAGCATCGGTTATGGCGCAATTCTTTTGCAAACGCACCCGCAAGGTAGCAAAAGAGCTGTGGCTTACTTCAGCCGGACTACTCAAGGCGCAGAGAGTAGATACCACTCTTATGAGTTAGAGACATTGGCGGTCGTGAGAGCGTTGCAGAATTTCCGACACTATTTAATTGGACTCCAGTTTAAATTAATTACAGACTGCAATGCTCTCAAATCCACCGAGCGTAAAAAGGATCTACTACCGAGAGTTGCCCGCTGGTGGATGTATCTCCAAGATTTTACCTTTGATATGGAGTACCGAAAAGGGGCAATGATGTCACACGCCGATTATTTGAGCAGAAACCCCCCTCGTAAAGTACTTCATATCACTCAACCTCGCAATTGGGCTCAGATAGCACAAGCTGCGGACGAGGAGACACAGAAACTTCTCCAAAAACTTAGGGAAGGCAATCTAGATTCTAATCGCTATGTTGAGAAAAACGACCTGCTGTACTATAAGTACACCCCAATAGGCGAGCAACCACGGTTTCTTTGCTTTGTCCCCCGAGGACACAGACTTAGCCTGCTGCGAGTGTTCCATGACGAGCACAACCACATTGGCTATGACAAGACCTTGGATCTAATCCTGAAGCATTTTTGGTTCCCAGGCCTCAGGCAATTTGTAAAAAAGTACCTCGAACATTGTTTGATCTGTATTTCCAAGAAACGTGTGCCTAGGGCTCCACAACAAAATATAACTTCATGGGAAAAACCTGATCAACCTTTTACTGTAGTACACTCGGATGTCCTAGGTCCACTCCCTGATTCAAACGGCTTCAAATTCGTTCTTCTCATCGTGGATGCGTTCACCAAGTACACGCTCCTTTACCCCATTTATAGGCAGGACGTAGAAGAACTCTTAAGAGTGTTCACAAACGCAGTATCACTATTTGGTGTGCCAAAAATGATTGTGACAGATAGAGGCAGAATGTATCAGTCCGCTAGATTCTTAAATTTTGTTAAAGATATGGGATCGGAAATACATTTGGTCACTCCAGAGATGCACCAATCGAACGGCCAGGTCGAGAGGTACGCTCGAACCGTTCTGAACCTTCTTCGAATCGAGACCAATCACAAAGGGACAGCCTGGTCTGAAACACTGTGGAGACTCCAGCTGACCCTCAACGTGACGAAGCAGAAGACCACTCAAGCTTCGCCGTTAAATCTGCTGGTGGGCACCGATGCGGCGACCCCCGTCATCAGGTCACTGATCCGTGATGTCGCTTTGGAAGGTGTACAGCCGAACCGTGAAGCACAAAGAGAGTTACGCCGAGCCCGCGCGACTGACTTACTGAAACGAAATCAGTCTCGACAGGATGATTATGTAAATCGAAACCGACACACGCCAAAAGTTTTTAATGTTAATGATTTGGTTTTCGTAATTAAGTTTTCACAGGCAACTGGAAAGATGGACCATGGGATGCGAGGGCCGTACAGGGTCATACGCGCACTGCCAAGTGGACGATATGAGCTGCGCTTGTTGACCGGCTCCTATGGCAAGACGACACAAGCTGCTGCTCAGTACATGGTGCTCTGGAAAGGGGAGTGGTGTCCTGAGACTTGCGCTGCATTCTTTGAGCGTAAGTGTGCTTGTGTATTATGAGGAATCTACATTGCCATAGAGGGTGATGCAGATCTTAGGGTGAGACAGTAGACGGACTGCGAGACGTCTACGTCAGGTAAACTGCGAGGTACCTGACAGGTCTCATAAAGTGAGGCCTTGCCACCCACGTATAACGGATGTCGTTCCCGTATAACGTGTGTTTTGTCGTGTAGAGGACGGACTGCGAGACGTTCCTCCCGGTGATTTGGTAATCGCCCTACACGATGGGTCATGTAGAGGACGGACTGCGAGACGCTCCTCTTGGCGTTAAACGCCCTACATGACAGCGACTTGTGTGATGTATGATTGTTGGCGACAGGAGTTATACTTTGAGTGTGTCGAATGGAACTCTATGCAGTACTAAGATAACGTCTTGGTACTTCATAGACTACTTAGCTAGTTAATTTATGTGTCTGATGAATGAAAGAAAAAGGCCACGTAAGATGAATTGAGTGTAAGCTAAAGAATAGGCCAATGTGTGCTCTCCGAGAGACGTTAATCTTCCTTTTTGGTTTCACAGCAGACGACCTAATTGAATACACTACCTCCGCCCAACACGGTACGGAGCCAGTCGCTGGGCCTTCCCGTACAGCCAATGAGACCCACGGAGCAGCAATGCAGAGCTTGCCGGACCTTTCTGATGCCGTCGAGGACGACGCATGATCAGGATGGTCGTGTTGGATACTACCACCAGGCCCAGAACCATGGAGGGGCAAACATTATAAAACCACCGCAGGCGATGGGACGCGCTCTTTTTTCGTTTGGACTCTGTTGCGTGCGGACGCGCTACCCGTCAGCTATTCGGTGTAATCTGGTATCTCTGTATTTCATTATTCTTGTTGATTTACTTGATTTAGTGATGACTTTGTTCCTCTGATTGTAATATTGCTAAATTGGTTAAATAATTTTATAAAACACATGTGATTAGTTTTTAGGTTAATAAATCTTTATTTTTTTTAATCGTGATTTTACTTCTGTCCTAATACTTATATATAATATAATATTAACAACTATCACACAACGCCGTCTAGTCCCAAGCTAAGCAGAGCTTGTGTTATGGGTACTAGCAGGCCTGGCGCACTTCTAACTATAGGTATAGAAATATGCCTACGCCCGCGGCCTCTCTTGCGAGGCTAAATTCGGTAGAGTGTCACACGCGTGTTCGATTTTCCGCTTGACCCGCGCTAACAAAAATTATTTTCGAATTTTTTATCGAGTTTTTATTTCAAGTATTTGCGACATTTTTCACGTAAACGAGTCAATGACCTTAAAGATCTTTCAATATAAGTAGACCTTCCAGTAATAGTGACTACCTTACTAATGCAAGGTCAACATAGACTGGAATTATATCTTACAAAATGTTAATTATTATGTATAATAACGTCATAAACGACCTACCTTTTAAAAATTATATATGAACGCAAAGCTAACGACATACAAAACCAACAAAGTTATATACACTTCATTTTAATTACCTATTTCATTTGTTTAGATACCTAACTAAATGTAAACAATCTCTTGACACTTCTATGAGATGACTTATAAAAATATGTTTTAAAATATGGATATAAGTAAATAGGTAGAAATCAATTAGGTACCTATCTACCATATAATTTTAGAAAATCTGATTATATTTTATGTAGTAAAACGTAAGTAAGTACCTATTTCACATTTTTCAAAAACACACAAGTCCTAACCCTATAACAAGAGCGGCCTGTTCAAAGGCGCATAATGGGCATAATAAAAGAGACTCTCGTTGCGCGGACTTACGGTGCATTTTGATTCGTTACGAGCGCCACTGGATCTGGTAGGCTAATAAAATCAAGGTCGTGTCCGTGCCGTGCAATGTATTATGAACATTAGCGCTGTTATTAGTAGGTTTAAATTCGTATGTTTGCTATCAAGGAGTGCAATTTCTGTACTTGTACTATTTCTTATTCTGTGGTACTAGACAACTGATAAACATACTTATATATTTCTAAATATATACATATTATAGATAAATTACCCCAGACATAGAACAAATGATTGTGCTCATCACACAAACATTTGTCCTGGGTGGGAATCGAACCCACAACCTCCGGCATAGCAGTCAGAGCTACTCTGCCGTCATAATAAAGAAGGCCGTAACTGACATTTTTGTCAAAAATGAGTTATAAACATATTCGGAATCAGCAAAGAAAATGCTATCTTATGGTCTTACACACAAAGCTGTAACTCGTATTAGACCAGAGATATCATAAGGATTTTAGCCGTAACTACGACACAAATTCTGGTTTTTGAATCTGAAAAGCCGTAATTACAAAATAACGGCCTTTTTTGTTAATATTTTCGTATTGCTAGTCAGGAAGGCCGCAAAATTACCAATTAGGGCTTTTTAACTAAGCAAAACTTTAAATTTACTACAAAAAAAAGCCCTAACTTCACAATAAGGGCTTTGCATATAAGTATTTTGAAGGGACAAGCGCGCGGGAGTGGGCGCGGGGAGAAATCAGAAATCAGAAACGTTTATTTCAAATAGACCAATTACAGGCACTTTTGAATTGTCAAAATGTCAGTCAGTCAAAAAAAAACAAGTGAAGCTAAATTGCACGTTCCAAAGCGTAGATCTCTATGGAGAAGAACGTGCAAGAAACTCCATGGACACTCTTTTAAATCATATTATGAGTTACATAAATCTTGGTTACATATTTCATGTCGCTTCTAATATGTGAGCACAATGTAGATAAATAAGAATAAAAACTAATTAAAAAGATAGAAATTGAATTAAGCCACTGGCAGCTAAGAGATGACCAGTCTCAACCGACGGCACCCGTTCACGAGCATGACGCGTGCATCAGCCTCACTCAGCTCAACCATTTTGAAGGGAACTGAATGACCCAATAACACGTGCCACCATCAGCGAGACATTTGAGTGAGCATGACAAACTCTCACCTGCCATGCTCGTAATGTCAAACAAGTTGTAACCTAATAAAAATGCTCCATGGTACTTCACATTCACAAAACTTGAAAAAAAAAAGTGCTTCTACATTATACAATACTATTGTTTCCAAATGCAAAAGGCAATAAATTATCATAAGCTCTATTGAAATAAACAAATAAAATAGAGAGTATATTTGAATGAATCCGCGTCGCTCAGTTGCTAGCTAGGAGGCCACGCGAGGGTTTAGTCGATACATGTCAGATTCTACAAATGTCAGATGAGTTTAAAATGCCAGATTCTATAAATGCCAGATTCTATGAATTTCACTTTTTTTTTACAATTGCAATATGATAATTTCCTTAGGTGCGTGTATAAAAATATTGCTAATTTCAAAAGTTGATGTTGTTGCTGGTTGTTGTTTTTTGCATTAGATAATGTAAAATTATATTATCTAAGCTGTTTGTCAACGTTGCTAAAATTTTATGGAAATAAAAAAAGACAGTTATTGGGAAATTATTTAATAATAAAATTACAAAGTTATCGTCGTTTAGTTAAACAAAACTTGTTCTTGTATTAAGAAAAAAAAACTTAAATGATCTATAACCAACATTAAAGTCATCAATTTCGTAAAACAAACCTTCGATGCCATTAAAAAATCATCATTTTTTTGTTAAAAACAAACATAAATCAAAATATACAATCAAATAACTTCTACTACTATCAGAAATAAATTTGACTGCAGCAGCTGTACGTAGATTTTTTTTTTAAAAAGTCTTTGACATTTATTTCTCCCCCTTGAACTTAGAACTTGAAACTTAGAAGAAATTAGCAATATTTTTATACACGCACTTATGGAAATTATGATATTGCAATTGTAAAAAAAATGTGACATTAATAGAATCTGGCATTTATAGAATCTGGCGTTTATAGAATCTGACATTTGTAGAATCTGACATTTATCGACTAAACCTTTAATTGGTTAGTACAAGTAAGAATTGATTGTTTAAAAACGCTTCAAGTTAACTGAAATTAGTTGTATGTACCTACTTGAATGTGTCTTGTGTAATATTTTAAGCTTGACTGAATACTTCAACTTATGAGACTGACTAAATTAATAAAGTACCAATTTTATTAAGTAAATATTCGTGGTTTCATTTTAATAAGTCTTCTTTACAATCGACACAATCGATTCGTAACTTACGTCTACTATCAAAAAAAAGGCGCAACTGCACATTTGAAGCTTTAGATGCCAGGATTTCGGCTTTAAGAAGATCAAGTTCTTTATATGAAAAGCCGTAATTACATTATTTCACAATTACGCCCTTTCAGATAAGTATTTCACAATTTATTATTATATTTTTGCTAAAATAAAAGGGAAAAAATTGAATTAAATTAATACGCGTGTATAAATTTAAATAAATTATGGTTCATAATAACGCCTGTATTTATTAACGTTTTATAAAACAATAACCACTTACTAAAACCATTCAGTAAATCGCGGGCCTTCATTTTGGATAAAACTTTAATTATCTCGGAATCAGCATTGATAAAGTTACGGCCTTCTTTCTAATGACGGCAGTACTAACCACTAGACCAACAGGCCAGTCAAAATATATTCAAAATATAGTCTAGTCAAAATATATGGGAATATTATACATTTATGGGAATTTTTTTTTCATACAATGTTGGAATAAATCGGTCAGCCTGTCTGAAGAGTGCAAGAGTATTTATAATTTTTTGAAAGTGAATGTGAATGTCAATGGGTATTGTAATGAAATAAGCTTAATAGAAGTAGATAAGTTGTAGTTTATTTTTATTTTTTTTATTATTGATAGGCTCGCGTTTGACCACCATCTCTCCTGATGGTAAGCGATGATGTGGCTGACGATGGAGCACGCTTGCCTAGAAGTAACCTATTCACTCTTGACTTAAAGACCCCTAGGTTGTAGCTATCAGGGAACACAGACTCCGGCAGGGAATTACACTCCTTAGCTGTACGCATTATGAATGTGTTCCCAAAACGCTTTGTACGTATGGGTGGGATGTCCACCATGTACCGATGGCGTAACGCCGTACGTCTAGTGGTCCGATGATGGAACGGACTTGGTGGAATTAAATTGTGCAATTCTAACGTAGTTGAAGTAGTATAGTGCAATTGGTAGCATGCTGGTTGCTGCTGCAGCCTACATGCTGGTACATGCTTGTTGTAAGCTTACCAAGAGTGCACTTAAGTCTCTAAAACCTAAGATTAACCTTTTGAGTGCGTAATTAGAGACACAATAGTAAGACAATGGCGCGTGAACGCTGGCGTTAATGCGGGGATTAACAGCTTACAAAAAAAAACTTTATGGTTTTTATATAGATAAAGCAAGTTCATAATAAGGAAGTTGTAACATAAAAAATCTAAAACTTTTAAAATAGATAATACATACCAGAAGCAGTTTTTACTTTGTAACTGGATCCACCTGAAGCATTAATATGCCTCACAATAGTTATGTAGTCACCATAAATATGGTGTTTGTAGGCCCTTGGACTGCTGTTCTTGATTTTTATCTCAATGGTCGCAGAGTTAGCACCCTTTTTTATAAATGCTAAAAAATAAATTCCGGTTTTAGTATTATACTTTGAAGTAATGATTTGTACCAACAATAACAGAATGCCAGCAACAGTAGAGTAGCATGAGAGTGGTATGTGGAGTATTTGTGTTGCTCGGAGTTACAATACACTACGGAGGTTCATTTTGAGCCAACCTTAGGTTACATGAGATAAGAACAGGAAAAAGAACAAACTTGTTACTCACAACGTAAATTACTTCCTCGATTTGTAGCAGACGCTCTTCCACCTAAGCCGACAACTAAAGCAGTCAAAATTGCACTTTTTCCACTCCCATTGCGACCAATAATAAAATTAACGTTTTTGTTTAGATTTACTTCTAAGTTGTCGTGACAAAAAAAGTTGCGAACATGTATGTTGACAATGGAACCATCCATATCCTCTTGTCCATCTTCGATCAAATCACTATCAGGTTCCATTTTAAAAATCAAATTGAATTATATTTTATTTCAAACTGCGCCAAGCGCCATAAAAATGCCGGAAAAACCAAAGACTAGGACTGGACAAACAAACATGAAAGAAACAAATAAAACGATAAAACGTCAAAACAATGTCGTCAGCAGTCAGCACCATAGATACAGAATTCTATATCTATGGGTCAGCAGCGAGTTCTTTTTTTACCCCTAAGGGAAGGCTATAGCCTATCGACCATATTACCTAATCTAACGTCACTTTTAACGTTAACGTCTTTCGTAGTACTAGTGGCATTAGAAGTATTTGGCAGCAAATGTATCAAGTCTCATATATTTGCTGCCAAATACTTTAAAAACATTAGAATGCGTACATCTGTATTCTAATAAACACAATCTACGAAGATATTGCTTAAAAGACTTTATACCCAAGCCAAAAATATTAAAAAAATATATTTAATGTGCTCCTGCTCGAGGTGCTCTGTGAAATCTATGGTCAGTGGCTCTGTTGCTCTGTGGTCAGTGGTCTATTGTTTTTGTTTTATGTTTAGCTAGCCCCACAGAGTACTTTGTACTGTAATCTGTATAATATGTATCTAGAAATTCAGTAATTTGATATTTTCATTTATTAAGTGCACCGTCCTCAAAAATGGATTCAAATTTAACAAGTAAGTTCCATGACGTGTTTTTTAATTCGTCAAAAACCTAGGTTTTGTTCGTCGTCTGTAGATTCCAAAAATATGTTCCAAGGTTATACCTCCATGAAAAGTGGTATTTTGGCAAAAAAAAAACAGAATTTGTTAAAAAAAAGGTTGTTAAGATTATTTATCTTAGCTATGCTATTTAAAATCTGCTTTGAAACCTCGGTAGGTACTTACTAGGAAAGAAAAAATAAATAACGTCAAGAAATCTAGATTTGCCTGTTATGGTAGTTTAACTGCAACAATTCAGTCAAATCTGTTCTAATTAGTGGATTGTAGTGAATCCTCAAGTTACATATACAAAACAGGTAAACGCTACAGTTATTGGCCTCTATACAGCTAGGTTATTACTTATTGTAGGCCGCCAAAGTTAAAATGGCCAATAACTGTATATTGTCCAATAACTGAAGATTAACCCCAGAAATCAATTTTACTGGCATGTAGGTTAATTTGACCTATGATTGGGCTATTTAAAGTACCTGTGATTTGATTTACGCTGTTAAATTTTTAATTTTTTTAACATTATATATTTATTAGGTAACTATCAGAAAAATTATTACGAGGAGGATTCTTGTAATATTTATTTATTTGACTTGAAAATAAAAATATAAGTAAGCATACAAAAAATTGGTGTGAAATGAGATTTTATTTCTATAGACTTACAATAAAAAAATAAACAATCAAAAACAATTGCAACTTCGCAACCACTCGTTGGTTTGGTTGAGCTGGTTTAGTAGGCATCTACTGACTTCGTCTGATCAATACTGGATTCAAGAAATGCGGCATCATCCACGAAGGTTGCAACAGTTACGTTTGCAGCTTAAGGTAGGTCATGAGTGAAGATGTTGTACAGCGTACAGCATTGGACCAAGGACCCAGCCCTGAGGCACCCCCGCATGGCAGGTATGCAGTGAAGATCTCGCGCTACATTGCTTAACTTCAAACTTTCTCTCATTTAGGTAAGACTTTATCAGAAGATAGAACGATTGTGGAAGGGTTTTTTAAATTTTATACAGCAGGCCTTTATGCCATACTCGGTCGAAGGCCTGTTGGACGTCAATGAAAGCGGAATAATAAATATCTACTGCATTCAGTTTTTGAGAGGACTTCATCTTGTATTATGACTTTAAAGTTATTAACAAAATAAAATTTACATAAAGCCTAAAGCTAGGTAAAATTGACCTATGACATTACAACAACCCAGATATGGAGGTACTCACCAAAGCAATTCTACCTTCTTGTGTTAGGTCTCGATAGCAACTAAGTTGGTTAGATCAATCACAGCAATCGAAGAAAGTATGCAAAAGAGATTGCAAATATACGAATGGCGTATAAGTAAAAATGACAATATATAATTATCAGTTTAATGACTCATCATCATCATTTCAGCGCCGATAGACGTCCACTGCTGGACATAGACCTCCCCCAAATGTCGCCACAATAACCGGTCCTGTGCGTCTCGCATCCATCGGATTCCCGCAACCTTCATTAGGTCATCGGTCCACCTTGTAGGGGGCCTTCCAACACTGCGTCTTCCATTACGCGGTCGCCACTCCAGAACCTTTCGGCCCCAACGGCCATCTGTTCTGTGAGCAATGTGATGTCGGTGACCTTGGTTCTCCTGCGGATATCCTCATTCCTGATTCGATCACGCAAGGAAACTCCGAGCATGGACCTTTCCATTGCCCTTTGGGTGACTTTGAGCCTTCTGATGAGTCCCATTGTGAGCGACCACGTTTCGGAACCATATTTTATGTCATCACTGGCAACACGCACTGGTCATAGACTTTCGTCTTGAGACACTGTGGTATATTCGACGAGAAGATACCGCGCAGCTTCCCGAACGCTGCCCAGCCGAGTCGGATTCGACGGTTGACCTCTTTCTCGAAATTAGATCTACCCAACTGGACTGTCTGTCTACCCAACTGGACTGTCTGTCCAAGTCAGTCCAAGGTAGACGCTAGAAGATACTCGAACTACTACTATACTAGATACTCGAAGTTGTGGACGTATCCACAACTTCGAGTATACAATATAGTCTCCAATCTTGATAGGAGTGGGTGCTACATGGTTGTTATCTTTAGTTTTGTCCATGTTCATTTTAAGACCCACTCTTTCGGAAGCTCTACTGAGGTCATTGAGCATTGTGCTGAGCTCTTTCGTAGTCTCAACCATGACTACTATGTCTAACTTGAATGACTAACTCAAACAAAAAACAAAAAAATATCATACGAAAAAAAAAGACGAAAGTTAAAAAGGCTATTAAAAAGTTAGATTTTTGTCTAAAAACTGATCTGCTGATGGTTTAGTTTAAATACTAAACCATTAAAGGTCCTTAAAGTTCAAATTTCATTTTGAATGTTGTAAATTAGTTTGCATTACATACAGGGGTGTCGACTGCGTGGGTGCTCGGGGGCTCGCTCGAGCATCCATGAGAAATAAACATTGGGTGTACCCCTGAGAATAGACATCAAGAAACAGATCAGTAATCGCCTTTTAGAGATGGAAGTTTTTTCATTACTTAACGACCCGTTTAGCGCAGTGGTTTAGAGCGCCGGTTGAAACGCAAGGGTCGCGGGTTCGATTCCCGCACCAACACAAATGTTTGTTGATGAAGCAGATATTTGTGTTGGGTCTGGGTGTTTGTGGTACCTTCGTTATTCCTGGTTTCCATAGTACAAGGGAAAACGTTAGTTTGGGACCATGAAAATGTATATTGTGATGTTGTCTCAATTTATTATTTATTAACGATGCGGGCAACGGATGCTAGTTACTGATGCCGGGTATCCGTTATCAAAATATCGATCAGTGTGCATTTCTCTTCTCACACTTCGCCACTTTTTCGAGTCATCAAATGAGCATGAGCACCCATGAAGTTTTCTAAAAGCTGGCGCCCCTGATTACATATCAAGTGATGTGGAAACAAGGAGAATGCGAATAAGTAAAGGTTTAAAAAGTGTATTATATTTGTTGTTGTGTGTTTCATTTGTGTTGCGGGGCTACATTGATGTAAACCACGCGCCAACACGTTCGGTGGTTGGGAAAACGCACCTCCCAACCAAGGGTGTTGAAGGTCATGTATTACAACTGCTGTCTACACGGATTGAAACTAGCAAAGTCACCTTGATTGGAACGCTAGTTTGCAACCGTCTGGTCAAAAGCCAATTAGAATTTATGACCAAGACAAAAATGATTTCAGTAAAATACTGAAATGGGTATTAATCAGTAAAAGTCTGACACTCCCTCTCACTTTGCCTAGAGCGGGAGAAGTTATTTGATGATTATCCACCTAAAAAAAGTAAACTGCCAGGCATAAATACTGTGCTCACATACACATATAACAATAGGACCTTACCGAATAGGAATAGGGCTCAAATAAACTAGGGCTAACAGTAACAAAACTGACTAGCAAGGCAACCAGTTACCACAAGTAGCACCAGTTTACAAGTAAAACTCAAAATTCTGCACTATTCTTCTGTCACATTTGAACAAGGTGTTGAAACTTTAACAAAATTAATGAATTGTATTGTCCTTACAGCTACTAACACTTTAGATCTAGTACAAGTCCACAAAGTGCAAATTTCATTTTGTGCAGAACCCTATGCGCCAACGTTGAGCAGACGCGACGTTAACGTTGCAATATTCTTGCGTACATCTCTAACCGCGACGTTAACATCGCGTCTGTTCAACGTTGGCGCTTTACCACTAGAAAAACGCAACGTTAACATCGCGTCTGCTCAATGTTGGCGTTACCACTAGAAAAACGCGACGTTAACATCGCGTCTGCTCAACGTTGGCGCTGCGCAGACGTTGAAGAAGCGCCAACGCTCGTAAAACGCCAGTGGGATAGCGGCCTATCTACTGTTTCCCATAATTACTAATTGTCACTGATTTTGTAAATAATATCTTGTTTACTTGTAAAATTTTAGGCATGTGGGTGAGTTTCTTCACGGCTGCAGGTATACCATCAGATGTGTCTGCAACATACGCACTGACGTTTACTGAGAACCGCATTCAAAATGACATGCTTTTAGATTTGAACAAAGAATACTTACGAGATATGGGAATCTCGAGGATGGGAGATGTTATTGCTATATTGAGGTAAGATATGTTTAAATAACTTGATATTATAAAGCGATAAAATGATTTGTTTGTAGGAACTGATAATTTATGTTGTGCTAAATTACTGTATGCAATAAATAGTCTTTTTAACCCAGAAAAATGTAAAGGGTAAGCCACTGGGCACGCCACAATTATGGCGGTAAGTCCCCTCTTTGAGGCGTGGTTGGAAAGACCTCACGGCGTCCTCATCTTCCGCATGACGCAGGTTCTCACCGAACATGGGAAGTTCCTGCACCGGATTCGTGCGGAAGTGACGCCCGGGTGTCGCCACTGTGTGGAACGCCCGGAGGACACGGTGGAGCACACGGTGGAGGTGTGCCCCGCTTGGGCAGAGCAACGCCGTGTCCTCGTGGGGGCGATTGGCGGCGGCGATCTCTCGCGCCGGGCCTTGGTACAGGCCATGGTCCGGAGCGAGGAGGAGTGGCAGGCGGTCGCCTCCTTCTGCGAAGCAGTAATGCTAGCAAAGGAGGCGGCCGATCGCGTGAGGCAACAATCTTCACGCCCCAACTGCCGCCGGGATTCCGATCCTGATTTCCGGCCACCGTAGACGCGGGCTTGCGGACGGCGAGCAATGGGTAGCCTGCCGTCCAACCGTCCGGTAACCGTCCGGACCGAGCCCAAGTCGTCGACGGCGCGTATTGTTCCACGCGCGCCTCCGGGAGATGTCAGCAAATCGTAGGGGCCCAGCAGGGTCGAAGCCTACTGGGGCCATGGGTAGTGTGAAAACGAAACCCGGGGCCCTGGGACGAAGGCAACGAAGGAACAGGAGTGGGTTTTTAGTCAGTAAAAGTCTGACACTATCTCCCGCTCCGCCCAAGAGCGAGATTTGTCATAATATTATTTTCCCACCTAAAAAAAAAAAACACTGAAGTGTAGCTACGAGAAATAGCTTGTTACAAATGCACATACAACCCAATTATAAACACTCTTAAAAAGAATAAAAACTAATATTTGTCAACCAATTGGTGTAAAAGTAGTTCTCTTGCACTATTCACACTCCTAAACAAAGTCCTCTTGCCACTCCTTCCATTTTTGGACTGTTAACCTGTGTGACAGAATATCTTAGTCATAACACTTAATATTGTATGATCTACTAGCACTTTTCCCACGACTTCGTTTACGTGAAATTCGTCCTTTCTCCTACATATGCAGGATGCAACAAATAAAAAGACCACAACTAATTAAATCATGCACCAGACGCTTGCAAGACCAACAGGGGTGACCTTGCTAGTTTCGCGTGCGCGGGCACGTTTTTCTAACCACAGTGCAGTGACTGATTTGCGAACATGTTGGCGCGTGGATTAAATCCGTGTAGCCGCAACACAAATCAAGCTCCAACCAAGGTTACCTCTGCAACGCTGGATTGCAACCGTCTCTTCTTTTTGCTGCTGTTGTGTTGGGGGTAGATTTTTGAACAACCCAAATAAGTTAATCCGACTTTTCGGTAAAATTTAATTATACAGTGTTTTTTTTAGTTTCCTCATGCCAATTTTCTAGTTTAGTAGTTCAAAAAATATGATTCTTTCATAGAAACTGTGACATCCCCTAAACTGTATTCTGAGGGTAGTTTTGAAAAAACTATTAATCTCTTTTTTATTCAGACCTGTGTGTTGCAGGCGAAATAGATAGAGATATTTAAATCTACAACCATTATACCAATGCAATAATTTTGCTAATTTAAGACTACTCGAACATTGATTGACATTTTACAGGATCTCTTAGTACAAGAGCCAGGGCAGCTCTGAATTTTATATTTTAAGCGTGTTAATATTATTGATGGCAGGCACGCTAAGCAGGTGCATGAGAGCACAGCTCGCGACCGGGTGCTGAGCTCGGCGGCGCCCGTCGCCGCGAAGGTGCCGGTAGCCGCGGTCACCGGGCGCGCCACTGTGGCGCAGCCATCATCTCGTAAGTACCCTGAAAACTAGTGAAATCAAGTTTGCCCACAAGTTATACATGGCGGATTTGCTGACTAACCCCCAATTTCTGTGTTCAGTGACTTCAGTGCCTGAAAATATGTCTACAAAACATACAAGCATACAAGCCAAAAATAAACCAAGCTCATCAAAATTACTGATTTCCTTATGAAAAAGCTTAAAGCCGATATTTTTGACGGATCAGAATTTATGCAACTTAAGAAAGATACGGAATTTAGAAGTTATATAAATGAGCTTGGATTAGGCGTTTTGACAGATTTCATCTCATGTGATGCAAAACTTATCGGAAACATAAAATCAGAAAATATTGATAATATGTTGGTGACCTACTTATACTATAAATAAAAAGATTTGGGGTGCAATATGAGCATATTAAAATTTATTTTACAGCCGCCAGCCGTATATTGGAGCACTACACGCGCAACCCGCAAGTGGAGTCCACCAGCCCTACATCTCAACTCAAGCGGAAATCTCTTGAAACTGCGTAAGTTTATTTAAGTATTTGTACTAGAAAGAAAGAAAAATTAGGACTGTTATGAAAGAAAAGGGAGTCAGTCAGTGATAGCGTGATAGTGGACCTCGAGTAACATGGGAAGGTATGGTAGGAATGTGATGATGTGATGATACAAGTTGGGAAAATATATGTCACGCGTCGTCCTCGCAAAACGGCCATCGCTCAGTCTAACGGGAACATAAGAAATACAAGTGCTTTTTTTAAATTTAACTTTTGCAAAAGCGTTTTTAACTCGTTTTCACTTACAAATTGTTTTCACATAATTTTTATTCGCTATTGTAAAATAGAACTGTTTATTGTCTGACAGTGACGAAATCAGCTTGAAGAAGTCGCGTCTCATACGTTTTGCGGCAACGCAGCAGAAGCCAGCGCCCAAAGAAGGTATAATATCCATTTGTCATTGTGCTTACCAAGTGTGTTTTAGTGATCCTTATCTAAAGATAAATTGGCTGCTGTTTCCTTAGGGTATTTATAAATTATAATTATTTCTTTCAAGGTCCATCTAAAACAGTGTTCGCCAGGCTTGGCAACTCAGAACCTGTGAAGGTCTCAACTGCCACAACCAAGGTCTCAGTCAAACCAATCTATGCACGCCTTGGTTCCAAGTCCGACCACCAAGAAGATGATCAGTCCATTCCAATAGACAAAGACGCTCTCAAATACGAAGGAATCCTCAAGAGCTTGCCTGACATCTCGAAAAAGGTTTTCACAGTTACCACATCAAAGAATAGTGGCAGGAAAATAGCTGTGGGAACTATGAGAGCTGATGAGACCCCAGTCAGTGTTAAAACGAAATTGGCAGTCCCCAAGTCTAAATCTGTCAAGTTTTCAAGTCACATCCAGTATAAAGAAATAGAAACCGTTCGGAGCACGAATCAGAAGGAAGTAGCTCCGAAGCCCGTCATAAGACCTGTTCAGAAAACGGTCCAGAAGTTTACGCCGGTGTTTAACAAACCTGAAAGAAGGTTGTCTATGCCCGAGGCTGCTAACAATGGAGTGAAGGCTAGACTAGGAGATAAGAATACAAACAATTTGACCATCACTAGGAACGTTTTTAACAGATTAGGAGTTTGATGTTTTAGGACAGTTCTAATGTATGTGATTTACTGATTACGTAATACTTTTTGAGACTGCTGCCAGTGTAAAAGATTTAAAATATCTTTGATGCTATTCTTATTACCAGCAATAATTTAACAGCGGAAAATCGACTATTAATCCGATGTAATGGAAATCATAGGCCACTGTGGAAACTTACTATTGAGAATAGTTAGCTGCGAAAAAATGCGAGAGCAGCACAGTGCGGGTACACATTGTGTGTAATCTGTACCGTTAGGAGTTTTCAAAAGAGTGATTGTTGAAAGAATATTGTACAGACAATTATTCATTATAGTTTTACGTGTAACTTGTTTGTATTTGTGTGACGTCAGTCAGTACTGCTTATTTGTTTTTGACATTTGATTTGTGTAGGTAATGAAACTCAAAGTGTGCGAAGCATCTTTTGTCGGCTGTCGCGTGTATTGTGTCTAGTCGACAGAACAATTGATGCGCATTTGTTCAATTTCGCAGTTTGGCAATTTAGTATAGTTTGGCGTTAATTTATTGGCGTAAATTAATAAAATTAAGTTTTAACTATTGTAACTCTACTTACATTTTTTTTTTGTCTATCTGTTTCACTCTTACGAGTTTCTGTCATAGTCTGTCGTCTGGTCATAATGTTGGTCTGAGTCTGCGAAGAAATTCTTTTATTTTGAAGTTTAATGTTTGGAGATATATATTGGTTTTACTGTTAATTCACAATAAATACTCTCTAGCGTTTGATGGTCTATTAACAGTTTGCACGTGTTATTGGCAAACTTGTGGTGTCTTTTTCACAAATGCCATTAATGAAGAGTTTTTGGCGTTGCTGAGACATCACCTTACACACCTTTTTCTGCAGCCCTGCTGAGCATCGCCATGGCGTATTTACATTCTGTACATGGCCAGAACGCAAGGGTGTGAAACTAGTCGCGTATAGATTGGAAATCACTTTTTAATCGAGGTCTTCCAATTTAATACAAGAGTAGTACGCAAATACTCGCGTATACTTCGTAGTGACCTAACTACCTAACCTTTTTCCATAATATACAGTGCCAATACGAATATGAACTAATCGTGCGTAGATCGGAATAATCGCGCCTGGATTAGGTTATGTTAGAATAGTGACCATTAGAACACGATGGCGAGCTAACGAAGTGATCATGTGGGTTAGGTTAGAACAGTGACCATTAAAGCGTGAAGGCGAGCGAACACAGCGAGCGTGCCGCGGCAGCGGCCGCCGAGCGCCAGATCCCCTTCTAATATTAGTGAATCATTTGGTTTAGCTTAAGTTAAAAATCGCTCCTGGTTAAGGTCAGGTTAGAATAGTGAACATTAGGACGTGGTGGCGAGCTAACGAAGCGATCATGTGGGTTAGGTTAGGTTAGAACAGTGACCATTAAATCTAGATCCTCTTCTAATGTTAGTGAATCATTTGGGTTTGGTTAAGTTAAAAGCCAGTATTTTTTTATCTAATTCTACATTAACAACGTTAAAACTTAATTCCATTATATGCATAAATAATTTTATTAAACTATATCGCAGCTTTTGTCAGACGTAAGTGATGTTAACTGTAGTATAGTTTAGAAATACGTTACCTATACAAGACCAGTGAGCAGAATTCGTGTATACATTGTAATTGCAGATTAAAAAATAGCAATACAAAGTATACGCGAGCAGTTTCCTATGGCTCCGTTCTGGCCTTGTATACAATGGAAATACGCATGTGCACGTCTAAGTTAAAAACTATACACGAGTAGTACGCAAAATTCGTGTATACATTGTAATCGCAAATTTAAAAACTGCACTACAATGTATACGCGAGCAGTTACCTATGGATGCGTTTTGGCTATGTACAGAATGTAAATACGCATCGCCATGTGTCTTACTGATCTTAGACAATCTTCTTCTATTTGTGACGATGTTTGGCTTGTTGTACTGCATCACAGATCTTAGTGTTGTCTCACTAGGTCAGATCATCAATGGGTATATGGAGCTATGATCTGTCAGTTTACGGGGTAGGTACGTCTTTTGGGTTTATGGGGCTACATCCTCTGGATCTTTGGGCTACGTTCTCCGGGTCTGGTACATGACTAGGTGCCAACGACTACATTGCCAAGAACTGCGCAATTGAGTGAACCGTGTGAACGCAACATTTCAGAAGGATTTTCCCACACATTAGCCATTAATTTATCGTAATATCTTCGTTATTTTGAGCATTTAAATCGTTTTATGCTATGTTATTTCATTAAAATTTAATTGGACCGCCATCATTCTATAAGAATACGACGAATATGCATAATAGTATTATTCGTATATTTTTATGTATAAAATTTTGTCGTATCGACGCCATCAGACATTTTGTGTTAGTAAAGTAGTCAATACTGCCTGTTGATTTCATTATGGCTGTGTTTGAATGAATAATTCGAGATATTTTCAATCCTCCAAATCGAGTACAAACATTAACGTTGTCTATTTAAAAGCCTTATTATGACATATCGATCGTGATTTTTGCATGAAACGGCTATATTTTGTCGTTCTTATCCAGAGAAACTGATTGACCTTATCTTGACTTTTCATCATTTCACACTACATAGCGGCCTCTGTTTATATAAATAGATAGAAGAAGAAAAAAACAATTTTTTCAATAAAACTTATTTTCTCAATTTTTTCTTATTCTTATCTATTTATAAGACATATCCCCAGAGTATACAAAGCAAAATTGCTTTTTCATAAAAAAGCGAGACATCACTTTTTCTAGTTCGTGAATTGAATTGCAACATAACGAAATAAAATGTACATAATAACAGTTTTATAGCGTGGTCGGAATTTTGATTGTATAATGTCTGGAATATGTGGAAAAAAAACGTAAAACGCTCAGAATTATATGTAAAATTTATACCAAAATAAAGTAGGAAATTAAAATTGTATAATTTTTTGACATTTAGTAATTAATTATAAATTTATTGATTTTGAAACTGCGAAAATGCAGTTGCGAATATCTTTGCCATGCGTCGGTTGTTAGAACTAGAGATGGGCTTTGTGATGATTTTTAAATATCAATGACTGCATAACAATGATAGAAAAGTATCTATGATCGCGGAACGGTTTAGTTAAAGTATCATTTTTTTATTATTGATATACTTAAACCAGTGCTTGACTGCGATCCCACCTGATGGTAAGCAGTGATACAATCATTGATGGTGAATCATTTCAGTTATTTAGTAGGAATGGGCCGTATTTTCAATCGTCCACCTTATGGGAATCCTCTAAGTTACTAGGTGTCATAGTGTGGTCGTATGTCACCAAATCACTGTAGTTCGCGTTCATTTCATTTGAGTAATGATTCAAAAGCATTGATGATTTTATCGTTGTCTTTGCAAGATAATTAAAAAAAAAAAACGTAATATCGAACTCAACTCTAGTTCGAACTGTGAATGTACGACAGAACGCAATTTAATTTTCGAGTGACTGTGTTGTCTCTGTAAAAAGCATTGTTTGCAATGCAATTTCAACCTTAAATGATAAATGACATTTATTCTGCAAATAGGTTTATAAAACACTTTTACACGTCAATTTTTTTTTGTCATTTTAAACTAGATAAGGCCGGTGTTTCCTAGCTGACTACCCTGAGAAGAAACACCGAAACAAACTCAGGGGTCAAAGTCTCTTTTAAAGTCCATACAGTAAATATGTAATGGTCAAATCACAAGAGAACCATGCAGATTTGTCTGAGATGGTCTTTTGAAGAAAGAACCATACAGATTTGAGTGGACCTGTCCAGTCAGTGCAAGCATTTGTCAGTATTCGCAAAGCTCAACTCAGGACTACTAAGGAGCTCAACGACTTGACGAACAATACCAAAGAAAGGACATTTGGGCAGGCCGCAGAAAATACTCAAATTGCCAGACATACTTACGTTAAAATTACTGAAAAGGAAAAAAAAAAGCAATCAACATAGTCCTCACGTTCACAATAATAAAAGAAAATATAATAGTTTACAAAATGTAATACTTAGTAAAGTAAATATTTACTTATGTCAAAATTTTATTGAAAAAAAAAAATAATGTCAAATTGCAAAATAAAGATAATCTACAATGTAAGATTGTAAAAAAAAGCACAATTGAAAATAAAACAAAAGAAAGAGAAGAAAATAATAATAATAAACAACAGTTGTAGTGCGTACTGGAGCAGATCAATCTCAAGCCTTTTCGTCCTCAACACAGTCCTTTATAGTGTAAAAAGCCTTTTGGCAAAGTTTACGCTTTACAAATGATTTGAATTTATTAAGGCTTAGTTGTTGAATATGACTAGGGAGTTTATTATAGAAGTGTATACATTGGCATCTACCTGGTTGTTGTTAAAAATTTATAATTATCTCGAATTCTGAATTCAAATATTGTAGGAATAGTGTGATGGCCAAAGCTAATTATTGTTTGAAGGTGTGGGTGGGTGAAAGCTATATACGTGCGTTTGTCAGTGCTACGTATTTTTTCGATTTTAGTGAACTTTTAACTGAGTGAATTGATCGAGACTGTTTCCTGTGCTTGACTGCTTGTGTCTTTGGTTAAGCTTACTAAAATCTACCACGAAGTACAGTTCGACGGTTACTTCCACTGGGCCTCCGTCCCAACGTGACACTTGCAGAATAGCCGCAACCGGCTCAATTGCCAAACCAAAAAAAAAAATTGTTTGAAGGCAACAGAATTGTCATAAGATTTTTTTTTTTGATTATGTAAATAATAAAGGTGACATTTGTGACATTTCATTGAATTAATTACAGTATTAAATAAAAAGTTTGACTAGTAATTACACAAACAATTGTTTAAACCCTTTTATGCATTTTGTAATACAAAACATCCATGATTAATTAAATTTACAGCTAAGAAAAGGTGAATTATAAAAAAAAGAAACTAGATACTTACGTTAAGAAATTTTTTTTTTTTAATTATATAGAATCTCTAAATGCGTATCACTAGAGTATCTCTAAATAAAACGACTCTGTAACGTCTTTCCTATTTTTGTTATGTACAATTTTGGATTCAACTTATCTACTAAATATAATTCAAAGGTGCTACTTCTTTTTCATGACATTCATTATTATAGCCAAATAGAAACAGTAGAAATTCTACAATACAAGTGTTCAATGAATATATTTTTTACACCACCTGCTTGATAATATCCTTTTCTGTTCCTAGGGAGATAATTTAGTAGGTATAAGAGAGCCCTAGGGAATAATAAGATTTGAATTTGGAACATCAAAAATCATTATTTTGAAAAAAATAAACACATTAGGTGATTTAAAATGTACCTACGTGCGTCAAACAAGTTTATTCAAAAATTAAACTGGCCGCTAACAAAAAAAAAATAAGAATAAAATGTAGTTGCTGAAGAGTGTCAGTAAAAATTCGTTTAAAATCAAAGAGATTTAAAGAGATACAATATAGTTAGTCTTTGTTTAAAATCTCAAAACATGTCGAGTGATAGTTAAGATTTACTTGTAAATAATAGATATATTTCTTTAATACATATATAATTTGTTTTAGTAAATTGTCTTTCAATTCTCTCACAAATGGTGTAAAAAGTATAGACTATGCGACACGGAGTTAAAGCTGTCTTCGTCTTGAGCGGCTTGAATTCCTCACTTTACTCAAGTTTCTAAATTAACTCCCTCGCAATGCTCGGGAGTTAATTATATGGGTCCCTCACTGGCGTTCGGGATTTGAACTTAGCAACCTTCGTTTTGTTCGGAATTCAACATGCCGCCCGTGATTTACAGACACTGCTTTATCCCTTAGTCACATAATCTACTATTGTTTAACATCAGACAACGGCCGTTTTACTTTAGACGATAACGATATGATATCATGGAACTGGTACGGTGGCATAACGCACCCTTTAACCGCTTGCGTCGGATAGGTCCGACGAATATTTTCTTGTCCTATTCGCCAGGTTCGTGTGTTTGCAACTAGGTACCTACTCCATCTCGTTTAGCTCTTCAGTCCCCTAAGGCTACAAAAGAGCTGACGAGATGGAATATTTGGTCGTGGCTGTGCGACCCTGGCCGAATAAACACTACAGTGTTTTTCGGATATTTCCGACGTAGGCAACTCGACAATGTCAGATATATTATGCGACTACCAGCCCCACGATATCGTGTCGTTATCGTTAGCACTTGACGTTAAAACGGCAATCGCATAGTATTCTAAAGATGTTGACCCTGATTTGAGAATAGTCTACTGTGCTTATGTGTCAGCGCAGACAGAATAGAATTATCTACACTAATATTATAAAGAGGTAGTTTGTTTTTTTTTTTGTTTACTGTACCCCATAACAACTTATAAGTGGATAACAAAGTTCATGTACCTAAAGTGCGTTTTTTAATCCCAGATAATGATTTGACAAGTCCAAATGTCAAACTCCAGAAATATGTTGCCTGCTTTTTGATACAAGTGATGTCTCCAAATTCGATTTTTTTATACCGGTTCTTTTAATAATACAACCTAAGCAAAGTCTAATATGAATTGAAGATTGAAATAATTAGAAATATTCAAAAATATTACCATATTTTTTTACACTCGGACTTTTACTTATACTGAGGACTCACAAAACCGTTTTTACCCGCATCCGCTGCGGTTGCGGGCCCGCAGCTTCTGTAGAATGCTAGAGATATATGTATCCCGCTCCCCGCTGCACCGGCGGCAACTAGTAGAATGGTGTGGGCCACGGTCACCCGCAGACTCTGCAGGTTGCGCCCGCACTCTCTGCGGTCGGTTAACACCCGTAGTGGCCTTCAGGGGGTAGAAAAATCCGATGCGAAATCCGAAAATCGATTGATGCACCCAGAACTTTATAGGCCTTCTTTTTTTAATTTTTCTGTGAAGTAAGTATAACGCAACAGCTCGTTTCTGGTGTATGTCCACGGTGGTCTGGAGCTCAATTGATAATGAACCGCCCGTCTTGCGATTGTCATCTGCTGCCAAGTGTTCAAGCGATAACCCCAACTGCGACGGCTGTATAACCACACAAAACTCCGGTCTCGTGAGTTTAGAAATAAACTAGCTCCACCGTGGCGGGCGCGGTTGAAAATCATGAATTCTTAGCTACTTTCTTTTACCAGGGAGCTCCAGTCACAACACAATTTTATATCCGGTTTACAAGAGCGGAACGAGACAGTCTCAGTTTATGCTTTAGAATTAAAAAAGTTATCATCATTGGTCGTCAATATTTTTTCAAGATGGGAATTCATCCAATGACTTCTCCCGGTATGGGCGGGGCAGGAGGGCGTGTCAGACTTTTACTGCCTAAAACTAGATCGGCTCTACTGAGCTCCTACGGTTTGCTGACATCTCTTTGAAGAGCGAGTGGATCACTAAGCGCTGTCGACGAATGGGGCTCAGTCCCGGCAATTACCGGACTGCTGGACGGCAAGCTACCCATTGCTCGACGTTGGTATTGACATTGTGGTAGTCGGGATTGGGGTCTCGGCGACTGGAGCGAAAAGATGTTCGTTCCCTCACTCGTGCAGCCTCCTCCTTCGCTAGCATTACTGTTTCGCAGAAGGAGGCGACCCCCTTCCATTCCTCCTCGCTCTGGACCTTGGCCTGTACTAGAACCTGACCATGTCCGGTGAGGACTTGGTTCATGCGGAAGATGAGGACACCGTGACGCCTCTCCAGCCACTCCTCAAAGAGGGGACTGACCGTCATCGCATCATGGTTATGGCGTGCCCATTAGTCGTCAAGCTGTGAATTCACATGACTGCATTACAAGAAACGGACACTTGATTCGTTTATCGCTAAAATTTTATAAGAGATCCATGCGAAATAGTACAAAAAGAGGACTTATGATTGTTTAATTTTAACTATTATTAGTTTTCAAACCGAAGTCCTATCATTACCTATTATTAAAGTTGTAATAAAATGTCAGCAGAAATATCACTGAGTAATTCTATATTTTTGTCTGGGTTTGGTGATAACAAATCGAGACGAAAAAGTAAAATGACGCAGCTTTTGCTAGTCTTTAATTCTTAGGCATGCCATTAATGAAGAGTTGAAGTTAATTCTTAGGCTTAAATTATATTTTATTTTATGAGTTAGACATTTGCATCTTTCAAATTAAGTACCTTCAGAAAATACAAAAACTTACCATAATTAGTTGCATTTTAAAATGAAACTATTTTTACGAATATTTCCTTTTTTTTTGTTTAATATCGGTTGCGGTACCTCACTATTTATGAAATGGAAAAAACATGCAACATTCGAATTGTCAAATCATTATCTTTAATTAAAAAACAGATTTTACAAGATCTACATGGCGAGCTTAACTCAAAATTGAGTTTTCTTCCAGGAAACCATTGAGTGATAGAGAGAGATCACAATAGAGAGTAGGATACAGTGTACAATTTTGAAATTAAAAAAAATACAAAAAAAAAGATTTTTTTATTGATTTCTTGAGTCATGACAAGTTTTTTTACAGTCAATGTAAATCAAAAATTTTGATGTCCTTATAACACCATTGCCTTTTATTGTAATAATCACACAGCGCACATTGTATCACATTCTAAGTACACGACTGTGCGGGATAATGATCCCTGATTTATCAATCACTGCGTAAAAGTGATAATTTAAATCACACATGTTACAAAGTACTTTGTGGAGCCGTACTTCAACTCACAGAGCACTTTGTAAAATACTCTTAGCTAAGCGCGCTCTAGCGGGCGGCATACTTACATACAAAAGATGCTCTCGGGTTGCCACGCTATACATTATCTTTTATATTTTTCATACAATAAAATATAATTTGTCAAAAATAGAGGCAATGTAAAACAATAGTAAGTAATCTAATAATCAGTTTATTCCAGGAGCTTCTGGGTACCACTCTCAGGAAAACAATGATGACACCAATTTTAAATGCAGATCCAGATTCTCTAGAAGCATATCTACTACACAGAAAAACACGTCAAGGCGTAAACGTCCGTATCTTTTTTTTTTTTTTTGTTAACATACAAGTTTGATTTTTTCACAGCTTCAAGGGACCGCAGATCTATGTATATTATGGTTTTAATTTCAACTCGATACCTCCACGCGTTCCCGAGATACAGGGTCTTGACAGACAGACAGACAAAAACAACACTTTGTTGTCTCTTTTTGTGTTTTTTGTGCTGTTTATTTGTTGTTTGTTATAAATAAACTAACACTGGAATGAATATCGCAATAATACATATCTACTGAATAATAATTCCTAATATTAATAAGCAACTATGAAAGATAGTGTTCTTTCACTTTTTTTTTGAAAACTGCAAGAGTTTGGCAGCCCTTAGAAGTCGGTGGAGTGGGGAGGGGATTTAAGGAGATTCTTAAGATGCGACTGCAAGGTGCATCAGAAGGACGAGAGTAGGAAAATCGTTCCCGCAGGTAAGAGGGAGTTTTAGGGTTGTGAAGGATGTTAAATAGCAGACGTAATATCCGAGTGTTCCTGCGAAGTCGTATATCCTACTCTACCCAACTCTCCTACTCTACCCTATTCAAAAAAAAAATATATCCTATGTCCGTCTCCTGGTTCTAAGCTACCTCCCCACCAACTTTCAGGCAAATCGGTTCAGCCGTTCTTGAGTTGTATATAGTGTAACTAACACGACTTTCTTTTATATATATAGATTTCTTTATTTTTTTACTTACACTTGTGTGTGTCAATAAATTATTATTATTATTTAAAAGCTCCTCGGTTGCTTCCAAATAACAGGCATCGTCTATGATGGGCTGAATCAGTGTTTGGGCAAGGGAAATTTTGGTCTTCAAGGGCAAAAAGCTCTGAAGGCATTTTAACGAATGAAACGTGTAATGCAGTTTTCGACTGACTTCAGCGACATGGGCAGTCCACGATAAATTCGAGTCCATGATCACCCCAAGGTTTTTAGCAGTCTTCACGTAGTCAATCTGAACTCCATTCAACCAGAGTGAAGACAGCTACGCAAGGTCCAGCTTGTTCCGCATATAGGTACCTGCCACCGGTAACCTGGGATTTCTTGGGGTTAATTTGCAACCCAAAGGACCGCGACCACTCCCTAATCAGCTCCAGGTCACTCACTGTTCACGGCGGACACGGCGGTTTCTGCATCTTCCACACGAAAGTGATAGTACAGCTGCAGGTCGTCAGCATAGAGATGGAAGTAAGAGGAAATGACTCTAGTGACAGAGTTAATAAAAATAGAAAAGAGGAGAGAGAACGCCACCTTGAGGCACACCCGCAGTAAGACAGCACCAATCCGATGAAGACTCATCAAAGCGTTCCCGGTGCGAGCGGCCATTAGAATAGGAGTGAAACCAATTAATTGTGGAAGAGGAGATTTAGGATCCCAAGAAGGATATCGAACTCAACAGAGTTGAAGGCACTGCTGAAATCTAGAAGAACAAGTAACGTAAGAGATTTGTGTCCAGGGCCCAGCGGATGTCATCAGTAACCTTTAAAAGGGTTGTGGCAGTCCTGTGACCAGGCCGAAAACCGGATTGGAAAGGGCTAAGTAGATCATTACTAGAAAGAAAGAGAGAGAGTTGCTGATGGACTATGTGCTCAAGAACTTTAAGAGAGATAAGGAAGGATGGAAATTGGTCTGAAGTCAGTCAGTGATACCGGGTTAGGGATTTTGGGTAACGGGATGATATGGGCTTGTTTCCAGACACAAGGAACAGGAACAGCGCATGAAAACAAGGAGAAGCTAAAAATGTGGGTTTAGACGGGAAGTATTGTGGGGAGGAAATAGGGGAAAACATTCTTGAGCATAAATGTTATCATTACCAACTGAAATGGATGTTTTGGCATTAGTTTCACTCACAGAACTAAATTCAAAAGATAAACACCGCGGCAATGGCGAACAAGACAACTTATTCAGAATAGCCGATTTGACGTGTGTGTAAAATGTTTGTTTAGAGCACAAACGTCAGTATCATTGCTGGAAACAACAGGGGACTTACCAATGCCGACAATTTTTAAAAACTTCCAGATTTCGGAAGAGTCCGGATGTCAAGAGAATTATGGAAGTAGAAGAGGTAGCGTCTCTTTGCATCTCTACACACGCGACTGCAGCGATTATGCAGCTTCGTGAACAAACTCTGGTTGCACTCGGAAGGACAACGCTTCAGCCTCATTTTGGCTCGATCTCTACTTGCCATCGCATCCTTAATGGCGGGAGTGAGCCAGGGAGCCGGGACATATCGAACTCTAACTCGACGAATCGGGTGTCGCTCGTAGACTTAGTAATTTACTTAAAATATTTACCATATCGACAGACGAACCATGGAAAACATTAGTCCAGTCAATGCCAACAGCATCACGCAGCAATGCCTCCAGATCTATGCTCTTGTAGTTCCGTAGGAAAATATATTGTGGCTTGCGCTTAGGAGGACGAATCTTATATGACCTTAATATTAAATCGTGGTAGGAAAAACAAGCGGTGAACTGGCCGTGGACAGATACGTTATTAGTTTTAGAAACAATCATAAGATCTAAAAGAGAAGGGGAGCAATTAGGAAAATGATGAGTAGCAGAGAGGCAGAATACTGAGCTTAAAAGAAGTTATGAGAGATTGAAGTTTGCGAGAATGAGAATCATTTTTAAGAAGACACGTGTTAAAATCACCGATCAAGACTACGTGATTATACCTAGGTAGGACAGAAATCTCGTCATTACTATAATATTAAAATGTAAAAAAGTAAGTAAGTTTCATCATCCTTTTAGAAACTTTACCCGAGATATAGAATTCACAGCATATTGCACTAACAAATTTAAGAGACAAGCTGGATACAAAAAGTTACACGATGTTTTCAAAAAAATCAAGCCACCGGCAACTTTAGATGATGTCTGCAAGAAAATAAATAGCCTCAGGGCCTCAGACGGCAGACCCAACTACAGACGAGAAGTACTCAAAGAAAATTACTTCACCAAAAAGGTCTGGAGCCGGTGTTGATGATTTGTACAAACCAAAAGCAAAAATCTTCAAACTGCTAAGTTTTTTATATAGGTACCTATATAATACCGAGAAGCCACACTTTATGTAGGTTCCTAAATCCATGACAACAGGTATTAACACGGCGGTTTCGATACACGGGCTGAAGAAATCAAGATTGACTGTATAATATTGTGATGATATCCTGTGATCTGAGATCACGATCATAGTGATCGCGATTGAGATTGACTGTGTAGGTACGGGCCGCCATTGACGCCTGCATGACCGTGTACTGGACGCTTATCAGCATTTTCCCTGTGGTTACTTAAAAACTCCCACAAGTGAAGTCGGTAAGTCCCTTCTTTGAGGCGTGGTTGGAAAGACCTCACGGCGTCCTCACCTTCCGCATGACGCAGGTTCTCACCGAACACGGGAAGTTCGGGAAGTTCCTGCACCGGATTCGTGCGGAAGCGACGCCCGGGTGTCGCCACTGTGTGGACCGCCCGGAGGACACGGTGGAGCATACGGTGGAAGTGTGCCCCGCTTGGGAAGAGCAACGCCGTGTCCTCGTGGGGGCGATCGGCGGCGGCGATCTCTCGCGCCGGGCCTTGGTACAGGCCATGGTCCGGAGCGAGGAGGAGTGGCAGGCGGTCGCCTCCTTCTGCGAAGCAGTAATGCTAGCAAAAGAGGCGGCCGATCGCGTGAGGCAACGGCAACGGTCCTCACGCCCCAACCGCCGCCGGGATTCCGATCCCGATTTCCGGCCACCGTAGGCGCGGGCTTGCGGACGGCGGGCAATGGGTGGCCCGCCGTCCGACCGTCCGGTAACCATCCGGACCGAGCCCAAGTCGTCGACGGCGCGTATTGTTCCGCGCGCGCCTCAGGGAGATGTCAGCAAATCGTAGGGGCCCAGCAGGGTCGAAGCCTACTGGGGCCATGGGTAGTGTGAAAACGAAACCGTGGCCCTGGGACGAAGGCAACGAAGGAACAGGAGTGGGTTTTTAGTCAGTAAAAGTCTGACACTATCTCCTGCTCCGCCCAAGAGCGGGATTTGTCATAAGATGATTTTCCCACCAATAAAAAAAAAAAAAAAAACAAGTGAAGTAGTTGGGTCATAGGTACGTCTTGTATGGGTTTAACAAAAAATCACCAAAAAATTAAAACTACACATTTTAAAAACAACCTAAGTACCATTTTCATACATTGTACAATGCGTTCCAAATAAGAATAGGATCGATTGCCATGTTGTGACGTCACGTCATACTGTCAAATCGAAGAATTATTATGGTAAGCAAAACAAGAAATTTTAAAAATTTAATTTATTTACGAACTGTGAACGAAAAAAGTTTAATCAGAATCCAGTTCTTCAATTTTGCTCATCTCCGAGCTCTTCAATTTTGCCCAATTTCTTGCGATTTGACAGTATGACATGACGTCACAACATGGCAATCGATCCTATTCCTAGTACAATGCGTTCCAAATAAGAATAGGATCGATTGCCAGGTAGTGACGTCACGTCATACTGTCCTCTATGCAGGAATCGTTCGGTCCATGGCCCTTTATGGGGCGCCGGTATGGGCGCCGTCGCTTCGAAAGCGATCGGCGGCCAAGCTGAACGCAAGCCAGAGGGTCATGGCGATCCGGATGGTGCGGGGTTACCGCACGATTTCCCGCGAAGCAGCGAGCCTCCTTGCAGGCCAACTACCGTGGGATTTGGAGGCAAAAGACCTCGCACGCATGCACGATCTGCGCATGGAGATGCAACGCCGGGGCGAAACTCCGGTGCCGCGCCAAGTCGCGGCATGGCGGAAAGACTCCCGGCGGGATCTCATGGTGGAATGGCGACAACGACTGTCGCAACCCAGTGCTGGGCACGCCATAATTATGGCGATAAGTCCCCTCTTTGAGGAGTGACTGGAAAGACCTCACGGCGTCCTTACCTACCGCATGACGCAGGTCCTCACCGGACATGGTAAGTTCGGGAGGTTCCTGCACCGGATTCGTGCAGAAGAGACGCCCGGGTGCCAACATTGTGTGGAGCGCCCGGAGGACACGGTGGAGCATACGGTAGAGGTGTGCTCCGTTTGGGCAGAGCACCGCCGTGTCCTCGTGATCGGTGGCAGCGATCTCTCGCGCCGGGCCTTGGTACAGGCCATGGTCCGGAGCGAGGAGGAGTGGCAGGCAGTTGCCTCCTTCTGCGAAGCAGTAATGCTAGCAAAGGAGGCGGCCGATCGCGTGAGGCAACGGTCCTCACGCCCCAACCGCCGCCGGGATTCCGATCCCGATTTCCGGCCACCGTAGGCGCGGGCTTGCGGACGGTGAGCAATGGGTGGCTCGCCGTCCGGTCGTCCGGTAACCGTCCGGACCGAGCCCAAGTCGTCGACGGCGCGTAGTGTTCCACGCGCGCCTCAAGATGTCAGCAACCGTAGGGGCCCAGCAGGGTCGAAGCCTACTGGGGCCATGGGTGATGCGAAAGAGATCCCCGGGGCCCTGGAAAAAAAAATGGCAAAGAAGGAACAGGAGTGGGTTTTTAGTCAGTAAAAATCTGACACTATCTCCCGCTCCACCCAAGAGCGGGGGATGTCATTAGATGATTTTCCCACCCGAAAAAAAAAAAAAACGTCATACTGTCAAATCGAAGAATTATTATGGTGAGCAAAACGAGAAATTTTTAAAATTTAATATATATATATATTTTTTTTAATTGATATAAACCAGTGCTTGACTGCGATCCCACCTGATGGTAAGTATATTTACGAACTGTGACCGAAAATAGTTCAATCAGAATCCAGTTCTTTAATTTTGCCCAATTTCTTGCGATTTGACAGTATGACGTGACGTCACAACATGGCAATCGATCCTATTCTTATTTTGGAACGCATTGTACAGGTTTGTAAACAAATATGGGCATTTTTACTTTAAATCAGGCTGTTTTCGTGTTGTCCCATGAAAACAAATACATGAAAGTTGAACATATTTTGAAACCTATCTAAAAAGGTTTATTATAAATACAAGAAGAACTAAACTACTCAAAACAAAATAGGGCCCACCTCGAATCAGTCACTATTTTGGTCTAAATAAAGTTATCTGTGTAGTTGTTGACAAAGTTATGGTTTGAACCGTCAAGGTGACATGTTTAAGAGCCCTTATCAATATTTATTCCGACAACATTCATATTGATTTCAAGAGGGTAGCTAAAAAAGTGAAGTACTCGAAAAAAACATCGAATGCACAAATTCTCAGTCACTTAAGTTTTCAGTCTACACCAAACGCTTTTGTGGAACACTCACGTTTTTAACCATTTTGTTTGTTTCCTGTGTTAGTTGTGATCACTATGCCTGGTTCTCGACGACATATGGACATGGAAACCGCTGCAAGAGCAGTATCTTTGCTACAAGAGGGACAGTCTCAGAGATCTGTGGCTATACACCTCGGTGTATCGCGACGAGCGATCCGAAACGTTTGGGAACGGTATCAGGAGACCGGAAGTGTAGCTAGGAGACCTGGCACAGGAAGAGTTAGGGCTACAACTGCCCAGGAAGACCGATACCTAAGGTTAACCGCACGTCGGGAGCGTACTGTAACCGCTCGGACCTTACAAACTCGACTACGGCAATCTACAGGGACGAGAGTCAGCGATCAAACCATTCGGAATCGGCTTCACGAAGATGGACAACACTCCAGAGTACGTGCTATTCGACTAAAACTAACGAGGGCTCATCGTGCAGCACGCATAAGGTACGCCCGGGAACATTTGGAATGGACTATGGATAACTGGAGGAATGTGCTCTTACGGACGAGTGTAAAGTGAAGTTTTACAGTGACGACAGACGGATACGCGTGTGGAGAAGAGAAGGGGAACGTTTTTCTGAACCATGCTTGCATGGAACAGACCGATTTGGGGGTCCCAGTGTTATGGTATGGGGTGGAATTAGCTTACACGGCAAAACAGAGCTGGTAATTCTGAATGAAGGTACCGTAACCGCCGCCAGTTACATCGAGCAAGTAATCCGGCCACATGTCATCCCATTTTCACAAAGAGTGGGCAATAACTTTGTCTTTATGCATGACAATGCTCGCGCACACACAGCCCGCACTACACAAAGAGCACTCTCTGAAGCCAATATCACCGTTTTGCCATGGCCAGCAATGAGTCCCGACCTCAACCCCATCGAACATTTATGGGATCAGCTCAAAAGACGCCTGAAAGAACGTTACAGTGATGTGAACAGCCAGCAGGAGCTCATTAACGCTTTGAAAGTCAGTTGGGAACAAATACCGGAACTAAACGTAACTCACTTGATTGAAAGTGTCCCAGATAGGCTCAGAGAGTGCATACGGAGCAGAGGAGGACCCACTCGTTATTAAAAAATAACAAGCACCATATTTTTTTCCAGAATAGTTGTGCTTTACAAGATTATGTTTTTCCTTTATTTTGTGTAATTTTTCCTAAAAACTGTTATTTTGTGTTTTTATTAAACAAAATAAACAAATGTTTCTATTGTTCATGTTTACACTATTCCTAAATGCTCACTTAAAACTTGTGTATTCATAAAAACTGAATGTTTTGGTTCAATTTTAAGTTGCAGCAAAAAAACATGGTGGGCCCTATTTAGTTTTGAGTAGTTTATTATTCTATAACATACCAATGAATAAGGTGTTACATATTTTACATTAGTTTGAAGTTAAAGAAAACCTTGATTTGAAGCTGTCCCAAGATCAGCTTTCCGGCATTGCATAGATTTTTTTTTAAATATTTTTGTTCTACTATAAGTCTTGCGATTCAAAGCTTGCGATGTTTTAATTCAATTGTGAGATAGTTATTCTTACATTTAAACTATTTATTAACAATAGTTATCGTAGTAAAATAGTAAGATAATTGCATAAAACCTTTGTCCCATAGAATTAAGATTACAGGACAAGTCCGTATAGTAACGTTCTTTTTGTTACTGTTTTGCCTATTTAGCATTTTTATTTTATTTTAATGGTAAACCCAAGCGCGAAATCTAAGATATAAATGCAGCCATTTTGTATTAAGTAGCAACAAGGTGAATTGGTGGACATATGTATGCGCAACGAAAAATTGATTAAAAAAATTTGTCTCACTAAGTAATGTGTTTTTACATAAGACTATTTATCTGGTAGTTAATTCTGTTTGAGCAGTAGCACTCAAAGTCGTATTGAGGCCATTTATGTATGATTTAGAAGTTTTATAGTAATATTCTTTGAGTATTTCACATTTGTTTTGAAAGTGAACTACTTGCGAACGTCTTTTTCGTAACAGTTACTATAGGTTTTTTTTTTTTTTTTTAGGTGGGAAAATCATCTAATGACAAATCACGCTCTTGGGCGGAGCGAGAGATAGTGTCAGACTTTTACTGACTAAAAACCCACTCCTGTTCCTTCGTTGCCTTTGTCCCAGGGCCCCGGGTTTCATTTTCACATTACCCATGGCCCCAGTAGGCTTCGACCCTGCTGGGCCCCTACGATTTGCTGACATCTCCCTGAGGCGCGCGTGGAACAATACGCGCCGTCGACGACTTGGGCTCGGTCCGGCCGGTTACCGGACGGTCAGACGGCGAGCCACCCATTGCTCGCTGTCCGCAAGCCCGCGCCTACGGTGGCCGGAAATCGGGATCGGAATCCCGGCGGCGGTAAGGGCGTGAGGACCGTTGCCTCACGCGATGGGCCGCCTTCTTTGCTAGCATTATTGCTTCACAGAAGGAGGCGACCGCCTGCCACTCTTCCTCGCTCCGGACCATGGCCTATACCAAGGCCTGGCGCGAGAGATCGCCGCCGAACAGTTACTATAGGGTGGACTAAAATGTTACGAAAAGGAATAGTAAAGCATAGTGCACATTGTAAGTACTTAGACATTATTTGGTTCTTGTTTGTTAAACAATTTCTAGTTTTATGTACCTCAACTTTCAATAAAATAATAATAGTTTAACGCTAAGGTAAGATTGAATGAAGACTGATTAAAACTAAGTAGGTTTTGAGACTGTTAGAAATATAAAAAGATTATCAGAAAATTTTATTTTTTGTATCTACATACTGGCATAGTGAGGACTATTCTTAATGATTCCGTATAGACACTTAATGTCTTATAAGTAACGGTCCCAAAAAAAATCTTTGTATTTATATAGAACAGTTAAATCATTTTAATTATTATGTACCCCATTAGGTTTTTAATAAATAAAAACATATTGCAAATAACTTCTAGTTAAAATTTTGTCGTTAGCTCGTCATTTAAATAGTTAAAACTTAAAAAGAAACAAACGTTTGGGTACTTTTGTTACGAAACAGATCAATTCTTTGAATTTTAACAAAATATGGTTATTTAGTATCCACATAAATATATTTCTTTTAATTTATTGAATACGAGTTAAAATCTGTCGTTTATTTTTCTCATTTCAACTTATTGGTTAATTTTTTTTCTAGTTTTGATTTTTGTGACTATCAGGACAAAATTTTCCTTACTCTCCTTATAAAAAAACGATTAACAAGGAACTTTTAGCTAATTCATATAATTAATAACATTATCTACGAAGAATCATCAATTTCAAACCCAAAAACGATACAAAATTTTAAAAAGTGGTTTTAAAAACCTGCGCCATTTATAATGAATTTGCCCATATGCGTTCCAATGCTGACCTTGAAAAAAGTTCAAAGCATGGTGAAACAAAAAATCTCATCGTTCTGTTTCATTCTTTTGCATGATATCCGCGTAAGTTGCTCTTTTTCTTGTGTGACTGCGACAAAAGATATCACTTGTTCTATAGGTTTCTCTTTCTACGATACGATATCGACCGATATCAAACGTTTTAAATTATGGCAAAATTTCAATCAGATGAAGAACAGTAAGTATAATTAGTATTTATTTTTTAAAGAACTAAATTCAAGTACAAATTTTTAAAGTTTCGAGCATTCTAACAGAAAAAAAGGATGGTTTTTTTTCAAAGATAATTGTCCATTACTGTATTGTAAATATGGTACAGTAACTGGATTTATAGGCTTGAACCTTGCACTATAGGGACACTTGACCTCTACAACAGTCTTCACCAATGAGTCCATTTGGAGAAGCTGCAAGGAAGGGGTAGTTCAAGCATATGAAGAGACCACACTTTTCTACATTTAAATTACAATGCGTTCCAAATAAGAATAGGATCGATTGACAGGTAGTGACGTCACGTCATACTGTCAAATCGAAGAATTATTATGGTGAGCAAAACAAGAAAATTTTAAAATTTAATTTATTTACGAACTGTGAACGAAAATAGTTTAATCAGAATCCAGTTCTTCAATTTTGCTCATCTCTGAGTTCTTCAATTTTGCCCAATTTCTTGCGATTTGACAGTATGCCGTGACGTCACAACATGGCGTCGATCCTATTCTTATTTGGAACGCATTGTAAATTCATTTTCATATTTTTTGATAGGTAAAGGCTCATTCGTTTTCCCATGAACTATAGACCGAGAGAAAATTTTCTTTGGGTTTAATATTTTGTCAATCAATAGTTTCTTCCCAGTTCGGGCATGGCAAATAACACAAAACATGCTTGTTGTGACCCTATATGATCTCCACTCATGCCAGTCACTTGATTTATGACTCCACATTGTCAATTTGCTCTTTAGTCACATTTTTTAACAATAAACTTTCAAGAACAGCTTCTTTGCAATCTTTACTAGAATAATCGTGATCGTGCTCTAGGCCATAGGGATTGGCTGGTCTAAATGTTTGCAAAATAGGCATTTTTGCATCTCCAAAATTTATGGCCAAATTGCGAACATAATCATTGTAATTTTTAATTTCATACTGTTTTGGTAATGGATCAAAGTTCACATCGACTCTTTTTTTTTTCCTTATTGAAGGTGAATTTTGAGCTTGAATGGGTGATTTATAAAACACCTTACTTGGTTTTTTAAAATTCATCAGCGTTTGAGTGCAAACTTGATGTAGGATAATAGTTTTGGTTCTAACCATATTCTCTACCGCACATAGTAGCACTGAAACATGTTTGCAGTGTGCTTCAATACCGCTGCCTGCCACACATTCACAATGGCATTGTTCGATTTTGCCTTCATTGTCTAACTTGACATTAACAACATATACAAGTTTTTTCATTTGGGCCTTACATTGACCCTGTATGTAGGTGTTTGTTCCTACAGTTGTGTACCGCGCAGTCAATAAACACCTGGCTTCATACATGGCTTTTCCTTTTGGTTGAGTATTAAATCTGAAAGAAATAGAATAGTAGGCACTTTGGTAAGTCATGTAACATAGTAGAAGGTATGTTAAGTTCTTCACACACGGATGCTATAAAGTAGATTACATCCCAGGATGTTTAGCTTTAAATCATATAAACCTTAGAATAACATTATTATTCTAAGGTCTTTACATAGTGTGTGAAGCGTTATAGGATCTAAATTTAAAGATCGAAACTTAAAATAGATTTTATTAATGATCTCACCTTTCAAAGTAAGACTGTATTTCTTGTCTATCTAAAGCAGGAATCGGCGAATCGGCATTTATATCTTTAAAAGATGAAGTTGGTGGGCACTGACACTGTGGGTCACTTTGAGATTTCCCAGGCCCTGGGTTGGCATTGAAATTAAAATTACGGTCATATGCTTCTAACCTGAAAGTTGAATACATACTTAATTAATTAGATTCGAACAAAATAAGGATTATTAACAAAATAACCTCAAAATTATTTATTGCTTACCTCTCAATCAAAACAGCTTTTTTCCCTGCTGTTGATGCATTTCTCTTACGTAACTCTTCTTTCAGTTGCAGAATAGTCAAAAGAGAATACATTTTATACATGAAATTATTCAAAAACTCAGAAAATAAGTAACTCACAAGTAACTTCACATGAAACATCAACCAAACTGAACCAAACACAACAAGCAACAAACAAGCAAAGATTAAAGGTAGTAAATGCAACAAGGCAAACCTTAGAGTATAGAAATATATTATTATTTTAAGGTCTTTGAGGCAAACGCAACGAGAGTATAATAAGCAAACGCGATGATAGCGACATCTATGTCGACCGCAGAGAGGACATTTATAAGGTTAAGCTGATGAAGCTATTGATGTAAGGAAGTAATATCAATGTTTTCTCAATTTGTTTGTTTTTTTATGATAGTTTTCCTTGCATGTAATGTTACAGTAGGTCGCCAGAATGCTTAAAATATATTGATTGGAAAAAATGTCGCCTGTTGTGTGTAAAAATAATTTATCACTCACTTTTTAGGTGTAAACAATAGGCCAAAGTAACAGGGAAAGAAGACTTAGTCTATGTACCAATTGAAAAGTTGCATCTATTGAAACATTTTTGTGCAAAACATTTTCAAAGTACTGATTTCAAGAAGAATAAAACTCAACTAAAGAAAACGGCTGCCATTGGAACGATTTCGGCGAGGCATTCATTGGTAGATAGCTGATGAGATTTTTTTAAATAAGATATAGTCCTTGAATAATGTTTATTAAAATATTATTTTAACCCATTGTTATTGTTACCTCGACATCGACACAATATAAATATGAAATTCCTATCTATACTGTGACATCGGCATCAAACCCTAATCAGAAGATTTTATAGTCCTAGTGAGTATATGTATTTTATTTAAGATTGTAACTACTTAATAACTTGATTTTTAACACTGATTTTCTATATATTTCAACACCAGTAATGTCACCAAGAAAACATCAAAAGACAAGCTGTCCAAATGACACGTCGGTATTGAAAGTCAATTCATCATCATCTTTTCAGCCGATAGACGTCCACTGCTTGACATAGGCCTCCCCCAAATGTCACCAGAATGAACGGTCCTGTGCGTCTCGCATCCATCGGATTCACACAACCTTCACCAGGTCATCGGTCCACCTTGTAGGGGGCCTTCCAACACTGCGTCTAGTACGCGGTCGCTACTCCAGAACCTTTCGGCCCCAACGGCCATCTGTTCTGCGAGCAATGTGCCCTGCCCATTGCCACTTAAGTTTGGCGATTCTTCGTGCTATGTCGGCAACTTTGGTTCTCCTGCGGAAAGTCAATTAAGAAATTTAAATCAAGTCGAACTATTATAAAAAAAAAACACAACAACCAACAGACACCAACAACAAGAAAAAGACAACAACACCAACAGTAAGCAATAACAGAAAGTTCATAGAAAATTTAACATCACCTGTCTTGAAAAATGCAATCATCAGTGCAAGTTGCATTAAAATCGGTTCAGTAGTTTTTGAGATGAGATACATGTGTTAGTCACTAGAAAACTTGTTGTTGACTAAGTTATTATTATTGCCATTTTTGTGTAACTGTTTGTTTTCCTAAACTTATCAAATAAATAAATATCATGGGTAAATTTAATTCATTGAATAAATATATATTAAAACAATCTTTGTTTTGAATTTTTATAATTCCCGTTATGAAAAATTGCCGATATCGATAAGTTTTTCCACAACCTAGTACATCACTATTAGTGTCGTTATGTTGGCAGTATGTACTCCGCTATAAAGGGCCTATTACACCATTCGATATTCAGACAGTTTTAGTCTATGATTCGACATAAAGCGTAGTGTAATAAGAGTTAGACCGGTCTTACTCGGAACAAAAAATAAGACAGTCTGAATATCGTGTGCTGAATATCGCGTAGTGTAATAAAGGGCCTATTACACCATTCGATATTCAGACAGTTTTAGTCTATGATTCGACATATCGCGTAGTGTAATAAGAGTTAGACCGGTCTTACTCGGAACAAAAAATAAGACAGTCTGAATATCGTGTGCTGAATATCGCGTAGTGTAATAAAGGGCCTATTACACCATTCGATATTCAGACAGTTATGGTTTTAGTCTATGATTCGACATATCGCGTAGTGTAATAAGAGTTAGACCGGTCTTACTCGGAACAAAAAATAAGACAGTCTGAATATCGTGTGCTGAATATCGCGTAGTGTAATAGGCCCTTAAAGGGCCCTTAAAGGGCCTATTACACCATTCGATATTCAGACAGTTTTAGTCTATGATTCGACATATCGCGTAGTGTAATAAGAGTTAGACCGGTCTTACTCGGAACAAAAAATAAGACAGTCTGAATATAGTGTGCTGAATATCGCGTAGTGTAATAGGTAGGACCTTTAGAGTTAGACCGGTCATAATCGGAACAAAAAATAAGACAGTCTGAATATCGTGTGCTGAATATCGCGTAGTGTAATAGGCCCTTTAGTTCTGTCTGTAATTCTATTAGGTTGGTATAGATCGTGTACATCGGTTTTTGTTATGGGAGTCAATGGGAGTCCTATAAGAGTAAATTGGGTCTAACACAGTCTAACAACAAAGTGAGAATCAAGTAATAAGCAAATATTCTGAATTAAAGAAAGTGCAAAATGGATAAGTTTACACCAAAGTAAGTACCAACAATATATAAACACGATAATATTTGTTGAACTTTGAGATAGGCAACGCTGTTTCTAAATATTTGTAAAGGTCTTCGTGCCTCGGCCGGCATAAAATATGACAAGATGGCCGCTCGCTAATAGCGTGGCCGTGTGTATTTTATTGAAACACGCACACACACATAATGTTGTTTTTTAAATAATAAAATAAAAATACATTTACGTATTTTATTACCTACTTATATATATTATAAACATATTTTTAAATACGATTAAAGGAAGTAAAAGATAAGATGTGTAACAAAAAAAATATTCACAACGAAATTTAAAAAATTAAAAAATTGTCGCGAACAGTACGGTCGACGTAACGGCCTGCGCAGTGCGCAGTGCGCACACTCACGCACACTTGTGACAAGACTGTCTGTCAGGGGGGGGACAGAGCCTATTAAATGACATTTCTAAAAGATGGTAGCTCTATCTGTTGGTTCTGTAACGAAAATTATAATTAGTACTCAAAAAATTTACAGATGGCGCTGCATTCTTAAATTTAATTTTTCTTAAAATATTTTGTGTATTCAAAGTATTTTTAATAAAGCATTCTATTTAAAAAAAACTCAAATAACTTATATAACCAAATAAATAAATATATCATACATATACTAAATATTTTAATTTGTAACATTGTGATACAATTTAGATCAAAACATTTTAAGTTGTCACACCACTTCTCACTTCTCAAAATTGTGGCTACCTACTTCTTGCGAGTGCGCACGTTTGTAGTTCTCTGCTCCATTTTGTGATTTTGTGTATTTTCGCTGTGAAAACCTCCCTCCAGCAAGGTCGAGTCGAGCCCTCTGTTCCTCCACCTTACTGTCGAGGTCGAGAATTCACTACGGAAAAACTACGTGATAGAGACACTTGTACTGTATTAGATTGTTATTAGAAATAATAACTTCTATACAATGCCTAGAGTTTGCATATTTGGTTGTCCGTCTAGTGTTAAGTTAATTTTTTATTTTACTAACTAATCCGCCCGTAAGACGACCCACTGACCAACTAACTTAGTGTGAAAATAATATATAGAGACAAATATTTGCGGCTTGGGAAAGAATGGCGTTATGACCATATTGTCATTAATAGACAAAAAATTATTCCGATTTTCGATGTACCTCACTTGATTAAGGGCATCCGAAATAATTTATTAAATAAAGATTTGTTGTATACAATAAATAACGTAGTAAAGGTCGTAAAATGGGAATACTACCAAAAAGTGTATGCTGCCGATAAATCTTATGGGGAGTTAAGATTATTAAATAAAATTACCGAAGAACATATTAACCCTGAAAAAATAAACAAAATGAGGGTAAAATCAGCAACTCAATTATTTAGCCATAGTGTTGCTGTAGCTACTGAACATTTAACTGCCAGGGGAGATCTTCCACAAGACTGTAAACAACTTATTGACATAACAGTACTCCTAGATAATTTGTTTGATAGCTTAAATGTTTCAACTTTCCATATTCCCAACGGAAAAAAATATAAAGGTCCTATCAAAAGAAACTCACCGCATCATAAGTTATGGAGAGATGCAAAATTGGTTTTAAAAACTGTAAAATTTAGATACGTCAAAAAAATTGGAAACAAAACTCGACTGGTCGAAACAATCATACCATCGTTAACAAATTTAATTAAAACAATTGAAGGTATGGAAGCCATTTGGAAAATCGTGTCCCAAAGATATGGTTTTGATGCACTTTTAACACGAAATTTTAACCAGGACCCAGTAGAAAATTTCTTTGGGAATATCAGAAGTTATGGGGCGAGGAATAATTCACCAAATTCAAATGCGTTTGAAGGTGCATTCAAAGCATTACTTCTTAATAATTATAACTCTCCCCATTCAGGTAGAGCAAACTGTGAAGAAGATTCAAATAAATGTCTCCAAACTCTTGAATTCTTCTTCACAGATATCTAAATTAAATTCAAATCCTGATACTTCTGATGTTCCCATAGAAGATGAAATCAAATGTAACGAAGAAGTATTTTTTGTAAATAGGGAAACTGATGCAGGTCAGAGAAATTATGTATGTGGCTGGGTCCTGACAAAATGTCTAAAAAATATTGTAAAGACGTGTGAAACGTGTAAAAAAAATCTTATCGACAGTTCAGACCGAAAAAGTAATTCATTCATAAAAGCCAAAGAGTATAATAATAAAAAATGGCCATGTTACCCGACTGAAGATTTGGAAAAATGCTTCCATGACCTTCAGAACATAACAACGGCTTTTTTAAAAAAAAATGTACCGAAAAAAAACATTAAAAGAAATATTTTATCTATTGCAAATACGATGGTTGATTATCCATTTAACTGCACTAGACATAAGGAAAAACTATTGCAATATTTTAATAATGTAACAGTTAATGTACTTATATATAGTTGGTGCAGATCGATCAACCGAATTTTGTCCGGAAAATTGACGTATGTAGGAGACGACGAAACCAAAATAGCTGCTCAACAATATTATAATAAAATGAAAAATTATAAAAATAAAAAGTAATGATTTATGAAAATAGTGTTTTTTTATTTTATACTATGTTACCCTTCCCTTTTCTTCATTCCAGTTATTTGTACTAGTTCGCATGTTGTGGCAAAATCAAATTCAACACTATTTATTGCAACATTTATTTACAATAAATTGTGTTGGGTTCGTTTTGCTACAACATGAAGAAGCCGTTAAAGTATTATCCGGGTAAAGGTAGGTATTTAACCTATGATTAGTTTCGGGGCCAAAGTCCAGATGGAGCTCGTGTTCAAACAGGATTGCCTTAAAAAGCCTGAAGAGGGCTCTCTTTACCATATATATTATTATACTCTTTGCTGTCTGTCTTTGACAGAATTAGCCAGTATACTATAGTGGTACCTAGTCTTTGGACAGAATTGTCTACGAGTTCTACGACGTCGCAGACTTGTCTGCGACAAGACTTCACAAGACTGTTTGTTTTGTTTTGAGACGTCCAGTGTTGCCAACAGTTACACTAACTTACCACTAGAGTCAATTTTATTACTCTATATGAATCTACCCCATCAGGGCCTGCGCACACTTAAGACAAGACTGTTAGACTTGTCTACGACGTCGCAGACTTCACCATCAAGACAAACACCTAGCGGCGTACGGCCAGTGTTGCCAACTTAGTGGATTTTCCACTAAAAGTGGTGGTTATAATTTTTTATTTAGTTGCGAAATATTGGTTTTAGTGGCTAGTGAATTTTTCTAGTGCTTTAGTAAAATTCAATTTCTTACTAAAAATGAGATCACTCTGGTGTAAATCAGCACCATAAAATCCATAATTATCAATCTGATACCGACGATGATGGAGCAAATAAAAATGATTCGTCTGAAGACGAATTAATACATAGCTGTTATTGAATGTCAATTTACCCACAAATGGTATTTTGATCAATATATATTTAATTTTAATCACTTATTATTAAACATCGACTTATATTCTAGCGATAGACAAGCACGTTCATGGAAGCTATTTGTCAAAATCTCAGACTAATAAAAAAGTAAAGACGGAGCCGTCGTAAACCAAAGCGACGAAATAAGTGAGGACTAGTTTATTACATCGTAGATTTGCACATGTGTGCTAGAGAAAAAATGTTGCAAGCGTTGCGCTGCGACTCCCAAGTGCGAGAGATATACAACATGTAACTTAATTAACGCACATCCTGAAAACAGTTTGTTCAGAATCGTTTACTGAATCGATTTATATCATTTTTAATATAGGTAATTTTTTATCCCAAAAATAATTAAAACTACGGAAATTATTGTCATATTAACCCTGTACAGTCAAAACAAATTGAAATGGACCGTAAGTCAAAGGTATAAGACTTTTAAAATCGCAGTTTTATTTGTATTCATACAAATTTCATCATTCAATACAAAATAAAGAAAAATAAACCTAATTACAAGAAAGTTAAGGTCTTTACAAATGCATTGTCAACTTAGCGATTTGACCGCACGCACACACAAACAGGAACTGCACAAAGGACACCGATAAACCACCTACTTAGTTTCGTTCCCTTTCTCCTGCAAACTAAAAGCCCAGGATAGAGCGAGATAGCCACAATGAACCGCCGCTTGCGCGGCGACGATGAAAGCTAACAAAATGTAAACAACATTAGTCACGCGCGGGCAATATTAGTGGAAAGAAGTTACGTAGTGTTATCAAATAATTCTTTCGCGCGCAATGTCTTTCCGATACACTAATGTTCAGTATACCGAAATGGTGAGGACTTTGGCAATGTGTGGTGATAATGTGGCTCTAGCTTGCAGAACATTTAACCAAAGGTATGGTACAAGAGTGGACCGCAGGACAATGTTAGCTGCTACTCAGCGGCTTCGCGACCACGGAACGTTCCGTCCAAACACAGCCATCGATAGGGGAGCCAACGTGCGTACACGAACTCGTCTTCAAAACGAAATCCTGGACTACTTCGATGAGAATCCCCATGCCAGTACCCGAGAAGCAGCGCCACACTTTGAATGTAGTCATATGCATGTGTGGAGAACACTTCGTGGTGATAAAGAACATCCATTCCACCTCAGAAGATGCCAGGAGTTGACTACAAACGATTACGTACCACGTTTGCAGTTCAGCCGCTGGTTATTAGAAAATTGGCAGCGGAACATAATTTGGACAGACGAAAGTACATTCACACGCGTGGGGATGTACAATCAACATAACACACATTTGTGGATGCACGAAAATCCTCACGCATGCAGAGTGGATTCCTTCCAACACCGTTTCTCCGTTAACGTCTGGGCCGGTATCATTGGTACACACATACTGGGGCCAGTCTTCTTACAAAGACTAACAGGAGACGCATATTTACTGTTTTTACGAGAAACTCTACCTACGCTGCTAGATGACATTCCTCTTCATAATTTACAAGAGGTATTCTACCAACAAGATGGTGCCCCTGCCCATTTCACTAGAAGTGTTCGGCAGCACCTTGATGAAGAGTTTGGAGAGCGCTGGATCGGTCGCGGCGGCCCTGTCCCGTGGCCCCCCAGATCAGCTGATTTGACGCCTCTTGACTTTTTTTTGTGGGGACGAATTAAATCGTTAGTTTATTTTAGTGATACAACAAGTGCCGAGGATCTGAAAAATAGGATAGTGAACGCTTTTGAAATAGTGAGAAATGACACTGAAGTGCTTTCTAAATTAAAACATCAATTAAGAAAACGGGCATTAAAATGTATTGAACAAGGTGGTGGACATTTTGAAAGTGTGTTAAAAAGACAACGTCGTATGAGTGTTTAGGCAATCAGTATGTAAGTTATTTGATTTTATTAATTAATGTAAATATTTTGATTCAATCTTAATCACGCCGCGCCGTCCCTGAATAATGTTGTCGTATCGCCTCTTATTTTCAGCAGTTCATTACCTATTGGCATTGTATCATCATACCAAATTATTCAGAGTCGACAGTCCAAAGCCTGAAAAGTGTGATGGAAAGATGCAATCATAATGTTTACAGACCGTAAATAAACAATTCTTTTCTTTCCGTAAACAATCGTGTATTGTCGGCTTTTTCCGTAGTTTCGTTTATGTTGTGTCGAGCGGCGCGATGACCGCTTGTGCGAATGTGTGCGTTGCGTGCGTAGTAGTATGACGACAAAGTTCTCCAAGAATTGGTATAACTAATTTAATAAATAACAATGCATAACACATGTTAAATTAAAGATTCAGTGTATGTATTATGATTATAACATAATATTCTAATTGGGGTGTTTGAGGGTGTGCGTTAATTACGTTACATGTTGTATATACTTTGGTTAAATTTTATTATTATGTAGGTAATATAGTGTTTATCTTTGTTGTATGAAATGAAAGATAATTTCATTTAATGACAATCATTTATTTTCATATTAAGTGAAATTATTAATTTTAAAAACACACAAAACTTACATAAAATAATTATAATATATACCTATCCAACGACTATCGGATGACGTGCAGGTCATCCAGCGTAACCGTATGTTGGATGACGCCGTACTTGTAAATAAAAAAACACTTTGTTGTAGTGTCCGTAAAAATTGACGACTTCCCTTATTTTTGGGAAAAAATAATGTTCTTAACTTGCAACACCGACACATAGCGTGTTCCGAGAAATTATTTCAGATATTTTTACGATTTTATTTAATTTACATATACAGCAAAAACGTTATTTACTTGTGAAAAGTAATTCCAGAAGCCTTTTTTTGGAAACAGGAATTGTTCTTGTAGCAGTTTATGACACAGGACGGCATAATTTCGTAATTATTAAAAAAATAAATAAAAATAAAAAAGCCTTTTATTCCATGCAAAAATGCAAATCAAATAAATAATTCATCATGCAATTTTTATAATATTCAAATCTAATCAAATTCAATAAATTTCTAAAATCTAGTTTGTTTTACAATTTTCATAACATTATTATTATTTATGTATATTTAATTATTGTATTTACAAATGTCGATATGATTAAATATTTTATTTTTATTATTTATTTATTATTTTAGTAATTTTAATAATATTCTTATTTATTTAATAATAAGTGTTTTTATAAATTCGTGCTAATATTATTAAGTTAGAAATAGTATTATATTATGTCCTAATTAGCATGGACCCCTCTCAGGTTAAGGCCTCCTCCAAGGCTTTCCATTTATTTCTGTTTTTTGCTGTTTGTAGCTAGTTTATTCCTGCGGTTTTCTTTATGTCGTCCTCCCATCTCGTGTAAGGTCTCCCCACTCGGCGTTTGCCTGGCGGGCCCTTCCATTTAGTGACCTTGATGGTCCACCTGCTATCATCTTGTCGGGCTACATGACCGGCCCATCGGAATTTTAGTACTTGGGCATAAGTCAGCGCATCTATTGCTTTAGTATAATTTCTTATCTTTGTATGTCGTACTTTGTGTATTTTCTTTATATTCAACATGCTACGTTCCATACCTTTCTGGCACGAACTAATTTTGTTTTTAATTTTTCTTGTAAATTTCCATGTCTGGCAACCGTAAGTTAGAGATGGCAGAATGCAAGAGTCCATTGTTTTCTTTTTTAGTTTTATTGGCATGTTACTTTTGAATACTTCCTTTAAACTCCAATACTTGTTCCACGCGCTTTTAATTCTACGTTCTACCTCTATATCATTATTGTTGGTTTCGAAGCTTATTTGCTTACCAAGATAGATGTACTGGCTCACGTATTCAAGTGTCTCGTTTCCCATCCTAATACAATGCTTGATACTTTTGTCTTTGACAGGTTCATCTCCGACCCCACTCGTTTGCTGTTCTCGTGAAGTGTCTCTAGCATATATTGCAGGCCACAGCTAGTTTCTGATAACAACACGATATCATCTGCGAATCTTAGGTGATTTAAGTATTTGCCATTAATGTTCAACCCGCACTTTTTCCAGTCTAGCTTGCACATTATCGTTTCCAGAACAGCTGTAAAAAGTTTTGGCGATAATGGATCACCCTGCCTTACTCCTCTCTTTACAGGAAAGCTTTGGCCAACTGTTTCCAATTTCACTTTGCTAGTGCTGTTACTGTAAATGTTTCTAATCACTTCTATGTACTTGTTCTCTACTTTTTGAGCTTTCAAGGTTTCCCAGATACTTGCATGAGAAATTGTGTCAAATGCTTTTTGATAGTCGACAAAGGCAAATGGCAATGTAGAGCGGACTTTGTCTTTCCTGGTACTTTTCAAGTAATTCTAATGAGTGAATGTGGTCTAGTGTAGAAAAACCTTTGCGAAAGCCTGCTTGTTCCACGGGTTGAAATGTGTCTAGCGTTTTGCTTATTCTATTATTAATGATTGAAGAGAATAGTTTGTATATAGTCGGTAAAAGGCTAATAGGTCTATAATTACTTATGTCATGTGAGTCACCTTTTTTGTAGAGAAGAGTTATGTGTGATTCGGACCATTGCGAAGGTATAATTGCAGTTTTTATAATGAGATTAAATAGGTGCGTCAAAAAAGTGGCTAGTGAAGCTCCACCGTACCTTATAGCCTCGTTGGTGATTTTATCTGGGCCTGGGCCCTTATCCGATTTCAATCTCATTATCGCTTGAACAATTTCTATGTCATCAATTGGTTGAATTTCTTGTTGTATGCTTCTCTGTGTTATCATTACATTAACCTGATTTTTATCACTAGTAGAAAGCTGTGCATTTGATTTGGCGCTGTACAACTCACGGTAAAAGTTTGTTGCAATATCGATTATGTCTTTGCGTTTGTGTAATGTTTTTCCCAGCCGATTCAGACCTTCGATCCAGGTTTTATTAGTTCGAAGCAACTTGAAGGCTTTTTTCAGGCTTCCATCTTGCTCGAGGTGTTTTTCTATAGTAGTAGCCCTGTGGTTTTTGTAATCAAGTTTGATATATATCTATTCGTTAATTTGTATAGGGCGCTAAGTTCGTTTTTTTGGGTGCGGGATTTATTTTTGATCTTTTGGAGTAATTGTCTTCTTTTTATAAGCGATAGTGTTCTTTCTGATAAAACTTTATGTTTTGTAGTGGATGGTTTGGTTTGTTTTGTTGTTTCCAGACTTTGTTTTATGGCTTGTATTAGTGAATCATAACAACTTTGAACAGAATCTTCTTTGGGACAGTGTGACAGTTGATTTTTTAGGTTATTTTGGTAAACAATTATTTCCTCAACATTTTTTAATGTTTTTTTTTATTATTATTTGAATACGTCGCTCTACTTGTTTGTGGTTTTAAAAGTATAATTATTGTGCTTCTGACTAATCTGTGATCTGATGAGTAATTTAAGTTTAAAATCTCTATGTTTTGAAATATTTTTGGTTGATTGGTAGTTATGTAGTCAATTTCGTTTTTATACTGTCCGTTTGGAGATCGCCATGTCCATCTACGACTTAGTTTTTTCTTGAAAAAAGTGTTAATAATCGTTAGCTTGTTTTCAAAAGCGAAGTTTATCAATTTCTGTCCTCTATCGTTTCTTTGTCCATACCCATATCTTTTTGTTACTAAATATTCGTCTTTTAGGGGTTGACCAATCTTAGCATTGAAATCTCCCATTATAATTAAGTTGTTGTGTGCGAACTGAATTGCTTTTTCTATGGAATCGTAAAATTCAACTAACTCCTCCTCATCTGCTGACTCTGTCGGCGCGTATACTTGTATGATGCTTATGTTGTATCCTTGTATATTGAGATTCAATAGTGCAACTCTTTCTGTGATTCCAGTGAAGCTCTCTATGTTCGGTTTTAAAGATATATTTATGAGGAAGCCAACGCCGTGTTTTCCTGGAGTTTTTCCCATATGGCATAGAATGAAGTCCTCATATTCTTCTATTTTACTGCCAAGGCGTCTGACTTCTCATATGCCAATAATGTCGTACTTAACTCCATTTAAGGCTTCCTGCAGCTCAATCAATCGCTCGTATGAGGATAGAGACCTAACATTGTACGTTGCCACATAGAGTTTTCTTTTAAGACTATTCTTTTCTTGAGTATTTGTAGGATTCGTAGTATTTATAGTATCCAAAGTGTTCGTAGTGTTCGTAGAATTCGTAGTAAACGTAGGATTCATAGTATTCGTTGGGTTCTCTGGTTTCGTACGTGTATTCCTTGGAGGGTGGTGGTCATAATCTTCCACGGTGACCAACCGGGTTGGAAGATGTTTACTGTTGTCTCTTTCTTTTCTTGCTGATTGTGTTTTTTTGTGAGGGGGGCCTGATTGCTAGTTAGTATAATTTTTGTTCTGGTTTGGTTGGTTGGTTGTAGGAGTTTTATTTATTAAATAATTCAGAAGGCCCGGCTTCACTATGCCCTCAGAACGATTAGAATTCAGAGGGGATGGAGTACTCAAAGGGGTTGTTTTGTTTTTCTTGTTAGCTTGTGTTATGAGGGATGACTGATTCAGACCGATCTGCTTTTCTTGAGGAGAAGCGGAAAGGAACCTTTTTTTGTTTTTTTCCGGGTTAGGAACATGTTCTGGTTTATTTGATATTACCAATTTATCGTATTTGATTATTGCTCTATTTCCTTTCTCTTTTTCTGATTTTAGTTGTTCTTGTAGCCCTCTTCTTTTTTCTAAAATATGTTGCGGGTAATCTTCCTTTATATGATAATTGGTATCCTTTAGTAAAGCCAACCTCACCTGCACGTGGTGCACCCTGCTGATAAACGAACGAGGCTATGGCGACCCGCCAACACGCACTGGACCAGCGTGGCGGGTTATGGTCCAAACCCCCTCATATGCATAGTGCAACAAGAAACAGGCCCCAAGTGCCCGGTGACTCCAGCGGTTGTGCTAGCGTGGACGGGCGTGGGCGCAGCCCTGGGGTCTGGGGTGCTAAGAATCTCCGGGCGGGATCGATCAACCGTCGACGACTGGACCTGGCGACGTACAACACGCGTACACTCCGGTCCGATGAGAAGATTGCCGAGCTTGAGGAGGAGTTGAGCAGGTTACGATGGAGTATTGTGGGATTATCCGAAGTCCGAAGACAGGGGGAGGACACGATAATCCTAAAATCTGGCAACCTGCTCTATTTTCGGGAGGGGGACCAGCAGTCCCAAGGTGGTGTCGGGTTTATCGTCCACAGGTCCCTTGTGAACAATGTGGTGAAGATCGAGAGCGTGTCGACCAGGGTGGCGTACCTTATACTCGGAATATCATCAAGATATTCGCTGAAGGTCATACAGGTTTACGCTCCGACCTCGACACACCCCGATGACGAAGTAGAGACCATGTATGAGGATGTATCCAGAGCCATACATGGTTATAAGACTCACTTCACCGTGGTCATGGGGGACTTTAATGCGAAACTGGGCAAACGAGACGGTGACGAGCTGCGAGTGGGGCAATTTGGATTTGGACGTAGGAACCACCGGGGACACCTACTGGCCAGCTTTATGGAGAGGGAGGGCCTCTACATGATGAACTCCTTCTTCAGAAAGCGTGAGCATAGGAAGTGGACCTGGCAAAGCCCTGATGGTGTAACAAAAAATGAGATTGACTTCATCATGTCGACGAAGAAGCAAATATTCAATGATGTCTCAGTGATCAATGCGGTGAAAACCGGAAGTGATCACCGCATGGTAAGAGGCACATTGAATATCAATGTCAAGCTTGAAAGATCTCGACTGATGAAGTCTACGCTCCGTCCTGCACAGATTCAGATCCAAAACTCCGAGAGCTTTCAGCTCGAACTTCAAAATCGTTTCGAATGCCTAGGAAGCTCTGTGGACGAATACAACGATGGGTTCGTGGAAACTGTCCATACGGTCGGGTCTAAATTCTATAAGACTCGCACAAATAAGAGCAAGAGGCTCACTGATCGAACTCTCCAGCTTATGAAGGAAAGGCGTGAGATGATTCTGCAGTCTTCAGACGATGCGTGCACATATCGGCTGCTCAATAAACGGATCTCTAAGTCCTTGAAACGCGATATCCGTCACTTTAATACTGGAAAAGTTAAAGACGCGATTGAGCGAAATAAGGGCTCCAAGGTGTTTGCAAGAGATCTGTCTATTGGGCAGAGCCAGCTCACGAAACTGAAGACCGAAGATGGCAGAGTCATATCCGCCAAATCGGAGCTTCTGGGAGAGATCGAGGCTTTTTATGGACAGTTATACCAGTGCGTGTTGCCAGTGATGACATATTATGGTTCCGAAACGTGGACGCTCACAATGGGCCTCATCAGAAGGCTCAAAGTCACCCAAAGGGCAATGGAAAGGGCTATGCTCGGAGTTTCCTTGCGTGATCGAATCAGAAATGAAGATATCCGCAGGAGAACCAAGGTTGCCGACATAGCGCGAAGAATCGCCAAACTAAAGTGGCAATGGGCAGGGCACATTGCTCGCAGAACGGATGGCCGTTGGGGCCGAAAGGTTCTGGAGTGGCGACCGCGTACCGGAAGACGCAGTGTCGGAAGGCCCCCTACAAGGTGGACCGATGACCTGGTGAAGGTTGCGGGAATCCGATGGATGCGAGACGCACAGGATCGTTCGTTGTGGCGACGTTTGGGGGAGGCCTATGTCCAGCAGTGGACGTCTATCGGCTGAAATGATGATGATGATGATGATCCTTTAGTAACTTTTTCTGCTTGAAGATCTCGATTTTTTCCCCAGAGTTGTAAGTGTTAATACAATTGGGCGAGGGTTTTCTGACTTTTTTCCGATTCGCCTAAGTTCTTTTTTTTTTTTTTTTTTTCGGGTGGTAAAATCATCTAATGACATCCCCCGCTCTTGGGCGGAGCGCGAGATAGTGTCAGACTTTTACTGACTAAAAACCCACTCCTGTTCCTTCTTTGCCATTTTTTTCCAGGGCCCCGAGGGTCACTTTCGCATCACCCATGGCCCCAGTAGGCCTCGACCCTGCTGGGCCCCTACGGTTGCTGACATCTCCCTGAGGCGCGTGTGGAACACTACGCGCCGTCGACGACCTGGGCTCGGTCCGGACAGTCACCGGACGATCGGACGGCGAGCCACCCATTGCTCGCCGTCCGCAAGCCCGCGCCTACGGTGGCCGGAAATCGGGATCGGAATCCCGGCGGCGGTTGGGGCGTGAGGACCTTTGCCTCACGCGATCGGCCGCCTCCTTTGCTAGCATTACTGCTTCGCAGAAGGAGGCGACCGCCTGCCACTCCTCCTCGCTCCGGACCATGGCCTGTACCAAGGCCCGGCGCGAGAGATCGCTGCCGCCGATCGCCCCCACGAGGACACGGCGGTGCTCTGCCCAAGCGGGGCACACCTCTACTGTATGCTCCACCGTGTCCTCCGGGCGGTCCACACAATGGTGGCACCCGGGCGTCTCTTCTGCACGAATCCGGTGCAGGAACCTCCCGAACTTACCATGTTCGGTGAGGACCTGCGTGAGGTCTTTCCAGCCACTCCTCAAAGAGGGGACTTATGGCCATAATTATGGCGTGCCCAGCACTGGGTTGCAACAGTCGCTGTCGCCATTCCACCATGAGATCTCGCCGGAAGTCTTCCCGCCATGCCGCGACATGGCGCGGCAGCGGAGTTTCGCCCCGGCGTTGCATCTCCATGCGCAGATCGTGCATGCGTGCAAGGTCTTTTGCCTGCAAATCCCACGGTGGTTGGCCAGCAAGGAGGCTCGCTGCTTCGCGGGAAATCGTGCGATATCCCCGCACCATCCGGATGGCCATGACCCTCTGGCATGCGTTCAGCTTGGCCGCCGGTCGCTTTCGCAGCGACGGCGCCCATACCGGCGCCCCATAAAGGGCCATGGACCTAACGATTCCTGCGTAGAGCCTCCGGCAGGAGGCGTCTGGACCCCCTAGGTTAGGCAGAAGCCGCTTAAGAGCAGCCCCAGTCCGATCCAGTTTGGGAGCCAGACGTCGGAAGTGCTCGCCTAAGTTCTTGGATGTCGTTGTACGATATTTTGATTGATAAGTGATTAGTTATGAAATCAATAATGGTATTTTCTAAGTCCGAATAGTCCGTTTCCTGTTCACCAATACCAAATATCACCACATTTCTTCTTCTTGACTGTTTTTCCAGTAGGCTCAATCTTTGTTCTTGTTTATCTACTGTTTGTTTTAAGTACTCATACTTTTCCTCCCAAACGTTAAATTTAACATCAAGTATTTTATTTATGTTTTCTGTAACGTTTTCTGTAACCTTTGCGCCACTTTCCTTGATTGTGTTTTTTTGTTCATCCAATTCTTTCTGGATTAAGCGTAGAGTAGCCAAAGCTTCGTCCATATTTATTTATTTACGTAGCAGCTTATTTCGTAATCGATAATAATGATTTATTAGCGATAATGATTTTTCTGAACTTTTAGTTATTCTATTCGACACTAGATGGCGCCACTAGTTCCTGTGCAGTTGCAATGACATCAGATTTTGGGATAATTTTTTACCCGACTGCGCGACGCAAAGGAGGGTAATGTGTTTATCAGTCTATGTATGTATGTATGTATGTTTGTTTCTATGTGGCGTTCTAGAGACCAAATTCGTAGGCCGATTTTGATAATTCTTACGTCAATCGATTCGTCTTAACCTTGCGAGTGTCACTAAAGACATGACAGTAATCAAAATTCACCACAGCTACAACCAGACGCCATATTGTCAAAATGAAAAAAAAAAAGTCGATGAACTATGTCAAGTGGGGTGTCGTTGAATAGGTATTTTAAAATCATCTTTAGGTTCCTTTTATCATTTTTAATTTTAAATAATAGTTTAGGATATATAACGATTTAAAGTTGTTTAACAAAACAATAATTCTCGCTAATTTTCTTACTTATTGATTTAAGTTTTCATTTCAAGTATAAACGATACACAAATAAAAAAACAGTGAAAAAGCATGAAGAACAAATATTTTTGGTAAAAAAAAGTTTACCACCAAACTCGATAGATGGCGTTGTTCATTTGATGCACGTTTGTAAATCAAATCATTCGAGTTTTCCCATCTACTAGACAGGTCCATGAACATAAGCAAAAGATGACAACTATATTGGCAAAAACTACTAGGTTGTATAAATCACATGCAGTTGATATATCAGTAGAATCGAAAACATATGGTCAAAAACCGAAAGATGTAGGTATATGTTTCTGATGATCAACAAAACTGGAGGAATCGTTAAATATTTAACAATCGGTTTAGGATCACGAGTTATGTTACGAAGAAATTTGAATGTTACCCATGGTCTTGTTAACGGAGCAATGGGTGTTATAAGGACAATTGAGTGGCCAGCTCTTTGGAGGGACCAATTGGAACCCGGAGAATTGCCACAAGCTGTTTATATAGAATTTGACGACAAAGCAATTAAAAACAATGTTTCTGGAGTAGGAGTCAGAATCGAACCATCGACGACAGAATTCGATGCACTTCGCGGACAGGGTAAAATAGAGCGAAAAATGTTGCCATTGATATTGTGCTGGGGTGTAACTGTACACAAGCTCCAAGGAACTACTTTGGACTTTTGGACCGAGCTGTGGTTGACTTAAGTTCACGCATTTTTGCTAAAGTTCAAGCATATGTAGCTTTGAGCCGAGTTAGGTCTCTAGAGGGACTAATCATCAGTAGTTTAGACCACCGCAAGTTACTTAATGATCCCCACGATATTAACTCCTTCAATGAAATGACTAGATTGCGAAATTTACCATATTATAACGAAGTCAATGAATCGTAACTAAAAAGTATAAAATAAAAATATTTAAAGAAAAACAAAAAACCCGACTGCGTCGAAACTAATTTTAAAAAATACGTAAAAAAATTAACTTAAATAAAAACTAAAAAGAAACAAACAAGCCCAGTAGTTTAGAATTCTGTTATGTAATACTAAATAACTACACAATTTAAATAGTTTTATAATCGATACACACATAAAACAAATCATACATTCTAATGCAGAACAGAACGACTCACAGTCGGGGCCCCTTGGGAAGATTTGATTGGTAAAATTTGAATGGGCCCTGAAACTATTTAAATTGTGTAGTTATTTAGTATTACATAACAGAATTCTAAACTACTGGGCTTGTTTGTTTCTTTTTAGTTTTTATTTAAGTTAATTTTTTTACGTATTTTTTAAAATTAGTTTCGACGCAGTCGGGTTTTTTGTTTTTCTTTAAATATTTTTATTTTTCTTTATCTAAGTTCTTGGTATGATAAAAAACAATTCCGAATCATTTGTTTATTGTGTTGTTTGATGTGATTGGCTGATCGCAATTCCGGTGCATTTGAATTGCCGAATGGACTAGCGGGCAGCGAGTGGGCAAGCGGGAACGGGGTTATGACTCTAGGTCGGACTCTATGTCAACTTAAAACCCGCGAATTTTCAAATTAGTCCTAGAAACTTTTTTGGTGTGGTTTTTGGTGACATGAGAGTGAGATGTGATGCCCTAAGAACGGATTTTTTTGTGCTTCTTCTGGTCCCTCCCCCAGACGAGCTGATACGCCATCCATGATCCCCGGCTAGTGCCGGCCCGCCTACGCGGGCCACCTCAAGCCGGGGGGAGTGTGAGGTGTCCTCCCCCCGCGACGTCCAATAGGGGTGCGCGTGGGACACTACGCGCCGCCGCCTCGGGTCTTGCTGGATGGAGGACGGCGGACGACCCCGAGTCCGCCGTCCCTCCGGACCTCTTTATGGGGGCTGGAAGAGGCCGTTGTCTGCCCTCCGCCGACGCCCGGTTCGCCTGCTGCGGCACGGGAGAGTGGCCACGGCCTCCCTCTCCCTCTCCGCAGCCTCCTTCTGCGAAATTACGGCTTCACAGAAGGAGATCACTGCATCCCACGACTCGGCGCCCCCGACCATGGAACGAACGACGGCCGGCAGCGACAGGTCGGGGCCCACTTCAGATACAAGGGCACGGCGCTGCTCCTCCCATGCAGCACACTCTGCCAGTGTGTGCTGCGCCGTGTCCTCCCGACAGTCGGTGCAGTGATGGCACCGAGCGTCCGGCTCCCTGTTTGTGCGACACAAGTACTTCCCGAAGCAGCCATGCCCCGAGAGCACCTGCGTCGCCCTAAACGAAAGGGAGCCGTGTTTCCTCCCGAGCCATTCGTCGAGCACTGGTCGGATCGCATCGACGGTGGCGAGGCCGGCGGTAGGGCGCAGAAGCCTGTCCCGCCATTCCGCCACCATGACCTCGCGGAGCTGAGACCGACGCAGCTCGATCTCGCGCTGGTTCGGTTCACCACCCCGAGTCCTCATCTCCTCGCGCCACCGGTACAGTGAGGCGATGACTCTCGCCTGCAGTTCCCAGGGCGGAGATCCGGCCAGTGCACAACCCGCCTCGTAGGAGATCGTGCGATACCCCCTGATAGCCCTGACGGCCATCGCCCTCTGCGGTCTTCGCAGGATTGCGATGCTGCCGGCCGTCAGGTCAGAAGCCCATACCGGGGCCCCATACAGGGCCATGGATCGCACGGTCCCCAAGTACAGCCGCCTACAGGTAGTGCTCGGGCCCCCTAGATTGGGAAGCAGCGTTGCGAGCGCGCCTGCTGCGCCCATCAACTTGGGCGTCAGCCGCCGAAAGTGAGGGCCAAAGTCCCACCGGCTGTCGAGCACCAATCCTGGGTACTTCATGGTGGACTCGACAGCGATTTGGACCCCCCCGACCACGATGTGTGATCCCGGCGGCGGCGCCCATCGGGGGCCATGAAAGACCATAGCCTCCGACTTATGACGGCAACCCTAGCGCGACCGCCGATCGTAGATATGAAAGTGAAGTAGGTACTGTGATATCGAAAGGAGATCGCATGAGGTAAGTTAGCGAACTGGCATGTAAAATATATTTCTAAGGATTTTGTTGTTCTAGAATAGGTTTGAAAATTGAATAGAACAAAATAATGTTTAGTTTTAAGAGTTCGGACGCGACCATTGTAAAGTGAAGTCATTATCGTGAAGCAATATAAGTATTCAATGAAATAAGCGTTTCATTGCTACAGCCCTGTATTGAAGATCCTGGTACTGTCGCACAGAGAGTTGCGACAGTACACACATGAGTTCCCTTTCTCCTTTGAGTTGAAATTAAAACCATATACTCAGGTCTGCGGTCCCTTGAAGCTGTGAAAAAATCAAACTTCTAAGTTTACAAAAAAAAAGATACTTACGGCCGTTTATGTCGCAAAAAACGTGTATTTCGACACTCTCAAGGGAATCAAAATTCATACGGTACTTCCCGTTGACTTAGACTTCTGAAATTTGGCATGAAGCAAGGGCTCACAGCACTAGTATAGGAAAAAATCTGAAAACTAAATTTGCGGTTACTTACATAACAAAAAAAAACTTTTTTTGCGATTCGGAAATACCTTCGTAACTTAATTCGGGAATTGAACTGTTTTCATAGATAAGTTTGTACGGAACCCTCAGTGCGCGAGTCCGACTCGCACTTGCCCGATATTTTTTATTATTATTTTATACGAACAATGTGAATACTGTTAAAAGAAATATCCGAAATAAACTCAAGAGGTCCAAGTATTAGTCGAATCATACGGGGACCATAAAATAGAAATAGAATAAACTTTTTTGACTAGAATAGAATAATAATTTTCAAAAACTTAAATTTATGGGAACAACGACGGTCTTATCGCTAACAGCGATGTACCAGACACCCTTTGGACAGCGTTCAAACATACTTTGTATGTTTGAACGCTACCGATGTCGCACACCAAGTTTTTGCAGTTAATTTTTTAACACCTTACATAACTGTAACCAGTTTATTATTTAGTACTTAATATAAATCAGAAATTACATTCCCTTACAGTTCAGTCAGTCAATCACGGTATCTGTCATTGTTTGTACTCTCTAAAGCAGTGCTCAATACACATACAACACTGAATACAGTTCCAGATAGTCCTAGTATGCCTTTTTCGGCATATGCACATTCAGCAACGCGTCTTTTGCACGCGTAGTAATAAGTCGGGGAACCACTGCCTTAAATATAATATTTGTACTTAATGTATTTTGTGTCTAAATTAAGTCTCCATAGTACCTATATGGTGTTTTTTTTTTCAGGCTAGAGTCGATCAGGTCAGAGAAAATGCTCACTAGGCGCCGCTTGAAGTCCATGTCCAATGAAGTCCGAAACGAAATTTTATGTCGCAAGCGACAAGATGAACTTCAGCGTTTTCTCCTGCCTGATGCGCCCCCGCGAAAGAGACAAACACGGTAATTAATTCATAGTTTCAATGCGTTTAATATTGTTGTTCAGTTATTATTAATGTTATTATGTAAGGTTAAATGATAAAATTATTTTGCAGGAAGAAATCCCCGAAGCGTGAAGATTGCCCTTTAGTGGAAGAACCTGGGTTTTCTACTTCCGCAGACATTCTTGTATTCCTGCCTGAACCTGAGCTCCAGCCCGAACCTCAGCTCGAGCCCAAACTCAATTACAACGTGTTTGAAAATATGGGTATGCCAGAAGCTGATAATTCCCCCTATAGTTCGCCTAGCCGTCTCTCAACGGCACTTAATTTATAGTGGGCTTCACAGACATCTAAGAAGATTCAGTATCTTTCTCCATCATCGTTTGACTCCGACTGACATATCAACGCACAGCCGAACCTACTGGGATTAGGAACATGGAAATTTGCGCAAGGCTTCCTTTTATGGCTTAAGCGAGCACTAAGACGTTTTAAGAAATTCATTATTTAAGGACGTGAAAGTGGGAATTTCGATTATATGTAAAATCTCATGCCTTGTAGAAATACACTTGAAAGGAAGCACAAATAGCTTAACCTAAGTAAATAATAAAGGTTGTCATTATTATTTTTTCAAAATACCCTCAAAATATGGTTAAAGGGATGTTAAAGTTTGCATGAAAACTTTGTCGCGAACGAAGTCGCTGGCAACGTGCTGGTATAACATAATTTCTTTGACTCAGGATTTTTTAACTTAGCAATGATTCTATAACGTTCTATTCTTGTTTATAGATGTCATCATCTTGGGGGACGAAGTTGAAGTAGAGATCCAACAAGAGAGCACTAATCAACCTACAACCTCACAGACAACTTCTGGTAAGTACTAGCTGCGCTCTGCTGTGTTACTCGCATAAATCTCCTTCTTGTAGAAATACCGACATAACAAGAAGTTTACATGATATTCCAGTATATCGTAGTTCACATCCATACTGAATTTTGTAACAATCTGTTTAGTGAGTAGTTTTTGTGTAAATAGGTAACAAACATACATCCTTTCAAACTTTCGTGTTTATAATAGTAGCGGGCTTTGAACAAAAATTCCTATAGACTTATATGATCATTATTCTGTCTTGGCGTAACTTGTCTATTTATTCGGATTATCTAAATCATATTTTATTTGTTTCAGATAACACCGACAAAACCTTCGAAACAGTCTTAGACGACAGTCTACAAGACTTTGATAGTGACGTAGACTTAGACGTTGACTTCGACGAGAATAACCATTGCTTTCTCCCGGTCATGCGTGATGCAGCGACTGAACCAGCATATACCTTTGACATGTCTAAACTAGCGACTCGAGTATTACAGGCTGAGGACGTATTGAATGACCAAGTTTTACGCGACCTATTGCCTGATGACGAGTACTTTAGTTTTGACTGGAAGAAAGACAAGTCAGTCTTTACTGGACGACGAGAGACTTTTACAGGCTCCTCAGGACCGACTTTCGACGTAACCAACATGACTCCTGTTGACATTTTTAACAAAATGTTCGACACAAATTTTATTGACCTACTTTGCAGAGAGACTAACCGCTATGCAAAGCAGAAAATAGCTGGCTTAGAAGCCGCGAAGAAGCTGCTTCCATCATCGCGTTTGCATAGATGGACTCCAACTGACTGCAACGAAATGATAACGTTTTTAGCAGTGTTGATTCTGCAAGGCCTCTACCCTTTACCAGAGGAGGAAAAATACTTTTCTTTTAACGGGTTTGGGACCATGCCGTATTTTTCGCGCATTTTTTCTTATAATCGTTTCTCACTGCTGAAATCGATTTATCATTTTGTTAACAACGAGACTTTGACTGGCAGGAATAAACTTGGCAAAATACAACCGGTACTTGACTACTTTAATGAAAAGTTCTCAGAATTATACTTGCCTGCTCAAGATATAGCCATTGACGAGTCTCTTCTAAAATGGCACGGACGATTAAGCTTTACTCAAAAAATTGCCACTAAAGCCGCCCAAGTTGGAATTAAAACATATGAGCTTTGCGAGTCTCGCAGTGGCTATCTCTGGAAGTTTTTTGTGTATGCTGGGAAAAATACTAAGGGAGTACTGCTTAATGATCAACCTGGGAACGAGACAGTTGACCGACCCGATGACTACACTAGACCTGATGACGAAACTAGTTCTGATGATGACACTAGACCCGATGACGACAATGACAAAGTGCATGACCGGCATGAAAACACGCTTGACGGAGCACAGGACGAGACTGTAAAACAACCAGACGGTAATTCTTTCCGTCCTACCAACGCTACCGCCAAAATAGTATTTGACTTAGTGGAGCCACTACTTGACCGTGGATATACATTAATAATGGACAATTTCTACAACAGTCCATTGTTATTGCGATGTCTAAAAAAACATAAAACTGACTGTTACGGGACATTCCGTTTGAATCGCGAATTTGTGCCTGAGTCGCTCAAGACCTTAACCAAGTCTGACCTTCGACAGGGTGAGGTGGTGGCAACCTATACTTCGGACTTGTCTCTGATGGTATGGAGAGACGCTAACTTGGTTAGTATGATTTCCACATACCATCAGTTAGAAGCAGGGATTCAGAACAAACATAACCGATTGACATACAAACCTAAAATAGTACTGGATTACAATAAGTCCATGGGCGGAGTAGATAGAAAAGACCAATTTCTATCTGCTCAGCCCTTGGAACGAACTAGAAACAAGGTGTGGTATAAGAAGACTTTCTGCAGGTTGTTGAACGCTGCTGTATTCAATACCTATGTAATATTTTCATCGCAGGTCCCGAAAATATCACACAGGCAGTTCCGGGTAATTTTGGCGGAAAATCTTCTTAAAATACATCGACGCATTGACTTGACGACTGAACCTCGACTTTATAATAGTAATAGGAATGGACGAAGAAATTTGACGTTATTTAAAAACGAACGACCGACTGTTGATCACGACCACTTTCCCGCGCGATCTAACGTTAAAAAAGCGCGTTGCTGGATGTGCTCACGCCGAAAAAGACAGAGAGATGCTAGGACTACCTGGAAGTGTATTCAGTGTGATGTAAGTTTGTGTATTGAGCACTGCTTTAGAGAATACCACAAACGATCAAACACTGACTGACTGACCGTGACTGACTGACTGGACTGGAAGGGAATGTGACTTCTGATTTATATTAGTAACCAGTTATGTAAGGTGTTAAAAAACTAACTGCAAGAACTTGGTGTCCGAGATCGGTAGCGTTCAAACATACGTCCAAAGGTTGTCTGGTAGATATCGCTGTTAGCGATAAGACCGTCTTTGTACCTGGGTATATAAGTTTTTGAAAGTTATTATTACTATTCTAATGTACAATAAAGTTTATTCTATTTCTATTCTATGGTCCCCGCATGATTTGACTATAAAAGAGACTTATAACTTTTCTATGGATGTAAATGTAAAAGGAATCATATTACAAGGAGACTGACCACTGAATTTGTTTCGGATGTTTCTTCTAATAGTAGTCAGTTGGTAAATCTCGACCACGTTCGCCTAAATAATAATAAAAAAAGAATATTGACGTGTAGCAGGGCGGAATGTCGTATCGTCGAACTAGGTGCCTATGTTCGAGGACGGTAGTGCGTGAAGCCAGAGACTCTATTCGCACTCCCCCATAGTCAGCAGGCGCGCACGCTCCGCAGTAGGTAGCAGCAGATGTTGAACATAGGTTTTCTTGAACTACTTTGCAGAGCGGCTCATCCCACCGTCTTTGAGAAGCAAGGTCGTCGAGTAGTTTAGAATTAGGGCAAGAGCAGGCGCCTACAGCCTCTCTGAAGCGCGGCACAAAATCAACCAGTGAGGAAGACAGGAGAGGTACCTACCTATTCCTGATTAATTTCTCAGTGCCGTGAACCGAGGATTTAAAATCCGGTAAAGTAATACTAGTAATTTTGCGGACGCCGAGGCATCCCATACGAATGGTAAGGGTAGCTTGAGCCCAAGCTTGTTGCGTCAGCATCAATCATTTAACTTCCTATATAAGTTTTCTATGTACCTAAATATTATGAAGATAAATATATGTATATTACACGTTTTTTTTATTTTTTATGACATAAAAACCTTTGGTAGGTAGGTACCCCTTTTTTTTGGAGGTTGATCTTGTATCTACTAACACCCACCTGTGTTCCTTCAGTTGCCCGATATCTCTTAACATAACAGTAAATTGCGCACCTAAAGCCGGGTAAAGACTGCTGTAACGAAACATGCAATGCAAGGTATCATGAAAAGAGCATTTCATAAGTGTGGCTGTGGACTGGGTACGCGCACGAATCGCACGGTTTGCGCGCATAAGGCGTTACACTCTACCTACACTAGTGTTCCGCAAACTTTTCGTGTTCAAGGTACACATAGGAAATCGGAAAACTTTGTAGGTACACCGTATAATTCAAAAAAGGTGTATAATGCGAAAAATGAGCTTGTTGAATTGAGTATACTTAGTTAAGTGGTCCAGATTTTAAGTAATCGGTGACAGGGCTGCTCATTTCACCCCAGAGCGGGATGGGGAGCAGACATTGGATGATTATCCACCACTAAAAAAGATCTAGGTAAATGAATGGTTTTCATTTCGAACAGTTCTTCCTACTCGTTAATCGGTAAGTAAAAGGGAATACCCTCAAAGAATGAACTTTAGATCGAGTCCATACTTCCATAGGTTGATCTACATTTTTTTCCGTGTGTCTAATAACCTTGAGAGGTAACCTTATTTTTCCAAGGCACACCAAATAATCGGCACACCCTTTGCGGAACATTGCTCTACACTCTGTGGACGGCAAGTTCTTTAATTGCGTGTTACATTAAATCACTTGGTACGTTACACCAGTCTGTACCCGGCTTAAAAGCGGCAGGGATAACAACTGCAATATCTGCATATTACTCACCTTGCACTTTCTTCAAAATAATCACTAATATTTTCGTTTTTAATTTCGCTTCTCTCATCATCATCATCATCATCAATTCAGCCAGCCGATAGACGTCAAATGAACGGTCCTGCGCGTCTCGCATCCATCGGATTCCCGTAACCTTCACCAGGTCATCGGTCCACCTTGTAGGGGGCCTTCCAACACTGCGTCTTCCGATACGCGGTCGCCACTCCAGAACCTTTCGGCCCCAACTGCCATCTGTTCTGCGAGCAATGTGCCCTGCCCATTGCCACTTAAGTTTGGTGATTCTTCGTGCTCTGTCAGCAACCTCGCTTCTCTTACCTACACATAAAACAAGTTCTTCAATCATTTGCTGCTTTTGTAATTGTATAAGTGCAAAAAAAACATTTAATGGTGTGATTTTTAATACATTTTACATGAGATCGTAATCTATACATATAATAAAACAGTAAAATGGTGGAGCGTTGGTATTAATTGGCGCAAAAACTACTGAACCAATCCTGTTCAAATTTTGCATACATAATCCTTATAGCCCGGGTCAACTGTTAGGCTACATAATTATTATCACGCTTTTTGCTATGGGGGGTGAGCAATATTCCAAAATGTCGATATTGAATGACAATCGCTCTGAGTTCGAGCCCCAGATACAGTTAATATTTTTGTGATTGTTTTGGTGTTTTTTGTACATAATATAGAATGATATTTCCAGAACAATAATAAAATGGCTTTATATGTATTTTTAAATTGCCATCGACATTTTTATTCGATATTTTTCCAAATATTTCAGTAAAAACCCACCAAAACTGATATTAAAATGGAACCGGAGATAAAAAATACACTTTTTTTTTAAATTTGGTTAGGAATTTAAGGTCAAAAATGAAAATCATCACGCTATTTTGTACAAGGAGTCAAGCAGACAAGCAATGACGTGTATTTAAGAACGGCATTTAGAGCTAGATTCTGCAAGGATTGTGGCGCAGTGGTATAGTGACGGATCCGCGTTTACTATGTTGCGAGTTCGAACCTCGCATAATTTTTGTGATTGTTATCTTTTATTTATGTATTGCTTACTTATTTTTGTTTTCTTACTACTTTTTACTTCGAATGAAATGTAATCTATAGAAATGAAATTGTACAAAAGTCGTATTATTTTTGAAAAACAAATTATTAGCGAAGGACACTGAAACACAATCACAAAATTAGTTTTTGCATATACGTATCTAACAAAACGTTGATATATTTATACGTATTATTTGTATCTCTAGAAAGTAATCAATTCGTATTAATATGGAAGCGAATTAAAACTTCATTGATTTCTTTTACAGTACTACATCTTATTATTTTTAAAATTTAACTTCAGAACTTCTATCATCACTTTAAAGACACCGCATTGGGAAGGGTTTACACCGTTCATCCAAATAATGGATGGTGCGATGATTGCTTCACATTGTACGGGCCCCAACGTCATCACGATCAACACTGGGACGACACTGACAGTGACGGAGGCCAGCATCACCGATAGCCCCAGACGACTGCGACATTTGTTTGCCATTATTTTAGTATTTTGTGGAGTCAAAAACCCAGGTCGGTTGTGGGTCTCATGGTGGAATGGCGACAGCGACTGTCGCAACCCAGTGCTGGGCACGCCACAATTATGACGGTAAGTCCCATCTTTGAGGAGTGGCTGGAAAGACAACATGGCGTCCTTACCTTCCACATGACGCAGGTCCTCACCGGCCATGGTAAGTTCGGGAGCTTCCTGCACCGGATTCGTGCGGAAGAAACGCCTGGGTTCCACCATTGTGTGGACCGCCCGGAGGACACGTTGGAGCATACGGTAGAGGTGTGCCCCGCCTGGGCAGAGCACTGCCGTGTCCCCGTGGGGGCGATCGGCGGCAGTGATCACTCGCGCCGGGCCTTGGTACAAGGTATGGTCTGGAGCGAGGAGGAGTGGCAGGCGGTCGCCTCCTTCTGCGAAGCAGTAATGTTAGCAAAGGAGGCGGCCGCACGTGCGAGTGAACGGCCTTCACGCCCCGCCGCCGTCCCGATCCCGATTTTCAGCCACCGTAGGCGCTGGCTTGCGCACCTAAAGTCGTCCGGTAACCGTCCGGACCGAGCCCAAGTTGTCAACGGCACGTAGTGTTCCACGCGCGCCTCAAGGAGATGTCAGCAAAACCGTAGGGGGCCCGGCAAGGTCAAAGCCTACTGGGGCCTTGTGATGCGAAAGAGAACCCCGGGGCCCTGGAACGAAGGCAAAGAAGGAACAGGAGTGGGTTTTTAGTCAGTAAAAGTCTGACACTATCTCACGCTCCACCCAAGAGCGGAGGATGTCATTGGATGATTATCCCACCGAATAAAAAAGGTCGGTTGTGGGTAAATCATCGCCATCATCTGTCCGAAGACTTTTTACGTGCTTTAAGGTGTACTACTGAGGGTGACATTGAACAGAACAACGAACGCGTTTCGAATAGTTGTCTAGGTTCACTTCAAGACGTGGTCATTTCCATCGGTGGCATAATACAATGGACTTGTCGAATATGGCTTACCGGTCCCGCAATCATTGGCATATCAAGATCGAGGAAATCGGGGTGATATCGTCAATGATCACGACTCTAAGTTCACCTCAGAACAAAATGTCCCTGCATTTTTAACATCGTCACACAAAGCGTTAGGCTCAGCCAGGGTAAAATATTTTTCATTAATGCTCCAGGTGAAACAGGAAAAACATTCATTGCCACTGGTATCCTTGCAGAAATAAGGTGACAAGGCAAAATAGTGATTGCGACTGCCTCTTCTGGAATTGCTGCCACACTGCTTCCAGGGGGCAAAACTGCGCACGTAATGTTTAACATTCCCATCGATTTAGAGAGCAACGAAATGCCAGTGTGTGGGCTATCACGCAACTGTGACAAAGGTTGGGTACTAAAGGATTGCTCTTTAATCGTATGGGATGAATGTACTATGGCGAATAGAAAAGTAGTGAAGGCTGTAAACAGAACCCTGCAGGACATATGCAGGAATTAAGATGTGATGGGAGGTATCACTGTTTTGTTTAGCTGCGATTTTTGGCAAACTTTGCCTGCGGTGTCGCGAGAAATTAGGGTTGACGAGGTGAATGCTTCGTTGAAACGATTGAATCTATGGTCACGAGTTTACAGACTGCGCTTGACCATTAACATGCGAGCTCAGTTGGGCGGATATACTCAAGAATTCTTGGATGTTCTTTTAAAAGTTTGGTGAAGGCATTTTACCAGAAGAGAGCTACCAGAGACTAAGCAAAGTAGTTCCCACTATTGAAGAACTAATTTGTCGGGTATACGGGGACGTCGGTCGAATACCGCTACAAGAGAATTCTTGGGTGTGTGAACGGGCCATTTTAACACCCAAAATGATCAATTAACGAAAACGTTCTCTCGCAAATTGATGCGAACGAAGTGGTATTTCTATACCTCTATTAATACTGTTGTAGAGCAAAGAGCAAGATGACGCTATATATTATCCCGTAGAGTTTCTATATTGGAACGGCAAGTGAACTCCCGGCGCACACTATCCAGCTGAAGGTCGGTGTCCCGATCATGCTGCTACGGAAAAGAAACTCCACCTAAGCTATGTAACTGGACCTAGCTCAAAGTCATCTCTCAAATATTATTGAGGTGGAAATTCTAAAGGGTTGTGGCGTCGAGGAAACAGTGTTTATACCCCGAATACCACTAATCTCTCACAATTACCCCTTCTAATTCAAGCGTGTGCAGTTCCCTGTAAGCGTATGCTTCGCAATAATAATAATCTAAAGGCTGCAGGTGTTGATCTCAGGACAGCTGCTTCTCACACGGATAGCTGTATATCACTCGCTCCCGCGTCACCAGTCCTGAATCTTTGTACATTTTGGCTCCTGAAAGTAGGACTAGAAATGTGGTTTACAGAGAAATTTTATAAGAAAAGTAAAGTTTTGGTTTATGATTTATCCGCAAAAACAAATTGTATTAGAAATATAATGGTTATTTGCGGACGAAGTCGCGGGCAACAGCTAGTGATAAATAAATTAGTAAAAAGTAATAAATTAGTAAATTTTTTCATTACACATTTTCTTCTTCGCAATCTTTGACTTGCTAAATTGTTGTGGTCTAAATTTATAGGAAACCTTGGAGTATCAGTTATTGATTCCTCAAGCTCGCTTACAGTTACAGTGGACAGTAAATTAATTTTCTCTTGGGTTTTTTCTTGTTTAAAACCTGTAATTATATACCGGTTAATAACTATGAAAACGTGCTACTTGTTAGAAAATAAAGGATAAAAAAGTCTACGTCTAAAAAAAGATAACTGAAGGGCTGAAACTGTGTGGCACAACTGTTTAGTACGTTCAAAATAAGTATACCTACCTACTAAAAATACGCAGTGGCATTCGCCACATGATTCCCTTGTGTTTGTCCTTTCAGCTAGACTAACATCTTCCACTAAGTACAAAGTTCGACGGTCGTTCTCACTGGGCTACCGTCCGCGTCCCAATGTGACACTGGCAGAATTGTCGAAACCAATTCAATGGCCTTATCATAAAGAAAGAATTACTGTACAGCCAATTGTTCGAAGTTCGAAGCGGTCAAGATGTTTCGGCTGTATTGTAAGTCAATGGATCTAGGGGCTTTTCAATATGGAGATTGGGTTAAGGAATATTTTTAAGTAGTCATGTGAGCCCCGGCTTACCATGACGTGTTAAAATGATCTTCGTGCGAGCGTGATAGAGGGATGGAGCTATATTCATGTCATTTAAATAGCTACGTTTTCTGTAAACGAAATTTATTTTATTCCTTTGTTGCATACTTTGTTACCATATAAGTGATTAGTAGCTGTAGTGATGCAACGGAAGTGTCTTAACGGAAGCATAAAAGGAAACAGATGTCAAAAGTAAATCTTAGTGGAACCGGAAGCGGAAGTGAAGGAAAAACACATTTTTATTTTTTAAGATTTGTTTACTTTTTGTTTTTTGTACTTTACTTACTACAGTAGGTAGGTACTCAAAATTAAACAGAGGTAAATTATATTTAATAGGTCGCTTTTACACCTTTGAGTCTGTTTCGGTGTTCTTCACACTGGCTACACCTCTGGCGGGAGCTGCCGTGCTAATCTGTAAATGGTAAATCATTTCGAAACTTACTCATTTCGCAAATCATCTCGAATGTCACACTCAGCGAATTGTATTTCAGAATACCAAATCCTATAGACAAATTTGTAGATAAATGTCAAAATACTCAACCGTTTTAGTTCCTCTCACTTTGATCATCACTCGGTGGCGCCAGTGTCGAATTCACTCCATTTCAGAATACGAAACTTTAATTTCACCATGATTTCACTGCGGATTCAGAAGTGATTTCGCAAATAAACTTTTCAGAATAGCAAGGCTGATAAGTATTGGCGAACTATTTGCATCAGAAGAACAAAACAAATAACAAACATAAGATAAAAACAAGGCCGCCCATTGTATGTACGTATGTGTTTTAGTTTGTAGTTTCCTTTTATGTTTGTATTGGTGTACATTAAAGGATATAATAAATGAATAAATAAAACGTTACAGACTATTACCATCAATTCTGTTTAATGCAACTTGTGATATATTTTTACCATGAATTAAAGAACCCAGAAAACGCATTTATACTGTAGCTGAGTAATTGATAGAAAATACGGAACCTTAGGTATATAACTTGACGATAAAATAAAAGCGGATATTCAAAATCATAGAAATTAACTATGCCATTATTCAGAAAAAAGCTGCCGAAGACATCATTTTACAGCCTATAGTGGTTTCATAACCAATAAACCGAATAAAGTTTGTAGGTATATTAGTATTAGACAACTACGTTTGCTCTGCTACATACACTCTTTTTCAAATTAAACTCATTTTTAATGCTTTAGGGTGAATAACATCTGTGTTAAATGCGTTATAGAAGTTATTACTAAGCTTTAGGAAAAATAGTCAACTTAATACAACTTTTACTAAGCATAAAGAGTTATAAAAACCGAAAGAGAATATTATTCAGAATTAGGCTATTTCAACAGCCTTTACTCAAACGTCATAGAGCTTATAGCTGTAAGTAGACGCGCCGACTCCGTGGGTGCTCGAGCCCTCGAGCATTGGAAATAAACAGTGGGTGCCGAGCACCCCTGAGAATGGACATCAAGAAACAGATCAGTAATCGCCTTTTAAGTTACGTATAAATTATAATATTTCTTGATAATAAAAACTAATTTCATTTTTGTATACTTAATGGTTTCATTTTATATTTTTATCAAACATAATTAGTAATTAAGTGCACAGTATGTAAGTAGGACATTTATTTATTTGTTGGTCGAATAGTGCGCGTTCTTCTCACACTTCGCCACTTTTTCGAGTCATCAAATGAGCATGACCACCCATGAGGTTTTCTAAAAGCCGGCGCCACTGGCTGTAAGCGTTTACGAATTACTATTAATCAAACTTCATTCAGTATGTCTGTGTCAGTTCGAAAGTAGAGTACAGAAAAAATGTGTTGCTTTAAAAAATACGTTACCTTATAACGCTGCCGGAAATGTGGGACGCATTACGGCGTTCGTTACCTCTGTCCCGTTCCTTCAAACGTAGCAAGTAACTTCTTCTAACATTTTGTCTATTTACAATCAGCCATCCAGCTATAATTGACATCACTGTTCTAAACAAATTTAATTGAAATTTGGAACAAATAATAAATCCCTATATGGTAACTATTTTTCCATTTTAATAATAGGTCTTTACCTATGTAATTGGAGATTCTATAACCAGCATTTTCAGAATTAATTATCTGTGGATTAGCGCGCAATTCGAAATTCAAATAAATTTTATTCGAAAGACGTGTTAATTTAATTTCAATTTCAGTCATTTGTTTTTAGATAGTTTTTTGTTTTTGTGACATTGTGGTAGTTTTTGGCGCTATGGATAAACTGAAAATTCGTACAATTTTCGAATATGAGTTCTTACGTGGAAATATCGCTGCGCAAACAACACGAAACATTAACGACGTGTACGGGCATAACACTGCTTGCATAAACACAGTCCATTATTGGTTCAATCGTTTTAAATCTGGAAATTTTGAGTTGAAGAACGAACCTCGCGGTCGGCCGGTAACTATTGTCGACAACGACGAATTGAAGGCGATAGTGGAAGCGGATCCATCTCAATCTACGGCTGAGCTTGCTGCGGGCCTTGGAGTTAGTGTCAAAACAACATTGAAGCACTTGCGTCAAATCGGAAAGATAAAAAAGCTAGATAAGTGGGTGCCACACGAACTAAGCGACCGACAGCGAGATTTACGTGTCGAAGCATGCATAGCACTACTGAATCGGCATAGAAACGAGGGAATTCTTAATGATCGAATTGTTACCTGCGATGAAAAGTGGATCCTGTACGACAACCGTAAGCGTTCGTCTCAGTGGGTGGACCCGGGTACAGCACCTAATCAGTGCGCTAAAAAAAAGATTACTCATAGGAAGATGATGGTGACTGTCTGGTGGACCAGTGCCGGACTTGTACATCACAGCTTCTTACCGAATGGCACAACAGTGACGGCAGATGTCTATTGCCAAGAATTGCAAACAATGATGGAGAAGCTCGCAATTCAACAACCAAGACTAGTCAATCGCTCTTCCCCATTGCTTCTCCACGACAACGCGCGAGCTCACATTTCACGACAGACCATCGCAAAGCTACAAGAGTTACAGCTGGAAGCTCTCCGTCACTCACCGTACTCACCGGACCTTGCCCCAACAGATTTCTACTTTTTTCAAAATTTAGACAATTTTTTAAGTGGGAAAAAATTCAACACCCGTGATGCAGTACAAAACGCTTTCGCTGACTTCATCGCCTCCCGTCCGGCAGACTTCTACAGTAAAGGGATAAACAAACTGCCATCAAAATGGCAAAATTGTATAGATAATTTGGGCCAGTACTTTGATTAGCTGAAATAAAAAAAATACCAAAATTTTTATATTTTAAAATTATCATACAAATCTCCAATTTCATAGGTAAAGACCTAATATTTACTACTCACGTTATTTATTTATGCCCGATGATGCGCGAATTAGTGTCAAAATGGAAGTTTCAACGATCTTAATTTCCAATTCTAAGTATATTTTTTACTGTTTTCCTTCAATAAAGAGCTGGAGATAATGGCGAAATGAATCGATATATTTTATTCTTTTGCAATTACTTAGGTACCCTTACTTTGCCTTACCTTTTTTATGGAAGAAATTTGACTGACTAGGGCACCCCTAAAAATATTGACTATAACATTATTATTAGGCAGCGGTAAATGAGAATATCGATATCATCGTAGAACCATGTTTTTATGTAAATATGTACCTATTCTTTTTGAAATGTAATGTTAGCAATTTTATAATAGACACACGCAAGGAAAAAACGGCGGTTGTTTGTCTTTCTGTGTTGCATCGAAAGCTTGTAAAAAATAAAGTGTGCAGGAATCATTTAAATTAAAAAAAATATTTGCTTTTCTAACAAAGTTTTTACTATTGTTAGTGCCGCCGTCAACGCCGCTATACTTTTGTGTAATGCACTTTTTATAGTTAGCCATGACCTACCTACATTGTCTATTACAGATAGGGGAGATTAGGTAACAGTGGATCACAAGCTTGGCCTTTTTCAAAATGATTATTCTGTATGACGAGATGAAACGCATGCTACTAAAAGAGTTGAGTTTACATGTAGATGGATGGAGAAGGAAGGGAGGCCAAAGAAAAGTTAGATGGATTTGTGTGAGGAGTGAAAGAAATATGAAAGAAAAGAGAGTTAGTTAGCGTTCGTGTGACGGGCGACAGGACAGAGTGGAAGAAAAAAACGAGTCGCGCTGACCCCAAGTAATATGGTGTAAGGGCACGAAGAAGATTTTATTCTATGTGATAACTTTATTTTATTGTACATATACATATTCAGCCTTTTAATGTTCCCACTGCTGGGACTCAGGCCTCCTCTCTCTAGGAGAGGGGTTGGGCCGTAATCCACCACGCGGGCCCAGTGCGGGTTGGGTATTTTATTGTAAATGACAATTTTATTTAGTATTACTTATAATTTTTGTTCTTAACTGTTTTATTAATAACAATTGAATTTTAATTAATATCTTATTTAGAGTTCTAGCTTATAAGCGCTTTGGTTCCGTTGCTGTCAGCTTATAATGCATTTCTAAATTAATAATTAATAAAAAAAAATAGAAGTTACAACCACATTTAGACAAAATTGAAATATTCCTCTGTGGCCCAGGTGTGGGTCACTTTGGATAAATGCATGGGTAACAGTGACTTTACTCGTAAAATACAACTTATTACTCATTTATTTTCACTATTATACAGTCTTTTATTACCTATATCATCAACGTAATATTTATCAATCTGAATTATCTACTGTATAAAATAGACCACTAATTTTTAATTAGTACAAATACTAGAAAAATGTCTTGTTATTATTTAAGTAGTCTCAATAAATAATATTCATAAACAACAAAGTTATTATCATAGTATATCCTAAAATGTCACTCGGTTTATGGAAATATTGTACAGGCTCTTGAATATGATTATGAATGAATAAATGACGATTAAAATGGAAAAACACTGCGCGTAATATATTCTAGTATCAATTGTTATGAATGATTGATTCTATGATGAATTTACCAATTATGACAAATTTTCGTGGACAATTTTAGGATTTGGTTTTTTTTTACTTTTGACTACAAAATTATCATCAGTAACGGGTACGGATAAAGCCCCATTTTTTTTGTACTAATTAAAAAAAAGGGTGTACCTATAAACATTGTTGCATTTTCTATCTATCTTAACGTCTGCCATTGAAGAAATAAATCTACGACAATTTGTTCTTATTTACCTAACCACAAACAGATAATTTAACAGATACAAATCATCACAAGTAGAAGTTACAAAAAGACAGAAAATCTGATAATATTGCTCGTGACTGTACCCGTGATCCACTGTTACCCAATCTCCCCTAGTTATTCCGAGTTAGCATTTTCGAACAAGTTAATTTATTTAAAAAGAGCATAATTCCCGAAACAAAATTGTAATAAATAACGCAAAAAATAACCTACTATTTATTATTTATCTACTTAATAACTTAGGTAAGTTGAATAGTTTTTAACTTGAGACGGTTACTTAAGAAGAATAGCTGACAAAATTAACATTCTAATGTCTTAAATTTCGCGGCATGGCGGACAGTTCCGCCGGGTCTCATGGTGGAATGGCGACAGCGACTGTCGCAACCCAGTGCTGGGCACGCCACAATTATGGTGGTAAGTGTGTCCCCTCTTTATGAAGTGGCTGGAAAGACAACACGCGGCGGCGTCCTTACCTTCCGCATGACGCAGGTAATCACCGGACATGGTCAGTTCGGGAGATTCCTGCACCGGATTCTTGCGGAAAAAACACCCGGGTGTCACCATTGTGTGGACTGCTCGGAGGACACGGTGGAGCACTGCCGGGCCTTGGTACAGGTCATGGTCTAGAGCGAGGAGGTGTGGCAGGCGGTTGCCTCCTTCTGCGAAGCAGTAATGCTAGCAAAGAAAGCAACCGCACGCGCGGCCACTGTAGGCGCGGGCTTGCGGACGGCGAGCAATGGGTAGCTCGCTGTCAGACCGTCCGGTAACCGTTCGGACCGAGCCCAAGCCATCGACGGCGCGTAGTGTTCCACACGCGCGTCAAGGAGATGTCAGCAACCGTGGGGGCCCAGCAGGGTCGAAGCCTACTGGGGCCATGGGTGATGCGAAAGAGAACCCTGGGGCCCTGGAACGAAGGCAAAGAAGGAACAGGAGTGGATTTTAGTCAGTGAAAGTCTGACACGGGGCGGGAGATGTCATTAGATGATATCCCAACTTAAAAAAAATGTCTTTTTATTGTTATGCGAATAAAATATATTTCATACAGCTATTTTTTTTTTAATGAACGTTGTCTCAGGAATACTTCTGAATCATAATTGGGTGCTTTTACAAACATTTAAACTGACACAGAAACACAAACATGGAACAATTGTTTTTAGACCATACAAATACTCGTTCCATGCGGGAATCGAACCCGCGATGTGGAGCACAGCAGCCAATTGCTCAAGCACTGTGCCAATCGTGAAAAATAGAGGTAGTTATTTAAAATATTTAAATGTCTCAAAGATTTATATATTTTGGTGTGTAAGTTCAACTTCAACTCTTCATTAATAGCTTTTGTGGAAAAGACATCACAATTTTGCTAATAACACGTGCAAACTGTTAATAAATCATCAAACGCTGGAGAGTATTAAGCGTGAATTAACAGTAATATAAATATGTATCTCTAAACATTAAAGTTCCAAATAAAAGAATTTCTTCGCAGACACAGACCGACACTCATGTTATGACCAGACTATGACTATGTATGTAAGTACCTGACAGAAACTCGTAAGATTGAAACAGATAGAGAAAAAAAAGCAAGTACATAGTTACAATAGTTACAACTTAATTTTATTATTTATTTTATTTCAATAGAATTGCATAGTTTAAATATAAAACGAGTAAACACAAAAGAAAGAAGACATTTGACCGAGGTTAATAGGCCGGCAAAGTTTAGTACACACAAGCTAGAACTACATTAGACCTACGCACACGTGTAACACGCACGACACGCCTGATTTGTACGTAGAACGACGTCGCGTGGCGTGGATCAAGTGTAGGTGTACAAGTCTAGTTTCCATATAAAATGTATGGAGACCGACGCGCCCAGATCGGCGTGTGGCACACGTGTGCGCAATGTAGTTAGGTACTACTTTGATTAACCACTGAATGAACAAATCCAGGAACGTTCGCAAACAAGAATATGAAACCTTTGCGGCTTGTAAGTACTCTACAATTTGTGGTCTCGCTTCGTAACCGTTGCATTTGCCGATGCTGTAATCTTAGCTAATAAAATATCTTCACGTATCGCAGGGGATTGTGGGTAACGACAGTCCTTTCTACCTAGTACCGGATTAAGCTCAGAAAATAAAACAGTAGGATTAAACCAGCGTAAACCCTTAATTTTTATAGACTAAATGATAACGAATTAAATCTCCTATTTTTTTTAAAACATGGTAGGCCTACACAGTCTTCATGGAAAATCTGTAAGTGGTTAGATAAGGCACTCGTAACTTGACTTATTCTTTTATGTCAAAGCGGGGCCCACTCCAATGCGAGGGGCCCATAGTTTTACTACTCTGGCTACGTGGCTAATCCAGCACTGTTCCTACTACAATCAGTTTACTTAATGACTAAGTGCCTTGCCAGCAGTAGGTATCTAAACGGCCGAAAAATCTGTGTTTGTCACTTGAATCCTTTCTCACGGGAATTTTTGTAAATAATAATACCGAGGTCCTGGAACACAAAGCAACTCAAGGAAGGTGAATTTTTGTCAGTAAAAGTCTAATACGCTCTCTCGCTCCACCATAGAGCTCCACCGAGAAGTCATTTGATGACGTCCCACCTCAAAAAAAAAGGGGTTTTCCTTAGGGCTGCGGGAATATTCGAAAGAGTCACTGCGGCGCGCGGCGGTTTGTTACTATTTTGGTGTACAATAAAGTTTATTCTATTCTATTCTATTCTATGCGGCTCTGGTACACGAAGGGCAACTGAAGAAACACAGGTGGGTTTGAGTCAGTAAAAGTCTGACACTCCTTCTCGTATCACTCAAAGCCGGAAGTCTTCGGATGATTTTCCACCAAAGAATAAAATATACTTAAGTACCTGTTCTGTTCACTGTCTGTGATTTAGTTTCGTGTACAAGGCGCTAACCGTTTGTTGCATTTACCCAGAGCAACAAATTAAATTCCTTGTGTGAAATCTTCTTCGCCACTGCGCAAGATTGCGATAAGTAACTGTATTGTAAGACTCGTCTCTGATGGGTCGTTTTTCGTTAAAATATTTAAATTGACAAGTGAAAAACACTCGGCGCTTTGTCGCCGCGAAGCATCTAGTGAGCAACCGCATCCGTTAAAGCAAAAATTAGTACCTACCTGTCCCCCACTTTTCAAATGAACTCTGCGTGACTTTACCCCTCGATACCCATATCGGTTGACCGTGAATCCGATATAAGCTCACGCATGACCGATGAAAAGCGGCTCCGCTGATACGTGGACTTTCACTGGGTTTCCAGTGCCTTGGCTCTCAGCGTCCAACGCGCTGACCGTAACCATGCAGCGAAGAAAGCTAGTGGGCTAGGAAAGTAAATAGTGTGTATAGATACCGTGTCACACATGAGATGAACAATTTGACCTCTTTGCAATTGTTTTTATAACTTTTCTCCCCTGTTTTTTTTTTGAGGTGGCATATCATCTTTTGATAACTCTTCTGGATGGCGCCGTGTCTTTTATTGACAAAAACCCACTTGAGATTCTTCAGTTGCCTTTTGCAGGCCCGCGGTAATTCTTTCAGACAATCCCAGCCCAATATCCTTTTACCTTATGCCAATTTATTTGAGGGATCAAGCAGTAGGTATGATTTTTTATAAGTACGTCTTTATTTACCGTCATTTCAACAGCCTCCTGCTTCCCAGCTTTGCAATCTTTCACACTATCCATCCATCGTATTCTCGTTTCATCGTTTTCTCTCAGATGACAATCGATCCGAATAATAGCCGTAAACAATTTTCCCATTTCGATTACTTGCTTGGTATCTATCCTTGATCCGTTGTGACATTCCGTTGCGCTGTTGTTGCACCAAATTAACACTTGTTTCAAGCGTAACAATTAGTTTGTGCCGACGCCCTTAATCTATTGCGAATGCTGTGCTATGGCGACTTCATGTCAACGAAACTGTAACTCAGCAACTGAACGGGAGCTATTACAACAAATCTAACTCCTAAACGCCGCTGACGTAACCTGGCGACTCCCAAACCTATTGTTGTCGGTCGTAACGTTAGTTTATAATTATATTACGTATCCGGACACAGGAAGTACTTTATTTATTTTACATTTGCAATTATATGTAAACGAATAATAACAATTCGGCTTATTCTATTTGGCACTATTGTGTGTTAAAGTGACATAACGGGTGTCAAACGGAGTAAAATAGATTGGCATTAGCAAAAAGACAAGCGTCTGTCGACGGTTGCGATTGCGCACGTTGCGATATAAGCATGCGGAGGGAGCCGCGCCGCTGCAGTGCCACTCCCGCCGTCTCGATACGACGTCGACTAACATGGGGAGAAAGGTAAATTAATTCATATAATTAATTGCATTTGAGCAGTCTTTTTAACTAAGTTATGCTTTAACAATTTTGTGGTATTTTAATGTGTTTCTATTTGTTTACAGGCAGTATTAGCAGTCGTGTGCTGGCTGACGATAAGCCAAGCCTTTTGTGATAAAGGGTCTGTCACACATAGTGACACAGTCAAAGACAATGAGAGTGCCGCGAGTGCCCCGCGCCTGTACCGCAACGTTCCCCTGGGGGTGTACGCCAGCGCAGCGCCCTACGGGTCCTACACATTCCAATTGCCCCAGTTCATCGCCGCGCCTAAAACTGCGGCCTCGCAAGTCGCTCCCGTCAAACAGAAGCCAGCAAATCAAAACGTTAACACATACTTGATGGATTCCTACGGAAATAGATACTTTGAAGGCCCTCAGCAAGCTCCGTATAAGGCCGCAATCCCGCAGCAGTATGTAGCACTTCAAACGAAACTACCCGAACATTTGGCTCAGCCCCTAGTCGCCGCCTCGCCCAACTTCCAGTTCAAGCAGTCAGCCCCGCAAGTGTTCTTCGGTGCGCCCTTCAGAGTCCCAGCTCTGCAGAATCCAGAGCCGACACCTCTCCATCAGTTTCCCAGTTTCGGACACTTAGTGTATGCGCAAAACGTTCAAAGTTTGGCACCCTCATCGAATGCTCATAATTTTGGTTTTAAAGCTCCGCAAGCCCAGCAACAATCAACAAACAATAGAGCCGTGTTCTCCAATACACAGCCGCATGAACAATACGGTAATAACAAAAATGAACCTAAATTCCAACGGCAGCAAGAGTTACCGCAAATAATTTTTGGTAAACCCAAGTTCCAAAATGGTCAGGAATCATCTCCCGTGCCCCATGGTGAAGCTAAGTTCCAGCGTATTCAAGAAATACCCCACGGAGCTCATGGCGAAGTGAAGTTCCAACGCCTTCGAGGAAACCCCAGCTCCGAGTTTAGTGACTCAAAGTTCCAACGTGTGCAAAAGAAACCTCACGAATCTCACGGAGAAGTTAATACCTACCAAAGATTTCAAGAAGCACCTCAAATCGTCCATGTAGAACATACTTATGACCGTGAAGAGGCTCCAAAACATCAAATAGGAAACACTCGTAGCTCGCATAACGATAAAGCTCAATTAGAATCAGCTCCTGCCAAACAGACAACTGTCACTTATGTAAATGATATCAACGGAGATAAATCTGTAGTGAAAGTGAAAAGTGAACCTCTCCCTCTATTAGACTTAACTCTTCTTGAACCTCTGACGTTTGCCAACCCTCTCGTGCCTCAAGTGCAACATTTCTTGCCTAGAATTAGCCAGGCCACATACCAGAAATTGCCACAAGCTGCTATAGATGGGGTCAAAAATTACCAGAAAGAGTTCGTCGTTCAAAAAACAATGTCATATGACAATGAAAAACCACAAAAGCACACACATAAAAAAAAAGAAAAGAAACCAACATATTCAAATACACATGCAAAGAAGAATAATGCTCCTAAGAAAACTACCGAACCGCAACATGAGACTTTCGATGAAGTTCCAGAAATTGTGTATGAAATTAATATGCCCGGCCATAAGGAAACTTACAAAGAAAAAGCAATAAGCTACAACAAGGAGACTCAGTCGGAACCCGTGCATTATAGCTATGGATCTAAAACCGAGAAGGACCCTGTTAGTTATAGTTTTTCGCGCTCGTCAAAGGAGCCACTCCAGATAAAGAATGTTCATTACCATGGCAATGGGCAAAGTCCACAACACCTCATATATAATTTCAAACCGCAGGAAAAACAGGAGGAGGAACATGAAGAAGAACATGTGCACAACAGCGAGCCACATAGTGACTCAGAAAATCAAAAACATTCTCATGATTCGGAAGACGGTGATCCAGGATATCATCACAATTATAAAGAACATCCTAAATCTTCAGAAGAACTTCAAGAACCGGCCCACAAAGAACAAGGCCACCATCACGAGTCCAGTCGGGGACAACACGAACCAGCCCAAAAAGAGGAAGTGCGTCATAATGGGCCCGCTAATGAACATTACGATTTAGAACCCTTAACAAAGGAATACGAAGAAGATATACGTCTGCTCGCGAATGCTCAAATTAAGGTTGATCCCAGTCAGCACGTGCAGCACGAAAATTCAGAAGGACATGCAAAGCCAGAAGAAAGTGAGCAGTCTTCCGAGCAGGACGAGCAGTCCCAAGCAGAGCACTCAGACCATCCCTCATCTCCGCAGAAACATTCACATCATTTACAACCTCAACAATCTCATCACCATTATTCGCCTCCACATTCTGAATCGCGCAGGCCGCCGCCAACTCATATTCACGAGAAATCAAAACGCATTATAATTCACGAAGAAGCTCCGGATGAAAGACATATGCACCAAGAGCAAATGAAAGAAGAAGTGCTTGAAAGTGAAGAAAACAATGAAGAAGATTTTGAGAAAGCGTATAAAAATGCCGCAGTCGGCTTTCCTGCTTTTAGCAAACAGGCGTTAGAAGCTGCAGAAAAAGACATCTTTGATCCCAGCAGTTACGGAGTTTCTCCCGAACACATCGAGTATAACATTGACCAAACTCCTTTCCAACAATATCAGGGAGAAGGCGATGAATTCCCTAAAGAAGCGCGCTCAACCTATAAAGACTCGAGAGACAAAATGAAAGAAGACTACTATGCGGATTATTCAATTAGCAAGCCAGAAAGTTTAATCGATCGCTATCAGAATAAGGCAGGCTATTACAAGTTGTTCAAGCAACAAAGGCCTGATTATTATGTGCCCGAAGGAGGCGAGAACAACAAGAAGAAACAGAAGCCGAAATTCGAAAAATACTCAGTGGCGCCTACGTATGGTTTTCCCTCAGCAAAGCAAGAGAAGGGAAAGTCATATTACGGTCACCACCAACCTAAACAGCAGTTATACGAGTATGATTACTCCAAGGGCGCCCCGCGAGATAACTCAGCTTTCGCATCTCGACCCTACCAGAGTTACAGGACTAAAACAAACTTCGTGGATCCGCAGTTCCAGTACGGTTTCGAGCCCATGACCATACCAAAGATATTACTCGACAGTGAACTTGCCGCAATGGCAAGCAACCATAAACCTGAAAGTGAAAAGCCGGGCATGAGGAAGAAAGTTTACAAAGAAAACTGGTACATTAAGAAAACCAGTACAGCGGACGGGGCGCCGGCTAGCTGATAAGACTTAAGTATTTATTGTGTTGTTAATGTTAAGTTGTTATAATAGTAAATTAATAAATTGTTAAAATATCTAAACTCAGTTTTTGTTTGGGATTAAAGAGAGTTGAACCATATACACAGTTCGGTAACAGCAGCTTGAACTGTCTTTGTAGATATTGTTACGTAATTAAACTTTCGCTGTCTATCAATATATTACGTGACGCTAGCTAGTTTTTGCGACAATTGTTGTCCATTGGTAAATAAAAAACCTACATTGCTATAGACTATAAAATCAGTAACCGTGGAGAAAGCAAAAAGTCCCCGAGTTTAATTTTACATGCCAACTGGATCCGGTCACTTTTGACTGCAATTTTGAGGAAATGCATTGTTTCAGAGGTGCTCATCAGTTGAAATAGATCAGTCGGACATAATCATAATAATTGAAGACGATAAAAAGCATACTTGGATCCCAGTTCCTTCCGTGTCCGGTTGTTACAGTACACCAGACAATCGGTCCTGAATTAATTTCCTCGATCGGAACTAGCGTTGCAATGATCACGCGATAGGTACATGATGATAGGGTAGGCACGCGAGAACATTTTTTTACCTCCAAGAGTGCAAGTGCAAGTGCAAGGTGGCTAGAAGCGCACGCGAGAATGCTTACATCATCATAATTTTTTAAAGTATTCCAGCCCTATTGAATAGCTAAACAATCGAAAAGTAAAATTTAAGACAGTTAATCAAGGCTTGTTGCAAATTGTTATTTTTGTGATTTAGTGTAACTCTAGACAAAAAGTTAATGGCGAAATGTTCTTTCAGTAACTCGTAGCTTTTCATTTTCCTCGGTGTAATTGATTTTACAGATCGAAATAAAGGCGCTACAGATATCGTCGTTTCATTAAAATACAATAGGCCGCAAAAAATCCGGGTTGCTATTAAAACGTGAGATAGTTTCTTAAAAATACAAGATATAGTCGTGAAACTATAGTATCTTTTAGATGACTGATTAATACATAAAATAAAATACATAACGCCTTTTGTCCACCGTTCAATTTCAATAAAAAAAAAACCCACAACTTATGACAACAAAAATACACATTGCAGTTTATCTGAAACAACAAAACTTTTTTGTCGTTTTAATACTTTGTATTTCCTCCAAGAGCCCTTTATGATGATGCCCTTTTTTGTAAACCTTTTTTTATACGACTTTGATTTAAGTTCGACCATTCTTCCAATAGCGCACTCTATTCGTGTAAGATAACTGGAGCTGAAGAGCGTTATGTAACGCATCTCCTGGGCCCGTCCCAATGAGGTGCGTATGAGACTATGGGATTTAAACCTGAGCTGCGAGCTGGCCACTCCATGCAGGTAATATCGATAACTTGACTTGAATTAGCCAAATAATTGCTATGTGGCCAGCACTATTGGGCACAAAAATGGAATTTGGTTCCATATCTACTAAGAAAGGACCAGCATGTTTAATTTAAATCTAGAACCGTATTCATCTCCACTTACTCCATACGATTCTGTGAAGATATTCCAGCCCATATCATTATTGGGCACGCCATAATTATGGCGATAAGTCCCCTCTTTAAGGAGTGGCTGGAAAGACGTCACGACATCCTCACTTTCCGCATGACATAGGTCCTCACCGGACATGGTAAGTTCATTCGTTGCATTGGATTCGTGCGGAAGAAAAGCCCGGGTGACACCATCATAGTGTGAACCGCCCGGAGGACACGGTGGAGCATACAATAGAGGTGTGCCCTGCTTGGGCAGAGCACCGTCGTATCCTCATGGGGGCGATCGGCGTCAACGACCTATCACGCCAGGCCCTGATCCAAAACGAAGAGGAATGGCAGGCGGTCGCTTCCTTTTGTGAGGCAGGCTAATGCTAGCGAAGGAGGTGGCTGCACGCGTGAGGGAACGGCCCACATGCCGCTGGGATCCCGATCCCGATTTCCAGCCACGGTAGGCGTAGGCTTGCGGACGGAGAGCAATAAGTAGCTCACCGTCCGACCGTCCGGTCACCGTCCGGACCGAGCTCGATTCGTCGACGGCGCGTAGTGTTCTGCCCGCGCCTCAAAGAGATGTCAGTAAACCGTAGGGGCCCAGCAGGGTCAAAGCCTACTGGGAACATAGGTAGTACGGAAGAAAACCCCCCCGGGGCCTTGGAACGAAGGCAAAGAAGGAACAGGAGTGGATTTTAGTCAGTAAAAGTCTGATACGCCCTCTCGCACCGCCCAAGGGCGAGATAAGTCATTGGATGATTCCCACCTAAAAAAAGCCCACATCATTATTGATACTCCACCGAATGGCGCTTTTTTTTAAAAATAAGCTTAAAAGCTAAAATTTTTTTTAATGAAGATTACCCTACTCTAGGAATAACTTATGTGAATAACTAGGAATTACGTGGGTGCGTTTACAAGCATGTAAACAACGCACAAGACATCTAGACCTGGAACACTTATCCGTAGGCCATACAAATATTTGTTCCGTGCGGGAATGGAACTCAGGACCCGCAGCGCAGCTGCCGATGACTCAACTACTGCGCCGACCGTACTGTCGATTTCATTAAAATTGAATAGTGTACGAAAGGTATTATGTATTTCCTTTTATGAATTGATCAGCTATCTACAATATACTACAGTTTTACGATTTTATTTTTCGTACCTCTTTAAGAAATTATCACACTTTTTATTAGCGACCCGGAATTTTTGCGGCTCAGTTTATTTTCATTGAAAACACAAAATATTTCGAAAACTAAGAACAAAAAAGAAAAGAGATTCAAGTACCTTGAGCCATCTGTTGAGCAACATTCGATTATACGCGGACAGGTTGCAGACGCTTAAATGTGAAGAAATAAGCAAAAAGATTGCTTTGGACACAGATAGTGAACGGTTTTACTACTGAAACCAAACAGTCTTTCTGTAATCCGTTTTCAATTAACTGTTGAACTTGATTCGCTTATGGTAAATAGATAAATAGTGGATTTCTCATGGGATAAGTGGTAGGTACCTACTATATATCTTCATCATGTTCCAGTCCTAGTCCCATATTTTCCGCGTTTTCTCCCCTGTCAATCATCATGTTAGCTACGCGCTACGCCCATCGTCATGGGCTAGCTATAGCTTTCACAAGGGGTTCACGTGGGTTCAAGGGTTCAAAAATGTAAACCTATTTTTTCCCGGGATTCACGTAGAAAAATACAGAATTCCAAACGCCAATCTCAATCGTTTAGAAGTAAATAGGTACCTAAACATGAAATGCAAACAAGTTACTTTATGCACAAAGTTTAACGTCAACGTCGGTTAAGTATTTTTCAATACACTTACTCAAAAACCTGCTCTTATCCCACCGCTTTTAGGCACGCAATAGACTGTTTTCCGCACTAGTGCAGAAAAGAGCGCGTGCTTTCCCCACCACAACTACACCACATTTCCACCACATGTATTGTATCAGTCTGGGCGCGCTTCGACCCCCACGAGTCGCCGGTCAACCCCCGTTAATTAATTTCGTAAGTGTATTGAAAAAAGTCGTTTGATACATGTGCAAATTTGTCACTGCAGCCCTCTGCTCCATAACACACTCGCCTACGGCTCGTGCGAATTCCGCCTCGGTCGCAATGACAAAATTTCTGCACTTGTATCAAAATGTATTATTTTTTTTATTTTCTTTTTATTTTTTTATTCATATAAACCAGTGCTTGACTGCGATCGATCCCACCTGATGGTAAGCAGCGATGCAAAATGGTCATTATTGACTGGCCTGTTGGTCTGGTGGTTAGTGACCCTGACTGCTATGCTGGAGGTCGTGGGTTCGATTCCCACCCAGGACAAATGTTTGTGTGATGAGCACGATCATTTGTTCTGTGTCTGGGTGTAATTTATCTATATAATGTATGTATTTAGAAATATATAAGTATGTTTATCAGTTGTCTAGTACCCATAACACAAGCTCTGCTTAGCTTGGGACTAGACGGCGTTGTGTGATAGTTGTGGAATATTATATTATTGTGGAATATTATATTATTATAATAACAAAAAAAAGTAATAAAGTTGTACATCCTGTATACTGGAAAATTTACGAATGCATAATTTATAATTATCATACACCAATCAATGTCAATAATCTCGACCATCAATTCGGATTTCGAAAAAACACGCAACCATTGAGCAGACCCATAGAGTGTGTTAGGTCATCAGGACATCCTTGGAGAGAAAGAGTACTGTTTAGCTGCTTTTTTAAAAGTTCAGCAGGAGAGCTGGCTTGGAGAGACGACACTAGAGCAAAGAGATGCAATCAACATGTGGTGTCGGGAGCTGGTTACTTCGTAGAAATGGCAAACTGTTGCTGGACCATAAACTTGTAATATACAGGGCTAATTTAAAGCCTATCTGGCGTATATTTTATAGCATACCGCTGTGGAGTTCCTCTGGCGACTCCAACATAATAAATGATCCAAAGGGTGATGACTCGATCACCTTAATTTGGACAATGAAGGTCATATGCAAAAGAATATTTAAAGAGCGTCTCCCTCCAACAATGCCTTACGAGCGGTTCAGTGCACTAGTCGAGATGTACCTACTGTATTCGGCTAACAGTCATGAGCTCCACTACTTAGATTTGTTTTTTTTTTGTGCCGCCATTTGAAGTTGAATGTTTCTCAAATTCTATTTCAGCCTGAAAACCTGTAAAAATTTGGCATTAAAATAGGGTTTGAGTTTAGTTTGTACTTAACTCAAAATACTCAATTTAGAAACCCGCCTTTATTTTCTGGGCATTTTATAAGGGATCCCCAAAACGACGAAAATAACACAACCATGATGAAATAAATTTTTCAATACACCTACTCGAAAACCCGCTCTTCTACCGCTTGTAAGCACGCAATATACTGTTTTCCGCACTATTGCAGAAAAGTGCACATGCTCTCCCCGCCATAATGTTATTACATCTGTCGTATCAGGCTGGGCGCGCGTCGACCCCCACGAGGGGATGGTCATCCTCCGTTTATTCATTTCTTCGTAAGTCGATATCCGTGTTCGTAAGTGTATTGAAAAAAGTAGTTTGATACACGTGCAAATTTGTCACTGCAGCCTTCGGCTCCATAACACCCTCGCCTACGGCTCGTGCGAATTCCGCCTCGGTCGCAATGACAAACTTTCTGCACTTGTATCAAAATGTACTATTTGTTGTATCTTGAATTTTGATTTCAAGATCATTTTCGTCAGTGGTGTAGTAGATAATGGATGAGCCCGGTGCTGACATTGCGGTGTTGCCATGTCGCCCCAAGACAACTGATAAAATGAATAAACTCCGATTAACGGCACTGGCATAGCTTTCTAGTTGCAATGGGTTAGTGAATATAAAGATTTGCAGTTGCAATGGAATTGTGTGTTAAGTACAGGCGCTGTTTGTAATCTCCGGGGGCGCCTAACCTAATTGCAAGTTTATCTTATTTTTGTGGCTATGGGTCTGCCAAATGCGACCCTGGCAGCTGTCTACCTGACCATCCTCTATCCGGACCCCCTAAGTCCTTATAGGCCTATGCTTCATATTATTCCTCTTAACAACCCATCCATCTACCCATAGGCAGCAACTGTAGAGATTTAATCATGAACAATACACTAATTAACCTAACAATGTTATTAGGTCTGAAGTTGGCGGTTTATAAAATGTATGTAATTAGTAAGTACTTTAAATACTTAGACTTTAAAGATAAGGCATGTTATTTCTTTTTCAAAGTTTTCATTTGTTTCTTTGGGTTTTGTGTTTTAATATCATGTTCTGTATCGCTATGTTAATAACTAACCATTTTTGTATGAAATCTAAGAAAGTTCGTGTTTTTTTATAATAATTCTAACGCGGAAACAATCTATCTGAAATACGAGACTCTCTCGTCATTTTGAAATAATAGGTGTAAGTAATAGATATTTATCAAGTTCAAGTTCAAAATCTTTTTAATTCATATAGCTAGGGCTACATGGTTATAAAACGTTAGTAGCTAGTTTTTTTTTTAATTATTGATAGGCTTAAAAAAAAAAAAAAAAAAAAAAAAAAAAAAAAAAAAAAAAAAAAAAAAAAACTAGCTACTAACGTTTTATAACCATGTAGCCCTAGCTATATGAATTAAAAAGATTTTGAACTTGAACTTGATAAATATCTATTACTTACACCTATTATTTCAAAATGACGAGAGAGTCTCGTATTTCAGATAGATATTTTTTTTTTTTTTTTTTTTTTTTTTTAATTATTCATAGGCTTTCACATATTAAAATCGTACTTAAACGATCGCTGTTACGAGGTCAAGTACAACGACATAACCTCAGAAATATGTGAAATACTTTCTGGCGTGCCACAAGGAAGCATCTTGGGTCCAGTATTATACTTACTTTTCACTGCCGACCTTCCTACACATCCTAATAATACAATCGCTACTTACGCAGACGATACAGCTCTCTTATCGGTACATGAAGACCCTGAATTGGCATCTGAAAACCTACAAGCCCACTTATTACAAATTGAAGCGTGGCTAAACAAATGGCGCATAAAAGCAAACCAAAGCAAGTCAGTGCATGTTACCTTTACTCTTAGGAGAAAGACCTGCCCCCCAATTAAACTCTATAATGAGGAAATCCCGCAAAAAGAAGACGCAAAGTACTTAGGCATGCATCTAGACCGCAGACTAACATGGCGGAAACATATATGGAACAAACGGAAACAACTGGATGCCAGAGTTAGGGAAATGTATTGGATGATTGGACGAAAATCACAACTATCTCCAACAAGTAAAATGACCATCTACAAAGCCATTCTCAAACCTATATGGACTTATGGAATCGAGCTATGGGGAACAGCGAAAAATAGCAACATAGAGATATTACAGAGATTCCAGAGCAAAACTCTGCGTAATATACTCAATATTCCACAATACATCAGCAACAGATACATTCACATGGACCTACACCTGAACACAGTTCAGCAAGAAATTGTCAACTTCAGTAAAAAGTATCAGACCAGACTGTCAAGACATGTAAACCTACTTGCATCAAGGCTGAAAGGCACGGGAAGCGCTCAATACTTTCGTCTAAAAAGACATAGCGTTCCTGCCCTGGTAGACCGCTTTGAAGACCCCACCACTTAGGCAAGCTTGATGAAGCTTCCTTTGGAGATGCCTAATATAATCTCAAAAAACGACAAACGAATGGCCCATTGTGTGTTACACAGATTGCCAAGTTACAGAAAATTAGAAGAGAAAAAAAAAAAAAAAAAAAAAAAAATTGATAGGCTCGCGTTTGACCACTATGTCACCTGATGGTAAGCGATGACGATGGACGATATTGAGTACGATAGTGCACGGTTCCAAATCGTCGTTTCCTATGGAGAAGAACCGGCAAGAAACTCCATGGTTACTCTGATCATGTTAATGACTTATGTACTACTGACCTATACTGGACTTGAATAGCTAACAAACCGGCTGTGTGTGTTTGTTTCAATCGCTTTTTTTGGGAAAATCTCAAAAATCTTCTAACGTATTATAAAAATAACACAAATAATAATTTTTATTACATTGAAGTCGGTTGTATTTTTTTGTAATTTTTTTTTTATTTTACACTTTTTAGTTTTGTGACCACCACTAAAAATTACCCCCCAACCAAACTTAAATACCTTATAGCCAGAGTGCATCTCATGACAATTCTAATAATCCCAGACACAGTTAGATTACATTAATTTATTACAGAGTTCCGGTGCCTAACTTCAGACTTCATCATCAGATCAGTTCGATATATCCCACGGATATCTATGATATATCCCCCCCTCTTCTTTCAGTCAGTAATCGACTACACATATAAACAAAGCAATTTTACTTGTTACGACGGTTCTGCTGTGATCCTATGAGGAATTCTGTTCCATATCTTCGAAGTTCATGATCAGATCATAAAACTTGGAAGCATAAACATTCAATAAAAAAAAAATCGAAACCGGCCACAATTGACAGAGAAATCGGTGCACATACATTTAAAAAAAATACATTCAGCCAAACAGAGAACCTCCTTCTTTTTGAAGTCGGTTAAAAAGAATAACCCTATGATTGGATTAAATACTGGTTGATAAGTTCATAGTTCAAATTTTTCTATGGAGTATTTAAATTTAGAATCCCATAATCGGTACTAAAACAAAACATAATTATTTGTAACGAGCTTTAAAAAAAGGTAAGACTGAAGATGTTTATTTGAACTTAGAATTTTATTCCAATTCAATCCGCAGATAAAATATAAGTATCCGAAGATATAAAAGATAAGATATGCAATATCATAAAGTTGAAAGGAAATCGTTTGTCTTGGTATGGTCATGTGAAGAAGAGGGATGAAAAGCGAAATGTCAGGGAGGCCAAAGAAAAGATGGATGGATTGTGTGAGGAGTGATATGAAAGAAAAGGTAGTTAGTGATAGTGTGACGAGGGACAGGATAGAATGGAAGAAAAAAAAACGTGTTGCGCCGACCTCAAGTAATATGGGATAAGAGCAGGAAGAAGGAGATTATAGGATCACAGTAAAAGGGTACGAATAGGTAGATATTTGTTTTACACGACTGTTTTATTAATTCAATACTGAAGGGTACTTAATATAAGCTATAACTTCACAAACCGCATGAGAATCATGACCTCAATCGAAGCTATGTGACTAGTAACATAACATAAATAAGTGATCATATAAATTCGAAACATTACTAAAACTTTTAACTTCTAGAGAGACTATCATAAAATTACAGATGAGAGTACAAAAATAAATTATAATGTAATTCTAAAAGACTGAAAAGCCAGTGGCTTTACACGGACACTACACTAGCATGATTCAGCTGCTATCTGACTTTTCTGTTCGTCTCTGTGTCCGCATCAATGACGTTCTTTCTCCTGAACAGTTTGATGGTCATGAGAACCGTCGCGACTCCTAGACCCAAAGCCATCACCGCTACAATCGTCACACCCGTTGAAAGTTGATTACCTTGATAATCATATTTTTCGCCCACCAAAGCGACTGGCCGTAGAATTTTCACGACCGGCTCGCAACCAGACTCTCTAACGTATTTTGCCCATGTCCTATTAGCAAACGTTAATTCTCTTGGCTTCGCGAAAGGCCTTCTGCCTGGCACTGTTTTATTGACCATTGTAGTCATATTACGGAGCTGTGTTTCATTGTAGTGGCAGTACAGGTTCTTCTTCTTCTTGTTCCCTTTAACCACGATGTCTTTCTCAGCACTCTTCGCCCCGACCAGTACATCCAAGTCTCCTTTTATCATGTTCGCCCAGTCCCACATCTCAGCAATCTTGCAGTCGCATACAAACGGATTGTCGAGCAGGTTGAGTGAATGTAATTTGGGATTATTGGTGAACACCTCAGGATCGATGGTTGTCAGATTGTTGCTGCCAAGGTTTAACTTCTCCAAGTGATGTAATCTCTCCAAGAACGACAAGCTTCCCATGGAAGATCTTAAACGATTTCCACCGAGATTGAGGTCAGTGATATTTTCAGTGTTCTTAAACGCGTCCATGTTCAGTGATGATATATTGCAGTTACTTAGATCGAGGATTGATACTTGAGATAGTTGTTTCGGGAATATGGGTCCGGAAGATGGGACGACCAAGGGATTACCACCAAGACGGATCTCTCGTAAGTCCATATAAGTTAAGTTTTTGAAGAAAGCCAATCCGTTTAGAGGTCTTTTCAGTCCACAGAACTCCAGTTCTATCGTAGTTAATTGCGTCAGGTTTCCAAATAGTCCTGCTTCCAATGACAAAAGATCATTACCAGACAATACAAGCCTCTTCATTGAAGTCATCTTGGCAAAAGTGTCAGGTCCAACATAAGAAAGATTACTGTATCCCATATTTAGGTATTCCAGATTTTGCAGCGGTGCCAATAGTTTAGTGAAAACATTCTCAAGTGGATTGTGCGATATATCTAACTCTAGCAGATGATCAAAAACATTAAAGTTGTCTGGCAAGTCACTCAGGCCGCAGTGACTCAAGAATAGTCTTTCCAGTTTAGGTACAGGCTCTAATGCTGCTTGTAAGTCTGCTGCATCTAACGGATTCCCGGACAGATACAAAGTTTTCAATCTAGTCGCATTTATAAAGGTTTCGCCAGATATTGGGCCCTGAATATTACAGTTGGACAAATCCAATAATTCCAAGCGCGTGACGCTGTTGCCCAACGTGGCTGCGACATCTAACTCGCGTAATTCGTTGTCCGCTAAAATGAGTGTGACCAAATTGGTGCAATTTGAGAACGTGTCTTCTGAGAGGAAAGTAAGACCAGATTTCCTCAAGTTCAAGTACTCTAGTCTGAGCAACTTCCCGAGGACTTCGGGCCAGTCCGTGTTCGTCAAATGATTACCGGATAGCTCTAGGTACTTGATGTTTACTGCAGAAGAGAATGTGTTTTCTGATATAGAAGTGAGCTTGCAATCATTGAGTTTTAGCGTTTCCAGGCTAGTCAGAACATCAAACATTCCTGCTTCCAGTATTTTAAGAGGATTGCCTGACAAATCTACTGTTGTTAGCGTTGTGATGTTGTCGAAGAACTGTGAGTTGATTGTTGACAAGTTGCAAGAACTGATGTCCAAATATTGCAACGTAGAGGAGGCCAGGAACGGTCCTTCAACGGTAGTCAATGGATTGTCTTGTAGCTCTACGTTCAGTAGTCCACGGGAGTCCCTGAAACAGAAGAAATTTATTTGGTAATTTTTTGGTTTGGTTTTGGTTATGTTCGACATTGATTAAACATAATGGCAACGAGAAGTCCAACAAAGAAGTCACTCTTGAACTAAGAACAATTTTAAAAGGAAACCGACTAATTATCGATGCGTCACATGATGCATTGTGCGCGATCTTTTCGCATGCAGTGCGACTAGTTACAACAAGTCTTCAATGAATCACAACTGGTATTTCAATAAACTAACAAAACATGGTACACGTGTTGGAGCCAACCTATTGGTGCCTGAAGGTAACTGGGTCCATTGTCAAGCCCCAGCACTCGTGTCTAATGAACGTAAGCATGTAAACGGCGATCTAGCCAATCCAATTTGCATTCGTTGTGTGACTATTATCCAATATTGGCATCAGAGCTGGCGGCAATTGCTCTCGCTTCTGGTACCGTAACGAGTTTAAGAGCAATTTGAACAATTTTGTCATCAGCACGTAGGTATTGTGTTCCCGCACGAATGTCAGAGTCGTCTCGCAAACAATGGTCGCTCGTGAGAAAATTACTGTGTGAGTGAAGTAAACAAATGAAGGTGTGTCGTATGATGATGACTCATTTGTTGGCCTGTAGTATTGATATTTACGTACATTAAGTATGAAAGTATTCATTATTGCGCACCTAATCACGTCACCTCGAATCCTTCATCAACTAACATAATTATACAGTCCACTTTCAGATCGCAAATTTTGATTGTTTCAATAAAAAATTGTGTTGTGCTAGAGTAAGTATAATGGATGCTAATCTTCACCACATCAATGCTGATGCTGGTTTTACCGCTAGTTATCTCTGATTGGATATTGTTAAACCACAAAGGAAACTGAGCGTGAAAATAAAAACGACTGTAAATTATCATTCCTGTGTTTGCGATAGAAAGTTCGCAAAAAATTACAGTTTACAAATAAGCAATCAATTCGGATACCTAACTTTTGTCCTTTTTATTTTGAAAGACGATGTTATTTCATAATCAAGAGTCAATGGCCTCCTGTCAAACAAAACTGCGCCATGACTGCGTTTTGTTTTGGAGGATTGGTTTCGCAAGTGTCAATTCTGTAATTTGATTACCAATTACAATGGCAGTTGTGTTTTCTTTTCGTAAATAAATTTTGTGGAACAAAGGCATAAAATTAATTTACTGAAAGAAAACAACTCAAATTAATGAGCATTTAACAAGGTACTTACAGAAAGGCTTCGGGGTCTACATAGCTGATGTTATTCCCTGATAAATCGACGTCTATCAGATATTCTAATCCCTTGAAAGCCTCTTTATCTACCCTCGTCAGACGATTGTTGGCTATTTGCAGTCTTCTCATTTTGATGTCTCCTGGAAAGGGCTTTAGACTGCTGATGTTATTGCCGTTCAGGTCGAGGATGTACACGCTGAGACTCAGCTCATCGTAGGGTACTTCGGTGAGGTTGCTCTCTGAGCAGTCTGTCACCCAGTTGATCCTGAAGTAATGGCAGTCGCATTCGTCCGGACATTCTAACTCGAAACTGTCCCCATTAAAGCCGTAAGTTAAGCCAGTCGTGATCAGGTAGAAAGCTAGTACCGTGCTGCGAGCCATTTTAATGTGTGACGATACTTTAAACTGTGGCCATCATAATATCTGGAACAGAAGCATCTTTGTTAGAAATTATCGGATGAGTTATCGTAGGCAAGCTGATTAATGATAATGAGTATTGCACATCGCGCACACGTGTGAGTCAGTGTCAACTGTCCACGATGTTCACCATCTGTGACTGATGTGATGGACTCTTGCTTCATAAAAACGAAATATTATTGCTATCGTTCAGTAAACAAACATGGATTAATGCAGTCGATAATGATGATGAGTCCAGCTGTAATGAGTATTCAATATGTCAGATATCAATCGATTGATTGAGATAAAATTCTTTTTAATTTAGGAGAAAAATGGCACTAATCGATTTTGTGCGTTTAGATTTGCCATTTGTAATCGTTCGTCGCTGAGATTCTTCAAGACGTTATTGGAATTAAAATAAAGATTGTGTAAGTCATAGCGTATGACTGTCGGGACAATAACTGTAATGGTCGGCATCCTGGCCGCGCCGGCACGACGCGTTTCCCGCCAGAATTTTCCAGAAACGACACAATGCTGTCAGGTCACGAGTGAAGTCATAGTTACTCTTCTTTATTAAATTGATCGATGGCCCTGATGTATTAGGTACTTTTATTGCTACATAATGATGTTGACAAAAAACGTTTCAATACTTTCATCGCAATGGGCTCATGAGTCGATATGATCAAACTGTAAGTCTGCTTCATGTTGGTTTCTGAAATCAATTGATGATCTCATAGATTGGCAACAATTGTTCGGTGTAAAGCAGACTAGTAATTATCGATTAATTAAAGAATATCAATTTTTAATTAAATTCATGAAATGGGCAGGCTGTCAAAGCTACTGTCCCCAATTTACCGTAACTAAGTATAGGCTGTCGTAACCACATAATACAACCATCACTAATGATGACGGTTTGGGGAAAACAAATAAGGGAAGATAATAAATTATCTTTAGTGCGAAAGAGCAATTTAACGATGTTGAAACAATCATAAAAGCAGGCTTTATTCATCGTAAAAAAGACAACAAATTCGTGCCATCATATCTAATAGATACCTCTAATAGCTTCTGCCGGCGACTTCGCCCGCGTAAAATTCGGTTTCTCCATACAAATTTTGAGCCCCAGTGTCATTTCCCTTAGGGGGCACATTTTGGAAAATCCTCTCTTAGTGCTTGCCTACGTCATAAAAGAATACCTTGTGCAAAATTTCATGGTGTGCGTTGATATGTCAGTCAGTCAGTCAGTCAGTTCTCCTTTTATATGTATATTTCATGGCCAGAACATAGAATTAATCACTTCATGATATGGCCAACTAAAACTGGCCAGATCGTTAAAACCGTTAACATTATTTTGATGATATGTCAATCCTCGTTTGGCCATATTATTGATGTAGGATTTCTATGATAATAAAAGATCTAAAGAAAGTAGGCCAAACGAGGATTGAAATATCATCAAACTGTAACGTTTAAAACGATCTGGCCAGTTTAACTTGGCCATTTCATGAAGTGATCAATTTCTTAGATCTGGCTACGACGTATATAGGGGTGACTGGCAATTAGTGTACGATACTTAAACACGTGATTGTGCTCATGATAACAAACAATTTTTATTATGGGAGCAGACGAAATTGCGAAAAAAATATCAGCTGTTTAGTACATTAGGCAAACATAAATGTACCTACTGAACAGCTGATTTTTTTTTCGCGTTTTCAGTTTTGTTCCCATAGTAAAAGTTGTTGGTTATCATGAGCACAATCACGTGTTTAAGTATCGTACACTAATTACCAGTCACCCAATATATAGATTAGAAATAAAGGCAATTTATTGTTCGGGGCCATTGCTTTTGACGCACGGGACCGGTCGGTATGGTGACACCGGGGAGATGCATATGTCCAACAGTGGACGTCTCTCGGCTGTAATGATTTTGATGATTGCTTTTGAGTTGGATACCTACAGAATCAGGAGATTTGGGAAAATCACTGCAGGTAAAAAGCTCAAGCTGAAAGTTTGGACCAATCGGATTCTTTAATCGTGGATGCTTATGGTAAGAGCGGCTTCAGAGAATAATAATAATAATGAGTTTATTCAATTGAATTTACAATTTTGCAACAGATTTGTAGGCTATATTATTGTAGAACAAAAAAATGAGACATCTGTAGCCGAACTATCAGCGCCAAAACCCCCAATTAATAAAAGTTAATATATGGTAGCTATTAGCCATCGAGCAGAATTACAATTTTTTTAAAAACACAAGCACAAAATAAATAAATAATAAGTACAAAATTATAAAACATTAGAATTACAGATTAAAACCATTAATTTGATACTCAACAATATTAAATTAAAATCTAAAAAATAATAAAAGAATATACCTACCTACTTCATCTATATTGTCAGTTTTACTTCTTCTACTTTCCGCATTTTTTTTACTATAACTGAGTACTGGAGTACTGTATGGTGTCGGACGTAAAGAATAGCACCATCCCATTTCTTCCCGTGGGTGTCGTAAGAGGCGACTAAGGGACATTTTTGAGACTGTTAAGCACCCCAGGTCACCGCGTGGTGGCGGGTAAACCACCAGCAACAGCATTCCCAAAGAGGGTTAGTGTCAGGCAGGCGGCCGACTGTTAAACAGTAGCCATATCTCTTACAACATGACGAGTATAAATGGAATGCGCGATAGGGTTAGGGCGTACCCCACAGGCGACGCGCAGGGGCAGCACCCGGCTCCTATGGGAAATGGACTAGGGTTGTTGCACCATCCCGGGCGGGGGCAACGTAAGAAGCTAGCTCGGGAAATGAGATTGAGGTATGCAAGTTGGAATGTAGGAACAATGACTGGAAGGGCCAGAGAGTTAGCGGATGTATTAAAAAGAAGACGAATAAACGTGGCGTGTTTACAAGAAACTAAATGGAGAGGAACAAAAGCGAGAGAAATTGGTGAGGGATATAAGTTTTATTACTGTGGAAGTGATGGTAAAAGAAATGGTGTAGGAATAGTGTTAGACAGCAAATTGAAAGAAAGCGTGATGGAAGTACAAAGGATTAATGATAGGCTCATAGTTGTGAAGATTATGTTAGAGAATGTAATGTTGAATGTAGTTAGTGTGTATGCACCACAAGTAGGATGCGATGAAACGGTGAAAGAGAAGTTTTGGGAGGATTTTGATAGAGCTTTAATGGCCATCTCTGTACATGAGGAATTGATTGTTGGAGGTGACTTTAATGGACATGTAGGAAGAATGAGAGGTGTTTATGAAAGAGTACATGGTGGATGGGGTTTTGGAAGTCCGAACAGTGAAGGGGAGACGCTGCTGCAATCCGCTACTGCATTTGACCTGGCAGTAGCCAATACTTGGTTCCAGAAAGGAGACGAACACCTGGTCACGTACAAAAGCGGTAACCACAAGACGCAAATAGATTATTTCCTGGTTAGGCGTAACCAACTAAAGCACGTCAAAGACTGCAAAGTGCTGCCAGGAGAAGACCTAGTCTCACAGCACAGGCTCCTGGTTATGGTGTCAGTAGTCAAGACACATAACAAAAAAAGCAAAGAGCGTCCTCCTCCTAAAATAAAATGGCATATGCTAGAGAAGAGTGACTGTGCGAAGAAATTGAGAGAGCGAGTGGTGGACAAAATGATAGAAATGGGAGACATGAATGATCGAAGCATAAATGAAAGCTGGAATGAGATTGCTGAGTGTATCAGACATGCAGCGAAAGATATTTTGGGAGAGACGAGAGGAAAGGGTACAATAGATAGGGATACATGGTGGTGGTCGATAGATATACAGAATGTGTTGAAAGAAAAAAAGAGGAAATTTAAGGAATGGCAGCGTATAGATCCGGAAAACACTAGCTTAAAGTCTGCAAAAAAAAGTGAATATGATGCTTTAAAGAAAAAAGCCAAGAAAGCCGTGGCAATAGCGAGAGCAAAAGCACAGGACAAACTATACGACACACTAGATAGTCCGGCAGGCCAGAAAGATCTATACCGGCTTGCTAGAGCAAGAGAGAGAAATGCGAGAGATGTTTGTCAGATAAGATGTATAAGGGATGAAACTGGAATGATTCTATCAGAAGATAGTAAAATCAAAGAGAGGTGGAAGGACTATTTTGAAAGACTGATGAATGAGGAAAACAACTGGAATGGGATTTTAGAGAGCAAACCAGTGAACGTGGGTTTAGTGAGAATGATTAGTATGGATGAAGTCAGAATAGCTATAAATGGAATGAAGAATGGTAAGGCAATTGGTCCAGACGGAATACCAGTTGAAGTGTGGAAGTTGCTGCGAGTGGATGGATGGATGTGGTTAGCTTTGTTCTTCAATAAGTTGTTGCAGGAAGAAGCCATACCTGATGAGTGGTGCAACAGTTCCCTGGTGCCCATCTTTAAAAACAAGGGTGATGTGCTTGAATGCAACAATTATAGAGGAATAAAGCTAATGTCACATACTATGAAAGCCTGGGAGAAAGTTATTGAAAGGAGGCTAAGAGAAGAGAGTGAAATTTCACAGAACCAATTCGGTTTTATGCCTGGTCGGGGTACAACGGATGCCATTTTTGCTATACGCCAGCTGTGCGAGAAATACAGAGGTGCGCATAAAAACTTGCACATGGTATTCGTTGACCTCGAAAAGGCATATGACCGGGTACCTCGTGAGGTTCTGTGGTGGGCCCTTAAGGAGAAAGGTGTGCCTGGGAAGTATGTGCAGTTGATCCGAGCGATGTACAGCCAATGCAGTACCCAAGTCCGGTCTGCAGTGGGCAACACTGGCAGCTTCAGTGTGGCTGTCGGCTTACATCAAGGGTCGGCCCTCAGCCCTTACCTCTTCCTGATGATAATGGACGCTCTGACGTCGGGCATCCAGGAAGAGGCTCCCTGGTGTATGCTGTTTGCCGATGACATTGTGCTGGTTGCCGAGAGTGGCCTAGAGGTCCAGAGCAAATTGGAGGTGTGGTGGCACAGACTGGAGAGTGTTGGCTTAAAATTGAGCAGAACGAAAACCGAGTACTTGTTCTGTGATTTCGGTGGTCTCTCCGGTCCTATGCCCTTAGCTCTCGCTGGAACGCCCATACCAATCTGCTCCGACTTTCGGTACCTCGGGTCGCTTATCCAAGGAGATGGCGAGGTAGACCGAGACGTATCAAATCGGATCAATTCAGGATGGATGAAATGGCGACAGGTCACTGGAACAATTTGTGACCCACGGATGCCCCCCAAGTTGAAGGGTAAAATCTACAAGTCCGTGATAAGACCTGTCATACTGTATGGATCAGAATGTTGGGCTGTGAAAAAGACGGATGAAAAAAGATTGCATGTAGCGGAGATGAGAATGTTGAGATGGATGTGTGGTGTGACGAGAATGGATAAAGTGAGAAATGAGTATATTAGAGGAAGTTTGAAAGTGGCGCCAGTGACTGAAAAGTTGAAAGGGAATCGTTTGTCTTGGTATGGTCATGTAAAGAGGAGAGATGAAACGCATGTTACTAAAAGAGTTATGAGTATACATGTGGATGGGTGGAGAGGGAGAGGGAGGCCAAAGAAAAGATGGATGGATTGTGTGAACAGTGATATGAAAGAAAAGGAAGTTAGTGATAGCATGACGGTTGACAGGATAGAATGGAAGAAAAAAACATGTTGTGCCGACCCCAAATAAGATGGGACAAGGGCAGGAAGATGATGAACCAGGGTTGGGCAGTAATTGAATTACTTGTACCTAATTAAAATACAAATACGTATTTGGTATTTGTATTCAATTTCTTCCTTAAAATGTAATTTGTAATTCGTATTTAAAATACCTGACGGCGAAGTATTTTGTAATTAGTATTTCAAATACTTGAGGCTTCAAAATAAATTTTAACATTAAAATACATTTAACCTTCAAGAAAGATTGTTTTCTTTAGCAGGTTTTATTCACTCTCCAACAAGAGGCTGTTTGTCTGACAGTACATTTAAAAATCAAAATCAAAATTTAGTTCATGAAAGGAAACTCTGGTTAATTTACTGATTAATTAATTAATCTTGTTTTCCTCTACTTTTCAGGCCATGCTGGTCTAGATTACTTATTTTGTAATATGTAATCTGTATGTAATTTGTATTTTGTATTTTAATTAAAAATAGCTAAAATACTGTATTTTGTATTTTATATTTCAAATACTTTACTTAAAGATATTTTGTACTTTAATTACTTGCGATACTGTATTTTGTAATTTGTATTTCAATTAAAGCAAAGCATGTATTTTGCCCAGCCCTGACTATAACTACAATCGACCAGCATGTACCTAGTCCTGAGGGCCTACCTCTAGCTCTTAACGCCATCCATTTGACAACCACTGACTGAACTCTTAAATGGATGGAACTGTTCCCTCCATCCCTCTTTCTCGCTCGCACGCCTAACATTTTGATACGTAATGGTAATTTAAGGCCCCTGGACACCAGTGTGGTATCTAGGGCAAGTGGCTAGAGCGGTGGGAAAATCATCCAATGACATCCCCCGCTCTTAGGCGGAACGCGAGATAGTGTCAGACTTTTTCTGACTAAAAACCTACTCCAGTTCCTTTGTTGCCTTTCTTACCAGGGCCGTGTCTTCCTTTCAGAAGTAGACCCTTGGCCCCAGTAGGCTTCGACCCTGCTGGGCCCCTACGGTTTGCTAACATCTCTTTGAGGCGCGCGTGGAACACTAGTGCGCGCCGACGACGACTTGGTCTCGGTCCGGACGGTTACCGGACGATCGGAAGGTGAGCTACCCAATGCTCGCCGTCCGCAAGCCCGCGCCTTCGGTGGCCGGAAATCGGGATTGGAATCCCGGCGGCTGCTCCTTTCTAGCATTACTGCTTCGCAGAAGGAGGCGGCCGCCTGCCACTCCTCCTCGCTTCGGACCATGGCCTGTACCAAGGCCCTGCGCGAGAGATCGTTGTCGCCGATCCACGCCTGAGGAAATGAATGATGCCACGAGGAAAGGGGGCAGTGTAATCTGGATTCTTGCCTTTCTAGGCAAGAATCCTGATTACACTTTTCTTGCGATGTGGCTCCACACTGGCATTGTATTAGTGATGGTTTGAGTGTACCCAATTGGCTCAATAATTTCTTGAACGTCCTTTCTGAAATAGTCATACTTAGTTAGCTAAGTTATATTGATTACATGGCAACGAATACACGACCGCCACGACATAAATAAGAATATGACTCATGTAAGTACCTAATAACAAGTAGGTATAAGAATACTGAAAGACTAAAGACTAAAGTCTTCGACTTGAGTCGTAATAAAACAGGTCAGTACATTTGCCTACCACAGCAATATGTAATATGATCAAAATGAAATGTCGTGGCCTAGTTTAAAATAGTGCGAATGCGAACTCGTTATTAGTAATGCTGAATTGAAAGGACTGTGAAACCTGGCCAGAATCTTTTCATTAGAAGAGTGGGCTTTTGAATTTAAAGGGTATCGTAGAAAGACCTTAAATGCTAGCGAAATTCAGGGCGATAATAATGATGCAAGCGAAAATGCTGACGCACAGAATGCTGAACATACTTTTGGTAAGATTTATATCCCAGGAATATAGGTTATATTAAATTGGATCTTAGGCCAGACGAAGTTTTCCACTAACCATTGGATCAATGATGTCTGAATGAATATAATAAGTATATTTTGATACAAGTGTAGAAAGTTTGTCATTGCGACGGAGGCTGAATTCGCACGGGCGAGTTTGTTATGGAGCCGAAGGCTGCAGTGAAAAATTTGCACGTGTATCAAACGACTTTTTTCAATACATTTACGAAGAAATGAATAAACGGGGGTTGGCCGGCGACTCGAGAAGGACGACGCGTGCCCAGCCTGATACGATACATGTAATAACATAGTGGTGGGGGAGAGCACGCGCACTTTTCTGCACTAGTGCGAAAAACAGTCTATTGCGTGCCTAAAAGCGGTGGCAAAAGAGCGAGTTTTCGAGTAAGTATATTGAAAAATATTTATTATTATTAAATTCAAGCATAGGTCTATGTAGATACTATTTGACCCGTATTCTGCAGATAATCCGTCAAAGCTGATTCAATATCATATCTTGTTTTACTAGCTATAGTTTCTATTAAGCGCTTATAGAACTGAAAAAGGATTAGCAATACCAATTTACCAATTCAGGAAATGCGCTGTACTATATAAAGTAAACAAAACAATTGATGTCGAAGTATCTACCTAAGCAGAATACGTTATATTGCACAATAAAACACAGATAATGATGTATGAATAAGGGCTTCCGAGGTAATAGTAAGTTACTAAGGCATCACTGAAGCTGCTTCTAGAACACATTCACCATTCACTTAAAATGATTACTTAAACCTAGGTGCGTATGTAACAACAATAAGACTAATGGGTGCGTTGAGAATAAAGAAAAGTTTATAACTACCATGTTGAATACAAAATTGGAACTGGCCACACCATGATTCTGTTTTAAAAATGGAAACCACACAAGACACACGTCCCTGAGTACACGATTGTTATATGCCGAGGTCACACTAAGTTTCCGTGCCGGTGCATACGAACAATAACTTACATGTTCTGCTGTGCAACGTGCTCGCTTGTCGACTACCGGTTCTCAACTGAACATAGGTACTGATGAGGCTATACTGGCTGCTATACTTGACCGCTCAGTGTTGTCCATTTGTCGTAGGTGTCTCTTGATATATTAATCGACATATCGAGGTTCCGTGTACGGTTGCAATCGATGATTGAATCATTTAAAATATTTTGGATTATAAGTCTCGAGTAGATCTATTTACTAGGTGCGTACGGAGTATTTCTGATTCTTTATGATAAATAGTCGTCTTGTGGCTTGATCCTGAACTATGAATCAAAGAACTTTCGTGAGCATTATATTGCTCCGGTAATTCGAACACAGACGTTGGATGTTTCGCATGGTAAGATGGTATTTTACATAAATATTGTACAAGTAGAATCCAAAGAGTAACAGTACCTAGTTCTTAGTAGTTATTTACGTTCCCTCACAGTAAATCAACACTGTAGGAAATATTATTTTGTCTGTAATGTTGCTGTCCGTAGCCCGTAAATGACATAAGGTGTAATCCATTGCGTTCACAGTCTGTAGTCCGTACCTAGCATTGCGAGAAATAATACCTATAGCATTAATTAATTCTGTGTATTGCTATAATTATTGCGTGAGGCGTTATAAAATATTTTGTTTTCTTTGCCGACATGGCACACCACTAGTTAATTGTCACTCACTGACCTTCCATATGAAGTATTACGAATAAACATTTACTAATAATTATCTGGAAAAAGTAGTAAATAGGTACACCAGGTACCTAATTATTTTTGTTGTTATGATAAGCATAAATGTTACTGATATTTACCTGCTTGTAGGTCTTAATTTTTAGACGACGAGCAATTGGTAGGTAGCTTGCCCTCCGGCCGTCGGGTAACCGTCCGGGTCGAGTCCAAGTCTTCGACGGCGCGAAGTGGTTAACGCGCGCCTCAAAGATATGTTAGCAAAATCGTTGTGGCCCAGCAGGACCGAAGCCTACTGGGGTCATGGGTTCGCTTCCGGAAGGGAAACCTGGGGTCCTGGAACGCAAGGCAAAGAAGGAACATAGGAGTGGGTTTTGGGCAATAAGAGTCTTGCGCGCGAGAAGCAGTAGAAGTCATTGGATGATTTACCACCTAAAAAAGAAAAGGTTTTGCTTTGTAGGTTATTTCTAATAAAAAAACATCATCAGTCAGATCTTATGAGCATTCATCCGTTAAAACCACGCAGAAGTCAAAATCAATGATTTCCGACGGAAAATATAACAATAATGTGCACTACAATACAATTAATTATCACTGTAGAATAGAAAGACTAAAAATCTGAAAGACCTCGGCCGGTACAAAGCGCTGACGCGATTTTGCGTCTATTATATAGTGATATTAAATAATTAATTGTAGTGTAAACAAATAAGTTATTAAAAAAATTATTGTACCATGTCATAGATCGTAAATGCGTTCAATTAATAAGTCTAAAAAAAAAACAAAAATGCCTCATATATTATCCTAAACTAACACGTTTAATATCTCCAAAAACGGCTAAAAATGACAGTTTTGAGATTACTTTTCTTGAATGAAAACTTACAGCAATCGTGTTTTTTTTTGGGCCATGAACTAGTCAATGTTATCATTTTTTTTTTAAAGTAAAATGTTGTAAGTTTACCATACACGGTTTAACTACTATCTCGCATCTGCGTAGACCGTCGACCGCTAGTTTTAAAAACGGCTTGGATAAGAACTGTTCTAATGGGAAAACTATACGATCATTTGAAAATGTTTTTGGAACATACACTAGATTATGAAATTCCCAATAATATGACGTCAATATCTTATCTAGAAATTAAACACATTATTGTTATATTGTCCGTCGGAAATCATTGATTTTGGCTTCTGCGTAGTTTTAACGGATGAATGCTCTTAAGTCAAGACTGAACGTTAGTTAGTAATTGGAGCCGGGTTTCATTTAGATGTATTTTGTGGTAAATATTGCATTAGCGCAAGCGTAAGACAAAATTACGTAGGCTTGTTGAGTCAACTCGCTGCCACGATGACTACGTAATAATAATTTGTCTGCATAACCAGATAATAGTTTTAATATTAGCAATTTTTATCTATCTATTGCCTAAAGGCGCTAGCTGGTAATCTGATTTACTATAGGTAATTGCATTATTTTTTGTATAAGCGCCAGTGGCAATCGGCTCATAATTTTGCCACTTCTAACCAGCCAGAGTGTAGCCCAGAGGCCCAACCACGAGCTCTTAACGCGATCCATATTACGACCTAAACTGAACTGTTAAAGGGATGGAGCTATATAGGGTGTATAGCTCCATCCCTCTTGACCCCCTCGCACAACTAACATTTTAAGACGTCATGGTAAGGCCTCTACTCTATTTTCAAGTGTAGCTTTACCTGTTTGCTCTTGTACTCGCACCAAGTCCACGCATTAGGTCATAGCCTATCAGGTGGGTAACCGTAATGACAGTGGGACACAGCCCTCTCCGTGAGCCCTCTCACATAGAGGAAGCCTGTATGCCTGTAGCCCAAAGGTACGGGTAATTTTCAATATCAGTACCTACAGGGGAGATTTCCTAAATTAATTTGGACAAGTAATAGAAAAACTAACACACGAAAAAAATTTATAAATTTTAAAAGTATTTGTGGCCACCACATTAGATAATTTTTTATACGACCCACTCATTATAATTAGGAAATCTCAGATGTGCCAGGTGCCTGTTTGCTACTGTTTTCATTTTATACTTACACGACAAGGTTTTCCTTCATGCTTTTGTTGGGACTAGAATATTATTTTCTACTTGTGAAGTAGAAAATGATATTCTTTATACTAGCAACTCGTAGTTAAATGCCAAAAGCAAAGACTACTATAGTATGTGGCCAAAAGCAAGTGTCATTGATTGTTGTCAAACGTTAAAATTGACATTTATGTAAAAAACAAGTTTTGCGATATAATTGGAATAGAAATATTAATAATTTGTACAAAAATGACAACTACTAGTAAATCTGTAACTGATGCTGGCCAGTCTACGGACGAGGAACCTTTGAAGAAGATATTCGACGATGCTATGAAGATATTTGACAAAGTAGAAAAAGGCAACGAGCCTACAAACAGCAACGCTGTTCAGGCAAGTTTCTTTGGCTTTTTATTTTAAACATGTTTACACATTTGATTCCCCAAGTTTCTTATATTATTGTGTTTCTTAGGGATTTATTTTAAGTGGAACCTCAAATTAAACATATGATAATGTAAACATCTAGAAAGTTCTATGTTACTCAATAGATCTGGTCATCCGGTGTTGTTTTCAAAGTGTCAACCAGATGACATAATAAAAACTCTACTACAGAAAATTTACTTCACAAAATACTTAGATTATTCATGATAACTATATACTATAATCCAATAATTGAAGAAAACTACACCTTCAATTCAATGCTTGAAATTCAAATCTAAACAACATGTTTCAATTTACATACCTAGCCAACGTAGGCATGTGTTTCATTGATAAGTAATGGTTGGTCTAATCATTCATAGATCAAAGTACCAAAACATTCTCAGGCTTACAAGAATATTATTATAATCTAATGTTTATTTAGCTGTTTACTTATTATATTCATGTTGGTTCTAACTCAACAACTGGTGATGAGGAATCAATGCTACATTTACTGTTTTCATTTTAAAGCTTACTGTTATTTATGTTATGACGTAAGCACATGATATTATTTTAATACCTGATCAATAATTTTATTTTGATTAAGCTCAGAAACCCTTGTTGAGAAGACCTGTAGTGTAATCGGGTTTCACTCACTTGCAATCCTTTTCATTTGGTTCATTCAACTGATTGAGTATGGTTGGAACTGTGGTTTAGTGTGTTATATAATAATGGTGAAAATTAATTACTATTGACAAATATTCTGCTAATATATTCCATCAAATAGGGTGAATAGGAACGCAGGGGTGAATAGGAACAAAACTTTGGTTAGGTTAAAACTTAGTTTTTCACATTGGTATATATTTATATAATTGATTTCTATCAAAGCATCCATTTTTATTACAATTAGTGAATAAATAGGAGTACTTAAATGCTGGGAAAAATTGTTAATTAACGCGAAGATCCCCTTCAAAGTTTTATTCCTACTCACCCCTGCTTTCCTATTCACCCTGTTTGACTTTTACTGTTTATTCCTAAAATTACAGTTGAGTATCAAATCAGCAATAGCTAAGTTCGAGAAAGCCACAAACCTTGTTTCCATGACGGGGATGTTCAGCAAAAATGAGGGCTTGGATGAGCTGCCAACAGAGACCCTGCAGTACATGCTTCTGCCAGCCCTGCTCGGCAGTCTCACTCTTAAGCTGTGCAACCCGAGACGATTGGAAATTGTTACCATTGCTGAGATTTATTTCAAGTAAGTCTATGGATAATCTTTTTTTTTTGGCCAAGAATTTCTGTGCACAATTTCCGTCAATCTGTATAAGAGCCTTTGAGTGTATGAATCATAATCTTTCATTTAATTTTTCCAGAGACTTCCTTCAAAGATGTAAAGATTATGGTGTGACAGATCTTGAGGTGCCACAGACAAACACAGAATCAAATACTATTGAGAAAGTACAGACTGAGCAAGCAAAGATTGCCTCCTTGGTGAGTTTAATTTTTAAGTATTGATAAGCTCACGCTGGACCACTATAATATCACCTGATGGTAAGCAATAATGAGTGGAGACAATATACCGGAAGACGCAACATTGGAAGGCATCCCACTAGGTGGACGGATGACCTAGTGAGGGTCGCGGGAATCTGATGGATGCAAGACACTTGGGGGAGCCCTATGTCCAACAGTGGATGTCTTTTGGCTGAAATAATGATGATGAAGATGATGAAGTGGTTGACGATGGAGTATGCTTGCCTAGTAGTTACCTTGAATAGGTTACTTCTAGGCAAGCATGCTCTTTTACAAAGTCTTACGCGGTGTCCTACGACGGCGAACGTGATGCGATTCAGTGTGAATGAAGCAACGACCTTACAGCCACTAGACGTCTAATAACAGGCGACACATATCTGTCAACACATATGATTTTAGATCGGATGTCTCGACCAATCGGAACGCAGTAGGTACCCCGCTCCGTCGTACCAATCGAATCAATCAGAACGTAGTACCCCGCTCCCCGTACTTCGGCTAGTTGTCAGAATTGTTTTGGTGCGCTAGTTCAAGTATGAGGCGTCTAGTGGCTGTAAGGTCGTTAGAATGGAGCAAATAATTGACACTATTGCGGTGGCCTACGTGACTTAACGCACGTTGGTGCGGTGCTGCGATGAGTGAAGCGAAGCGGTTGCTTTCAGTTGGTTCACATTAACTCTTGCTGTGCGGTGACTCGTTTTGTACAAATGGCGGCTAAAGCTGCGACTTTGCGCGCACGTAGGACAAAGCCGTCGCGTCGCGTTCAATTCGTGTGAACCGCATGGGAACGCATCGCAACTGCAATTGCGATGGCATTGAATCGCGTTAGTATTAAGATAATAATAATATTTGTTCACTGAATCTTTAAGTCCATATATAAAAATTTGTAGTAACGTCACAAAAAAATAAAACTTTTTTACGATTCGGAAAAAAATTCGTAACTCAATTCGGGAATTGAACAGTTTTCATAGGTAAGTTTGTACGGAACCCTTAGTGCGCGAGTCCGATTCGCACTTGGCTGGTTTTTTTTAATTATATAAACCAGTGCTTGTTTGCGATCCCATATGATGGTAAGCAGTGATGCAATCGTTGATGGTGAATCGCACTAGTTTATTAAGAGCTCACTCTAGCCCTGAAGACACCTCTGCATGAAACAGGTGTGAAAACATACCTTTAACATCATCACCACAAAATTCCAGGTACTGACAAGAGAAGCCAAGATCAGAAGGTTCAAAGAAGCAAAAGAGCTTAAGGAACAGCTCAGCATTCTATCTAAGGCCATGGAATCCTCATCAGACGACGAGAAGAAGAGAGCATACTTCTTGAAGCTACTGCAGAGCTACATCATCCAGGCATTTGAGGAACTAAGTAGCATTGAACAGGAGAAAACCATTCTGGATTATATGACTAAAAATGCTGCAGGTGAGGATTGAAATCATGGTTTTTTTTTTTGAGTAGGTGTTGTTGCAGAATGTGGAATGGGTTCAGGGTGCTGGGGTCTTTCCTAGCTCATCATCATCATTTTCCTGCCCTTGTCCCATCTTATTTGGGGTTGGCGCAACACGTTTTTTTCTTCCATTCTATCCTGTCAATCGTCATGCTATCACTAACTTCCTTTTCTTTCATATCACTGTTCACACAATCCATCCATATTTTCTTTGGCCTCCCTCTCCTTCTCCACCCATCCACATATGTACTCATAACTCTTTTAGTAACGGGGTCTTTCCTAGCTAGAACTACAATAATTTAAGATAGGGATACTCCTAGTATTGCTGAAGTCTGTATGTGGTACAAAATAAGAAAAGAAAGAAAGAAAACCATTATATATCTTAGGACTAACATACACAAAACATAAACATTCATTATGAAAAATATCCGCGTAGTCCGCGCCAAACGGCCGAACGCTCAGCTTTTGCAGAAAGGTAGTGACTGCTTACTATCTTGTGGGACACCTGGGGCCCTAGTCTGCTATTTTTATAAATTCGTCATTCCAACACGATTCCATTGTCATTTTGCTAAAAGTTCGTAATCTGTTCATTCATAATGGCCGATCATTGATCGATCAGTGGTCTCGTAATAGAATTGTGGTACGAGCTGTCTTGTAACGAATTAAAAGCAATGACTGCACAGTGACGTTCTAATGGTAGGTAGCACTGATCAAAGAAACTGTCAAAATTTTAGCATTAGGTACTGAATACGATTTATTTGTCATTACGTGTGAGATTACCATTCTATGGCCATTTCTTTCAGTGGAGTGTCAGTGGTTGATGATTGGAAAGTCATAATGACGCCATTATATTAGTAGATTACCAAACTTGTCAAAATCAACAATTATGAAATCAATGATAGACCATTCTGACGCTATTGTAATAGCAGAATTGAGGCCCAGCTTGTTTGCTACTCCCCTCCTCGCGTCATATTCCTCATTACTGACGGTCGTGAAGTTCTTGTCGGATTAGTTTCTTTTTGAGGGTTCTGTTCTCACCACCTGTGTCGGTTTTTGGCATCATGAAGTGCGTCGTGCATGAGTGTGTTTGCTGCTCTATGGCATAAAAAAGAAGAAGGTTGAGGCTGGTTTTAGGTCCATCTCATGTACTGGCTTATTGATAGGTAGGCATTTTGGCTTCTGTTAGTGCCCAAGTATTGATCATTTTAGATTGAAACGAGGAAAGCAGTACAAGCTAAGACAAGGTTTTTGGTCTTCAAAGAGCTGTCAGCATACGACTGAACGTGTGGGATTGTTCGAAAGAGTCACCGCGGCCCTGAATGCGTTTCGCTCCACCCAGAGCAGGAGGTCATTTGATGATTTCCTACTAAAAAAAAGATCTTGTATTTTCCATTTAAAAAAAAAAACTAGTAGGTATCTGCAGGTATGGTATGGGAACAGGCACAATTTGATAAATCTGTCAGTGCTAAGTGATTGTGTTTAGAATCAGAAGGCAGATTCTAGCACACTGGCTTTGTCTGCCACACATACCAAAAGTAATTCTGGAAAACTAGGACCATCCGGCTGCAATCAAGAAACCAAACAATGAAGAACCATCTCTAGAACCCTCGTTAAATTATCCTGGAATTTGCATCGAATTTTTACAAGATAAACTAAAGATGTAAGTATAAATGCAAATTTTTAGGGATATGTACCAAGGACACTAACCAAGGTCTGGTGCTCGTTAGCTGTGCACCCATCCACTCTGGACAAGTATCCAGTCTGGGCAGTGCAGCACCATGACCTTAAATCATAAAATCATTTATTTCTCTAGAGATATAATGGTACAAAGAGTGCAGAGGCGTAGCGTGGAGTAATTTAGACGTGGGTGAAGGCACATCAGCGAGGCCTTTTTCTTTCATAAATTCGAAGACGAGACAGCGATAGTCGCAACCCAGTGTTCGATCACATTGTCGCTTACCATCAGGGGAAATAGTGGATAAACGCGAGCCTTTCAATTATAACAAAAACCCTCATTCTTAAAGAGTCCTCGCTTGTGCGAGGCCCCTTTCGGTGCGAGGCCGTGGGCGAGGGCCCACTTCACCCACGCCTAGCTACTCTACTGACCGAGTCTAACAAGAAAATTGTGTTTTACACATCTCACCTATGGCCTTGTAGCAGTGACCAGTGCTGCTGATAACCACTCACTTCCAGACGTGTTTTGTCCATGGTTGAAAGCGAAATGCGCGTGGGACATCCTCGTCTATTTCTGCGAGGATTATGGTAGCAAAAGTGGCGATGGAAAGAGAACTGGAGAATATAATTTCCATCTTTGTCCGTAGCAGACTTATGTGCAGCGGTGTGCTAAAATATACTGCGCAATACTCGTAATAATAAGTACTTGTTGTGTATCTATTGGAGCAGTGATGGCCCAACGGTAGGTCTATGGTTTAAACCCAGCCAGACGCATTACTTTGTGTAATTTATTTCATCACCACTGCTTTCAATACGGTGAAGGAAAACGTCGTGAGGAAACCGGCATGTCCTAGAACCAAAAATTTGAAGATATGTGACATCCACCAATTCACAATGGGTGTGGCATCCTCCTTGTGGTGGATTACGGCCTATTCCCGCTCTTAGAAAGGAGGCCTGAGTTCCAGCAGTAGATAGATAGATATATTCTTTATTGTACCTATGCCAAAAATAAAAATAGCAATGCTCCCTGCATTATAAGGCTGACTACGTCATGTACAATGCGTTCCAAATAAGAATAGGATCGATTGCCATGTTGTGACGTCACGTCATACTGTCAAATCGAAGAATGGTGAATCAAACAAGAATTTTTTTAAATTTAATTTATTTACGAACTGGAAACGAAAAAGTTTAATCAGAATCCAGTTCTTCAATTTTTCCCATTTTCCTGCGATTTGACAGTATGAAGTGACGTCACAACATGGCAATCGATCCTATTCTTATTTGGAACACATTGTATATTCTGTATGTCTGTTGTAGCACCAAAACCAAAGGAGCCCCGTCCCCACGTGCCCCTGAAGCCCGTCATAATAGCTCGCGACGCAGTACAGAAGGCCGTGTTCGGGCTGGGCTACCCCGCCATCCCCGCGCTCACCGTGGAGGAGTTCTACGACCAACGAGTCAGAGATGGCATGTGAGTAACTAGCTGTTGTTGATATTGATACAGTTCCTGGGTGTTCTTGATTCATGGCTCGTAAGGGTCGCGAGAGAGAAAGAGGTACTGTGCCCCTGGAGTGCACAGGGCAGCTTAAGAAACACAAGTGGGTTTTAGTCAGTAAAAATCTGGACATGGGGTGTCCACCTAGAGCGGAAGCAGTTATTTGATGATTTCCCACTTCAGAAAAAAGGGTCAAAACATATCATCATCCAAATCAACATACGTAGATTGTACTCGTAAATGTTTTAAACACGATGTCTCGGTACGGCATCATGCTGTATGGAACATTATATAGGGTGACTGGCAATTAGTGTACGATACTTAAACACGTGATTGTGCTCATAATAACCAACAACTTTTACTATGGGAACAAACCTGAAATCGCGAAAAAAAATCAGCTATTCAGTACATTTATGTTTGCCTAATGTACTGAACAGCTGATATTTTTTTCGCGATTTCGGCATTGCTTCCATAATAAAAGTTGTTTGTTATCATGAGCACAATCACGTTTTTAAGTATCGTACACTAATTGCCAGTCACCCTATATATGTATTGATGCCACGGTAGGCGCAGTGGTAGAGCGAATGTCTTCTACGCTGTGTGTCGCGGGTACAATTCCCTCACGGAATAAATATTTGTATGGTCTACAGATAGTTTTTCCGGGTGTGGGTATGTGAGTTTATATGTTTTTGAATGCACACATAATACAGGAGTAATTCCTAGTGTGGAAAGAGATTTTTTTTAAAGGATAAATATTTATGTGTTTTTTTTTAATCAATTGCCAAAGCGTATAGCATAAGCATATAAGCATAATCAGCCTTTTAATGTTCCCACTGCTGGGACACAGGCCTCCTCTCTCTAGGAGAGGGAAAGCGTATAGCAAGCCAATAAACCAACAATCTATGAACTAAAAAATTTGATAACAAATATTTATCATTTATTTTGGCCTCATGTGGCATTCATAGGAAGAATTTTGACTTATGTAAAGGGCTATACTTAAGTACTTTAGCTTTACTTCATGAACAGTCGTAATTATGTGGATTTTGTGGCAATAATTTGCCTCTGTTAAATAAAGTGGAATCTCCGATTTTAGCAAATATCATTTTTTTTTGACTTAATAAATGCTCCCTTACACTAAAAACAAAATAATCTTCATTTAACAAAGTTCAGCGCCATCTAGCGAGAACGTGACCACGCTCGAGTCCGTAGTAACTGTTTCATACAAATATGATCTTTACACAATTGGTTAAGTGAAAACTAATCCTAAATTTTACTATTTTGTCAAAAGGTCATAGAACGACTGAAACGATGTCTATTAACTTCTAATAAAACTTAGACATAGGCGTCAAAAAATATTAAATTATTTTTACACTGTACCTATCCAAAATCACATCAATTTTCTTTAAAATGTATTAAAAAAGAACCTACAAATCTAAAATCACAGTTTTACTAAAACTATTTTTTTTTTGCATTAAGTCTCTATAATTCTAAACGTGAACATCAAAACGAAGAAATGTGATCATGACATTCGAAGACATGTGACATTCACCAACCCGCACAGGGCCCGCGTGGTGCATTACGGCCAATTCCTTCTCCTAGAGAGGAGGCCTGAGTCCCAGCAGTGGGAACATTAAAAGGCTGATTATGCTATGAACATCAAAAACGCAAAAGAATAATTTAAATTTACATTAACTCATTCGTCCACAGATTCCCGGGTACCACGAATATACCTCACACGACTATACAGACTACAGAAAATGACGCAGACGAAGAAGAGCAAATACGGAAGGTAAGCCTTCTATAATATTTATGGTTTTAATTACATATTGGCGTAAAGGAGGACGTACCTCCTCGGGCTATGGGGGCCATGGGTATTCTTCTGAAAAGAAAACCCGGGGCCCTAGAACGAAGGCAAAGAAGGAACATAGGACCTGAGTGGGTTTTAATCAGTAAAAGTTTGACACGCTCTCGCGCTCCGCCCTAGAGTCGGAGAAGTCATTGGATGATTTCCTACCTAAAAAAAACCCTCCTAAGTAAGGGGAAGTAGATCCTCGCAGAATGGCTGGTATGGGAGTAGCCAACCATAAGCTACTCTCAGTCACTCTCTCTTTCGAGCGCTTATCCCAAACTAAAAAAAAAAACAAGGTAACTTTGAACCTACTGCTTTTGGACCTATGGCGTTCGTCTGACGTTTCGAGCGCTTATGAATCCAAGCAGCATGTTGCGACATTTTAACTGTGGTTCACAAATGCACAGTCTAGTTTGCTGTTACTAATCAGGACACTGTTAGTGCTGGCCCGCAGCCTTATGATCGCTAAGAAGCAGTCCATGCGAGCTTCTACGAACATCCCTAATGCGTTGCAGTTCTCGAGTATCCCCTTCAGCGCCCTGAATGCGCTTCCCCGCAGCCGTTAGCCATTTCTTCCCCAACCCATATTCATCCAATGCTGAGAGTAGTTATCAATTGCACGAGGACAAAAAATACTTATACTTTTTAAAATTGTACTTTTTTAGGGCTCCGTACCTCAAAAGGAAAAAAACGGAACCCTGGATCACTTTGTTGTCCGTCCGTCTGTCTGACTGTCAAGACCCTTTATCTTGAGAACGTGTGTAGATATGTGGAGTTGAATTAAAAACCATATCATCAGGTCTGTGGTCCCTTGAAGTTGTGAAAAAATGTAACTTCCGAGTTAACGGAAAAAAAAGATACGGTCGTTTATGTCGCGCAAAACTTATATTTCGACACTCTCAAGGGAATCAAATTTTATAGGATACTTCACGTTGACCTAGAATCCTGAAATTTAGCTTGAAGCAAGGTCTCATAGCACAAGTCTAGGAAAAAATCTGAAAACTTTAAATTTGTAGTTACGTCACAAAAAAAAAAATGCGATTCGGAAAATCTTCGTAACGCAATTCGGGAATTGAAATGTTTTCATAGGTAAGTATGTACGGAACCCTCAGTGCGCGAGTCCGACTCGCACTTGTTTAGACTATGACTTTCTTGAAGAAATCCTTAATTTCTATCGGCAGAAAATATGACTTTCCATTTCTGTTACATCCTTTATACCTTAAGTTTTTCTTGCAGGAGCGTCTGGTAGAAGAAGATGACCCTGAAGAAAGAGCGAGACAGAACAACATGGATGAGTACAAAGACGAGCACAGACGCGGCTGGGGCAACCGGTACAACAGGAGCTAGGCGGCTCGGACATGCGATACCGGTGTCCGCCACGCTGGCCGGCAGTGGCGGGCCATGGAACTGGCACAGTATGATCTACTCCATACATTAGGTCCAAGAGGATATTTAACCAAGCGAGTAGCTTTTGTTTTGAACTGGAGAATAGCTACTCGGAATATATATTATGTTAACGCGATGTTTGACGAAAAGGCAATGCGAAAAAAGAGAGATAACGCCTGAAAACTCTGCTAGCATTCGGTAATTCCGTGATTTACTCGAATATTTTACAAAACTTGTTCCAGGAAATACGTGTTTTTTTTAAACACTTAAAAGTTTTTGAAAAAAATTGTCGGCATTCAGAATCTTGATTAAATTTGTAAGGCTTGTATTGTTGTACTTTTTTGACTTATTTATTTTTTGACTAAATTATGAAGTGTCAATGTTTATGCAAAATAGCAGATTTTCAGAGATCTTTACTGGATTAGCTTTATACATATTTATAAATTGATTTCAATAGAAGCCTAGATACTGTGTTTCTAAAATATCTAATGAAAAATGTGTAAGAGCGGTTGTATGAAAAACAGTGAAAATGTATGTCGAGTTGGATGCCCTTAAATCTCGTTCTCCACGACATTTATATAACTATACATCACACCTGTTTTTCTCGAGGAGGTTATAGATTCCTGTGTTTCGAACATTTGACCATTACTGTGTGGAGTAGTTAATAAAGAAATATTTGTGTAACAAACTGATGCTATATATTAATTAGATGTGCAGGAGGGATAAAAAATCAGTGCAATAGTTTCGATTGATATATGTAACAGCCATTTTTTATAATAAAGACCTTTTGACTAAAAAATAATTATATTAATAACATTGTTCAGACACGGGCATAGTCTTTATAAAGGACATTTTTTCTTTTAAATGATGTAAGCTAGTAATGATTGTGATCCCATCTGATGGTGATGCAATCGTTGATGGTGAAGCGCACTAGTTTATTAAGAGCCTATTCACTCTAGCTTTGACGACACCTAAATTATAATCGGACGGGAAGACCGCAGCAGGCAAATTGTTCCAGTCCTTCGATGTACAAGTTATAAACGACGAGGTAAAACGCCAACTTAGGCTACCAAAACTTTAACCCTATATATAGGGATTGCAAAATCCGGACTTTTTAGAAATCCGAATTTCTGTACTCTCGTCCGATAAAAATCCGGATTATCCGGATTTTTCGAACTTTTGAGTGTTTTAAGTTGATTTGATATAACTGAAATAAATAGCATAAATTATTTAAAATATATATTTATTCGCTCAATTCAAAGCACGACAGAATAAAATCAACTAAAATAATCCACAAAACTTTTAGGCATCAGTCATTTTTCCCGTTATAAATTCACGTAATCATTTTTAATTTAACATTAACATAAACTTTAGATAATTAAGATAACAACATACTTAAACTAATTTAAAACAATCATTAGGGTTGTGTAGATATTGTAAGGCACCGACAACAGTATAGAGCCGTCTCTCTTTAATTCTCCTTTTCAATGGATTTGCCAGTTGCTTTGCAGATATCGTGTCTTGGCTGTCTAATGATTTTATCAAAAATTGAATAGCTATATCGGCCGTTAGAATGGTGGCATCTCTGCGGCGAACCAAATTCGCGCAAATACTCTACATTACACCTTATCCAAAATCCTACAATTCAAATATCTTTTGGACTACTTTTAATGGAAATTTGTGGATATTATTCGTTAAACTCAGTTTTGACTAAAATCCGAAAAAAACGAATGTGAGTCCCAAAAAACCGGATTTTAAAATTACAAGAAAAACCGGATTTTTCAATTATTTTCGAATTTCGAAGAATCCGGATTGCAATCCCTACCTATATACATTTGTTTTCTATATGTCGCAATAGTTTCTTACCAACCAGGGGTTGTCTTTTGGGTACTAGGTACTTAGATAGTGCGTACAGGGAGAATCGCTGGTGGTGTTCAATTTGTCTAGAGGGGCCTTTGCAAGCTGTCTTGTGCTCCTGGAATGTCTTTCAAAGGTCCAGGACCTCAGGGTCCTAAGATCTTTTAAGATCTGATAAGATATGATAATGTACGCAGAGATGTTGCTCAATCATATGTATGGTAGCGTTTGTCACAATATTTCTCTGCATTGGAACACGCCGCTTCAGCAAAAGTACATAAAGGTTATTTGGGCATTTGATATTATTTATTTTTTTGGTCGTTTATCTATCGCAACATACTAGGCAAACAGGGCTGAAACTGAGTCTGCGCGGACGCCCGCACGGTCCCATACTGCAGTCCTCGGTAGCGGGTCCCCGCGCGGGCACCCGTCGCGGCTCGCGGACCCCGCGCCCGTGTTTACTATCGACACGACTACATGCACACCGTTAAAGTTGACTTAGCGACACTGCGTAGGTAATAATCTGGTTTCCGCGGCGGCGACCGTCCGCTTTATGCAGTTACAGCCCTAAGTCTGGAATACTGCCAAACAAGAGCTTATTTATCTTTGTACTCGTACTTAAATGTCATCATTCGTGAATTGTCCACACTCTAAGATTTTGTATATTTTGTACCTACTGATATATATTATGTATTTATGCCATTTGCATTATAATTGGCGCTGAGTCGCGAGTTCATTGAAAATTATGTATCAAACCGATTGTTTAAATTTTCTACTGTCATTGTCTAAAATATTTGGAAAATTCGATGCGGATTCGAACCGAAATTCACAGAAAAATTTAGTGGAAATTTTTCTGTGAATTTCGGTTACAAGTAAAAAGAGCTCATAAATCTGTTATCATGTCGTATACCAATAAATGAAATTTACATAATGTAACTTGTTGTTTTTACTTAATTTGTTGTCACTAAAATCGTTTACACCGCTCACATAAACTTTCATTGCGAGACTATTATACCTTTACGAACAAAGTTTGAAGAAAAATGTACTAATCATATGCTCAAAGGAATTTAACATTTGTCAAAAAAACTCACACGCACAGGTAACTGCTAAGGTGTAATATAAACCCAGATACATTAGCACTCGCAGCGCCATGTGGTCCGCCGGCCGCCCGCATAAATTATCGTCGGTGCGCTTGCCAAAACTTCTATGTGCATTTCAATGATATTTTTCTTTTTACTAAATATCCTTAAAATCGAGTACATTAACACTAATGTAATCTCAGTTCATACTACATTTTTAAATTATTCATCAGTCAATTAATCATTAAATAAAACAGTTTATTGTCTCCTCTAACAACTTGATGAAAAACACATACTTAGAGGTTTTGGCAAGCGCACCGACGTTATTTTATTGCAAGCCAATATGATTTTTTATAACTTATCTCCGCAGGCCATGTGGCCGGCGTTAAAAAAGCATTTATTTATCTAGCAAGCCAATGACAAAAAAAAATGAATTGGTGCCTGCTACAAAAGTTAGTTCAATAGTAGTGTGGCCAGCTGCATAAAAATATATGTGACCCGCGCGCCGCCCACATGGCGCTGAGAGTGTTAAGGAACAATGTCCCCCAACAAGCGCAACGCTATATCTACGTGACGCTACAACGTTGCCCAGTGTCCCGCAGCTTGCCCCTCGACATTTTATAACTCATTCACGTAATGCGGGACATGTTGGACTATTTGACAGCGTTGCGCGTCAAGTTGGGGGACATTTTGACTCACCCCATTTTGAATCTTTACAGCTGTAGGGTTTGCAGACATCCTTATCACTATTAATAGGTAATCTTCCGGATCGAATATCGGTCACGGTAGCCAATCTTAACAGATTAGCCAAGTAAGCAGGAGATATTATAATACTCAAGTAGGTACGTGCGCAAATATAGGTGCACTCTCGATTTCTTTTCTCTTATAGTCCGTTAATATGGCAATCCGACACGACAGGAGAAAGATCAGGCGCAGAACGTTGGTTTTGGGCTTTACGTGCTTCCCAAGGTACGGGGGAGTCACACCACCAACTTCCAAACTCCGGGCTACAGAGTAATTCCTAATGGAAAATAAAACCCAATAGTTTAATTTTTGTCCGACCCAGGAATGGAACCCAGGACCACATGCTCAGTAGTAGCGCAGGAAGCGCTTGCGATCACGAGACCAACGAGACAGTTTTCAATTATTATGACTGGCCATTACTTCACATCTCTTTTGAAGTTCGCTTATTACTGCACTACACAATTGTACCTACTATGAGAACACTTTATACGGAAGAAGAGAAAACACACTTTGAACAACTAGCTATCAAGTCTGCCAAAGTTTTATATCTTGCTAGATGGCAAACGTTGTTCTACCATATAAATTATCAAAGAAAACAATGGGTGGTGGTGCTAGGTGGGTAAAAAATAGACTACGATTTACCAAATTATTTTGTTAATCGGTCAAGCCGATATATCGAGTTCGATAACAAACATTGCGACACGAGATTTTTATATTATACTAGACAAGGGATTATATAATTTTAAGGAGAGGGAGACTGTTGTAGAAAATATTTATAATTATCTAACCTATTTTTAGCTATAAAAATGAATAGCGGTTCGTTAGCCTCGTTAAAAAGCAAAAACGGCTGGACCGATTTGGCAAATTTTGGTCTTCAAATATTCGAGATAGTCCAGAGAAGGTTTGAACGGTGAGAAAAAATGGAAAAAATCCGAATACAACGCCATCTCTAATTAAAATGTCATTATAAAATGAATTATTCAATTAAGCTGTTCTTGAGGCAGTACGAAGTTCGACGCGTCATTTTCACTTTGACAGTTCAATAATATGCATTGCGTGTTTTACTGTGTCGTTCAAACGAATTTTTAAATATATATGAAGCAATAATATAGAATTCTTTCGAAAGAATTTATGCGAATTTATGAGTTAGGTATCCAATCAGGGTGCAGATCAAACCATCAGACCTTCGATTTTGATTGACCTCACGCCAGGGAATTCAATAACGACTAGGACGTTTTAATCCAGAAAATGATCACTTAGCAATATTAAAAACTTAGACTTCTCTTTTTTGGGTTTTACTACCAGCGCAATTGTACTTACTACAAGTGTACCTACCTACTATTTTCCATCGACGTACGCCTGCGTTATCTCCATGGGTCTTCTGTGATGTCCCTATTGGTCGCAGTGTCGCAAGTCGATCGCTCATCAATGGCACCAGATGGGCTTGGTAAAGGTCAACAGCACCTGCCGCTTTCACTGCCCGGCCGCGAGATGAAATGGAAAGTATTGGCTCATATGTGACAGGTTACTTTGTCTCACCACGATAAAATGTAACGAGTATATGATAGATGGGACCTCATGTTGCTTTAGTATCTAAGTATCTCTGATTTTATGGTCCATTTCTCTTACGGCAGGTTATGATGCATCAATCGGAAGTTTGACTGACTCAAAATTGACGCTAAAAAGGAAGAGGAGAGGAGGCTATAGTTTCTATAGATAATTCGCAAAAAAAGTAATAAAAGGAGTAAAAATAAAAAGTTAAGTGAGGAAAAACATTTTCATCAAGACAGCTAATCTTTTTTTTATCCTCATGGATGTCTTCTGCCCTGGGGTGGGGTGGAGGGGTCTGTTAGATTCTTTTTATCACTATCTCACCTGATGGTAAGCGATGATGTGGCCGACGATGGAGCACGCTTACCTAGAAGTAACCTATTCACTCTTGACTTAAAGACCCCTAGGTTGTAGCTATCAGAAAACACAGACTCCGGCAGGGAATTCCACTCCTTAGCTGTACGCATTATGAATGTGTTCCCAAAACGCTTTGTACCTACGTATTGTTGTTGTTAGACTTTGTCACGGTAATATTATCTACTTTGTTGTCTGACTAAAACTACCCTGGTGTACACTTGTCGGGGGCTGCGGCTGCAGTCCCGCATTGGAGAGTGGCTCTCCTATCAACTCCTATGCGTCGACGAGAGGCGCACTTGGAACACTACGCGCCTCCATCTAAGACAGCTAATCTACACGAACTTAATACACAGTGGTACAGACAGCTGCATCAATTATGTAGGTACCCCTCTCACATTAAAATACCATATAAAAGGGCGTAACCAGTTGATGACGCAATCCGTATCAAGACTGCAGTAACTGCTTGGTTACTGCAAAATGACTAAGTACCTGTTAGGAAATGACACTAGACGGTACCTACTGTGTTGGTATCTGTAGGGACACATCGTATGACAGGAAATATGATCGCGTGACGTATGTATGTATGTATGTAAGTAACTATGATGTATGCATGGATAGCGACGGCTGCGCTCCGTCGAATAAGTTTCAACAGTCGTAAATATACGGTCCTGCTATACTTACGCCTCTTTCATTTAATCGCTAACTCAGTACATTCTCTCTCATACAAATAACCCTAAATCCCTAAAGTATATTACGGTAAATTTTTCGCATTACACAAATTCCTGTAGGTATCCAGAGAACGTGAAGCGAGACGCATAAAACCGGTTAATGAGGCATCACTAGTTAAAGGCATATGCTTGGTGGTGGATATATCTTGGATATCAGAGCTTAGCATAAAAGTACTTGGCAGCAAGTAGCTGCAGCGGTAGCTGGCAGGACCCACCAGGTGCTGGGTCCAGCATTACGCACAACGCATCTGTACATGTCGAAATTACTTCACACCACGAAGGTTGAGGAAATCGTGGAGTATGTACTCTACGTGTCAAGACAAATTGACTGTGAGGGTCGTGCAGTTGAGTCGCTTCATAACATCATTTTTTTGAATAGTTTTTAGTTTGTAGTGCTCCCCTAGAGGAGAGGCCTGAGTCCCAGCAGTGGGAACATTATGAATTTAAGGCTGATTATGTTATGTTGTAGTGCGGTTACCACTCACCACTTGGAGACCTTCCTCAACGGAGAGTTTTGAGCGAAGGGTGTCATGTATCGACGATTTCGTGGAAGAATACCAACCTAGCAGCGAACACGACGCCGGCACTTCGTGTCCAATAATAGTTTATAGTAGTTTGTAGTTATGATTTTTTTTATAAAAAAGTACATAGGTAGGTATAATAAATATAAATGGGTAGGATAGGTATTTACAGGTTTATTATTTTATTCGTGTTTTTGACTGATTGAGTGCAGTGCGAGATACGTACAGTATGTTTTACTACTAACTTTTTTGTGACAACAACACCTTAACCGTCACGTTCCTATGCTATAGCCTTCGTATCAAAGTATCACGTCCCTTTCACCGAACCCATAGCAGCCATCAAGTGCCATCAACAAACTCGCCTAAAAGGCTTGCGTCCCTTTCTGAAGCTATCACTAGTACTTGCCATGCCAGTAAGGGGAGCAAGTACTGCCATCCATCAGTGGAACGACTTCCGTGCCCCTCTTTATGGGAAGTGGCGCGTGCGTCGACGCGGAAGCTTGCGCGCGCGCAGGGACGTGGACAAGCGCCTTTCCGTTCATTCATGCGCTTGATACGCATAGGATGTGGCAGCCGACAGTTGTATCTTGGTATGTTGTCTGATAGACGTGCTTTTTTGTAGTGGCGACTTTCATTTGTTTGTTTTTTTGGGTATGATAAGTGCTTAGGTAAAGTAGACAAGAATTGAAGTGTGAATAGAAGAAAGCTTATAAAAAATAATAATATGTAGGAAGTTACGAGCATAAAAAACATATTAAATAAAAAGTATCTAGTAGCTTGTAGCGAAAACATAGCATAAAAACATGAAAATTATGACTAACAGAGAGCCATCTATCCTATCATAGTAAACCAAACACCACTTGAATACGTAGAGCGCTGATAGTAGAATACGTAGACAGATGAAGTTTCTTTTAGTAAACTTCATCTGTATAAGTTGATAGGAGAATAATCGTGACCTGGAAAAAGTTCTGGAGTATGAAGGAAATACTGGAAATACTAAAGAGTACCTAAGCTATCTAGGGAACTCTTACTTAAGTACTTCCTTGTCTAACTTATGGTTCATTCACAAACTTAAATATTCAATAACTATACCAGTAATAATAAGTAATACCAGCATCTAATACCACTGGTATTTGTTTGGACTCGTATTTAATTTAATTTGATTAGGGTTGACTGAGCTGACTGTACCAAATTCAAGTTGTTGGTATTCGTTCGGAATGAAAAAAAAAGATTTAAAAAAATACAAGTGGTATTAGTTTTTGGTATTAGAACGGAATAATTCAAAAAAATCACAGGGCTATGAGAGGAGCATTCTCAACATCAACTGAAACACAAGAAAATAAATAAAGATATACTTAATAAGAAAAAACGAATGTCATCGATGCTCTGCCATGTCCAACACCTGAAATGGAAATACTTATTGCCCGTCTGCGTCTTCCAGATGACAGGTGGACAAAGCGAACATATACATCGTGGCTAGGCCCAGGTGGACATCGCAGCAGAGGACGCCCATACGAACGTTGGGCTGACGAAATAAAAAATACATGAGGAGCTGACTGGATTCTAACCTTAAAAGCGATCAGTTTGGAAAATCTTTGAGGAGGCGTCATACCCGAAATGGAACTTAACAGAACAAACATTACAATTACTCTTTTTATTATTGAAGTTATAATTCTTTTGGCGCTATAGAGAAAAATGATGAGAGCATCGAGATATAAGTACTAACGTACTAGAGAAGCTACGTCAAATAACTGAATTGTCCTATTTTCGTAATTTGAATCTTTTGTTCGCTGCATCGCTAAAATAATAACAATTCGTCTAAACCGTAACTAATTTACCACAGCGCTAGATTTGGTGCGGAAGTATATTTATTCTCGGCAAAAAGGTCTTAAGCGCCATGTAAATCACGGCACTTACGCGTTTTCTTCGACAAAGTGCGGCGCGATCGCCGCGGTTGAACGAGACAAAGTAGGAATTTACGGTGTCTTCTCTAGTACGTTAGTACTTATATCTCGATGGATGAGAGTGAATTTTTACGATGCGCGCGCACACCGACACCTAAATTCTACATCGTGAAGTTAGTTCTAGGTGGCATGCATGAAAATTGATAACTATGTTCAAGTTGTATATTCTAGTATTTTTAAGTTAATAAAACCTTTTTTATTGAAATAAAATCTTTTTGATTAATTTTAATATTTATCGTTAATCACTACCTACTGCATTTTAGTTATTTTTTTTCCATACGCCAAAGAAGTATAACTTCTAACGCGTGTATATAAGTACACACACTCTTTTTTTTTGTTATTTTTTGTTATTTTTTATATTTAATAATCCTTTTATCTAAGGTAGTATGTCTGAAATGGTGCAGTAGGTTCGACGTTATCATATAAGCCATAGTCTAATTTATTAATTGTAAATAAAACACAATCGTTATAGTCAAATTTTTATTTTAAAATCTTTTGACCCACAAAAACAAAAACGCGCACAGTAAATTATAATGAAAATCAGAACTACTCGTATGTATTAAACTTGAGCAAAGTTTAACTTAATCAATCTTAAATAGATACAGATCTATTATACCTAATTATCTCTTATATCTTTATTATAACAAACAAATAAATTATTTCTTTATTTTAACACGTCTTAAAAAAATAACATTCTTAGGCGAATAATCCCATTACTTTATGTAGTTTTCTAAAGTAGTTTACAAACAATATTGTGATAATTATGTGACTAAAATATCCAAATGAAAAACATTATAAAATCAATATAAAAAAATTAAAAAAAACAGCAGTTTTAACTGCCTCTAGATTCTCTTAGAATCTAACTTTAACGTAAAATCACAGACAATTTATCAATCCTTGGAGAAATCTTAAAAATAAGTACAAAATAATTTTTTTGAAAAAATATTGTCTAACCTAAAAAATCTAAACAGCATTAACCAGCGATGTAAATGTAGTTTCACTGCACCCAAAAAAAAAAGAGCTGATGTTGCTCTGTGTGCCTATTGGTCAACATTCTATTTGTCTTCCTCATAATCGTTAATCAAATCGACAGAGTTGTCAAACTGGCAAATTTCGCCAAAACGCCCTTCGGTTCTCTGGCATAAGATAAAGTAACTGATTGATTATATCAGATTTTCGCTTTTCATTAACTCCTCTGAATTGAGTTTTTATTACTGGTCTTGGAATGCCAATTTTAATGTTTTTCACTCTCAGTAAGTCCAGTTCTTTTTCTATGCCATCAAAATCAGTTCTGAATGCTATTGTATTAATTCCCCTTCGAAAAGTGACTTCGCACAATATGTTACTCAGATATATTTTGAAGTTTGTAGAAAAAAGAGCAATCTTCAAATCTACAAAAGTCGCTGACGACCATTTTCTTTACAGTGATTTTACGATGAGTATCAGAAACCGCGTGATGGAAACCTTCGAAGTCATATATTCTTTTCTTCTTTTTGAGTGACAACTCGACCTGGTGATGAAATTCATCCGCTGACATGTAAGTGTGTCCTACTTCCAAATATTTCAGAGTGATAGTTTCCAAATTTACATCGCTTGAGTTTATCAAACACAATAAATAGGAAAAAAGACTCCAGTTCTTGTTTTGAGCGGCGCAGTTGTCAAGCCACAGTGTTATGTGCTTAAAACATCACGATAATGCAAAAAAAAGGCTCGGAAACAGCTTATGATGTCGTCTTTTTTCCTGCCAGCAATTGCTTCGTGCCAGATACAAGCAAATGTGTCCCTCGCGCCTCGAAATTTCTTGTCTCCAAGAGGTACGAAACTCTCATTAAATAAAATCAGTCTTGGGCAAAATATAGCAACCTTGAATTCATCTAAACGAGGGCACATTATAACCTTTTCTAGGTCTACTGAGTAATACATAGCGTCACTAGTTTGGTCTTGCATACTCATTTGACGAGTTTTATCTTCATCGTATTTCTGTCGTGCTAAAATGTATCTTCTGTGATGTAATTCGTATTCCTTACATTCGGTGCAGTTTCGATGACGGATCTGGTCAGGCGCCGTACTAAACATACCCCGCCCGACACACGCGCAATCCCCGCTTGATTCAAAATTCTAGGAAAAAAGGACGTTTCTGCGCACTTGCGCCTTTTTTATTAAGTATCATTATTGTATTTTTTTATTCAACGTAAAGTATTAAGACGCATATGGCAAATGCGCCTATGCTAAAACAATTTTACGAAGTAAATAGGGCGCAAGTGGTCAGATGTGGTCCTTTTTTCTTAATGTGAAAGCAGTTTTTTTTTTAGCGGGTTAGACGCAAATGAGCATTTGCGTCTTATTAACTTCCTCTTAGATATAGGGTCAAATATGCGTCTTTTATATTACTGAACTAAAAAAAAAACTATAAAGTATAAGGACATTATCTACATAAATGCGACTTTTTAATTAAGTTTCACATAAATACGTCTTTTCATCTTCAATCGGGTGTAAAAAAATGTACAGAAGCGCCCTATTTTATTGTGCTAAAACCGCACTGGAGGAAGTTAGAAAAATATTAATAATACAGGCAGATGCGCCTTTTTTTTCTGATTCCGGCAATGTATATAACTCAAATCTGGAAAAAATGTTAGATGCGTCTTTTTTCCTATCGGGGGCAGTTTTATCCAGTATATGAATAAAAGTTAACTTTCAGAGGTATGCGGAGCAGGGTGTAAATTCCCCTAAGCCTCCATTGTAAAGGGAGGATCCTCCGGCCAGACAGATATTGTGTTTGGTCCTGGTCAGGGGCGCCGGCTTTTAGAAAACCTCAAAGTGGCGAAGTGAGTGAAGAGAAATGCACACTGATAGACCGACAAATAAATAAATGACCTACTTACATACTGCGTACTTAATTACAAATGTTTGATAAAAAAAGGAATATAAAATGAAACCATTATATAAAAATGAAACTAGTTTTTAGTATCAAGAAATATTATAATGTAACCGTAACCTAAAAGGCGAGTACTGATCTGTTTCTTGATGTCTATTCTCAGGGGTGCTCGGCACCCACTGTTTATTTCTCATGGGTGCTCGAGCCCCCGAGCACCCACGGAGTCGGCGCCCCAGGTCCTGGTAACTTCCAATAGTTAATTTCGAACCCGCTGCCACGCAGGATTTTGATTGACATACTTGCCTTTCACCGTGGTTAATATAGAAAACACTTTATATTAGAAACAGACGTTAGTATGATACGTTAGTAATTTGTCGTCTATTACAAGTTTACGAGGTATTTATCAATAGGCGATGGTTTACAATGTAATTAACTGAATGTTTGATAAAAGATAGAGGTGTGGGCGAGTGATTTGAAAATAAATTAACTTCCTACGTATCTCGTTTTCCTTGTAATGTTGTTCTTAGAGTTATAGAAATGTTAAGTAGGTACGGTGTTTCGATATCCGGTATCAGTCGATTGATAAGTGATTTTATTTTAAGTACTCTAGTTTTTTAAAGAAAGAAAAATAGATAGAAAGTAAACAAAGAAAAATAGGAGGAAAGAAAGAAAGAAAACATATTTATTTGGCATATAGGTACAGATACACACGGTGTAGAAACAAGTACCTAGATATCTGTGTAGAAACTAAAGATTATAAAAACAGGCTAAATGCGAGTCAGGCTCGCACATGAAGAGTTCTGTACTACAATATTAAAACCGAGCAAAAAAATACCGATAAAATAGCGTTTCTTATTTTGTGGTTGTAGCGCTAATAGAAATACACACTGTATGTGTCACGGCAGTGCCAAATAGGTCTAGTTCAATAAAAATGCCTGAAAATGACGTGATAGTTGCTTGACGCTAGTTTTCAACTTCACTTTTTCTTTTTTTATCTCAAGCCCATCATAGTTTCCTCAACCACTGAAGGTAATGAAAGCCAAAATCATACACAGTAGCGACCTTTTCCTTCCGTTATACCAGGAATCTATTTTAATTTGACTTTTAGGGTCGATATAGTTTCCGTACTATCATCATCATCTTCCTGCTCTTGTCCCGTTTTATTTGGGGTCGGTGCAACACGTTCTTTTCTTCCATTCTATCCTGTCACTCGTCACGCTATCACTAACTCCCCTTTCTTTCATATCACTTCTCACACAATCCGTCCATCTTTTCTTTGGCCTCCCTCTCCCTCTCCATCCATCCACATAAATATAAACTCATAACTCTTTTAGCAACATGCGTTTCATCCCTCCCGTTCACATGACCATACCAAGACAAACAATTCCCTTTCAACTTTTCAGTCAATGGCGCCACTTTCAAACTTCATATATTATAGTTACCGTACTATATCGAATGAAATACAATCGCCAGGAAAAACTGTGAAAATCTGTTTTACCGTTTTTCCTAGCGATTGTATTTCGTGTGCTCAATGTTCAACCGCCTATTATGTTGATTTAGGACGCCATACATTACCTGTATATCTATTCTATCTAAAGGCCGATATGTATGTGGATATCTATTGAACAGAATTGATATAAAGCATTGGCCTTGCAATGTTCCCACTGCTCGGACTCCAGTCTCCTCTCTCGAAGAGGGAATGGGCCGTAAGCCACCACGCGGGCTAATCAGGATTGGTGGATGTCACATGTCTTCGAATTTTTGGTTCTAGGACATGCCGGTTTCCATACGATGTTTTCCTTCACCGTTTTGAGAGAAGTAATGATGAAATAAATTACACAAAGTAATGCGCCTGGCTGGGTTTGAACCAGCGACCTACAACTTGTAAGTCGGGGCAGTTACCACTGGTCACTACTGCTTTCATGAATACTTAATAATGAATAGATTTAATATATAGGACTATTTATACATGAAAAGTAAAAACACTTAACTAATTAAAATTACATAATATATACACAATAACTCCTATCTAAAATATGGCGTCAAAAAACTCCTCCGCATCGCTGTCGACTGGAAGTGTGCCCAAAAGACTGGCGGCATTGCCACGTTGTATGGCAATGCTTAATCTCTGACCGAGGTAAAAGCCAGCCCTTTGGTCACGCGAAGTGTCAACTAGCCGTTTGGATAATTCTTTAAAAAGGGCATGAGCACTCGGACCCCACGGCCCAAGAGTCTCAACCCCAAACGGCTCAAAAATATAACTACCGACGCGGTTGTTATATTTCCGCCGCTTGAGGTTCTCCGCAGCCGCCGCGGCAGCACCAGCACAGCGCGACGAGCTAGGAAGATGGGATGGCGCAAGAGTGTCGACACAGGTAGCGTCCCATACTAAAGGCCTAAATGGAAATAAAGACATACCGTCCGGTCTCTTACCATGGTCGCGTGCCAGGCCATGAGGTTCCAAAACAGCCGGAACGCCGACGGTGACAAGGGCTCGTCGAATGATGTCATTAATATTCGCGTGCCGCGCTATACGTCCCGCGCTTCGACTGCATGACAGGCCGTGGTGACCGAGGCTGTTGACAACTTCGCCACAGTGGCAGCGATGAGGCGAACAGCAAGGAGCGCCTAGGCGTAGGGAAACAGCTAGGCGGAAAGTTGTATCGTCGAACAAGGTGCCTATGTTCGACGATGGTAGTGCGTGGAGCCAAAGGCCCGACTCCCACTCTCCCACAGCCAGTAGGCGCGCACGCTCTGCAGTAGTAGCAGATGTCAAGATTAGGTTTTCCTGAACTACTTTGCAGAGCGGCTCATCCCACCGCCTCTGGGAAGAGGGGTTGTCGGGCGGATTTGTATTCGGGCAAGCGAGTCTCCAGGCATCCATAGCCTCGGTGAAGCACGGCACATCAAAAGGAATCAGTGTTGAAGTTAGAATATTCCTGATTAATTTATCAGTGCCGTGGACCGAAGATATGAATGCCGGTAAATTAATACTGGTAATCTATCTATACTTATAATAAAACAGTAAAATTATTTTGCGATGGTATTAGTTGGCGCAAAAACTACTGAACCGATCCTGTTCAAATTTTGCATACATAATCCTTATAGGTCAGGGCAACTTATAGGCTATAAATTATCACGCTATTTGCTATGGGGGGTGAGCAATAATTCAAAATGTCGATTATGAACGACATTTGCCACGAGTTCGATCCTCAGTTACAGTTAAAAATTTTGTCATTATTTTATCTTTAACTTTTACCATTTTTTCAAAATAAAATTGACATTTCTATTCGATATCTTCTAAACATTTTGTAAAAACTAATCAAAACACATAATAAAATCAAAGCGGCGAGTAAAATCACATATAACTGTAAATATGGCACCACATGCAATTCAGATACTCGCAACGCCATCTAAAGACTTAAAGTAGCAATAATGATGACAATGATAGTTGAACTTCATATTTAATAGATGGCATTGTGTATTTTACGTAATTTTCTGAGTGGTGGAAGAATGACCATCGCCCAAGTTTGCAGATAGTTCTATTGTTTAAAATTGGACTAAAACAGTTATGGTTAAACTGGAGTTAGAAGGAGGCATTTTTTAATCCTACTGCTTTTTTTTCCCGTGGTTGTAACAAGCTAATTGACCGTGATTATTCAAGGGATACCAACCAAAGGCGATAAAAGTAAATACTTATATGTATTTAATTATTGACTTTAAAATAACACGGTAAATTTTCGGAAGGGGTAGTAGGTGGACCGATGACCTGGTGAGGGTCGCGAGAATCCGATGGATGTGAGACGCACAGGACCGGTAATTATGGTGACACTTGGGGAGGCCTATGTCTAACAGTGGACGTCTTTCGGCTGAAATGATAATGATAATGATAATGATGGCACCTTTATTTTTCTTTTTTTAAGGGTGGAAGTCATCCACTTTTTCCACTCTGGTTGGAGCGGGAATGCGTGTCAAACTTTTACTGACTAAAACCACACCTGTGTCCTTCAGTTGCCCTTTGCGACATCTCTTTGAGGAGAACGTGGATCACTACGCGCTGTTGATGACTGGGCTCGGTCCGGTCAATTACCGGACGGCCGGACAGCTGTGGACGACCCATTGCTGGCTGTCCGCAAGTCCGCGTCTACCGTGGCTGGTCGTCGGGGTCGGAATCTCGGCTAGGCGTGAGAACGTTCGTTCCCTCACGCGTGCGGCCAGGAGGCCTCCTTCTGCAAAGCCATAATGCTAGCGAAGGAGGACCTTCACTAGCATTACGGCTTTGCAGAAGGAGGCAACCGCCTGCTATTCGGGATTGCCATTTCGATTGCCTTGCGGGGCACACCTCTGTGTGCTCCTTCGTTTACCTCTACCAAAGCTGTCTGACGGCTTAAACTCTTCAGTGAAACATTATTGAGGCGAAAATTTTACAAGAGGTAACTCTTTCGAACAATCTGGCAGCCTTAGCAGACATTGGCCCTAGAGGCCCCTATCCATTTGCTGACATCTCTATGAGTCGCGCGTAGATTACTGCGCGCCGTCGATTCAGGATTGCTTTGACCAAATGACCGGACGGCTCCACCGCAATCGCCCTGCGGCTTTCAACACCTGGAGCATCACTTCCCTCATCATCCCTCATAGTTTCAGCCACCTTCTTCAATCGTAGTGTTTCACTGAAGGAGGCTGCTGGTTGGCATTTTTTCCACTAATTGCCTTCATGAGGACACGGCGGCGCCGGCGCTCCTACCAAGCGGGACTGACTTCCACCGTAAGCTCCATCGTATTCTCCGGGCGATCCGCACCGCGATTATGACGTGCTCACTGTGACAATGTTGTTTTACCAGAACATAAACCAGAAACATACATAAACTAGTGCTTTTTCCCTTGGGGTAGGCAGAACCAACTGCCAACTGCTACGACCCTTACATACTCTTTCTATTCATTGACGTTCATACATCTGGATCTGGACGAGTACATAACATGTATCCTGAAGGTAATTTGCGTTTTTACCTTTAACCGTTTTATGTGAAAGTACAATAAATAATCACGATGCTTTCAGAATGAATTGCAAGCACAGAATGATTGTACAGTTTTACGAACTTAACGCAGACGAAGTCGCGGGCAACAGCTAGTTTTTAATATATCGAATTTCAAAGTTTTGAAAATACATTGATCCAGTTCTCACAAAGTTAAAGTACCGTAGGTAAACACAACCATTATTTTAATTTATTATCGAACCAGGTGGTACCTATATTCTACCGGATCTAGCCCAGCCCTTGGGTACCTACAGACCAGAGATGCTACTGATGTTCAATTCCGATTGCGAAATTTCGGAACTTCCGATTGGTTTTGCACCTTCGGTTCCGATTTCAATTCCGATAAATTTTAATCGGAACTTATATCGGGGGTACCCAACTAGCACAAACTGTTGCTTAAGAGCTTTGGAGCTAATCCGATTATTCCCAAACGCGCCAAGCTCAAGCGCCAGAGCGTGCACTGCAGACCTTATGCAGCCGCTTTGGAGCCAAAGGGGCACAACTTTTTGCAATCTATAGTTCCATTAGAACTTCATAATAGTGGCTTAGAAGCGCTACAGGAGCTGCAACTAATAATTAACACCACACTAAAGCTCTTGTGGCGCTTATTGAATGAATGACAGGTTTTACTGAACGAATAAAAGATCACTGATCATTCACCTTGTCTCTCATTTATTTATACATCTGTTGTTCCTGAGTCAGACATTACTGAATACAAATAAATAATAAGTATAATGAAGGTAATCTAACAAGCTCGATCCCCCCATGCTTTCCGTCGATTACTCTTCCATTTATTGTTTTGTTTCGTATTTGGAATTTTTGAATTCGCTCTTCATTTATACTTATCCGGGTTTTCGTTTAGTTATAGTAGTGTTTCATTTTTGACGATTCTGCCTCCGATTTCGGTTCCAATTCCGACAAATCAAATTTAAAAACTCCGGTTCCGAATTCGGTACCGATATAATAACTTCCATTACATCCCTAGTAGGTACAGACATAGGCTAGACTTGTGACTTGGCTATTTAAATATCTGACACACATAGATTTAACACATTCGATACACGTGTGGGCAATGCACATAAATATGTTACAATTATAGCTACACAATATGAGGTCCAGTTTCTAAATATCGTTGCATTGTGTGTTCTGTCATAGACTCCGTCCATAGAGAGTTGGTAATGTTAAAGACTGCCGGTATTGCATGTGCACAAGTATTGTTTCTGAATACATTTTGCGTTCATTGATTGTGATGTAGGTACCTTCTGAACGATTGAATTCAATCTATAAGTGTGTCAGTGCCATCATAGCCGGGCTTGCGGACGGCGAGCCATCGATCGTCCGGTAACCGTCCGGACCGGGCCCAAGTTGTCGACGGCGCATACTGTTCCATGCGCGCCCCAAGGAGATGTCAGCAACCGTAGGGGCCCAGCAGGGTCGAAGCCTACTGGGGCCATGGGTGATGCGAAAGAGATCCCCGGGGCCCTGGAAAAATGGCAAAGAAGGAACAGGAGTGGTTATTTAGTCAGTAAAAGTCTGACACTATCTCCCGCTCCGCCCAAGAGCGGGGGATGTCATTAGATGATTTTCTATATATTATTATATAGATTTTCTAGATATTCAGTATACCAGCGCTACGTTATTTATTGTTTAAATATCGCAGCATATGCTGAGGTAGGAGCATTTTTTGATCAATAGGTAATTGTTATTTTTTTTTAGTTGGTGTTTTTTTTTAATTGTTTTTAATAAGTTTTGTGTGAGGTCCAAATAAACTGTACTCAAATACACTTAATACAATTTTAAAAACCATTTTCACACAACGCCGCAACTCCAACTTGTGCCAAACTAAGTAGAGCTTTGGGTATGAATACTAGACAACTGATAAACATACTTATATATTTCTAAATACATATATATTAAAATTACACCCAGACACAGAACAAATGATCGTGCTCATCACACAAACATTTGTCCTGGGTGGGAATCTAATCCACGACCAGCAGGTCAGTTATAGGTGGGTTTTAGTCCCTAAAAGTCTTACACTCCCTCTCACTTTACTCCAGAGCGAGAAAAGTCATTTAATCGTTTCTCACCTCAAAAAAAGACTTATTGAGTCTTCTTCAACCACATAAATGGTTATCATTTAAACTGCACACGACGAGTTTTTAAAAGTATTGCAGCCGTCTGACAACGCTAGAACTGATTGTGACTTCTATGGAAGTAGCGAAGGAACGGTGGAAAGGTACTGTTTTGATAATTCATGTCTTTTACTGACTAAAACCCACCCACCTTCCTTTCCACAATTATGGCGGTAAGACCCCTCTTTGAGGCGTGGTTGGGAAGACCTCACGGCGTCCTCACCTTCCGCATGACGCAGGTTCTTACCGAACACGGTAAGTTTGGGAAGTTCCTGCACCGGATTCGTGCGGAAGCGACGCCCGGGTGTCGCCACTGTGTGGACCGCCCGGAGGACACGGTGGAGCACACGGTGGAGGTGTTCCCCGCTTGGGCAGAGCAACGCCGTGTCCTCGTGGGGGCGATCGGCTCGCGCCGGGCCTTGGTACAGGCCATGGTCCGGAGCGAGGAGGAGTGGCAGGCGGTCGCCTCCTTCTGCGAAGCAGTAATGTTAGCAAAGGAGGCGGCCGATCGCGTGAGGCAACGGTCCTCACGCCCCAACCACCGCCGGGATACCGATCCCGATTTCCGGCCACCATAGGCGCGGTCTTGCGGACGGCGAGCATTGCGTGGCTCGCCGTCCGATCGTCCGGTAACCGTCCGGACCGAGCCCAAGTCGTCGACGGCGCGTATTGTTCCACTCGCGCCTCAGGGAGATGTCAGCAAATCGTAGGGGCCTAATAGGGTCGAAGCCTACTGGGGCCACGGGTAGTGTGAAAGTAAAACCCGGGGCCCTGGGACGAAGGCAAAGAAGGAACAGGAGTGGGTTTTTAGTCAGTAAAAGTCTGACACTATTTTGCGTTCCGCCCAAGAGCGGGATTTGTCATAAGATGATTTTCCCACCTAAAAAAAAACCCACCTTCCTTTAGTTGTTCTTTGCGTTCCAGAGCCATGGTGACAGCAGTGTTATACAATATCAGTAGTCATTTGTGTAATTTGTGTAGTCACCAACTCAAAATGAAACACAGTCACTGCTGTGTCCATTTTGCACCCATAATATTTCGAAACTGGTCCTCCGATAATTGCGTACAGTGCCGTTACGCTGCAGTAGTTGGATTGCAGGCGGTGTCTCTGGGATTAGCATGTAGACTGGACGTGAAGTGTGTCGGCAGCAGGTTCCATTGTAATTGATAGGACTCCTTTAAGACGCTGTTGCGTTCTATAGGCTCAAATAGCTGGTAATAGCTGTTGTCGCTTTATGCCGTGCGGGTGTAATAGGTTTTTGCTGAGCAGTATTTGTCGCTGTTTATGTTTGTCTATGTTTCTGTTAGTTGTTTTAGAGTACACAAGGCTAACTTATGTTTTGTTGTGATCGTACGGTTTATAACACTTAGGTACTACCAGTTTTAAAGTGCATTTTAAGTTTCTAAATACTAGGGTACTGAATTTATAACTTGATTTCCCCGAGCAAAAAAGATCGGTTCCAAGTTTTTCTGAGAAAAATACTTTTTTTTAACCGACTTCAAAAAGGAGGAGGTTGCATGTTGCATTGCATGTTCGGCTGTATCAACGACCTTACAGCCACTAGACGCATCGTGCTTGAACTATCGCACCAAAATAATTCTGTCAACTAGCCGAGGTACGGGGAGCGGGGTACTATAGGTATATATATGTATACACATTACGTCCGGTGGATACTATATTTGAGACAAAGTACTTTTTAAATGTTGCCAGTTCTCTGGATAAAAATTTGGGGAACCGATCACTTTTCCGAAATTTTTTTGTTCGAATTTCATTTTACCAAAAACTATTGACTGACGTCTTTTTTGCTATATGCATTATTTGACATATTTCTAGATCATCGAAGTATCAAGTGTCATAAGTATTATTTTACCGAACTATATTTCGCCGATTTACAAAAAACTTTTTGCTATTGGCCGAAGCCTCTTTTGAACTTTTTTCATTTGCCATATTTTCACCACACGGAAACAACATTTTACGGAATTTTGGTCACAAATATATAGACGGTATTACTTGGTAGCATTTTCAACATTAAATTAAAATAGTATCATGAAAAGTCAGTATATTGTGTTACAAAATTTAGTGACAGAAACGAATCGACTTCACACAGTCTTGTCTGCCCTACCCCTAGAGTGTAATTAAAACCCGCGTAGGCGCGGAGGGGTAGGGCGGCCCGCGAGCTGAGGAGCAGGTGGTTTCAAGGCCCGCCGCCGCGGCTGAGGCAAGCCGAAGCTGCGGTGGTGAGCGTTAAAACCATCTGCGACGATAAGCTCGCGTGGGGCCGCCCAAACCCCGCAGCGCCGGAGCCGTGACAGAAATAATGCTTGCTGCATGTTGCATGCCTGCTTCCATGCTGCATGCTGCATGCCTGCTGCATGTTGCATGCCTGCTTGCATGCTGATTTCCTGCTTGTATACTGCATGCCTGCTTGCATGCTGCATGCCTGCTTGCATGCTACATGCCTGCTTGCATGCTACTTGTCTGCTTGCATGCACCACTTTTGTTCATAATCAACTATATTATAAAGTGCCTTTACTTTTGAATAATTTATTAAAAAAATATTAGGTTAAACTAATCTGAAATTAGCTCCTGTTGCCTCAATCATGCCACTGTAATAATTACATTTCTAGGCGTTTGGTGAAATGAAAATATGGTAATTAAAACAGTGGTATAATGAATGTTCGGAAATATAATACTTCGAACAAATGTTATTTCGGCTAAGTGTAACATCGGTGAAAAGTTTTTCGACCAAATGAAACATCGGAGTAATGAAAAAAATTGAATTGATAATAGGTCAACTGATACAGTGGCAGACGTGACTTCGATGAAATAAAAAAAACGAAACGAAAATAGTTGAAAAGTTTTAGGTGAAATGAAATTCGGTCAAATATTTTTCGAACTTATGATAGGTAACCAAAAATTTGCATATACTTACAAAAATCCAGTTAATAGCCCTATCACCAGTAAGCAAATAATATCTATTAATTTAGCAACAAATTGTCTTCCTTATAGGACAAGTTTACCGCTTCATCAACAACCCTCATACAGTCCCACTTGATAGATTACATCTACAGCAATAGTCTCCAACTTTACGAGCCGACATATTACACTGAGATGAGTAAGATACGGTGGCGGTGCGTCTGATGACCAGGTAGTAGGTCTTGTTATGCTGTTCATACGGTAATGGCTGGATAAATAGGATGGAGTAACATGCAGTTTTAAATGGGTTAGTTTTATGTACGTGGGTAGGTAGTTACGTAAGTAATAATAGTACATTATGATATAAGTGTGTAATGTTAGTGATTACCGTCGAGGCGGTATTTAGACCCGAGCCGTGGCGAGGGTCTTAAGAGAGCCAAGAACGGTAATAATTAATTACTCACGTGTGTCATACGTCGTTTTTCAATACACTTGTGAAGAAAACAACAGTAAAACTAGTAAAATTTTCTGTGACATGGCGGTAAAAATCTGTTTTCTTAAGCGCGCGCATCATTTTTTTTATTTACCCCTACAGGAAGGCTAAGGTATTTTGATCATACTGCCTAGTCTTACGTTTATGTTTTCTTGCGTGAAAAGTTTTTACGATAATGTCTTTCGTAGTGACAATAAAATACGAATGTAACATTTTCAAATGAATTTATAGTATTTAATTTAATTTATACAGCCACTGAACTTAACTGGAATAAAAAAAATCACGACAAAAACCGCGCGCATTTTAAAATGGCGGCCATAGACAAAAAAAAACAAATTTTATTGGAAGTACGATTTATTTACTAAATGTTTTTATTAAATAAATCGTTTGTACAAGTTAAATTTGTCCATTTTAACTTGTAAATTGGATGAAATAAGTAAGTAAGACACTAATTTATATATATACTATTGAACGCAATAACTTAATGGGAATTATATTCGAATTCAAAATTTGTTTTGCGATCAAAGAGGTTGAACAAAAAGGTTTTAACTACATTATAGCACTAGTGCATAATGGTAATCAAAATGTCACAGTTAGGTAATGAGTGCCATTATGTGCAGTGCAATACGAGTCACTTTCTGAGCAAGTGTGTTGAAAAGGATATTTTATTTTCATTAGCAAGCAGCTTATATAACCAGTTGCGATGTAATAACCATGGGCTACGGGATTGTCTGAAAGAGTCACCACACCTTAAAACGTGAAGGACAACTTAAAGAACATTAAATTACTTCTTCCGCTCTGGAGTGGAGTTAGAGGGCGTGTCAGACTTTTACTGACTAAAAGCCATCTGTGTCCTTCAGTTGTGTCTTTGCGTTCTAGGGCCATGTTACTCTTTTTCAAACGTTTCCGTAGCCCTTGCAGCCATCGGCCCTACTGGGCTCCTTTGGTTTTACTGACATCTCTTTGAGGGTGCGTGTGGAACACTACGCGCCGTGGACTTGGGTTCGGTCCTTACCGGATGGCGAGCTACTCTTTACCCGCTCCTACGGTCGTCGGAGATCGCTCTGCTGCGACTCCTGACTCCCGGGGCGTTTCCTGAAGTGGCGGTGGCTGCGGTGTGCGGATATCCAGTCACGGTAGCGGCCTCTATCGTCTACATCGCTCTTTAACGGCCCATTTACGACCTTGCCGCTGTGAGCAAAGCGCGGGGCGGTGAGCGGTAAGATCAAAGTATGAAAATTTTTGAAGCACGCCACGAGGCGCCGCTCATAGCGCCGCGCGCTCTCTTACCAATGCCGCCCCGCTCGCCGCTAAAACCGAAGTCGTGACGAGGCCGTTATGCGAGCAGTAATCTGCTTTTCAGAAGGAGGTGACCGGTTCTCATTTGCTTTTGCTCCAGACCATGGCTTGAACCAGGGCTTCCGAGGAGGTCGCCGCCGTTGATTTCGTCGACGGCGCTTAGTGTGCCTCAAGGAAATGTCAGCAAATCGTAGCGGCCAAGCAGGGTCGAAGTCTGCTGGGGCCATGGGTTATATGAAAGTGAATCCCGGGCCCTGGGACGAAGGCAAATTAGGAACAGGAGTGAGTTTTAGTCAGTAAAAGTCTGACACGCCCTCACGCTTCGCTTAAGAGCAGGAGAAGTCATTGGATGATTTCCTACCTAAAGAAAAAACCCCAAGCTGCGCAAACGTCTACCGTATGCTTTCACCGTGTCCTCCGGGCTATCCCCACAATGGTGACACCCGGGTTTATTCCGCCTGAATTTGAAACAGGAACCTCCCGAACGTTTCATTTCTGGTGAGAACTTGTGTCAGGCGGGAAATGAGGATGCTGTGGTACCTCTCTACCCACTTCTCAAAGAGGCGATTTACCACCTCGATTGTAGCTTGTCCAGCGCTGGGTTGCGACAGTCGTTCGAGATCCCACTGGAACTCTATCCGCCATGTAACTGTGTCGCTGATCGAATGTGTAGGAAAAAGTCATTCTGATTTATGTAATTGGTATTAGAAGTCACATAGCAGGTACCATTACAGCATCACAAATCTGTCTCAGTTGACATCTTCCGGCACAAATGGGATAATTTCCCAATCGCAGGTAATTATAATCAGTTCCTGCTTTAGCTGCACTCTCACTGCACTTACGAGGCGTTTCCGTTACGAATGGTAACATTTACCACTGGTTACCCGAGCCTTCAGCGGAAGGCAGATCTATGTGGTGGACTTAGACTAATAGCAGGAAGTGTCACTTCTCTGTGGTCCGACGTTTAAACCTTTACCTACGTGGTTTTAGCTTCAGTTAATAATAGTTTTGGTGAGAGTAAAACTTGAAACTTTGAGTTAAGCTCGCCTATGTACCTACATGAACTCTATTATCCACTTATAAGTATTACAAGCTGTTATGGTGTACAATTCGATCCTGCATCTATGAAATTAAATAAAAAAAACTTGTAAAGGTGAAAGTGTGTATATATTTGTGTCGATGTATAAAATTTGGCACACAGATAGACAATGTTCTTTTATAACAAATAGGACTTTTTATCCTAAGAATATGTTCGGATGGGATAATTATGTACTTTCACGTGACAGTTCAAAGTTCTAAGTATACATGTAGATGGATGGAGAGGGAGAGGGAGACTAAAGAAAAGGGAGTTAGTGATAGTGTGACGGGTGACAGGACAGAATGGAAGAAAGAAATGTGTTGCGCCGACCTCAAGTAATATGGGATAAGGGCTGGAAGAAGAAGATGTACTTTCATGTGATAGAAGTTAGTAAAAATAAACGCTGTTCGTTGGTAAGCGTCGAATTATTAGACAATTCTAAACTCGTGTTCGTAAACGGAAAGAAAAATTAGAAAAGTTGCCTACAAAATTGGAACACGAAAAGTGCTTATTATGACATTTACCTATGTGAGACGACGACGGGCAGAAACCCTCAAAGAGATGTCAGCAAACCTACCAGGACTGCAGGAATATTCGAAGAGCTACCGCGGCCCTGGAACGCATAGGGTAACTGAAGGAACACAGGTGGGTTTTAGTAAATTCTGACACACCCTTTCGCCCCACCCAAAGCGAGAGAAGTTATTTCCGATGACTTAAAAAAATGGCATTTAGGTCAGACAATGTCTGTCGGGTCAGCTACTTATTAGACTAGCGGTTCCGACAGACGACCTGCTCGAAAACTGGCATTTCGTTAGAAAAATCATTAAGAACCTGATTGCAGCTTCACTTTCCGGGTTTAATTGTATTTTGAAACCGCCCAGAGATCTACTCAAATATACACACAAAGATTAATCTAAATCGGTCAAGCCGTTTAGCAAGTGTTAGGTGACAAGCACACGTACAGAAGAATTTATAAACTGGACTGAGTCCACCTGTATCTAATACTGTATCACAACCCTAGCACTCCTAAGAATTACAACGGGACATTATGTATGATATCTACTGAGTCAGCTAGCTTAGGTCGCTGCTTCTACTGGACGTCCGAAACTGTTGTACTGGACGTCGGGAAGCTCGTTCCTTCGTCGAGCCAACTCTCGAGTCCTTCAAACTTACTCGAATGCACTCATATTTTCATAACTTTCATAAGAAAACAAAAGACCCAGGATTTACCCGTCCATGTTACGATATTATAATAATATCTTTGTTTGTGTTTAACAATGACATTGGGATACAGTTTTCAAGATGTTATTCTGAAACTTGATAATATTATCTCAATGTTATCGGAAAACATTTCATCTTATCTTTATATTTTAGTCGGTTATTGTGCGTTTGATGAATAGGTACTTAATTTTCCGTATTTTACTGAAGACCTTTTTGTGAAAAATGTTAAATTGTGAAGTGGATCCTTGGAAAGTAAGTTTTTTCTTTTTTTTACTTCCTAATTTCGTATACATTACACTATTGTCGATTCTGACGCCATTTTTGTTGTTATGCAGCGCACTTGTGGCGAATTTTGGACTTAAACTTTCAAAGTGGCATATCGATGATGCGCCCGTTTGTATGTGGGCTTCACGTTTCTAAACTTTGACGAGCACTAAGTGCATTTTATGCGGCGTACTTTGTTTTAGCCGTTTTGAAATCTGGCTGAATGTGAGATAATAGCAATAGATTACAGCGACGTTATTCAATGCGGCGCGCCAACTTGTAATTCGGCGTTTTATACGAAATGGCTTCGACATAATTATATACCACTTTCGCTTGTAAATTATATGTTCGGAAGCTCGGCATACGATAGGTAGGTAACTAATTATGCTATGTGAGGAGCACGGCTAACCATGACTCATCCTACAAGACAATGAAGGCGGAAAACACAACACTATGATACATCTTCTGGCGCCTAAGTACTACGAGTAGCTGACCCAGACGTCATTTTCAGCACAGATCTGGAAGTTGATTGATTGATTGATCATGCGATTTCTTGATTGATTGATTTATCAATGGTATGTGTTACTTTTGCGTGGCACGTGTCGACGTGAGAACAATAGTAAATCATCTTGACAGATCTTGAAATCATTCGACCATGGACCGTATTTTGGTTAGTAATTTCGTTTTTCTTTGTGAGGTGGGAAATCATCTAATGACTTCTCCTGCTCTTGGTGGAGCGAGAGGGCGTGTTAGAATTTTACCGACTAAAACCCCAGCCCTGAAGATAATAATTACCATAAAATGCAATAAATCTTTTGCAGATAACTTTCATAGAACAGATTCTATGAAAATATTGACTTTTTCTAGGGTTCTGTACCCGAATGGTGCTAACGGGACCCTGTTACTAAGCCGCCGCTGTCCGTCTGTCTGTCAGCGGGCTGTATCTCATAAACCGAAAGAGGTAGAGAGTAGAAAGGAGACAGTTTTTTTTGGGCCCACTATTAAACGGTTACGTTTATTAATCATATTACACATGGAAAAAGCCATCATCTTATTATAATTAACAGACCAAAAATTATATAGAAATCTAACCGGAATAATGAAATAATAGTAAAAAAATGTTACGGCAAAAAATGCTTGTTTAGGAGCGTTTTCAAGTTTATTTTAACGTGAAAAAAAAAAGTTACTACACTGCGCAGCAGTGACATCGGATTTAAATGCGTTTCAAGAGATAATAATTAATTGGTACAGCGAACTTGTTTTTAATGCTGTTATTAACGGTTAACACAAATATCAAGTAACGTACCTACTTTAAAAATCAACGTGGAACGAAACGTAATTAATAGCCCGTTGCAGATGCTCTGTGGTCCAGTTTCAATCAGTTTGACACTGACAGACAACTAGTGGTGGGCCGTTGTCGAATTTTAGACGGACGAGACGTAACCGTTTTGGCAACGACAAAAACGGTTGCAGAAAACGGTCGTCGTCGCAATTGGTTTGAAGACGAAACTATCGTTGAGTGAAGTAGTTGCAGAAAACGTTCGTTGTCGCAACTAGTTTGAGGACGGTAATAAATTCTGTACTCGTCGCGTCGTCGTTTCAAAATCAATTATTACAATGAAAAATGAACTTTATGCCTATAAACATAAAATTCATTTTTCATTGCAATAACTGGTTTTAAAAACGACGACGCGACGAGTGTGATAGTTGAAGCAATGGATTTTCGACCTTATTTTCTTAACAGTAAGATAACAATTCGCATACAGTAATTCGAAGACTGGTTTATGCAACGAAGACTGTTTGGTCGCAAGATGGAAAACGGTTGTTACGTTGCAGAACAAAAAACGGTCTTTGAAAACTGTTCGTCGTTGAAACGCCCACCGCTACAGACAACATTATTATTGATTCCGATTACTAGATAGTTGCATGTTTCTTCTGTTCTTTTCGTATTTTTATTCGAAAGATTTTATGAAAATGGCATCTGTAGATACATGCATAATCCACAAAGCCGTTGTATCAATTGTGCAGCACGATTTCAACGGAATGTTGAATACTGCTCTTGCTGGATACTGTTGTAATTGTTTAGTGGGCAGACGCACTGTTGGCTGCTGTGCATATGTGATGTGTATAGTGTGGTTTTTATCTTGGGCGCGGCATCAAGGTGAGGTTGAGCCCCCTGCATCTTTTTTAGATGAAATACTTCTTTTAAGAGATGACTTTGAAAATGATGATGATGAACAGTAATAAATACTTGTGATGCTATAATGTGGTTTATTTTCTCCTTACACAACCAGCATATAACATCACCTTATTATTTTAGATCTACAGTCAATGGCCGACAAAAGTATACATCTACGCATTTTCATGAATAAGTCTATCAAATCGTGTAAATCACATCAAAGTCTGTCACGTAGTACAGACGTGACTTTGTTTTATACTGTATATTATTGAACAGTGCACTATTTTAACTTAAAATACCAAGGAGACCTATCTACTCATTAGACAATCGCTCTTGTGAGATTTTAGGTTATTATGAGAGTCATGTTTTGACTGTCGTATTTCACGGTATTCCAGTTACATAAAGTTTTGCTAATATTACCAATGTAATCTAGAGATTATAAGGAATAAACTAACGTGCATTTCATTGCTATACGCCACAATTTGTGGTGGGCCTATTCCCCAAACAAAAAAAATTGTTTCCTTTTCACAGAATGTGTATTTCTATAGCTGCTACACCAAAAAAAAATAAAAAATAAGTAACGTTAAAAATTAAATCAGGTTCCCATACTAAAAACGTTAATTTGTCTGTTTTTTTTTTTGCTCGATTTTAATATTGTAGTACTGAATCTCTTGTGTGCGAGTCCGATTCGCACTTGGCCAGTTATTTGACATACTTCGTTGTCGGATCATCGTTTCGCGCCTATTATGGAACCGGACTGTTACCTATACAACGTTATTAAAATTTTTAGTAAATGCGAAACCTGAATATAGGTAGTTTGTTCAGAATCAGTAACTGAATCGATTCCAATATTTTTTACATCATGTTAAAAATTTTCCTAAAAATATTTAAAAAAGGTCACAAGCTGGACACCAGCGACACTATGTACAACACAGGTCACGGCAGGTCATAGCGGGCATTAGGCGCCTGCGTACAGCTGGGTGCAGGACCAAAACCACCCCTCAGTCACCCGGATGGCCCAGTGACCAGATATTTGTACGGATAACCAGCTAACATAACAAGCTTATAACTTTGTGATTTTTCATGACACAGTTATGATGTATATAAATTATTTACATAAAAATACTAGACATGTTTCGGGTTTCGCAAATACTAAAAATGACGTTGCATATAATTATAATCTGATAAATAAATCAAGCTATTCTGAATGGCAAATAGAACCAAATGATTATATTATCTAATATTGTGTAAACTGTAGACACATTCCTCAAATCGATTGTTACAACCATACCATAGTGCGGTTGACCCAGTCTGCCATAGACAATACATTCATAACTTGTTTTACAGTTTATTAAATTACTAATATTATCCATAGAGGTATGACACATAGCATAGACAATGGGAATGAGGCTCGCTCTTGAACCGTCATTATTTGCTATCCTCCTACGCTGAGAAAAAAGCGGCCAAGCGTGATTCTGTTACATCTTTATAGATTGGACACGTTCAATTAAATGTGACATGGTATTTTGATTGGTGTTGATTTTAATTATAGAATTCGATTTATAATTCTATTCCCATTGTTTTAAAAACCGGACTAGTGTTGGAATACCGCCTATTAACTTGGAAAGTACAGTCAAGAAAGGAAATAAAGTAACTAGGGTTGTCAGATATAAGTAGTTGAAGTTTTCATGGAAACCGATGGATAGGATGACTAAAACATTAAAAACATATTAAATTAAACAAAACGTCGGTGCTCCGTTAAAGCGGGGCACACCTCCACTTTATGTTTCACCGTGTCCTCCGGGCGGTCTGCATAATGGTGATGACACCCGGGCGTTTCTTCCCCCTGAATTAGGTGCAAGAATCCCTCGAACTTACCATGTCCGGTGAGGACCTGCGTCATGCGGAAGATGAGGACGCCATGACGCCTCTGGAGCCTCTCCTCAAAGAGGTGCCTTACCGCCGTGATTGTGATGCCCAGCACTGGATTGCGACAGTCGCTGTTACCGTATCGCCATGATCTGATGACACTGGTTACCTATCCCCTATGTTGACTGTACCTACTGGGATTTTTTTAATTGCTGACACAGATTGCACAAGTCAAGACACAATTTTGAAGAATTGGGTGCTCAAAATCCCTTTATGTAGTGAGAGCTGATTTTTCTTGGCTCCAGTTAAGTTCGTATTTAAAAGCCTCAGTTAATTAGATTTTTAAATTCCCGGTTTACCTTGAGGAGTTAAACATGGTGAATATGGTTTTTGATAAATCTGTAGAGTCCATTCCTTATGTAGTGGGACGATTTCAGACAGTCATTATTTCAACCATTCTTTTTTATTAACCTTTTGAGCGCCACGACCATGTAAAGAAGACAAACGTTGCCGTGCCCTCTACGCCACGACTTTATTAGATGACAATATCTAATTTAACATTTATTAATTAAAAACACATAAAAATGTGCTGTATTTGGTTTTGTGCAAACTTTTACTATTGCTTAGAACCCTAACCCTACCCTTTTGAAATAAAAGTCTAAACTTTTATTTCAAAAGGGGCCCTTGTTTATTTATAACAGTAAAATTATAGTATTGTTTAATCAAAGCTTGGCGCTGGAGGACACGTCGCATTCGGCATAGAATAGAATAAGCATACATAGCATAGGCACGTGGCGTAGGTTGGCACTCAAAAGGTTCATCATCATCATCATCATTATTTCAGCCGAAAGACGTCTACTGTGGACATAGGCCTCTCCCAAGCGTCGCCACAACGGTCCTGTGCGTCTCGCATACATCAGGTCCCAGCGACGGTCACCAGGTCAACGGTCCACCTTGTGGTCGCTACTCTAGAACATTTCGTCCCCATCGATCATCTGTTCTGCGTGCAATGTGCAAAAGTCTAAATGCGTCAAGATCCTCTACAGAACCCAGGTCACACGACACAGTTCCACAGCACCTACGTTAGAATGTACTAAAGTACTTAATATGTATAACATTAAGCGTAGGTACAATTGCGTTATAATGAATTGATCACGTAGATCGTAAGTCGTGTGTCATGTCACTACTGACACTGATTGTCTAAGGGCAAGTTATTATATAGTTAGTTAAATCTGAGTTTTCCTTTGTTAAGTGTGTGGTAAAGACTTTAAAGTGATAAAACTGGATCTGTGTCTGTGTTTGGCGTTCTGCAAAGGATTGCTGAAGATAGTACGTACCTATTATGAATTGCATTTTGTTTTGTTTATATTTAAAATAAATAAATTAACTAATACTCGTACAATAGCACGTCACCCAGTTTGTCACAGTTTTCGGTTTGCACTTGATATTTTTTCATATTTCGCCATAACTAAGATTATCATTACAAAATGGTTGAGCTGAGTGGTGCTAATATTGGCGTCATGTTCGTGAACGGGCGCTGTCAGTTGAGACTGGTCATCTCTTGGCTGCCAGTTGCTATTTCAATATCTATATTTAGTTTTTACTTTATTTGCATTGTTCTCACATGATAGCGACAAGAAACATGTAACAGAGATATTTGTAATTACAAAACATGATTGAAAAGTGTGTCCATGGAGTTTCTTGCACATTCTTCTCCATAGAGATCTACGCTTTCTGACTGACTGACTTCATGACATTTCAAAAGTGCCTATAAATGGTTTATTTGAAATAAAATGCTTTGAATCTTTGAATCTTTATCCTTTAAGGGTGGTTCTTTGACACCGAGAGAATGTCTCATTCATCTGGCCTTGATTTTTCTTTACAATTTCATATTTTTATTTGCATATTAGTTTTCCCCGATCACTAAATGTATCAAAGGCACTCATTTGCGCCCAGTGGCTTACGACACAAAATAGATAGGTACGAAAACTAGGCCAGATGAATGAGACATTCTTTCGGTTTCAAAGAATTACCCTTTTTCAGCGACTTCAATGAATGTCGCGCTGTTATTACAGACACAAAGTCAAAGTAGAAGCCAGATAAAAAGTAGCTTATGTCTTTCCTTGGGGATCAAGCTTGAACCCCAAGGTATAACGTAGGCTACTTTTCATCGTATCATATATCAACCAAGCGCAGTGCTACGGTGCTACGCGTCTCCTCTACGCCGTAGAGGGTAGGAGGAGCATCCCTAATAATTTCAATGATCGGTGATGTAGTACGGAGACTACAATATGGGAATACATGACACTGGCAATACTCGCATCATTATGAACAATTTTTCTATGGGACCAATAAAAAAATCAGGAAAGGTTTTTTAGCGGGATTTTTTCAACTGAAATTCAGTGGTTGTTTTAATTATTCGTAAATTGATTCCTAGTGGATATTGCGATGTAAAGTTGGCGTAGTTTTGTATGTCAAGTGCCTACACAGCTGGAAAATATGTGGAATAATTGAAACCGGTACAATTTTGGAAAAATGGAGCTGAGAATTTTATTGTAGTATTGACTACCTCAACAAAGCTTGCCAGGAAGGTTCATTCGGTTGACTCGATACATTTGTCACCAAATACTGCAAAAATATTAGAATGTATTGCATCTGCATTCTAATGGAGCCCAAAATTACTCAGTATCTATAAAAACTAAATACGTTCTTACTGGCACAAACCGTACGAAGCCAAACTAAAAAAAAAAACAACTAGGGAAAAAGTAAACATATTTGCATAACTCGGTCAAAATGTATTAATGTACTAATCAGCTGATTTTTAGGGTTCCGTACCTCAAAAGGAAAAAACAGAACCCTTATAGGATCACTTTTTTGTCCGTCCATCTATCTGTCTGTCTCTTTGTCTGTCTGTCAAGACCCTTTATCTCGGGAACGCATGGAGATATCGAGTTGAAATTAAAACCATATATGTACTCAAGTCTGCGGTTCTTTGAAGCTGTGAAAAAAAAAATCAAACTTCTGAGTTAACGAAAAAAAAGATACGGCCGTTTATGTCGCAAAAAACGTGTATTTCGTTACTCTCAAGGGAATCCAAATGCATTGGGTACTTCCCGTTGATCTAGAATCCTGAAATTTGGCACGAAAAAAGTTCTCATAGCACAAGTATAAGGAAAAAATCTGAAAACTGTAAATTTGTAGTTACGTACAAAACTTTTTTGCAATTCGGGAAAATCTTTGTAACTGAATTCGAGAATTGAACTGTTTTTATAGGAAAGTTTGTACGGAACCCTCAGTGCGCGAGTCCGACTCGCACTTGCCAGGTTTTTAATATATATATTTCCACGATTTAAGTGTTGGTTCCATGGTAAAAGTTGTTCATAATGGTGAGAACAGCCAGTGTTTAAATGAAAACACTTGCCGTATTATATTAGTCACCACATTGTATAAAAACTAATTGACTTACTTATTTTATAATAATAATTGATGAACATAATAACGATAATTGTGAACCTAAGTACCTACGTATACGTTGGACTTAACAGTCCTGCCCCCCTAGCCAAGTCACAAACGATAAATGTAAACTCTCAGTAGTCTTTAATAGATTTTCAACTTTATTTTATTGGATATAAAGTTGAAAATCTATTGAAGATTACATAGTGTTTTCGTTCGTTCCGGTCGCTAACGCTCAGTAGTCTTTAATAGATTTTCAACTTTATGCTCTTAGGTATAAAGTTGAAAATCTATTGGAGATTACTAAGCGTTTACGTTTATCGTTTGCAACTTGGCTAGGGGGGCAGCCCCCTTAGCCAAGTCACCACTGGTGGTGAAACGAAACGGTCGTACAGTTTTGTTTCGATTCTCTTGCGTCGAACGCCTCGAGTAGGCCACGCCTCCGATTCCTTTGTTCTGACCACGTGACTGAGCGTTGAAATGACGTCAGAACAAAGGAATCGGAGGCGTGGCCTACTCGAGGCGATCGACGCAAGAGAATCGAAACGTAACGGTCGTAACTTGCCTAGGGGGGCTGCAGTGCTACCACGAGCTCTTAACGCCATGCAGTTTACAACCTAAAGTGAACTGTTAAAAGGATGGAGCTTTGTAGGGTATATAGCTCCATCCCTGTCTCGCTCGCACGGCTGATATTTTAACATGTTATATTCTCCTGTAAGTGGATGTTCTTAATTCGATTGTTTTTGAGCGTTCCGTACCCAAAAGGTAAAACGGGACCCTATTACTAAGACTCCGCTGTCCATCAGTCTGTCTGCCTGTCTGTCCGCCTGTCACCAGGCTGTATCTCGTGACCCGTGATATTTAGACAGTTGAAATTTTCACAGATAATGTATTTCTGTTGCCGTTATAACAACAAATGCTAAAAAATAGAATAAAATAAATATTTAAAGGGGTTCCCATACAACGAACGTGATTTTTTGCCGTTTTTTGCTACGGACGGTAGGGAACCCTTCGCGCGCGAGTCCGACTCGCACTTGGCTGGTTTTTTATTTTTAAAACCAATGGGTACTAAACACACACACACACACACATAATTACACACATATAATTTGCGGTGATAAATATAATTGTTTCACTCTTGTCGACAAGCAGAGTGTCAACACATCCCGCTGCAGACACAGTTTTCTACTGAGTTTCGTACGAAGGTACGTTATCCAGAAAGAGAAACTATCGTGACTTCGTGAGTAAACTTATTTCAACTGAAGGAACACTGTGGGTTTTAATCACTAAAAGCCTGCCACTCCCTTGCACTCTACCCAGAGCAGGAGATGTTTTTATTTTATTCTTGATATGCTCGCGCTTGACCGCTATCTCACCTGATGGAAAGCGACGATGCGACCTATTCACTCTTGACTTAAAGATTCCCGGGTTGTAGCCATCAGGAAACACAGATTCCGGCAAGGAATTCCACTCCTTAGCTGTACGCACAATGAATGTGTTCCCAAAATGTTTTGTGCGTATAGGTGGGATGTCCACCATGTACCGGAGGCGCATTGCCGTACGCCTGGTGGTCCGATGATGGAACTGGCTAGGCGGAATTAGGTTATGTAATTCTGACGCACACTCCCCGAAATGCAACTGGTAGAAAACCGACAGGCTAGCAACTCGGCGTCGATGCTCTAGACTTTGAAGCCTCGACTCAACGACGTTATTTGACGATTCTTCTTCTCAGTCCTACGGTACACTCCAGGCGGAGTGGTCGTGGTCATGGATCGCCTGGTAGGTAGGTAGGTTGCGGCTTTTGCGAGACTTCTCCATCTCTATTCGTGGCACTGCTTGTAACTACATTCAATGAGAGAACACTGCAAAGATGATTTAATGAGGTTTGTCCATCTGGTGGGTGATTGGCCGTGAGAACGTTGGCCTTCTACTCCTCCTGTACCACTAAACGTCCCAAAGAGCTTTCATTGACTGGCCTGTTAGTCTAGTGGTTAGTGGCCCTGACTGCTATGCCGGAGGTCGTGGATTCGATTCCCACCCAGGGCAAATGTTTGTGTGATGAGCACGATCATTTGTTCTGTGTCTGGGTGTAATTTATCTATATGTGTATGTATTTAGAAATATATATGTATGTTTATCAGTTGTCTAGTACTCATAACACAAGCTCTACTTAGCTTGGGACTAGACGGCGCTGTGTGATTGTTGTGGAATATTATTATTATATTATTATTATTGCGGATGATATGTCCAAACATCTTAAAGATTCGCACTTGCACAATGCATGAAAGTCTTTGTTTGATGCGAAGCTTTTTCGGAATGGATACGTTAGTACGGTGAGATTTTATCCTCAGTTGGTGGCCGAATGGTAAGTCGGTAACTTACGAGTTATAGGTCGCGGGTTCAAACCCAGCCAGGCGCATTATTTTGTGTAATTTATTTCACCACCACTGCTCTCAAAACGGTGAAGGAAAACATCGTGAGGAAACCGGCATGTCCTAGAACCAAAAATTCGAAGACATGTGACATTCACCAATCTGCACTGGGCCCGCGTGGTGGGTTACGGCCCATTCCCTCTCCTAGTGAGAGGAGGCCTGCGTCCCAGCAGTGGGAACATTAAAAGGCTGATTATGCTATGCTAGTTAAAAATGTAGATAAATCACAGGTACCAAAATTAAGACCTTATTATTATCACGAAAAACTAAATCAACTTGATATCAAACCATTAGATTCCAGTTTCACCGTAAACGAATAATAACATGGACACAGATTAGAACTTGCGTACACGGTTATTGACTTTACGATAGCACCAGATAATGACTATTTGGGGGATTAATCACCCTTTATCTTATCGCTATCACACCTCTATTTGCCCACATGTGACGTCAGAGGCCGGCCCTTAATGGCACCAATAAAAGAAAACATCGAAAGCGGCTTAGCTGTTAAGGAGATGACGTGATTTAATAATAATAATATTCACACAACGCCGTCTAGTCCCAAGCTAAGTAGAGCTTGTGTTATGAGTACTAGACAACTGATAAACATACTTATATATTTCTAAATCATCATCATCATCATCATTTCAGCCGAAAGACGTCCACTGCTGGACATAGGCCTCCCCCAAGCGTCACCACAGCGAACGGTCCTGTGCGTCTCGCATCCATCGGACTCCCGCAACCGTTACCAAGTCATCGGTCCTCCTTGTAGGAGGCCTTCCAACGCTACGTCTTCCGGTACGTGGTCGCCATTCCAGAACCTTTCGGCCCCAACGGCCATCTGTTCTGCGAGCAATGTGCCCTGCCCATTGCCACTTTAGTTTGGCGATTCTTCGTGCTATGTCGGCAACCTTGGTTCTCCTGCGGATATCCTCATTCCTGATTCGATCACGCAAGGAAACTCCGAGCATAGCCCTCTCCATTGCCCTTTGGGCGACTTTAAGCCTTCTAATGAGGTCCATTGTAAGCGACCACGTTTCGGAGCCATATGTCATCACTGGCAACACGCACTGGTCATAGACTTTCGTCTTGAGACACTGTGGTATATTGGACGAGAAGATACCGCGCAGCTTCCCGAACGCTGCCCAGCCGAGTCGGATTCGACGATTGATCTCTTTCTCGAAGTTAGACCTTCCCAACTGGACCGTCTGTCCCAGGTAAACGTAGTCGTCTACAACTTCGAGTGTAGAGTCCCCGACCTTGATAGGAGTGGGTGCTACATGGCTGTTTATCATGACTTTGGTTTTGTCCATGTTCATTTTAAGTCCCACTCTTTCGGAAGCTCTACTGAGGTCACCAAGCATTGTACTGAGCTCCTCCGTAGTCTCAGCCATGACTACTATGTCGTCTGCAAACCGAAGGTGAGTGATGTACTCGCCATTGACATTAATGCCTAGCCCTCTCCATTTCAAAACCTTGAAGACATCCTCCATTGCTGCCGTGAACAGTTTCGGAGAAATAACGTCTCCCTGCCTCACACCCCGCTGCAAGAGGATAGGTTTCGAGGTCTGGTCTTGTAGTCGGACTGACATAGTGGCGTTTTTGTACAAACACTTCAGCACTTCGATATACCGATAGTCAATTTGGCACCGTTGGAGAGACTGCAGTACAGCCCAAGTTTCAATCGAATCAAAGGCTTTCTCGTAGTCCACAAACTACTACTACGAGTTCGGCCGTAATTCCGTCCTCACCCGACGCCTTGTTATTTTTTAGCTGCTTCAGAGCCATCCTAATCTCGTACAGGCTGACGTCCGGGATATCTTCGGTATAGTGTCGAGTCAATCTAGCTCTTGGGTCGTTTACTAGATTTACAGCGGGTTTAGCGATAGACGTGTATATAACTGTCCATAAAAAGCCTCGATCTCTCCCAGAAGCTCCGATTTGGCGGATATGACTCTGCCATCGTCGGTCTTCAGTTTCGTGAGCTGGCTTTGCCCAATAGACAGATCTCGTGCAAATACTTTAGAGCCCTTATTCCGCTCAATCGCATCCTTAATCCTTGCGGTATTATAGCGGCGAAGGTCGCGTTTCAGGGACTTCGAGATTTGTTTATTGAGCTGCCGGTATATGCACGCATCGTCTGAAGACTGCAGAATCATCTCACGCCTCTTCTTCATTAGCTCGAGGGTCGGATCGGAGAGCTTCTTGTTCTTATTTGTACGGTGAGTCTTGAAAAACTTAGACCCGACCGTATGGACAGTTTCCACGAACCCATCGTTATATTCATCCACGGAGCTTCCTAGGCACTCGAAACGATTGTGGAGTTCGAGCTGAAAGCTCTCGGGGTTTTGGATCTGGATCTGTGCTGGACGGAGCGTAGACCTCATCAGTCGAGACCTTTCAAGCTTAATGTTAATATTCAATGTGCCTCTTACGACGCGGTGATCACTTCCAGTTTTCACCGCGTTGATCACAGAGACATCATTGAACATTTGCTTTTTCGTCGACAGGATGAAGTCAATCTCATTTCTAGTTGCACCGTCAGGACTTTGCCAGGTCCACCTTCTATGCTCACGCTTTTTGAAGAAGGAATTCATCATATAGAGGCCCTCCTTCTCCATAAAGTTAGCCAGTAGGTGTCCCCGGTGATTCCGACGTCCAAATCCAAATTGCCCCACTCGCAGCTCGTCACCGTCTCGTTTGCCCAGTTTCGCGTTAAAGTCCCCCATGACCACGGCGAAGTGAGTCTTAGAACCAAGCATGGCTCTTGATATATCCTCATACATGGATTCTACTTCGTCGTCGGGATGTGTCGAGGTCGGGGCGTAGACCTGTATGACCTTCAGCGAATATCTTGATGATATTCTGAGTATAAGGTACGCCACCCTGGTCGACACACTCCCGATCTTCACCACATTGTTCACAAGGGACTTGTGGACGATAAACCCGACACCACCCTGGGACTGCTGGTCACCCTCCCGGAAATAGAGCAGATTACCGGATTTGAGAATTATCGTATCCTCCGCCTGTCTTCGGACTTCAGACAATCCCACAATACTCCATCGCAACCTGCTCAATTCCTCCTCAAGTTCGGTGATCTTCTCGTCAGTCCTCAGTGTACGCGTGTTAAAAGTTGCCAGGTCGAGTCGTTTTATAGATGGGTAGCCAGATCTCATCCGGAGATTCTTCGCACCCCTTGCCTCGTCGTGGCCTTGACCGCTACCGGAGTCAAGGGTAGACGGGCTGCCGGGCACTAGGGGCCATTTTTTCTTTCTGCTTTTCATGTTGGGGGGGGGGGGTTGCCATAATCGCCACGCTTGGCAGACGGGTTGGCGATCGCAGTTTGATTGTTGTAATGCACAGAGGATGCTGCTGCCCATTCTCTGGTATGTCCTTTAGTCGCCTCTTACGAGACCCTCGGGAAGAGATGGGATGGTGTTATTCTTAACGTCCGGACACCATACGGAACAATATATATTAAATAGTGTAGTGTATAATATATTTCTAAATACATACATAATATAGATAAATTACACCCGAAAGGTTCTGGAATGGCGACCACGTACCGGAAGACGTAGCGTTGGAAGGCCTCCTACAAGGTGGACCGATGACTTGGTAACACCCAGATACAGAACAAATAATCGTGCTCATCACACAAACATCTGTCCTGGGTGGGAATCGAACTCACGGCCTCCGGCATAGCAGTGAGGGCCACTAACCACTAAACCAACAGGCCAGTCAATTTGTAGCAGAGGCTCTACCACGAGCTCTTATTGCGATCCATTTTAAGACCTAAACCGAACTGTTAAAGGGATGGAGCTATATAGGGTGTATAGCTCCATCACTCTTTTTTCCTTGCCAGACTGACATTTTTGACAGTGGTGGCCGAGTGAGAACAGTGGTGGCCGAGTAGTAACGGCCCCGACTTACGAGTTGTAGGTCGCGGGTTCAAACCCAGCAAGGCGCATTACTTTGTGTAATTTATTTCATCACCGCTGCTTTCAAAACGGTGAAGGAAAACAACGTGAGGAAACCGGCATGTCCTAGAACCAAGTATTCGAAGACATGTGACATTCACCAATCCGCACTGGGCCCGTGTGGTGGATTATGGCCCATTCCTTCTCTTAGAGAGGAGGCCTGAGTCCCAGCAGTGGGAACATTAAAAGGCTGATTATGCTTATGATTATGACTGACATTTTAACGCATCATGGTAAAGCCCCAGTATGGTCAAAATATGTCGGCCATTCTGAAGTTGGCGTTCCAACTAAATTGCGTATACTCGAAAAAATATATGCTTAAGGTACCATTCGATCCTCGGCTGCAGGCTGCGGATGCAGGCAGCTCATGCGGCGGCTGCACGAAGCCGGCTGCAGCTGCACGACTGGTTTTCTATGTAATAGTATGGATTTTTGTGAAAACCATTCCGACCGCGGCTGTGGCCGTATGTGCTGCCGAACTTCGGCTGCGAGTGCTGCCGCGACCTGCAGCCGCAGCCGATCGCAAATCAGTAGTGCTGCGGCCTCAAGTCATTGCGCATGTAGTTACGTCAATCCAGCCTGTTTAGACAAGTCCCGAAATAATACCTACTCGGAGCTGATAGCGCTCATATTGGATTGAATCGTAGATTTGTGACTGGCAGCACGTGCAGCCAGCTTCGGAATCACGGCTGCATGGCATAACACGCAGCCGTTGCCTGCATCCATGACATATTTCGGCCGTACTATACATACCTATACGAAATAAACAGTTTTTATTTTTTTAGAATGAAAGCTCTATCTACGAATAAATTTTTCTACCAGATTTTTATAATACATCAGTAGGCGGGCAGGAAGCGGCCGCACGCGAGAGGCAACGGCCCTCACGCCCCAGCCGCCGGGATCCCGATTCCGATTTCCGGCTACCGTAGGCGCGGGCCTGCGGATGGCGAGCAATGGGTAGCTCGCCGTCTGACTGTCCGGTAACCGTCCAGACCGAGCCCAAGTCGTCGAAGCCGCGTAGTGTTCCACGCGCGCCTCAAGGAGATGTCAGCAACCGCAGGGGCCCAGCAGAAGCCTACTGGGGCTATGGGTGATGCGAAAGAGAACCTCGGGGCTCTGGAACAAGAGCAAAGAAGAAACAGGAGTGGGTTTTAGTCAGTAAAAGTCTGACACGCCCTCCCGCCCTGTCCAAGGGCGGGAGATGTCATTAGATGATTTCCCACCTAAAAAAAAATCAGAACACTAGACGTACGGCGATGCGTCACCTGTACAGCCAGCCATACGCATTAAACGTTTTGGGGTACTTATAAAAAGTGAAAGTGCTTGCCGTAGTAGGTATGTAATAATAATATTCCACAACTATCACACAACGCCGTCACAGTATTACAATATTTCCTTCTGTGACGCCGTCCAGTCTCAAGCTAAGCAGAGCTTGTGTTATGAGTACTAGACAACTGATAAAAATACATATATATTTCTAAATACTATACATATTATAGATAAATTACACCCAGACACAGAACAAATGATTGTGCTCATCACACAAACATTTGTCCAGGGTGAGAATCGGACCCACGACCTCCGGCAAAGCAGTCAGGTCCACTAACCACTAGACCAACAGCCAGTCAAAAAATGTGTATTCTGATAGTTATAACCTGGGGATATTTAACTCAAGAGTGAATAGGTTACTTCTAGGCCATCACATAGCATACAATTAGGTGAGATAGTGTTCAAACGAGAGGCTCTCGTCTATCAAGAACTAAAAAAAAACTACAATGAGAGCTTCCCATTAAAGGATTGTGAAACGATTCCACTCAAGTCATAATAGACACTTAAGAATTGCGTCAACGCACGTCAGCTAGAAAGTTACGCGTTATTTGAGTAAAACCGAGATTTCTACTAGAACCTTATCAAACCGGTTGTCTATGTATCACTATTCTATAGAATGGTTCTTTTATTTTAGTTATGTAATGCTATTGTTATGCGTGAATCCAGAGGCAGCTATTTCCATACTGTAAACGGGGATTCTCCAAGACAACCTTAGAAATTCAAATTTTCTTAAAAAATCCATTTTGCAGGTCAGTTTCAAATTGTATGATGAATAAATAGTACATTTTGATACAAGTGCAGAAAGTTTGTCATTGCGACCGAGGTGGAATTCGCACGAGCCGTAGGCGAGTGTGTTATGGAGCCGAGGGCTGCAGTGACAAATTTGCACGTGTGTCAAACGACTTTTTTCAATACACTTACGAAGAAATGAATAAACGGGGTTTGACCGGCAACTCGTGGGGGACGACGCGCGCCCAGCCTGATGCGGTAAATGTAATAACATTGTGGCGGGGGAGAGCACGCGCTATTTCTGCACTAGTGCGGGAAACAGTCTATTGCGTACCTAAAAGCGGTGGGATAAGAGCGGGTTTTCGAGTAAGTGTATTGAAAATATATTTTGCGATCGTAACAAATATGGTTTTACAAAGTTATAATCATTAAAATTATCAATAAAATCCTCTCAGTTTTGCTAGTACTATTGAATGACTGTTTCGAGAAATATAAGTCATTCAATACGGATAAACGAATTGTGTTAATGATTTTTATGTTACATATAATTTCGTCAATAAATACGTGTTACCGTCGCAAATCATACAACTTGACACGGTCCTGCAAAATGCAAAAAACATAAGAAAATTTAAATTTCGCGGGCTACTTTGAACGTAGTGTCTAAAACTCAGTCTCAATCTGCCAAAACATAACCCTAGAGATGGGTTTACATGGCTTTACATGTCTTTGACATTGATTTTCGTTGAGATGAGATTGCGACTTTTTCAACGTTTTTCAAGAGCGAGAATTAGCTTTCAGAACTCCCACTTACTCTAAAGGAAGAAAGCTTAAAGTGACTCCTATTTTTGAGGAGGTTTTTAACACATGTTTAGAAACTTTGATAGTCCTGACGAAACCCGTACCGCCCATTGTCAATTTATTGTCTCTCCACGATGCAACGTATCCACTCTCATGTGCTGATATTCTCTTCATCTTCCTTTCTTTTTGTTGCCATTATTGTCCCACTGCTGAACTAAGTTCCTCCAAGCGCTTTCAGAAAATTGAGGCGCCGACTGGAACCTCCTGGCATTGTATGCGCCCAATTCTCTTTTAAAGCTATTTTTGTGCGAAATGCTTGTACCAGTTAAAATACGAGTTCTTATTATGAATGATACCTTAGGCACTCACACAAAGTCATCAATGTTTTTTTCGTCAAAATCTATATTTTTTAGGAACTGGGCTATCGCTATGACATAGTTATTCACAAATCCCTCGAAAGTAGGGCTCCAGCATTATAGACAAACGTGAGTGTTAAGGGAAACGTGTAGTGTGATGTCTCCTGATGTTTATTTGTCTCAGTATCTTTATAGATTATCTAGAGAGATAAGTTATTGAAGATAAGATAATTAAGTGGCTTATTTTTGCATCCAGGTTGTTTCCGCAGATAGGCGAGACGCGAAAATGCCACCACGATGCGACGATCAATTTTCATAGAAATCGTACGGGTAATCAGGATCTTCCTGCTCTTGTCTCGTGTTATTTGGACTCAGTGCAACAGGTTTTTTCACTGACTCCCATTTCTTTCTTATCACTTCTCACACAATCCATCCAACTTATCTTTGACACTTTCCATACCTTCCGGGTAATATATCCTTAAATATACCATCGCCCATGGGTTACTTACTCAAGTAAAGGCTCTGCTTGAGATGCTTCTAGCACACAGAATCAATAAGAATTGATAAAGTTGTGAACATGCCCAAAACAAAGGAAACACTCACGATACATTCCTTTGCCATACACGCTCAAATTAGAAAGAGCGTAAACTCATATTATTATGCTTTTAAAGGGAGAAGAATTCAATTAATAACAGTTACATAACTCCCTTACATAGGCATAACATAACATAACTAGTTTGTCTAGGAACAACATAACTTAATAGACAATACACTCGTCCGGTGCGTCTTGCGAACAATTATGGAGTTATCCTTTACATATTCCATTTCCAAGGTTTGTTGGTGACGCAGCAAAACAAATATGGCTGCCACGCATACTTGCTAGCTGGTGTCCTAGTACTCGTACTTGGGCGTCCTTGCTTAGCTAATGTTATAGAGGTAATATTGATTGTTTGTTTGTAGATAGTTATTGCTTGAAGTACTGCCCCTCTAGTCAAGTTACAACCGTTTCGTGTCGAATTCCGTTCTCCAATCCTTAACGCCTTGGTGTCAGCAATTGTAGAAAACGATAAGTTGGTAGTCATGTTGAGGCGCCTGAGTCGGCCGCTCGTTCTACAATGTCGTTCTACAATAACAAAGGATGTAGCGTTGAACATTGTAGAAATGATAACAATTCATTCTATCATTTTGAACGATGTGAACTTGGCTGCGAATTTTCTATTTGTTTGTTCTGACCACGTGACTTAACGTTGTGATGATGTCATTCCCATACATTTGATTAGTTTTCGACGATTGCAGAATATCAACTTGGCTAGGGGTGCTAATCCGATTGCGAAAACATTAGCCTGTAATATTCATAATGATCAGGGACAAGTTTCTTCTCTGGGGACGGGAGTGGGCCAACGTACCATTTTTTTTATGTGTGAAATCATCAAATGACTTCTCCCATTCTAGGGTAACTAGGGACTAAAACCCACCTGTGTCCTTCAGCTACCCTTAGCTTTCCAGAATCACGGTATCCCTTTTTGAAATTCCCGTGGCTCTAACGGCCATCGGCCCTACTGGGATCCTACGGTTTTACATATCTTTGAGGCGCGCGTGGAACTCTACACGCCGTCGACAACGTAGGCTCGGTGTTCCTAAAGTTGTCTTTGGCGTTCTTGGGCAATTTTTCAATTCTACTAGAAAGCTACTCTATGATTGATTTCTTCGCTAGACTACATTCATGCCAAAAAAAGAACTGGGTAAGTGCGAGTCGGACTCGCGCAATGAGGGTTCCGTACAAACTTGAAAGGAAAATTGCGGTTTACGATTTATGACGTATTAAAAAAAAACTACTTACTAGATCTCGTTCAAACCAATTTTCGGTGGAAGTTTGCATGGTAATGTACCTACATCATAATTTTTTTTTAGTTTTATCATTCTCTTATTTTAGAAGTTACAGGGGGGGGGCACACATTTTACCACTTTGGAAGCGTTTCTCGCGCAAACTATTCAGTTTAGAAAAAAATGATATTAGAAACCCCAATATCATTTTTGTAGACCTATCCATAGATACTACACACGTATGTGTTTGATGAAAAAAATTTTTGAGTTTCAGTTTTTGAGTTACAGTTTAACCCCCCAAAATTTATTGTTTTTTTTTTTCTATTTTTGTGTGAAAATCTTAATGCGGTTCACAGAATACATCTATTTACCATGTTTCAATAGTATAGTTCTTATAGTTTCGGAAAAACAGTGGCTGTGACATACGGATGGACAGACAGATGAATCCATATGGGTTCCGTTTTTTGCCATTTGGCTACGGAACCCTAAAAATATACGGTTTCTAGGGCTTCCACGGCCCTCGGAACGCGCCACCATCGAGTTCCCAACTAACGGTAGGAGGAATTCACATCGGCGTCGAGTCGACGATGAAGTACCTTGGACTTGTCCTCGACAGCCGATGGAATTTCGAGGAGCATTTCCGACGTCTGGCTCCCAAACTAGATCGTACAGGGGCTGCCCTCAAGCGGCTCCTGCCCAACCTCGGGGGTCCAGACGCCTCCTGCCGGAGGCTCTATGCAGGAATCGTTCGGTCCATGGCCCTTTATGGGGCGCCGGTATGGGCACCGTCGCTTCGAAAGCGACCGGCGGCCAAGCTGAACGCAAGCCAGAGGGTCATGGCCATCCGGATGGTGCGGGGATACCGCACGATTTCCCGCGAAGCAGCGAGCCTCCTTGCTAGCCAACCACCGTGGGATTTGGAGGCAAAAGACCTTGCGCGCATGCACGATCTGCGCATGGAGATGCAACGCCGGGGAGAAACTCCGCTGCCGCGCCAAGTCGCGGCATGGCGGAAAGACTTCCGGCGGGATCTCATGGTGGAATGGCGACAGCGACTGTCGCAACCCAGTGCTGGGCACGCCATAATTATGGCGATAAGTGGCTCTTTGAGGAGTGGCTGGAAAGGCCTCACGGCGTCCTTACCTACCGCATGACGCAGGTCCTCACCGGACATGGTAAGTTCGGGAGGTTCCTGCACCGGATTCGTGCAGAAGAGACGCCCGGGTGCCACCATTGTGTGGACCGCCCGGAGGACACGGTGGAGCATACGGTAGAGGTGTGCCCTGCTTGGGCAGAGCACCGCCGTGTTCTCGTGGGGGCGATCGGCGGCAGCGATCTCTCGCGCCGGGCCTTGGTACAGGCCATGGTCCGGAGTGAGGAGCAGTGGCAGGCGGTCGCCTCCTTCTGCGAAGCAGTAATGCTAGCAAAGGAGGCGGCCGATCGCGTGAGGCAACGGTCCTCACGCCCCAACCGCCGCCGGGATTCCGATCCCGATTTCCGGCCACCGTAGGCGCGGGCTTGCGGACGGCGAGCAATGGGTGGCTCGTCGTCCGATCGTCCGGTAACTGTCCGGACCGAGCCCAAGTCGTCGACGGCGCGTAGTGTTCCACGCGCGCCTCAGGGAGATGTCAGCAACCGTAGGGGCCCAGCAGGGTCGAGGCCTACTGGGGCCATGGGTGATGCGAAAGTGATCCCCGGGGCCCTGGAAAAATGGCAAAGAAGGAACAGGAGTGGGTTTTTAGTCAGTAAAAGTCTGACACTATCTCTCGCTCCGCCCAAGAGCGGGGATGTCATTAGATGATTTTCCCACCCGAAAAAAAAAAAAAAAACCCCCAAAATTTATTGTTTTTTTTTTCTATTTTTGTGTGAAAATCTTAATGCGGTTCACAGAATACATCTATTTACCATGTTTCAATAGTATAGTTCTTATAGTTTCGGAAAAACAGTGGCTGTGACATACGGATGGACAGACAGATGAATCCATATGGGTTCCGTTTTTTGCCATTTGGCTACGGAACCCTAAAATATACGGTTTCTAGGGCGTATGCTACGTGGGCAAAGTCGCCTGAAAAGGCTAGTCAAAGATATTGTTCTCGTTAATTCTACACGCGTTTTGTTATGTATTTGCATCCATACCTCGTTAGATTAGAATGACCATAGATGTATATCTAGACTGTCAGGTGTGCTAGAACTATTTACAATGGTATGTTATTTGCACGAGCTGACCGTTTGTGGGCTAAACATGGTTCTTTATCGAAGTAGACTGTTTTTGTTAAAGTTATTTGTTTTATGTCATCATGTGTCATTACATTATACATAGAATGCCTTATAATGCAATTCGGAATTGTAAAAACTGTTTCTTGATACATAAGAGTATGTCATACCTATAATAATCGGCCTTGTAATGTGGCCACTGCTGGGACTCAGGCCTTCTCTCTAGGAGTAGAAATGGTCTGTAATTCACGACGAGGGCCCAGGCGGGTTGGTGGATGTCACATGTCGCAAGTTTTGGTTCTGGGGCATGTCCGTTTCTTGACGATGATTTCCTTCACATACCATATAGTTATTACCAAAGTATTTAGTTTTTACAGTCTCTTTATGTTACTTTAACTTGCATTAGAATGCTGATGTAACACATTCAAATGTATTTGCAGTATTTAGCGGCAAATATATCAAGTCAACCTCTTCGGCAGGCTTCACTGAGGTAGTCAATCTATATATATAAAAGCGAAATACCACTCACTGATTAACCACGAAATCTCAGAAACTATAACTCCTACAAACTTAAAATTTGGCAGATAGGTTCCTTATAGGATGTAGACGTTCGCTAAGAACGGATTTTACGAATCTCCACCCCTAAGGGGGTAAAAAGGGGGTTGGAAGTTTGTATGGAGAAATCCACTTTTACGAGGGCGAAGCCTCTGGATGAAAGCTATTACTACAATAAAATTCTCAGCTCCATTTTAAAGAGATAGTTTACGAGTATGTTTCAATGATTCCAGTTTTTCAGACACTTGAGATACAAAACTACACCAATTTTATACCACAATATATAGGGCGACTGGTAATTAGTGACCGATACTTAAACACGAGATTGTACTCATGATCACAAACAAATTTCCTAAAGAAACTTTTTTTATACACATTAGTTTTATGACAATAACAAAACAGCTGTATATGTACACCGATGGGTTTGCAAGCCGCGCGGGTGCGCTCTATCAGTTATCTCTATCATAGGTAAGATACCTACATGAGACAACGGCTTTACGCGGCTAACAGCTGAGCGGTCGCAGGCGTGCGCGCACGAATTTTAAACAGCTGTTTTGTTATTGTCATAAAACTAATGTGTATAAAAAAAAAAGTTTCTTTGGGAAAGTTGTTTGTAATCATGAGGACAATCATGTGTTTAAGTATCGGTCACTAATTACCAGTCACCCTATATATCCACTAGGTCTACACTTCAGTGAAATATATTCCGCCTAAAACTTTATTTTTATTGTTAGTACCTAACTATATTCTTTAAAGACAATTAGGTTTTAAGAAGGTAAGGTTTTCAAGTAACTTCGTAACATAGCAAGTCAGCCATCTCAATTTAATGACTTCTAAAGAATCTGAGAGCGATTCAGAACGGTTGTAATCAAATCAATCATGCTTGTTGTAATGACGCCCCTTTGTTGCTATGTATCAAAACATTGAGACAATAGCTTAACCGAGGGCCAATGAACTAGAAACGTGTTCTATTTAATATAACAAGCCGTCATCTGTAGGATGTTATTATGTCGTCTGAAAGTTTTTTTTTTCAAGTTTCTGACGCATCCTGTGTTTGGCAGAGATTGATTGGAAGTTTTTGCTACGGGTATTGTCTGAATTATATAAATTAGGTAGTTATGTTTTGATGTTCTTGTACAAGGGTGAAAGCAGAGTTAGAGCATGATTGGCTTAGGGCGGAATTCACCAATAAAACGAATCGCGTTTTAACGTTTTCCTCGCATAATCGCGTTTAGCCGCTGTCACTACTGTCACTTGTAAAAATACAACAAAAGAAAAATACAGACAAGTGACACTAGTGACAGCGGCTAAACGCGATTATGCGAGCCAAACGTTAAAACGCGATTAGTTTTATTGGTGAATTCCGCCTTTAATTTGCAGTGGGCAGGGCTTATTGCTCGCACAGCATATTGTCGATGGGGCTGAAAGGTTACGGAGTGGTTATCACGAACCGGAAGATGCAGCGTTAGGAAAACCTCCCACAAGGTGGACTGACGACCTGGTGAGGGTCGCGGGAATCCGATGAATGCGAAACGCACAGGACCGGTCACTGTAGCGACACTTGGGGGAGGCCTATGTACAGCTGTAGACGTCTTTCGGCTGAAATCATAATCATGATGGGGTGCATATATGCTGTTATGTATGTTATGTGTGCTTTTCAACCAACTTCAAAAAAAGGAGGAGGTTCTCAATTCGGTTGTATTGTTTAAAAAACACTAAAACGATCAAAATAACTTTAATTTCGGAAGTCGGTGTTAAATAACAAACAAACAATACCAGAAACATCAACTTCCGAAATTAAAGTTATTTTGATCGTTTTAGTGTTTTTTTAAACAATACAACCGAATTGAGAACTTCGTTCTTTTTTTTGAATTTGTTGAAAAGCACACATAACATTCATACATAACAGCATATATGGTAGTGAACTACAAAAAATCACTAAAACGATCGGTAAATTAAAAAATGTGAACTAAAAAATCAATAAAACGGTCTGTGATGTTTTTTTTTTTTAATTTTTTCTATTGAACCATAGTAGCGTGATAACGTAATTATAAATCATGCGAACACCATCAAATTAATTAGCTACGTCAAGTTTTATGGTCAACAATGATTGTGGGTGGACAGCCATCAAAGTCGCTTTAATATGTTAAGAGGGCCCTTCCCGACTCGTCTATTGTCAACCTGAGCATGGTTTAAAAGCTTGTTGGTTCATCCAACCATATGTACTACGAACTAGATTACGCGTGCCGAACACTCACTTCAATCGTCTCAGGTGTAGTGTAATCCATACACCTTGAACATTACACTATGTTGAACGAAACGCGTAAGTGCCACGAAATTCATGGCGCTTTAGACATTTTGATCGCGAAAAAAGTATCCTCTGAAAGCTATCTTAGCGCTGTATGTTTTAATAGTTCTGTTAAACGGCGTAATACCAATGTAGTGCTGCAGCGAACTTTTGTTTTGCCTTTTCAGTATTTTGACAAATATTTTCCATGAACGTGCTTGTCTATCTCTAGAATATAAGTCGATGCATCCAACGTAATGTTTGATAATGAGGCAATGCGAAAAAAGAGAGATAACACCTGAACGCTCTGTTGGCATTCGGTAGTTCTGTCATTCACTCGAATATTTTACAAAATTTGTTCCAGGAAATAGGAGTTTTTTTTTTTAAACTTTAAAAGTTTTTGGAAAAACATTTAATTATTCAGAATCTTGATTAAATGTGCAAGGTTTGTATAGTTACATTTTCTTTTGTTTATTTTATGAGTACATTATAAAGGTTCAAAGTTCACGCCTAATAGTGGATTTTCAAAGGTCTTTACTGGATTAATCTTGCACAAATTTATATTTTGATTTCAATAGAAACCTATATAATACTTACAAGAGATCTGTGTTTCCAAAAAAGGACAGGAGAGAGACCAAAGAAAAGATGGATGGATTGTGTGAGAAGTGATATGAAAGTAAAGGGAGTTAGTGATAGCGTGACGAGTGACAGGACAGAATGGAAGAAAAAAACGTGTTGCGTCAACCCCAAATGAAACGAGACAAGGGCAGGAAGATGATGATGATGATGATTTGTGTTTCCAAAATATCTAGAGAGAGATATGTAATAATGTCATAATCACCTCACTCAAGAGCGGTTGTATGGAAATGTACCTCGGGAAGGACGCTCTTAAGCGATAATCATAATATCTACTAATTATTCGTCGATTATGATCATGTTGAATTAATATTAATGCTACGGCCTGTATGTCTGTATGTACGTAGATGGTGTCGGTATGATGTCATGCCGATGTTCGTTCAAGCTGGCTATCTAAGAGACATCTCGGTTGCGTAATGCATTGTATGTGGCTAGGGGTTTATGTGACGGTTGGTGGTGAGTGTCTGCCAAGATAGGTCTGTAGGGCTATCAAATCCAAATTGTGTGTTGTGTGATGGCATGGTCAAAAAAAAATAATAAAAAAATACAAAAAAAAAAACAAAAAACAAACAAAAACCAAAAAAAAAACAAACAATCAATCATTCTGTAATCCAAATTATCCGGGATTGCGGGCTTGTGGATGACGAGCATTGCTTAGCTCGCCGTCCGCTCATCTGGTAAGGAGTGAGCCCGAGTCGCCAAAAAAAACGTAATCGAAAATATGATGATAATTCTTCTTCAAGAAGATATGGCTTATTTTTATTTCAGTAATCTGCCTTATTTGTCCATCTGGATTTACAGCTCTGAGCTTAATCTACCTTTTTAGGGTTCCGTAGCCAAATGGCAAAAAACGGAACCCTTATAGATTCGTCATGTCTGTCTGTCTGTCTGTCTGTCTGTCTGTCTGTCTGTCCGTCTGTCCGTCCGTATGTCACTGCCACTTTTTTCCGAAACTATAAGAGCTATACTGTTGAAACTTTGTAAGTAGATGTATTCTGTGAACCGCATTAAGATTTTCATACAAAAATAGAAAAAAAGCAATAAATTTTGGGGGTCCCCATACTTAGAACTGAAACTCAAAATTTTTTTTTTCATCAAACCCATGCGTGTGGGGTATCTATGGATAGGTCTTCAAAAATGATACTGAGGTTTCTAATATCATTTTTTTCTAAACTGAATAGTTTGCGCGAGAGACACTTCCAAAGTGGTAAAATGTGTGTCCCCCCCCCCTCTAACTTCTAAAATAAGAGAAATATAAAACTAAAAAAAATATATGATGTACATTACTATAAAAACTGCCAACGAAAATTGGTTTGAACGAGATCTGGTCAGTGGTTTTTTTTTAGTACGTCATAAATCGTAAACCGCATTTCTTGCTGCTACGGAACCCTCCATGGGCGAGTCCGACTCGCACTTGGCCGGTTTTTTTCAACGACAAATCCTCAAATGACTTTTCTCGCTCTAGATGGAGCGAGGCGAGTGTCAGATTTTACTAATTAAAACTCACCTGTGTTACTTCAGTTGCCCTTTGAGTTCCAGTTTCACGGTTACTCTCTCGAACTATCCCACAGCAATAATAACGTACTGCAAAGGATAACTAAAATTAATACTTCTTTAGTTACCCTTTGCGGGCCAAAGTAACTCGTTCAAACAATCCCGCAACCCAAGATGCAGTCCATGGATTCTCCATCAACTTTTAGATAGTTATAAATAGAGTAATATAATAACAGTGGTGGCCGAGTGGTAACGGCCCCGACTTACGAGTTGTAGGTCGTGGGTTCAAACCCAGCCAAGCGCAGAACTTTCTGTAATTTATTTCATCACCACTGCTCTTAAAACGGTGAAGGAAAACATCGTGAGGAAACCGGCATGTCCTAGAGCCAAAAATTCGAAGACATTTGACATCTACTAACCCGCACTGAACCCGCGTGGTGGATTACGGCCCATTCCTTGTCCTAGAGAGGAGGCCTGTGTCCCAGCAGTGGGCACATTATAAGGCCGACTATGCTATGCTATGTTATGTGTGTTAAATAAGATTTGCAATTTAATGTGAACACAATCTCATTATTGTAAGAGTCCGGTGCCTTTTGAGGGTTTCTCCCTGAAAACAAAAAGAAAAGATTATTTATTATATGCGTATCAGCCTATTCTTTGGGGAATACATGGTTTTTTAACGTATTCTAAAAACCATGCAAAATATGTGGTTACAAGTGCAGCATGTTCTATTCATCTTCATAAAACATTGCTTCCTAACGTTTCTTCTTAACTTTCTCTGATTAGGATCGGATGCAACGAGCTCTTTTAAAATATGATTTCTTGTGCAATCTTTTTAGAAAGGACACTATTCTAGCGTTCCTAATTAGGTACACGTGTCTTTAGAAACAATACATAAAATAAGTTATTCTTGCACCTAATCAAAATATCTGAGATGTCTTCACAGAAAGTAACATGCAATTAAGTAATGTTATACAACTTTCGTGAAAACCATTATCTACACATTACATATTTATGTGGTTTAGATCCGAACGGGGGGTAATACCGTAAGAAATGTCACGAGCATGTGGTTCACGTAATACACACGAAGAGCACTTAAATATGCAGTTATATGTAAACATGGAACACTTATCAGTAAGTAAATAGGGTTTATAATAGATGGAAAAGAAGGTAAATATAAAGTTGTAAAAGATTTTACGCAACTAAACCACAGATTACGCGCAGTTTTAGTGGAATCGTTGTGATGCTCTGATTACAATGATAAATTGTGTGCCGGTAACACTGTGACTGCCTGCTCCGGTGCCGGTAGGATGAGAGGAAGTGGCTTTATAGCATTGTAGAGATCTTGTTTGATATCGACATCCAGTTGTATTTCTACATTTGTAACAATGCAAGTCGAAATATCTACATAATTGGCTGAATTTTTAAATGGCGTTTAATTTTTTTTTTCTTGAAACGTTTGCAACACAATAACGAATTACGCTTGTATCGTGGGTGCATACCAGGGGCGCCGACTCCGTGGGAGCTCGGGGGCTCGAGCACCCATGAGAAATAAATAGTGGGTGCTGAGCACCCCTGAGAATAGACATCAAGAAACATATCAGTAATCGCCTTTTAGGTTACGTATAAATTTTAATATTTCTTGATAATAAAAACTAGTTTAATTTTTATATAATGGTTTCATTTTATATTTTTATCAAACAGTACGCAGTATGTAAGTAGGAAATTTATTTATTTGTCGGTCGATCATTGCATGTGACTGACCTGTTGGTCTAGTGGTTAGTGGCCCTGACTGCTATGCCGGAGGTCGTGGGTTCGATTCCCACCCAGGACAAATGTTTGTGTATATTATATTATATTATATTATATTATATTATATTATATTATATTATATTATATTATATTATATTATATTATATTATATTATATTATATTATATTATATTATATTATATTATATTATATTATATTATATTATATTATATTATATTATATTATATTATATTATATTATATTATATTATATTATATTATATTATATTATATTATATTATATTATATTATATTATATTATATTATATTATATTATATTATATTATATTATATTATATTATATTATATTATATTAAGTATATTATATTATATTTTATTATATTATAATAAATTATATTATATTATATTATTTCTCTTCTCACACTTCGCCACTTTTTCGAGTCCATCAAATGAGCATGAGGTTTTCTAAAAGTCGGCGCCCCTGGTGCGTACATAAACAAGTAAACTCACATACACAAGACACCCCAACTGGGTCAACCATCTGTAGGTCATTCATACAAATATTAGTTCCGTGCGGGAATCGAACCCGCGACACGCTGCGCAGCAGGCAACCGCTCAACCACTGCGCCAACCATGTCGTTTATAAGTTTTAGATGTCACTCATCTTTCAAACGTTTTTTCTTTCTTTCTTTGTCACGTAGGGCGGCTACCATGGCTAACCCACCTTTTTTTTTTGGGGGGAAACCTTCAAAAGGCGCCTGGACTTTTGGGGAAAAGACCAGGGAGTGTGGGATTTCTACCTCACTTAAACCACCCCGCTGATCACCATCAGCTCATGGAAGAGGGCCCCGTGACCTCTTAAAAGACCACCCCGGAACCCCCTCTGTACAACGCCTGTTAGGGCACATCCCTGAGGAATGGCTAACCCACCTAGGGCACCCATTACCTACCTGTAGTGTTTGGTTTATTAGCGATAGTTTTTTTATCTTCTCAGTTTCTAGACGTATTTTGTAGCAGAAATGTGTCTTATAATAACAGTAAAGTTGAACATTACATGCTGCTAGATATGCCCACGGCGTTCTTCTGCATACTGTCGTTGTTCCCTTATTTGTATTCTTTATTGCACACAAAAGAAGAAAAGTAAAACTAATTAAGTTAAAGTATATAAGGTGTAAAAAAATTAACTTTAAGAATTTCGAGGGGACATTGTACTCCTCATTATGAACAACTTTTACTATGGGACCAAACCTGAAATAGCGAAAAAAAAATCAGCTGCTCCATACGTTTTGACGAGTTATGCGAAGATAAATGTAGGGAACAGCTGATTTTTTTTTCGCGATTTCAGGTTTGGTCCCATAGTAAAAGTTGTTCATAATGAGGAGTACAATGTCCCCTCGAAATTCTTAAAGTTAATTTTTTTACACCTTATATAATAAATAAAAACTTATAAATACAAAAACAAATGGGTAGATAATGCGCAAAGACGAGCTTAACCCAGAATTTAGTTTTCTTAGGTATAGCGTTTGCTATACCTAAGAAAACTGAACTGAACTGAACTGCTGTTTTGTTTTTAAAATATATCTTTTACTCAGAAGTTTTTCTGAGTAAAAGATATATTTTCTAATAAGCCATCTAAGTATTTGTACTAATTAAAATTTAGTGGTGTATAGAAAAATGTCAATCGCTCTAGAAAGCATAAATTATATAATGTCCTATTTTGTCGCACTGTAGCTCGATGCACCTCCCCTACACCGTGCTAACGATGCTCAACGCGCTCGTGGAGGCCAACCCTGCATTATTTATTTATTACATTATAACACCTTTACAGACAAGTCCAAGGCGATGTTATAACTAAAACTTAATATATGTACATGGTTATGATATTCATAAATGAATTAAGATGTAATGTTGTTAGGATGTTATAGCTCCATTCCTTTAACAGTCCAGTTTAAGTCGTACAATGGCTCGCGTTCAGAGCTCGTGGTAGGACCTCAGTTCTCAACTTTCAAAACGTAGCGACTACAGAGGCCGTATAGCTCCATCCCTTTTTTTCGCTCACACGCTTCACATTTTAACACGTCATGGTTTTTATTTTGCTGGGAAATTCATCCAATGTCATCTCCCGCTCTTGAGCGGAGCAAAAGGGTGTGTCAGACTTTTACTGGCTAACCCACTCCTGTTCCTTCTTTGCCTTTCATACCAGGGGCGGGTTTTCCTTTCAGCAGCGAACCCAGCGGCCCTAGTAGGCTTCGACCCTGCTGGGCCCCTACGGTTTGCTGACATCTCATTGAGGCGCACGTGGCGCACATCTCCTTTGGCCGCTCCCTCGCACGTGCGCGTGCGCGTGGGCCTTTCTAGCATTACTGTTTCGCAGAAGGAGGCGACCACCTGCCACTCCTCCTCGCTTCACTCCCTCCCTCCTTCTCTCTTCGCTTCGGACCATGGCCTGTACCAAGGCTCAGTGCGAGAGATCGCTGCCGCCGATCGCCCCCACGAGGACACGGCGGTGCTATACCCACGCGGGGCACACCTCTACCATAAGCTCCACCGTGTCCTCCGGGCACTCCACACAGTGGTGACACCCGGGCGTTATTTAACACGTAATGGTAAGCCTCTCTTGGCTGAATAGAAACTGAAAATTTAAACCAACTCATTGCAATATAGCGTACCATTTAACCCAGCCTTTCCTAAATAGTAAATACAGAATCTTAACAAAGATATCGTTCAAAGGATTTTCCTCATCACGTGTCAGCTCCTCAAGTCTTAAGTCGTGCAAGTGACGTCGGTAATGTGCTAAATTGTTATGTAAATGTTTAAGCGCGTGTATATAAACTGCAGGTCGTGCAGCGAGTAATAAGAGGCATATGTAGCCGGGCTGTTAGGAATATGAAATTTCGGATTTGTATACGGATATAATAATAATAATACTCCACAACTATCACACAACGCCATCTAGTCTCAAACTAAGCAGAGCTTGTGCTATGAGTACTAGACAACTGATAAACATACTTTATATATTTCTAAATACATACATATTATAGATAAATTACACCCAGACACAGAACAAATAGTCGTGGGGATCGAACCCACGACCTTCGGCATAGCAGTCAGGACCACTACCCACTAGATCAACAGGCTAGTCAAAGATATAGATAAACTAATATACCAATTTCGGATACGGCTACGGATATGAACTTATTTCGGATTATTTATTTATTTAATGTATTATTACATAAAGATACAAAGGTGGACTTAATGCCTTAGGCATTTTCTACCAGTCTACCTTTGGGTGAAGTAGAGAAGAAGTGTAGTAGGTGCAAGAAAAGAGAGAGAAAAGATGAATGTGAAAATGATATACAAATGAATCGCAGATACAATATAATATAAATATAATATAATACACAATGTAATAAACTATATATATAAGTACTCAAAAAGTTGGTCCAAATCGACAAACAGAGAAACATTAACGTTGTGATGAGACTATGAGACTACTGCCAACTTCTTACGAATACGCTCGCGAACCTCAATCTTGAATTTTAGTCGGCATCACCGGCCGGGTTAAATAAACAACTTGTCATTTACACTCCGACTTTATTCGAAACTATCCGAAACTTTTTTATCGGTTACGGTTACGGATATTTTTTTATTCGGATATTCGATAGTTTCAGGTAGCTCTGTGTAAAGTATTAGCAGGATGGTTCATTGGGATGCCTTAAATGTTAAGCTCTAGAGAGAGCTAAACCCTTTGTTTCTACTGATGTTTTCCTGGTGTAAAGTTATGCTAGGGCTTGGAAAGTCGTATTCAAAGCTCCTTACAATTTGTAAGCTTGAGATCGAAATTTCTATAGTCCAGAATCCTTACTTAGAAAAGCTACAAGCTGCATTCTGACTGCTAAGTTTTGTTCATGTTACAAGGTAGTTATCTGCCGTGCTATTCTGTAAATGGTAAATCATTTCGAAAATCATTTCACAAATCATCTCGAATGTCACACTCACGTTACGACAAGCGAATTGTATTTCAGAATACCAAATCCTGTAGACAAACGTCAAAATACTCAACCGTTTTAGTTCCTCTCATTTTGATCATCACTCGGTGCCGCCAGTGTCGAATTCACTCCATTTCAGAATACGAAACTGATTTCACTGCGGATTCAGAAGTGATTTCGCAAATAAACTTTTCAGAATAGCAATGCTGATGGTAAGAGGTAATATGTCTGACCCCCTTGAATTCCGCTTCTTAGGTGTAAGCACAATAAATGTGTTCCTAAAACGTTTTGTACGTAGGTATGGGTGAGATGTCCACCATGTACCGGTGTATTCTATTTTAGAACCCAAAGGTTGGCTGGTAGATAATGCCTTGTTGCATTAAGTCCGCCCATGTACCACTAATGTAGATGAAGATTAAATACATAAATTGACACCACTTTCAAAATATTATATTACTTTCCTTTGATTCATTCTAACATTTCGGCTTGTTTTCCTTTCACATTTCCGCTACAAATTCACGTTACTGGAATTTTCCTGTCATTGTGCCTTCCAATCACAACCTGTATATTTGTGTACATATTAGTATTAACGCGCATATTTATCATCTCTGGCTGCAAGTGATTGAGACGTGCCTCAATGTTGAGCTCTTGTGACTCATAGAGATCTTTGTTTTGCATAGCGTGTGTATAATGTATGGAGCGCACGTTATTCTCCCTTATGGTAGGACCTTCAGAAACTATTGACAAGCAAGTGTCCATTTGTTTTAATGTTTTACATTCATGAGATGTCGGGACTACTTGGAGATAATAGAGGATTCGTTAGGACGTCTTCCTTAGTGTAACACTTTCCGGGCTCTTTGTTAAGTACTTATCTACGGGGCTTTCTGGTTACATTTTCAGTTTTTGCACTATCTATGTACAGTTTGCAACGAAAATGTACAAATTATGTCTTTACGACTTGTATTATCACGGGTAGCTTGCCGTCCGGCCGTCCGGTAATTGATCGGATCGAGCCCAGTCGTCAACAGCGCGTAGTGATCCACGCGCTCCTCAAGGAGATGTCAGCAAACCGTAGGGGCCCAGCAGGACCGATGCCCGCTAGCTAGGACCGCGGAGAATTTCTGAAAAGGAAACCCGTAGTCTTAGAACGCAAAGGGCAACTGAAGGACACAGGTGTGGTTTTAGTCAGTTAAAGTCTGACACGCCCTCCCACTCCGTCCAGAGCGCGAGAAGTCATTAGATGATTTCCAAACTAAAAAAAAAAACGACTTGTATTATCAAACCCACATAGGCACTTTGCTTTGACAATAATTTTATCACCACTGTTCCCCCAAATATATCTATAAGCAAAATATGAAAGGACTACAATGTAGTATAAAGTCAATTATTTTTCTATCTGTATTTTGCTTTTACAATTCCTGAATAATCTAATATCAGAATCTAACCAAACCTATACAAAACTAGTGGATAATCCGAAAAAAACTGTCAACTCTTTCATTTCCTACTGTTTAGTGAGCAATAATTTTGACATCGCCTCCTCGAAACTTTTTTTTGATACCATGAATGAAGGCCACGAAAAAAAAAATTGAAAACATCTTCCAAATATCCATATTATATTATATAACTCCTTCTGTTCTCCTTCTTCATAAACGTAGGCAACCGTATCTGAAACTGTTATGATATTATTTCTATAGCCGTTTCCAGATCCATATTTTTATATCCATAACATTTGTGATTTATAAGTAAAAATTTAAAGCATGAGATATTAACCAGCTTGCACCAGGCTGCTGGGCAGTGAGTAGCCTTGTATCCCAGCTGTTAAGAACACTGCACTGATTACACTTGTTGCATGTCTAATCAGTGCAATTTCAAAGCAAATGACATGCGAAAATATTTTCGTACTCTCAAGCTTGCCAGTCTTCGCAGATATCGACGAAAGCGGACCGTACAAATAAAACCTATACAAGGAAATGACTAGGAAACGCGCGCGGATGCAATTTTTACCGTCATTACTGAGTGTCGGTGACTGTACTGTCTGTGACTGTACTATAATAATGATGAACGATGAGATTCACTTATGGTCTAATGTCCTGCCCGCATACTCGTACATAAAGTTGTAATAAGAAAGTGCAGTCTGCGTGTTCGATTTTCGAATTTTTGTTTTTAGTAAATTCACACTATAACTTTGTCTGTTTGGACTTTTTTTCGGGTCATTCCCATACCAAGTTTTTCTCTTCATAACTCCTCATTCTTTTTTATAATATTTTTGGCTTGGATACAAAGTCCTTTAGGTCATGTCGTCGTATGAATACAGTTACCTACATTATTTAGGTACCATTAAAATTCGGATGTAACACATTCTAATTTTTTTGTAGTATTTGGCAGCAAATGATACGAGTTAGCCTTCTTGGCAAGTTTCGCTGAGGTGGTAATGGTAGAAACACTACAATAAAATTATCAGCTAAAATAAACTGAACGCGCCTGTTTCAATAATTCCACAATTCCAGGGGCCCAAGTCTGCTTTTTTATAAATTCGTCATTCCAACACGATCCCATTGTCATTTTGCTAAAAGTTCATAATCTGCTAATTCATAATAATCGATCATTGGTCGGTCAATGGTCTCGTAATAGAGTTGTGGTAGAATGACAATATCGAGCTTAAAAGCAATGACTGCACAATGACGTTCTAATGGTACGTCACTGATCAAAGGAACTGTTAACATTTTTGCAGATTATAGCATACGTCAAATATTCATTTGTCAATATTTAGAGATTACCATTCTATGCCACTTCTTCCAATGGAGTGTCAATGGTTGACCATTGGAAAGTCATAATGAAGCCATTATATTAGTAGATTACCAAACTTGTCAAAATCAAGAATTATGAAGTCAATGAAAGACCAATCTGACACTATTGTAATAGCAGACTTGAGGCCCTGTTGTGCAGCCACTTGAGATACAAAACTACACCAATTTTACCTCACTGTGGATATCCACCAGGAAACAATTTGTGAATAACTAAAGCAGCCACTGAACTTCACTCGAAAAATCCCGCTAAAAACACCGCTCTTAATGGTTTTTCAATACACTTACTCGAAAACCCGCTCTTATCCCACCACTTTTAGGCATGCAATAGACTGTTTTCCGCTCTAGTGCTGAAATATCGCGTGTTGTCCCCCGCCACAATGTCATTACATGTATCGCATCAGGCTGGGCGAGCGTCGACCCCCACCAGTCGCCAGTCAACCCCCGTTTATTCATTTCTTCGTAAGTGTATTGAAAAAAGTCGTTTGACACACGTGCAAATTTGTCACTGCAGCCCTCGGGTCCATAACACACTCGCCTACGGCTCGTGCGAATTCCACCTCGGTCGCAATGACAAAACTGCACTTGTATCAAAATGTACTATTCCTTGATTAGTTTTTGTGTTGGCTATTTGCGGCCTGTGTCCATTGCACCTGATCTCTCACAAGCCTTATATCTCAACAAATCGGTTAATTAATGAAAAGCTTTTACGAAAGTAGGAATGTCCTTTAGTATCTAACTGTCGAGTCGAAGGTTTATCTCACCGCATAAGTCCTGCGAGTTAATTGAGTGGTTGTTAGTTGGTTGGAGATAAGCGGACAACCTCTTACGTATTGCAAATTGCAACCTTTACTATGATAAGATTAGCCTGGATTTAGTTGCAATAATTGACGGTAAATTAACAGTGATATCGTTATGTGATTTTTTAGGGTTCCGTACCTCAAAAGGAAAAAACGGAAAACTTTGTTATCCGTCCGTCAGTCTGCCTGTCTGTCAAGACCCTTTATCTCGAGAACGCGTAGAGGTATCGAGTTGAAATTAAAACCATATACTCAGGTCTGCGGTCCCTTGAAGCTGTGAAAAAATTAAACTTCTAAGTTAACGAAAAAAAAAAATTACGACCGTTTATGTCCCAAAAATCGTAAATTTTACACTCCTAAGGAAATCGCAATTCATAGGGTACTTCCTGTTGACCTAGAACCCTGAAATTTGGCATGAAGCAAGGTCTTATAGCACAAGTATAGGAATAAATCGGAAACTGAAAATTTGTAGTTACGTCACAAAAAAAATACTTTTTTTCTATTCGGAAAAATCTTCGAGACTCGATTCGGGAATTGAACTATTTACATAATTTAGTTTGTACGGAACCTTCAGTGTGCGAGTCCGACTCGCACTTGCCCAGTTTTTTTATTATTGATAGGCTTACACTTGACCACTATCTCATCTGATGAAAAGCAATGGTGTGGTTGACGACGATGGAGCAGGCTTGCTTAGAAGTAATTTATTCATTCTTTACTTAAAGACTCCCAGGTCAGAACAATCACAGTTATTTACTATGTAGCGACATCTATGGTGTCACATAAGAACTAATCCTGCATCGCGCAATTAAAGTTCTACGCGCGATTTGAACATATAGAACAGCCCGAAATCATCTATCGGGCAGTTGCCCACCAGACATAACACCCGTCTGGTCGGAGGATCCTCCCTCTTCAACGGAGGTTTGCGGGACTTTACTCTCTGTTATACTATGTACCTACCTCCAAACTTGTGACCCCCGACAATGAACGTCAGCGCAGCCTTCGTGCAGCTACTACCTCGTGACGTCATTCGTGTGTAGCTATAATAAAATAGCTAGCCCATATTGTCCCACAGCTGGGCAAAGGCCTCCCTCCATTCTTTCCAATAATTCTTTGTGGTCTGCCGCGGCCCCTTGTCGCTATGTCTGGGCACCAATCCTGTGTTTTACGGGCCCACAGCTCGTTAGACTTGCGGCAGACCTGTGCTGCCCAGTCCCATTTAAGTTGGGCAGCTTTTTGAGTCACATCAACGATTTTTGTTTTGAAGCGCGTAATGTAGTGTTCCGAAAATGGTCTGTTAATTTAACACATAGTATGTTGCGCTTCACAGCACGCTGGCAAACCTTGAGTTTGGATTTTTAGATGTTAGTCAAAGACTGTGCACCATAGGTCATAATGGGGAGAATACACATGTCCATCAGCTTACGTTCCAGTGACATGGGCAAAGTTCCCTTAAATAGTTCCTTCATGGAAACACAGTATCTTAAAATATTTCTAACGATGGGGAAGATTAAGTAATAATTTGAGCAGAAATTGCTTCGACTAAAGCACTTTTAGATTCTAACGAAAAAATGCTGATGATCACTATTCAGAGTTTTATAGCAACTTTCTGGATTCGTATTATTCTATTACGTTACTACGGAAGGTTTGTTCCATCTTTATTTATACCGTTGTAACATTTGAAAGAACCCGGTCTTATCTATATCTATATGTATAAAAGCAAAATACCACTCACTGATTAATCACGAAATCTCAGCAACTAATATAACTCCTACAAACTTAAAATTTGGCAGGTTCCTTAAAGGGTGTAGACATCCACTAAGAACGGATTTTACGAATCTCCACCCCTAAGGGAGTTTGTATGAAAGTCCTATGTTTTTGAAGTACCTAAGAGATTTAAAATTTTGCACAAATCTTTCTTTTATGTCGTTGGCGAGCACTAAAAGAGGATTTTCCAAAATTCACCGCCTAAGGGGATGAAACGGGGATCCAAAGTTTGTTCGGAGAAACCTACTTTCACGCGGGCGAAGCCGCTTGCAGAAGCTAGTTTAAGATATAGTCTATAAACGCAAGGAGGTTAAAAAAATCTCTCTGATAGTCTGCATACAGTCGTTATTGAACACAGCCCAAAAGGACTGGCACAACATTGGCACTGTGCTCTCACTAAAAAGTGAGAGCACAGTGCCAATGTTGTGAGTAAATTGCGAGTTATTTTTACGTTAATGCGATCGAAAACATTTACCGCGTTTGTTTCTCTGATTGGTTAAGAGCTTGGAGCGAGCCAATCGGAGCGCTGAACGTTATTATAAACGTGTCGATCGAATTCACACTTGGCACTCTGATTCTGAGTGGATTCAGTGATTCCTGGCTCTGATTTTACAATGCAAAAATTTTGGTAACCTTCACCTTATAAACACTCATGGAACTTTTCAATGTGGTCTATAACGATAAAGCGACACTAGATAATAAATTGGCGTGCACCGCCGCAGATGACGCGCGCACGCATCCGCCATTAGCTCGTCTTTGAGTTTACAACTGGCAACATTGACACCGTTCACCTGCCACGTTTACTACTTGACCTTAGCAGTGATGTGCGTTTGTTTATGTTATTGTGTTATTATCTAATAATATTGACATTTTGAAAATAGTAATTGGGGACTTCCTTGACGATCTTGGTTTCTTTCTAATTAGGTAGATATGTAATCTAGTAGGTAGGTATATCTCCGATGTGCTAGAGCTCTGGGAATGTTGAAAAGAGTTACTGTTAGGGTTAATAGGTGGACGCCAAATGAATCCCCCGCTCTTGGGCGGGACGGGAGAGTGTGTTAGGCTTTTACTGATTAAAAACCCACTCCTGTTCCTTCGTTGCCTTTCATACCAGGGCCGAGTCTTCTTTTCAGAAACAGACCCTTGGCCCTAGTAGGCTTCGACCCTGCTGGGCCCCTACGGTTTGCTGACATCTCCTTGAGGCGCGTGTGGAACAGTACGCGCCGTCGACGACTTGGGCTCGGTCCGGACGGTTACCGGACTGTCGGACGGCGAGCTACTCATTGCTCGCCGTCCGCAAGCCCGCGCCTGCGGTGGCCGGTCATCTAGTTTAAAAATGACAAAAAAAAATTGACGTGTAAGTGTTTTTTTAAACCTATTTACAAAATAAATATCATTTATCATTTATAATCCAATTTGATTTGTGTGCTGATTTATTTTAGGTTTTACCTAAGGAAAGAAGAAATGATGGTTTTCTTCCCGTTGCGCATACAATATGATTGCAATTTGCAAATGGTACATATTATTTGTTTATTGCTATTCTTAGATGTATACAGTTTTTATTATTTCATTGAAAGTATGCTCCTGAAAAAAAAATAGAGAAATCGGTTGCAATCTGTCTGACATTTTTCAAACTATTTTCTAGTTTAGATTATTAGAGGACTTTCTATTGTCGTTGCTATAACAATTCGCAAAATGACGCTATTATTGCAAGAATTTCAAGTTATCTCACAAAAGCTAAATCGTTTACAAATCAGCAGATTAATTATAAATTCATTAAATTAAAATAATTATATCATATTTGTATTCAATAATATAAAAGATATAATTTTCTATAGAAAAAAAAAACGTATAAAATTACAATAAATTAGCATAGTATTGAACGTATCCGTTATGATAATAGGATGTGACGTAACGTAGGTCATTGGGAAGGCCGTGGTTGATAAAAATTAGCTAATCGTTTCCATATTTATTATATTTATAATATAAATGTTAAGGAAGTAAGATGGTCGCTTTCACTAAACTGGGTAGAATTAAGTTTAGATATTTGGTGAACAAACTAGTTTTGCCTTTAGTTCGTCATATTTTTTTTAATCGACATGATACAAAATGTTGAGGTTCCCAAATCCAAGTGTTTAAATCTCTATATTTTATGTATGACCTCGCTTAACTTTATTCAGTATCAGCATTAGTATTATATATTTTTTTTAAATTAACCATCTAAAGTTTTGAATGTTATCTATGAGTTTAAAAATTTAGAATACAGGATTCCTTTAAGAGATCGAGTTTTAGATATAAGTTTTTCTTTCTTATGTTTCTTGTTGTAAGTACAATAACACATATAATAAATAAATAAATACAGGAGCAGGAAACTAGATTACATACTTTTAAAATTTAATATGAAGCACCATTTCAACAATTCACAATTTGGCAATATTTCCAACTTTGATTTAGTTGGAAAGATAGGTAGGTAGTAGGTATGTCACCTTTCACCTTTGTTTAGTCTGAGACTGTCAGCATTTGGGCACGCCATAATTATGGCGGTAAGTCTCCTGTTTGAGGAGTGCCACCATTGTGTGCACAGCCCGGAGGACACGGTGGAGCATACGGTAGAGGTGTGCCCCGCCTGGGCAGAGTACTGCCGTGTCCTCGTGGGATCAATCGGCGGCAGCGATCTCTCGCGCCGGGCCTTGGTACAGGCCATGGTCCGGAGCGAGGAGGAGTGGCAGGCGGTCGCCTCCTTCTGCGAAGCAGTAATGCTAGCAAAGGAGGAGGCCGCACGTGCACGCGCGAGGCAACGGTCCTCGCGCCCTAGCCGCTGGGATTCCGATTCCGATTTCCGGCCACCGTAAGCGCGGGCTTGCGGGTGGCGAGCAATGGGTAGCTCGCCGTCTGATCGTCCGGTAACTGTCCGGACCGGGCCCAAGGCGTCGACGGCGCGTAGTGTTCCACGCGCGCCTCTAAGATATGTCATGTCAGCAACCGTAGGAGCCCAGCAGGGTCGAAGCCTATTAGGGCCATGTGTTATCCCCGGGGCCCTGGAACAATGGCAAAGAAGGAACAGGGGTAAGTTTTTAGTCAGTAAAAGCAAGTCTGACACTATCTCCCGCTCCGGATGTCATTAGATGATTTTCCCACTCGAAAAAAAAAGACTGTCAGGATTGTATGTATCTACATATTTACGTATTTTAAGAAAAACTCAATTTAGTTTTTATATTCTTTTATAATCTAGGTTAGCAAAACGGAAACCAAAACAATAGATACATTAAAACTTATTATGAGAGTAGGTAATAATGAACATTAATATCCCAAAACTTTTGTGCTGACAACCGTGTATCCATTCAACATTATAAACATTCTTAAACCACATTCTAAACAATAGATAGATACATATAACAATAACCGGCTTCTGTGCAGATTGGAACGTAATTTCTCAATCCAGGTTCACACACTGCTCATCTTGTGATGTAACAGATAACAATCGGGTTACGCAACCTAAAACGGAACGCATCCGATTTCGGTCTACCGCTAATTATGTTTTTTTTCTACGTGGTTATTTTTATTGTGGTGTATTGGTACCTCCGATGCTTTCTGATTTTGGATTTGAACTTTTTTTTCTTAATCGCAATTTTTGTGCAGCAAATGTATCGAATTCGCCTTCTCGGGAAGCTTGGCTGAAGTGGAATCAGAATTGTCAGCTCCATTTTACCGCTATTTCAATGATTTCACATACTGTTAAATTTTGTGCACACCTGAGGTATAAGACTTAGGGTAAAAATACAACAAAAGAAAAATACAGTCAAGTGACACTAGTGACAGCGGCTAAACGCGATTATGCGAGCCAAACGTCAAAACGCGATTAGTTATATTGGTGAATTCCGCCCTTAGTATACCAATTTTACATCACAATATCCACCAGGCTTCAATTTGCGAATAATTCAAAACATAATTGAAAGTCACTCGAGAAAATTTTGGAAAAACTCTGTATTACAACTTCTTGGAATAAGACTCGTTTTTTAGAACAATAGTCGAAAATGATCTCGATTTGCAGCCTAAAGGTCAGTTCTGATCAATAAAACATTCAAATTCAAGTCGTAGTATCATCTTCGCAACAAACTAAGTATAATAACTTGTCAAAATTTATGCAGCTTATCTATCCAGTTATTCATTTCGGTTCAATTTTAGAATGCTTAGGTACCTGCCTACCTACAAAAAAATTCTACAAGGAAGTGCTGATTTATAAATCACAGGATTGGTTAATATCCGAATAGAAAACAAACAAAAAAATAGGTACGTTAGTGGCCAAAGGAAAATTTTAAAAATATAAAAAATCCTAAATATAAAAACCTTCTTGGCAGTCGGTTGATAAGCAACCTTCTTGTATACAGAGTTTCGACTCGCCCTTTTTGTCATGTGATGCGCTTGAGACCAATCACCTGTAAACGAAGTCAAAGTAAGGATGTCCTGTCGGTCACCACTGTCCAACGTGGCTTGAATTGAACATTTACTGGCGGTCACCATTGTCCAATCCAACATGGCGGTTAATGTGTTCTTCAAAATCTGCAAGATACCTTATCGTCCCTACACTATATTTAATAGGATTATGCAACGTAGTCGACAACTCGGCATGCTTCCTAGTTCGTGTGCCGAATTTCAAAACACTATAAATGGCAGAGCTTGACATTTGAAAAGCTAATGCTGGGACAACGAGCGCATGCCCGATGTTAGTGTCACTTCACTCTTCTAGAAATGAAACGATGATATGAATAATAAAGTTGTTTATTAAAATTTTAAAAAGCAGACTTATTAAAATAAACCAAATGATTATATAACAGTAATAAATCTGAATGAAAATAATGTCCACAAATTAAGATACTGATGAATGTTAGTCAGTGGACTAAATAATGTCAAATTAATGATTAAAAATAAAACAAAGACGGGGCGTTAGACGTTTACACGACGCATGAGTAATGCAGTTAATGAGCTACCAAGAAAGCTATATGTGCAGAAAAAGTAATTGGCAAATAAGCTTGTCTTCAACGTAGTCTTTTAAAGACCACGTTATGTAATATGTAAATATCGAAGCCTTCTTTTATTTTTAAAACGATGAAAAAGTAAAAGAGTCTAGCTTTTATCAGTTTTACAGACAGAATTTGGTGGTATCTATCGTACAGCCTTATTTATAGAAACGCTTATTGCAAATGATATACATATTGTCAGGCGTCATTTTAAAAACAGCATTCAATTTGATAGTTTGCTTGTTGATGTACTGTGATAAATCTTTAGGGGCAGTCGACCGCAGGTTAGACCCTTTGACCTAGGTCTTGAGCTGGCCTAGTGTAGAACGAAGTTTCAATAGAATAACATGTCAGTTTATACTGGCTTTGTTACCACTGATGAGCGGCTATAGCATACCTAATGGTTCTAAAATGATTATCTGTTGGAATCTTCGGCCCCTAGATAGCACATCACTATTTTATGCACAGAGTATGCGGAACTGTCAAACGTCAGGTGTCATACTTCACATTTGCTTGACCATAAACAATGGCACGCGTTGGCAGTTGGCTCTATGGTCATATTATCGTTGAGGGGCTTATTCAAACAATTTTATCATCATCATCTGCCTAGCCTTTGTCGGTTGTTGGGGTCGGCTTCTGGTCTAACAGAATGCAGCTGAAAATTGAATATCATTAGTTTATTTAGTACTTTACAGTATCCTAGACACGTACCTACACTACAGGTCACTAAATTTAAGAGTAACACATTAAGGGAGTGGAGGAGGTTGACGAATTGTGACATTGAACGATACTGGTGGATGAAGTCCTAGATATCCAAAGGTTGACTGGTAGAAATTGCCTTATGGCATTAACTCCGCCTCTGTACTTTTGTGTGCATAAAGAATTAATAAATAAATAAATATCGTGACGACACATTTCAGCATCTAAATCTATACTAGCTGACTCGGCAAACGTTGTTCTGCCGTATAATTTTGAAAGAAAAGAATGGGAGGTGGGGGTAGCGGGTAAAAAACTAGCCTACGACGTATTCCCAGACCTATGAAATATACAAAAAAAAAATCATGAAAATTGGTCAAGTCGTTTTGGAGGAGTTGGATAACAAACAGTGTGTGATACAAGATTTTTATCTATTAGATAAAACGCAAAATTTAAAAAATATATATTTCCAACTCTATACATAGAGATACAGTTAAATATTTTTAAACAATTTGTACTTTATAGAGTAGGTGTATCGTACAAATTATTTTGTTGGTGAGTTCAAAAATTAATTTCGGAACTGCTGTTTTATTTTAATTATTTATGTGACGTTACACTAGTAATTCGAATAAGTAAGTAAGTATATTAGGTAAGGCGAATTCTCACAAATATGACCAGCTGTGTCAAGGATAAAAAGGGGGAGTGGGTCAAAAAATCATGAAATTTGTTATAAATTATCGCTAGCCCCTTATATAACAAATCCATTATTTTTCTAATGATCAACCACACAGAACCTTACATCAGATATATGTATCTACAAAAATTACGATTCATGTCGAAATTCAATGTCCATAAACAATATGAACTATTGTTTCATTGTCTGTGGCGCAGATATTTTTTAATGTAAGTTAACGGTAGCAGACACGAGCCCATTCACTTGTGAGTAGCCATGAGTTACTCATACTGATATAAATAATGACTAATGTTTGTGTATGCAGCTGTTCTGTAATGTAAATACTTGTTTTTCGTCTTTAGTAATATATGGAGCACGTGCACTGCACAATCCAGATCAGATCAGCCCCCCTAGCCAAGTTACAACCGTTTCGTTTCGATTATCTTTTCGTTGATCGCCTCGAGTCAGCCACGCCTCCTATTCCTTTGTTGTGACCACGTGACTGAGCGTTGAGATGACGTCAGAATAAAGGAATCGGAGGCATGGCCTACTCGAGGCGATCGACGAAAAGAGAATCGAAACGAAACGGTTGTAACTTGGCTAGGGGGGGGGCAGATCCTTCCGGCATTTCGTGCAGGAAGGATTTGCTGTAATTAATACTAGTTCTAGGTGGATCACTTCTTGATTTACCACCATATTACATACCGTCGGGAGTCCAGGGTAATTTCCGATTTTTTAAAGACATGTCATCAAACTGTAGGGGTCCAGCAGGACCATTGCCCGCTAGGGCTACGTAGAATTTCTGTAAAGAAAACTCGTGGTCCTAGAACCCAAAGGGCAACTGAGGGACATAGGTGTGGTTTTAGTCAATAAAAGTGTGACACGCTCTCACCCTAGAGAAGGAGAAGTCATTGGATGATTTCCAACCTCAAAATATAATAACATTAGAATGAAAAAATTCTCTTCGAGTTAAGAACAGCACTCATTCGGAGCTGTTCATCATCATCATTTCAGCCGAAAGACGTCCACGGCTGGACATAGGATATGTCGCGATCGCGCTTGTTTCAATGATTCTACTTATTGTCCAGCTGTGTAGATACTTAAGATACTAAACTACACCAATTTTACATCACTAATATCCACTAGGAATCATTTTGCAAATAATTAAAACGACCACTGAATTTCGCTCGAAAAAATGCCGCCAAAAAACCTAAGGTAGGACAGTGATATTATGAACTTCACATAATTATTGGGTATGTAGAAGTACAACTCTATTACGTCTCATGTTCACCTTATCTAAAGTATCTAATACTGTTAATATGTAGCCATTCATATTTACATAACTACATTCAATTCCAGCCTTTACGTACATTTTCATTATTCAACATCACACATTGCCAATAATCGATATTTTACGTCCGAATGTCAAATGAAATCGATTACGATCAGCATCGAGTTGTACAATGGAATTAATTCCTTTATGCGTTTAATGTAGGTTTCAAGGTTAGCACTCGGAAGGTTGTGAATCCAGAGTAGGTTTTTTGATAGCATCCATCTTGATAATATTGAACGAGAGAGGATTTTAAATTATATATATGTCGTGATCTTGATCAGAAGTGGATCACTTTATGACATGGCCAAGTAAAACTGGCCAGATCGTTTTAAAGGTTAATGTTTGATGATATTTCAATCCTCGTTTGGCCTACTTTCTTTAGACCTCTTATTATCATAGAAATCCTACATCAATGATATGGCTAAACGAGGATTGATAAATTATCAAATGCTAACGTTTAAACGCTCTGGCCAGTTTTAGTTGGCCATATCATGATCGATTTTAAGATCTGGCCACGACATAAAATGTATTTTAGGTACATAATAAGTAGATGTTGGTTACAAAGTTATTTTTGGTGGTCACTTTATTTATCCCCTTACAGAATTAGATTTTTTACAGATAAAACTTATGGTTTAATTATTTTTGGTTAAACAATCATAATTTGGATTTGGTCGGGATTTAATTTTGGTTATCATTTACTACTTTTGGTAATACAAAGTGATTTTTTGCCGTTACATTTTACTAGATCTGGTGGTTCGTTATACATAAGCCATACTGTAAGCTAATGCAATTTGTAAGATAGTTTTTTGTCCAGTTTTCCATATTAAAATCATAATGATCGATGTTTACAGACAGTCAGAATATTTATCAATCAAAAAATCTTACTCACTTAAAAGCATGGTAAATAATAAATACGAGATATGATACAAAATATGAAAATAAAATTCTACAGTCCTACCCGTTACAAACGACTTTAAAAAAAAGAGGGAATTTTTTGGTTGAATATTTTGTTTTTTTTTCTTTCTTGCGGTTTTTACCTCAGAACTCCATCATTTAAAAAACCGGAATTTTGTAAATTTTTAAAATCCGATGATGTTTAAAATGGGGAATAAATGTCACAGAAAATATAGCTCAAAACTTCTCCATACTTGTCCTTTCACAAAACTGCTCTATTTTCCCGATTCTTTTATCCAAATCATAAAGCACATTGTTTTTCCATTTATAGCCAGCCTCAATAAGATTACGGCAATTTACGAACTTAATCGACGGAACAAAATCACTATTATTCAGTAGCTGGCTGCAGGGTTGACTAACGCTAACAAAAATAATATTTAAACAATACACAATATGTATTTTGTTGTGAAAGTATATAGCGTGACATCCATGAAAGTGTAATATTATAAAGGCGAAAGTTTGTAAGTGTGTGGGTATATTTGTGACTTTTTTACTCTCGAACGGTTGAACGATTTTGATGAAATTTGGTACACGGGAATGGTAAGTCCTGGAGTAGCACATAGGTTCATTTTTAACCCGGGAGTATTTTCCTTTGGGATAATTTTCTACTATAACGCGGACGAAGCTGCTGGCAGCAGTAAGTCTAAGCCGGACCGAGCCCAAGTCGTTAACGGCGCGTACTGTTCCACGCGCGCCTCAAGGAGATGTCAGCAACAATAGGGCCCAGCAGGGTCGAAGCCTACTGGGGTCATGGGTGATGCCAAAGAGATCCCCGGGGCCCTGGAACAATGGCAAGAAGGAACAGGAGTGGGTTTTTAGTCAATAAAATTCTGACACTATCTCTCGCTCCGGCCAAGAGCGGGGGATGTCATTAGATGATTTTCCCACTCGAAAAAAAAAGCAGTATGTTTAAAATAAAATCTTAGCCTAGGGAAGATTTACAGTAAAACCCTCCCACCTGATCTATGTATTTTTTCCAAATAAAATCAACAAGACTTATTTCCTATCTCCATAATCACATCATTCATCGTTTGTTTCACATACTAACATTTTTAATTTGTATGTATGTATGTATTTATTATTGTATTAATTTCTTTTCTACTTGTTTACCATTAAGTTGTACCTAATATGTTATGTTTCTACACCACCCTAAAGTCGAATGGAAGAAAATGCCTAAGGCATTAAGTCCGCCCTTGTACAGTGTTTCTTACTAAAGTTTTAATAAATACATAAATAAATAATCGTAAAGGTGAATAAGATTATTTTGAATTCACCTGTGTGGTGTATCCAAATAAAATAGAATAAATTTTATGGTAGGTACACCAAAATAGTGACATAACTTTTCATCATCATCATCATCATTTCAGCCGAAAGACGTTCACTGCTGGACATAGGCCTCTCCCAAGCGTCTCCACAACGACCGATCCTGTGCGTCTCGCATCCACCGCACTCCCGCGACTCTCACGTCGTTTTCCGGTGCGCGGTCGCCACTCTAGAACCTTTCGGCCTTATCGACCATCCGTTCTACGAGCAACGTGCCCTGCCCACTGCCACTTTAGTTTGGCGATTCTTCGGGCTATGTCGGCGACCTTGGTTCTCCTGCATCTTATCCTCCATCTTGGTTCATCTTCATCCCTTTCCATTGCCCTTTGGGTGACTGTAAGCCTTCTGATGAGGCCCATTGTAAACGACCATGCGACATAACTTTTACACCAACTTAAATCTATAGGTACAATAATGGTGGTCTTATCGCTGACAGCGATATGTATACTCTTATCTGTTTATGTAATTAACGAAATGTAAACAATCTTGACATTTCTTTTATTTAAAAGTTGTCTAAAAATTTTATGTAAAAATGTTTACAATTTGTTATTTACCTGTACCGATATTTGGTAATTAACTAAATTTAAATAATCTTTGTATGTCTTTTATACGATTTTTTTGAAATAAAAAGACATAACAAGATTGTTTGCGTTTAGTTAACTACCTAAACAAATGGTAGTGTACCTATCTCTGGATGTTCTGTCCGAACTTAAAAAACCTGCAAAGTAAAACAGAATTTCGACTGAGTGACAACCCTTGGTAGGAGTCAATTGAATTAGCGGGTGAACAATAAGAAGTCATGGTTTTGTGGAGCTGTGAGAAAAGATTTGATAAATGAAACTGTTGTTATAGACAACACGTGTTTGATCTTTCAAAGATTTTGACCTGTTGTTATATCATCTGAGATACCTAATATAATAATAATTTATTACACCAGAAAAGTAGTCATGAGACAGTCAAAATTGTGCTTAATTTTGCATCTACGGCCGAATTAGACTAGGGGCCTGTATTTCAGATGGCAGTGCTTCAAACCCTCAAGATAAGTGTGGTTTAAAGTCTACAAATTGACCTTGGTCTGTTGAACCTCAAGCATACGCCGCCCGGCGTTCGAAAGACAATGAGAGATCATTGTCTTCCTATTGTGTCTCTAATTACGGTATTCAAAAGGTTAAAAACAACCGCATTAAATAAAAAATCAATGGTCAGTATTTGATGGCATTATAATAACAGGAAATAGTGATAACTATAACATTTTTGGAAAAGAGAAATTATGCCATTGAGTTACAATTAATGATATGATGGGTCACATCCTTATTTCCTCACACAGGCCCACCTGTTTGGAAGTAATCATCATCGCCTATGTCTTGCAATATCAGGAGTCCGTGAAGTGCTTTAAATATCCGTTATAAAAAAGAACTGAGATTTTAAGATTGTTGTTCAGACGTAAAAAGGTCTTTTTTTAAGGTGGGAAATCATCCGACTTCCGTGGAGCGGGAGGACTTTTACTAACTAAAACAACACCTGTGTCCTTCAGATGCCCTTAACGTTCTAGGACCACGGGTGTTGTCTTCAGAAAATCCCCGCGGCCCTAGCAGGCATCGGCCCTGCTGAGCCTCTACAGTTTGCTGAAATCTTTTTGAAGAGCGCGTGGAACTCTACGCGCAGTTGACGACTTGGGCTTGGTCTAGACGGTTACTGGACGGTCGGACGGCAAGCTACCTATTGCTCGTTGGCTGTAAGCACGGGCTTGCTGGTAGTCGGGGTCGGGGTCGCGGACATAGAAATAGAAAGGACTAAGAGTAGGTACCTAACCCACAAGGCACAACAGAACTTTACATTTTTCTTAAACTGGCACGTAAATCAAAAACAAATTTCGCAGCAAGTAAAACAGTTATTGGCTTCAAAAACATTAAAGCCGTTACTCAAGCACATATAAAATCGGAACATGGACTGACATTCTCCGACACATGTCAAGTAGCCACGTAACTTTGGAGTAGGTACGGAAACTGCAGCAGAATACGAAGTGTCGCGGAAACGGCCGAAGTATTCCGAAATTGAGGTAAACGATACTGATAAGATGTTCATAATTGTTTTGGCAAACATCGCCGTACTGTTAAGTGCGGTTGACATTTCAATTGGCAGGGTTGGCGAACACGTACGAGGCGAGCTACGGTATCAAGGTGCCGAATAGTTTGAAGAAGAAAATATAATAGGAGGGTTTTTTTTTTAAATGATAAACCTAAACTAGTGCATAGAGGCATTTATGCAATGGAACAGTTTCCGTCCCAACTGTAGCACGTCTGTTTACCACATGGCTTGAGTAATCTTCGATGAAATTATTTAAAGTTGCTTTAGTAGTAAGAAACATTTTAAACTAAATTATAAACATTGCTGGATGAGAACTATCAATGGCTATATCACGTTGTATTTGGATCGGTCTATCATCACAGACAGGACTATAGCGAACATCGTACAATTGGAGAGGCGTTTATTAATGCAATTACTCTAGGCCGGTTATGAGAATGTATATTTTTTCTGACTTATAGCAGTTATTAAAATCCTTTTTTAGGGTTCCGTACCTCAAAAGGAAAAACGGATCCCTTATAGGATCACTTTGTTGTCCGTCCGTCTGTCTGTCTGTCAAGACCCTTTATCTCGGGAACTCGTAGAGGTATCGAGTTGAAATTAAAACCAACTCAAGTCTGCGGTTCCTTGAAGCTGTGAAAAAATCAAACTTCTAAATAAGGAAAAAAAATGTTACGGCCGTTTATGTTCGAAAAAAATGTGTATTTCGACAATCTCAAGGGAATAAAAATTCATAGGGTACTTCCCGTTGTCCTAGAATCCTGAAATTTGGCATGAAGCAAGGTCTCATAGCAGAAGTATAGGAAAAAATTATAAAACTATAAATTTGTAGTTACGTCACAAAAAAGAAAACTTTTTTTGCGATTCCATAAAATCTTCTTCACTCAATTGCGGAATTGAACTGTTTTCATAGGTAAGTTTCTACGGAACCCTCAGTGCGCGAGTCCGACTCGGACTTGCCCGCTTTATTTTTGTGGTCAACCCTGTCAGAGAAAGTGTCCCATCCACTCATTGTCTTGATACGGATCGTGCATCTATAAACACTTCCTTACTGCCGACAATAGCCGATGATTGCCGAAGCGACGCAAGCGCATTTCCGAAATGCGATCTACTTAGATTACCTAACCGTGAAACGTCTCCTGAATACTGCTGACTAATAATGTGTGACAGCATGTGACGTATGACGTAACGTAATGAAGTCTCTCGTTAGGCACAATAGGCGCGTGTTACGTTGTGCAGCATGGTACGCCATTGTGATTGGTCGGTCAAAGGTTAGGTGACGGTCCGTCTATAAAGTTTAGTTCCTTCTGAAGAAAGGGGTTTTCTTTACCAGTTTCCGACAATGGCGGAAGTAATTGTTAGCTAAGAAAAATCTTGCGTAACGAATGATTACTTACTTTCATTATGGTCACAGATATCCGATTATTGTCTTTTTCTACCACTCAAGTCCCAAGCGAACGCCAGGGTTCGCGCGTGATTTCGCGCCATTTCGGTTAAATGCATAGATTATAAAATATTGAGCGTTTTATTTATATGGTATTTATCCAAGAACGTAAATAAGAAGTTCTTCATAAAGTAGTCTGTAAATATTGAAAATAAGCAAACCTTTCCGTTATTCCCTTACTTATAGATAAATCCGCGCGATCCGGGAAGCTAATCATTGATCTATACAGCTAGGCTTGGGGAAGATCTATGCGTCCACAACGTCTTTCTGCTGAAATGATGATGTCGATTGTATTGGCCTACATACTTAGCCTTGCACATAACACGACATGGATGTGGTGTTTTTTTTATTCTTTTTTATTCTTGATAGGTTCGCGCTTGTCCGCTATCTCACCTGATGGAAAGCGACGATGCGGTCGACGATGGAGCGCGCTTACCTAGAAGTAACCTATTCACTCTTGACTTAAAGATTCCCGGGTTGTAGCCATCAGGAAACACAGATTCCGGCAAGGAATTCCACTCCTTAGCTATACGCACTATGAATGTGTTCCCAAAACGTTTCGTGCGTATAGGTGGGATGTCCACCATGTATCGGTGGCGCATTGCCGTACGCCTGGTGGTCCGATGATGGAACGGGCTAAGCGGAATTAGGTTATGCAATTCCTCGAAAAGCAACAACAATGGTGTTATATGCCCGTAAGGTTAAGTATATATTTTAGCCACCTAAACCTTTTTTTTTAAATTTATATATATTTCGTGGCCAGATCTTAGATTTGATCACTTCATGATATGGCCAACTAAAACTGGCCAGATCGTTTAAACGTTAAAGTTTGATGATATGTGTCAATCCTCGTTTGGCCATATAATTGATGTAGGTTTTCAATGATAATAAAAGGTATAAAGAAAGTAGGCCAAACGAAGATTAAAATATCATTAAACTTTAACGTTTAATACGATCTGGCCAGTTTTACTTGGTGGCCATATCGTGAAGTGATCAATTTCTAAGATCTGGCTATGACATATGCATCTATTTACTGTTCTTAATATGTAGATATGCATTCTATTTTAACTTTCCTAACCTATTTTTACTCACAGTGTCTACATCGTCACCCAACTCTCCTGTCACTGGTCTCTTGGAAGAAATTTCTTTAGGAATAAGCAGCACCTTGTGCTCTCCTATCTGTATTTGTTCTTTTAGTTTTTAAGTGTTCGTGTGTACGTAAATAAATCAAAATATTTGAAAACTAGACCACTTCCAACTAGCAGTTTCCACATGATGATAGTCTTTAATTTCTCACTCCGTTAGCTATTCCCATGATTGTCAACTTTATTTGGGTAAAACTGTTTGTCTATAGGCGCTATTATATGCGAAAAACTGTAAGCGTCGCCGCACACGAGCCACCGGCCACAACCACAAAACGCCGCCTGTAGTTCTCTTACTTACATTTTATATGGATTCGCCGCACACGGTTGACGCCGGTGGCCGCCACACGCAACAAATCGCCGCTACTCGCTTCTTGTGGCCCGAACTGGCCACTAAACGCCGATACAAAACGCCGTCACACGCCACTCGCGCATTTAAATCTTCTTCATCAGAGTCTATTATGATACTGCGCGTATGGGTTAAAAAAAGTAGCAGCCACCGCTTCTAGCTTTTCGTGGCGGCGTTTGTAGTTGTGGCCGTGGCCCGTGTGCGGCTGCGGCGACACTATATGTATAGTGATGGTGGAATGACATCGCATTACAAAATGAGGAGTATGTAGGTTATTAAACTTGCCACATAGACTGCTTGCCTGCGCCCAGCCGTTAGCAAGGTGAGGTCATTAAAGAAATTCATTGCGTCTAATGTTTAGTTTTTTGTCGGTTCACTGTGCTAAGTAGTTCAAGAATTTCAGTTTTTGTGCCACAAATCTGAATAGCAGAACAAAGATTTTATCCGCATTTTAACTGTTTTCCTCTCATGTGTCGCAAAACTGTTTTTTGGCCGCTTGATGAGGACTAATAACTGTATGATCTACTTGCGCTTTCAAGTCATGCAGTCTTTGATCTTCCTTTTTTTAAATCCATTTGTTAAGCCTCCGGTAGGAGGTTATTCTTGTTTTTATTCTTATTTTTTATATAAACTTCTAAACTAATGTTATAAATATGTAAGATTTGTATGTTTGTATTTAAGTTTGTAATTAAAGTTAAAACCAACTGGACTGTTGTTATAATGTTATTTTAGCCCAGAGTAACATAGGGTCAGAGTAACATACATAAAGCATAAAGAACATACTTAGATAAAAAAAATACATTCAGCCGAACATAGAACCTATTTTTTGAAGTCGGTTAAAAACTTAAAACTACTTAAATAGGTACAATAAATATATGTGAACAGTACATAAAACACATACAATTCTCTAATACACATTTATTTTTGCTACCTTCAGAGGCCTTGGCTAATTATGAATTATTTTTCGACTATATTAATTGGAGCATAGTCGGCCTAATAATGTTCCCACTGTTGGAACTCAGGCCTCCTCTTAGGACAGGGAATGGGCCGTAATCCACCACGCGTTCCCAGTGCGGGTTGGTGGATGTCACATGTCTTCGAATTTTTGGTTCTAGGACATGCTGGTTTCCTTACGATGTTTTCTTTCACCGTTGAGAGCAGTGGTGATGAAATAAATTATACAAAGTAATGCGCCTGGCTGGGTTTGAACCCGCGACCTACAACTCGTAAGTCGGGGCCGTTACCACTCGACCACCATTGCTCAAACTACTATATTAATTGGAGCACTTCTATTATATCGTCAACCTTCAGCTTCTGGCCAAAATACCCTATAACCTGGAAACAGATATAGAATTTCCTAACCGGACACATATTAAATAACTCCTCAATATGGAAGGCAGTGTCATTTGGCCTACCAGTTTTATTAGTCAATTTAATAAATAATGTATCTAAGTAATTTTTTTGCACACAGCATAAGTGTTATCAGCAGTTACCGTAAAAGGAGGTCCGTTATTAAGTTCATGTCAATAAGAACTAGTGATAGACCGAAACACGGTTTGCAGCCGAAACTGTGTTTTCGGCTTTTTCGTTTCGGCCGAAACCGAAACCAAAATCGAAATTGACGCGGTAACAGAAAAACTGTAAAAAAAATTGATTCTGGTTTTGTTTGTTATTTAACACCGACTTTCGACAATAACGTTATTTTGTAGTTGGTAATTTTTTATATGTAACAATAAACACTAAAACGTTCAAAATAACTTTAATTTTGGAAGTCGATGTTTAATGGTTTTTTATTTCACACTTTTAGTTGTGACACCCCTCAGCTAAACCCAAATAGTGTTCAAATTCTATAGTAAAATACCTGCAGAGCATAACCATTAAAACCACTTATGGCCAGATTATCTACATCTTATGTCAATTCCAATAAGCCCAAACACTGCTAGAATACATTGCTTTATTATGAAGTTCCCGTACCTACTTTCCACCTTGCAGAGCCATCTTTAGATCAGTTCGATGGTGCCTTATAGCTAAAGTACATCTCATGACAATTCTAATAAACCCAAACACGGCTAGGATACATTGATTCATTACGGAGTTCCGGTGTATACCTTCCGGTTTCATCATCATCATCATCAGATCAGTTTGATGGTAACATTTTCATCAGAACCATTTATTTATTTGTATTGACATAGTTGCTAAACTATTTTCATTGTGATATATGTGAGTGTGAAGTTCCGTTGGTCAATAAATTGTGGTCTTCTAATTCAGTCCCATTTCATCAATTAATGATACTTTCTGACTGCAGATGCTTGAGTTCTCGATGAATATACCAAGATCACTATAATAAAGTAATATTTCGATACAGTTATTCCTAACTTTATTTTGATATAGCTATAATAATATAATAATAATAATATATTCCACAACTATCACACAACGCCGTCTAGTCCCAAGCTAAGCAGAGCTTGTGTTATGGGTACTAAACAACTGATAAACATACTTATATATTTCTAAATACATACATATATAGATAAGCTATAGCTTTCATAAAACACGAAATAATTAAATAAATTGATTATTTCATAAATTACAATGTAACACACATAGACGAACGAGTCAGTTTGTTTTTAGGTATCTGTCACAACTGTCAGCTCAAAGACGCTAGTTCCGATCGTGTCGAATATTCGGCCACTTTTTGGCCGAAACCGCAACACCAGTTTTTTTGGGACGAACTTAAAAGTATATGTATATGTACGTACCTACTAGCTTGTTGTCCATGCTCTTGAATGCTGAGGACTATGCCACTAGGTCTTGGTTTTAGGTCTGGGTCTCCACTTGGCTTAGATAGCTGCATACATTTGGTCAGTACGTACATTTAAAATAGGTTTACGTGATGTTTTTTTTTTTCACTTAGAGTTGGCGTCAAGATGGATGTACCTTATGTCGGTTAGAATCTGGATGGGGGTGATATAAGCACTATGGGATTGGTTTTTGTTAGCTGGGCTTGAAGAAGTCACTTATAGGACTTTCTACACTTGAAATATCTTTGGCGTGAGGTGGAATTTTGGTAAGACGTGACAATAAATGTATGCTAGGCTAACAACATGATATAACCAATACACCCACGAAATCAAACATTCCCACATTCTACATCCATGGACAATTTTCACTGTTCATAGGCGTCCATTACACGATAGGTATTGCTGTCAGTTTTACCACAGTCAATTTTTTGATTGACGAAAATCCTACCGTCTAATGCGATGATTGACGTTTGCATGACGAAAAACGGAAACACAGAATCGAATTCAGCTGGGAATTTATTTATTTATTTATTTATTTATTAAAACTTCATGCAACATAAAGGTACAAAGGCGGACTTAATGCCTTAGGCATTCTCTACCAGTCAACCAAGGGTAGTGAAGAGAAAACATGGTAGGTGCATAAAAAAAAGAAAAGAATAATACGAAAACAAGGGATCAAATGTATAAATACATAAAATAAACATACACAAATATTTAATATAATATAAACCTACATATATATATGCAAAAATATATATTATTCAATTATATTGAATTCAATTTCTCTAATTCAGATTCGTCCAATTTCTGATATTCATATTTGAAATAACTAACAGAATATATCTCTAACAGATACCCAAGTACACAAATGAACCAGGTTTCGACAATTCTTCGCCACTGTTCTGAATATAAACATACTAAATTAAGACAATGGATGTTTGTGTTTTGTTGTAGCTATTTCTAAACAACAAACAGTGTCTGTCACTAAAATAAAAACAAGTCCCCTTCTTCGTGGTCTCCTTTAGAGGGAGCGACACTAAATCACTGTCTGTGATGTGGTCTAAAAGTAGAGTGGTGTGGATAGATAGGGCGCCAATGCGTCCGTTCCGACGCGTTTCCTGTGCAGGCGCAAGATCTGCTATATATGTGAGTAGCTATATTAGGTTAATGTCTTTAACAAGTACTTAAACGATAGATAACGATAAGTAGAAGGTTAACACCGGTAATTAGTCAATTAGTCGTGCAAATGCTGGCGTATTTATGTCAAGCCGGGGATTTTAACAAAAATAGTCAGCAAATTTTAGCCTCAGATATATGACGCGCAACGGTCAATCAACGTTGCGCTGAAACGTTACCCTGTGTCCCGCAACTTGCCTCAACATTTTACAACGCATTTACTTTACGCGGGACATGTAGTTGGACAATTTGTCAGCGTTACGCGTCATTTTGGGGGACATTTTGTCTCCGAATGTATCTAAGACTTTAAACTTCACTAACACTGTATGTGCACGACAGCAACAAGTCTGTACCTGCTACTGTTAAGTAAGTACCTATATTTTGCACATCACTGTTACCACGCTAGAAGCGCGCGGCCATTGTGCTCCAGGGACCCACGTGCGAGCCTCGCTACCTGCTTCCACAGCTGCTCGACCCAAAAGCATTCCCACGCTGCGCAGCCATTGTACTCCAGGGTCCCACGTGCGAGCCTTGGTACCTGCTACCCCAGCTGCTCGAACAAAAGCATTGCGCGCCCGAACCGCGCTCATTGGTTAAGTTTTTAGTCCGTAATATTGTAAACTTGTATAAAAGGAGGTGCATGGTAAAAATATATTCATTCTGTTTTGGAGTCTCACGAGTCTTACTTCCATCCCCAAAGTCGACGTGATTCTACCCAGCTACGGAACTGGTTTATGCCTGCCGGCTGGAGTAGATATCACACCCGACGTACTCCTCACCCAGCTACGGACCTGGCCCTAGGCCTGCCGGCTGGTACGACGGCATAGTCACAGCCATTTCCATGAGATCACTGCCCTATCCCCAAGGGTAGTGACCCCGACGTGATTTCAATATCAATATATACAGTCCACTCGATACACTGTATGTATCTGTCACAAAACCCAAAAAGCGATCTCTGATTGGTGTGATGTCACTTCTTCTTCTTCTTTTCGTGTCGATGTACTCTAACTAAATTTTTTCTGACCAGTATTTGGCAACCTCTACGGCTCTGTTATTGGCCTGGTATAGATCCTGAAAACTGCAGGTGGTTGTGCAGGATGGACAGCATAGCAAATGACGCATGTCCTATGCAGCGGCACCACACTGGCACTGTGTTAGAGATGGGTCAAGGAAGCCTCATTTGGCCAAATTGTTTTTACAGCGGACAACCTGGGTCCGCAGTCAATGATGTCAGTGCTGGTGTTCCTCAGGGTGGCGTTCTTTCTCCTCTTCTTTTTACTTTACCTTTATGAAAACTGTTACTAAGGTATTATTTTTTCATAACGCAATTTTGCTGACTTTACGATGCATATTTTTAACTTGTCATCATGTATTTCACAATTTATTTATTCGAACGTCCACACACATTATTGTATAACATACAACATTTATTGTACGTACAGCCAAGGAGTGAAATTCCCTGCCGGAGTCTGTGTTTCCTGATAGCTACAACCTAGGTAGGGGTCTTTATGTTAAGAGTGAATAGGTTATTTCTAGGCAATCGTGCTCCAACTTCGACCACATCATCGCTTACCATCAGGTGAGATAGTGGTCAAGCGCGAACCTATTAAGATTTAAAAAAAAACACACATAGACTAACGAGTCAGTTTGTTTTTAGGTATCTGTCACAACTGTCAGCTCAAAGACGCTAGTTCCGGTCGTGTCGAATATTCGGCCACTTCTTGGCCGAAACCGCAACTCCAGTTTTTTTGGTCGAAGATATCTATGGTCGAACGTATAAGTATTATGTACATACGTACTACTAGTTTGTTGTCCATGCTCTTGAATGCTGCGGACTATGTCACTAGGTCTTGGTTTTAGGTCTGGGTCTCCACTTGGCTTAGATAGCTGCATAGCCTATTAATAATAAAAAAAATGAGTTTTTATGATGAATTTATTAACGGATTATGATTCCGAAAATGATTCGACTTGGTAGATCTTTCAAATATCAAGGATCTTCTCAAATATTTTAGATATCTACGTATTTAGTCTACTATATTATTACTATGCCTGGCCTGTTGGTCTAGTAGTTAGAGACCTTGACTGCTATGCCGGAGGTCGTGGGTTCGATTCCCACCCAGGACAAATGTTTGTGTGATGAGCACGATCATTTGTTCTGTGTCTGGGTGTAATTTATCTATAATATGTATGTGTTTAGAAATATATAAGTACGTTTATCAGTTGTCAAGTACTCATAACACAAGCTCTGCTTAGCTTGGGACTAGACGGCGTTGTGTGATAGTTGTGAAATATTATTATTATCTAGGAAAACGTGCAGTTTTTCTTAGCTCTGGGCTAGTTTTTAAGCTACATTAACGGGCCAAGCCAAGTCAATGTAGCGTGTTGTGAGTAAATTTAAGGTGAAAAATGAGTATTATGTGGAGAAATTTCATTTTCTTCGATCTGCATGAATTTTCTCACTATTCTGCAGGTGTTTAAAATTGCAGCCTTTTGGAGGGTAATGTAAGTTGAGTCTTTCAGATCTATTAGTTTGAGGCTGTGGTGGAGATGATGAGGTATGATACCCGTAGTGGAGACAACAATGGGCACTACGTACACTTTTTCTTGCCTCCAAATTCTGGTCACTTCTTCTTTTAGTTCAGCATATTTACTAATTTTCTCACCTATCGTTTTTTGCAAATTATGTGTATTAGGTACTGCGATATCAATTAAGTAAGTGATTTTATTGATTTTATCTTGTAAAGTTATATCTGGTCTATTGTAGTGAATGGTCCTGTCAGTCAATATTGCGCGGTCATAGTACAGTTTGTGAGTTGTATTTTCTAAAACTTTTTGTGGTGCATATTTGTAATAGGGAGTATTTGTATCCTGTATGAGCTTATATTTGAGTGCTAGGTTTTGATGGATGATATTTGCTACCTGATTATGTCTATATGTATAATCCGTCTGTGTGAGTGTGGTGCATGCCCCTGTTATGTGTTGAATAGTTTCTGGCTGAGTGTGACACTTGCGGCATTTATCATTAGTCATCGTGGGGTCTTTAATGATGAACTTTCTGTAGTTTTTGGTGTTTATGATCTGATCCTGTATTGCAATAATAAATCCCTCGGTTTCCGGAAATAAAGTACCTATTTTAAGCCATTTATTTGATGCCATCGTATCTATATGAGATTGCTCTAAGTCATGGGGGTGACGTCCATGAAGCACTTATTATTATTATTATTATATTTATTTATATTTAAATACATACTTTATACATTTTTAAATATTTCCTTAAAAAAACATATTAAAAAAAAACATTTAAAAATATAAAAAATAGTAGCCCACCGGCATCGGGAACAGGGTCCAAGCTACCGGTGGTCAGGGCTCCGGAGAGAGGAACCTCCGGACAATACGCGCCGTGTCTAAGAGTACTGCTTTCTGGATCAAGCCCTTGATCCAACTGCTTAACGAGAGCCTCCTTAGATGTTGGTCGAGGCTCTTTGATATTAATCCATTGGCCGTCACGACTATCGGTACAATGACTGCTGTATCCACTTCCCACATGTCGACAACCTCGCGAGCCAAGTCAAGATACTTAGTTTGCTTATCTTTCTCAGCTTTCACGAGGTTGTCGTCATGAGGGACCGCTATATCAACAATCACTGTACGACGCTCTAGTCGATCTATCACCACTATATCAGGCTTATTGGCAACAATAGTCCTGTCAGTGATGATAGATCGATCCCAATACAACGTGATACTGCCATTGTCGAGAACTGGGTCGGGCACATACTTATAGTACGGTACTTCTGATTCCACAAGATTGTATTTAAGAGCAAGTTGCTGGTGAATAATCCTGGCTACGAGGTTGTGTCTATGCAAATAGTCTCCGTTGGCTAGGTGAGAACACCCAGAAATAATGTGTCGGATTGATTCCCCGGGCCGGTGGCATGCCCGACAGATGTCAGCCGTACCGTCCTTCACAATATATTTCCGGTAGTTGTTCGTCATCACAACTTCGTCCATTATCGCACAGACAAAACCTTCGGTTTCCCCGAAGAGGTCACCGAAGCGCAGCCAGGATACAGACGCTAATAGGTCTACATCGGGTCCATGTAGAGCCCGGTAAAAGCGCCCGTGAAGCTCCTTACTCTGCCATACTTCCCTGCGGTCATTAGTATCCAGTATTATAGGTTTGCGCCAGTTCCCGTTAGCCAAGGAGAGCGGAGTGAGGCCCTTGTCCACCGCTACCACATCTCGGTGCATACCCACGTCGGTTTCTAGGAAGTATTCCCTGAGACTGCATACCTCGCGGTTGTGTAGGGTCTTAGCATTTAAAAAGCCACGACCCCCACATTTCCGCGGGATATACAGTCTCATCACCGATGACCGTGGGTGATGCATTCGATTTGCGGTAAGCAGTGTGCGGACCCTCCTATCCAGGGCGTCAAGTTCTGTCTGAGTCCATTTGAGTATGCCGAAAGAATACATCAAAACCGGCATGACCCAACCGTTGAAGGCGCGCACCTTATTCCCACCTGATAAGAGACTTTTTAGTACCCTATTCAGGCGGCCAAAGAAGCGCTCCTTCAACGATTGTTTCATGTCAGCAGCATTGATGCCTAACGCTTCCGACATACCCAAATACTTGTAAGTTTCGGTTGAGCAGAGGGATCTAAGGTATATGGAATCCGAGAGCTGAGTTCCCACGGATTCCATAATCTCCCCTCGCTTTACATGCATGACTGCACATTTATCCACACCAAATTCCATCCTGATGGCGCTACTGAAGGTTTCAGTTACCTTCAGTAACTCCATCAGGTGCAAGTTGTTGGGGGCAAAGAGTTTCAGATCATCCATGTAAAGAAGGTGAGATATAACCTGACCACCTCTTTTCAACCGGTAGCCTAAGCCCGACCCCTCCAGTAGTGTGCTAAGAGGGTTCAAGGCTAGACAAAACCACAGTGGACTCAGACTGTCGCCCTGGAATATGCCACGCTCAATCCTTATCGGCTCGCTGTTCTCCCGAATCTGTCGACATCCCGGATAGTGAAGGACTGTTCTCCACTGCCTCATACATGACATCAGGAAGGTGCGCAGAGTTGTATCAACTTTATAAAGTTCCAGCACCCTCATGAGCCATGTATGAGGAACAGAGTCATAGGCCTTCTTATAATCTATCCAACATGTCGACAGATCCTTTCGGGAACGTCGAACCTGTTGGCTAATGGCCATATCTATGAGGAGCAGCTCCTTAGTACCGCGGGACCCGTTCCTACATCCATTCTGAGAGGCAGACATGATAGAATTTGTTTCAATGTGAGTATTAATTTTAGCTCTCAGTATGGATGTAAGAACTTTATAGACCGTCGGTAAACACGTGATCGGTCTATAATTTTTAGGATCCGCAGTACTACCTGATTTATGGAGCAGGTGGGTTATTCCAGTCGTCAAAAACTCGGGTAGCGACCCTGACTCTAAGGCAGACTGGAACTGAGATGCCAAGCGAGCGTGCGACCCTTGAAACCATTTTATCCAGAAATTGTGCAGTCCGTCCGGCCCTGGAGATTTCCAGTTAGGCAGCGGGCGGACTGCACGAGCTACATCTTGGGGGCTGATGGTAATTGCCCCCATTTCTGGTAAAAGATCGCACGTGCGTTCGACCTCTCGAATCCAATCACCCTCGATGTGACTGACAGGTACCGACCAGATTCTGCGCCAGAATGAACACATGGCGTCATCATCCGGTAGGCGCGTATCAGTCACATCTTGGTCCGGTCGCTCCCAAGTCCTGTAAACCCACCTTTCATTGCTTTGGAATGTGCGATTCTGAGTGTACCGCTCCACTCGCCGCTTGTACCGTCGAATACGGCTCGCCCATGCATAAACCTTCTGCTTCAGGAAGTCGATACGCTCTGTGACGCAGGGCAGATAATTTTGAGGGCTAATATCAGTCCCCAAGAATGCCCGCCTCACAAAGCGCATCACCCTAGGGCGAGTGTTGCCCTCCCTGAAGCAGATAAGCTTGCCGATAAGTGCTCTAGCCTCGCCGATACGGCGCTCTATCCTGCGTTGCCAAGCTGGTACAGCTGGTCGTGTAGCTCTGTCACAGTTAGGGAACTTAACGTGAGCTACACGACATGCCGCTGCAGCCGCACAGTACAAGATCGAGTGGGTATCAGCGAGGTCTTTGCTGCTATCAAAACAATTTGATAGCTGTGAATCTAGAGCACACACCAGCGCCCTATTTCTTTTTAACCGACTTCAAAAAGGAGGAGGTTATATGTTCGGTTGAATGTATGTTTTTTTTTTTTTTTTTTTATGTATGTTCACCGATTTCTCGGTCAATTGTGGACCGATTTTGAAATTTTTTTTTTTTGATTGAAAGGTTATGCTTCCAAGTTGGTCCCATAGAAACATTGTTATGATCTGATCATGAACTTCGTAGATATGGAACAGAACTCCTCATGGGATCACAGCAGAACTGTCGTAACAAGTAAAATTGCTTTGTTTATACGTGTAGTCGATGACTGACTGAAAGAAGAGGGGTAATATATCGAACTGATCTGATGATGAAGCCTGAAATTAGGCACCGGAACTCTGTAATAAATTAATTTAATCTAACCGTGTTTGGTATTATTAGAATTGTCATAAGATGCACTCTGGCTATAAGGTATTTAAGTATGGCTGAGGGGTACTTTTTAGTGTTGGTACCATAACTAAAAAGTGAAAAATAAAAAGCTTTTTACAAAAAAAAATACAACCGACTTCAATGTAAAAAACACTGAAAAGTGCAAAATAACTTTAATTTCGGAAGTCGGTGTTAAATAACGAAGAGACAAAACTATTATAGAAACACCGACTTCCGAAATTAAAGTTATTTTGCACTTTTCAGTGTTTTTTACATTGAAGTCGGTTGTATTTTTTTTTGTAAAAAGCTTTTTATATGCATGGGCAAACGTGGTAGACGAGGTCTAAGCCCTGGCGGTGTGGAGCGATACTCTCGAAATGCGTCCTCCAAAGCGCTCCTCAATCGTTTATTGCATTGGGTACTCACAGATATAGCCGCGTCATCATCGGCGTCACCAACGTGGTCGGGTCGCGGTAAGGCACTGGGTTGAAGTTGCACCGCGGCCGGTGGTGTAGCAGATGAGGCACGGCTTCTCTGTGATTCCGAGCGAAGTCTGTCAAGTACGGCGTCATCCAACATACGGTTACGCTGGATGACCCGCACCTGATCCGATAGACGTTGGGCCGAAACGTTGACAGTTGGCTCAAGCACCTGAAACAGAGAGAGCATCCGACCACGGTACGCAGTCAAGTTACTTCCCCCCTCTGTAGCCCCAAAGTATGAGCGCATGACATTTTCATTAATGGATTGTGTCCATCGCATGCGCTGCACACTTCCACCGGCAGCGGGGACCCTATCAGAGGCCGGAGGGCCTCGAGGTCTCAAGCTGGCCGGAGGTCGGCCTCTTCCCCGTCGACGCGCAGGTGGTGGTGTTGTCGGCGGCGAGAAATATTCGTCGCTCGAACTCGACGCAACTGCAGCTGCCGGAATCACTGGACTCACGGCTGGCGCTGATCCGGCTGCGAGGCGGAGCTGAGCGACGAACCCGAAGATGTTGGGTGTGTTTCTTGTTCTCGTGCCCGGCTTCTCGTCAGCATTTCATAATAATTTCATCGCCAAGTCATTGTGTATTTACATTTTTGTTCGGTGGTATTTGTTGTTATATGGTGATGTGGTTTGATTTTTTTATTTTTTTCGGATGGTTTTTCGGTGGTTTAACATTTTATTCGGTCTATTATTTAATTAAATTTAAGGAAAAAATTCGGCGAGAAAAAATTTGTTGTCAGTCATTTTGACAGCCGGGCCACAGATTATTTTATTATTATTATTATTAATATTATATGTCATCTCAGATTAAGTTGTCTGTTAACTTTTTTACATAACCTAGCCTAGCTATGACTAGCAATGACTCAAGACCGTTACTCCATATTTTTGGGGGATTTCTTAGTCTCTTTTTTCTATGAATCAGTATTATTAAATCATGTATAGATATCATAGAGTACTTGAGAATTAGACAGCACTTGAGATTTGATAAAATTCTATACATAAAGGTAACGGTAAAAATGATGTCATATTGCAGACAAATAAAAAACGTGATGGTAAGATGACGGGGACTTTTGAAGTCACTACGTCATTTACATGGTGTAACTTGAGAAAAAGAGAGAAAACAATTGGGATTTGCATGAAAAAAGTATTTGTAACCAGTATATCATTAAATATACAAAAATATAATACTAATTGTAGAAATAATGTCAAAATTGGTAGAAAAGCAAACGAGATACGAGTATAATAATTTTAAACAAACATAATTTATATCTGTCTCTCTCGTCAAGACGCCGTTTTCTATCGGGGCCGTACGGGCGTGAATGCGTGATGGACTGTGACGTCAAAGTCCATGTCGTACGCCGCTTTCTTATCAGCAGCTTTGAAGCTTTATAATTTCGTTGTTGATAACGATTTTTTTTTTCATATTTGTTTACTAGAGATAAAAATTATTTAGCATTTAAAAAAAATATGTATATTCTTTCCCTATTGGAAAATACCATAATCTGAAATTAAGTATACTATGTTATGTCATGTCGAATTTTCGAAATAGATACGAGACGCCATATTTAACAACAAAAAAAAAACACTTCTCGGTTGTGTCAGGCCAAACTGAATGCTGTAACCTGCGTCAGTACATCCCACCATCTTACTTCCTCAGCCAAGTGCGTAGCGTCGAAAAACGAGCATTAAGGCTATAAACAGATGGCCTTCATTTGACTGCACGCCAGCTGCAAAATTGTAGATTTTTTGCAGTTTTTATAACTACACTGAAATTACTTGTATCAATGACCGTGAAGTCCATTCGTCAGAACTGCTGCATGCTAACTGCTCGCTATACGCGGACGGCGCACTCAGTCGGCGTACAGTTCAAATGCAGCCCGTCCTCTAAGAGCCTACCTTATCAGCCCCCCTAGCCAAGTTACAATCGTATCGTTCGTGCCGAACGCCTCGAGTAGGCCACGCCTCCGATTCCTTTGTTCTGACCACGTGACTGAGCGTTGAGATGACGTCAAAACAACGGAATCGAAGGCGTGGCCTACTCGAGGCGTTCGGCGCGAACGATACGATTGTAACTTGGCTAGGGGGGCAGATATGGCCATAGATGTGTCATACCTTTTTTTGTTTTCGAGGGAAAACCTTCTTAAGGCTCCTGGATTTTGGGGATTAGCCCTGGGAGTATGGGATTTTTACCTCACTAAAACCACCCCGGTGATACCTCTTAAAAGACCATTCCGAAACCCCCCCTGTGCAACGCCTGTTAGGGCACATCCCTGAGGAGACTGTACAACGGTCTCCTGTGCCTCATTTTGCACGGCAGTACGTGATCACTGTGCCATCGTCTTCCTTGGAATTACTCGATGGGTGGGCAGAGTCCCCACTCTGAGCGCCCGTGGATCCAAAGTCCCACCTGCATTGAATGATGCAAAAGGGGTTTCCACGTGTTATGCATCGAGGCGTTTGCCTCCCCAACGCCTTCTTCTCCGAGTGGGATGAGCTCTCTCACGGTCCCGCTCGGCCGCCTGCTTCTGGCCCATTATGATCTCACAGAAGGAACTTCCTTCCAGTTTTCTGGCTCCACCAGCATAGCCTTCACTACTGCTGGTAGAGATAGATTCTGCCCGATCCTGTCGACCAGGACTCGTCGCTCAGTAGATGTTTCATACCCCACTGTGGTCTGACCAAACTGTAAGGAGAATACTTTATGTTATTTATTTATTTAATCTTTATGCAACTAAAGGTACAAAGGTGGAATAAATACATACATATACATACGATAGATAAATTACACCCAGACATAGAATAAATGATAGTGCTCATCACACAAACATTTGTCTTGGGCGGGACTCGAACTCAAGACCTTTGGCCTAGCAGTCAGGGCCACTGACCGCTATACTAGCAGGCTAGTCCAATCAGGCATATCTCTAAAGGATCATTATTTTTCATAGAAAGTTCCTAAAGAAAAAAGTAAATTAAGTGTACCTACATTGAATTGAAACTGAAATGAAAGTAAATCGTTTAAGAGTTGGGAGTAATCGCAGTAATTATGCTATTTACAAGCACTTTCAGTGCGCTGTTGATGACGGTGTTATTAAAGTATTAAACAGTGTAATCATTTACTATCCGTCTGGTTTACAGCAGGGTTTTCACTAACAGTCCCCTGTCTTAGCGTGTTCTTCACATCACATCCATGCTATGTAAAAATAACCGACTTCACTAAAAAATACACTAAAAGGATAAAAATAACTTTAATTTCGGAAGTCGGTGCTAAATAAGAAACACATAATACCAAGAAACACCAACTTCCGAAATTATAGTTATTTTGATTCTTCTACTTTTTTTTTTTAGTGTAGTCGGTTATTTTTACATAGCATGGATATGGTGAATGCAGGACGAAAATATGCATATTTAAGACGAGAGAAAGAGCACACGTTGGAGGTGTGCCCCGCTTGGAAAGAGCAACACCGTGTCCTCGTGGGGGCGATCAGCGGCGGCGATCTCTCGCGCCGGGCCTTGGTACAGGCCATGGTCCGGAACGAGGAGGAGTGGAAGTCGGTCGCCTCCTTCTGCGAAGCAGTAATGCTAGCAAAGGAGGCGGCCGATCGCGTGAGGCTACGGTCCTCACGCCCCAACCGTCGCCGGGATTCCGATCCCGATTTCCGGCCACCGTAGACGCGGGCTTGCGGACGGCGAGCAATGGGTAGCTCGCCGTCCGACCGTCCGGTAACCGTCCGGACCAAGCCCAAGTCGTCGACGGCGCGTACTTATCCACGCGCGCCTCAAGGAGATGTCAGCATCTGTAGGGGTTCAGCAGGGTCGAAGCCTATTAGGGCCAAGGGTCTGATTCTGAAAGGAAGACTCGGTCCTGGTACGAAAGGCAACGAAGGATCAGAAGTTGGTTTTTAGTTAGTAAAAGTCTGACACGATCTCTCGCTCCGCCCAAGAGCGGGGAATGTCATAAGATGATTTTCCCACCGAAAAAAAACCTGTTTCTGGAGCAAGAGAGAATGTCAGACTTTTACTGACTAAAACCTACCTATATTTCTTCAGTGGCCCTTTTGCATTACAGGGCCACCGTGACTATTTCGAACATTTCCGTAGCAATAACTTTATTTCGCCTTAGACTAAGATCCCAGCCCCCCTAGCCAAGTTACAATCGTATCGTTCGCGCCAATCGCCTCGAGTAGGCCACGCCTTCGATTCCTTTGTTCTGACCACGTGACTGAGCGTTGAGATGACGTCAGAACAAAGGAATCGGAGGCGTGGCCTACTCGAGGCGTTCGGCGCGAACGATACGATTGTAACTTGGCTTGGGGGGCAGAGCTCTCAGACATAACTTATTTTTACATGGATGAAACATTAGGTTCTTAGTAGCGTCTTATGTGCTTTGAATACCTGTGTACTTGTGGAGCTCCCCCTTGAGGCCCCTGGGCAGGTACCAGATGAGAAAGGGAACTAAAAATAAGAGTTTACTTAACTTAATTTTTTATGGCTGATTTTTATAAAAGGTAACTATTACAAAGTTATATTTCATTAATCAGACAAACTGTAGTGACTAAACCTTGCTTCATACCAAATTTCAGGATTCTAGGTCAATTGGAATGAATTTTGATTCCTTGAGAGTGTTGAAATACACGTTTTTTGCGACATAAACGGACGGTTTTTTTTTTTATTAGCTTAGAAGTTTGTATTTCACAGCTTCAACCCCGCAGACCTGAGTATATATGGTTTTAATTTCAACTCGATACTTCCACGCGTTCCAGAGACAGACAGACAGACAGACAAAGAGACAGACGGACAGACGGACGAACAACAAAGTGATCCTATAGGGTTCCGTTTTTTCCTTTTGCGGTACGGAACCCAAAAAAAAATTTATAATAAAAAATACAACCGACTTCAATGTAAAAAAAAAACACTGAAAAGTGCAAAATAACTTTAATTTAAGTCGGTGTTTCTATAATATTAGGTTTGTCTGTTCGTTATTTAACACCGACTTCCGAAATTAAAGTTATTTTGCACTTTTCAGTGTTTTTTTTTACATTGAAGTCGGTTGTATTTTTTATTGTAAAAAGTTTTTTATTTTACACTTTTTAGTTATGGTACCACCACTAAAAAGTACCTTACAGCCAGAGTGCATCTCATGACAATTCTAAAAATACCAAACACGGTTAGATTAAATTAATTTATTACAGAGTTCCGGTGCCTAACTTCAGGCTTCATCATCAGAAAAGTTCGATATATTCCCGCTCTTCTTTCACTCAGTCATCGACTACACGTATAAATAAAGCAATTTTACTTGTTACGACAGTTCTGCTGTGATCCTATGAGGAGTTCTGTTCCATATCTTCGAAGTTAATGATCAGATTATAACAATATTTCTATGGGAGTGGGACCAACTTGCATAAACAGCATAAACTTTCAATAAAAAAAAAAATAATTAAAATCAGTCCACAATTGACCGAGAAATCGGTGAACATACATAAAAAAAAAACATACATTCAGCCGAACATAGAACCTCCTCCTTTTTGAAGTCGGTTAAAAAACACAGGGTAAGTTACTTCTATAAACAATTTGCATTGTAGTTCTACAGTGATTCGTTTGTGAGTCGCGAGACGGTTGCGCGCGGCCCGAGATTACAGTAGGGTTGCCAACCAAAAAAAATATTATTTGATTTTATTATTTTATTGCTGCATGTAAAGTTGTTGTAGCAGTTGGCAGTGCCGTTTTTGCCCGATTGCCAAAAAAGGTAGAATTTTTGGCGGGATTTTTCGAGTTCGAAGTTCAGTGGCTGTTTTAGCTATTCGCAAATTGATTCCTAGAGGACATTGTGATGTAAAATTGGTGTAGTTTTGTATCTCAAGTGTCTGCACAACTGGACAATATGTAGAATATTTGAAACAGGCGTGATCTCGGGGAAATAGAGCTTGAGGATTTTGTTGTAGTGTTGAATACCTCTGCGAAGCTTGCCGTGAATGCTGCCCCCCTAGCCAAGTCACAAACGATAAACGTGAACTCTCAGTAGTCTTTAATAGATTTTCAACTTTATGTTATTGGCTATAAAGTTGAAAATCTATTGAAGATTACATAGTGTTTTCGTTCGTTCTGGTCGCTAACGCTCAGTAGTCTTTAATAGATTTTCAACTTTATGCTCTTAGGTATAAAGTTGAAAATCTATTGGAGATTACTAAGCGTTCACGTTTATCGTTTGCAACTTGGCTAGGGGGGCTGACTCGACATTTGCTGGCAAATACCGCAAAAACATTACAATGTGTTACATGGATTCTAATGTGGCACAAAGTGACTGCAAATGCTAAATACATTCTAAATTTGACATTACACACGTGTACGTGCGAAACAAAAATACTAGGCAAGTGCGAGTCGGACCCACGCACTGAGGATTCCGACAGACTTACCTATGTAAATAGATAAATTCCCGTATGGAGTCTCGAAGTTTTCTGCATCGCAAAAAAAAGGTTTTTTTGTGACGTCACAAATTCAACTCGATACTTTCACGCGTTCCCGAGATAAAGGGACTTGACTTGACAGACAGACAGACCACAAAGTGATCCTATATGGGTTCCGTTTTCTTTTTTAATGTTTTACCTACTTACTCGCTTCTTCTCCCTTTTCCCCTATATTATTACACTTGTACGATAAATTTATGTAAATACGGGAGCGTTTTGGCGAGAAAAATGACGTACGTCCACCGTCCAAGGGCTAGGCGACCTATGATTTAATATTTTGACGTCGTGATTTACAAATTGTGAAAATGCAAATATCTCAAAAAAAATGTACTGTTAATAAAAAAGTATTTGTAAAATATTTACAATCATTATATTCTCTAATTATAATTACATAATATATGTATACACAATAACTCCTACCTAAAATATAGCGTCAAAAAATTCCTCCGCATCGCTGTCGACTGGAAATTATGGACTAATTATAATTATGTAATTATAATTAGTTAAGTGTTTTTATTTTTCTTGTTATACCGATCATTATCTTATCTATATAAATAAACCGTAGGCGCGGGCTTGCGGACGGTGAGCAATGGGTGGCTCGCCGTCCGATCGTCCGGTAACCGTCCGGATCGAGCCCAAGTCGTCGACGGCGCGTAGTGTTCCACGCGCGCCTCAAGGAGATGTCAGCAACCGTAGGGGCCCAGCAGGGTCGAAGCCTACTGGGGCCATGGGTGATGCGAAAGAGATCCCCGGGGCCCTGGAAAAAAAAAATGGCAAAGAAGGAACAGGAGTGGGTTTTTAGTCAGTAAAAGTCTGACACTATCTCGCGCTCCGCCCAAGAGCGGGGGATGTCATTAGATGATTTTCCCACCCGAAAAAAAAAAAAAAAAAAAAAAATCTATATAAATAAAACAATTGTATTTGTACCATTTAAAAGAGAAATTATATTCTCTACAGACAGATATAAATATCGTGTTGGTAATTGCTTAGGTAAAAAATTTGAAACACATACAATAAACGCAAATAGACATTTTTTAATTGTTTATAGACAATAAATGAAAAAAAAATATATTTTTATTAGAATTTTATGATGCCCTTTTAAGGTACTTTATACAAGTTGAAAATGCATATTTTCAAAGGAAGCCCCCTAACATTGACAAATATAAACCAAACTCTATTTATTTTGCTCATTGCCGGTGGATCAGCAGGTGATCTATACAATCCCTAGGAATTGTATACATTACGTAAAGTATGTAATGAACAATAAATATTCATAATATTTCATACATTGCCTGGATGCCCTAGGTATTCTATACATTGCCTAGGTATTGTATAGAATACCTGAATTATACAGATTGCTGATAACATATATACTAATTTTGCACAGTAACGAATGTCGTAAGCTTGCTCAATATTTTTGACTCCAAAAATCTGATCAGTTGACTTTGATAGATGAGTTTATGAACTAAGATGTTTTGATAAAGACACACGAGTAAATACTTGAATTCCAACACGTGACCCGCTGAAATCTCGACGATCTACACAAATCATATCAGTTTGAAGACTCATTCATTGTTACTACTCTAAAAACAATGTATATTTGTTTGATACATCGAAGGACTGGAACAATTTGCCTGCTGCTGTCTTCCCGTCCAACTATAATTTAGGTGTCTTCAAGGCTAGAGTGAATAGGCTCTTAATAAACTAGTGCGCCTCACCATCAATGATTGCATCACTGCTTACCATCAGGTGGGATCGCAGTCAAGCACTGGTTTACATCAATTAAAAAAAAAAAACAATTGTCCACAAAAATGTACTTTGATAAGTCAACAAGTTAATATTCATTCAATAATCATCATCATCATCATTCATCATTTCAGTTGAAAGACCTCCACTGTTGGACATAGGCTTCCCCCAACTGTCGCCACAATGAACGGTCCTGTGCGCCTCACATCCATCCATCAGATTCTCACGACCCTCACCATGTCTTCGGTCCACCTTGTGGGAGGCCTTGCAACACGTCTTCCGGTACGCGGTCGCCACTTCAGAAACTTTTGGCCCCAACGGCCATCTATTCTGCAAGCAATGTGCCTTGCCCACTAGGTGCCACTTAAGTTTGCTGATTCTTCGGGCTACGTCGGTAACCTTGGTTCTCCAGCAGAGAGCTGATGCGATCTTGCAAGGAAACTCCGTGCACAGTCCTTCTATTGCCCTTTGGGTGACTTTAAGCCTTCTGATGAGGCCCATTCAATAATGCATGTAGATTTAATCTAAAATCCCTCTCGTTCCACCCAGAGCGGAAGAAGTCCCACACGATGATATCCCACGTTAAAAAAAACCGGGTAAGTGCGAGTCGGACTCGCGCACTGAAGGTTCCGTACAAACTTACCTATGAAAACAGTTCAATTACCGAATTGAGTTACGAAGATTTTTCCGAATCGCAAAAATGTTTAATTTTTGTGACGTAACTACAAATTCAACTCGATACCTTCATGCGTTCCCGAGATAAAGGGTCTTAACTGACAGATAGACAGACAGATGGACCACAAAGTGATCCTATAAGGGTTCTGTTTTTTCTTTTAATTTTTTACCTACTTACGCGCTTCTTCACGTCTTTTTTTTTCATCATCGTTTTGAGAACAGTACCTACTTTGAATAAATTACACAAAGTTGTTTACTTGTCTGGGTTCGAAACTACGACCAACAATTTGTCAGCCGAAACCATAATCACTACTTATATTACACAAGCATTCTGTAAGAATAATGTGACCCGTATAATATTACTACGGCTAATTTCTTCGCACATTTCCTCGGCAGCCCTACTTCAGTCCACGGCCGCTGCGCCGGCGCCGGTGCTCACGCGCATCAGCCGTGCGCTTTCACGACACTTTCACGAATTTAGCATTCGGCGCAGAGCGCAGAGGTCCAGCGTATTACTTAACGTTAGCAAGTGTGCACGAGTCACATATTCTGGTTATGTGTAACGAGTATTAGGACGTGTTAACTACTCGCCAATATATGGTCCTGGAGAGAAACTTAGATATTCTATGCGTCATTGTTAGTTATATTGTCAACATTTGATCGAGTTCTGGATTATTGGAGAGGATTTTGTCTTCACCGGTATCGAATGCTAAAAACATTAAAAAAACTGGGCAAGTGCGAGTCGGACTCGCGCACTGAGGGTTCCGTACAAACTTACCTACATATTATTATGTGAATAGTTCAATTCCCGAATGGAGTCTCGAAGATTTTTCGAATTGCAAAAAGTTTTTTTTGTGACGTAACAACTTTCAAATTTTCTGTTTTTAGATTTATTCCTATATGACCTTGCTTTATGCCAAATATCAGGATTATGGGTCAACGGGAAGTACCCTATGAATTTTGATTACCTTGAGAGTGTCGAAATATACGTTTTTTTGCGACATAAACAGCCGTATCTTTGTTTTTAGTTAACTCAGAAGTTTGATTTTTTCAGAGCAAGGGACCGCAGACCTGTGTATATGGTTTTAATTTCAACTTGATACCTTTAAGCGTTCCCGAGATAAAGGGTCTTGACAGACAGATAGACAGACGGACAACAAAGTGATCCGAAAAGGGTTCCGTTTTTTCCTTTTGAGGTACGGAACCCTAAAAACTTATTCAATTGTTAAAATTATTAGTCTAATTACAACAACTGGAGCCATTATCATCATCTTCTTGCTCTTGTCCTATAATACTTGGGGTTGGCGCAACACATTTTTTTTTCGTCTATTGCCTATCAGCACTCACGTTATCACTGACTCCCTTTTATTTCATATCACTCCTCACACAATCCATCCATCTTTTCTTTACCCTTACTCTCTAGCTATTCACATGTATATTCATAATTCTTTTAGTAACTTGCGTTTCATCCCTCTTCTTCTTATAACCATACCAAGATAAACGATTGTCTTTCAACTTTAGAGTAATTGAAAGATTCAAAGCATTTTATTTCAAATAAACCTTTTACAGGCACTTTTGAAATGTCAAGTCAGTCAGTCAGAAAAAATGATGCTAATTGCACATTCCAAAGCGTAGATCTCCATGGAGAAGAATTTGTAAGAAACTCCATGGACACTCTTTTCAATCATGTTTTGTAATTACCAATATCTCTGTTACATGTTTCTTGTCGCTATCATGTGAGAACAATGTAAATAAAGTAAGAATAAAAACTAAATATAGATATTAAAATAGCAACTGGCAGCTAAGAGATGACCAGTCTTAACTGACAGCGCCCGTTCACGGACATGACGCGAATATTAGCACCACTCAGCTCAACCATTTTGAAGGGAACCGAATGATCCAACACACGCGCCACCATCAGTGAGACATTTGAGTGAGCATGACGAACTCTCAACTGTCATATTGAAATTGTTATCATAGTAATATTTTGATGAAGTTAGTATCTTATCTAGCTTCCTTCATTTCCAGAAAAACCTACACTTAACAGTAATCATAGCTTGAACGATTATACGAATACGAACTTTAAAATAGTGGTGATTAGCTAAAGGCAATGTATGAAATAATGAGACACATTTATCTGTAACCTTGTCATCATAAGCGTGGTTTCGTGATGATCCTCAAACACGTCAAGTTCACTACCGCTTCCGTCTGTGGGTTTGTTCTCTCATTTTTATTTCTTTATTGTGAAGTAGGTTAGTAGCAACATTATCCTTTACTTTTGCAGCAGTAGCTTTATTGACGACGTAGTCTTTTTCATCTTGCTGTTTTTTATTTAAAAATTAAACAATGTTAAATTCTTCGAAACTTAGATAGAATAACATTTTGATAAAACCTCAGTTTTATAATCTGGAACAATTTCTAAGAGTGTATTGGGCGTTGATAGCTGCGCTACTGTATTACTACTACTATTTTACTTTTGTAGAGCAGCTATCTTCGTTTTTCCTCTGTAATCAGTTAGCTTAGTTGTTCCAAAGAAACTTATTCCATTTATTCATTAACATAATGTATAAATTATATTTTTTAATAATTCAATAAAAAATATTTAAAAAAATTGTAAAAAATAGTATCCAACCGGTATCGGGGTCAGGACCCAAGCTATCGGCGGTCTAGGTTCCAGAGAAAGGAACCTCCTAACAATACGAGCTGTGTCCAGGAGTACCGCTTTCTGAATCAAGCCCTTGATCCATCCGCCTAACGCGAGCCTCCTAAGGTGTTGGTCGAGGCACTTGGCTATTAAGCCATTGTTATTATTAATATTGTTAATGTCGGCCCGAATTTATTTATACATATTTCAATAATATGGAAGATAGCTAAGATAAACAGTTCAAGATCGTAGACTGACAGCCAATAATAAGTTTTCACTTATAAAATACAGAACAATACTATATTCTTAGGATATTAGGTACAATAGCCGACAAGAAAACAAGAATAACAAGTTAATAAATAACTGATTAACTACAATTTACTATAAATAATTTTGCTCGCATTGCATCACATTCTTAATATTACATAGAACTAGAAGAAAAAGTGTCAGCGTTTTCCACAACTATCACACAACGCCGTCTAGCCCCAAGCTAAGCAGAGCTTGTGTTATGAGTACTAGACAACTGATAAACATACTTATATATTTCTAAATACATATATATTATAGATAAATTACACCCAGACACAGAACAAATGATCGTGCTCATCACACAAACATTTGTCCTTGGTGGGTATCGAACCCACGACCTACGGCATAGCAGTCAGGGCCACTAACCACTAGACCAACAGGCCAGTCATATTTTTTTATTATTAATTAACACAGGATAGACATTTATAAAAATAAGTGTACAATAGAAGATCTTATCGCACAGGATAATTTCTCACAGACTACTAGTACTGATGGATGGATGGTACTAGTTAGAAATGAATCTATAGCACGATGTTTACACAAATTGTTTAAATTTCTGTTTGCAGGCACAATTCTGTCGTTAAATACCAATATTACCGTATTCTTCTGCCGAAACTCAAACGTGATGCTTTATAATATGTAGTACGTGTTCCAAAACACGATGTCAATTTGACTGCCGCCTCCGTATAATCTAATCTTCTCACCACCTTGTGTCGCTCAGAGATCAAGAATATTGAACAAGAGCGGGAAATCTCATAATCTTTGTTGACTTCCTTGTTATTTTAATCATTGTTTTGTTAGTATGTATCGTGATTCGTGATCCGAAGCAGATAATAAAAACAAACAAACAACATCACAGCTGGACAAACAACAATACAAACAAATTACAAAACAGTTCGCAAAAATATTGTAGGTCAATACCTACTGTAGTTTTTGTGAACCGTTTATTGTGTTGTATTGTTGTTGAGACTAAAACAACATTGGTGGGAAATATCGAGGTAGATAAAGACTTAAACTTTGAATTATTTGTAAAGAGCGTGATATCGACTTTAACTTAAAATTATTTTATTTCACAAAGGCCTACATGGACACTATAAAACTACCGCAAGATTCCAATTGGTCGTTTCCTATGGAGAAGAATCGGCAAAAAACTCCATGGTTACTCTTTTAAAAAAATGATTGATTCTACAATATTTCTATTAATAGATATGAGAAGACAATATATTCAAAAGCACAATAAAAATAGTAATCTATGAATCGGCGGAGTCTATAGTATTCTTACATTCACAGTAGAAAAAGAGGCTATACGAAAATAAAAATAAACCTGTCAATAAATGAGATGTATTCAACGAATAAATGGCTGTATTAGTAGCAGAGCTGTAGAATGATGATACCCTACAAGCAACACAGATTTATGGTATATTTGTTAATGTTTCAGGACACCTACACAATGCGTGTGAGCAGGGCACTTCGCCGCAGCAGTAGTCTCACGTCCTGGCGGAGCCTCAAAACTGAAACGGTGAGTACCTTATTATTAAAACTTTGTATCATTTTTATGTAATAAATTAACAAGTTCTCAATCAAAATAACTTTTTCATTGCAAGCTTTTGTAGCGCGGGGTATACCTATATATAATTAATACTCATCAAGAGCATTCCAAAATGCTCAAACATGATAAGGTTATCCGAGTTCCTATGGTAACCTTCTAGTTCCATCATCAGATCAGCTCCATGTCATAATTATGTATTGTTATCCGATTTACACATACATGATGGCTACAACCCGGGAATCTTTAAGTCAAGAGTGTGAGTGGTTGCTTCTAGGTAAGCGCGCTCCATCGTCGACCGCATCGTCGCTTTCCATCAGGTGAGATAGCGGTCAAGCGCGAACCTATAAAGAATAAAAAGAAAAATGCCAAATTTCAGCTCAATCGGTAACCAGGAAGTGGATCTTGCAAGATTTGATTACAGACAAGCAAACATCGGGAAAAACAGTCTACTTGGTCATATTTTTCTAAGCCTATTTTATCTACGAGATATTTTCTTCACAACAGCTTTCATGGGATTTAGTTGGATACCTTTAATGAAACCGTATAATACACGTAAGTACAAGTAAACCACTAATGTCTAAAATGGTTTGTAAGCTTCTGGCTAAAGCAACATCACCACTTCTCTTAATAAGACAATGGAAAATATCGTTAGGTACCTAAAACCAAAAAATTCGAAGACTTATGATATTTACTAACTTGCGTTGCGCCCGGATAGAAGCCTATTCCCTCTCTTAGGGAGGAGGTTAGAGTTCCAGCATCATAATGCTGCTTATAATGCAAAACATTTATTCTCAAATTACTCAAAACAGCAACCCAAACAATTCTCAATAACCACGCGTTCAAAAAAGTCAATTTAAAACTACTTGTGGACGTGAGAACAACTGGCTCACATCACAAGTTGGCAATACCTGTAATAAATCGAAGCTGCATTGTTCGCGGTCGTGAACTTTGCGCAAGCGCCGCGGTGCCGAGGTCAAGGCGAGTCATTACAGATGTTTATTTAACACCATTAACGTGTTCCACTTCTGTGGCTATTCTATGGTCGTGCTGTGGTGGAACGCTGTTGTTAAAATGAGGATATGGCATATGGATATATGGTTGGTTTTATACTCAACATTGTGTAGATTTTGTTCTTTGGTTTTTTTTTATGACATTAACTAGTGCTTGACTGCGATCCCACCTGATGGTAAGCAGTGATGTAATCGTTGATGGTACCAGACGTCGGAAGTGTTCTTCGAAATTCCACCGGCTGTCGAAGACGAGTTCCAGGTACTTCATCGTCGACTCGACGCCGATGTGAATCCCTCCTGCCGTTATTTGGGAACTCGGTGGTGGCGCGTTCCGAGGGCTCAGAAAGCACATGGCCTCGGACATGTGCAGTGCCACCTCGAGTCTCAATTCGAGATCATCTCTACGACTATCGCAACCCCGCGTATCGGTCAAGTTTTGTAAACTGAAATCGCTTCGTTGTTGATAAATGAGATTTTACTCAATGAAACTCAAAATTCTTCAATGTAATATCTATTTGAAACGTAGATATCTAAACATAATTTTCAGGTTAATATGATGCTACCATATTATTACATTAACACAAGAAAACTTAAGCATAGAACGTGATATGAACTGAAGTTATACATTGCCATGTATAGAGATACATGTAGATGTACTTATATATACATGGCAATGTACATTCTGGTGTAGCCGCTTGTGGTAGGGCCTTTGGGTTCTACCACAAGCAAACTACTCTTAACGCGATCCATTTGACGACACAAACTGAAAAAAAAGTTAAAGGGATAGAGCTATATAGGGTGACTGGTAATTAGTGACCGATACTTAAACACGTGATTGTACTCATGATTACAAACAACTTTCCCAAAGAAACTTTTTTTTATACTAATTAGTTTAATCACAATAACAAAACAGCTGTTTGAAACTTTGAATTTCGCGCGCGCCTTCACCCAATCAGCTGTTAGCGGCACGGCGCCCGCGCCCGCGTTATCGATGACGTAAGCAATGTACCTACATGTTTCGGTAAAATAATATCCAAAGACTAGTATTTTGGTACTTTCCGCGAGCGCGCTACGCTACAATAAATTCAATAAATTAGTATATAAAAAAAGTTTATTTGGGAAAGTTGTTTACAATCGTGAGTACAATCACGTGTTTAAGTATCGGTCACTAATTACCAGTCACCCTATATAGGGTGTACAGCTCCATCTCTCATTTTCGTTTGCATGCCTGATATTTTAACACATCATGGTAAGACCCCAGTAGACCACATAATGGGATCCTTAGGAATACAAACCATGTAACATTATTGCGTTTTCCTTACAATACTGTGCACATGGGGATTTTACGTAATACATTTACGTAAGGGTATATTCTTCGGTATTAGGCCGTTAAGAAAGGAATGTGGCAGTAGACTAATCTAAGTTATTAAGTAAGTGATGTGTGTCATCATTAATTACTCACGCAAATACATGCTGACAGTAGCTATCTCCACTCAGTAGCTATATGTATTTCAGTCTGTGGGTCCTCACGATGAAGATAGAAATACACAATTACACATATATCTCATTACTACGGCTTTAAAATATCACACATACGAAAGATATCTCCCGATGAATAATAATAAAAATATAATAATAATAATTTTATTTAAGTACTTTTACAAAGAAATACATAAAACAAACTTATGAATAATTAGTAGTAGGTACTAATTTCCAAAAAGATTGGCTAAATTACCTAATTATATAAAAACTAGTTTAATTTACACATATTTATATTGACCTATTAATGACAAGTATTTAATCAAAGGCTGCATTAGTACTAAATAACAAATGTAGGAAAAAATCAAACTATTACGAGTAGTTTAACTTCTGTCTTTTATTTTCCGGCCCGCAGTTCATGACCAGGTTCAGAAACAAAGGATATATTATTTAATATGATAATGTTTAAAGTGACATTGTTGCAACTTTGATGTTTAGTTAAATGGGCACATGATAGGAATAAAAAAAACAATATGATAAACAAACAAACAATAAACAATAAACAACCACAACACACACAAACAAACAAACAACAAAACAACAAACAACAAAACAACAAACAATAACAAAAAAAAACAAACAACAAACAATATACAAACAATATGATTCAATATGGTATATGAAGCAAAAATATCCAGTAGTACTTAAGAAATAGTCAAAGAAAGTGACGTAGACTAACTAGATAAGGTGTAATGGACGTGACGTCATGCAGGTCCCTAGAACATCATGGGCTGGAATGGCCCAAGAGGAGAAGATAGTATGAGGTCTTTGCCTGCTGGCAAACGGACGCTAAATATGAGGCCAAAGACCATAATTTTTGGAGATTACATACAAAAGTGCGTACATTAGAGTACGTATGTATTCATAAAACATAACGTGGTCTATAAAGTTACACTTGTTCATTTACACAATGTATCTTTTTTTATATTTAATATTGCATGAACTATATGTGAATTGATTAATTAAATGCTGACTTAATATTTTTACACCGGCAAAGGTAGTTTATATGATTCAGTTTAATATTAAGATCTTCTTGTACCATAATATATACTCAGAAATAAACGATTCTAAAATGCTGACTGTAATGATTCCCACTTATAACGCGATTTTGAGAATTTTATAGATGTGTGAATCAAGTTTGGCTCAGGCTGTGTCGGTTCAATCCGATCCACTCAATTATTAAATTAGGTCACTACAATAATAATATCGTATTTAGTACGTTAAAATGAGTTCCCCACAATAACATTACATCACGAAGTAACATGTAAATTAGCGAATTATGAATATATTGTACGCGTTTGACTAGTTTTAGAACTTGAAGATTGAGTGCTATGCTCTGTAGGTCGGTTATGTCATGCCACGCAATGATTGTGGCTGTAACTGCTTTGGTATATGATAGGCATTCATCATTATTTGCGAGTTACACTGTTTTTGTAATGTTTACTTTAATTTTTGCATAGGCACATAACATATTGGTTAAGTGAGGCTAATTTTTTGTTTGCAGATTTTTAAATTTTATTGCATTGTCAAAAATTATAACTAAAGGAGCCTCCATAATATCAGTAATGGTCGGACAGGATAAAGAAGAGATCTACTAAAAGCACACTGTTGTAATCCTTTTTTTTCATTTTAGTTGAATTACAAGACGCATTGGATGATTAGAAACAACTGCAAGGTACATGTACACGTTCAACGTTGTTTGTCAGAGCAAGATATTATATTTTCTTCATTTCCTTTATAAGTCCACAATTTACGTCCTCATCCGGTGACGCCGTTGATTTTTTAATTCTTTTACCATTTACTATCTTATCTTTCACATTGCAGTATAGTTTTACAAGATTGTCGCTATCTGCAAAGTTGTCATTCTACGAAACAAAGCGCAATGACACACAGGAGAAATTGTTAATTAAAAGAAAAATGTTTGGCTATAACGAGCAAAAGTTTGTCTTGACAGCACTATCGCTTGAAGCGTAACCTTGATTTATATTAAGCATCTGGTCAGAAAGCGTTGCAGCGGCTGGATTTATTAAATGAGAAATATGTTTTACGGCACTGTCAAACGCGATAATGACGAAGAATTTACTTTTCATACTGGAGTATTTGTTTTTTTTACGTACAATAAAATATTATATGTCCGAGACGACATGCTATGAAATGCTCGCGTTGTCTGCGATGATAGTGATACCGAGCAATGAAAGGGGTGGCGTGACAATCAATCAGCGGCTGTCACTCACTGCTGGAAATTACTATATTGTATAGCTCTAAAAGAGATCTTGTATTGGATAGCGATTTATTACCTTAACGTTATACATTTTAACGATATACTTCCCCAATAAATGTTGCTTTAAATTGTAATAAAGACACTTCAGTCTATATTGGACTTGGAACGACAGAAAAGACACACTTTGCTTTTCCGTTCAGTTATTGTTAGAAATGGTTGATACGGAATAGGAATCGGCCATTACTCCCGTGAACTGTAAACATGAGTCTCGAAGATACAACAATATCGGTAAAACAATTGTAGCTTCTGAGCAGGTAACCGAACACCCATATCCTGTTATTCTCACATTGTTACAAGGTGACCACTAGTACAAAGATATTGGTTTCATGCTGATCATCTTACAAAGAATCCGCACATAACATGCAACATGCAAATTGGTGGATTGTACTCGCATTAAATTTCACTTTTCTGCTATTATCTACTTTTTATTGGAAATTTAGTGATTTTACATAAAGCTAGTAAATTTATTATCAGGTAATGTATCGAGGAATTAAGAGATAGAGAAACTTTTTAACAAAATTGATCATATAATCTATATACATAAAAGGAGAAACTGACTAACTGACATATTAACGCACAGCCGAAACTACTGGGACTAGGAGTGTGAAATTTTGCACATGGTTTTCTTTTATGATGTGGGCGAACACTAAGAGAGGATTTTCCAAAACTCGTCCCTAAAGGAGTGAAACGGAGGTCTAAAAGAGGAAGAAGATAGTTTAGGTATAAATAAGTATGTTTACAAGAGTAGCTGAAGACTAGTGTTGCTACAGATCTCTGCTTCCGCTTCCGCTTCTGCAGAAGTTCCGCAAGCGAGGGTGGGGGGCCCGTACACTACTGAACACGACGGAAAAGGCGTGGAGGGTTGGGGGACGGTACACAAACGTGTTGCAGCGACTTTCTTTGTTTATAATAATATTTTTTTTTGGTTCACTCTGCGCATCACCGCGCGCGCCTCGTGACATTTAGCGTAAACGTGTAAATATTTTATTGTTTTTTCTTATGTTTGTTGTTTGTTTTGTTCTTCTGTTGCCAATAATTCGCCAATACTTATCAGCTCCCCCCAAAAGTTTAGCCAGTGACCAATTATTTAGCGGAGCTAGTTTAATATATGAAGAACACCGAAACAGACTCAAAGATGTAAAAGCGGCCAAATTACTTTTTATGAAATATAATTTGCCTCAGTTTAATTTCGAGTATTGTAGTAAGTTAACTACAAAATACAAATTTAATTAAACAAATCTTAAAAAATAAAATTGTGTTTTTTATTCATAGTATTAACACTTTCGCTTCGGCTAAGATTTACTTTAGACATCTGTTTCCGTTTCTGCTTCCGTTAAGACACTTCTGTTGCATCACTACTGAAGACCAAAGACACAATGGATGGATTGCGTTAAAGATATGGTTAGAGAGGGGGTAACTACTGAGATGACCAGATAGGTAGAAGATATGCCATGCCAACTTGAAAATAATAATATGTTGGCAGGAGAATGATGGTCATTGAAATTAGTAGAGTGACTTGATAAAAAGGATGTTGAAGGCACGAAACTGTCAACAATCCATTGTCTGAATAGTATTGTTACAGCTTATTACGGCAATTAGCATTGCACTAACAAACAAGCATTCTCATACCATTCTAACACTATATAAGCATGCGTGATTTCAATAACTAAACAACAACAACATAATGAGAGAACTAGCTAATTAAGTATAATTCCCATCAAAAGTAATGTTCTTGAATTTGGCAGCATGATTGCTATTAATTTGATACATTCGCCAGACACTTCTAGAAGTGAAATCAAGCTCTTCAGAATCTAGATCAAACCATAATGACTGTATGATGGATAGTGAAAATGAAATGCCGTTATTCAAATTTCCTTTATTTTGACCAAGAATTTGTAGTTTCTTTAACATTTTTATCACCTATCTATTCAAAATTGACGACGATTTTTTATACTTTCAGATCTCATTGACGAGGTAAAATAGACCTTAGCAGTCTTGCAATAAAGATGGAGTTTTAAATTGCAGGTGCTTTTTGATATTTGTACTGTCGCCACAGTGTGAAGCCCGACAATTGAGTCAATTAGAGGAAATTATAGACGTCCGCGTCAATGGTATTGTTTTGTGATATTTTCACAATGGCTTTTGAGAGTTTATGTTTCGAGTTAAAAGTGATTTATTATTCAGGAGCTGCGCTTGAAGACTTTAGCAACGATTCTGCCGGTATTGTGAACTATAATTGTGATGATGAAATTGAACATTACATCTGGCCTGACGAAGATCAAGTTATTGTAACACTTAAATATAAGGATAACTTAGGACACCGAAGGAAAACACAGATGACTAAGAATGATTCAACAGGGTAAACGCTATGAAAGAAAATAGTAAACGGTTTTAGTGACGTTTTCAACGCAATGGAAAGGATCAGACACAAAACACCAGTCCATAATGTTTCTATTGCTGGGAGTCGACATCGACTGGAGGTCGTGGACGACCTGATTAAAAGTATTGTGGAAGGCAGAAAGGAAATATAATATTTATCTTTTATTTATAAATAAAGTTCTTGGATAAAATTATACTCGAATACGAGTAATCAAAACACTTACATAATCTGTTTTGACTGGAAAAGTAAAAACAAATTCTTGCAATGCTTTATTGTGATAAAAGGACTCGTTAAATATAATTTTAGAATAGAATATCTTATGAATTTCATTGTATGCATTATTGTCTTATTAAACTTTAGACACACTTTAGGCTTGAAACCCAAGTAAGCTATTGCACATTTTTAGAAATTTATTTATTTATTTAATTAGGATCTCCAACAAAGGATACACAGTAACCACATTATAAATTACAAATAGTACGAGGGGTCCTTTAGCGTGTGCTCCTTCAGTTACAGGAGACCAGAGCATGCACATAGAACTAAGTGAAAAAATACATATTAAAAATTAGAGTCAAAATACAATTTGAATTAAAATTTATTATAAATTATACAATTAGAGTGACATAAAAAGGCAATAAATGAAAGATAAATAAAATGTTAACTTATAAAATAACAATTAAAAATTAGAATTAAATTGATACATTATAATATCATTAATTAATAAGTACAGGACTAGTCAGAGAAAAAGGAACACAGGTATATACATCGTTATTTTGCGGTGGTCAATCAAATAAAGTTAATAGAAATTTTTGTCCGTCAAAGAAAAGATGGATAGGTTGTGTGTGAAGTGGTATGAAAAAAAGGGAGTTATTAGTAATAGACGTGACGGGTGATAGGACTAAATGGAAAAAAGAAACATGTTGCACCGACCCCAAATAATACGGGAGAAGGGCAGCAGATGATGATGAGAAAAGTTTTTCCGTGACGCAACTTTAGTAGAAACGACACAAGGAATCATGTTTGGTACGGCACAGAAAATATAATATTCTAGCTTCTGCCAGCGGCTTCGCCCGCGTGAGAGTCTCCATACAAATTTTGAACTCTCGTTTCATCCACTTAGGGGGTTAATTTTGGAAAATCCTCTCTTAGTGCTCACTTACGTCATAGAAAGAAACTTCGTGCAAAATTTCACGCTCCTAGTCCCAGTAGTTTCGGCTGTGCGTTGATATGTCAGTCAGTCAGTTTCTCCTTTTATATATATATATAGATGTAAATAAAAAGTTAGAAGTAGATAATAATGTTCACATAGTAAATAGAGCAATGTCTATCAAAACAGTTTATTCTATGGGTTTTCTATGACGTTGATTGTTGAAATCGATTGTATAAATAATAGACCACCATGTTTTTGCAGAAATTCCATAACACGATCAACATAGCACCGCTAAATTTCTTCAACATTCGTATTGATCATGTTATGGAAAGATTTTTTAAACATCGTTAAAGTTACACAAAAATGGAAACTACAAATGAAACGCGAGACGTCACTGCAATGTGTGAAGTAGTAATGTTTTAAAACTTATCGCAAGTGTTGCCCAAACATTTGCTTCAATCGGCGGATGCGCTGGCTAGTTTTTGTTTCCCGGACGCACTCACAATGCTACGCTTACAGGAATACTGAGTTCAACAGAGGTTGATTTTTAGACTTCATCAGTTTGGGTGAGGCTATACAAATAGCGGGGATTTTGAAGGTTCATAACCCCATCTTCAAGAAATAAGTTTAAATTGGCGTCTTCTCTGACAAATTTATAAGCAGTCATATATTAGATTGCTCATTGAGATTGATTTGGGTCTGCCTTTGTATAAAAAATACTTACCGTCTGAATTCCTTTTCAATCTTTGACCAAGGTCACATAAGAAACGAAAGTAAACTAACTCTACGATTATACCAAAACGTAATAGACCAACAACGTAAGCGGAAAATATTAAAGTAGGTAAAGCAGGTATGAGTGAGCCGCCGCTCTAATGGCTCCAGAGCAAACTCGTCTTGTTTGTTCCCAGAATCAATTACTGTACAACACTGAGGTTTAATGACTCGATTGAACAAAAACCTGGCCGAACTGCGGTCGCTGACACGGCCACTTCGGCCATCGCTACTGGAACCATTCGCCAAATCGAGCATATAATTAAAAATCGATTTAAATTGTTTGCTATCTCGAGTCGTTTGTTTGTTTTATTTCCGTGCGTGACATTTGTGATAGCAGGAAAACTATTGTTTGTTTAGTCTTGCTGTTGGAACAACTGTTAGGTTGGGCCGTCATTTGTGTCGTCGAAGTACAGGCGATGACCAAACAAAGGTGTACCGTGTATGTGAATCATGCTGCCTTCATGTTTATTAGGGTCTGTAATAAGCGCTACTTTCAAGGAGGAAGGAAAAGGATGATATCATGGATCGGTATCTCAAAATATCAGCAATATGATGTTTTTGGTTTTTACACTGCAACACTCATTCAATGAGAAATGGTAGGCATTTTTTTGTCAGTTTAAACTAGATGAGGCCGGTGTTACCTAATAGCTGGCTACCCTTAGAAGAAACATAATAATGAGCAACATGCAGATTAGTGTCTGAGATGGTCTTTTGAGGAAAGAACCACACAGACCTGTCCTATCAATGTAAGCATTTGTCAATAGTTTCGTATAGCTCTACTCAGGATTACTAAGGTGCTCATTCTTATCTTGCCAACGTGTTTTACAGTTGTATAAACTTAATATCTTCAAATATTGTCATATTCATATAGCAACTTCCATTGTTAGCTATGCGGAAATTATAGCAGTAAAATGGATATTGCAAAATCCCCCTTCTTATGTATAGCTAGTCTAAGATAGTTGAAGCATATAGGTTTAGTGAGATAAACGAATAACACACACCACTTTCCTCTCTAGAAGGTATTTGTTATTTGCAAAGCCTTTTCAGTAGTGTTGCCCAAATTCAGTCTTGGTCTTGCAGTCTTGGTCTTGTTCTTGCGTTTTTGCAAGACCAAGACCAAGAACAAGACCGCGTATTTTTAGCAAGACCAAGACCAAGACTGACCGTGCAAGACTTGAGCAAGAACAAGACATAGCCTGCAAGACTCTTGCGTCTTGCAGCTAGGACTTAGCGCTATTTCACTGAGTAGTTAGGTGTAACAGTTCGGTGTATAGGTAGGTACGCTTAGGAATTCTATGAGACGCAAAAAACTGTATCAAAGAATATGAAAAACTGGACCTATGCGCATTACGACTAATACCATAAACATAGCGAATAAAAAAATATCTATTAAAATCAAACTGAGTGCATGCATAGTTATGTTTTAACCATCGGCACTTTGATAATGCGGCATCAAAGGTTTTGTACTTACTTCTCAAAGAAATTTGCCGCTTTTCGGAAGTACATGGTTATGATACACGCGCCGGCGCGGCGGCTTCTTTTGAAATCTAAAACAATCGTTGCCGCCACGCCGAAATCATAACATTTGTGACACTATTTGATTGCCGCCATAGGGCGTAGGTATACTCATGCAAAATAATTTCGAATTTTTTTAAGAGTACCTACAGGTGTTCCAAAGAATAAATAAGTTTCAGAGTGCTTAGAATGAAAATGAATACATTATACTGATCACGCAAGTAGTATTATGATTAGGATAAAATGGTAAGGATAGGTAGTAGATGTCATATTAATTCATTCTAGTAAGTATATATTATAATATTGATTACTTATATGGTTTTAAACTAATTACTTAGGTACTATTATTGTACATTTAGTCATTATATTTCTTAAGTTTTTACAAGAAAAAATAGCAAAAAAGTGTTCAAATATCACCCGTTTAATAAATATTGTAGCCACTTTTAAATATACTTGAAACGTGTAAAAAAATTCTACAAAACTAATAAAATAATATCAAAAGCGTAGGTACTTACCTACTAATAAAATAAAAAGCCTGCGATAAGAGTTTTGTATTACTTACCAGCCCGAATATCTCTGAGAGAGATGATGAGAGTAAGTATTTACTAGCTGTGCCCGCGACTTCGTCCACGAGGAATAGTAACTTTGGAGGTATAGTGACGTTCAGGACTTATTTATTTATTTTAAAACTTCTGTCATCAAACATACAAACGAACTCTTCAGCTTTATAATATTAGTTTATATAAGCTCACAATGTTCCAATTCTAATACGTTTTTCTAAGATTTAAAGTAAACTTTAATAAATAGTAATAGACTAATAGGTAATTGCAAGACTTGCAAGACTCTTGCTGCAAGACCAAGACCAAGACCAAGACTGGGAGCGCAAGACCAAGACCAAGACCAAGACCAGGTGTATTGGCGCAAGACCAAGACCAAGACTGGCTAAGTCTCGTCTTGTTCTTGCATTTGGGCAACACTACTTTTCAGTATCAGCCGCCCAGTGCTAAAATGTACCAAAACTACATTAGCTACTTTTGAAATTTTAATGGGCTCACGAAATCAATTTGAGCTCAGTTAAATAAAAGTCCCAAAGTAATCTTTACTTCTCCTTTTTTTAGGGTTCCGTACCTCAAAAGGAAAAAACGGAACCCTTATAGGAGACCTTTTATCTCGGGAATGCGTAGAGAGATCTGCCTCGGTGTATGAGCCGAAATTGAGAGTAGACGACAGCGTAACCCCAAGAAGCTCAAGGTGGTCGGTTATTGGCACGGTCACACCTCGGAAAGATGGAGCTGGTTGGGATTGACTCCGTTCTGTTCTGCCTTTCATCATCATCATCATCATCATCATCCATATAGGCCCCTAAGTGTCGCCACAACGACCTGTCGTCTTGCGTCCATCGGACTCTCGCGACCCTCACTAGCTCATCGGTTCACCTTGTGGGACGCCAAAACGTTACGAATTCCAGTACGCGTTCGCGACTCCAGAACCCTTCGGCCATATCGACCAACTGTTCTGCGAGCAATTTACCCTGGCTACTGTCACTTAAGTTTAGCGATACTTTGTCTGCCTTTATAAAGGTTTTATTCATAGCCTAAGTAGTTCTTTTTCGAAGGTTCTTTGTTTTGGTAACAAGACCTGAACTTCATGCAACACATGTTTGACCTCGATCATGTGATCACAGACTATTCACAGATTTGTTATCGTCGGGACCGTTTCCATAAAAGAATAGAGTAAACAAAACATATTCCGGTTTGGACTTAAAATAGCTTTCTTTGATTGTGTCATATTTGTAGCTGATATCTCAACAAGATTGACAGCAGTGGAAAATTTGAATTGTTATGGTTTTTCTTAAGATACGTACCACCTGCTCTCCACGGTTTCATCCGCATCTGTGGTTACTGCTACACTTCCGTGGGTCATAGAGTAATCCTTGTTTGGTTGAACGCGCTAATCTGAGGAATAACTGGTCCAAATTGGAAATTTCTTTTAGTGTTGGATAGCCCAATTATCGAAGAAGGCGGAGTAGTAGCTTAAGACGGGGTGAAACCACTAGGGACAGCTAATACTTCAAATACAAATAATAAGCAAGCATAATCAGCCTTTTAATGTTCCCACAGCTGGGACTCAGGCCTCCTCTCTAGGAGAGGGCATGGGCCGTAATCCACCACGCGGGCCCAGTGCGGGTTGGTGAATGTCACATGTCTTCGAATTTTTGGTTCTAGGACATGCCGGTTTCCTCACGATGTTTTCCTTCACCGTTTCGAGAGCAGTGGTGCTAAAATAAATTACACAAAGTAACGCGCCTGGTTGGGTTTGAACCCGCGACCTACAACTCGTAAGTCGGGGCCGTTACCACTCGGCCACCACTGCTCAACACACAGACAGAGAGAGATATACAGATAATAAATTAGGTATATTAAGTTAATAAACGGTTGAGTGAATTTAGATATTTACAGTAGTCCTAAAAGCTTATACATCGGAATGATATAAGTATATGTATGGATTAAAACTTATACCTAATGGGGGGAAGTACTAATTCCATGCGGACAAAGACGATGGTCAAAGCTAGTTTTATCATAAACCTTTGTTCGCTCACTAAATTGGGGGCACATAAAACATACGTATACCTATTAATATCTTTATCATCGTCGTCATGTGTTGATATCGTGAAATATGTGAGTACTATAACGAAGGGTGTTAAATAAAGAAAGTTATTTGAAATTTTGCGATTTAAATAAAAAATCTGAAGTTTTCAGATTTTTTGACATGGCAAATGTTCTTTCAAGTGTTAAAAATGCAGAAATTATAGACTTTAAAATAATTATTTTTTTTAAAAAATGAGGAAATAACTGCTTATTATTTGCATGTTATTACTAATTATCAGGAAATCGCAAAATTGCAGATAACTTTTTTACTTTGTACCCGTCGATATTATGTGTCAGCCTCAAAGAAAGTCATTTAAACCGAAAGCCCTTATGAAGTTTCAAATCTAACAGTATGACCGTCGTAAACGTTACTTTCTTATCTTTGTGGTCTGGTTTCCGCACTTAGTCCTTATCGGACCATTGTGCTTGGGCCATGGCGGCCTTTACTCCAACCAGCCTACCTCATTCCAGAAACAGATGAGTCTCTTCAGTTCAGTTTGCTCAGGGTGTCCATCAGTGAATTCGGTGCTCCCAAAGTTCGTGTTCTTATCTCGCTGACGGCTGTGCACTCGAGGAGCACATGCCCGACAGTTTCTTCTGTCTCCATGCATCCTCTGCACAGAGGGCTATCTGTGATATTCATTGTGAAGAAGTGTTTGTTCAGGGAGCAGTGTCCGGTGATAGATCCTGGCAACAAACGTTACGTTACGTGCGTATGGTTTTAATTTTTATTAAATACCACGTTAAAGTATCATTATTACGATTACCTATGTTTAAATTTTTAGTTTATTTTTTATATCGTTAAATAAAAGTTGCATTTTACTCATTATCTTCATGGCCATACGGAGCGGTGTTGCGTCATTAACTTTTAACCTTTTTTACATTTACCGTTCATCGTATGTGAACTGAATGTTCAACCGTTCAGTGATTATGGTTTTGATTGATGTTCGGATTATATTCATGTACAAGCCATGTATCCGATGGGTTTCCCCGTCTGTAATAATGACAAACTTTACATAAAAACTTCTATTAACCGAAATTCTTTCTTTATTGTCGCCAGCGTATTTAATATATATGCTTCTTATTCACAATGGTTTAGGCTGTTTATTATCTGTATGTGAGTTTATGAATTTATTTTAGGTATTTTTACAAAATTTGTGTCATTAATTTTTTTTTCTTTTTTTTTAGGTAAATCATAACATTGTCTCACATTATTGAGGTTTTGTACTCACATATCGTGGATGCGTTCACAAAATTATCAAAAGACACTTAGATCCAGAAAAACTATCTTCAGACCATATAAATATGTTTTTTTTGCTCAACCGTGCCGTCATTATTGATTATTGTTAATATTTATTTCAAATGGCCTAAACTCCAGGGAAAATATATAAAATAATCATAAGACCTATCTGGTACCTGTTGTTGTGTCTTATATGGATCAGAAAAGGAGTACCTTGGTTTGAAAATGATTTAATTAGAGATATGTGTAATCTAACCAACTAAAGACACAATAGACACATTAGTCTATAGCCAGCCAGCAAAAGAGTGGCTAAATAGCCACCAATTTATCATTAATTAATAAATATATTAATTTTTGCATACGAAATATAATTTTGTATTTAAAAAGTTCGTAACACGTACCATTTTCGAAATTATGGCATTAAAAAACATAAAAAAATATAAATTAATAATAATTATAACGTTATCTAAAATAGAGAATAGAATAGAGCAGTGGTGGCCGAGTGGTAACGACCCCGACTTACGAGTTGTAGGTCCAGGCGCATTACTTTGTGTAATTTATTTCATCACCACTGCTCTCATAATAACGGTGAAGGAAAACATCGTGAGGAAACCGGCATGTCCTAGAACCATAAATTCGAAGACATGTGACATCCACCAACCCGCACTGGGCCCGCGTGGTGGATTACGGCCCATTCCCTCTCCTAGAGAGGAGGCCTGAGTCCCAACAGTGGGAACATTATAAGGCTGACTATGCTATGCTATCTAAAATAACCTAAATTACTAATTTCTTATCTTAAATATTTCAGCTATCTTTAATTCCTTAGTGAATCAAGATCAAGCTTAACTGCTCAACTCTGGGCTGCTAATATTTAAAAAAAAAATAAGTCTACAACATAGTTAATATAGATTTATATAACACTGATACCCATCATTGCTTTGAAAACAAACATTAAAAAATAATATAAAGATATCAATTTAAAATTTTAATATTATCAAAAAAAAAAATCACCACGTGTTTTAAAATTTAAATTTTTAGATGCAAGTAAAAATTTAAATAATTACACGTGGTGATTTTTTTTTGCTATCAAATTCGAATTAATCTTTCAAATGTAACGACTGAAAGTCAACTCTGTTGCATTTTAAAAATAAATAATTGTGGACTAGTGAATTAAGAATGTATGAGAGGTTGTTTGAATGAAACATTTTTGTAAAATAATGGTCATGGTACTAGCACGATCATTTTTTCTGTGTCTGGGTGTAATTTATCTATAAATGTGTGTATTTAGAAATATATAACTATGTTTATCAGTTGTCTAGTACTCATAACACAAGTTCTGCTTAGCTTGGGACTAGACGGCGTTGTGTGATAGTTGTGGAATATTATTATTATTATTATGTAATACCGAAGAATGAGGGGCTTAGTTGAATGGAGGAGAGTTGTGGATAACTGAAATGACAAAGAAAGACAATAGAAACAAAGAATAGATGGTGTGCAAGATGAGATCATTTTAGACAGTTATGTAGACGTGTTAAAAAGGGGTGAATATTAAAAAAATATGGAAGAAGACATGGTGCGCTAATCACTAAAACAAAACCAAGGACATACGTCCAGAACCAGAAATCATCCAATTTATTTAATTCTGCATTCATTGTACATCAAAACTTAACAGTTTACATACAGTGATTAATCGGTTAAATAAAATTAATGTAGGTACAAAGATGAGCTTAACTGAATGATGAGTTTTTTTCGAGCAAACCTTCGAACAAAAGAGAGAGATCACATTCGAGAGTAACATTCAGTGTAGAATATAAACCTACATAAATAAGTCTAACATATGAAAATATATTACAAACTACTATTTACTAATAAATACCAAGTCATTTAAAGAGATGTAAAAAAGACATTAAAGTTAATGCTTGTATGTCACGTCACAAAATAGACGTGAGATATTGAAAAGGTTTTTAGCTTGGTGAGGACGTATTATCTTTCTTCAGTCGTGAACAATGCTTGTTTTCTCATGACAAGGACAGCCACAAACACAACCTTGTCTGGTTTTGGCATTATTCTTAAAATTTACTCCAACCACGATTTCAATAATAAATCATCTATCACGATTACCGTTTGTCTATATTACATGTTTCCAATAAAATCGTGATTCATTGTCATTTCAAGTGTTATTATTATATCCATCCCCTTCACATGTTTTATGTTAATCGTTCTCGCTCGCTCTACGATAGTTGTTATCATTTTAATATGCTTTTGTTTCAGCTCATTGTTATTTCTAACCTAGTATTTGCTCATTCATCTTGCTAATCACTTCTATCATCATTAAAGATACCTGTTGGAGGAAGTAGATAGTCTTTTGTGTTGATATTTGCATGTTGGTTGTTTGTTATCTCATGGGTTTAGAATTATTCGAAATCTACCTGGAGCAACAAAAAAAAGGTTGGGTGCACGTGAGGTCGCCGCAGAAAACGTTCTGGGGGGCAGCCTGTGCTGAGGCTCTATGTCGGCGTCGGAGCGAGAGGCACGACTCGAGCCTACCCGATTCATTCTCGATTTCTCACCAGTGCCGCGCGAACCGCCGACATTATCGCCCGTCGCGTTTCGTTCTCATTGTAAAAAAAGTTTTTTTAATTCTTTTCGAGGTGTGATTTGAAAAGTCGGTAACAATAAAAGTAAACGAATTGTTTTATTATTTTCGAATAACGAATTGAATGGTGTTGTGAACAAGTGTATCGATTGTTGTAAACAGCTACCTGACCGACGCGTGGCGGAACTTAAAAACAAACTCTCGTCTCGCGTTTCGAATGGTCCCCGGCAATAATTAGTTGGGTAAAAGTGAGTGTGTGTGCTGTGGACGCTTGATGGTTCAATTAGAACTGTATTATTAAGCTTTCGTATGTACCACCATTTCGCTTAATCGGCTCTTTCTACGGATTACACATGTTGAAGTTGGTTAGTGCCATTTTGCATGATTCATTTACTAATTACAACAAACTGCTAATCGTCCTCTTTATTATCTGTATCGACAAGTCCATTTGAATAAAGTGATTGTGATCTAACTTGCATAATACTGTTACAAATGTTTAACTTAATTTAAGCAATCAAATATAATGTAGTTCACGTTGTGTTTATCAATTAATTTGCAACTCCAGATAATCTGATACTATCGTAAAAGTTATCAGATGACGATGTCGATACTAACACCTAATTGCTTTAGTATCTCTTGTGTAGTTTCACACGATTACTTGTTCATATGCGTGGACGTGCTTCAATAATAATATTCTCGTAAAATATTTACATTGTAACTATTTCCTGTATATATGCATTCCGCAGTCTTGAAACCCTTGTGAAAATTGTGTCCGTCTACAGTTAAGTTTCATTAAGCTGAATATATTAATTGATAGTTTTGAATGTTAATGCACCATTGTCTTCAGTATCGTCTAGCTCGTTAAAAATTCCATTCATAACATTCAGCTTGGCATTAAAAGCATGAACTTCAACCAATTTGTTATGGCTTGATTCTATATTGTAAGTTATCTGCAATTTTATACACAGTTCCAATTTTATCGAATCAGCTGTCTATATCGTGCTGAAAGTCTATTAAGTAGAATTCTTTTCTTTGTGTTTTTATATCGACTATATCATTATTAAATACTATGAGCACTTATGAGGACATGTTGTTTATTTACAGGCTTAAGTCATGTTTTTGTATCGGTCATTGTAAAGGGCATCTGTTGACCTATTCTTGAGGTACTTTTTACTCTACTCATTAAAGTTAAGTCGTAAACTTGAACTTTGAATAATTTTATACTACCATCGCTTTCCTGATTGCTGCCTTTGATTATCGATTATTATGGAGTTTTACTGCTAATTGGTTATTTTGCTTTGATTACAAGTGTACCTCGGTATGAAGGTACATTAAATCATTCGTCAGATGTTTTAACATTATAAGGGTCGTATTTAAAGGTAAATTTAGGTTGGTAGGTTGGTAGGTGCACAATTAGTTTTCTGGTGGAACAAAGGCATATTTTGTAGAAGAAAACAAGAATAAATTGAGGAAACTGTTCTTCAATTTAGAAACCATTCTCGTATTATAATTTTTTTTGTCTTACATTTCCTACTGTTTCAAACGCTAATCAGATTTAAAAAAATATTTTCTATAGTTTTATAAAATACTAATGAAATCTTCGTACCATTAGTGCTACATCCAAACCTAGCCATGTTAAGATCTAATTCGTTCCAAGTCCAAACCGTTTCTAAATATAATTTCTTTTTCAGCTGTGAGTTGAAAAAGTGACGCTTTCCTGCATAAAATTATGCCAATTTGTTTTAATCTTGAACACTTGAGTTTTGCATCGGTGTATTTTTTGCTGTTCTCTCCGACTGGACATTTGTTCTACTCACCTATTTCTTTGCTTATTTTTAGCGTTGCGTGCTAACTGTCACTAGTCCAGTAATGGGAGAACGTATCGCTACATTCATTATCGTGTTCCTAGCGTCGTCTGGTTTTCTCTCTTACGAGTGATATTTCATTAGTAGTGCGTCAATTACATCTGTTGATCATGATGGATTCTCTTCGTTGGAATGATTCGCTTTGTTCTTCGCTTTCTCGTATGTCTTACGCATGACGGTTTTTATTAAATACGTGTTAATTATAAGATTCTCATCCTTGACTGCACTTGTTTGTTTGTTTATTTTACTGATGAGTATAACGTGGTAATTGAGGCTAGCAAGCTCCTCTAATCGATTTATATTATTATAATTGATTGAATACGATATGAATGCGTTGTGCTCATGTTTAGTTAGATTTTGATTAAGACCTTGTTGGTCTCAATTAAATTCTCACTGTAAAGTTTTAAATAATATTCTGTAACACAATTTATGTTAGCTTATTACTTTTATCTCATTATTAATATGTAACATAAAACATAAATGTAATCAGTAAAATTCTTATCAATGGAACCGTTGTAACATTTTATCGGCTATTTATTGCAGTTCCAACTTAAAATACAACATACAGTGGACATCTTTCGGCTGAAATGGTGATGATGATGAATGATGAATAGCTCAGTTAATTTTCCCACGAACATAACATATTATATAAGGAATAAAATTGTAGGTACACAGTATTATATTATAATACTGTGTACCTACAATTTTATTCCTCAATGCCAATTTTGTTCGTATATCTCGCCGGGTAAGGTCGATAAAAGTCGACTTACTGTTCGAAAGGCAACAATTAAATTAGTTCGATTTATTGTATTTGAATTTGCAACACGTAGCGACGTGGTGTCAGCTCGTAAAAACATTTAATGGCTGCCGAGTAAGTATTAGAAGTCGTTGAGTTTGCTGACAGTTCTTCATATAAATAGCATAAACCAGTGCCTTTTGTAAACGGTTTCTGATCAAAGAATTTGAAACCGATTTGTAAGAAGGCTTGTTACATCATTTTTAATTTTAACTCAGATCAAGGCATACATAACTTTCCTGCCCCCCTAGCCAAGTTACAACCTTTTCGTTTCGATTCTCTTTTCGTTGATCGCCTCGAGTCGGCCACGTCTCCTATTCCTTTGTTCTGACCACGTGACTGAGCGTTGACATGACGTCAGAATAAAGGAATCGGAGGCGTGGCCTACTCGAGGCAATCGACGAAAAGAGAATCGAAACGAAACGGTTGTAACTTGGCTAGGGGGGCTGGTCATCTATAACTTTTTTTTTTCTTAGCTCTGTTGTGGAGCGACAGGGTGACAGGCTTTTACTAACTAAAACCTATCCATGTTCCTTCCGTTGCCCTTTGCGTTTCAGGACCGCGATGAATCTTTCGAACAATTTCACTGTGGCCTACCTGAATATTGAGAATTGTATGTTTTTAAACCCACGATTAATTATTAGAGCAGATAATAATAATAATTTAAATTTTATTTCAGACGAAAGTCCATAGTATTAGCACAAAATAAGAAATAGGTATTAGTAGTCACTATTCTCTTAATATCTAATATTAGTATATGGTACAGTCAGGGATCAAAAGTGCAGTTTCACTCTATCTACCAATGTTATAGTGTCTACAATTTCTTTGTTGTAGAAGTTCAATAGTCCACAACTAGTTTATTCAATACTTTAGATCCTATGCTACCAATTAAATCAGTCATGAAACATTGACCCTCTTCTACAAATAAATTTTAGACATTTTAGCATTGGTAAGGTGGAAGTGCACTTTTGACCCCTGACTGTACATAACTCATCATCATCATCATCATCATTTCAGCCGAAAGACGTCCACTGCTGGACATAGGCCTCCCCCAAGTGTCGCCACAATGAACGGTTCTGTGCGTCTCGCATCCATCGGACTCCCGCAACCGTTACCAAGTCATCGGTCCACCTTGTAGGAGGCCTACACACATGGCGTGTCTTGTATTAATAATAATAATATTCCACAGCTATCACACAACGCCGTCTAGTCCCAAGCTAAGCAGAGCTTGTGTTATGAGTACTAGACAACTGATAGACATACTTATATATTTCTAAATACATACATATTATAGATAAATTACACCCAGACACAGAACAAATGATCGTGTTCATCACACAAACATTTGTCCTGGGTGGGAATCGAACCCACGACCTCCGGTATAGCAGTCAGGGCCACTAACCACTAGACCAACAGGCCAGTCCATAACTAGTTGTGTATTATTATTTAAAAACGTTTTTCACACCAGGAATTCGGTTCACAAATATATAAACTCACATACACAAGATACTCAAACCCGGAACAACTGGGCAAAAAAATAATATTTGCTCCGTCCGGGAATCGAACCCACGACATGCAGCGCAGCAACCAATCGCTCGACCACTGCGCCAACCGTGCTGACAGCTATTAATAAGTACAAGCTATTAGTAAGACTTAATTATAATTTTAAATAATAAATCATATATTAAATACCGACTTACGTCATTCATTTTGTTCATAGTATTCATATTTGGAAAACACACATGTTTTTATTTAAGTAAACTGTTGATTAAATGTAACTAACGCTTAATCATTCAAAATGCTATTTATTATGGATTTTAGTTTAAAGTTATTAATATTTTAATACATAATTATTTACTTCACTACCAAAGCGTCCCGTAACTTGGGATTGGACGAAAGGAAGAATTAAGACTAGTGATGTAACCATAGATATCTGTGGATGTAACGAATGTTAGATTGGTCACATTCGCGAATGCGAATGCGGGTGTTTACTTTCAAATAAAGTACGCGCAAAATGTCATACAAGTTTGACATTTCGTGTCAGGTAATTTTAAACCGAACATTGCAGAGCTGTTACAGACTGATTAAACAAAGCTAATCACATTAAGTTCATTTGAAAAGATTTGTTATGATTTGAGGTTAGTTAGTATTATTGTATAAATTGTTAAATTTAAGTGATATAAAAACATGACATATGACTCCAAACTTCTCTAGCATCTTCTATCATTTCAATTTGTGTCACTGGAAATGTGAAATGCAAGTTGTGTGATAAAAAAATATTAAAGTAAATATAAAACTATAAAATCATATCAGTTGTATTGTCCATTCAATCAATATATTATTTTATTTTTGTTTGTCAAAAACATTCACCAAACATTCGCGTTTTTCTTGCGAATACGAATGTCTAAAAATGAGCGAATATTCGTATATGCGAATGCGAATGCGAATATTCGTTACATCACTGCTTAAGACAGAAAAAAGACGAGTAGGTTTTAGTCAATAAAAGTCTAACACTCCTTCTCTCTCCACTCAGAGCGGTAGAAGTTATTTTATGCTTTCCCACCTCAAGAATTGGTAGGTTCAAGGTAGAAGTTATTTTATTCTCCTTCTAACCTAACCTGTTGAAGTCGGGGTGCCCCAAATCCCGTAATAATTCTAAAATGGGTAAACAATTTGGTGTATAATAACTGTTTTTAGTGAGGAATAAGATTTTCGATGCACAGAAATCCTACATTAATATATGGCCAAATGTGGATGGACATATATCATCAAACATTAACGTTTAAACAATCTGGCCAGTTTTGTTGACCATATCATGAAGTTATCAATTCTAAGATCTCATACCCACTAATACAAAGCATAATATGATTTATAATATGTCCAAAATATACAGTAAAAGATACATATTTAGAAAAAGTATGAATGAAAATACAAAGATCATGAAGTATTGTTTTCTTATGACAAAGCAAAGTACCACCAGCGAAAAACGAGATAACATTGTCGATAGTGTTGACAATCACATGATTATTGATGATGCTGTCAAAAAGGAAACAGTTTTAGCCACCGTTAGAGCCACATGGTTCTTAATGATTACGTCAGTCGATCAATCAAAGTGTAGTAAACATCATCACGAGGATTGTATTAAAATTATTTGTGATCTCGTCTGTCGTCTTAGTGTCTGACATAGACAGAGTTGAAAAAAACATCCCGAATGAAAAGGTTGTTGAAGGCTAAATAAACTTTTGACGAAAAATTCAATTGAATTCCGAACAAATAAAAACTATGGTGTATTTTAAGTGTTTTTGTTTGGAAGTCGGCTCTAGTTTTTTTGTAATAAACTTTTTTTATCCCATAACTAAAACGAAATAATGAGTAAGTTCTATGGAATGACAAAATTCCCATAATTACTCAATCTCCATAAATACAATAAGTTGGCACTTTAATTACTTACTTTCACATCAATAATCATATTATATAATAATTATATATTTTTAGGGGTTAATTTTCACTTTTTTCCTTTTTTATACTTTATCTCTGTTTATGTTTATTTATTGACATCACTAAAAAATACTCAGTCAAATTAAGAATAACCTTGCTTACATTAATTTTAAATGTGACCTTGGACGATCGAGCTTGGGCACAAGTTACTCTTCCCATCCGTATGGGAGGCCTCGGCGTCCGCAAAATTACCAGTATTAGTTTACCGGCATTCATATCTTCGGTCCACGGCACTGATAAATTAATCAGGAATATTCTAACTTCAACACTGATTCCTTTTGATGTGCCGTGCTTCACCGAGGCTATGGATGCCTGGAGACTCGCTTGCCCGAATACAAATCCGCCCGACAACCCCTCTTCCCAGAGGCGGTGGGATGAGCCGCTCTGCAAAGTAGTTCAGGAAAACCTAATCTCGACATCTGCTACTACTGCAGAGCGTGCGCGCCTACTGGCTGTGGGAGAGTGGGAGTCGGGCCTCTGGCTCCACGCACTACCATCGTCGAACATAGGCACCATGTTCGACGATACAACTTTCCGCCTAGCTGTTTCCCTACGCCTAGGCGCTCCATGCTGTTCACCTCATCGCTGCCACTGTGGCGAAGTTGTCAACAGCCTCGGTCACCACGGCCTGTCATGCAGTCGAAGCGCGGGACGAATAGCGCGGCACGCGAATATTAATGACATCATTCGACGAGCCCTTGTCACCGTCGGCGTTCCGGCTGTTTTGGAACCTCATGGCCTGGCACGCGACGATGGTAAGAGACCGGACGGTATGTCTTTATTTCCATGGAAGATGGGTAGGCCTTTAGTATGGGACGCTACCTGTGTCGACACTCTTGCGCCATCCCATCTTCCTTGCTCGTCGCGCTGTGCTGGTGCTGCCGCTGCGGCTGCGGAGAACCTCAAGCGGCGGAAATATAACAACCTCGTCGGTAGTTATATTTTTGAGCCGTTTGGGGTTGAGACTCTTGGGCCGTGGGGTCCGAGTGCTCATGCCCTTTTTAAAGAATTATCTAAACGGCTAGTTGACACTTCGCGTGACCAAAGGGCTGGCTTTTACCTCGGTCAGAGATTAAGCATTGCCATACAACGTGGCAATGCGGCCAGTCTTTTGGGCACACTTCCAGTCGACAGCGATGCGGAGGAATTTTTTGACGCCATATTTTAGATAGGAGTATTGTATATATATTATGTAATTTTAATTAGTTAAGTGTTTTTATTTTTCATGTATAATTTTCTTATTGTTAAATAAAAACTCTATTAAATTAGAAAAAAAAAAGAACAACCTTGTTTATCGGAACGGATATATACCAACTAGAACTAAAATAAAATAACTAACAAATGGGTAACAAATGGCAGTCTTATGAGAACTACGAGTATTTTTATATATATGTATATATTTATAATATATTTATTTCAACACATGGCAAGCACACGTGACATGAACAGTTGAACAAAACTAAAGTATTACATTAATGACAAGACTCGTTTAAGATGTAGTTACTAATATTAAAGAATACAAGTTCAGTAACAGTTTGAGAATTATCACTTTTAGAATTCAAAAATTACAGAACGTCCACCAAGCAGTGGACATCAAAACTCCCCATCGAAAGGGATGTAAGAGAGAGAGAGAGCAATAGCGGTGATTATATTATTCGAATATTTCTTTAAATCGCACACAAGTAGGCACCAGTCCACCAGATAAGCGAATAATTAAAAAAAAATGGCTTTACAAGACGGTTATAGTTTCGATTTAAGTTAAGTAGTTAAGTATAGATTTCTATTGTTTGTGTACTGTGCTCTCGTTAAGTTTTTGTTGTAACAGCTAAGCTAATCATCGCCATTCTTAGTTGTTGCAGGCTATTAGTGCGATTTTACGGTTACTTTTTATCGTGATTTTTCTTGACAAATTCCATGGCTTACTTCTTGATATCATTATTAGCTTCTACTATTTCAATTAAAGTTTTCTTGGAGTTTAAAGGTACAATCGTTATTATATTCATAGTAACTTTCAACATCATCATCATCATTTGTTTCGTCTGCAGAAAGAGTATGTCTCGCATCCATTAGATTTTCGCGACCCACACCAGGTCATCGGTCTACCTTGTGACGCAGTATTGGGAGGCTTTCCAACGCTGCGTCTTCTGGTGCGCGGTCACCACCCCAGAACCTTTTCTTCTTAAAGTTTCAACATATTTGTTACCAGCACCTAATGCTTTTTCGTTTAGATAAGAACTAAGCTTAATATTTGGGATCCATTTTCGACACTGCTACTGATCTTTAATCCTATTCGCTATTGTAATCTTTGAACAATACGAATTGACAGGTAAGCCAGACTGAGCTGTTGATCCCAGAGCATTTTCAGTAGTCGTTGTAGTGTCCCGTTATGATACTTAAATCCCCGTTAAGTTTTATTATCAGGGTATTACACAAACAAACGTCATATTCCTTTTCAAAACGGAAACATCTAGGAGAGCGTAATAATTTATCTTCTTATAAAACATAAAGTATATATTTAACATGATTAAAGCATTCTAGCATGTTTATTGCAAGTATCTCCAGCAGATGCTATCGATTTACTTAATTAAAACTGGTTAGTTCTCGTAGAAAGTTGGGAGGTCTCTGTTGAACTCTGTCACCATTTATGTGTTGAGATTCGAAATGGTGCAACTTGCAGATTCCAAGTTGATTCTTATCAGTAGTTGTGTTAAGCTATTGTTTAGTTTTGAATTGAAACAATTCTGCTAAAAAAAAGTTTGTTGCAACTTTTATACCTATTTGATCTTTCATGTCTTCTTTCCTTATATTTGTGTCACCAAATTCAGTAGGATTATCGAACTCTTCTTCACAAAGTTACAAGAGATTAACATCCTGAACAATATATGTATAAACTGAAATTAAGACTTTCTTTAAAATATATAAAACGCAAATACACATGAATCTATTTTTATCTATTAATTGATAAACATTATAATACACACTAATTAGGGCATCAGGTGATCTGATACGATAGATTTGCAAATGATGATATTCCAAAATAATACTGATTATATTACAAACAGATTATTTAGTACTACGTTTCACTCTCAAAATATCGTCAAAGTTATTATCATGAACCTCAAATTAATTGGCCAGTGTCTATGCTTGACATTCAACTTCTTCCATGTTTCATTATTTGGCATATCTTATAACACCACCCACTAGATTTTTTTAAGTGGTGATTCATCAACAAACCTGCTCTGGGTGGAGCGAGATGGAATGTCAGACTTTTACTGACTAAAACCCACTCATGTTTCTTATTTAAGTTACACCCTCGTTGCGTTCCAAGTCCACGGTTACTCTATCGAACAATTCTGTAGCTCCAGTGGGCCCCGTATGACCTGTTACTCCCTGTATAACAATTCTTATTATCGACAGTCTTATGAAAACATTCAATTTGTTCACAATGTAATAAATAACTTCTAAAACACAGTACTGACCTTCCAAGTCATCACGTTCAGTCATTGACAAAAGTTGAAAAGGTTGCAATAATATTTATCTCTCTTAAATTGCAGTGGCATGATCTTTGTGATTCTGCTTACTGTGAGTTTTCTTCATGCTGAGTGGGTTTTTAGTCAGTAAAAGTCTGACACTATTTTCCGCTCCGCCCAAGAGCGGGATTTGTCATAAGATGATTTTCCCACCAAAAAAAAAAAAACAAAAACTGTATCAGCATCTTTATAAACTTATACAGCCTTGATAGTGTAGAAGTGTTTCGGGTAGACCAATTTTATCATTATTGCTATCTTCTTTAATATATCATTTTTTGATTACCTATCTTAGTTCGGTCTTCGTCATAATTGTTGTTTTTTTTTTGTTTTTCTCTTAATTACAATGATTTCATATTTATCATAGTATTTATTAGTTTATTATATTAGCACATATATATACGTATTTTATTATTATAAGCCACTTAATTTAACGATGCTACATTCTATTTCAAATATCTGTAATTTATTTATTGTGCACACCTACCACAGTGTTGTCTTTTTTAACCCAATGGTTGACTGGTAGAGAATGCCTTGTGGCATTAAGTCCGCCTATGTACCACCACTGTACATGAAGTTTAAATAAATAAATATTTAATTTATCCTATCTACCATCTTGAAAGTAGAAATAATTCTTTCAGTCATCCAAATCCATTCAGCCCTCTGAGGGTGAAGGAGTAACAAATATATAATACACATTCATACAAACTATCTCCTTTATAATGTCTGTGTGACTAATCTAAGTTCCTATCAAGTCCATAAAGAGAGAGACTGCCTTTGAAATTAAAATCTACATTCAGATACCTAACGCTCTGCTCCCATTCAGATATAGCCTTACCATGTTACCTGCAACATGTAGCCGGCCGTACGTGCCTAAGCTTCACCAAAGGATGTCCTATATAGACACAGCAATTTGGTACGAGCATTATATATTGCATACCCACCGCAAATGATACACGCTCCGATCCGCTCCATCGCTCAAATTGCTTGTAAATAATGTAATATCTTAGTTTTGCCGGCCATTATAGGTATTACGCGCGAAATAAGATAGCAATATATGGTAACAGATATTATTGACGCAATCATCGTAACGTACCATGTGATTAGAGTGACGCAAATTTTGATACGTTTCGGAGTAACGGTTGTCGATACTAGTAGAGAGTTGCTTGGTTCTGAATATTTTGGCATCGGTCTTGCTGGCAACAATTATGTTTGACTATCATATACATATGTAACTATGTACACCTTCCGTCATCTTAGTAATCAACATTTATACTCCATGTAGGTATCATTATAAACTCATATCCTAAATGTAGTAAGTTCAGAATCGGCAACTGAAGCGATTTCAGCTATTTTTAAAATAGGTAATCTTTTATCCTAAAATGACCAAAAATTATTGTTTATAATAAAAATACAATTATAATTATATTACTATTTTGTATTTTTTTTTTCATAAATCTTGATTACGTTACTGGTTTGCATTTGTGCGCGTGCGTAGTAAGCGTGTACTAATGTAGTGCATTGATTCCCATATTAATTGCCTACAATTTATTAGGAACACTAATTTCTTTAAAAACCTTTCAGTGCTCATATTGTAGTTTTATTGTTAAAGTTATCTACATGTTGTAATATCATCTTTCATGGCAATCATTTTAATTTTATTATGTTCGAAACTTTACACTATGGCAATTATAGAAGTTTAGCAGTATCTGGTGATATACCTATTGCCGTTCCTACGAAACTTTACAAAAAATGACGGAAAATTTTTCTTCCACATTATAAAGCAGAGCATATCAAACGAAAGCAGTATAGGGTTTATTTTGTCAACACATGTCTGTGTTGTGCATACGTAACTTGAAGACTTCACTCTAAGGTGTAATCCCCTTATCTCGGTGATAGTGGCACGACGATTGAGCACGCGCACCTTGCATCACCGACTGATTGTTCTCCAACAAATAGACTGCGAAGTGTCGCAACCTCGCAACTGACGGCTGAGTCTGTGCCCTTTATCGGTCGTGCCCTGTTAATTACTGCTTAACTCTTTCTTTGCCAAGTGGATTACTGGTAGTTTCATGTTGTTAAGACATGCCTACAACATGAAACTACCAGTAATCTAATCGTGTTGTAGAGACCGTTGCTCAGACTCAAAATAGGTGGATTGTTTGAAATAGTTTCCTTAAAACACAAAGGGCAACTAAAGGAATATGGGTGGTTTTAGTCAGTAAACGTCTAACACTCCTTCTCTCCCGAAGTAGGAGGAATTTTTTGATAATTTCCATTCCCCAAAAAAAGGCACGAGTTGTAGGCTAAATCCCAGGATTTAGTGTCAATAAAGATAAATTCCGGACACAATATTTCAATACTTTATATTTTCGGCAATCCTGTTACATTGTCTCTCAAAAACTAACATAAAACAATTAAATTTATTTTCTTATCAAATATCTGCATATCCAATCCTTTTGTTGCCTTGCTTGTTGCCTTTAAAAGTATATTCTTCTGACCAGCCCGCGTGCTAACAAGGAACATTTCTCAAATAATCTTCTATGACATCACAGTATTTAACGGCAATAATCGTAAAATTAACCACTTTGAAATATTTATTGAGACTCATGAAGAGTGCTCTTAATTTGGTATAAAGTGAATGAAAGTAATCTATTTGTTTAATATTCCATTTATCTAAATTGAATATAAAAACATGTTTGATCAGCAGTCATACTTATCCAAAATACTAGATTTAAAATTTATCACACTATCTGGATAATGTTTGAGTTCTCCGCCTTAATAAAAGGTTCTTTAAGACGATACTCAATATTTTATTGTTAAACGATGAAGGAAGGAGGACAATGCAGCGTAATGCAGTTGGCATGCGAAGAAACCTTTTGAAAGTAACTCGAAGAATGTGTGACGACGGTACTATAGAAAGGACTTTAACTGCGCTTGCGCACACCTCTAAGTATGGTTCTCATTCCTGATATCTGACTGCATTTGAGATGAAGACTTTCGTAATTTAACTAGATACTTATCATGGGTAAGAACACTAAATATTATAGATTGATAGTGTGAAAATTGACATGAGAGAATGCTGAATTAATGATAAAGTAACGGTTGACAGGGGACAAATGGCAGAAGACAAAGAGTTACGCCGACCCCAAGTATGATGAAAGAAGGACAGAAAGATGATCTACGATCATAATAGCATAATCAGTCTTATAATATTTCCACTGTTGTAACACGGGCCTCTCTAGAAGAGGGAATGGACCGTAATCCACCACGCGGGCCAATTGCTAATTGGTGGATGTCACATGTTTTCGAATTTTTGGTTCTAGGACATCTTTCTCAAGATGTTTTTTTTTCACCGTTTTGAGTGCAATGGCGATGTAATGAATTCACACAAAGTAATGCACCTGGCTGGGTTTAAACCCAGTACCATAAGAACGATCACTAGTTTTTCTTTTTGAGGTTTGAAATCATCAAATAACTCCTCCTGCTCTGGGTGGAGCGAAAGTGATTGTCAGACCTACTGACTAAAACCCACCTGTGTTCCTTCAGTTGCTCTTTGTGTTCCAGGGCCACAACCAATCCTGCAACCCATAAATCATCATAAATAATTTATTTATTTATTTGCAATCCATTAAAGTATAGTAAGTATAGTAAAAGTAAAACAAATCTTATTAATATTTAAAACCGTGTTCAAATGTCCGTAATAGATTGCAATATCTCTCGTCTATTACCCCGCAATACGATTGTATCGTCGACTGCCTCAATCGATTCTCTATCATTGAGCATTGTGATTGAATTCGATTTAGATAGTTTTAAAACAATACGTTTACGGTTTGTATTGTTTGTTGGTTTTGTATTTTTATTATCTCTTGTTGTCTATCACACAAAACCATGTTTCATTTTTAAATAGTTTCTGCCGGTGGCTTCGCCCGCGTGATAATAGAAATCTTTATCTATTATCCCAATCCCCATCATATTATCCCAAGGAAATATGCTTACTCTTGGGTTAAAAAGCTGTACTATTCTAGGACAGTATCTATCCCGTTTGAAAGTGAAAGAGCAACAACAGGAGAAGGAGTAACAAACATAACACTTACATTCAAACTTTCACCTAGATACGAGTAACATTAGTGTGATGTGTTTTGGCCAATATTGTCTGTCTGCTCGTTAAAGGCCACACCCATACTAATCCAGTTACCTTTATGTCCAAGATTCTCCGGTCTATCTTTCAGGTCCAAATCTAAATCGTTACGCCAGCGTTTTTAAGGTCTGCCTCGATGACACCCGTCTTCAAGCGTGTATCAGAAAACCCAACATGGTTTCATCTAATAATGACATCACAAATATATTAGCACATGCTGCTCCGGGTACCTAACGAGTCGCACTTATGTAGCTGTCATAATTGACAGTAACATATACACTAGTGTGAAAAGTTTGAGTAACTCGATATACGCAAAGGTCACGTTTTACTTTATAATATAAAGGTTAATCCAATCGATTATTTTCTATTGCAAGAACAATACTTGTGTTAAATGTGATATTTAAATTAGAACCTTAGGTCTACTCTGCGTGTGGTCTGTAGAAATCTTTGATTGTATTCTTAGAGCAGTGGTGGTCTAGTGGCAATATCTCCAGCTTTGTAACGTCACTGCCTTAAACCCAGGCGCTTTACTGTGTAATTACTACATCATTACTGCTTTCAAAATGGTGACGGAAAACATCGTGAGGAAATCGACATGTCCTAGAACGAAAGCTTCTACAAACAACAACAAACCAGCATCGGGCCAACATGCTGGATTACGGCTGATTCCCTTTCTTAGAGAGGAGGCCTAAGTATCAACAGTAAGATCATTGGTTAATTAGACAATGCATTCTGAAGCATTACAATAATAATTAATTGGATAAATACTAATGTGTATTTTGTGACATTGAATACCTTCCTCTCAACAGTTAGAATAGGATATGAAAGATTTCGAAACCGAACCTTGCAGTGAAGTTTACGAAATACTTAAGCTTTCAAAAGATAATAATTCATACATTGGTATATAATAATATACCTCAACTTTATCCATATCCTAGCTGCAAAATCTAATATCTTTATTGAATATGTGCTGATAAATATAGATAAATGAATGATAAATGATATTTATTTTGCAAATAGGTTTTTAAAAACAATGACACGTCAATTTTTTCTTCAAGTTAAACTAGATGAAGTTCAATTTAAAAAACTATATGTATACTTTTATACCCTTTTTTTTCTTAATAATACTTTTTATATAATACCTGCCATGTTATATCTCCACCCTTCACCCCTCCACCCTTGCTTGACAGGTAATAAATACCTAAGGCATTGAGTCCGCCTTTGTGCGTTTGTATTGTATGAAGTTGAAACAAATCCGGAATCTCAGAGTTAACTTTATCAATGTAGATACAGACAGTTTTATAGGAACGCTTGTTTTCGTGTTCAATCCAGGCATTATCTGTTGTATTTATAGAATCTTTAGATATGGCAGTGACATTGACTGACACTATGAGCTAGCAAGGACGCGGTTAATCTGAAATGTCTTGAATCAAGATAACTTGACCATTACCCGGTGACATTGAAGGGATGAACGAGGTTTTATAGTTTTAAAAACAAATTAGGCATATCAAAATCTACTTTCATTATTGATACAGTGATCGGGTGAAGATCTTTACCTTTTAAATAATAAAAAAAAATAAAAATAAAATTTATTCCATGCAGCATATACAAAAATAATTCAAATAAGTAGATAATTTAGTTTGATTTCTTATACATGTAATTTTTATATTTTTTAAAATTAATTATCCATATTTCTTTTATACAATAAATAATTGTTATTTATAATTTATTATAAATTTAGTTAATTTTTCTTCTTTTCCCTTCACTTATTATTTCAATTACATAGTTATTTATATGTGATTTTTTTAATTAATTAGATAATGCATTTGGTCTAGTAATTCACTACCTATAATACTAAATTAAGATGAAATCAAAATCAAATTAAAATTAAATTAAATTTACATTCAAATTAAAATTAAATCGATTAGTTTGGATACTATTTTGGTGTACAATGAAGTTTTATTCCATTCTATTGTAAATCAGAATTGCATCATAAATTAAATCAAAATTAATCAAAAATTATTCAAAATTTAATCAAAATTAAAACTAAATCAAAATAAAATAAAATCGAAATTATAAAAAAATTAAAACAAAATCAATCAAAATTAAATCAAAATTAAATCGAAATTAAAAAAATTAAAACAAACTCAAATTAAAATTCAATCGAAATTAAAACAAAAAACAAAACTTTACCTTTTATCGGCTGTTAAATATCCGCAGTGTTATTTTTGATACGAATATATTTTAACCATTCTTCCTTTTCAAATTTTGTAAGATGATTACTTTATTTTAGATAATATCGTCGGCTTACTGCGAGAACTCATTAACTGACAAATACAAAACTTTAACTAAATCCACTTTTAGTTACTAAAATTAGCTTTATTGAAGGTTTTGTTTTGTTTTGTTTTGAGTTGTGTTTGTTTTGTTTTTTTTTTTGTAACTTTGAATAAAGTCACTTTTAGTCACTCACTGAAACTACCTTTATTAACAGTTTTGTATTTCAGTTAATGAGTTCTTGCAGTAATACGACGATATTTTCTCCTTATATCGTAAAAGCATGTGCGACATATTCCCAAAGCAGAGATAAATTGGAAATCGAATGTACCTTAATTAATACATACATAATTAAAAATACTTTCAAAAATAATTCCAACTGAATTTTGGTTCTTAAGACTAGACTAGATTTCATAAACGCCGAACCATGAATCGTTATACTTGTTTTAAAGAATGCTTTAAAATATAAATTTATCAGACAGTTTCGATCTGACAGTGTGATGCAACATAATCCGCCTGCTCTTAAAATTCATTAACATAATCTGGTAGTTAATTTTGATTAATCCCAATTTTAATTACATAAACCTAGTGTAATTCTTGATGTCTATCTTATCTCATTAATTTGCTAGATTTTATTGCATTAATTTAATCAGTCAGATTTACCTAAGCTTCTTCGTCTACTGCCTTTTTCCTGTCGTGTTCTTTTATTTCTTTAACTTCTTATTTTATGTAGCTGTTAATATTATAGATTTTCTTTTTTCATTAAATGTTACTCCTATTTGATGTTTTGTTTGAGGCTTGCCGATCGATTTCAATTGTGTATTTTTTCGCTTGTTTTAAATTAAATCAAAATTAGTTTATCGCTATTCGTGATGGACACTGGTAGTAGACATTGCTCCGAAATCTCGTTAATTTGATTATTTCCGTTTGAGCCTTTTATTTCACAAGTCCCACGTGTTTTTTTTTCAACTAAAATTATTTTTTTCCTATGTCGAAATATATAATTTGGCAGCAGGTGAATGTTTTCAGGTTATTCATAATTGATAGGATCGCATTCAGCTCTCATTACCACTAATTAGTGAAGTTTCTGAGTGACTGCTGTTATACAATATGCTCGGAAAAGTGACGAGACGATAAATGTGTCAGTTATGTAACGACTTATATGTCATTTACTCAGTTGTATGGATATTCAAGAGAATCTTTGGATTCTCAACAATGTAGTTTGCGTTGCAATTGATTTTATCTAATACCTGGTAGAGCTCAATTCACTTAGAAACAGTTTTAATAAAGCTTCACAAATAATCAAAGAATTCAAGTTTTCACTTTTTCAAGGGCTCGGTCGTGAGCTAGATCACTGACCCTGGCATAGCGCTAATATAAAGAGAAGAGAACAAGGTTTTATATTAAAACCAAACATAACTTTATTGTATTATTATAAAGGAGAAAGTTTGTGTGTGTGTTTGTACGTTTGTTACTTCTTCACGTTCGAATGGCTGAACGGATGTTGATGAAACTTGATAGACGGGTAGACCATAAAATCAGAAATCAGAAACGTTTATTTCAAATAGACCAATTACAGGCACATTTTAATTGTCAAAATGTCGTTCAGTAAAAAAAAAAAACAAGTGAAGCTAAATTGCAAGTTCCAAAGCGTAGATCTCTATGGAGAAGAACCCATGCCCCGGAATAGCACATAGGATACTTTTTATCCCGGGTAGGGAGTATGTTCCCTTGGAATAGTGTACCAGCATTACGTGGGCGAAGCCACTAAGCTATAACAATAATAGAAATAGTAACAGTTTCAATTCTGTAAAATGCAAATAACTTCATACCGATATATCAGAACAGGATACCTAAACAAAGTGATAAAAAATTTCACATCCTTTAGAATTATTATTTATCAGTACCAGATAACAACCCAGTATTGTTGCAACTACAAAGTTGAAAATATGTACCTAAATAGTCGCTGCGGCGATAATTTGAATGGAACCGTCGCGTCGCAAGTGCGTACATATAGGACAGAACTTGTTTGAGGTGTGATTAGAAGGTTCCAGGTTCCAAGATTTTTTGAAAATTGCAGCTCAGTATCGGACAGTACGGTAACAAAAATTATATTAGCGGTTACGACATGTGTGTATTTATTTACACAACTATACTCATTAAAACCATTATCACAACTCCCTAATTTTAAAACGTCAAGTTTACATTAAAGTGGTACCTTTTAGCTCTTTTCTAAGTTATAGTTAACATGACATGTTGGTATGACTTGATTCCACCATCGACTTTCTACCATCGGACAGCCCGACGTACGGCGATTGTCCATCCTTACATTGTTGACACCTCTACGCTCCGATTAATCCGGAGTGTTTCTTTTCTTCGTTTATACCGCGTACATCGAAGGCCTGGAACAATTTGCCTGCTGCGGTCTTCCCGTCCGATTATAATTTGAATAGGCTCTTAATAAACTAGTGCGCTTCACCATCAACGACTGCATCACTGCTTACCATCAGGTGAGATCGCAGTCAAGTACTGGTGGATCATTAAAAAAATATGTTAATGGTTTTAATGAGTATAAGTGTGTAAATACACGTCATTACCACAAATAGGTATATATTTTTTCCTTACCATCCGATACTGAACTGCAAATTGCAAAAAAATGAAAATTTAAATTTCGCGGGCTACTAAGGAGCATTCACCTTAACTGTGTGTCTGTTTCTCTATGACTTTCATCGAATTGTAATGAGGTTGTAGCGATTACAGGCTTATCTTTATGGATTTAATACGTTTCTGGGCTGTTAGCTTGTGTATTTTCATCTAAGTCTAATAAATATCTAAGCAAGCAACATTAAACTTAACGTTTCGAAATGTTTCGTCAACGGAATAATATTCCTCGTACTACCAAATGTCGAAATGTCACAAATTCAGTCCGAGATATTATTACTTTAACTATCAATTTATTTGTAAATTTTAAAGGCATCTTGATTGCGATAGTCGTCGTTTTTGTTGCTAATGTGGATTATTGTTGAATATAAAAACTTAATAAGTTTGAAGTTATTTCATGAATCGTGTTTCTTGAAGGCGGTTTTTCTTTACCATTTTTTTGTGATTTTTACTTAGTTTTTATTTTACCTGAATTTTCATATTGAGGTAAAATAAAAACTAAGTAAAAATCATCGAAAGAATAAAATGCATCATCTTCAAATAAAACTTCTTAATGCCAGTACAGTATTTTTTTTTATTCAGCCTACTTGGTACTTACTAATGGGCTATGGCATCTCCCATTTCCAGGTCTCTTTGTGTCTGGTCATCTCCAGCCAATTTGTTAGGATCGATTCCAGATTATCACACCAGCGTTTTTTAAGCCTATATTGGTGATGACGTCCGTCTTTATGATACCTTCTGAACTAAAATCTAATTACTAAAAATAACAAATCATAGCAAATTTGCTATCTCACGTAAAGTTATTCATTTGCCATTCAAAATAAACATGTTAATAAAAATGCATTCAAACAAAACGCATCGTTTCTTCATCGTCACTTACTCAGAGAGGTGACATCATCACTCACATTCCGAGTTTCGTATCAAGAATATAAAAATTTAAATTCCAACACATCCGTTATTAGTCGATCAGTAAGGTCTTCGAACTTATAAACTTTTCCCTATATAATGTCGTGGACAAAGAGAAGAATCTGAATCTTTCCAAGTACAGATTCAGGTAAATACAATATGTGATCATCGAGAGATGACTGAATCTTTCCAGGAAGTAAACAGATACAGATCTAAGTTTCAAATCGTTTGTATTGCCTTTACCGTCTTGTATAACAGCTAATTCTTAGTATTGATGATCAAATATCGAAAAAACAAATAGTGGAGAAAAGATTCGTAGAAACCGTTGAAGAATAGAAAGTGCGTAAGGTATTGGGAGATGGTTTTATAACAAATGGTTTTATATAGTAGACCAGGGATGGCAACCATTATTGGCGACTGTGCAATCATAATGTGATGTGGTAAAGTGGTCAAGAAGGGCTGCTGACGAATCTAGACTTGGTGACTTACTATATTACTACTATCACGATAAAAAAAAAAACGAACTCTTTGTTTGCAACTCCAAATTCGTACGGTTATCTTAAGAGTTCGGTTTATTCAAATAAAACTAAAAATTAAAATGCTTTCTGCTATTGCAAATGACTTAGATGCGAAGTATCAACATTGTCGTGCCCGAATTATTTCGTCGCGTGCTAACACTAACACGCGTGCCATAGCTTCGCCATCCCTGTAGTAGACAATATTTTTTACTGGCAAGAAAGAGTTATAATTCGAACAGTGTCATACAAGTGACCTGAACAAAGATTCAAGATCGTTGCTAAGCTAATGACGCACAAGACTGCATGGATAACATCATAATGCACAAAATATGGATCGATCAATCGGATCTCGTGACAACAATCAGACGCAAGTGTTCTCAAGAATACGTTAGTTTTATTTTTAAACATTTCATCACACACAACCATTGATATTACTCGATATCTTTATCTTTAAGCTGGTGATACTATAAACTTAATGATTACGTAGAAATTCCATTGAAATATGTAAAATTATGTAAATATCAAAGATCGTTTATAGAATTTGCGATATTTAACTCTTTGAACGTATTAGAGGTTACCTGCCAAATCAGTAGTATCTAACAGTATTAAAGTTCAAGTTGTTTGTTACTTGTTGAATTATTCAGGTGTTTCAAAGTCAACTTTTAATGATTCTCTAACACGCACAGGGCAGTAATTGGTCACACGATTATGATACCTATGTCATTGTGATATGGACATACCTATAGGTGCGTGATGGATCACCTTTTTAGAAACAGTATATCATTTGTACCTGAGAGTTTCATGGTCAAGTGTCGTGAGATAATCAAGTTTATGGTCAGCTTCGACGATAATAGACTATCCTAAAAAATCTTGAATGATTTATTATCAAGCATGGACTGTTGTTTCATTCAATTTATTAACTTTCTTACAAATGTCGATGTAATCCAGTACAATTTCCTGTTTCGTTTTTTGATTTGTATGGTCCATTAAAGCTTGCATATTAATGAGATCAAAAGTGTTTATCATTTAATAATCACCTGATTCATCTGACACTCCTTCGTTGTATATTTTTGCATGTTCCGGAAACCGGACGACATACCTGAGATACTTGGCTTTGTCTCCTTTAACAAAAATAATGTGACTGTAAATGTTTTTTAATGGATTATTTAACGTCCGGTGCTTTATCTCGCGCATAGTGACCTCAATTCGACTCTGGTAATGATTTTACAAATTATTTGTATGTTGTAAATGATCCGAAAATGTGTTCTGATGATCTTCATTCTGTATGAATATGAATGCAATTAGGCTTGCGACATTCGTTTTACATTATTATTTATTCAATGCTGTTCAACATTACTATTGGCGCAAGATCTTTTGGTGTCATTTTCATCATCTTTATGTTCATGTCTAAGATTCATATTTGTACTATTCATTATTTTGCATTAGGTAAGTGGATATTTTAAATTCTTACTTAACCATCTTCTTCGAAACTTCCAAGGTTGGTCATGTAGTTAATATTTCCCTGACCTCTAAAAGCCTTGTTCAAATTACCATAGTATGTTATTTCGTGGGTTTTTGTGCTATAGATAATAGCTGAGAGGATTTCCTTTATAGCTCTTACCTTTTCATTAACTGTATTTTCAACGATTCTAACAGTATTTGAAATTCTTGATCGGCGCACAATTTATCATTTGTCGTGAGTGAGACGTGTCTATTTGAATAATATTTTTATAATTCCAAAATAATACAAGATCATATTAAAATATAGGTCAAATCGTCTGGCTCCTAGTCTGGAACTATTAACATCATTTAGCAATTTATTTCACACACGTGGATGGGCATTTGAGAAAAAAAAACATCTTTTACGTTATCTGTTTTTTTTTTGTCTAAATAAATAGGGTCTTGGTTTGTCGCTTTATATTCGTCGATTTATAAATTTATATTTTCCTTATGTCTACGAGGAAAAAATACTTATTTGTGTACCAATAAATTAATTTAATCACAGTCGCCTGTTCTAAATTTGTCCCTGTGACAATAATGTACATACAAATGACCGCGGTGGGTGCACCGGAAGCGACGCGGGCGCAGGATGCCGGTGGCATCTGTCTTTGTCTTGTAACGTACAATAAAGAGTGTACATATCTATTTATCTATGTGGGCCAGGAAGGGAACAACCATAACTATAAGAGCTTTCGTAATAGGCAGCGTTGGGTAGGAGTTGGAGACAACAAGATATCATACTAGAGGTATTTACTCGTATAGTCGTTTGTTTAATTTGAATAACACAATCTAGATCATAGGATTGTTGTCAACAAAGGCTTCTCCTGTAGAGTTTTCAATTCTTTCATAATATTTTGGTACCGGCTAATCTCCATTGAGATTGGCCAACCCTACCGAAATTCGCTCAGGAAGATTATTATTACTACAAATTACAAATTAAAATCTTTAAGAATTTACATTCATGCCAAAAATTGCTATTGTTGTCGGGAACATTTCCTTTATCTTGTTCTCTTAGGTTATCGTTGTTAGTGCAATAGTGCTCTGAAATAAGCTTATGTAAGGACTACTATGTATTATACATACCGACCTCCGACTAATTTGGGCGCCTTAATTGCTTGAGAACTAAAGCAAATTACAGTCTCTATGACGTAACAGCTTAATTGTAATTGAGAAGTAAAAAATAACACAATTTAAATTAATTGATTCTGATTCAAGACAGGTGGCTTGATTATTATTGTTGTTATTTTGAATTAATTTGAGAGCGAAAGAATTTACTACGGATATTGTAATTACTAGTATATATAAATCTCTCCAGTATATATAAAATAATTATTGAGATTTTTTGTGAAGTTATTAAAGCATGATTATAAACATAGGTAACGTCTTACGTAACTGTATTGTTACATATTATATAAACATCATGGAAAAGTTGGATACTGTTATAAAATAGGCTATGTAAATATAGATGGTAATCTGGAAATGGACAATCAAACGGATGATGTGTTCATTGTCTCTATGAAAAACCTACAAAAACATATTTTAAACAGGGGACCGTAGGGGCCCAGTAGGGCCATGTGTTCGCTTCTGAAAGGAAAACCCGGGGCCTTGAAACGCAAGGCAACATAGGAGTGGGTTTTAGTCGGTAAAAGCCTAACACGCCCTCCCGAGAGCTCAAGAGCGGGAGAAGAAATTGGATGATTTCCCAAAAAAAAAATGATTGATAATATAAAAGTTGAATAACTGATTTTATACCTAGTTTAAATAATTATAGAGAACTAAGAAGTTCATATACGAGTACAAATCAAAAATAAAATAAAAAATCTCACGAAAATACCTACACGGAAACAGTAAAAAGTCTGAAGAAGTCCCGTCACGAAATTCCACGATAATTCTGTTTCTATTATTTAAGATTTTGTACTGGTCAATGATAAAATATTGCAAGTAAAGATGTAAACAAGCGAAAATATACAGCTTTCTTCACTGAGTGAAGGAATTCTAATTACATACTAGCATGCAGGTTGCAGGATGATCACAAACAAACGCACAGGTGTGAAGGAAATTTATTCAACTAATGACGCCTTATCATCCAACAAATATTCAAATAATCTATCTGAGACTCGACCTTGCTTTATCGTATACTTGCTAATAGCCCACGTCACCTGATAATGAATTTACGTGAGGTTTCAATGGAGAGTATAGTACAAGCCTTTGTATTTTAGACCAAGATAGCAGGGACGGAAGTGGTGGCACGATTTATGTGGTTACAGTTCCGTGTTTCCGACAAGCGACAGCTATTTGGAAAAGCTAACAGCCATTAAAACTATACAAACAAAAAAGAGTTAAATAGAATGATATACTTTTAAAGTAGATATATAATAAAAAAGTAGGAATGTAACACGTACACATATACGAAATATGTTTTTACGGTCACCAGACAGAAGCATAAGTATTTGCAGTAGACAGAAGCTCAAAGAAGTAAAAGAAAAAGCTTGGAACCGAACATCTTTAAGTAAAACTTAAGGAGAAACAAAACACTACAAATTAATTACAATCATCATCTTCCTGCCCTTGTCCCGTGTTATTTGGGGTCGGCGCAACACGTTTTTTTCTTCCATTCTGCCCTGTCACTCGTCATACTATCACTAACTTCCTTTTCTTTCATATCACTCTTCACACAATCCATCCATCTTTTCTTTGGTCTCCCTCTCCCTCTCCATTCATCCACATGTAAACTCATAACTCTTTTAGTAACATGCGTTTCATCTCTCCTCTTCACATGACCATACCAAGACAAACGATTCCCTTTCAACTTTTCAGTCACGGCGCCACTTTCAAACTTCCCCTAATATACTCATTTCTCACTTTATCCATTCTCGTCACACCACACATCCATCTTAACATTCTCATCTCCGCTACGTGCAATCTTTTTTCATCCGTCTCTTACAAATTAATTACAATATTACTATATAAAATACAAATAATATATAATTTCAAATTCAAAGTGTTAAGAGCAAACAAGCATCAAAACCCATTTGTTTTAGGTTTTCTTCCACTTTGTTACACATAAGAAATCCTAAAGATGTACGTAAAATCTTTGTTACTTGTAAGTATGAGTAATACAAAAATTTTAAACTCAAACATTTCATACTTTTCTTTAAGTACCAAAGTGTGCCAACTTACTTCATCACAATGCTGTAACTTCAAATACATAATATCTATCCAAATTGAGGGACGTGCCTCGTCATCGCCTAGTTCATTTGATAACCGTTTTAAATTTTAATTATTCTCATGAGTGTCTTTGTCTACTTGGTGTTGCTTATTAACCTAGCCCTTTAGACGAGTTTCATTAAATAAACGGCTAATTAAGCTTTGGGCGATTGCACCTTGTTGTTGTAGCTACTGGTTGACCTTAAATTTCAAGATGAGAGTTATGTCACAGTATAGATATATGGAACAGTACGGAAACTACCTACAAATATTCGAAACGGCACACTCACACAAACATACGCATCGACGAGACTCCTAAAGGGCCTATTACACTACGCGATATTCAGACAGTCTTAGTCGATGTCGCGTAGTGTAATAAGGGTTAGACCGGTCTTACTCGGAACAAAAAATAAGACGTATATCGCGTAGTGTAATAGGCCCTTAAGCGTTTCTCGCGTTCCTGTCAGTAGCGAATGCGTGAGTGAGCCGTTTCGAACATTTGTAGGTAGTTTCCGTACTGTTCCATATATCTATACTGTGGTTATGTTAAGTGCCACTCTCTATTGGTTTATTTTTAGATTCACCCACATCATAGTCGGCCTAGCTGTTATGTTTTAGCCTTCCAGTCTAACCAGATGCAGCTTAATAACTATACTATCCCAAGCTTTCCTCATTAATTTCCCCTTCGTATAACCCCATTTTATTTTTATCTTGCTTTTGCCTTAACCTCTCTCTTAATCGTTCTTGGAAACCTCAAAACAGACTAACAATGAATTTCCTCATGACGTTCGACTTCTAAGTTAGGGTTATTCCTCATCAAAATAACATATAGAAAAAGAGACGTTTTATTTATTTCCGAAAATATTAATATGGTTGTTTGTCTTATTGCTTTAAGTTGGTTGAAGACACTGCTTTATCGTTGCCTTATTAAATACATGTCAAATTTTCCTTGTTATGTCTGAAAGTCCAGGAAAACTAAGAGGTAGCTTAATATAATAAAATGTCGGTCATTGTACAACAAAGTACCTACAGCTTATAATATTATTGAACCTTCGAGTCGGTATGCGACAGTTACTTTTCCTGTATAAAAGAAACAAGACTTGAAATGGCGCTACCAGAAGTAGGACTGACATTCCATTTTTTTTTTTGTTGTTAGCAGCGATATTTTTTTTTTTTAATTTCTTCTGCTTACCCTTTATGAATACCTATGACATTTCTTTTTGTTCGGTGTCGATTTGGTAGAGCATCTAACTAAAAATAAATTTTAACAAAGATCATATTTTTATAAATTTCACGTCTCATATTATCATCGACACGAAATTTTAAATCTAGAAAACATATTCTACTGTTTACAAGCAAATTCTATTTTTGGCGCACTTTATTTAAAATTTTCAAACGGAATTTATAACTTTGACGTTGGCCTTTACAGCCACATTTTATCACCCACATCTCGATTCTTAATTAAGCTTTATAATTCCAGTTTGCTCGATTACAAATTACGATATTATTTAGATGCGTACAATGCGATGTTGTAATATCATTGTCTCTCCTTATTCTGAAGCCAGTTGGTCAATCGTTTCGCAAAGTTCTCGCAGAGCTCAGATTGCTCACAAGTCATATTAAATTGTTGGCTTGTGACGAATATCATTGTCCTTTACAGAATAGTTCTCATTAATTCTGAATTAATCATTGTTTGTCTTGGGATTATGTTGATTTTGGGCGGACTGGTTCCAAGACATGTTGATCTTTTGAATACGATGATGTAAGACTAAGAACTGTTAGATACAGTAGATTGAACAGTAGTTTATTCGTAGATTAATGTACAATGAGCCAAAAAACAAGAGGTTGTTACATTTTATGAGGCAGAACAGAAACGTTTTGTCTTTGTGATGGGTACAAGGACCTATTAATATATCCGACAGAAACATTATTTATTTAGTTTCCAAATCTGCTCGAGGTTAATAATTTTTATAGACAACAGTTTTAGCTATTGTATCATTTTTTTGTACTGTTAAAGATGTATCTAACTATGCTTACTTAATAATACGGGAATCTTTAAGTCAAGAGTGAATAGATTACTTCTAGGTAAGCGCGCTCCATCGTCGACAGCATCGTCGCTTTCCATCAGGTGAGATAGTGGTCAAGCGCGAACCTATCAAGAATAAAAAAAATACTTATAGGTATATTTTTGAGCTTAGTTTTTGCAAAACGACAATCAACGATTCGACAATCGATTCATCGATTGCATCACTGCTTACCATCAGGTGGGATCACAGTCAAGCACTGGTATTTATCAATTACATACCTAAAAAAAAATGGACGAGCTTACATCGGAATTTCTCGAATTATCAAATCCATTCTAATAATGAGTTTTAGACGTAGTACCTACTTATTAGATTGACATTAACGCTATCAGCTAAAGTAATAAAAGATAGTGGTTTAGCTCATTTTCTACCTGATAATGATTTTAAAGCTTACGAAGAAGCTTGGAATAAGGATATGAATTTATTTCCATATTTATTATTATTTACAATCTCTTCCACGGTACCAAAAATATATGTGACATATTTTTGACAACTGACATATTTTAACGGCATTTTTCTGTCTTCTCCAGGAGTCTCCGGAGGTCCGCATGGCGTTGCCTCTGCCTGCGCGGGCGCCGGACCCCAGCGCGCTAGCCGCCTACTGGGCAGAGTACGAGGACCTCTGCCGACAGATCTGTGCTGCACATGACGACGACGACAATAACTATGAAGGTAGGTTTTTGTTTTGATTGACAGCGGCCATTTTAGATTTTCTGTAAAACAAGAAAACGCTTAGTGGAATGGGTAGATAACATTGTTGCCGTCGTGGGTATACTCTGGATGAAATTCGGGATTGGTACAAGAAAAATAGATAAGAGGCATAGCCCTCTGGTCTACTAGAGGTGGTATTGTCAATGCTCTCAAATTATCAAAACAAAGTGCGACATTGTTTACTCACAGTAGATACGACTCAATTCACGAACAGAAACGGACGGTTTTGAAAGGTATCCGTATTAGAATTTGAGCGCTCAATAATATTCTTTTGGCGTCACTTAATAGCTATAACGTTTCTAAACGTTGCTAGTGGCATTTTCCCTTCCGTAGTAAAAAAGGGTTTAATTTTGGAGACAGATTGCGATCGCCCGGTCGATGCAACAGCACAGCGATGCATAAAATTGATGTTACGTATCTTTGGTAAATTGAAAGAAAATTGTTGGCTTTACCAGGCAGTGGAGATAAGTTACATTTATTCCCAGCTAGCTGATGTCAGCGACTTTGCTCCCGTGATAGTAGAAATTTATCCCAAAACAACTCCCGAGATAAAAAGTTGTCTTTGTCTATGGCTATGTATCATCGAAATCCGTTCAGACGTTTGAGTGTGAAGAAGTAAGAAACTTTTAAACCCACAAACTTTATAACTGTAGAGAGAATTTAGTTTTTGATATTGCTAATTTTATTGTACCTAAAAAAAACTATTACGCTCGCAAGAACCTATATTAAAAAAAATTTGGGTCGTGGGGCTCTTTGGACCTGGGCCGCGGTCCACACTTCCACCTATAAAAATTATAATTTTTTTAGTAGTATTTTAGGACCACAAGGAAAAAGGCATTAAAGTACAGTGGTAAAAAAAAACTGTATTTATTTTATTTTGGTCCCAAAATACTACAAAAAAAATATATAGTTGCAAGTTGGGACCGCGGGCCCGGTCCAAAGAGTCCCACGACCCAAAAATTTATGCCGCTCGCAATATCAATAAATATTGTTATGTAAAATTTTAGGCCATGTAACAAACTCTTCTGTTGACTGTACGACATCTAGTAACAATAAATAATAATATAAGCTAGCACCAAACGATAATTTATCAAGTCCTTTTGAAGAAACTGTCAGAGTAGCACAAATAACTAAGGAACCACTATTCTGAAAACTGTCATGCTTGTCGCCCACTTGCTCTATGTAGCCGTCATACCGATTGCCTTAAACTTCCAGTATCGGTTATTTCAATTCGTATAAAAGATAAGCACTTGGTATTGAAGTTTTTCTTTCATTACCAAAGCATGAAAATTCATTTGTAACAGACGACAGAATGAAGTTCGATAAAGATTGTGACATAATTTTGTTTAAATCAGTTCCGTTGATTATTTCGTTACTTTTTATTATTGATAGGTTCGCGCTTGGCCACTATCTCATCTGATGGTAAGCTATGATGTTGTCGACGGTAGAGCACGCTTGCCTAGAAGTAACCTATTCACTCTTGACTTAAAGACCCCTAGCTACAAGCTATCAGGAAACAGTCTCCGGCAGACAATGGCAAATAACTAAGGAAAAATAAGTATGGACAAATCTACCCTATTCCTCGATTGCAAAATCAAGAAAACCAAAACAAACACCCTGAATTAAGGCGTTCCGAACTATGCGCATACTTGAAAATATACGCAATATGCACTAACCATAATAAATTATGATTCTTAAAAAGAATTACTGCGCAGCAAGTTGTGCGAAGTTCGGAGCGGTGAAGATATTTCTACCTTACTGTATGTACTTGTATGTAGCATCAGTGTTTAAAATGTTTGAGATCCATCTCTAACACAGTGCCAGTGTGGAGCCGCTGCACAGGACATGTGTCATTTGCTATGCTGTCCATCCTGCACAACCACCTGCAGTTTTCAGGATCTATACGAGGCCAATGACGAGGCAAACGAGGCCAGCCGTAGAGGTTGCGAAATACTGGTCAGATAAAATTTAGTTAGAGTAGGTACTCGTACATCGACACGAAAAGAAGAAGAAGAAGTTTAAAATGTGATGTGAAGTAAGTAAATAAAATAAAAATATTTAAAGAAAAACAAAAAACCCGACTGCGTCGAAACTAATTTTAAAAAATACGTAAAAAAATTAACTTAAATAAAAACTAAAAAGAAACAAACAAGCCCAGTAGTTTAGAATTCTGTTATGTAATACTAAATAACTACACAATTTAAATAGTTTTATAATCGATACACACATAAAACAAATCATACATTCTAATGCAGAACAGACCGACTCACAGTCGGGGCCCATTCAAATTTTACCAATCAAATCTTCCCAAGGGGCCCCGACTGTGAGTCGTTCTGTTCTGCATTAGAATGTATGATTTGTTTTATGTGTGTATCGATTATAAAACTATTTAAATTGTGTAGTTATTTAGTATTACATAACAGAATTCTAAACTACTGGGCTTGTTTGTTTCTTTTTAGTTTTTATTTAAGTTAATTTTTTTACGTATTTTTTAAAATTAGTTTCGACGCAGTCGGGTTTTTTGTTTTTCTTTAAATATTTTTATTTTATTTTATACTTTTTAGTTACGATTCATTTTTCGCAATCTAGTCATTTCATTGAGGGAGTTAATATCGTGGGGATTATTAAGTAACTTGCGGTGGTCTAAACTACTGATGATTAGTCCCTCACCTAACTCGGATCAAAGCTACATATGCTTGATCTTTAGCAAAAATGCGTGAACTTAAGTCAACCACAGCTCGGTCCAAAAGTCCAAAGTAGTTCCTTGGAGCTTGTGTACAGTTACACCCCAGCACAATATCAATGGCAACATTTTTCGCTCTATTTTACCCTGTCCGCGAAGTGCATCGAATTCTGTCGTCGATGGTTCGATTCTGACTCCTACTCCAGGAACATTGTTTTTAATTGCTTTGTCGTCAAATTCTATATAAACAGCTTGTGGCAATTCTCCGGGTTCCAATTGGTCCCTCCGAAGAGCTGGCCACTCAATTGTCCTTATAACACCCATTGCTCCGTTAACAAGACCATGGGTAACATTCAAATTTGTTCGTAACATAACTCGTGATCCTAAACCGATTGTTAAATATTTAACGATTCCTCCAGTTTTGTTAGGATAATCAGAAACATATACCTATATCTTTCGGTTTTTGACCATATGTTTTCGATTCTACTGATAACTGCATGTAATTTATACAACCTAGTAGTTTTTGCCAATATAGTTGTCATCTTTTGCTTATGTTCATCGACCTGTCTAGTAGATGGGAAAACTCGAATGATTTGATTTACAAACGTGCATCAAATGAACAACGCCATCTATCGAGTTTGGTGGTAAACTTTTTTTTACCAAAAATATTTGTTCTTCATGCTTTTTCACTGTTTTTTTTATTTGTGTATCGTTTAAACTTGAAATGAAAACTTAAATCAATAAGTAAGAAAATTTGCGAGAATGATTGTTTTGTTAAACAACTTTCAATCGTTATATATCCTAAACTATTATTTAAAATGAAAAATGATAAAAGGAACCTAAAGATGATTTTAAAATACCTATTCAACGACACCCCACTTGACATAGTTCATCGACTTTTTTTTTTCATTTTGACAATATGGCGTCTGGTTGTTGCTGTCGTGAATTTTGATTACTGTCATGTCTTTAGTGACACTCGCAAGGTTAAGACGAATCGATTGACGTAAGAATTATCAAAATCGGCCTACGCATTTGGTCTCTAGAACGCCACATAGAAACAAACATACATACATACATACATACATACATAGACTGATAAACACATTACCCTCCTTTGCGTCGCGCAGTCGGGTAATAAGGGTGGTTTTATTATTCAAATGTGTGCCCATGAATGCAAAAGGCAACTAAAGGAATACGGGTGGGTTATAAAGCAACCGTCAGTCTGTCTTCCTCTCCACGTCCTCTCATTTCACTTAGACCGAAAGAAGTTACTTGACGGTTTCCTATCTCCAAAAAAAAAGATGTGAAAAAAAGAAATACAATTGCAAAACTATTATATATATGTATTTACAGGCCAAACTGTTCCACATGTCTCAATCATTTGTAGACGACAAGAGACTTCTTCTTACAAAATTGCATGACAGCTTTAGCAATAAATTCAACATCTCTACTGCGTAAATATGGAAGCATGAGCGACATTTACATTCCTTTTGAAATAAATATGTACTCATACATGGCTGTATTACACATTAATCGGTTACTAATATTTACCTATATATCCCTGCTAGTTTCTCAAACAAGAAACGATAAGCGGTATCGTTCGCTTGGTAAATATTTCGTCACGTATCATTTGATTGTTTAGATTTACAATCGTGGTGTGAATGTGTTACCCCTTTCCAGTATATAATTAATAAACTGCAATGCCCTAAGTTATACTAAAATAATAATAAACATCGTCATCTTCCTGCCCTTGTCCCGTTTTATTTGGGGTCGGCGCAACACGTTTTTTTCTTCCATTCTGTCCTGTCACTTGTCACGCTATCACTAACTCCCTTTTCTTTTATATCACTTTTCACATAATCCATCCATCCACATGTAAACTCATAACTCTTTTAGTAACATGCGTTTCATCCCTCCTCTTCACATGACCATACCAAGCCAAACGATTCCCTTTCAACTTTTCAGTCACTGGCGCCACTTTCAAACTCCCTCTAATATACTCATTTCTCACTTTATCCATTCTCGTCACACCACACATCCATCTTAACATTCTCATCTCCACTACGTGCAATCTTTTTTCATCAATTCAATAATAATAATAAACATGTAGGATATAATTTGTTGTCTAACATTGAGTAGGTTGCATGAATTATAGAGTTCGGTAGTTGGGAAAAGAATCGGTCTGAATGTAGCTTCTTTTAGAATAGCTCTGTGAGCGATGTCCAGAGGCATGAGTGTAGTCTTTGCAGCACCACCAGCAAGAGATAGAGGATTGACTGGCAAAGAGTAAAGTATACCTTCGGATTGGAGTTGCCATACACCAGCTGCTCTATAGTCTATTGTGAACCTGATAAACCCCAATAACGTTACAAATAACGTGATCAGTTTCGGTGCCTAAAGTATTTAGAAAGTAATTTTATATTATAAAAACGGGTGCAAAAAGAAAATTAACAATTTTAGCAAATAATTCGAGCTTACTTTTCGCATGATTAATATTATACTTTTCTCTTTACATGTCACCGTATTTGTACACCTTTATGTCTATAGCAACCTATGAACTTTAAGATCTGTATTCACTACCTATGTTAAACAAATAATAAATGATTATTGATTATTAAAATTATTTTTACAAGATTGTCTCCTTTCATGCTAGAGATATAAGACAAACAATTTTACTAATAGGACTACTTGTACAACGTACCAAACCTTTTTATTACAAATTATATTCCGCGCGCAATTTTTTAAAAGGAATCAAACATAAATCAAATTAATGCAAATCCTCCAGAGGCACAATCAAAGAATGTCGTGGTCAAATACAAGTCTAAGATATCATTACGGGTTTGACAGTCTCTCAATTTGGGTGTTTGCTCTAGGCGTTGTTTGCGCAATTAACCAGTAATATTAAATAGCTCCCAAGGTCGGGCTACTTCGCTCGTTGCTTTAATAGCATTCATGTGAGCGTTAATTATATTTGCAATTAAACACGGGATTTCAAGATGGACGCCGATGAGGTCATAGCTCGTTTAAACAATTTTGAAAATGTAAGAAAAATATTTTGCTTTATCATGCTCAAGATTCTTACTGTCACGTTTATTTCAATCTGAAATCTATTTTAAAAATCAATAAAAAGTATAATGCACAAATTGAGCACGATGAGCCCATTTCTTGTCGTTATTTTTTACCTAATTCATGACCGCCAAATGAGTTCTGTCAATCAACGCATCTGTATCGCAATTTAGGTAAAGCTTGGATAACCCATTTTTTGTGATACTCACGGTTTGAAAAGCACCAAAGTACTTAGCTACCATGGAGCCTTGACATGTTCTAGTTCATATGAACGGCCTTCGTCACAAAGTTGTGCATGAGGAATTTTAATTTTCCCACAATGGAAGTATTGTTCGGTTGCCAATTACAACGGGTAAAAATAGACTCTATTCTTTCGTTCCAATTCTTATTTCAAATGAAAAACGCGAGACACTTTTATTTTGAAATTAGAGAAAAAAATAGGTATTTGGCGCTGTGTTCCATTCTTGAAAGTTTTTTTTATATGCCCAATAGTGTGATATCATTTTAATTTATTTGGAATCGTTTTGCAAGAATAAAAAGCGGTTTTCGTACACGATTTCAATGTAATAATCTATCGGTTTTGCTGCCAAATGCCAACAGGTTCTTTATGTATTATGTGAAGAAAAAATATTGAAAACGATATTTTTTCGTGGATCGTCTTTTCATACAATCTGTGGATTTAAAATAAATTGATTTTACTTATAAATTTAGGTATTATACAGACACTGCCTTGTAAAAAATATACTATTTTAGTGTCTTCACATTTTTTGAGAGATTCATTTTCAAGTTGATAGAAGGTTTAATAATGATAAATAATCAGGCTTGGAATACCCGTAGTACCTAATACAAGATTAAATTGTATTTCTTAAATTTTATTCACAATTTGAAAACAAAAAATAAAAAAGGAATTTAACAATTTATTGATTCTAATTAAAAATATTAAAATACAAGCTGACCTGACAGACGACGTCGTTCTGTCAAAGTCAAAAATTTTATCGTAGAAAAAGTGTGAAATCTACGGATAAATTATATAATATAGTAAATTGACAGCTAAGCCTAATATTGACAGCTGAGAACATTTTGAATGTTGTAAAGAAAATGTGTTTTTTTTACGGTTTCCTGTGAAACTTTTGCAATTTTTTCTTCATAAGAACCTTTCTGAGACTTCAAGAAATATTGAAAAAAAAAATTAAGAAATATTTTTCTACCTGATACTCCGAGAAATATTTAAAAAAATAATTAAGAAATATTAATATATAAAATATAATTTCAGGTTGAATGAAATTATAATAAGATAAAAATGTCCCAACAATAATTTTAAAAAAAATACTTAGAGGTCATATAAAGTGCTTATGTGAAAGTCTTTTTCGTAATTTCCTTGTTCAGGTCAACCAATACTGTTGCAATAACATACTCGTAAGGTAATCCCAAAGTAAACCGAACGGGTTTGCCTTACGATATTGCCAAGGTCGTTTAAATGTCATTCGATCAGCTGCTATTTCAATGAATCCTTATATTGATGCCCGATGCTTCTTAACTTGTTTAAATTCAGTTATTTTTCATGGAAATAAATATCTTCCACCTATGACCTTTGTAAGGTGTGGTCAGTGATCAATGTGTTAAAAAAAGATTGATGACTAGGATATATTTTTTATTTATGTAAATTTAGATCTTATGGCTTATAAAAAATATATTATGATGTAGAGCCTTTTATCATGCTGTATCATTAAAAAAATGGTCAAGAATATATTGTTCAGTAAGCCTACCCTTATCTACATTAATATTATAAAGTAAAGTTTGATTTTTTGTTTTTTGTTTGTAGGAGGTAATCTCTGGAACTGCTGGTCCGATAGCTAAATTTTTTTCACCAATAGAAAAATGCTTTATTCCTAAGTGACATAGGCTATATTTTATGTACGCGGGCGAAGCCGCGGGCAAAAGCTAGATATAACTATCAAGAAAAATAATTTTATTTTGTTTGTTTTTTATTACTATTAATATTCTATTTGCTGTATGGACTATAAAAGAGACTTTGACCTTTGAGTTTGTTTCGGTGTTTCGTCTCAGTGTAGTCCGCTAGGAAACACCGGTCTCATATAGTTTAAATTGACTAAAAAAAATATATATAAAGGTGTTTTTAAAAACTGTTCTTTTAAATGCCCATAGGATAGGTACACGGCTAGATACCAAGTATGAAGCTTTATTGGGTTTTATTATATTCCAAAAGATATATTCACGAAATATTGAGAATTTCTCACATCGCAAGGTTTATTACAACCTAACGGAATTATAATTAGACGGAGACATACATGTACACCAAAAGATATTAGTTGAGTCAAAATTCTTGCGTACCAAAAAATATATATTATTTTCTTCTTCGATATATTGCCTTCTATTACGTATCAAATAAGAACGAATATCATAAATTATTGCCATATTCGCGCACCTTAAAACACAAGTTCGTGACAAAGCGACAATAAAACGACACATTATGTTAATACACTGCGTCATTATGCGAATCTAGCAGAATTGATGGCTGAGCTAAAATATCGACGTGTTGGTAAACAAATTCGTAGAATACGATGAACGCAGTTACTTGAATGTTTACCTCCTCAGCTGGTATTTGTTTCTGTTAAATGCAAATGTGTTGTTATTCTAATTATGTTATCCTTTTTTTTGAGTTCATCAAATAACTCGAGTTCCGGGCAAGTACTAATGTGAATTTTTCAATTCATTGTATTTTTCTTTGATCATCTAGGACATTACTGACATCTCGTGCCTTGAAAAGCCCGGTTGTCTACTATTACAATAGTGTCAGAATGGTCTATCATTGACTTCATAATTGTTGATTTTGATCATTTTGGTAATTTACTAATATAATGGCAATGGCGTCATTATGACTATCCGATGGTCAACCACTGACATTCCATTGAAAGAAATGGCATAGAATGGTAATCTTGTACATAATGACCAATGAATGTCTGACGTTTTTATGCGGTAATCTGCTAAAATTTTGACAGTTCCTTTTGATCAGTGTGCTACCATTAGAACGTCGTTGTGCAGTCATTGCTTTGAATTTGTTACTACGAGACAGCTCGAAATTGTCATTCTACCACAATTCTATTACGAGACTAATGACTGACCAATGATCGACCATTATGAATTTAGCAGACTACGAATTTTTAGCAAAATGACAATGTGATCGTGTCGAAATGACGAATTTATAAAAATAACAGACTTGGGCCCCAGGTCCTTATGCCAAATAGTCTAACTATCAGTCTGTCCAAGAAGTATTATGTTGCCCAGTAACTAAGTTGTGGAGGTCTGATAGGTAGTCCAGCAGCTCCATGTAAAACACAGCCGTATCCGGTGAGACTGGGAGCCAACCCCGAGTTAGTTGGGAAAAGGTTGATGACCCATTCGTGTTTCTTCAGTTGCTCTTTGCATTCTAGGGCCTCGGTAACTCTTTCAAACAAACCAGCTCCCAATTATGCTTTGGCTAAGAATGCTCCTACTGCAGAGAGCAGTGGTGGCCGAGTGGTAACGGCCCCGACTTACGAGTTATAAGTCGTGGGTTCAAACCCAGCCAGGCGCATTACTTTGTGTAATTTATTTCATCTCCACTGCTCTCAAAACGATGAAGGAAAACATCGTGAGGAAACCGGCATGTCCTAGAACCAAAAATTCGAAGACATGTGACATCCACCAACCCGCACTGGGCCCGCGTGGTGGATTACGGCCCATTCCCTCTCCTAGAGAGGAGGCCTGAGTCCCAACAGTGGGAACATTATCTCCCAGCCTTTACTCCTGTTTGATACGTAGTGGTTATATTGGCATGAACTGTTGATGGCTTGTAATGATTTTAATAAACTTTTTACTGAGTTGGACATATTTGCAATGCCCATCAAAAGGTTTCGGAACAGCCTCATTGAGACTCTACGAGGCTTATAAAGAAATTTATATTTAAATGATAATAATTGATTATTTGTTTTTACTCTTTATGGTCAAAATAACGTTCTAAGATGTATTCTGTGAATAACGGTGTGAGTTGCACATTTGTATGATGAACTTATATGTATTAGTTAGTTAATAAGACCTAATGTTTAACTGTTATTCCTAAATATATTCCTAAATAAATGAACTATAATAAAATTATGAGAATTTCAGTTTTCATTACCTCATGCTACATTAAAATAATGAGCCAGTGTAAAGGTGGCTGGGTCAACTGTTAAGTACTAATTAGACCATCAACTCTACGCTTTAAGAAATTGCTTTTGTTCACCGTAATTACAAGATGTGAGGTCAATTTATTCATAGTCATGTTCTTCTTTATTGTAACACTAATGTAGAGCGCATGCGAAACGTTATTTGCATTGAATCGCAATTGTCCATCATGATGCACGGATCGACTACGGATGTAGATACATATGTACCAGTAATTATTATTAGTTATTGTCGCTTGAATTGTCGTCTTTCTTCTGTTTATGTATCATTCAACTTTTTATTGTAGCACTTCACCATTTCTTCTGATCTGACTCCGGTATGACTCTCAAAGTATCGAATGGTTTAATAAGCTAGAAATTTACCATTATCCTTGGTCAAAATATTTCATCTTGTAATAAGTGCTTCGTTGCAAGATTCATTTCAATTTCCAGCTATTTATTATTGAGATTCGCAAAGGAATTCGATTCAAGCAACTTGAGTGCAAATTATCACAGTTCTGTCAGCTTACATCTGCAAATAATCTAAATATGCCAGCTCTAGCTCCGGTTTCCTAACAAGGCAGACACAGGTTTTCAAGTAACCAACTCAAATCGTTTGATTTAATGATATAGAATTATGAACTTGTCTTGACGTGCTAAGCTATCTATATTCATTCTACAACTAGTTTGGCGAAAAAAAGTATCGCTTCTACTTCGATTAGTGTCATGCAAAACCTATCTTCTAGGCGTGTCGATGGCAAAACTAGTTAAATCCTTGCCTGGCCCAGTATTCGGCCACGGCAATCCACCCACTGGTGTTTTCATTAGATCCCTACATAGTCTGCGGAGAGACGCCGCACAAATTCTGAAGATCGGAACCGTCCGAGATCCCCCATCTGTGGAGATTGTCTTTGCTGCGGCCAACCTAGTTGATTGGTGGCAAAATGAAACCTATGAAATACTGCTGGTATATTCTGTTAAAATCTCACCGTGAAAACTTCTCTGAGGTCATAACCCTACTAAACTAAAATTGAATGAATTAAAGCATGTTAATAACTAGGGAACTGGATCTAAAGGGCATAACATTGAATATTTCATCAATAACACAGGTACCGGTATTAATAACCGTCCAAACCGTAACGAATCCATTTCGTTCACTTTTTCTGGGCCCGTTTCTCCGTTTTCACATGCGCCTCGCACAACCGTAAATTCTTTATTATTATATTTTTGAGTGAGGAAGGTACGTTGAATTGCTTCATAAGTTTACTGTTTTGACGTGGTGTGGTCAGTTTCATCTTATCTAGTATTAAGAGCATTTTCTTTACTTATTGGCTAGGTTATTATTGCATGATCGTCATCTCCTTAACCTATTCCCAAATAGCATGGTGTCGGCTTCCAGTCTAACTGGATAACACCTGTGTTTTATTTGGATTGACTAGCTATCACACCTCCACAACTCAGTTAGTGGGCAATGCGATACTCCTTGGAAAGATTTTGATTTGTGATAATATCAGCTCATCAATGTGGGCTTGTTTGACTGACCTTGTTCTTCTTCAGGTTTTTATTCTTTGTCTGCCTATCTTAGTCCCATGGTTTTTTTTATACTGTCCCTTTAGCCGTAATCCTATTATTCACTCTCTATTCTTCAAACCCCCACTCATTCCATCCATATTTTCTATGATTTTCATATAACTATAGTTGATCATTGTGCATTAGGTTTTTACCTTACTTACTGCGATAAAGTCTGTACGGCTTGGTTGTAACCATCATATTTATAAGTATTTATAATACGATGACTACGGCACTCCACTCAACGGAATAGGGTCAAATAGTAACAAGCAAAGCAATAAATAGAATGCGTTGAATGAAGTTGAGGATAGAATAATTGATGAAATGGAATATCTTTTGCTCCAGTTTAACATCTTTTCTTCTCTTTTTGAAGTAGAATGATGTAAGATATAATATCAGATATCCTGTGTTTAACTACTCTTTATTGCCAAAGAAAGTCTCAGAAGCTTCCATTTCAAAACTAATGCTAATATTATTATAAGTTTATGTTGGAATAGGTCGCTCAAAGCCCAGTCGAAGCAATCTTGTGGCCAATGAACCAATAAAGTCGTGAGTGCCAAAACTTCTGTGAGGTAATGGTAATCAAGTACTAACATTCAAGGGACCGATTGTAACGACCGCTTCAGTAGTTATGTTTGTATTTGCTTCAATGGAACTGAATTGGAGAAACGATTTCGTTTCATTCATTGCTTCATATCAGTTTGTATTCATAGAAGCTACTACTTAACTTACTGTTGACTGTCAGAAAGCTTTTTATCTGATCATTTGTTTGTTCTAGCGGTTCTAACATATAAAGAATAGTTTTTTAGCCTTCTTTGTATTTATACCGTACAAAATCTCTAAGCTAACTAGCACTCCTGGTATTGATTCAACAGTGCTTTCTACTGCAAACAGTCGGCTTGTGTATATACAGCAATATATCTAATATTTATTGCATACGGACCATCTAACGGACTTATTATTATGCTTCGCAAACAGTTACACGTTAACCGTTGACAATTACAGGCTACTAGCCATCATTCACACCTCTGACACTTTTCTCATCACCATATTCTACTCGTACCTTAGACAATATATTTATACCCTCGTAAACATTTTCCGTTGCTCCGCACGCTCGTCGTAAATCGAGATTACCCAATAAATCTGTTGTGAAATCTACAATCTCGGCGTACTCAGATAGAATCGATTAATTGGTTGTAAGAAAGCAATCGACATTACACACGCCGGTGTTTTGTATCGGAACTTTCGTACGTCAGCGTTGGGCCCGCATTCCATATTAACAACAGGTTTTATTGAGAAAACCGGACGGTTCGACCAATGCTGCCATCGCAATTTCTCAACTTGCTAAAGCTTCACGTAACCTTCCTTTCTCAAGTTTAAGTTCTGAAGCAGCAGCCGCACCTCTGGAATTGCAAATCGGTTTGAAGGTTATTAATCTACATACGCACTTGATAGCCGACTCGCCATCATATTCTGAAGAATTTGATGGTTCAACTCGCGAAATTGCCTTTTACTCTCAAAACTTACTTTTACTTTTATGATTATTATGCATGAAAACTAGATCCATTTTAAGTAACATCGTAATCTCATTTTCAATTAGCCGTTACTCTTTACTTAGAGAAGCATCAAACTATTTCTTAACAAAAAATGATTATTTTAAATTTAACGATGATGTAATCCTTTTGAGTGACTAAATTGATGTAATGAATACAAGTGCATCAAAAGATAAAGCTGAATTAACTATTACGAGTCTCACAAAGGATGATGTAGCAGATAATGTCGTATCAAGCGGACATTGCACTTAGGACCACTGAGAGAAACCTGCCGAGCTAACGACGAATTGAGACGAACACTAGATGCATTCAAAGTCTTTGACAGGCAGTTCTAAAGATTTACAGACATAAGATCTTTGAATTTACTTAATAGTACACAAAGAATCTCTTTCGATAAAGATAAAAGAACGCTGCTGGGATAATTGGTTTTGCTAGTTTTTGTACGTAACTGTTCGCTCACCCTTTTTCCTGTGCTTTTGTAAAATTTAAGATAAACTGTAAAAATTGCAGCGGTGAAAAAGAAGCGTTACTTTTGCTACCGAAGTATTTCAATTTTATTCTGCTATGTTTTGTCTAGTTTACGTGACTAGGGATAGTGTAAGAATAAGAAATCAGCTGATCAGCTGCTGAAGAAAAATCGATGGCATATAGGTCAGTGCGACAAACTAGGTAGAAAAACTAGTATGAGATAGCTGCATAGCATACATAAACGATAGTATTAGTACCGCGGCCTATGTTGATAATACAGGCTTCTAGGCTTACAGTTATGGTCACAGAATAGATAAAGTCAGAAGGTGCGCTAGTATTAGATTCAAGTTTTGCATTTGACTCCTGTTCGTCATCAGCTACTGCTTGCATTTTTCCATTGCTGTCAATATACTAGTTTTTGATGGTAGTGTCAACCACTTCGAGTTTGTTTTCTTCTTTAGAGTTTGGTCGCATTCTATGCTTTCTTTATTCACTGGTTCAAGTATTGGCGACGTGGGCGCCTTCATGGACAAGAGAGCACTCAGGCGTACCACTTGAATTATTGGTACCTGACAACCTAAAAACGGAGGATCGTGCATTTGCAACTCGTGATGTAAGGTTGTGTGAAATATGGCTAGAAAGACCAATCATGGGAATAGTTGTGATTTTTTTACTGTACTTTATTGTCATTACTCCTATTTTTATAAGGATTTGCATATATAGAGTTTTGCTTAGAGCTTTACAATGGAATGCGGAATCAATTCTTTATCGATAGATAGGTATTGCATATTTTTCATTCTTGGGTGGGTCGCCCAAGACATGATCGTTCTGTTTACATAATATCAGTCAGGCTTATTGTTACCTCTAATCCGATTTTCCGGACCAAGCGTGTAATCATCGTAGCCATTCATAACGAATGCTTTACAATTATAACAATGCTGTTTCCAATCACATTCAGCATTACGGTTCATTCACGGCTCATCCGATAGCCATACAAGCCATACATCCGTGACAACCTTCTTCAATTGCAGTCAACACCGGAGTGTTTACTCTAGCGTGCAAGTGCGCAGGTCCAGTGCTGGCAGCCAATCGGGCGACGGCACCCGTTATACCGAATGAGATTGTTACTAACGGGACTACGTTTGCGCCGATCCGATGATACGTTGCCCGACGGGTTTGTCTCACAAGGTCGAGGCCGCGATTTGTTTGAATATCATTAGTGGCTAATTTGTGTGGTCTTCTGAATAGTAGATATTGAATTGATTTTGAGCGCTAGTCAAGCGTGGCGTTACCCCAAAGAAGTCTTACCTATTTGTAATGATCTTCATTAATGCTATAGGTGGTGATGTAGTACTTAAAGTACCAAAGATACTATTGATAAAGTAAGGGAGCAAAGTTAGCCATAAAGTTTCTCGTAACAACTAAACAGCACAACTTAGATTAGTTTACAATCGGACTGCTATCTAATCTGAAGTATTCGACTAATGGCCGATATTGTGTAATGTATTATCTGCTCTAATTAGACACAGTATCAAGGACTGTATGTTTACAATGACTATATCTTGGTCGAATCGAACATTCCTCAGTGACAGGATTAAAGAGAATTGTGTAACAAGGTGAGTTTAGACGGTAATGAGCTGATATTATGGATTTGTATGAGGTCTTATAACTGGGCTATAAGTATAAATACTGGGCTAAAAGTAAGACAACTTTTCTTTTCTTTTTTGTGGTGGGAAATCGTCAAATAATTCCTCCTGCATAGGTGGAGTGAGTGGGAGCGTCAGACTTCTCCTGACAGTCTTTTACTGACTATAACCCACCTGTGTTCCTTCATTTACCTATTACGTTCCAAAGCCGCGGTAACTCTTTCGCAGCACTGGATGACGAATTTCCAAAGTGTTTTGATTTCTATTGAACATACTAGTTTCGTTGATGTGGAATTAATTAGTACTTCCCTCCGTACTATTTATATCCGGTATAATAATTAGCATACTCAGCTATTTAATGTTCCCACTGCTGGGACTCAGGCCTCCTCTTTAGCAGAGGGGATGGGCCGTAATCCACCACGCGGGCCCATTGCGGGTTGGTGAATGTCACATGTCTTCGAATTTTTTGGTTCTAGGACATGCCGATTTCCTCACGATGTTTTCCTTCACCGTTTTGAGAGCAGTGGTGATGAAATAAATTACACAAAGTAATGCGCCTGGCTGGGTTTGAACCTGTGACCTACAACTCGTAAGTCGGGGCCGTTACCGGATTCGGAGTTACCGGGATATAAATGGTACAGGTACTAAACAAACGTACACGCAAACACCTTTATGTGTGGTAGTTATGATGTTATGCATTATTTTGATTTGTTTCTGTATACCAATAATTACCAATGTCTAGTAAAATGGACTTTGTAATGAGAGATGTTATCGGAAAAATTGTGTGAATCCAATCTTTATGCTTATCTTGCGCTTTTATGCTGCATGCTCCAGTTATTAAGAAATAAAACCTCCGTTCGCAAATAACTGGGTCAGAAGCTACCAGTTTTTGACCGAATTCTGTTTGGTGTTTTAAAAGCAATATAGAAATAATTAAGCCGTCGTTTTTTTTTATTATGCATAGGCTCGCGTTTGACCACTATCTCACCTGATGGTAAGCGATGATGTGGCCGACGATGGAGCACGCTTGCCTAGAAGTAGGTAACCTATAACCTAGTAATTAGCGGTTCGGGAAGAATGATCCAAAGTGTAACCGGTAGAAAACTGACCAGCTAGCAGCTTGGTGTTGAAGACTTTGAAGCTTTGGCTCGACGAGTGCATCATCGTCAATGATCTTCTTGGCCTATATTGCAAGTGCATCAAACTGGTATCTGACAGATCCATGCCAAAGATGAGAGCATTACTCCGTAAACAAACTTGCACTATTTTGATTATTTGGTTGTTTTAAAGTACAATTATGATATACAGAGGTATCCAACCCCAGCCACCTTGGATTTCATGCACCATAATGTGGTCGGACTGTTCAAGTAACTATCGCTTCATTTTAAACAATGTCTATTATGTTTTAATGTTCTACAGTAGTTTATGATGCGTTTCAAATTGTAGTGTCTACTGTCTATGTATTTGCATAGATTTTATCCAATGCTTGTTAGTCTATGGTTTATATTGTTGATGTTTAATTGTTGTTTTTTTATTTATTTACAGTATAGGTATCCTAGATTTTTTCAATGCATCCTAAGTTATTTAAATCATGGAAGTGTATTGACTTATTTAATTATATGGCGACATAAAATCTCATTGACGCCAAGGTACGACCAATACGCCATGAAAACTCCTTTTTTATGTTAGACTAGCTTTTGCCCGAGGCTTCGCCCGCGTACATAAAATATAGCCTATGTCACTCAGGAATAAAGCAGCTTTCTATCGGTGAAAATATTTTAGCAATCGGACCAGTACTTTCAGAGAATACCACCTACAAACAAAAAAAAAAAAACAAACTTTACTTCTTTATAATAGGTACTAGTGAAGATAAATAAATAAAAATAGACAGACCAAAGGGTTATCTGGTATTTTTTTTAAATTGCTTCAATCAATTAATCTAACCTTCTCCAAGAACGGAAGTAACGGTAAAAACCGTGATCGCAGGTATTTCTAACCAATTGGATTCCGATTTAAACTTAGTTATTACTTAAACAATCAAGTGTAATATCCTCGAGAAACGTGACAAGTTGTGTAAAGGTCTTGGCAAAGGTCGAGGCTCTTTCCGCCATTAAGCCATATACAGGAACAATGAATTAAGTTTTAATAATTCGTAAGTTGTAACTTTGAACACCATCGAAATTGGAACTTCCCATATTTTGTAGTAGGTACTCTAGAGAATAATGTTACTCAACTTGTTAAAAAATCAATGTGATCAAGATTTTTGTTTGTTAACTACATAATCTATATAACCAACATTATTTTTAGTTACGAAACCTGAATATGGTTTGTTCAGAATCAGTAACTGGATCGATTCCAATAATTTTTACACGATGTTAGATTTTTTTCCAAAAATATTTAAAAAAAGGACACAAGTTGGACGCCACCGGCACTAAGTGAAATACAGGTCACAGCAGGTCATAGCGGGCATTAGGCACTAGCGCACCATTGGGTGCAAGGGCAAAAAACCCCTTAGTCGCCCGGATGGCCCAGTGATCATATATTTGTGCGGACAACCCGGTAAAGTAACAAGCTTATAACTTTGTAATTTTTCATGATACAGTTATGAAATTTTGTACATAGATTGTTTACATAAAAATACTAGACTCGTGTTTTGGGTTTCGCTTATACTAAAAATAATTTTATTTAAAAGGTGAAACTGACTGACTGTCATATCAACGCATAGCCGAAACTACTGGGACATGAAGTTTTCCTTTTCGTGGAACGCACTAAAAAATTAAACGAGTGTGTAAAGTTTGTATGGAGAAACCTATTTTCACGCGGGTGAAGCCGCTGGCAGAAGCTAGTATTATTATAGATATAGTTGTCTGCTGATACTTTATGATATCTTGTTTATTTTTTGTTACTCATATTTTTAGACAAGCTTTTAATATTATTTGTTTAATATTACATTTATTTGACATTATTTACTATATTTTTTTTTTGTTTTCCACATCTATCACACAACGCCGTCTAGTCCCAAGCTAAGCAGAGCTTGTGTTATGGGTACTAGACAACTGATAAACATACTTATATATTTCTAAATACATACATATATAGATAGATAAATAAATTACACCCAGACACAGAACAAATGATCGTGCTCATCACACAAACATTTGTCCTGGGTGGGAATCGAACCCACGACCTCCGGCATAGCAGTCAGGGCGACTAACCACTAGACCAACAGGCCAGTCAGCTTTGGACTGATTAAAATGAATCAAAACATGTTCTTACTTATCGTGTATTGCGTCTTATTTGATTTGTTTTTAAACAACATTATTACTTCATATTTTTACTTCGGAGTTATTTAAAAAAAAACACTGAATTTAATTGTGTAATTCTAATAAATATCTGTCTGTGTATATAAACTATAGAATAATAAAATATATTTAAATACATTTTTACAGTGTTGTATAACGCATGTTACTAAAAGAGTTATGAGTATACATGTGGATGGGTGGAGAGGGAGAGGGAGGCCAAAGAAAAGATGGATGGATTGTGTGAACAGTGATATGAAAGAAAAGGAAGTTAGTGATAGCATGACGGTTGACAGGATAGAATGGAAGAAAAAAACATGTTGCGCCGACCCCAAATAAGATGGGACAAGGGCAGGAAGATGATGATAAGTGTTGTATACTTATGTAGGTTATATTTTTGCAATGCAAAAGAATTAAACATCTGTAGACAAACTAGGCAAAAACCTGTATTTCAACTATCAGCTGATTAAACTGATATTTACGATATTTACAATTAGTATTGTAACCACCTGCTACCAACAGCAAAAAGATCACCATGTGATGTAGAATGTCCCTTTTAATAGAACTGTTTCTACAATCGACTCCATCATTATTCTTTTAGGGTTCTGTACCCAAAGGGTAAAACGGCACCCTATTACTAAGACTCCACTGTCCTTCCGTCTGTCACCAGGCTGTATCTCATGAACCGTGATAACTAAATAGTTGAAATTTTCACAGATGATTTATTTCTGTTGCCGTTATAGCAACAAATACTAAAAAAATAATAAAATAAATTGTGTAAAAAAAAGTTGTATAGATAATAGTATGGAACCCTTCGTACGCGAGTCCGACTCGCGCTGGGTCGGTTTTTTATTGGAACTGTTTCTACAATCGACTCCATCGTTATTCGTTTTCTTTTTCATCTTATATATAAACTAAAACAACTTATCACCTGCCTGACATTAATATCGTACCGTAACAAAAAGTCCGCACGCTTTGTCCACCTGTGTGGTACCGGTATTGGTATCTTGCGCAACTGAGTTACTTCACTAGTATAGTAAATGTATTTGGCGGTCGCCTCACTACTCGCTGAGTAATGTCTGTTATTACACGTTCAACACTATTGCTATCAATTGTCAGTTTGTGAGGCTCGCTTTTGATTTACTGTTTAAGAGATAATATTTTGATGCAGTTTACACGTTCATTGAGTGTATTTTTATTGGGACATGAAGTGGTGGCCTTTTTTTTCTCATCTTATGACATCCCCGCTCTTGGGCGCAGCGGAAGATAGTGTCAGACTTTTACTGACTAAAAACCCACACCTGTTCCTTCCTTGCCTCTGTTCCAGGGCCCCGGGGTTCACTTCCGCACAACTCATGGAAGTGGTTATATTCTGGAATGTGGTTTAACGAATCTATTATGAGTAATATAAGAACTAGTTCACTAAATAATGAGCTTAATTAAAAATAATAAATGTAATACAACATAGTAATATAGTGATCGCAAGGAATGGTTCGAGGTGGCTCACGAAAAGAATACCTGGAAGAAATTGAGGGAGGGCTTTGCCCAGCAGTGAGACAGTATAGGGGATTAAAAAAAAAAGAGAAAAGCGGAGAATTTCAAAAATTTCTATAACACCCGTGCGAAGCATGGGCGGGTTCGATATTTTAGTAATAAATGTCATCTACTATTTATATTTATAATTCTTCTGTTCGTGTGTTTGTTACCTAAATCCTTCTAAACGGCTTGACAAATTTGAATGAATCTTATGGGTATATTTGAGTGGATCCCTAGATGGTTTTAAAATACAATTGAACCTTCAACTTTCCATGTGGTGGTGCAGCAATCTCGTTCTCATTTTTTCTGGCGAAAAACCACCTTCCGGATAGGACGTCTGTTGGGACCTGGTTTACTAAATAATTCACTAGTGTTAGACTAAAAAGTCGATGAGTGAGCGCATCCCTACGTTACCACGTTCCATCGCCCCGCGCCGTTTTCGTAACATTTTACTTTTTCTAAGTAAAAGTAATAATTAAATGTTTTGCGAGGTAAAACTGCATTTATCATTAACACTAGTAAGTTTTATTTCGCTAATTAAGTATGTATTTACGTTTTAAATGAGGTCTCGTGTTATACCATGACAAATTAAAAAAGTTATTTGTTTAATATTCCACGTGTCACACTGTCGAAACATTTGTGACAACATTGTATGGTGATGAATAAATTAATGAGTTGTAATTTTTGGAATCTTGATGATAAATACGATTTTAATTTGAATTTTCTTTACATTGTGAGGAAAATTCAATAGAAAACTGGTAAGCACAAGGTACATTTATTGATACATCAGATTGTTCTCATTCTTGTTAATGCTTTCAATATAATGTACATATACGAGTAAGTGTTGAGTTCCTTAGCAATCTTGAGTTGAGTTACATAAATAGTAACAAATTCTAGTACTGACTGAACAAGTCCACTGTGTGGTTCTTTCCTAAAAAGATCATCTCAGACACCAGTCTGCATGGTTCTCATATGATTTGACCATTAAATGTTTGCTTTATGGACTGAGACTTTGATCTCCGAGTTTGTTTCGGTGTTTCTTGCAGCTAGGAAACACTGTCCTCATCTAGTTTAAATTGACGAAAAAATTAACCTGTTTGCAAAATAGGTGACGCCGAGGTGGTTGCCGTCGAGGTCGGCTGCGGCGAAGGTGGTATGACGATCTGATCATGTTCACGGGCCAAAATTGAAAGGTTAGAAGGCAGAAAGATTTAGAAGCAGAAAGGGGAGGCCTTTGCCCAAAAGTGGGACACAAAAAAGGGCTATTAAAAAAAAGCAAAATAAATATCATTTAGCAATGTTTTTATTAGAATACGTAATAGAGAGTCACGTAGAGTATTAAATAGAAAGTCCAATAGAAATAGTAAAATCATTTTGCCAACAGTGAAAGGAAAATTACAGGTTGAACCTCATATGATTTGATCCATGTAATAAATACTTACATATCGTTACACTTAATATTTTGCATAGACACAAGTTCAGTAACACTCAAACGGCCATCATAATAACGGCAACGTAGACTCTATGTCTACGTTGCCGTAGTTATGATGGCCGTTTGTTCATAGATACGAATAGATAACTTCTATGAATGAAATTGCGTAACTTAGTCATAATTTTATCGTAAATATAATTTTATAGAGAGAAGATAGGTCCGATCGTGTGTGGAGTACTGCAGTCACTATGGACTAGTGCTGCAAAATGCCATCTAGCAGCTTTGGACTCAGTGGAAAGGCGTGCGAAGAGGCTAATTGGGGATCCAGATTTGGTTAAGTCCAATCTACAAAGCCTCGAACACAGGCGCAGGGTAGTCAGCCTTTCGGCATTTTATTTTTGGAGTTTTATGACCCCATATTTTAGCTAGTCGTTTTTATCTTTAGTGTATATATAGTTTTAATTAGTTAAGTATTTTTTTAATTAAATAAAATTATTACCATATATTTAAAAATATTTTCGAAACAAAAATAAGTTCGAACAAAATGCATTAGTTCATAACTTGATTTAAAAGAGTATCCATGGAGTTAATTCTTCTCTTTAGAGATCTTTTGAGCTTTTGAATGAGCAACTAATTTCATCTTTCTGATTGACCGATTTCCTGTCAATTCAAAAGAAAATGGATTATCTATATATAAAAGGAGAAACTGACTGACTGACATATCAACGCACAGCAAAAACTACTGGAATTTGGAGCGTGAAAATTTGCCTAAGGTTTCCTTTTAAGACGTAAGTGCAATGAGCGCTAAGAGAGGTTTTTCCAAAATTCACCCCTGTAAGGGATGAAATGGGGGTCCAAAGTTTGTATGAAAAACCTACCTGGCAGAAACTAGTTTGAAATAAATGCTTAGAGTTTGATTAGTCCTCCAAATGCACGTGCCTAACCAGCTTGTCCAATTCCACCAAAACAAAATGTGACGAATCACCAATTCCTAACAACATTTCACGTCAAAATCGTATACATAGGTACGGACTATATGATGTCGACGTCACAGATTACGTAAAGTATTTCTTTCCTTTTGTTACATAAGGAACCGTCTCATTATAATTAATTTATGTGAATGTATGAGTTTATACACATGTAAACATGATTACTTCACAAGTTATGGTAAAAGTGAAGTTAAAAAAAGCCATATTAAGTAGATACGCGTTGTTACGTAAGTTTATAAATTACTGTTTGCTTTGGAAATCTTGTTTTATTGGAAATATACATTCACTATTGTGTATTGTACACGAATTCGTCTTAAGGAAAATGGCAGATTTACTTTGAGGGCTCGTTCCATAGACTAGATGTAGACATAGACAATAATAGACATATTTACAGAGACTATAATGCTTTAGTTTATACTCAATAGGTACTATAAAAACCCAAGCTATTAGAAAAGTAAAGAGTATTAACGTTTGTACCTCATAGCTAATATTTTCCTATATAACGAGTATGTTGTCGCTTCGAAAAAAGACATAAATTTACACACGCATAGATATACTCGTATTTATTCTGGAATTTTTTGAAGTGAAGTAGTAGTTAAAATATTACTGAGTTTTAATAGTAGTCCATTATTTATTTATTATTTATTTATTGTATCCTTTATTGTACACCATTACAAATATAAAAGGAAACTAAAACTAAAACACATACGTACATACAAACATATTTTTGTATGTAAATTTAAATAAGTACCTAGTTGTTTATTTGGACTGGTAACACTAGTGTCGTGTTGCTATTGGTTCTTAAACTTAAACTTCCGGAGCAGTGGGTGGGGCGACACGGGCCCATACCTAGGTACTTATTTCAGGTCCATCTCCTCATTTATTAGTATTGTAGCAATACATAATAATTTATTTATTTATGTACACTCAAATGCATAAAAAGAAAATATAAAATAATAATGTTATTTCCTTTAAGTTTAAAATTATTAAATTATCTTACTAAGTTATTAAATAAAACACATTACTGTTATATTAAACCTTTGACTAACTTGATCTAATTCACGAATTGCGACCTTGTTGCAACATTCAATATAATGACTTGAATAATTTTTCAAACAATCCAAATATCTAATTTGTCTTGCACCACTTATAAAATTCAATTACATATGAAAATAGTTTAACTTGATCTTGAAATATTTGCGACCGATTAACTTTATTGTAATTATGCAAGATCGGTGTAGGCAATTGCTATGATCGATTCTTAATTGTGTAATAAGAGTGTAGGACGCTGTGCAAATATGATTTTTTTTTAATAATAGCCTTGCGATTGACCACTAAGTATCTCATCCAATCTTAAGCGATAATATGATCAACGATGGATCATTCTTGACTATAGACGAAACGAGTAAATAACTTGTTTATTCTTATTTTCAACCTTTTCCACTATCGCAATTGTGTCGTTTCTAAACATAATACTACCGTTTTATATCTACAACCTTGATACAAATAAAAATCTCTGATAAATATAAATCTATTTTTGGTTTGAAGGCGAAACTAAGGTCTATTTGTTTATTTACTTATAAATTAATCTAGTTTCTCTTTATTTTGTCGTGATTTTATGATTACAGGTCTTTAAATAACAAAAAAATAAGAAACAAAAACTATTAGGTAGACAAATATTTTACGAAACGTAAAAGAGTAAAGAACAATTTTTGTCTATACTTCCACATTTGAAATTCGAAATCGTAAGCATAGTGTTCGCTAGAGTTTTACGTCACTCTGCCGTTATTTTTATCTTCTATTTTCGTCGTAGTTTATTTTTACTCCCACTTCGTCAAAGGAACTCATTCATTAAAAAAAAACTCTGAAAGTGCCAATTGGCGTGGCGCTACTGTCGACAAGACGATCATAAAGTAAGAAAAACTATGTCTGTTTTGAACTTTAAACAACATCAGTTAATTTTGTATTATTTATTGGTTTCTTTGATGTGGTTGAGTTAATTACGGTTATAAAATAATGAATTTACTAGCGAAGCTTGAAACTGCATGGACATGCATTTATTTATTAATTACCTATCTTGTTAGTTACATTTTATTATTTCCCTAACACATTCCACATTCAACATTTCCTAGAATTTTCTTGAAATAGCAATTTCACAGGTCGTTCACCTTCATAAATAACGTTTTGATTTTTTAATTGACAATAGAATTGTTGCCGCTCATAAAAAAATCAATTCCTAATTTAATATTCTTCCGTAAATTTTTATTATCTTTTCGGTTCGATTGGCAAAGGAAACTAGTTTTTGTTCGAACTAAGATTTAGTTTTTGCGGACAACGTTTATGGTCGGCAGTAACGGTGCTAGTCTACAATATTATGTCGGCAGTCGATATCTCCCTTCTGTTGATTGCTTGTGGGTTCCAATTTCAATCAGAATCTAATTATTGTGATTGGCAACATTGTTTTTTATGGTTAACTCGTAGTCGTATATAGATAGCGGGTTCTGGATTATATCCCCTTTAGATTCTATTAAGACCAATAATAATCTCGCCAACTTTTTATGAGACTTGTCTAATATAATTATTAAAAAAAAAAGTAAAAAACTAAAACCCGACTACGACAAAAAAAAAGACGCTGAAAAAGTATGAAACAAGATTTTCAAGATGCTGAAATAAACAAAGTAACTGGAAAAACAAGAATAGAACAAAAAGTAAAGTCGTAGTCACACGCTATTAAAGTGTTTCGATTATTGCCTACCTATAACGTGTGACTACGGCTTTTCTTTTTGTTCTATTCTTGTTTTTCCAGTTAGTTTGTTTATTTCAGCATCTTGAAAATCTTGTTTCATACTTTTTCAGCGTCTTTTTTTTGTCGTAGTCGGGTTTTAGTTTTTTACTTTTTTTTATTTGAAAGATTTTGGTTTTAAATCACTGTGCTTCTATACTATTTATTTTGTATGAACAAGTGAAGTCCTTTCAAATGATACCAACACGACGTCGTATTTATCTTTTTTTTTTTAACACAATAATTTTTGTCAACTAGAGGGCGCCACATTGAATTTTGATGATATTTTTTTATAAGTATCAGTGAAGCCCCTTTAAATGATATGAAACACGGTGTATTTATAATTTTTTTTAAACATGACTTTTTGTCCGCTAGAGGGCGTCACTTTAAATTTGAGAAATATTTTGGAAATGTACAAGTGAAACCCTTTCAAATGATACCAAACACGGCGTATTTATCTCCATTATTATTTTTAACGCTTTACTTTTTGTCCGCTAGAGGGCGCCATATCGATTCTTGTGACACGTCACGTAGCCTATGTTTAGCGGACAATTAAAACGGTTCTAACTATACCTCATACGTCGAGTTCCGATAAGTAGATTAGGAGCTATGAGGGAACAGATGAACATACTCACATACATACATAGCCTGTCAAAATCATAACCCTCCGTAGTCGGGTAAAAAGATCGTGTCACAGTGCTTATTACCGAATTCCTCCGACAAGGTTTGATCTATCTTTATGAAATTTTTTGAGTAAGTCTGAGAATAGGTCGTAGGTTATTTTTTACACTCCTAGGTTATAAGTCTACTATAACACGGTTGAAGCCGGTTGATAACAGTAGCAGCAGCTAGTTTATTTATAAGGTTTTCTACATTTCAATATTTCTGGAATAACTTAAGATTACAATCATTTTATTATTTACAAAATTAACAGTTAATAAAAAGGTGTTCCCCAATGTCATCAGTAAGTTCCGGCTCACATGTTTAAGAACATGAATCAAATGCAACTCTAGCAGTGTCTTAAGTTCCGAACGTAACGAAGGTTACTAAGTTTAATCCCGAACGCAAGTGAGGGACTTATAGAATTAACTCCCGAGCATTTCGAGGGAGTTAATATAAAAACCTGAGTGAAGTGAGGAATTCATGCCGCCCAAGACATAGATAGCTTTCTCCCAGTGTTGGATACTCTACTTTTTACACCATCTGTGAGATAATTAAAAGACTATTTACAAAAACAAATATTAGAGAAATATAAGTATTATTTACAAGTTAATCTTAACTATCACTCGACTTGTTTTGAGATTTGATACAAACAAAATTCACTACTCTAAGATTTAATAGTTTTAATTTTCTATAACGCGGGACCTGCTTCATTACTTTTTTTTTTAGAAACTCGTCAGTAACTACATTTTATTCTTTATCTTTTTGTTAGAGGCCAGTTGATTTTTGAATTTAGAACTTGTTTGATGCACGTACATTTTAATTCACCCAATGTGTTTTTTTTTCGCAATAATGGTTTTTGACGTTCCAAATTCAAATCTCATTATTCCCTAGGGATAGAATGACTTGCTTTAAGTGATGGTTGTATGACATACAAAAGGGCATTATCGAGCAGGTGGTGTAAAAAATCTTTTTCAAGGTCTTAAAATTATAAAAGCAGTTTAAGCATTCTGATATAACAGCTGTTATTAAAAAAAAAACTGTTTGCCAGCACCTGTGTTAAATAAAGATAGAAAATCATAATACAATACGAGTACAGGTTTTTAATTTGCCGAGTTTAATGCTTTGGTAGTTAAATACCTTCGCAATCTAAGCAAATAAATTTTGTCCATGGTTGCCTTCGGGCGTGGCGACAAGGCGCGAATTTGTATGCGATGATGACGTAATGGTTCACGAGACTTTTAAAATGTTTGGCCACCAAAGTTAACTTAATGCCAACATTGGCCAGACACTGGTTCCGATTCTGAGATTTGTATTCAGTAAGATCTTGCACTGCTTTGAATTGCCGTTTGAAGTCTATCGGAGTAACTTAAATGGGAATTAAACCTAAAAAGAAACGTTTAACAATTCTTAGTTTCTCTGTTGTTTCACAAAATCCAACATTCGCTTGTTTGTCACCATTTTGGCCAATAGCAAAGTTTCTGACCTCAGATCCTGTTTCAACTGATTTCCATAAGCATTTCTTTCGACTGCGCAATTCTGCATAGCGATCGCCAGTCATCTACATTACATTACTATCTCGAATCTCGAAACAAGTTCATCGTCACTGATACTTTATTTTTTATCGAATGTTATTCGTATTGTTTGACAGGCCTTCATCTGCAAGTAAAATGAGCTAGCGTAGATATGAATCGGGATTGAGCTATGAAGGATGAACGAACGTTCGAGGTTGTTCATTGCTTTGATTTCAATTGTGATTAAAATTTTGCATACCAGCATGGCAGCCTGCTGGATAGGAGGCTTGGTTACTAAAGAATCAATCACGTATTTTTTTAGCTGGATTTGTAAACTAAAATAAGCATTGCGTCGGTTATCGAACAACAACGTTCAAGTCAAAAATTTGCGGTTTTTAGTTTAGTAAATGCATTAATTAAAACTCTTTGTTACGAATTGAACTACGTTTTACACTTCAGACGATTAAAGAAACACAGGCTAGTATTCAAATAGATTTCACAGCACACCAATATATTTATATATATATAGTTTTTTCACTCCACTGTAAAGACAGTCAAGATGACTTAAAAGGTATTGTTCGATGAGCTACAAATTTGGTAACTGCAGAAATATCACTAATTATCTCAGAAAATCTTGCTTAATATGTCATATATTTCTAAACCACAGTACATTAGTTCAATCATTAGCAACAGTCGCAACTAAAGCCTTTTCTATGTACGTTATTTCCAACAAAATTCAACCTTGCTCATCTGCGATACCGCAGAGCGTCACACCACTCATTGTCACACATTAAAACATGACATCACTAAAGACCCAGTCAGGCTGAGGCCGCCCTCAACATTATCAATAGTGCGATTGGTACGAATCTTGCATCTACCCGTGTCATTGTCCCAATTTTATATAATGTCATTCACATAAATTAGATCAGCACCGTTTTTATCGCTGCTCTGAATATTTATCGTTTTATATCGCAGTATTTGTTTCTACATTAAATTGCATAAGGTCTTGAATTTATCTGGTCTTTATTCTAATTTGGGACATATGACGACAAAAGCCTTAGTTTATCGTACTAAAGTCATTAGCAAAAAAAGACATTGGAAAAAGACACTAGGAGAGCGATACATTATTTTAAAGTTGATTAAGCTTTAGTAGATGGTTGATATATTAATATTATAACAGCTAAAACCGAAGTCTATACTAACGAAGTCATAACCTCACGATCCCAGGTCAATGCCGCAGACGCTGCTATTGTCAATTAAAATCACATGCGTCCACAACTAATTATGAAAAGGTACATGACAATGGCGTTGATAATGATGAATCAAGAGGAAAGAACACAACAATCGGCTACAGCAGTAGTTACCAGATAGTAGTTGTTTGTTACTACATTCTCGAAATTCGGAATCCGTTGCTAATTTATGAATGACATAAAGGCACCGACGCCGGAACGTACCAATGCCAGTTTTAAGTATAAAGCAATTGTTTTTAGTTCAAGACCGTCGCAATTCATTACTTCTTGTTTCTTATGGTCGTTTTGTCTATTGTTTTATCTACCTGTCTTTAATTCAGTGTGTCACTATTGGGTTTTGCCTTTATATTGCTATTCTTTGAATTTCCTGGCCATGTTTCTCATTCTTATTGAATTTGATTCAAATAGTTGGGTGAATTTTAAGTGTGCCATCAATATCAATCTTGTTTCTTTGATTCGATTCATAATTCAACTGAAGTTAATTTGTTACATTCAGATAATGTAGTATGTAACCTACTTTCCTAATTCGTGTTTATCGTTGCTCATTATTTTGACAATTGCCATTACTCATGTCCTGGGTGCTTCGGGCTGACCCAGTTCATGCAAATTATAGTAATTGTCCAAATTTGACTGCAAATGGTCGCCACCTACATGGTCAACCTTCATTCATTTCAGTGTAGGAGGTAATATTAGTTTGAAACCATCTTTTATTTGCAGCTCTACAACATTTTTCTCCAAGCGAAATACGAATTAAATTCCTATTGTTGAATTGCATTAGATAAATTTGTAATTAGGTTTTTCTTATGATTTATTTTTGTGGAACGATTTTAATTAGCCATAGTAAAGTTTTTGCAGATAACGTCATCGACTGATACGGTGCTAGTGTTAGACAGGAGTTTTTATGCACTTTAAATTATACATAACTAATTGGTTCTTGGTCGGTTGTCGCTTACGGTTATGTTGAAATAGATTAATGATAAGTATTAGAACCATTATACATTTTTTTCCGATCAATGCATTGTTTATTATTAGACATGCATTATTTTGTATATAAAGCTGTACATAACGCCCAATATTTCTTTCATTGTATACAGAAACAATACAAGTTATAATTGCTTTAATCAATTATGAGAAAAATCGGTTTCAATCACTCATACCTATAAACGAACAAATAGCGAAACAACAGAAAAACAAACAACATTAATTAATGACTACAAGAACCAATCAGAAATGACGACAATATCGTCGGGCAAATAACTGAATTTAATAGCGAATCAAAGTATTCATTATGCTTCTCAGAAGCATAGGGGCGTATAACCACTGTTCTTCACAGGATACCACAAATGACGGATAATTGTAAACTATACCAAACACTTCAGTGCAAAATTAATGGAACAGTTTTATTTAAAAAAAATAATCAAGTTGGGAACCAGTTCTATATTTAAAGTCAGTCTATAAGCAGCAGTTATTTTTGCAGCGTAATGCCAACTTGATTGCTGTATAGTTTCTAAGAAATTATATTATTAATCGATGTAACAACTCCATCCGTCAAGATTCAATCTGTTAATTCACGCCGTAAAATATTTGCGCAGGAGCAAATCTCTGGTTGGATCAATATTGATAAGTGTATAATAAATTGGTTAAATCTTCGGTCATAACATGAATGATTAATAGTTTCTGTCTGTAGATCGCGGATAGTTTCTCAGCGGTCTTGGAAACGGACGAGGTGACATACAAACAGACAAGCACTTTCACATGGGAGCGGGGGCTGCTCGCGCATTGTCTCCGCCGCCATTGTTCCGATACACGATAATGAAAACAACGCATTACTTTCTTTGGTTTTGCTTGGGAAACTCGCGAGATGAGCATTTGGGAGCAAAAAATCTGTTCGAAAGTGTTATCTGCTGAAGATTTGCCGTATAAACAGATGTTAGAATGACGTCTCGACAGTTCTGAATCCGATGAAGTTGGAAGTCTACTGTTTTTGCAGCACGGTATGGAATGAAATGCTCGCATCATTTATCTCCGAGATCATTAGAAATGTGGAGCAAGAGGAGAAATTTCAAAGGGGTGAATTAGTTGAGAGGTCTGTCTCCTACAGTAGACGTGTTTTGGATAGTGATCATGATAATCTTATTAATGGCATAATACTCTTTCAAAGTAAGCATCCGCTTACCGTACTCAACCCAAACAAGTTCGCCACAAATGTCACAGCATTTCCAATTCCATTTATAGCCAATGCATCTATTATAAACAATATATTCCCACGACTGTTAAAAAATAGTTTTTGTTGCCTGTCGTCTCCTTCAGGAAGTAAAGGTAAGAGTCGTCACGCGTTCGCGAGTATTCACATGGGCGTGGGAAGCGATAGTTATAGTAGGAGCTAGCTATCTCTACCTACCTGGCGTTGTTTACATATTTGTGGACTTTAATTGGTGGGTGCAGGCTGCAGTTGTTTGGAGTTCTCTTGGGATACCAACTGTGACTGCTGTGGGAAGAATGACTTAATTATAAACGAGTGCTTGACTGCTATCCCACCTGATAGTAAGCAGTAATGCAATCGTTGTTGTTGAGGCGCACTAGTTTATTAAGAACCTATTAAAGCCTTGAAGACACCTAAATTATAATCGAACGGAAAGACCGCAGCAGGGAAATTGTGGATGTGATTTCAATGCGGAATTGATTCTGCAATACCAGCTTGATTACAGTTTAATTACAATTGGCTTTACTTACATTCACTAAAGACACGATTGATTAAGTAAGGTTGTGAGATGGTTAGAGAAAAAAAGTGACTGTTGAGATGACAACTGCACGTGGACATCTAATTATGGAAGAAGAAGACCAACTAAACTTGGATAAGGAGCAGGATGATGACGATTCTCGAGTTTAGTTAAGTCCTAATGAATATAGAAATTGAGATGCTCATTCTTGTTAATTCTAAAGTCGCAGCGTCTAAGGAATGCTCAGTAAGCGAAACTAGAAAGTGACTATGTATTTATATTTCACTTAGCACTTACAGTTAACCATTATTTTATATACCATTTTTGTAATGAGATTTTTAAAGTGCAATTGTTACCGTTACCACTAAAAATGATATTTTGATTCTCCAGTCAATTCGACTATAAATATAGTAACAAAATGCACAGGTGTCACTGAAATACGCACACGAACCTTAGGATCCCCGAACTCCCTTATTGATGCCCTGAAAAACCTAAAAGGCCTTATCTGTTTTTGGAGAGAGGTGGGCTGGTTGGAATAAGCCCACCTAAGGTTGTGGCCGCTATGGCCCACGTACAATGGTCCACACAGGACTAAGTGCGGAAACCACACATAAATAGATAGATAGAAAGTAACAAAATTAGGTCTTTGTTTTATGGTATTGGAATAAATATTACGTATGCAGGTATGCTAATCGAGCTCATATTGTTTTAGTTTTTATGCAACAGATATGGAGCTACTGAATGCTAAAGACAAAAAAGAAAAAAGAAAAAAACCGGCTAAGTGCGAGTCGGACTCTCGCACGGAACCTTTCTTCCATACCATTTACAATACAAAATTAAACTTTTATTGTAACTTTTTTTTAGTTTTTAGTATTTGTTATTGTAGCGGTAACAGAAATACATCATCTGTAAAAATTTCAACTGTCTAGCTATAACAGTTCATGAGATACATACAGCCAGGTGACAGATAGACAGTGGAGTCTTACTACAGATCCCTAAAATCAAGCATGGAATAAACTTATGAATATTGAAAAATTATAGACTCGTCAGATATCATTAAATTCACAGATATTTCGTATTATAGATATCAAGTCGCGTGATGTAGTGTTTAAAAGGATTAGCTACAGTTTTACTTTATCAACAAGGGTTTTTTATAGTTTTTATTGCTGATCGGTAGCATTATTTACGGCTTCGTTTTTATTTCTTATGATTGTCATTATCTATCGCTAATGCGGGGTGATAGCGTACCTACGCGATGTGATTTCAACGCGGAATTTATTCTACAATTACAGTTTAATTACTGATTATATCGGAGATATTGTTAGTTAATTTGTCACATAAAACGATATGCAGTTTATCGATAAGTTTTACGACATTGTCTTAGCTAGCATATCTAAATAAAATTTATGAACAACGAAAACTGTTAACGAGCCGGTTGATAAAGAAACTCAAGCAACGGTTTTCTATTGTGTAGAAAGTAGCAACCGTCTTTAATATTACATAATCGAATGAAAATCATATTCCAGACTGTCACATCCGTTGCCTAGCAACCGACGCGTTGGTATGCTCGCATGCGCTTGCGCCGCGCCACGCAACTAAATGTCAGCGTGCATCATACTTTTTATAATAATATGCGGTGACTATTCAAGAATATCAGTATATGCGTGGAATACTAAGTGCTGTTTCAAGAATAATAAGCTAAAAGTCGGCAGTAAGTAGGCCTTAACAAGAAATCAAGAACGATGTTAATCAAAACTACCACTATTTGAAAAGTCGGACGAGCAGCAAACCTACTACTTAAGTATAGATGTGTGATCTATTTAAGAACAGTGTGAAGCCCTATTATTTGTTTAATTACACAAATTCGCTCGTATCACAGCTCCACTTAAGTTTTTACTCCAATTAACATGCTTTATTATCTTTTCTTTGTGCCATATGTGCTATACTCTAAGAGCAGTGGAGGGCAAGTGGTAAAGGCACCAACTTACGAGTTATAGGTCGCGAGTTCAAACTCAGCCAGGCGCATTGCTTTGTGTAATTTATTTTATCACCACTGCTCTCAAAACGGTGAAGAAAAACATCGTGTGGAAAGCGGCATGTCCTAGATCAAAAATTTGAAGACCTAAGACATCCACTAATTCGCACTGGGCCCGCGTGTTAGATTATGGCCCATTTTCTCTTAGTGAGGAGGCCTGGCCTGGCCTAATATTCTCGAAAAATGTTAGCTAAAAGGTATTGGGGCTTCACCATCGATATGTAGATACTGTAGTGTCCTTAATCCGAATGTCATCTCAATAAAAAGTGGATCATTTGAATCGGTAAGCGAAATCGAGTCCGCGATCCGTAATCGTAATTGATTCTCGTCAGGTAGTGTTCATGTACTTAACATACTATCCCCGATCGACGAGTGGGCGAATTTATTTGGCCGCATTTGTAACGGTACATCCTTATTTTACTGTTCCGTTTTTTGTTTGTTTCGTTATTTTGAAAGGCATTGTGCTCTATTGTAATCGTGATATGCTTATTTTGATGGATAATGCACTGGACTTTTGAAAGTATTTTTTTTTTATAAAGGATAGGCTCGCGTTTAACCACTATCTCATATGATGGTAAGCAATGATGTGACCGACGATGGAGCACGCTTGCCTAGAAGTAATCTATTCACTCTTGTCATGACTTACTTAAGTCCCCTAGATGGGGCAGAGGGCGTCTACAGTGCGCTGCCATCCCGTTCGGTTTTGACCTTCGCGTTTTATTTCGCTCCAGGTCTTCCGCATGTTCTTCGCCTCTGCGATGACCGTTCGTCGCCAGGTCTGCTTAGGGCGACCATGTTTTCGCTTTCCTTGAGGATTCCAGTCTAGGGCTTGCCTTGGTTTATGTTCAGGATCCCTTCGGAGCGCGTGGCCGATCCAGTTCCATTTGCGGCATTTAATCTGTATTGCAGATCTACATTGGAGATTTTCTCGGGGCAGTAAATACCGAGAATACGGCGAAGACAGCGGTTGATAACGACCAGGGGTTTATGCGAGATTACTTTTGTGACCTTCCACGTCTCCCACCCATACAGCAATACGGTTTTGACGTTGGACCGGAATACTCTTGACATAAAGACCCCTAAATGTAGCTATCAGGAAACACAGACTCTGCCAGGGAATCCCACTCCTTAGCTGTACGCACAATGAATGCAGGTATTCCCAAAACGCTTTGTATATATGGGTGGGTTGTCCACCATGTACCGGTGGCGCAATGTCGTACGTCTAGAAGTCCGTTTTTATTTTATTTGATATAAACTAGTGCTTGACTGCGATCCCACCTGATGGTAAGTAGTGATGCAATCATTGATGATGAGGCGCACTAGTATAATAAGATGATAATTTTACGTGGGTATTTAAAAGTAACTGCAGTACTTTCAAGTCGCCCACACTCGATTCTCAGAATTTTTTACTTTAAAATTAAACTTAATTTCATTATGTTACCTACATCGGCACAAGCCAATTACCAACTTTATGTTATTTAAAATCTCCTGGACCTGACAACTATTTATTCGGTCTACTCTTTATAACTGTGTCTATCCTTTTTAGAGTTCCGTACCTCACTTTGTTGTCCATCTGTCTGTCAGTCAGTCCCTTTATCGCGAGAACGCGTGGAGGTATCGAGTTGAAATTAAAACCATATAGTCAAGTCTGCGGTCCCTTAAAAAGCTGTGAAAAAAATCAAACTTCTAAGTTAACGGGGAAAAAAGATATGGCCGTTTATGTCGCAAAAAAACGTACATTTCGACACTCTCAGAATCAAAATTCATAGGGTCCCGTTGACCTAGAATCCTGATTTGGCATGAAACAAGGTCTCATAGCACAAGTATAGGAACAAAATCAGAAAAATGTAATTTTGTAGTTACGTCACAAAAAAAATAGTTTTCGCGATTCGGAATAATCTTTGAGACTCGATTTGTGAATTGAACTGTTTTCATAGGCAAGTTTGTACGGAACCCTCAGTGCGCGAGTCCGACTCGCACTTGCCCGGTTTTTTACTAACATTCTCGACATGTTTGAATGACATAATACTGTTTACTACTACAGGGATATTTTATTTAATATTCTTCACAGAGTGTAGTGGAATGTGCTTCCTAGTTATTTAAATGGTAATAAATCCTCTCAGTTAACAGGCATGTGTCTCTAAGGCATCTGTGAACTATTGTTTTGCTTCCTATATCATTAGTATTTTACTCATAGATTATAGACGAATTAATGTCAGTCAGCCATGATGGAAATATGTTTATCTTGTCGATTGTAAATAGTCTTGTCTTGTGATAAATCGATTTTGAAATCTTATACAAGCAAACACCTACGTGTGGGTTTTATTGATATATTAACACATTTTTATCTACATACTACTACTTGATATCACTAATTCATATCTCATATCACATTAATAAACAATTAAAAAATATACTTACTGATAGTCCGCCTTCACCAAAAAAAAAACTTTGTTGTCTTTCTTACTTACTGTTTGATTTTTTTTTTAATTGATATAAACCAGTGCTTGACTGCGATTCCACCTGATGGTAAGCAATGATGCAATCATTGATGGTGAGGCGCACTAGTTTATTAAGAGCCTATTCACTCTAGCCTTGAAGGCACCTAAGTTATAGTTGGACGGGAAGACCGCAGCAGGCAAATTGTTCCAGTCCATCGATGTACGCGGTATAAACGACGAAGCGAAACGCATAGTCCGGACCGTTGAAGAAAGTACAAAGTAGATTTTAAAAACACTTTATAATCTACTTTGACTTTTAAAATTAACGCATTTTACTTACTGACAAAGAAGAACTGGATAAAATTCTTCTCGAATTTATTTATTTTAACATTCGGCAAGGTTGGTGCAGTGGTCGAGTAATTTGCTGCTGCACTGCATGTCACTGGTTCGATTCCCACTCGGAACAAATATGGCCTACAGATAGTTTTTGCGGGTCGGGGTATCATTTGTATTCATGTTTACATGTATATGAACGCACTCACGATACAGGAGTAATTCCTACCCCCTTAGCCAAGTTTCGTTTCGATTCTCTTTTCGTTGATCGCCTCGAGACGGCCACGCCTCCTATTCCTTTGTTCTGACCACGTGACTGAGCGTTGAGATGACGTTAGAACAAAGGAATCGGAGGCGTAGACGACTCGAGGCAATCGACAAAAAGAGAATCGAAACGAAACGGTTGTAACTTGGCTGGTGCGGGGTAAAGTTCGTAAAAAAAAAAAACAAATAAAAGAAATGTTTTGCAATTACGAAGAACCACTACTTACCATACTTTTTATACTACTCCTATTTAAGATAAATAAGACAATTTTATTAATAGAAAAAAAAGTGATATTTTCAATACAAGTAGTCAATAACCGCTTCAAAGATACGTACGTAAATGCGCAAAAAGATAATGGTATTCCATATGCCATAGATATAGAATCTAGACGTGTTACTACACAGATTATATCTGTATTTAAATCTGTCAGCAATGTAGTACTTATCTTTCATCCTCTATCTGCAGTTTTGCGCAGAAAAAGAAACAGTTCGGAAGAACATTTTGTGACTAACGGTCGTGGAAAAAGTGGTTAATTTTCACCGATATTCTTAATGAAGTTAATGGGCACCCAAAATGCAGTTGTACAACGCGTATCTTCTCCTGTTAAGTGAGTCATAATCAATATATTATTATTATGATTAAAACACAAGATTCGTATATCTCTCTTCCAGTTACATTTAAAAAGGATTTATTTATTTATGAAACACAATTATATGATAATCTACAAAATAAGGATAGTAAATCACTTGCAGTGTTTAAAACCAAATTAAAAAAATAAATTTATGATAAAATTGACTAAGTATTGCTTGATCGCTGTATGTTATATTATATTTATTATTTTTAGTTATGCTCATTATTAAGTGAACTACGTATTATTCTTAATGAGTAATAAGTTCGTTAAACCTAAGAAACCCTTGCAGTGCATATGTTAATTAGCTTTTCACGTTTTCTAAAAAAAAATTGAGTTACTACCGGTTTATATCTAGGTGTACGATCGCGATATTACATAATGAATTTTATTGTGATTCATTGAGTCTATGACAAATAATCTGTGTCTCTTTTATTCTGCACTGATGTGTGTATTCTTTCTTACAAAATGTTTGCACTGACAAACTTTGAAAAATTATGACAAAATAATACATTATTAATTGGAGTCTTTTCAGGAAGAACAGCATAAGTGACCGCTATTGCTTTTTGTAAAAAGAGGTTTTTTCAAAATGTTTTTAAGACAATAATATGTTAATAGGAACTATTCTAATAGATTAGTAGTTATATTAATGTCAAATCATATTGATTTTAGAAAGGTATTGTCATTAATACTTTTGAATGAAAATAAGAGGCAATCCGTTCCTGCAAAAAAAAGTTAATTGTCAGTTATGATTTTTTTCTGAAATGGTCGATTTATTGATGCATTATTATTGCAGCACTTTACAAAAGTTTTAGGGTATTTATTTAGGTAGTTTTTTTTTGAAAAGTTTATTTTTATGAATTTATCTTTACAGTAGTTTTCCCTACAATAAGATCAGTATATAAGATATCGATTTATCTTGAGATGTGAACGTGAGTTGTGTTATGTAAATCGATAAAACGATGTACTTTGAATACCTAAAAATAAAATGTTGTTATTTCAAATCAAATTTAACCATTTTTTTTCATCTAATCGTCTAACTCTATCTTATCATTTTAAAACTAATAACAAATATTTGTATGAACATTGAATTATTTTATTTGAACAGGTTGCCTATTAATTACTTTTCAAGTAGCAACAATCTAAATAATATTTATACATCTTCTGATTATTTATATATTTAATTCTTTAAGCACACAAAAGTACAGAGCCGGACTTAATGTCTTAAGGCATTTTCTACCAGTCAACCTTTAGGTAATGCAGAAACAAATTGTAGTAGGTGCAACATTAAGTATTAATATTAATAACAACAAACCTATAAACTATAAATACAATATTTATAATATATATTTAAACACAAACGAAAAAGAAGAATAACATATCAGAAAGCAGATAACATAACAGTTTAATGGAATTTAAATCTCGAAACTAATAAAAAGTACTGTTGACATGACGGCAATGTATTCTAATTTCAAATTGGCAACAACAGTGATTAGTAAATCACAGACTGCAAAATATTGTAATATTTCTTCAGAATACATTAATCCTAATAATTACAAATTGCTTCAATTGTTTACATAGAGAAATACTAATGTCTCTTCATCTGTTGTTTGCGCGCATGTAATCTCTAAATACTTTAACCTCATTAGGGATTGAGAGCCCTTCTGTCTTATCTATGGGCACTTATACTTCTTCATTAGAATTTTGGCTTCTTTTCTTCAGTTTAGTTCTTACTTTAGTGACGAGTGCATCGAAGTGCAGTGTCTTGTTTATTTTTGGAGTATTTTTTGAGGTTTTATAAAATGGTTGTGTTATTGAGATATCGGCGTAGGAGTTTTTACGATTCTGATAGTGGTGGTGAGTGATATTTCTTTATATTTAATTTTAGTGGCCAGTTACTAAACCTGTATTGATTTAGTGAAACAGCTGTCATGGTTTGTGATGTAAATTTGAGAACACTGTAGACTTCGCAGACTTCTAGACTATTTTCTATTTCTATTCACTTTTTTATTGTACTTATTTGGTACTACATACTTACTGGTCTACACTGTCCTTTCACATCTATTAATTTTGTAATGTGAACATATTATAGAGTAGCCAGTTCTTCTTCATAGGAAATGACCAATTGGAACCGTGCACCGATTACTGAGGTTTTATAAGTGCCCATGTGAAATAAAATATTTTTAATTTTGATCTTTACAAAACACAGCTAATGCAAAGGCTCTGATTTATTTTTCAATAGGAAATCAGCTCCCATTTTGGTTACGTTAGACAAAACATCACTAAATAATATTGTTGCTCCAAATTATTGGCTGACACATTTTCTTCAATGGTCATTAGTACATTAAAACTGACGTTATGACACGTCAGTAAGTAGCCTGTGACGTGTGAGTGAATCCGAGGGTAAATATAGCTTGTCTAGACGCTGCTAGTGCGTTGACACAAATAGTTCAGTTCCCGTCCGCGCGCCCGTGACTATCTGGAGGTCGGGAGAAGTGCATTCGTGGTAGATGGCAGTCCTTCTTAAAGAAAAGCTTTTTACATGGTGCAAAGTCATTCAGCAAAAATGGTAGCAGCCCAGTGTATACTGCAGATTTTTAATTCTTTTTTGCATTGGTAATCATTAAATGCCTTCTCTCGCTCTTTGTGGAATGGAAGGGAGTCAATTGCGTTTTTACGAAGGCTACGGTAACTCCTTCGAATCAGAAATCAGAAACGTTTATTTCATATAGACTAATTACAGGCACTTTTGAATTGTCAAAATGTCGGTCAATCAAAAAAAAAGTGAAGCTAAATTGCACGTTCCAAAGCGTAGATCTATAAGGAAAAGAACGTGCAAGAATCCCCATGGACACTCTTTTAAATCATATTTTCTGTTACATAAATCTTGTTTACATATGTCTTGTCGCTTCTAATATGTGAATGAATAATCTGCTGCCCTGGCAGGCGTGGGCCTTAACTGGTCCCGTCAATTTGCTGATCACAGTTTCTCACTCGAATCTCCTCTTTAATTGTTAGTAATATGAATATTTAAAGATAGAGAGGAGAATTCTTTATATATCTATAATCTTAAATCTGTAGTCGTAGATCTATATAACTTAGGAATATATTATTATCAGCTAACTTTCGAAAGACCCATACAACAATATTGAACTTCAGATTCAAAAGATTTCAGATGTTCATCATGAACATTCGTACAGTAAATACGAGTAACATCAATAGATCAATCAATACTTTAGTCTGTAGTTTCTTATATTGATAGATATTTTTAAAGGGCAGCCATTCATTGATACTTAATCGATTCTCAATCAATGATAAATAATTTATCAGTAAGCGCCACCAGCGCATTCAGATTGCTGATTTTGTTATGTATAATGATAGTTTTAATTCAACATGCCGCTATGATGCCTTTCATTCGTATGTGTATTGTGTTGAATGAATGCTAGCTACGAGATATCTCGTAGATGATTTCTTCTCAAACACAACATACGAGATATATCGTAGGACCTCTATGACTATAGATGGCCTCTAATAATAGTATTCTAAAAATATTACTGGTGCCTAAGTACGAAATATCTCGTATACTATATATAATCTCGTATACGAGATATATCGTATATGGGCAATGTTAGTTACGAGATTTCTCGTAAAGGCTGATGATGTATGGTGGGAACTGAATTTGACTTCTTGGATTAATTTTTTTGGCACCTATAGCGGCCTTAATAAATTATAGTCACCAGCCAGGACTTGTTAAAATTTGATCTCTATTGATTTATTGTTACGTTGTTTTAGTAAGAAAAGCTCTGAGTCACATTTAAGCATTGCTCTGTGCACTTTCGGGAAAACACGGTGAAAACGAAAGTAACTAGAACACTCATTATTTTAACAACTATTCTCGTTTTTTTTCTATAACTTAGACAAGGAGGCTAAGTGACATCCTATCAGCGATTACTATTGTCAACAAGTTCGAAAGCTAAGAGTGGGATTCCCTGCCGGAGTCTGTTTCCTGATAGCTACAACCTAGGGGTCTTTTTAAGTAAAGAGTGTATAGGTTACTTCTAGGCGAGCGTGGTACCTCGTCGACTACATTATCGCTTTCCATCAGGTTAGATAGTGGTCAGTAGTAAAAAAAAAACTGGGATTGCAGGATCGCTTGAAAGAGTTACCACAGCCCTGCCCTCTAGCCAAGTTACAACCGTTTCGTTACGATTCTCTTGCGTCGAATGCCTCGAGTAGGCCACGCCTCTGATTCCTTTTTTCTGACGTCATCTCAACGCTCAGTCACGTGGTCAGATCAAAGGAATCGAGGCGTTCGACGCAAGAGAATCGAAACGAAACGGTCGTAACTTGGCTGGAACACAAAGGGCAACTGAAGAAACTCGGGTGGGTTTTAGTCAGTAAATGTCTGACCCTCCCTCTTGCTCCACCCAGAGCGAGAGAAGTTATTTGACGATTTAACTCAAACATTTCGACAATCAATTCGTTGTTAAAATTTCGATTGATCTAGCCCTAGGGACTCCACAACCTTCATGAACTGACGTTGTAAATTTTAAGGATGGGACTCCTAAAAATTCACAGTTTCAGTCCATTCTCTGAACGGAAATAATTGAACTCTATCCCGTTTCGTTCCGATCTATAAATACATGACCATAATAATCCGGGATCGTCGGCGCACGCGCAGTCAGCCGCGCCGCGACGCTCGACGCCGACGTCGACGTCACTCGTGCAACGCGTGCAATTTTTTAGACGTCACATTTTTGACAGTTATGACATTGTGATATTAGTTGGTAAACATTAAACTTGCGTTGTACGGAAACGTTGTGTTGAATGTATTCATATAATATTTATATATGCATATATCTTTAATAATTCAAAATGGAAGTGAAACTGAAAATGTCAGTGAAAGTTTTTGTTTCTAAACAGAGTCAGTACCTACGGAATGCGTACAATAACAATAAATTTATGCCAAACGCATGCATTTGGCATGCGCCGTTTAAAAACTATCTCCAGCTGTCTTTTGTCTCTTTCAATGAAAGGAAAACGAAAATAGATAAAATATTTATCTTTTAAGCATCTAAATATTTATCTTTTTTTTTATTTATTTTTCTTTTGGTTCAAGTATCTATTTAATTCTTATTATTATTATTTTATTATTGATAGGCTCGCATTTGCTGTATTGTTTACGTCATTAAAATAGCAAAAATATAATCACCATCCATTTATGGTTTAACTTTTAAATAAGTACACAGATATTTGCTAAACTGCAGTTTTTTTTCCTGTCTTTAACTGTATACAAAATGCACAGTAAAGATCATACTTACGTGACTGAAAAAAAAGTCTCAAGAGAAATATAAAAGCTCATGCTTACTAATCCCAATTCTACGTTTTTAGAGAATCATTTTTCTTATAGACTCCATCACGATTACATCTTATCCCTTCAAGACTTTTGAGATAACTCACAATTCGTCATAGCATCGTAACACAAAAAAAATATTACGCAAACCATTGATTGCTTTCATGATATCCATTCATGAAATCATATGCGGTAGAAATGACTCATTCAATCATTCAACCGATCGAGACTGACTGACTGCCGATACTCATTCTACGTAAGACGAATCATCTGTGACGTCAAAACACCCACCAACAAAAGTCTACACGTAAAAATGATGCGTTATCTTCGTTTTGGCAACTGTTATTGTGTGGTAGAATGTACATGAACTGCAGTTGATACAGTGTTGTCCCCGATTCAGTTAATGAAGAGCAATTTGTTTAATTGTTGATATTCCGGTGAAATTGTCCTTAGTTTTAGTTTTGTCATTCGTGTCGTGATCCATGTGTGTAATGGGTGCGTTATGTCGCTTACAAGCCAAATACGTGATAGGTGAGTTTTTTGATATTTATTTGAGAAAATGTCGCTTACGACATTCTTCCTCTAAAAGGAAGAATGTCGTAAGCGACATTCCGCAATGTTTGCAGGAAAATGATTTTTCTTTCCGAATTTTTTTTCTTTAATTCGGATAGTTCAATAGTGTCTATTCTAATAGATCGGTAGTTTTATAAATAACTGGCTTCTAAAAGTGACTTTCCCCTCGTAAAAGTACATAGCCTATGTCACTCAGTGTAATAAAGTAGCATTCTATTGATCAAACCATTTTAAAAATCGATCCAGTAGCTTTTGAGTTTATTCATTACAAACGAAAATAAAAATCTTTCCTCTATATAATATTAGTAAAGAACAGTCTTAACAATTTTTTGAACGATATTATACAAGAAAATATCCCTTCCTGCAAAAAGTGTAAACTGTCGTTTACGATGTTTTTCCTGAAAAAGCTCGATATTTTTCCTCGAAAAGATTTGATCAACTATTCATTTTATTTTAGTTTTTTAACTGTAAAAAGCTAATTTAAACCTAAACCAGTCCTTCATATGTGTGTGTGGTCTTTAAGACTATTGATTAAATGAAAATGTTTATAATTAAAGTCGAAGTTTCTAAACAAACTCTGTGTGGTCAGATCAGTTAGTAATTAAATTGTAAATGGCTCACAGATAGCTCTGTTCGTTACTCTTTTAAATAATAAACTTAAAGAAGAAATCAACTTTGATACTAGATCAATTATTTGGTATCAAAGTTAATAAACAATAATAATAATTGTTTATTTTCCACCGCAAATAATTTTTCAGTTTTACATTACTACATTTTATTAAATTATTTTTTTTTAAAGTTGATTTAACTTTGATACTACATAAATCAACTTTGATAGTAAAAAACGAATTATCTTAGTGCAATGATTTAGTTTAAATAATTTTCTCAGAAGATTGCGAGACATTACTTTAGTTAAAAAACTGTTTAATACTGATTAAAATAACTTAAACCAACCAATAAAAGACTACAGACATTTTGCATGCATTTAGTTATAAATAGCCAGATTCAGAGCGTAACTAAATAAATAATATCCTGTGGTTCCAGCTGAAATAAACCACTCGCTGTACTAATGTAATTTGGATAAAAACATTGAGCAGGTTACAAAGTTTCAGGTCATTGATGCTAAATTTTTTAGTTCAAACAAAAATATACTCGTATTCATTCGATAACAAAAGACTGGTGATAATTTGTTGACAGTTTTTTCGTAGGCTACCTCGACATGGTCAGGTTTTCGCTGCCTTTAGTGTAATTACAAGTGTGGCAACGTTTGTTTAAAAAATAAATAAATAAATATAAATAATTATATGTGTAGCAAACAACGGCAAGGAAATTTACGATTAAGTGAATATACATATATATCACCTTGATATACTGGCAAAATAATTTACTACGTTTTATCAAATCAAGTTAATGGCCAGTAAACTTTTAATGTTGCCACTGTTAACACTTAAATCTTGGTCTAGTAACATAATAATGCTTTGCTTTCTGTATTGCATTAATATACTTAGGAAATACATTTGATTAAATAACATAAAAATAAAAATAACTGTTTGTGCAAAGAATATAGTGGTTATAATGACTCATATGACATCGCTTTGCAATTCGAGTATAGCAAAATCACCAGAAAAAAAGCATGGCATTAAGACATTTCCACTTTCATCCAGCCTTCTTGTTGTTCGTTCAAAAATGTAGGTATTATTGACATAATATACGTAATTTCACCAACTTTAAACTGGAATGTCTTTAATACGAGGATTCTATTAATAGTAATGTCTAAGACAAAATTGTTTAGAAATTTAATCTATATATTTCTGTAAATTTTACATCGCTGTACGCAAAAAAAAATATACCAGCAAAATTTTGTTAGGGACTTTGCCATGATCATTTTATGCAGTGAGTGCATTCACTGACCCGCGATGACTAACAAACTCCGTATCCCTACTTAATTCACGTAAACACTTAACACATTGCTGCCTATTTGGGGAACAAGCAACACTCGATAAATCTCTCAGAACGACTTAGTAATTCAAACAAGTTCTGCAATCCATTGGCCAACCCCTCGCAAGATCTGCTTTTGCTCTTTAAGGGTCGCCACACACGGGCCATCGCCCACAACCACAAAATACCACCACATATTTCCTATAGTTTTCATACATTTTATATGGATTCGCCGCACACGGTTGACGCTGGCGGTGGCCGCCACACGCTACAAATCGCCGCTACTTGCTTCTTGTGGCCCGCACTGGCTACTAAACGCCGATACAAAACGCCGTCACACGCCACTCGCGCATTTAAATCTTTTCCGTCAGAGTCCATTATGTATGATACTGAGCGTATGGGTTAAAAACGCAGCAGCTACCAGCTACAAGTGACTGTCGCGCGCTTCAGCTGCGTTTGTGGCCGCTTCTAGCTTCTTGTGACTGCGTTTGTGGCTGTGGCATTTGGTCCGTGTGCGGCGACCCTAAGGTGAATGGTGTTTCGATATTTAAATAATCAACTGGAAGTTTGAGTAGCAATTGGTTGCGGGTTCGATTCGAAATTAGTATGGCTTATAGATAGTTGTTGCGGGGATAGTTGTTGGTTGTTGTTGCGGTTGTTGCGGGTCTGAGTGTCTTGGTCTTGGGGATGTGAGTTTACATGTTTGTAAACCCACCCACGATAAAGGAATAAATCCTAGTATCCAATATATTTCATAAAAAAAAACATAATATATTTTTAAATGTAAAAAAAATAAAAAGCATTTATTTCAGGCAACCAATAGCACCCATACAGTAACCACAAAACAGAACATACATAAACAAATATCTCCTCACTCAGTCATCGGTGGCGCTTAGCACTGGCTGACTCAGACAGACGGACGGACGGACTATATTTAGGAACGCAGCAAATGTTAGCATCCTGTCGCAAGCATCGTTTAACATATCATGACAGACTAGCTTCTGCCTGTGGCTTCGTCCACGTGGAAGCAGAAAATTAGCCTTTATGACTTATGACACAGTGATAAATTAGCCTACTATTGGTGAAAGAAAATTAAAAATCGGTCCTGTAGAATCAGAATCAGAAACGTTTATTTCAAATAGACAAATTACAGGCACTTTTGAATTGTCAAAATGTCGGTCAGTCAAAAAAAAAGTAAAGCTAAATTGCACGTTCCAAAGCGTAGATCTCTATCCTGGAGAAGAACGTGCAAGAGTAGGTTTTGAGTTTATTCATTGCAAACAAAATACAAATCTTTTTTCTATAGAATAAGTACTAATAATAATATAGAATAGATGCTGTCAGTGTCTTCACCCGCGTAATTGTAAAAAAAAAAATCCCATGGGAACATATACTTACCCGGGATAAAAAGATGTCCTATGTGCCATTCCAGGACATGCAATATCCGTGTAACAAATTTCATCAAAATCATTTCAGCCATTCGACCGTGAAGAAGTAACAAACATACTCACAAACTTTCACATTTATAATATTAGGCTTTTCTAAGGCTGTCCTAGGATGGTCAATTTTTTTAGCTTTTTTGTCGACAAAAATTTTAAAGCGTTGCCTAATATAAAAAACCGAAAAAAATACTGGTTTTTTTTTCAGTCTGTCGGACTAGAGATTATGGCTAGCACTCTTGTGCATCCGCCAGCGTCAAGTTGTTTATCGATAGGATTTTATTTTGGGTGGGATTTGAAGAGAAAGGTAGAGAAACTTTTAAGGCGAAAATGAAAAGAAACGGAATTTAGAACAACATGGATACAGGATCAGGAATGTGTAAAAATATATTATAAACTTAGTTATTAAAAATATTACATAAAGAAATAAAGAAGACAAAAGTCTGTTGATACATTTTTACAGACGGATATTGTTGTCATGAATATAATCAGAAAGAACATTATATATTGACGGGTTAAAACAAAAAAGGAGAGTTTTTATTGATGTAGGGAAAAAGACACGGAGAGATATCAAACTATTCAAAAAGGAAGTACGGTCATGAATCGGACAGGAAAAGAATATATGGTTCAGATCCCCAAAGTCATGTCCAAAAATATTATTTTGTATCGCATTTTGCAAACGTGAAAAAGTTCAGGTTATAGTCAGACTTCAAAAAAAGGATTTTGCACTATGGTCAGCTTAGGTTAAATATCACCAAGGCGCCAATCGGTCTTTGCATCGTCACAGTTTGTCTTATAAAATGTTTAATAACAATCGAATACCTGTGAACCAAGATCTGATATTTCCTGATTAACAAAAAAATGCCAGTTTATCATCTATTCTCCTTTATTCAAATCGTGCGTAAAAAAATAAGTTCATCGCTTCCTTCTTTATTTAATTCTGACTGTAATCTATGGTCATGGTGTTACCATTAAATTATAAGTAGCGTGCTGTGTGCGTGCAAATAAGTTCTTTGACCTTGTTTTTTTTAAAACTAGCAACCTTGTATTATGGATCGTCTTTGAAAAAATCGTGTACAGTCATCGGCAAAAACGAAACAGAAGCTTTTTCTGGGATGCTTATTAAAATATAACAAAGAAAAGATATAGGAAACGCAGATCTAAAATTTTCTTAATGTCCATGAAAAAATATCTATCGAGTTAAAGTTAAGCAAATATTCGTAAATTAATATTGGTATCGAATTAATGGTTCTTGACCTAAGTGCAAACAAAAAAACTGCGGAACATTTTGGTTTGAACAAAAACTTATGAGGCGATCGCAAATTGTATCTGACTAAGCAATAAGTACGTCTTTATGAGATTTTTTAAGTCATTCACTTATAACCAACAAAAAAACTTACGAAAATGAGACTTGGACGTTTCGGAGAACAATAATTTTGGCATCATTTTAGGTCGACAAAATCTTGGAAACTCGTGCGCACTCAATTTAAAATGAAGGCAGGATAAAATGAAATCCCTACTTACTGGCTTGAATTTTCTGTTAACAAAAGAAAAAATATTTTAGAAATTTTCAGTAGGTCAATCGTCCTAACCATACGCCATTTAAATCTGTAATAACCATCTTCATTTCTTTGTCCTCACAGAAGGCGAATTGGAAACCGAATGGCTACAAGCGGCCGGCCTCGGATCGTTGGCGGCTCCGTTCCAAGCGGGTCTGGAGGTAACCGAGGCCCAGCTGGGTGAAGCAGTTAGGCCACTGCCCAGAGAACAGGCCGCTGCCGTGCGCAGACGCGTCAGGAGACTGAACAGGACCGTCAGGAGGAAACGAGCCGCATCTAGAGCGAGGAAACCAGACATCAGGGATGTTTTTAGGGATTTGGAGGTTAGTAGATTTGACTTTTTGCCTGTTTTTTGGACCCTTTTGGCTTTTGGATGTTATTACCTATCTTGTTTATAAAATATTAGTTTTAGTATATGCGAAACCTGAAACACGTCTAGTATTTCTATGTACAAAATTTCATGAAAAATTACAAAGTTATAACCGTGTTATGTCAGCAAAAATACATAGTCACCAGGTCATTCGAGCGACTGAGGGGTTGTTTTGCACTTGCACCCAGCTGTTTGTTGGCACCTAATGCCCGCTATGACCTGCCGTGACCTGTGTTATACTTAGTGTCGGCGGTGTCCAACTTGTAACCTTTTTAAATATTTTAGGGAAAAAATATAACATGGTGTAAAAACTATTGGAATCCATTCAGTTACAGATTCTGAACAAACTATATTAAGGTTTCGCATAAATTATAAATAATTTTGTATAGATGTGACTGAACAAATTGACCTGTAAAAGTGTTATAAAAAACCTATTTGCAAAATAAATATCATTTATCATTTATGACATCTCAATAAGTAATTTCTTCTGTTTTCTTGGCCCATATCTCTATAATAAGTTAAATAATAAGCTACTAATTTACCCACAATTTAAATCTAAGTGTAAAGCTGCTGTCTCTAAATACCTCAAAACCCTTGACTACTGTCAAACGGAAAATCTCCTGGTCCCACTCAGATAGTTGTTAACCTTGTTTGCTGCATTCCAGAGTCAAAGCATGTTTTTTTCAAATAATCCATTTATAGGCGTTTTATTTTCAGTCCTGTTATAAACTTGCATACCTACATTTAAAACTTATACTCTGACACACACACACACGCGCGCATCCAAACACATACATTTACACATACAGTTTATCACACGTTAACTTAAGCATTCACACTCACACTTACATCCTGGAATTAATATAAAATATAAATTGTATTTTTTTTTAAATGTATATTAAGATTATTTGTTTAAGATTTAGTTTTTTGTCTTTTTTATTTTAACTTAGCTTCCACCTTTGCTTGCTGTGAAATGCATACTACGCCTCCCGCGGCTAGTATGCTAGAAAAGCATACTAGCCGCGGGAGGGTCCTGGTGACCTGTAATACAGGTTGTTGTACATACCTACATCAGGCACCAGTCCCTCACAAAGTTAGCTCTAAATTGTAAGCATTGTTAAAAACTAGCATAAGAAAACTTTGTGAAGGGAAAATAAATAAATAAATAAAATAAGTAAAACTCAATACCTACAGTTTGTTGGCGTTTTAACTAGGCTAAGTTTTAACACTTTTAGTTCGTGACTGTATTTTTTAAACGGAACCATTGCATTCACGTTTTCGACGTTCGTAATTAGGGTGATGACAATTTCTCCAAATAATCTGTAACATCGTAAATGCATCAGTTTTTCAGGAAGACTGCTGGCAATCAACATTTTTTTTTCACTGAAATCGGGATTTTCCCATTTCTTGACTTGTTTCTGTTACTGATTTAGTGTAATTCGTAAGTTCGACGCGTAAAGAGCTCTTCAAGCTTAAAAGTTACTGTGAAAAATGTGTATTGCTTATACATGTCTTGTAAGTTTTATTGTACCTATTATATATAAAATTTATTAATAACATCATCAGTACTCATATTTCATATCATTAGCATAAAACAGTGCATTGATGGATATAAGCCTCACCCATAGACCTCTACTAACTGAGTTTCATCGCCATCCATTCTCATTCTTCCATTATCAACCATCGTTGCTCCTCCTAACTTAATATCGAATTAGAGTACAAAAGTTTCGTATTCTTTTATCTTCATTATAACATCATCTATAACCCAGTGCGCTTCATATTCTTTCTGTTTATTGTATTGGTTATAATTAGTCTTTATTTACATACCTACCTACTTAACTAATGATAATATGCTTAATAAAAACACATTAACTAATAACTAGCTCAATAGGTTTGTACCTCTACAAACAGAAAATAATAGTAGATATATAAACATTTTTGTGTATATTATGCACAAAAGAATTCATTGGAAAAAATGCAGCATTGCTACGTTGAATTGCAATGCTGACTCTTTTGGTCATAGAAACGTCCAGCACTCTGGTCACGTGAATAGTATTTACATAATTACCATTTATTTACATTTACCTCCTTACAAATATTTAACTAATTACCTATAATATACAAACAACTAAACGAATAAACAACTTAATATAAACAAACTAAAGATAAAAATATCTACAAACGTGTATAAATAAAAAAAAAACGTGAATAGTTAAATAGTTGCTTGCTGATATCCTGAACAACTCGATAAGCACAGATGAGATCCCATTCACTGTTCAACTCCAAACGGCTCAAACATACTTAATATTGGTAATATTTGCGACATTTGAAGTTTTTGCACCTGAAGCAGCCCCATCTTTTAATTTTATTAATTAAAGCCACATTTATCACGAAGCTTGTAGACCTCCATTTTAGAATCAACAGCTCAGTTTGTATTGTACTGTTAGACACAAAAAGTTAGATGATATTCGTAGTACTTTAGTGTTAAATGAGCTCAATTACCACAGAGAATAATTAGTGTATGCGTCGATAGTGCGAGCCTAGGTTAATAGATGGCAGGATTTGTTTGTAACAATTCATTTAGTAAATTGATATGTTGTATTGCTTGCTTGTAAGGTTTTCATAAACAGCAAGTTAGATTGACACAAACAAGACATAGTGTCGTTCGATATGGAAATGGTCTTTGAGATTGGATAGGGTAGAGGAGCTACAACAAAATCCAATGAAATTATCAATCACTAACAAAGATCGCCATGAATTTTTGATATAAGACTTCTTATTCTTAGATCAAAAAGTTCACAAAATAGATGATGAGCCTTATTTTCATTGAAACATCCTAGGTATCTAGTTTAAATGCTTCTAACACTATTTATTCATGAGCAATCCCCGAACGAGTAAACGGTATTACAAATTACTAACAAAGATAGAATACTTTTATGAATCACTTGTTCAAGTATTATTGTTGTATCGAAAGACCAAAGAACTTCTTTGAATGTCAATGAATCACTAGCCAAAACATTGTCGACTTCCACAAAGAATCTTCGTCGATTAGTAGGTATACAGAATGGTATTGCTGAGTAAATAAATAAACTTATCACTCTATTTATTAGTTTTTGGATTGTTTACTGCATTACTCTCCGAAATTACCAATATAATTTAATTTAAAATTCACTTCTACGATCGTTTGCAAAGTTGGCTGTATTGTACATTTGTTCATTTGACCAAATCAATATAGACCATGTGAAATTCCAACACTATTACAATGATCTAAATCTCGAATAGCTTCATTATCCTCTCATTCATCTGCAGCATTACTATCCATCTGAAATCCCAGATCATCAACGATCACAGCCATTTCTAATGACCATTCCACTCCACTGAGCTCAATGAAAATATCTCGAGAAAACTCGTAATTGAACGGATGAATATAAGAAAACTGCCAATATAAAATGTTCTGATAATAATTCTTCTGGTACTTTCTAAGGCTATATCCACCTGATTACCAATGGCTTGTGGTTAGCCATGAACGATTGACTGTCATTACATTTAGTTTCACGCGCAGTAGGTTAATCGGTAAAGTAAAAGCGTCGTCATTGTCAGCTGTCATCTTTTCATGAGATTCTGTTGTTTCTGGTTGTGACTGCACTTTTGTGTTGTTGAACAGTTAGTCAATAGGCTTTCAATAGGCTATCCTGTTTTGTCTTTATCTGCTATTTCGCTTGTGTTTAAATTGTTTTGTTATTCAAATATTTCGGTAGCTTGTTTAAATATATTGTCTACTTATCTCTCTGATTATCGTGCAGTATACCCATTTTGGGAGTTTTCACGTGGATTAATTCACGTGACATTTCTGTAGACAAATAAGTGCTTTATCTGCTTTGGACGAATTGATCTGATTTAATAATCACAACTCATAGCTCTCGCAAGATTAGGCGCCGGAATCTTTCAAATGAATTATAATTTAAGCCATTGGCCTTAGGCCTAATAAAATTATAACCAGTTGTCTTAATACTTCAGGCGATAAAACAACAAATGATTGCACCACTAGGCTAGCGAAATTTAATAACATCGCAATTATCAATCTCACTCGCCATCCCAAAAATGCTTTGTGAAACTTCGCACGCAAAAAAGTGAATTTCGGAATCTAGAATGATATTCGCTCTATCGAATCACGCGCTCTCGATCATGCAACTGTTAATAAGAAACCATTACCTCAGTGACGTGCACATTGAAATATGTTTTAAACTACTTCGGACACTACTTATTAGGGGCAGGTGATAATGGCTCGTTAGATAAGCATGCAATTAAGGCTTTTGGGGATAGTTACTTGTTTAGTTTGAACCATGGAGCTGTTTACACGTGTCCACTTGCGTGTTTGTGAACCATTTGGTTTAAAAGATAATTGTAAGTTTTAACTTAAGTGTTGTTGTAAATTATGTTTACTTTGTTTAAATAAATTGGAAGTAATTTGTGTGTTTTGGATGCAGTGCTTATACTCAAACCGGTTATAATGATAACTCTGCGCTTGAATTTGAAATTGTTTCCCTTAAACCCAAGTGGTGACCTGCTGGTAAGTTTCTTGTAAATGCAAATACTGAGACAAAAAACAGTTTAGCAATGGCAACTTATATATATATTCCGCGACAATAATTTTGATTATTATGGTATTATTCCGTCACTCAATTTCCTGCAGCAGGCAGTGAAAGCATACGTAAGAACGTGTGAAAATCCAAACACCGCAAAATTGCGACAGGCAGGCGACAACAAACTGTGTTTATAAAAAATTACGCAAAACTAATATCTAGTTATACGGTAATGTTAATTACACAAGCGATAGCAGGGTTAAGTGTGGTGAGGCGGACGCGTTGCGTTGCGTCCGCTGGTTTCCAAACTGCAGCGCGTGGATTCTACAGTAGCGGAGTTAGTGTGTAGTGCAGTGAGCTCAACGAATCAACCAATGCACAGTGAACATGATCTGCGATTCGATGCGGGTGAAGGTGTGCGAGAAAGTGGTGAACTGTAAGGGACTGGCGCTAGTACGCTCCTATATCGAGGCTCTGGTAAATATTTGTGATTTGTTCAGTGAGAGTGACCGGGGTGACGACATTTTAGAAAGTTGGGAAAAGTCAAAAAGGCTAAAAGGGTTAGATATTTCAACACACACACAGGTGACTAACTATTTTAACTTAAAGAGGAAGACATAAAACAAAGCCTTCGTTTCTATAATAATAATATTGTTTGTGAGTGCACTGTTGTTTTCTTTGAACAGTCTAATGACATGTTTAAGCAGATTTAGAGCAGATTTAGACTTGTTTTTGTTTTGAACTTCGTTTTTGCCTCTGAAGATAAATCTGTAAGATAAATACGAGAGTAGGTACTTGATCACACTGAACTTAAACGAGAGATTACCAATATCATGTGATACAGGATTAAAATAGCTGAGTGCAGTACGAGTAGATAGCTTATCGTTTTGACGATTGGATTTGTTTGATTGCTTCTTTTGTTTATCTTAGTTTTCTTCTTAACCGTTGTTATTTAGTTTGTTAGGATCTATTCTGCTTTGAAATTCTTCCAGTCAATGATTATTTCCTGTAAAATTCAAAGGTTTATAATTAAATAAAGCTTTCTTAAATTTTCAAAGAAAATCAATCCAAAAATGTATAGGTTTATTGGCAGGTTCCATTGCGATATTCCATAGATAAGATCTACTTTATGCAGAAGAACGTGTAAAAATCTATCCACGTTTAGGCTGTTTTTAGTTTTATGTATGATCGTTCCTATTTGTACTACGCCATAAGTTGAATTAATCGCTTTATCAACTTATTCGCCCCCCCCCTCGACATTTGGACACTTATCTAAGTAAATATCTTTATCGATATTATCAGTTAACTAATGCATTACTGTTCCGAAATTACGTTTAGAAATAGACGTTTTAGATTTAGGGCAAACGGTTTTATTTAATTTATCTATCTTTGATAATCTATTTGCTTTGTCTGTTGTAACTCATTTAAAGTGTCCAATTAAAGCGTTATTTGTTACTCAACCATTAAAAGCTTTTGTACTATTTCTAGAATATTAATTTTTAGTACGCAATCTAAATATAGGTCTGTGATTAATAAAACTATCGGTACCTAGGTCAATTTGCTATCGCGATAAACTGATAATGATGAATTGATTTGATCTACTATTACTCATTGTTTACCAACAATGCATTAAAGTGGAACGAAAAAGTGCGATTGTAGATAGTTCATCAACTAGATACCTACTTTGAATATATTTATTACGCTTTTATATGCAAATTGTTTGGATTAATACGGTGACTTAGTTTCTTTTTGTTGGCTCAGTGACCTGAGCCTACTTGATTAGATAGATATCCTTATTATTTAGCTAGGTAAATATATTTTAGTATTAATTTAGTGAATCGTTGCTCCAGTATCTCTGCTGGAGTGTTGAAGCTATGATTATTTTATTGTGTGTGTATTTTTGTCAGTAACATAGTTGTAACTTTGTTAATTATTACTAACACTAAATAAGTCTCATTGTTTATCGAAACAAAGAATATTATTATTATTAATCTCAGTATATTGAGCTATTGCAATTATCTCTGTCACATGCTACCAATATACATTTTTGCTTCCAACCATTTCCTGCCTTACTCAGCATTTTTTTAAATCACAAAATTAGACTTCACCTCTAAAAACTCTAATCCTCCACGCTTATTACATCCAATTACGCATAAATCATTGAGCACCGAATTTGGCTCGACTCAATCAACTTGAGCGTGCAGGAAACGCCGATCGTTTATTGTTTTCTAGTGTTTTTATGTCCAAGGTAAAACTAGCAGCCTAATGTTCTAATGGGCTGTAAAGATTGTGTGTTTACTGAGCATAATGCTTCACGGATCATGCCTCAAACACGCACCTAATATTGGTCGAATCTTGTAGTTGTTCTTGCTGCTTAATTTATTCTGTTCTGTTTTCCGGTTTGGGTGCCAAGGCCTTACAGATGCTTTGGTGTTCGTTGATGTTATGGAGTTTCTTTGTTTTGATGTGCTAGGGATTATGATCTTTATCATTTTTGCTTTTGCGTAACCTACATCTGTCAATTCATCTTATCAGCTTTTTTCCTGGTATTTTATTTAGTTGTTTTTACATTCACTTAGACAAGCGCTCATAAGATGAATTTCTAATAGAAAACCAGTACGATTCTGCATTTTTTATAACTCGTAACTTAGTTACAGGTAGTCTTACCATTAATATCTTCTACTATGACTAAAAAACTTTTTCTAGCTACATTAGTTTTATCTTTTCCATGTCAATGATAGATAGATAGATAAAAAATATTAGTTTCAACATAAACCACAATGAAATCTAAACTAAGCACTTACACATTAACAACGATAAAAATAAACAAACAAAAAAATTACAATGAAAACAAAAACGAAGTCAACGTCAAATAAAATAATAACAATGAAAGCAAACAAACAAAAAGATAATTTTTTTTTACATAATAATGAAGTGGTTTTGTCAACAATTACTTTTTTTTATTGATATAACTAGTGCTTGACTGCGATCCCACCTGATGGTAAGCAGTGATGCAATCTTTGACTGTGAGGCGCGCTAGTTTATTAAGAGCCTGTTCAGTCTAGCCTAGAAAACACCGAAATTCTTCTATTATACTTCATTATTAAAAAAGAAAACATTGAAAAAAAAAAACAAGTGACGAAACTATGGTAAATAGTACCTAATCAAATCAATGTCTGGTATTCCTGAGGATATTTTCAATCACTAACACATTAAAATGTCCTATTAACAATAAGCGCTTTGATAATATCAGTTGCATCGCATATGAATAGTTTCACGGTAAACTGATTCTCATTCCCGTCGCCTATAATATAATATTGTTATTCCAACACGCTTGTCGTCTGTTGCAACAGTTAGTTCCAAGTACATTCATGTTTAGATTAAGTAGGTACGAGTATATGTACCTAAGGATTATGTCATTCACCTTGGGGACATCAATTATATTGGCATTATTGACGCTTCGTACCTACTAAACATTGAAGTATGATTATAATCAAAATATGGTTGTTTTGAATATGTGAGTTTCAATGACAGCTAACGCATCCAACGATGCAGGGGTAATTCTTATTATCCAAAAAATAAAACCGGCCAAATGCGAGTCGGACTCGTGCACTGAAGGTTCCGTACAAACTTACGTATGAAAATAGTTCAGTTCCCGAATTGAATTACGAAGATTTTTTCGAATCACAAAAAAGTTTTTTTTTTTTTTGATGTACCTAACTATAAATTTACAGTTTTTAGTTTTTTTCATATACACTACTTGCGCTATGAGCGCAAACCTAACTTTTTTTATAGATTCAATTCAAAACAGAACTAGACATTTTAATCTTGGATTCCAATAAAATATTACGAGTCGACTATGACTTACTAGACGCCACATTAAATTAAGTTACTAGAAACCGTTTACGCCTCTAAAATCTAAGTTATAACTTCCGTTTCCAAGAAATATCCACCACAGTTTTCACATTACTATCTAATATCTAAATAAACTTGCTTCAGCAAATCTCTCGCTACTTCCTAATATAGTGATAGGTTTCTTGCAGAGATTGCCTTATCAATATTTATCGCTTGCCTCCGTAACGGGCGGTTGCTCGCAGTGGCGTAGCTAGGTGACTAAGAGCCTTGGGGCAAAAGAACTGGGGCCCCTTTTTTAACGATAGGAAATATTATCGAATAACTTCTCCTGCCCTGGGTAGAGCGGGAGGGAGTGACCAACTTTTAGTAACTAAAACGATTTGCCATGATTAATAGTATTGCAACATGTTTTATTTAGAAAGAAAGAAAGGAAAAGAGTTTGTTTGTGTCAGACATGGCGCATACCTTAAAAATATTAATAACAATAACAACTCTAGGTGACTGGCAATTAGTGTACGATACTTAAACACGTGATTGTGCTCATGATAACCAACAACTTTTACTATGGGAACAAACCTGAAATCGCGAAAAAAAATTAGCTGTTCAGTACATTTATGTTTGCCTAATGTACTGAACAGCTGATATTTTTTTCGCGATTTCTGCTTTGTTCCCATAATAAAAATTGTTTGTTTTCATGAGCACAATCACATGTTTAAGTATCGTACACTAATTGCCAGTCACCCTATATATTTGGAAGATAATTATGCTTATTTAGATTTCGAAGGGGCGAAAATTTTTCGCTAGTTCAATAAGAGGTTTATTTATCTGGTTTGGGGGCCTCCCCGAGACTAGGGGCCCCGGGGCGCCGCCCCGCTTAGCTTTTTAGTAGCTACGCCAGTGGTTACTCGACTCCGACCGGTTTCTATTGCACCGCTGACATACATGTCCATGTTTAATGCTAAGGGACTGTCGATAGATGTCGCTTCCGCAATATCCGCTACTTGTGTATCCGTTGACGGGTTGATTGATATCTAATCACTGGTTGGCTTTAATTAAGGTTGGTTGCCCAAGGCAGTGTTGTCCCCAGACGTTGCGACGACAATTAAGTGCCCTTGGATGAAATGTTGTTGAACTACCGTATCTACAGCTAGGAGGTTTATTTTATTTAAAATTTTATGCACTAATGAAACACTTTATAAAATCGACCTTAGCGTGATGCAGAGACATCATGGCAGGTGCAACTGGCTGGTAGTGTTTTTAGCACAATTGAATTTTATAGGAGTAGTAGTGAAATAGTGAGTTTGTGTACAAAATCATACCAAAAAACTCACTAGGTCGAGCATATGGTAGAGGTGTGCCTTGTTTGAGCGGAGCACTGCCGCGACGACCTTTTGCGCCGGGCCCTGTTTCAAACAATGGCCCGGAGCGAAAGGGAAAGAGGTGGGTCCTTTTGTGAAGCAGTAATTCTAGCGAAGGAGACATCCTCATGCTCCAGGGGGCTCCTCCAGCGTCGGGATTCACAGGGCAATTTTCGGCCACCGTATGTGCGGGCTTGCGGACGACGAGGAATGGGTATAGCTCGCCGTCCGTTCGTCCGATGAGGTAGGATCGAGCCTGATTGTCGACGGCGTAATCATTCGCTAAGACTTCATTTTATAAGTGTTTAATATAAATTCATCTTAATAATATTACCTAACGAACAAAACAGAATAACTTAACACAGACGAATAACAGATTATAAAGCGATAGAATGCGATTTCAATATCTATTAATAGAAGAATGCAAAAGAAAAAATAACCTAACCTAAGCATAAAATTGAATGAATGAATGAATTATGAATTTAAGTAAAATGTCAGTGAACTTCAAAGTAGGTATTACATAAATGTCTGATTACGTAATGGTACAGTAATCATTAATAAGTAGAAATTACATTGAAATTCTTCTAAAAACTAGCCAGTCATTAATTTAGGAGCTTTCACTAACGATTGTGTAATATGTGGACAAACAATACGTAATTTGAAGTTTCTCTTTTTAACTATAAACTCTTGAATTCAAGAACACGAAGGGACAATGGTGACTAAAAGCATGGGAATGTTTATTTTTTAGGGTTCCGTACGAAAGGTGCGAACGGGACCCATTCGGGTATTATTGGGCATTCTATGCCACTGTCGGCAAGTAGCTCGGCTAGTGCGCCTCGCTACACGACAGTGGCATAGAATGCCCAATAATAAACGATTGACTCGACGGTAGAGTAAATTACTATACTCTTTTAGAGATCTTGTAAGTTATACCACTGGCCGCCAGTAGCTAGGGCGAGTTCTCATTGCTACAAACGCAAAGGCGCACTAGCCGAGCTACTTGCCGACAGACGACAGTGGCATAGAATGCCCAATAATACCCTACTGGACCCTATTTAGCCTCTGCTGTCCGTCTGTCTGTTCAGTCTGTCTGTCAGCGAGCTGTATCTCATAAACCATAAGGTTGAGATTTGATATTTTCACAGAATATGCATTTCTATCGCCGCTATAAAGACAAATAATAAAATTAAAATAAACGTTATTTTGTCGACGATTTTTATTTTTGCTAGATTTTAATATTGTTAAGACGGAACCATTCGTGTACGAGTACGACTCGCAGTAGACTGATTTAAGTTCTAGTTTATTTCTTAAAAGTTGTGTCATTAAAAGTGACACAGTTTAAAATAATTTATATAATAATCTGGGAATTTAAGTAAATGTGCTTATTCGTGGCTGCTTAAGTAACTAACAGTGCATAGGTATACTCAGTTGTCACATCAAGCACGGTTTAGCGATTTCTAAACCTTATATGGAAGAGAAAATCGTAACATTATGAGTTTACGACTATTACATAGTAACTGCGCTTTTATGCGCTGTTGTACGGCCGTTGTTCTACATTTTAGAATTACTTTGCGTTCAAAGATAGATATACAGATATATACACCCCTATTTTTTTAATTAGTACAATTAAAAATGGGGTTCTATCCATCCGTACCCGTTACTGATCACATTTGTGTAATCATAAGTAAAAAAAACGAAATACCAAAATTGACCAAGAAAATTTGTCATAATTGGTAAATTCATAATTGAATCAATCATTCATAACAATTGCTCTTAGAAAATACTACGTGCAGTGTTTTTCCATTGTTTTTCATTCATAATCAATAGCCTGTACAATATTTCCATAAATTGAGTGACATTTTGGGATATAAACAAACGCTCATAACTTTGTTGTTTATGAATGTTATTTATTGAGACTACTTAAATAATAACAAGACCTTTTCTAATAAGCCCTTTAAGTATTTGTACTAATTAAAAATTTGTGGTGTATATGTCGTGGTCAGATCTTAGAATTAATCACTTGATATGATATGGCCAACTAAAACTGGCCAGATCGTTTAAACGTTAAAGTTTGATAATATGTCAATCCTCGTTTGGCCATATCACTGATGTAGGATTTCAATAAAAGGTCTAAAGAAAATAGGCCAAACGAAGATTAAATTATCATCAACCATTAAGGCTGAGTTCTTCAGTTGCCCAATGCGTTCTAGGACCACGAGTATCCCTTTCTTACTTTTCCCCATGGTTCAAGCAGGCATCGGCCCTGCTGGGCCCTTACGTTTTACTGACATCTCTTTGAGGCGCGCCTGAAACACTACGCGCCGTCGACGACTCAGGGTCGGTCCTTATAGGACGCCGCTGGGACTTCCCGACGCCCCTGGGCGTCTCCTGTCTCGGAGGCAGAGGCGTGAAGGTGTACGTTCCCCTCACTCTTGCGCGTTTCCTTTTCAGAAATTCCCCGCGGTCCTGCTGACTCCTACGGTGTTGCTGACAAGCATGCCGTAAGGTTCCTTGTAGCATACAACCTTACACCCACAATTACTGGGAAATAAATTGTCTTGATAGCTACCGTCAGTGAAAATTCTCCCACAAAAACTGTCATCTAATAACTCAGCAATCAATAGCAATTGTGTGTTACAACCGGCAATAGTGTAATTGTCGAACAATGCGTCGTTCACACAGTTCATCTCTCCGTGGCAGGCGCACGCGCATCTGAGAGACACGGGACAAAACGGTGCAAAACATACGTATAACAGGGGCAAAAAATATGAAACTTGTCGCAGTACAGGCAGTCGATTGTGGGAAGTGATTCAATTGGTTTTCATTACACGTGATCGTAAGTTAGAAGTCTTTCCTAGGTACGACAATTTCGCGATTAGATCACCGTCATGACGATGATGTCTTCACCTCGGTTGCTATTTTGAAAGTGTACAAAAAATTACTGCAGCGCCTAGATTTTTTTAACTGATATAAACTAGTGCTTGACTGCGATCCCACCTGATAGTAAGCAGTGATGCAATCGTTGATGGTGAAGCGCACTAGTTTATTAAGAGCCTATTCATTCTAGCCTTGAATACATATCTTCTCCGGAGTCTGTCTCCTGATAGTTACAACCTGGGGATCTTGTATGTAAGTGAATAGGTTACTTCAAGGCAAGCATGCTCTATCGTCGTACACAACGACGCGTTCTATCAGGTGTGATAGTAGTCAAGCGCCAGCCTATCAACAATAAAAAAAAACCGGGCAAGTGCGAGTCGGACTCGCGTACTGAGGGGGAAAAAAATCATTTTTTGCGATTCGGAAAAATCTTCATAACTCAATTCGAGAATTGATCTGTTTTCATAGGTAAATCTGTACGGAACCCTTAGTGCGCGAGTCCGACTTGCATTTGCCCGGTTTTTTATTTTTAAAACAGTTAAGTCTACAAGTCTACAATGCTAGTATCTAAGCATTAGTGAGTTTATTTTTACACTAGCTGTATCCCGCATCTTCGGTTACTAGTTACGACCTACTCCGTTTTTTTTACCGTGGCGTAATTTTATATTGCCTATTCAAAACTAACAGTATACTTCAAATCGACCCTGTAGTTCCTGAAATTAGCGCGTTCTACCAAACTAATTAACTCTTCAAGTAAATAAAAAATACGAGATATAGTAGGTTCAATAACAGTAGATTCCGATACACATTAAACCAAAACAAAATCAAAGCTAATCACTGATTAGCGTATGTTTACACTGATACGTGATACGGTGACCCTAGGTAAGTGAGTAGACAGCGAGGACCTAGCAATCACCGGATTTGCCTCATTACTCACTGTTGCTGAGCGTCAGGTCCAGTCAAGTGGGCTGATTCCATTATTGGCCTGCCAAATAGTACAAATAACAATCGCATTCGTCTTTCTAATTGTGTTTTAATGAATAGCATGATATAATTAGAAGTGAGCTGCCCTACTGTTTGCATAGGTGCATTCCCTATGCATCATTTTTTTTAAACGTTGCTCCACACCATTTCTCCTGTATTGTCAATGCTATTAACTTACACTGGTACACACACAGCCAGATCCGGAACCACTAACTGTAAGCCATACATTTTAGTTCACTTCCCTATTGTTGACAGTTTTTGACGTTCCAAATTCAAATCGCATTATTCCCTATAGGGATCGCTCATACAACATTATCTCCCTAGGGACAGAATGAATTGCTTTAAGTGATGGTTATGTAGGTATGACTTAAAAAGGTATTATCGAGAAGGTGGTGTATAAAATCCCTTTCTGCAAAAAGCGCAAACTGTCGCTTACGATTTTCTTCTGAAAAGGCTCAATATTTTGAATTGATTATGGAGTAACATTTTTTGTTCATCAATATAGCGCATAGCCGGATCCCGTAGATCTGAATTTATAGAATCTTATTCTTTCTTTGAACACGTGCTTCTGTTTAAGTTCAAACAGAAATTAATCATTCGAATAGGATTAGACACCGAATTGTGTCTCTGAGTCGGATGTCTATTTTGTCACTACGCTATTTTTATGTTAGTGGTGTTGATCGATCGTTTACAACCATTATGTGTAGGAGTAGGCGCGTGTAAAGGGAATAATGTAGAGAGAGAGTATTGTAATTTTCTTTACTTGAATGACATGTTCTGTAAGAAGTTCTAAATAACAAAACGCTGCAAAAAGAATACAATTAAAGTCCTGTTTTGAACATTTATTCAGTGAGACAATTTTTTCGACCAAAATTTTCTACATCCTTTTTTATCTGCGACGTTTCGGCCCTGATGGAATGCCCTCCTAGCTCGTGCATTAGTCGCGCGTTTTTTGACCTGTTATTTCTTTGCCCCCAGAACTCAAGTGGTAGTGAACCGCGGTCGCGCAGTGCGACTCCTGACTCATTGGATTCTCTGCCAAGCGGCGGGTCCGGCAGCCCGCCGGCTGAGTGGGCCGATGCTGCTACACCGCCGGATTTCGTGTGAGTATTTACCACGTTTCAAAGATACATGCACCATGATTCATGATCAATGTTCTAGGACATAATCCCAATGGTTAACAAATCTCATATGAATGATCATTTTGCCAACAAAATCTTCCTTCTTGAGACACTAGGTACAACCTCCGTTGCAAAGGGAGGATCCTCCGGCTAGACGGATGCTGTGTCTGGTCCGTTGGTGATTTCGGGCCGTTGAATATGTCTAATCACGCGAAAAACTCAAATATCGTGATGGAACAACTGTTTGTTTGTATGTGGATAAATGTCCAACAAAATAAATGACCAACCCGCACTGGGCCCGCGTGGTGGATTACGGCCCATCCCCTCTCCTAGAGAGAGGAGATGCCCGAGTCCCAGCAGTGGGAACATTAAAAGGCTGAATATGTATGTATGTATGTATGGATAAATGTCGCTACGAAGGGTTAAATCAGGATTCTTTCGATTAATAACAACGAAAAATCTGCTATAGTTTATATTCATCAAAATAGCTCATTCTTGTCAGCTAGTTCGTGTAGACCAAATCCTACAGAGGGTAGATACCTATCTACTCTCTACTGGATTTGGTCCACTCTACAATCAGCAACTAGGGAAGTCGCCACTGACCACCTCGTTTGGTAGAAAGATCGATCATTACTGTCACTGAGATTACAAATAATGTTTAGACACATGCAGCAATCCACCCTCATAGCAGAACCTCTAGATCATCTGCATCTGATTACAAAGAAGAGGTATTTTATTCCTGACTGCACCACCTTCATTTCTTATGTGGTCTCAACTAATCCAGTTGTCTCCTTCCACAGTGACAGCTACCCCGTGGTGGGCGCCCACCTGCCGCTGGCCCGCACGCCGTCAGCGCCGACGTCAGGGCGGCGCACGCGCCTGACCCCGCCGGGCACGCCGCACTCCCCGCCGCTGCCCATGCACGAACTCTTCAAGCCTAACGACTTGCATTGGGCTGATATTGCGAGTAATACCGGTTAGTAGTCCAAGATATACTTTTGGAGATATGCGTAACAGAGTGTAAAGTCCGACATGCCTTCGTTGAAAAGGGAGGATCCTATGACCAGACGAATGTTATGCCTGGTTTGGGCAACTGCCCGATAGATGATTTCGGGCTGTTTTATATTATGTTCAAATCGCGCGGAAAACTTTAATTGCGCGATGCAGGATTTTGTAGTTTAGTTCCTTTGTAACGCTATAGAAGTCGTTACACATTTTTAAGAGAAAATAAATGAGCAGCGGTTAGGGATTGGGACGAAACGCACGCGTGGAAGATCACCCTCCACTTGGCTGACGACGGTTCAAAGAAAGTTCATCTTCGAAAGACACAAAATCGTGCTCAATGGAAAATGAAGACAAGGAGGGCCGACCCCAAATAAATGGGATAAGGTCTAGGGATTAGGGGACTGCTGATCGCTGATGATGAGGTCCTGAGTTCGAGTTCCAGGACGGGCAGAGCAGCAGGCCGAAGTCTAGATTTGAGCCCCGTTTTTGGCAATACGCTTATCCCCTTATATGTGTCTTAGGTAAATGACTGACGGAGTGTAAATTTGCTATAGGTGCACCTCTGCATAATTCGTCCTGGCAATACAGGCATGATATTATGTTTTGTTAGCTTTTGATAAACCCTTAAAGATCAAACATGCACTGTACTAATTATTACCACTGAATAACGACACATTGTAAACTTGAGCTTCCTCATCCATTGTCTACGCCTTGTGTTTTGTTCTGCCTAATCCTTACTTAAGTATTTTTTTTTTTTCATTTTCAGAGGGTATCGAGCTCCTAGGTTACCAAAGATACGGCACAGTCCAGGGACCAAGGATAGGCAAAGAACGAATCAATGGATCCATACTCAAAGATAACGATCCATTTATGTAAGTACCTATCCATGATTTAAGTAATTAGTGACATTATATAATTATACCTCTTGGCAGTATGTTCATCCAATATAGATACATGTGTTAAAAGATCTAAAGACTAATCAGATCGAAGTTATTCTTTTCTGTGTTAATCTTAGGGCGGTATTCAACAATAAAACTAAACGCGTTTTAACGTTTGGCTCACATAATCACGTTTAGCCGCTGTCACTAGTGTCACTTGTAAAAATACAGACAAGTGACAGTAGTGACAGCGGCCAAACGCGATTATGCGAGCCAAACGTTAAAACGCGATTAGTTTTATTGGTTAAATTACATGACCTCTGGAAACTCATGCCATGCCATCCAACATAAATACATACGTAAGGTTAAAAGATCTAAAGACTAATCAGATCGAAGTTCTCAATAATCAGATCAATTTCTAGCATCATAAATGATTCACTGACACACAATCTTAAGGTTGAGACAGGTCAGGATTTGAAAGTCGAGTTATTATTCTATGTAGCCTTTTGGTACTGTCTCGCTGCAGGGGAAAGGGAACTTCATTTCTGTTATTGTTCCTGGCTGTAGCTACTGAGTATTTGGTGTGTGCAGGATGGGTAAATATTAAAGAGATTGAGAGTAAACTTGATGTTTTATTTAATCACACAATAGTTCACAATCACATTTGGTTATATCATACAATCAACTCGCGACACGATAACACTGACCCGAGTGGGGCCTACGGAGCGACTGGATCTCGCCGGCGTCGCCGGTATATTTTCTATGAATAGTGCTAACATTGCAGTTGATGACGTTGTACGGCCGCTACACTGGCTTTGGGTCACTTCCTGCATATTCCTAAGGAAGATATCTAAGAAGTCCCGCCTAAATAAAGTCTTTATTTACAGTAACAACAAACATGCGGCCGTGTCTCGTGCGAAGAGCGCCACGACAGCTCAGCAGCCGCTCAGCTTCGAACACAAGTTCAATCTCGACAGACAGATGCTCGACCATGAGGAGGTATGGCATCTTAAGAGGGTCCTTTTCCACTCGCCTATCGTCAACATCGAGCATGGTTTAAAAGCTTGTTGCTTCATCTGACGCAATCCAACGCGATGTTTGACGAAAATGCAACGCGAAAAAAGAGAGAACTTGTTCCAGGAAATACGTGTTTTTTTTTTAAACCTATAAAAGTTTTTGAAATAAATTGTCGTCATTTAGAATCTTGATTAAATTTGCAAGGCTTCTATTGTTATACTTTTTTAATTTTTGAGTAAATTATGAAGTTTTACACAAATTATTTAAGGTTAAGGAACGCAAACGTGGGTTTTAGTCTGTAAAACTCTGACGCTCTTATTCCACCCTGAGAAGGAGTTAGTTAATGATTTACCACCTCAAAAAGAAAAATGAGAGCAGCAATGTGGAAATAAAGTATTTAAATAAATAAGAGAACAACCAGACGAAATCCGCCTATAGATAGTTTTTAGCTCCTTTCAATATTTGTGTTGATAAGGGAATATTCAAAAGCTGTAAAATTAAATAAAACAGCAAAAAATTAAAACCGAGCAACGATCCATAAGAGTTTTTAAAAATTATTCCTACCTTTTTCGGAAAGCACTTGATGAGGCTTTTAAAACGTTTTGGACTAGTTATTAGGCATGTGTAACTCTTTACTGAACTGACTCACTGTTCCGAAACATTTTAGTGTTCCGAAAGATTGGAACTTCAATAATGTTTTAAATGCGTCATTTGGAACAATTGGAACACTGAAACACTCTTTACTTTAAGTGACCTGCAGTCTTTTTAAAATTCAAATTAAAACATAAATATTGTAGGTACCTATTAAATAATATATAATTAATGACCTGAACAACTAAAACATCTGCTTAAAATAAAACTGTTAGTGTATATGACGCGACGTAACAGATCACGATTCATAACAGTCTGTGTTTGTATCTTTGATAGAGGTCGTGGGTTCGATTCCCACCCAGGACAAATGTTTGTGTGATGAGCACGATCATTTATTCTGTGTCTGGGTGTAATTTATCTATATATACGAGTATGTATGTATTTAGAAATATATAAGTATGTTTATCAGTTGTCTAGTACCCATAACACAAGCTCTGCTTAGCTTGGGACTAGATGGCGTTGTGTGATAGTTGTGGAAAAACAAAAACAAAACAAACAAAAAACAAATTATACATAGGTACCTAATCATCTAACATTTCTCTGTCTCAGTGTGACTATGACACGACGTAACAGAGCACGATTCTTTTGAGCCGATGTTTCGAATGTTCCGTTTGTATCTTTTGTGCCGATGTTCCAAATGTTCCAATCGCAAAGATGACACTTTGCCCATGCCTACTAGTTACTGTATAGCTTATGAGATCTTTGCCAAAGAATATGTCCGATTAGCCTATAGTAATATTACCGATCCCATCTAACGAAACCTTTCTCCCCAGGACTGGCCTGAAGAGGACAGTACAGTGGACATCGAGAGCATCGGCGAGCCGCAATTGAAGCGCCTGCCGCCTCTCCTGTGGCTCGAGCTCACCGCGCTCTTCGATCGCTATTCCCTGCCCTTCCAGAAGAGGAAGTCACCCAAGAAGAAGAGGAAAGAAGGTAAGATTCGAGGGTTGATTTCATCTACACTGATATTATAAAGAGGTATAGTTTGTTTTTTTTTCATCATCATCATCTGTTGGACATAGGCCTCCCCCAAATGTCGCCATAATGACCGTTCCTGTGTGTTTTTTTGTTTGTAGAAGGTAATCTCTGAAAGTACAGCCCCCCTAGCCAAGTTACAATCGTTTCGTTCGCACCGAACGCCTCGATTCCTTTGTTCTGACGTGACGTCATCTCAACGCTCAGTCACGTGGTCAGAACAGAGGAATCGGAGGCGTGGCCTACTCGAGGCGTTCGGCGCGAACGAAACGATTGTAACTTGGCTAGGGGGGCTGCTCCGATTGCTAAAATTTTTTCACCGATAGAAAGCTGCTTTATTCCTGAGTGATATAGGCTATAATTTATGTACGCGAGCAAAGCTGCGGGCAAAAGCTAGTTAGAAGTAACAAAAATATGTTTAGTGGTAATAAACTATTAATAACAGCTAATGAATAAGACCTTTTTCAAGGTTCTGTATCGATATACCTGCGGACCTCACAATGTTGACCTCGGTTCAATCATCATCATTCCCGGGAAAATTCTCTGCTCATCTGTAATGTATAATGTTTCTGTTTCCAGAAGGCTCAGTATTCGGCGTGTCTTTAGAGACGTTGGTACGCAAGGATATGATCCTGTGGGAGGAGACGTGGAGCTGCGCGCCCAGCATAGTGCGGGCCCTGGCCACCGCGCTCGCGCAGCGCACCGCTGACGAGGGGCTGTTGAGAGTACCCGGGAATAAGCAGAAGGTATTACCTTCTAACTGGTTATTTACCCACTATAACTTAAATTTCGTCGAGAGATCAGGTTAAAAAAAAGCCGTGAAGACTCAGCTTTCTAATATTTTCACTTCATGTTCAGAACGGTTTCCAGTTTAAACGAAAAGGTACCAGAGTGCCTAGTGCGAGTTTGGTGTTTCATTACCGCGAGCAGCGTTCCGATTGGCCCGTTCCTAACTTTTAACCAATCAGAGAAATATTTCGATCGCGTTTACGTAATTTAAAAACTGACACTCAGTGCACACTTGCACACGGCTTTACATGGAGCGTCTGTCTATCTGTGACGAAACTAGATTTTGTATCTTATGCACAAACAGTAAATTGTTTCTATTGATGATCCTGTTTGTAGTCATGCTGTTCCCATTGATATCACTAACAAATTCGTAGCAACTGTTGCTGTAACATATATTGACTTTCGATGCAATGAACACCCTTCGAATAACTCACTTCCAACACTAAAAAAAACTTGACAAGCTTTTAAACAGTCAATCTTGTTTCAGATCGAAGCCCTGTGCCAGATGATAGAGCGGCAGTGGTACTCAGACCGCGCGGGCGTGGAGGCGGCGCTGGCGCGCGCCAGCAGCCACGACCTGGGCGCCGTCTTCAAGCGTCTGCTGCGCGCGCTGCCGCAGCCGCCGCTCACGCAGGAGCTCATGAGGCTCTTCTATCATACTTATGGTGAGTTTTTGACACTTGACGATGTTGACACTTCCGAAATCATAATGGGTATTATTTAATATACACGTCATTTGAATATACCTACCATCTGAATTAACAGTAGGTAACCAGAACCAATTTATCTGGGATGATGTTTTAATTTTTTCAGGATCATCGCAATTTTAGTGATGAGATTGTTTACCAAATCAAACTGGTTTCAATTTGCTCCTTCATTCCTTTGGCTTATCAACATTTTCATATATTCCAGCTCTAAGTGGCACAACTCAAGGACGTGCACTGAACCTTCTCGTACTGCTGCTACCGGCAGAACAACGAGCGACACTACGCGAACTGATGCGACTGGTGCGAGAGATCGTCGCCAGGCAAGACACTAACAAGATGACCGAACACAACGTGGCCATGATCATCGCGCCTACGCTCTTCCCACCCAGGTAATAAGAAATATCAAGAAACTAGAATTAATGTCAGCGATTTTACCGAGGCATTTGATTACCTAAATCATTACTTATTTAAATGTTTGATATTTGAAATAGATCTAATGGAGAAGCTTTTTGTAGTTTGTTTTCTAATAGACTTCTTTACATGTGTAACCAAATAGTAATTTGCTTTGAAACATTAGTAGGCAACTTAACTAAATTGGGATTACCTCAGGGCACAATACCGAACCCCGTTTTATTTGCGACAGTTTCCTTATCATGTAAAAACTTATTTATTATGGAGCAACAATTCTAACTAGACCCTTTTCTGTTTCAAGTCTCCTGATCAAGCAATCAGACAGTCTCGAAACCCAGCTCGCCACAGCCGCAAACAGCTGCCACGTGACCGAGGCGCTGATGCGCTGGTGCGACCAGCTGTGGCTGCTGCCGGCCTCGCTGCTCGCCGCCGCGCAGAGGAAGCCTCCCCCCCACAGGAGGAACCACCACACCTGACTCACACGCCAACTGATTGTACATAGTCAAAGCTCCCGGGAAGGTCTCCAACTGGCTTTCACATATTGTGAACATTAATTTTGACCTTGATATTGAAACTGTCAAGATCAAAGTTGATTTAACCGCCAGTTCTGTTAATGAATGAATGGACATTTAAGTTAAATGAGTGACCTTGGGATCCCAAGGTCGATTGGAATCAAGAGTGCGTCGCTTCCAATTTAATGGACTATAGGTCATCCATTAAATGGTGCTCACAATAAGTATTATATCGAATAAGAATAATTAAAATATATCCAATATTATTTTCAGTCAAATTGTGCTGTGTTTATTATATTTTATTCTTGAACAATATTTTAGACGAGTGATAATTATTATTATGCTTACCTACAATAATTATACTCCATTATGTTATTTTGTATAATAATGTGAATAAGATGCCAAATATTCAACCATTTTTTTCTTAATTTATAGTGATATTATCAAAATGTTATTCCAGTTAAGAGGCTGAGCCAAGCTGATGTACCAGTTCTGATGAATCACTTTTCGCTCTTATGTCGTTAGTAATAAGGTTGAAAAGTGGTTGACCGAGAACTTTAGTAGATGTACCTTCCAAAATGTTATTTCAATCATTGTTTTGTATACAATGACAACGGACAAACGGAAAAATTGTGATTGTTCTCAGTGAAGTTAGAAGAAATTATAAAATTAACAATTAAAAATATTAGGGGTTTATAGATTTTAACAAGAACGAGCAAGTCATATGATAAGCTTGGTGCCATCTAGTGATTTTGATTCGTAGAGGATTTTCAAAAAATAATTGACATTTATGGGAACCTAGCATCATAAAAAAGAAATTGACTTCAATAATAGACACCACTTTTTTTTTAATTGAAGAACCACATACATTTAGGCATCTTTAAAAATTTAGAATACTAACGGGGTTGCCAGAGTAAATAAAGGGCGTTATTCATTTGGGATGTTACATTTTCGGCAATAAAATATAATCCAACGGTTGTAATAGGTGCCTTGCATTGATATTAAGTTGCACAATTAATTTTAATAAAACATGTAAATACTATTTATACTTCGGTTTTTGTAATATATTTTACCGATACTAAGCATGCAAAGACTGACTTGGTGTATTATTATTATTATATAATATTATTTTGTAAGTGTATCTACTTTTCAGAATTTAATAAAATGCATATTACTTATTCAAATGTTTTATTATTTCATTTACTTAACTTTTCTTAAATTAAAAACAGTACTTAACTATGTAAAGAGCTAGTAACTAAAAAAATAACAGTTTTACGGGTACATCTAACTCTTCTAAAAAAATAACAGTTTTACGGGTAGATCTAATCTAACTCTTCTAAAAAAATAACAGTTTTACGGGCGATCTTAACTTAGAAAGTTAAGCAATGCTTATTGTTTCGAATAGACAAAAATTGGCCGCATCTCTGCTGGAAAGTACTTCTTGCCCAATTAAATATTCCACATTATCATTATTATATGTTCTTTACCAAAACGAAAGACATCAAACCAGCCAAGCTCACATAATTCAAACATACAACAATTTAATATTTAAAATTCTTTATCAAGTACACAGCTTCGTTGTCAGCTCCACAAAGGATCCTGCCTTTATCACAATGGAGACTGTTAATAGGTTTATGTAAAGTCGGTATCAATGAGTTTACCATCATTGCCTTTTTATCCTCTAATGGCATCCAGGTAACTTGGTTGTCTTGTCCTTTAGAACTCTTTGTCATTGCCTCCATATTCCAATCCCATAATTCGCCAGATATAGAACATGTGAGAAGCTTATGTGGGTTTTCAGGATGGAACTGCATTTCAGACACTCCCATAGAGTGTGCATTCACTAGGGAGGTAGGAAATTGGTTCATACGTAAGTCCCAGACGGCCAGGGATCCTGATTCACTGCCAGCGAGAATGATGTGAGGTTGTGTAGGGTGGTGAATGATGCAGGTAGCGGCAAGCTCATCGCCTGCTAGTAGGAATGATGCAGCTGGTTTGTTGTTTGTTGATCTTAAATCCCATATCTTCATATGGCCTCTAATATTTCCAGTAATAACCTGGAAGAAATTAGACAGTAGTCATTAATAGTTCATTAAATGCTTTAAAACAAAAATGTAGAATAGCAGTCAAATCGATTGCTTATAATATTTAATTTATGCATGCAAAAAAGAACAGAGGCCATCAACTTATATTCTAGAGATAGACAAGCACGTTCATGAAAAATATTTGTCAAAATAGTAGTAAAAAGTTAAAACAAAAGTTCGCTGCGGCGCTACATTTTTTCGCGACCAAAATGTCTTAAGCGCCATGAATTTCGTGGAACTTTCTACATAGTGTAATGTTCAAGGTGTATGGATTACACTACACCTGAGTCGATTGAAGTGAGTGTTCGGCACGCGTAATATAGTGCATAGTACATATATATCGATGACAGAAGCGGACTTGAATACCTTAGGCATTTTCGACCAGTTAACCTATATGGGTGGTGCAGAAATAAAATACAGGTAAAATGTTAAGTCCTTAATTAGTTTTTTGTTTATTATATAGAGAAGCAAAAACTAAGCAACCGTCTTATATACAGGGTTTCAAATTGTATATAAGTGTTTATTTACTGCTGGCGTATATGAGTTCATCTTATATGAGTTCAGCATAATAGTCAGAACCACATAGTCATAGGGAGCAGTGGTGGCCGAGTGGTAACGGCCCCGACTTACGAGTTGTAGGTTGCGGTTTCAAACCCAGTCAGGCGCATTACTTTGTGTAATTTATTTCATCACCACTGCTCTCAAAACGGTGAAGGGAAACATTGTGAGGAAACCGGCATGTCCTAGAACCAAAAATTCGAAGACATGTGACATCCACCAACCAGCACTGGGCCCGCATGGTGGATTATGGACCATACCCTCTCCTAGGGAGGAGGCCTGAGTCCCAACAATGGGAACATTATAAGGCCGACTATATTAGTCAGAACCAAAAAATTATTTCAATAACGCAATGCACATGTGTCATGAGACCAAACACCTGCAAATGTTAGTTGGAGTAAGTGATCTTGTGTCAGTCACTATTGTCTGACATTACCTGAATAAAACATTTACTGGTGGTTAACATTTATAACATGGCAAATAACATGTTAAAGAAATCAATGCAGGTTAAAACCTCACCTCATTATGCTTAATAAAACAGATGGAATGTAGGGAACAGCTGTCAGCTCCTTTGATACTGTGCATCACCTCTCCACGCCTTCCACTCAGAATGTTCACGTTGCCATCCTCTCCGATGGTGGCTATGTCACCTTCCAGTGTGTCCAGTGATGTGCAGGAACATGGTTCTTCTCTGGAATTTTAAATTTGTTATGATGAACATTAAGAGATTTCTTCATCCTATCCATTTTAATAAGTACAGTATGCAAATATTTACAGACAAAAGATGAAAATTGCACCATTGGGTGCACCTCTCAGCTAAAAGACATATTTCATGATGAAAATCTGACAACATCTTAGATTATTATTATTTAAAAAAAGTTTGCAAATATGTATATAGATTATAGAGGTACAATTGAACAATTTTATTTATTTCCTTGTTATCCCTCTAAAAACTCTTTACAAAATACTGTTCGACTACACTGGACTTAAACGAAAGACGTCAACCTAACTATGAAATGACTTATCAGTAGGTATTTGCAAGTTAGCTGTATGTTTACAACTTTTAACAACTTAGTAACTTTCTTACACATCATTTTATAATTAGATGAAAATGTTGAAAGGAACAATTACAAAACTAACCCGTAATTGTGCAGTTTCTTCCAGTGAAATACCTCTCGGAGAGGAGATTCTTTCTCATAAACACTGACTTCAAGAACCTTTACATCTCCATTAGACAACGAAACAGCTATTTTGTTCTTCTCTGTAAACTTTATTTCCGTAACGTCTCCGTCCACGCGGTACTCGGACAACTGCCGAGGGTATTCCACTTCATCTTCTTCGTGAGGACTTTCAAAAGTCCAAACTTTAACGGAGTTTACATCGTCATCCCAACTGCCGGTGAAAAAGCACTTCGTTTCCACATAATCCTCTGCTATCCATCTTATTTTGCTAATTTTTTGCGATACAAATGTTCCTTGCACTTCAAGCGGCATTTTAATAACAATTTCTATTGGATATTTATAAAATTATCGTTTGCGCTTGTTTTGTGACGAATTAAATGAGGTTATGAGCAGGGGCTATAATCTCAGTACAAAAAACTGGGAACAGCGATGGGTACAATGATACAAAATTACGAAGTATATATAGCCCCTGCACAAAATAGGTAACAGTGTGTTTTTTAATTTTACCGGATAATAATCGTACTTAGTACATACACCAATTATCAGGTGGCAGTTTTGACGCCATGTTCACAAAAACTAGAATAGATGGCGTTAAACAAAATCTATCATATGTGCATAAAATTTTGAAATTAATTTATCATCGATGGATTTTCATTACATTTATCATATTGTTTTTGAAAGTTTGAATAAATTTAGTTAGCAAATATCACTGGGCTGGTAGTAGAATTGGTAGAATTCACTTGGTGGTTTTATTACCAATAAACGGGTAACCCCATCACATATTTACAAATATCTGCAAATGGCTGACATTTGTGCCGGTTATTGCGATATTTTGTTTATTTTGTGATCTTTCTGTGTTGTTATGCGTTGATTGCTGAGTTGAGCGAAAGTTCTTCGCAACCAAACCATATTTGTGACCAGAAAGTTCCAGAAAGTTATTTTGTGAAGTGTTAAAAGATTTTGAGACAGGACTTGTGTAGTGATAAGTTTGAGATAGGACTTCTTTAGTGCATCATGCCATCGGATAGGCTTTGCTGTGTTCCTGGGTGCAAGAACAGCAGAGGTATGTAATATTATCAGAGCCAGATCATCCAATATAGGTTTTCTTTAGTCAGTCTAGCTCAACGACCATACAGCCCATAAACGCCTCATAACAGGCGACCGATGTCTCAACACATATGACTTATAGGTTTTATACAGGTCGCCGCACTACAATTTCTATTAGATTCTACCACTTTTGTGAGCCATAAACACCTCCGCGTTAGTCAATATAAAATAAGACAATAAATATAATAATGGCCCCCTGTTCAATATGTTGGTGTGATATCTTCAGCCAGACTTCGACTAGATCGATCCGAAAAGATGGCATGGTATTGTATAAACAAGTTAAAATTTACATACATCATATTTCATTAATTTTCTGATATTTTTGTCAGAGTTCATAATAACTTGTCATAAAGGAAGGCCTGTGAGTGATGTCTTGTTTGCATCTCTTTCTTCTGTAAGTAATTTTTTCACTTTCTCTTTTCCTCTATTATTTGGTAAACATAAATAATGATGTACTATTTAACCTTTCGAATAGCGAACGCCGGCGTTCACTTGGGGTTTAATGAATTAAAATGACCGTTTCTATGTATGTTTAAACAAAATATGAGGATCTTTTTTTACTAACTAGAATTTAATTGTGCATCGGTTGTTGATTATGGAATAATTTTTTTTCACATTTCATGTTATCACTTACAATTTATTAATATGTTTAAACAGTATCAAGAAATAGGAAGGTCAAAAAGAGCATACATGTGAATGGATGGAGAGGGAGAGGAAGGCGAAAGAAAAGATGGATGGATTGTGTGAAGAGTGATATGAAAGAAAAGGAAGTTAGTGATAGTATGACGAGTGACAGGGCAGATTGGAAGAAAAAAACGTATTGAAACGGCAGGAAGGTCAAAAAGCCAATTAATAATTGTAAGAATCAATAAAAAAATATCAATACTTTCAAGATTTATTTAAACCTGTATCATCTCTAATGTGCCGTAATGACCTTGGTAGGGCCAAACGGAATGCTGTACCCCACTTCCTCAGATAGTGAACGAATTGTTTTGGTGCATTCAATCAAACATAGGGTGTCTATAGGCTGTATGATTGTTGGTCTAGCTAGTCCAATACTTTTTTTTTCCTTACTCCTTGTTTTTACCAACCACCAAGTAAAGTAAAGTGGTTTTGTAAGTACCATTTTGTAGAATCTGTGCAGTTTTAGAAAAACTAAAGCTGAAGAGATTCTATAAAATAAATCAATTTATTTCAAAATCTTTATGAAATGTTTATAACCTACTATTAACTTAATATTTATTTATAATATGTACTCTCAAAGAGTAGTAAGTACTCCACACTCAATTTACTTGGGTACTTAAAACCCCATGTCTCTTACACTATGATAGAGCAATCAAAAAGTTGATAATGTGGCAGATAGCTATATTTTTTTTATTGTTTTGATTAATTTAACAATATTACAGAATGGAAATATGAAATATTATCTATAGCGCACCAAAATATTGACGTATGAATTGCAATAATTAATATTGCTAAATATTTAGTTGTATGTGTAAATCAAACATATGGAAACATTCCATTTAACATTATGTACATTTTTGTGTGAGTTGGATAATCCTTGCCAACAATGTAATAGCAAGTGCGGTAATATTGACAAATTAATGAAAACATCAAAATCACAGAGTACTATTTTATAGCTGAAAATCAAGATGTTTGAAAGCTATTTGTCAAACTGCTACAATATTGTATATACCTTGAAGAAATTTTTGTTAGTTAACTTATCCAAAAGCCTGTCAGTGGGTACATTTCTTAATTCTTAGTTTGTCTTTTTCAGTTAAACTTCTGTTTATCTTCAGAGTATTCTAACATTGTAAATTCATTACCTAATATAGGAAAGGTAATAGGAATATATTGCATAATAAATGCATGATAATTGTTTTAGACAAGCATGGAGTTCTTCATAAATTCCCAATTCCTGAAAAAGATAGAGTACAATTCAATACCTGGCTGTACTCTATTGGAGGTGATATTTTGGGACTTGAAAATGCACACTTATTAAAAAACCGTCGAGTGTGTTCCCTACACTTTCAGGATAAATATATGTGTTGCAACAACAGACTGAGCAATATTGCAGTTCCAACATTAAATTTACCAGGTTAGTTGATTACATTTATGTTTTTGTATATTACAATAAAATTTACTGACATTGGTTGACTGGTAGAGAATGCTTTGTTTCATTAAGCCCACCTATGTACCACTACTGTATATGAAGTTTAAATAAATAAAATTAAATACTGATATTGAAATTTGACTGAAATTTTAAATTAATTGAAACAAACCACCCAAATTGTTCATATAAATACTTACATCTCATAAAAACAGTAGTTATTTAAAATTATACTAGTTTTTAATCAATTCCTTGATTAAATTGTCATAATCTTTCATAATCATAACTGAAAATGAATGTGATTCATTCAATAGTAAAATTGCATAAATAAAGTTATATGAGCAAAATAAGTTTTCGATATAAGTACCTAATTCAATTTTTATAATTTTTTCAGGACTTAATTTAGTAACAGTAAGAAAACGATTGTGAGGACTGAAAATCTGCCAATGCCATTAACATCTACAGGTATTTAGATAAATAGAATAATCATTCTGATTTGAAAATTAACTTCCCATGAGGCAATTAACTCACGCTTCTTCATATTTTATTTTAGCTCCTGAATCACTTCAGCAGTTAATGTATGTGACATCTACCAACCTTACAGAAGAAACAATTGTAGAAGAAAATATTGGTAAGTAGTTTTTGGTTAATTATAGATATCGTTGCTGACTTCTTTGTGCTCATGAAAAAGCTCAAAACTTGATACTACAGTTATTAAACCCATATCTACACTAATATTATAAAGAGGTAAAGTTTGTTTTTTTGTTTGTAGGAGGTAATCTCTAAAGGTACTGGTCCGATTGCTAATATTTTTTCACCAATAGAAAACTGCTTTATTCCTGAGTGACATAGGCTATATTTTATGTATGCGGGCGAAGCCGCGGGCAAAAGCTAGTGTCATATATAGTCAGGACTCGAATCTTCATTGAGTGATAATCATTTATTAATATTTTAACTCCAGAAACAGTTGCATGTGAGCAAGTACCACCTGCTTCTCAAAGTACTGCAGACACAATATGCCAGAATAAGTCACAAACTCCTCATGAACCCAAGAAGATTATTCAGAAAACTTAGGTAAGCTTTTTATCTTTTTATGTTAGAAAATTTATTTCAAAAAAGATCTTAAGTACCTATATGAATATATAACATTTAAATGTAAATGTACAGCTAATAGCAGAAGTGTGGCTACGCGTAGTTTAAGCCGGCTACACCTAGTTTTAGTCTGCTACAACTAGGTGCAGCTGGCCTCATGTGGTTTAGCATTTTGGTTTTGTTTTGAGATTCTTATCTTGCGATTCCCGATTAATACGTGGCCTATTGTCCACTTGTTTTAGAAATTTTTTTAGTTAAGTTTGTCCTGTGTTAAGGTGTGCAATAAAGTATTTAATAATAATAGTGCTCGGGTGAAGTATGTATAATCCAGTAGTAGGGCTCTTGACCTTATTACCTGGATGGTCCTGATAGCCGTGGTATACTTTTCTACTCCTCAAACACCTCAGGATATGTTGCCCTCTTGTTGCTACGTCATTTTGTGCTAGCGACCGTTTTTGGGGACCCATTTATTGACCCCCTGCATTTTTGTTATTGTTGTCTATTAATAATATTGTTCAGGCAGTGGCCAGAGTCTTAACATACTTCTTGGTAACCAGTCCACTTAAGGCTTTTGGGAGTCATAGCCTTTTATATCTTTATTTTCCATAAATCGCAATAGTTTCCCACCAACTGAGAATTGTACTTTGGTGCACTAGCATAGAACGTAATGGGATAAAACCACACTAGGAATTACTCGTGTATCGTGGGTGCCTTCACAAACATGTAAACTCACATACACAAGACACCCAGACCCAGGGCACCTATTTGTAGGCCATACAAATATTTGTTCCGTGCGGGAATTTAACCCGTAACACGCAGCACAGCAGCCAATCGCTCAACCACTGCGCCAACCGTGCAGTCAGTTGGTATCACATTCCATGAAAATTGTATAAAGGGCCTCTGCGAGTTGGCTTCGGCCGCTCATACACCTCAATAAGGTCTAGGACAGTAGGACCTCAGGGTCCTGAGATAAATAAATGCATGAAATAATAATATTAGATTTAAGGTTTTTAGGGTTCCGTACCTCAAAAGGAAAAACGGAACCCTTATAGGATCAGTTTGTTGTCCGACTGTCTGTCTATCAAGACATGCCTTTATATCGGGAATGCGTGAAGCTATCGAGTTGAAATTAAACCCACATTTTTTTTAAATGAAATGAATGGTTTTAAAACATCAAGTTAACGAAAAAAATAGGATACGGCCTTTTATGTCCCAAAAAACTTATATTTCGACACTCTCAAGGGAATCAAAATTCATAGGGTACTTTCCGTTGACGCATCCTGAAAGTTGGCATAAAGCAAGGTCTTATAGGACAGGTATAGGAATAAATCTGAAAACAGTAAATTTGTTGTTACATCACAAAAAAAACTTTTTTGCGATTTGGAGAAAGTACATAGATGTATATATTATGTTCATTCACAAGCAAAAAAATTTAGTGAGACTCAACTGACTTCATTTCATTTTCTATTTTTCAGGCAGAAAAGTATCTGTTAGGACACTAGGGCTCTCCAGTGCCGAGAGAAAATTTCAACATCAATTAATGACTGCCAAAAGGAAAATAAATAAATTGAAAAACAAAGTCCGAAAGCAGATGGCAGAAATAAAGGCAAAAAAGAAGACAAAGAAAAGGTTAAAGGGCGCCGATTCACACTTCAAGAAAAAATTGCTGCACTTTCTATTTTGAAACAGAGTCCAAAGGCATATAGATTTTTAAGGAAGATATTTATATTGCCCGCAACTCAAACACTTTCAAAAGTAATTCAGAAATGCAACCTGCGACCTGGACTGAATAAAAATATATTTTTGCAGTTAAAAAAGAAAGCTGAAAAGATGAAAATTACAGACCGATTGTGTGTTTTGCTGTTTGATGAAATATCATTACAAGCACAAATAACATAAAGTGAAAAGAAAACTATCTAAAACATTAAATTATGAAAAAGATGGTGTGAAGAAAACAGCTAAATGGTCTCACTTATTACAACTCCTTAAAGAAAACCCTGGTTATAAAGGTATAAGATTAATACGAAAACTTACTGAATACCACATAAACCCCGAAAAAATTAATAAAATGAAAGTGAAATTCGCATCTCGGGTCTTTAGTCGCACTGTGGCATCCAATATGGGATACCTAGCAGGTAATTTACATTTTGCTATTTTTTTTTTCCATTGATAATTGTTGTACAGTACAGACTAGTTGCTGGGAAGTTTTTTTTATCATGGAATATTTACTTTGTACCCTAGATGAGTCCTGAACGAATGAATAACATATTTTCTTTTCCTTTTCAGATAAAGGAATTCTACCCAAAGAATGCCGAGAAACTGCAGATCTGCTGTTGTTTATGGACAACGTTTTCGACAGTATATTGTTAAGATTTTAAATTCCACAATTTCGGTTTTCAAGATCCTATGTCCGACGGCTTCTATGGGGACGAACTATCGTCTCCGATATGTTCCCACTTGTTCAACTAAAGACTTCTATAATGCAACTAATGGGATTTTTTTCTCAATATTCCTATGATATAAGGTATTACAAAATAGTAAAACTATTGGGAGTCTTTATTTCCACTCGTTCTATTTGATCTATTCCACGGTTTTACGATCGAACTAATGAGAATTTTCGTTTCGTTTCATTTGGATTATATCCAGAATAGTAGAAAAGTGAAACTTTAGTTCCAAGTGGTTCTACTCTAAGAAATAATATTTTAGTTAACAGTAAATCAGATAAAATAAGGCTTAACTAGTATATGAGTATTTAGTAATAGATTTCTTAGAGTAGAAACTACCTGGAACTAAAATTTCACTAGTTCTACTATTCTAGAATAAATCGAAATGTAGTAGGTACTAGTGACAATGAAAATTCCCATTAGTTCGATCGTAGAACTGTTTAATAGAATAAGTTAGAACGAGTGGAAATAAAGACTTATAGTTCTACTACACTCGCGAGCTACCAAATCAACTCAATATACAAGTGTACACTTGCAGACGTGATCTTTAAAGAATACTGAATTGTTTAAAAAAAGCTGATATAGGTACCGTTGGAAAAGCTAAAAGTTCGGCTTTATATTGGTATCATTATTATGAAAATTGATTCAGGGTTTTTTTATTAATTAATTTCGTTGGGCGTATAAGAAAATGTACTCACTACGGTACCTACGAGTTGTGGCCAAACTACTTCATAAAAACCCTACGCAATCGTTTCTCCTTATTAATCGCTTATCAGAAGTTGACCTGTACATATCTTCGTAAATACAATTCATTATTTTGTTGAAATTATGGATAGGACACCAGAAAAAGCCGCTCAAGTTGATGCTCTACTGCAACAGGGACTTCGTCGTCGGATAAGCGATTAATAAGGAGAAACGATTGCGTAGAATTTGTATAAGTGTAGTTTGTGCCCCTATTTATAGGTACCATAGTAAGCAAATTTTCTTGTACGCCCAATAATAAATAATTATAAAAAAGTAATTTCCAGAATAATGATACCAATTTAAAGCTGAAGTTTTAGGCTTTCTAACTGTATGTGCGTTTTTTTTTAAACAGTTCAGTATTCTTTTGAGGAAACCTCTTTAAGTGCACACTTGTAAATTGAGTCGATTTTGTTGCTCGCAAGTGTAGTTTTGTAAATACCTTATACTGTAGTATTATTGAGAGATGAAATCCCATTAGTTCTACCATAGAACTGCTTTATAGAACAAGTGGAAACAAATCGGCCATTGGCTAGTTTTTACCTAATGACCTCTATCCTAATAGCCCAAGGGCCACAACTGCCAGATCTTCGTTATTTTATAAAAGCTGACAGTTTCTCAGCGCAGGCTTACAACAGGTAGGAATGATGGCCTACTATGAAGTTTGGGTCATCGTTGTTTTAGCAGGTAATCCTATATGCTTGTCTGACCAAGTGTTAGAACTATCAAAACTGTCTGGCTACTGGAGGAACATCTTCTAATAGCAAAACTTCTAATAACTCAAGTAAAATGTATAAAATTCTGATTTTATACTGTAACGCAAGTAAAGTTACGATTTATTTAAGTTTGATGAACTGAAACTTTAATCCAAATATTTTATTAAAGTGCCAGTTCATTAAACTAATATATTATAACTATAGTTACGTTAGTATAAAAACTGACTTTTATATAAGTTACTTGAGTAATATACCATTAGAAGATGTTCTCCCAGTAGCCAGACAGTTTTGACAGTTGTAAAATCTGACCAGACAAGCATATAGGGTTACCTGCCAACGTCCCGATGACCCAAACTTCATAGTAGGCCATCATTCCTGTTTTTTTGAAGGGTGGAAATCATCCAATGGTATCTCCCGCTCTGGGTGGAGCGAGAGGGCGTGTCAGGCTTTTACTGACTAAAACCACACCTGTGTCCTTCAGTTGCCCCTTGAGTTCTAGGACTACGGGTTTCCTTTCCAGAAATTCCCCGCGGTCCTAGCTAGCGGGTATCGGCCCTGCTGGGCCCCTACACTTTGCTGACATCTTTTTGAGGAGCGCGTGGATAGCTACGCGCTGTTGACGACTGGGCTCGGTCCGGTTAATTAGGACGGCCGGACGGCGAGCTACCCATTGCTCGACGTCAGCAAGCCCGCGTCTACCGTGGCCGGTAGTCAGGGTCGGAATTTCGGCGGCTGGGGCGTGAGGACTTTCGTTCCCTCACGCGTGCGACCTCCTCCTTCGCTAGCATTACTGCTTCGCAGAAGGAGGTGGCCGCCTGCCATTCCTCTTCGCTCCGGACTATAACCCGAACCAGAGATCGCTGCCGCCAATTACCTCCACGAGGATACGGCGGTGCTCCCTAGCGGGGCACATCTCCACCGTGCTCCACCGTGTCCTCCGGGCGGTCCACGCAATGGTGACACCCGGGCGTTTCTTCCGCCTGAATCCGATGCAGGAGCCTTTCGAACTTGCCATGTCCGGTGAGGACCTGCGTCATGCGGAAGCTGAGGATGCCGTTTTTGTCGCTCCAGCCACTCAAAGAGAGGACTTACCGCCGTGATTATGGCGTGCCCAATTCCTACGTGTTGTTGGAAGCATGCACTGAGAAACTGTCAGCTATCATAAAATAACGAAGATCTGTTAGTCGCGGGCTCTTGATCTATAAGTGTTACGGTAATAGAGATATTGTCCCTTTATTTTTTTTATAATTATCTAAAATCTCGCCTTGTAAGTTACAATTGTTTTGTTTGTGGTTGTTATTGCACTAAATAACTTCTTGTATTTTGGAATGTATCTTGCTACTAAATGAATTAATCTGAAAGAAAAAAGAAATAAATTAAACTGATTTCTAGTTTTTTATACCCTTTCCAACGGTATGCTAAATGTCCTAGAAGTCACATTATGTACTTAAATTACGAGGTGTGATGTAGTCCGGATAAAAAAGACATTTGTGTTTAAGATTTTTTAGTTACCTACAAATCTCGCTCAAATTAACTTCCTATTTAGCTATCATCAGTTTTTAAAATCTGATAACAAAACGGGAAAGTAGGCACTGGAACTCTAAAACACATAATATGTCCTTTCTTACCCCCAACTACGTCATGTCTCGTATTTTGACCACTTAATCACTTCTACGACATTAATATACTTTACATACTTATGAAAATACTTAGTGATAAACGCATAATAAGCTTGTAAAAAGTAGAATTTCTTTTAGTTTTTTGTACATTCTGTAAACCAGTTTCCATATCCGGCTTAAGAGTGGCTTTTCAAAAACCTATTGATATAGTTATTCTCAAAATCGGGCTCATTGTTTTTTTCCTCTAATTTTGTACTACAAATGAATTATAAAATGTCTAACCACAATATCTCAGTACCCAATCATGTAATAAACATAATTTTATAAATAAACAGTAAAGATAACTAAATTGTATTTCATTAATTCTACCATGCCTACAAAATAAAGAATAATAATAATTTTTATATAGCTACAGCAGTACCTACACGCACGCACACATGCACACATACACGCACACACGTACTACAGGTATCCGTAGCAAAGATTTAGTTTTTAAACCGTCTTTCAGATGGCGCTAGTTTCTGTGATCCGTTCTTACCATAGAAGATTGTTCTCTATTCCTGTATATTACCAAAGTACTCTGTGGTTATGAGGTTATAAATTTTCGTTTCTTCTTACGCAACTTTAGGTCGCATCACTCACAACTATAGACGAAGTGACAAAATTGAACTGACAAGATTAAAGATTTGTAAGCTTTAAGCTTATTTTTTAAATACTATAATAGCTTAGATAAAACAGTAGATTTTGTGATCTCTTAATGTTACACCCATACTGATAATCGTGAGCATAACATGAAAATGAGTGTAATGGGACGGTCACATTTTAAAAACGTTCAGAAACGTAAATTATACAGCAATTCGGTTATATTCCTCCTGTCTCAACAGGCGTTTTAATAGCACATGATTCTACTGTTCTACATTATTTTTCCTAATAGACAAAAGACATGTTTTCGAGTTTAGCCTAATAAGTGATAGAGATACCCAAGCAGTGATAACAAGATAACATTTGGTAAGAGAAGTATGTTACTCGCTGAGTACTTTTTAACGTTACTGAACGGTTCAAAGAAAGTCAACAACGTGACGTCATAGTGATCACTTGACAGTTCTACATTAGTGATGGCTGATTAGCATTTACGATAAATCGAGTTTTGCAGTTGGAATGGTGGCTGGCTGACTCGAGTTGCGAATCGAATCAACTCGACACGTTGGGCAAAAGCCCAGTCCGGTCGGCAACTCAATTTACCGAGTCAACCCGTTCCGTCGAGTCAACTCGGTCCACTGGGTCAGCTAGATAACGAGTTGATGAGCGACGATCAAACGCTTGAGTTACATCAATTGAACTTGGACGGAACTTTTTGATTCATATGACCACCAAATACCTAAATTTTTTATTTTCATTCGTTTTAAGTTAAACTTGCACTTTGCCAGCTACTTCGTTCACACAAATTTTAAATGATTTAGGTATTTATTTAGTTACGTATTTATGTCAAGTTTATAAACACAATACTACTTTTTAAAAACTTAACTTGCCCTCGTTTGGCGTTAACGCATGATCTTGCTAACAAGCAACAACTCTTTTCTATTGGGATCACTCGTGCTTGGTGACGCGCGTCATCTTGCGGAACCACTACCGTGTCTTCGGGAAGTCGGCGGTAGGTGGGATAATAGGCTAAGCCTTTATCCTAGCGCTAGAGCGCTAGACTTATATTTTGAATCTTTTTTTCCCTGTATGGCCTCCCGCTAGAAGATTAATGCCCAATACTCTCCGAATTGTAGTGAATTTGATTTTTTTTTGGGTGATGTACCTGGCGCCCGAATTATCCGTTATTTTATTAGTTTTCGGTACATCATCGACCCTCTAATAACACACACACACATTTATTCCCCACTTATATATGACATTTGGCTTCGGGTAGGTGCCCGTAACGACGGACACAGCATTGGGGGGGCCATATAGGCCGTAGGCCCACGGTAAGCACGCACGCGCCTCTTGCCTATGTGTGACTGTATATTGTTCAGTGGGAAGCGCCGCGGCACTGTAACTGTACTCACAGTGGCGCTATCTTCGCGAGACCTCCGGTTATCCGGAGGAGGCCCGACGAGAGATGACCAGAGACAGAGGTGCCGACTTGGGGGGCGCTGTCTACTGGCGATGATGACCCCCGTCTGTCACGTTTCCAGGTCTAGCCGGTAGAGCAGACTGAGGGGCCGTAGTGGGAGTGTGGGCGACATTTTATTGTGTAACACCACCCATGTAGCAATTGGGAACGTGTGATCCGCCCCGCACGTCCAAATGCGTGAGTACATACATTGGGGCGAGACCTAGCTCTACTTAGATCTAAAGCGTCCGGTGGGCCCTTTTGCTGGCTATCTGTAATAAAGCTCTACCATGGAGGCCAGGCCTTTTAGGGCTATCGTGACCGCGTCCAGGCCCTGCTGGTTGGCCTCGGTGACCTCCCTCGCAATCCGTTCAGCGGCGGCGGCGATTGCCTCACGTTTGGCTCTTGGAAGCTGCTGGCTCTGCCGGGCGGGCGCAGCAGCAGGCGTCGGCAAACTACAGGCAGGTGGGTTCCTCGGACCGGCACTGTCGCTGGGAGAGGGCCAGCTTTCCTCCTCTGTGCTTCTTTGACGAAGACAGGGCCTACCAAGTTACCGAACGAGTCAACTCAAGTTGAAGGAAAAAATAACTCGAATTGATACGTAATTCGATTAAAATAACTCAACTCACACATCGATAAGTTTAAGTTACATTCATACATTCATCGGCTTGAGTCGCGGCCACAGAGTACTTTGGGTCGCGGCCATCACAGAGTACTTTGGTGCGGCCATTGTTTGTTTTGATAATTTTGTTATGAGGTAGTTGGTTGTTTTAAAATACTCAACAGGCTCAGTAAGTGAAAAGATTACCAATATTACCATTCTTTGACAAAATGGTTCGTGAAGGAGTACTACAGCCAGTGGAATCCGGCGAATTTATTGCCAAAAATGCGCAGCATGTTAAGATTCACGAACAGGGGCTTGAGAAACTTGGTGAAGAGGTTAGTTATAAAATATCTCAAGTATTACAATGCTGTTTTCAAATTATATCTTTAATAAATTATGAGTCTTACCTACTGCTAAAATCATCTATATAATTATTTTGAGTGTCAAATTCTAAAAACAGGTACTTAATTTTCAAATTAGAGTAAATTGGGGTAACTTTGGCCCTAGGGTATACCCGATGGCCAAAGTTACCCCAGTTTTTTTTTTTTTAACTAATAGAAACAGTAAAGTACAGTTTCTTATGTTCCCATTAGTTAATAAGTTTGTGCCAAAGTTATACCCTAAGGCCAAAGTAACTCCACTTTACGGTATGCGTTTTTGCCTTAATTTAATATAATCTTTGATGTTCCTTAGATGTCACACTAACACTTTGCCAGCGACTTCTATTGCGAAAATATAAGGGGTGTTACCGTAATTTGAGGGTAGTTTTGAAAAACTATGTAATGACAGTCTTTATAATTCATTTGGTTTAGAATTTTTGCCAAGTTTGTCAACCCAAGAAATAAGAAACCTCCTAATCTTTTTAAACTCCTTATATTGTTCTATTGGGGGTAGTTCTAAAAACAAATAATGACAACCTTTATTATATGCCTTTATATAAGCTAACTTTCAAGTATATTGGTTCATGAAATGAGATCTGATAGCTACAACTTTGGGGTCTTTAAGTCAAGAGTGAATAGGCTACTTCTAGGCAAGCATGCTCCATCGTCGACCACATCATCGCTTACCATCAGGTGAGATGGTGGTCAAACGTGAGCCAATCATTAATAAAAAATAAAAAATAAATGAAAAATAAAAATCTTGCATACAAACAAAATTTTCCCTTTTCACCCCCTAGAAGTCTTGTGTAAAATTATATGTCCATCAGTCAGTTTTTCTTTTTATAATACATAGGTACTTAAATTATATCTATTTTTCAGATGCTTTTATCGATAACAGACAAGCTTGAGATCCCTGACACAGGTGCGGACATCATTCATCCTAACAAAGACCATGAAAAGGCAGCTGATTGGGTGTTTGTAGCTGATGCCCTAAACTTCTGCTTTTGGTCCTACTCTGGAGATGAGAAGTGGACTGTAGATGGTCATTCTGGGTATTATGCCTTAGAGGCCGCTCTTGCAAGGGCAATCAAGGTAAAATCTTTATTTTTAAAATACATTAATCCTTTAACCGCTTGTGTTGGATTGGTTTGACGAGAGTTTTCGTGTCCTATTTGCCAAGGTCGTGTGTTTGCGACATCTCATTTAGTTCTTCAATCCCCATAGTTGACAGAACAGCTGACAATTTTTTTTTTTTTTTGTTTGGGAAATCATTTAATGGCAAATCGCGCTCTTGGGCAGAGCGCGAGATAGTGTCAGACTTATACTAAAAACCCACTCCTGTTGCTTCTTTGCCTTCGTCCCAGGGCCCCGGGTTTCACTTTCACACTACCAGTGGCCCCAGTAGGCTTCGACCCTGTTGGGCCCCTACGATTTGCTGACATCTCCTTGAGGCGCGCGTAGAACAGTACGCGCCGTCGACGACCGTCCGCAAGCCCGCGGCTACGGTAGTCGGAAATCGGGATCGGAATCCCGGCGGCGGTCAGGGTGTGAGGACCGTTGCGTCACGCGATCGGCCGCCTCCTTTGCTAGCATTACTGCTTCGCAAAAGGCGACCGCCTGCCACTCCTCCTCGCTCCGGACCATGGCCTGAACCAAGGCCCGGCGCGAGAGATCGCAGCCGCCGATCGCCCCCACGAGGACACGGCGTTGCTCTGCCCATGCGGGGCACACCTCCACCGTGTGCTCCACCGTGTCCTCCAGGCGGTCCACACAGTGGCGACACCCGGGCGTCGCTTCCGCACGAATCCGGTGCAGGAACTTCCCGAACTACCGTGTTCGGTGAGAACCTGCGTCATGCGGAAGGTGAGGACGCCGTGGGGTCTTTCCAACCACGCCTCAAAGAGGGTCTTACCGCCATAATTGTGGCGTGCCCAGCTGACAAGATGGAGTATTTGGTTGTGGGTTAAATGCGAAAGTGTTCGTCGGATATTTCTGACGTAGGCGATTAAAGGGTCTAAATTATCTTCTAAAGAGGAAAGACGTTTTGACATTTAAATTAATATGATCCACTGAAGAGGAGATGCCTTTACTGAAAGACACTCGAAGCTGACATATTGTTATCTCACAACACATCTACTTATAGCAAAAGCTGATTGCAGATAAAATAGTAAAGAAAAAAATTGCCTTCACTTGCACTAACAATGTGTTTTAGTTTAATTCAGAATAGACAATAATATAAAATCGTGCAATAAATTCCTCATTTCAGAATGGTGTTGACATAACAAATCCAAAATACTACTCAAATATAACAAAAGATCAACTCCTCATAATAATGAAAGGTGACAACGAAACAACAATACCACTCTTTGAGGAACGCATATCAGTGCTACACGAAGTGGGCAAAATCCTGCTTGACAAGTACAACGGGACCTTTGAAACATGTTTGAAAAAGGCAAATAAGTCTGCTGTAAAGTTACTTGAAATCGTCGTTGATGACTTCCCATGTTTCCGTGATGAAGCAATATATAAAGGACAGAAAGTGGCTCTGTACAAACGGGCACAGATCCTCGTGGCAGATTTGTGGAACTTCTTTGGTGGTACTGGCTGGGGAGAGTTCATGGATATAGATCAATTGACAATGTTTGCGGATTACAGAGTGCCACAGGTGCTTGTGTATTTTGGAGCTTTGAGTTACAGTGATGAACTTATGGATAAGTTGAAAAAAGGTTAGTGTTTGTTTCTCTCTAAAACTTTACATTGAGTTGCATAATCTATATAATTATATAAATAAAAGTGAAATACCACTCACTGAAACTATAACACCTACAAACTTAAAATTAGGCAGATAGGTTCCTTATAGGGTGTAGATATCCGCTGAGTATGGATTTTCCGAAATTCACCCCCTAAGGGGATGTAACGGGGGTCCAAAGTTTGTATGGAGAAACCGACTTTCACGCGGGTGAAGTCGCTGGCAGAAGTTTATTACAATCGCATTTAGCCCAGTTTGGGTAGGTTACATCTTTGTTTAAACATTTTTAAAGATAGCAGAGGAGAGCATTTGTGGCCGAGTGGTAACGGCCGCGGCCCCGACTTACGAGTTGTAGGTCGCGGGTTCAAATTCAGCCAGGCGTATTACTTTGTGTAATTTATTTCATCACCACTGCTCTCAAAAACGGTGAAGGAAAACATCGTGAGGAAATTGGCATGTCCTAGAACCAAAAATTCGAAGACATGTGACATTTACCAATCTGCACTGGGCCCGCGTGGTGGGGATTACGGCCCATTTATTCTAGAGAGAGGAGGCCTGAGTCCCAGCAGTGGGAACATTAAAAGGCTGATTATGTATGTATTATGTGTACTTATATTAAAGATGCAACAGCAATCAAATATTTCATCAACTCACCTTTTTACCATTTGTACAGTTACCTATAAAAGTTATTTTATCGATTTATGCGCAAAAATCCTCAAGGAGCAAGCTCATAAATTATAATAATGATATAATATAGGTAATATTCCACAACTTTCACACAACGCCATCTAGTCTCAAACTAAGCAGAGCTTGTACTATGAGTAATAGACAACTGATAAACATACCTACTTATATATTTCTAAATATATACATATGTATACTAATATTATAAAGAGGAAAGATTTGATTTTTGTTTGTTTGTTTATATGTTGCGCTTTAACTCAAAAACGACTGGACCGATTTTCAAAATTCTTTCACCAGTAGAAAGCTACTTTATCACTGAGTAACATAGGCCAATATTTCCTATTTTCACGCGGGCGAAGCCGCTGGCAAAAGCTAATTATAGATAAATGTGTAGCTCGCAGTCCAGCCGTCCGGCGCCTCAAGGAGATGTACTGAGTCCAGCTCATACTTATTTTGTTCTCACTGACGTGGGGTCCTTCAAATAATTTAAATCACCACTCGTAATTGCCCTGACAACCGTAATATTCATATCACATCTTATCCTATCGTAATTTATCTCGCATATCTTTGTCATCTGTTTTCCATCCGGAAAATATAAGATTGTGTTGTGTTATGTAATTTCATGACTAACCCACTTTTGGATTTTCCTTTCTTAGATTTTTTTTTCTATTATGTACCTCAATGTTACTGTTGGTGATTATTGATAGTTATGATAGATACCCGATTTTATAACTTCAATACATACCTACCTAATCTATTTTAGTACACTCAAGAGGATCATCGGCAACAATGCACTCGTTTATTCAAAACTCCAAAGACTTGAGCCTAGTTGCTAGCCTATCGGTTGTACTTCGGGGTGTGGGCGTGGGAATTGCATCATAACTTTTCATACTAAATCGAGCGGATAAAATCCTCATATATTAGACAGACTAACCGTCTCGGCGGAGTCAACACCTCTTCCCCCCTCCCTACCCTGCAGCACACAGGTCGTGGCGGTCCGTCTGCGCAGAGGTAGCCGCTCGCACCCTCGAATTCTATCATCATACCGCTAGACGTACGGCGATGCGCCTCCGGTACATGGTGGCCATCCCACCAATACGCACAAACCGCACAAACCGTTTTGGAAACACATTAATTATGCGTAGGTACAGCTAGGTGTGGAAATCCCTGTCGGAGTCTGTGTTTTCTGATAGTATCTGTGAGTCTTTTAAGTCAAGAGTGAATAGATTACTTCTAGGCAAGCATGCTCCATCGTCGACCACATCATCGCTTACCATCTGAGACAGTAGCCAAACGCAAGCCGATCATTATTAAAATATCTATCAGTCATGTAATCCAATTGCTACGTTCACTGCAATTTGTCCATGGTCTGCCATGTAAACCTGTCTTATCACTATCTTTCCAGAGGTTCTCCTCCCGAGTGGTTCAGAAGAAGAAGTAGAGATCCGCGGCTGCTCCATCCACGCCGTAGAGCTTCTCAAGAAGAGATTAGAAGAGAAATTGATTCGCCAGAAGGCCGAGGTACCAAATTCTAGTCTGATAGACTATTATTTATGGTGCTATAGACGGAAGTACGCTGATCAAATGGAAAGTATTCCCTTTCACAAGACCCTGGGTATTTATTATTGAGAAGTTTTAACGATTTGCTAAAGAAGGATTTGTGGTTATATCTGTGAAGTATTGAAAATGATGGTGCTAGTTTTATTTATTCCATTTTTTAGAAAGTAAGAGAAATAGTGAGATCCATTGCTTTGTACCAGAATTTTATTGTTTTTTTTTTTTATACAATATTAGTACACTGTATAAAAAATAGTAGATTAAGTGACTAAGGATAAAGCAGTATCTTTGAGTCGCGGGCGGCATGTTGAAAGTTTTAAATAATAGAGTATCCAACACGGGGATAAAGCTGCCTTTGTCTTGGACGGCTTGAATTCCTCATTTCACTCAAGTTTCTCCTTCGCAGCGCTCGGGAGTTAATTATATAAATCCCTTACTGGCGTTCGGGATTAAAACTTAGCAACCTTTGTTTCGTTCCGAACTCAACATACACTGCTTTATCCCCTAATCACATAATCTACTATTTTATACTGTACTAATCTAGCTACTCGAATTGGCTTCTAATAGTTAGGTTAGTACATATTTTACAAAAATAAATAAAACAAGCATGTATATTACGTTAAGTTTTTATTCTATGCCACCCTTATCCAATATCCAATCATATTAAATATCTCGGCGTTTGAACAAGTTTCACGTAACGCCTATCACAATAGTACAGTGGTCCCTACGATAACTTATTGCACATCCTGCAACATGACTACATTTATACATTATACAATAATACACAACCTCTATACATTATACATATACCCAGTTATATTATTTATTTACAACTTTGGCATTAGCTAAATTTTCCATGTGTGATCTTGGTGAAGAAATGTGATGTTTTTCTACTAAGGTACATAGAGGCACAGTTGAATTTAGTTTTTCCAAAAAATGGTCTCATGTTTTAGGAGTGAAAATATTATTTTCTTTGAAAATTGTGGTAGTTAAACTCTCCAGATCACAAATTATAATTAAGGATATTTAAAAACATTCTAATAAATAAATTTTATCGAAAGTAATGCCCATAAGTGTTGTCTACTAAGACAAAAAGCTGAGATAAATAAAATCCTGAAACATGAGCACATTTCTTCCACAATACAACATCGATTTACTTAAATAAAATGGGAAATAATGATTACAAAATGGCACTTAATATTTACACCGTAACCTACCATTTAATTTATTTAAATAATGTGACCGTTATTACTTATTATGCACTAGTGTTTAAACTAAAAGGAATCTATCTTGCCCTCGGTTAGTGTTTTAACTACATCACTTGTTTAGTATGACACAAACAAGTTGTAGTTAAAGTACTGCGATAGACAACGCGCAATGAACTAAAAATCATGCTAATATCTCTCTTGCTACGTGAAAATACGGATCTAAGAGAATTTGATGACCAAGTTGCTCCAAAATGACACATCTGCCAAAAATACGCGACCGCAAATTGGGCGTACTTACGCTTGCTTTTTAAATTAAATTTAAGCTGAAATTACGTCGCGTAATTTAAGTTAGTTAACGTAAACACGCTGAATTTCCGTGGCGTAATTTCGGCTGATGAGCCACTTGGTTTTATATTTCGTGAAGTTTTGTTACACTGAAAAGCGATAGCAGAGTGAATCTTGATCATATTTGAACATTTAAAATTTAGTTTACTTCTTAATTAATACACATTTGTTCAGAAAAATAATCTCCCTACATTAATTTGTGAATATGGCATCGCTTTTCAACTTAACACTTCACTTATGACTGAATTTGGACTTGAGACTTTCGAAGAAGGCTAGCTTCGTTTTGATGGTACCAGGTTCTGGCACAGGGCTACCTGGCCTGCTAGATTCTTTGGATACCTCCTCAATACCCTCGGGGATTACCTTGGAACCCCCTGGGACTGTTAATGGCGTGGACATGGAGAGTTTGAGCTCTTCCCTGAACTCTTTGGAGATGCTTCTGGCTGTGAGACTGTGCATGTAGATGTGTTTGTTCTTCTCTGATTTGGGTTCTGACAGGATGTTCTCTTTGCTTTTCCGCCGTCCTACGTAGGGTTGGACTGGCTGGAATAGAAATAAAAAATATTTAAGATCAGTTAGATAGGTAATCTGGATAGGGATAATCGGAAACCAGGAAATTTGACACCTGTTTTAACAAGGGCTGGAAGCTGACCCCAACATGGTGCAGAAAAGATTAGGCTGGCAGTTAGCTTGAGTTTGGTCTCGATTTACGTCTAGTTTGTCAGTTAAGTCTCTGTAACCGTTTCGGTTTTTGGTCTGACACATTTAAAGTTATTACGAAAGATAATTTAGAGTTTTGGTCCCGGTTGACATTTGTAAATCATTGACAGTCGTTACAGGTAGACAGACGCCAGAAAGTCTGACCAAGATTATCCAAGGAGTATAGTACAGCTCGGTAACTAGGTTTTGGAGGTCTGGTAGGCAGTCGCTCCATGTAAAACAGATATTCAATCGGTCCGGTTTGACTCGAAGCCGACCCAAACTAGTTGGGAAAATGCTAGGGAGGTGATGAAGATAAGAATTGGTTCTATCTGCACAGATTGAGTATTTAGTTCCCGAGAAGGTTAGACCCTGTTACATAAACATTGTTTACCACTTCGAGGATACGAAACGATTTTCACTGAATTTGTACTCGTAATCGGAAAACTAACCCAATGTTATCACCACCTCGCCTAGTTTTGGCAAATAATGACTCATACACCGCAAAAAAATACGTTATCAGTCTACGTACCTTAATCGGTTCTTCTATATTCTCCATACTGACAAATTTCTTCGCCAGTTCCTTCACTTTAGGCAGATTCTGCAGAATATCTTCAGATTCAATCAACTCCAATTTGGTAACGGAGTGTATAGTTGTGTCTTCATGCGCGTCATCAGTATAACTAACACTATCAGGTTCCGAGATGCTCTTATCAACAATATCGATGTTGTCGTTCGTGTCAGTCTCATAACTTGGTGATATGTTATCAGGCTTACATTTAATAATCTCTCCAGTTTGCACATTGTAGATTTTGATGGAGTCTTCTAAACTGCTTGTGCTCATGTAAGATGTGTCCACACTGAGGGGTGATTTTAGAGGCTCATCGGGTCTTTCATCATTATCTTCTTCTTGATCTGCTATTGGAATTGGTGGTGGTGTTTCTGTTGGTACGTTTTTGTAAGCTGTTTGTAGGATTTCTTCGAATTGTTTATCTGTGTCGTCATTGACGAATATGGGCTGTGCAACGAATAGCGTTTGATCGCTAGCATTCTCATCCTCATACTCAATCATAATTACGTTTTTATTGTTTATAGTCGTTGTTAGCGATGCCATATCCTCTTTATTTGCGAATTTTGTGTAGTGTTGGTTCGTTGCTATCTTGTTGAATTGGTTTATAAGTAATCCCTGAAAATGTTGATAACATTATCATTATGTAATTAGCTTTCTTTTTTATATTGAAGTTTGTTTATGACTTCAGAATATTCACAGCTACAATGCCCCATTGCTAGATATTTTACATTTACGAGATAACTAATAGTTTCTACGGGTGCTAATGATGTTAATATTAGTAAAATAACTAAGTTATTTAGGTTAATATTTTTAAATACCAAAGGTGCCCTTGTAAGCGTTAAAATGTGCAACATAACTGATTTCAAGTAAATTTAGGGTGTTGATAATAAAACTGAAGATATTATCACATTAAAAATTGCAGTAGATGAAATGAATGTGTGTGAAGTGTTTGCCAATGAGTTAGTGGTCGAGGAAGTAGAAGATAGTCATTAATATTCTTTAGTTGAAGTGGTAAGCGTTAGGATGCGGTTAGTCAAAATTTCGTTTGCCAAAATCTCACACTCACCACTAACGTCTTTGAGGATTACTGTAGTACTGAAAATTTTAATAAGAAGAACAAATATCTATGAGTGCATTACTAAGTAGGTAACTGTTGTATTAATAGTGCACAGTGCTGTTAGTCAGCTTCTTTAAATCCAACAAAAACATGCCAACTTTACACACAACAGGCAATTACTGTGTGTCAAACGAAGATATTTTAGATCTATGCTCGATTTAGTAATGAGAAGGAGTTCTTTCACCATATTTTATGGAAAGTGACCGTGATGTCAGTAACCTATGCTAACATATTCTAGGTCGGGTTCGTCCGGAAGCTATGTATGTATCGTACACAGTAAGAGATTCACATATTGAGAGATGAGGGTCAGTGGGAGTGCCATTGAGAGCGGAGGGTGTATTAGACTACGAGAGATGTCGGAACTAGAGGTTGCTATCACCAGATATCGGTACGAAAGCCTTTGTTTAACCTGAGACTGCCACCGAATGTAAAATTGAGGGTCGGTCTTCGCTTAGCGCGGACGCACAGGTCCTCGCTGCGCAGCGTGTTGCTCCGCCTAACATGGGTGTACGTCTCGAAAAGGTCTTCGGTAATCTCGGGTATTTTCGGTATTTTAAGTCTAACTATATCCTCGTTTTCCACATAACCGTCACCGTCGCACACAGTTTTACATTGTTGTCTTACGTTGGCATTTTGACCGACATAACATTCTTCTGTCGCATGATTTTCGTCAGCGCTATCATTTTGTCTATCGGGGTTTTCGAAAATGGGGTTTATGGCGAAGTTGGGGCTGGCGTTTCTAGGGCTGAGTACGTTGCGGACGATGTTGTGATGTAGGGCAGAGGCCTCGAGGTCGCTCAACGAGCTGCTGGCACTTACAGGCGAAGCGAACTCTGCGTCGAAATTGTCTAAACTGGTTGATTTGTTCATTGTCATTGACACGGACGACACCGAGCTCGCCTCGTCCATGTTCATCTTTTTACGACCGCCGCACGACGCCTTGGCCTCTCTTATGTAATAGTCACGTCCGTAACTGAAAATAAAATTAAACCACTCTCACAAGATTTCCAAGATATTTTGTGTTGTTTCATTTTGAATATCTTAAACGTTTATGACTGTACTATAGGACTATGGTTTGCAGTCAAATACTCACCGTTTATACTGTGGAATTTCCTCAGCCATCACATCTTTCAATATTCTAGGCGACGGACTTTTAGTGGTTCTATCAATACTATTAATACTATCATTACTCATAGTTAAACTTAATTTATTGTGTTGGATATCTTTAACTGGAAGATCATTTGTTTCGCTTCCTTCTTCATCTGGCTCGTTTATTTCAATTTTGTCATCTTCTGATTCCTTCTTGGCTGTGAACATGTCGAAGAGTGATGATGTACTCTTGGAAGACAGCCTTTTCTGAATGGCCTCTGGAGAGTATGGGTTGTTTGGCATTTCTACGTAGTTCAGCCATTTTTTACGCTCCCTGTAGGCTATTGAACCTGTAATTAAAAAAATATTGTAGCAGATAGGTATCATTACATTTGAGTATAATATGTGTGTTAAAATAAGATTTGCAATTGAATTTCCACACAATCTCATTATGGTAATTGTTTAGCATTCGCTTTGCTCATAAAAATAACTAATTACCTACGATAAGAGGTGTATTATATTTAACAAAATTATGCTTTCTACTATTGATTTAATATTTCACTCACCTGGTATCAAATCATCACCTTGATCAGTATCACGAGTTGGAATCCTAAAAAGAAAAGGGATACAATTTTATTATCTTTTGTTGCCTTGTGAAATTGCTTTGGAATACATGTAGCTGCGTTGCTATTGTTTGTAATATTTGGTCATACATCCCTTATGACTGAAAAGCAAATATGCGAGATTTGTTCTACGTTGTCATAATGTTTAGAGTGGATGCGAAGCAAATCGCTAGGTACGCACTTAAACGAGGTCCATGTAATTTTATCTTTGTCTAAAAGTTTCCTGCTCCAGTTAAGAGTGAGCCAGCTTTGAGGGTAATTTTGAGTTCCACTGGAGACTAACCTTGATGGAATTGTGTAAATAATATAAGAAGCACTTACTCATGAGGCCCGTCATCAAAGTGTTTCCTGCGCAGACTGTCTGCGTACCTCTGTACGGGTAATGTTACGGTCTCTTCATATTCACCCATACGTTCGTGATGACTCAGAGTGTTCGTCGTTTCTGAAAGTATTAGTATTTCATAAATTAACTGTTTTATTTTATTACACATTAATCTTTATGTATATCGCGTAGCTTTGTTGTAATCGATTGTAATCAAAATTTAGTTAATGCTGGTCAATAATCCATATTTAGCAAGCCGATTAAACTTTACAAGAATGGAATATTACTTCCTATTGTTATCGTTTATTTTTAGAATAGTCAATTATTTGATATCTTAGAATAATAATATGATGTAATTGTTTACTGACCTTTGTTACTTGTGAAGCTATCAACACTATGCATTTCATTTGCATGTCCATTGTATAATATGTCGCCATTAGTTTTAGTACACAATTCATTCATAAATTTTTCTGTGTTTCCGTTTAACAATGTCCTGTGTATTTCCTCTTTCATCGCGAATTCCGCTTTCGTTAAAGGTCCACTTTCAATGCCGACCAGTAACTTACCTCCATCGACTTGGTCTGTCGCATTCACATTGATAGTTTCAACAATAGTAACGTTGTTGTCATTAATTTGGTTAATGATTGCGTCTACTGTTTCGTCATCATCTATTTTCTCGACGAGTTTGTCAAATTCGTCGACTCCGTCTACAATGGTGAGGCTGTCTGGTTCGAAGTCATTTTCTTCTACTTTGGGGATGCCGCCAATGACATGTTTGGAGTCTAGAACTTTCTTCATGTTACTCTTATATTCAGCTTGTTCTTCTGAGTCGCTTGCATTATCTGAGAGGTCTGTGGTATCATCAGCGTCTCTGTCGCCGATGAGAGCTCGGTACTCAGTGTTGGAGTTGGGAACCAGCATAGGAACTGGCACAGACTGAATGGTTTTGATTTTCTTTTTCTGGAAGAGCCAGTTCTCTTCCCAAGTACCGTCGACTGCCTGCAGGTCGCTACTGGAAACTTCGTCGAACTCTCGATCCTCATTATCTGGAACGTAGGAGGAAAAGTTTAGGATATACACCTTCGTATTTAATTTTTGCATAACACCACCAGCTGATAAGGAAGGTTATCTAGAATGAGGTTGTTAACACTGTTCCGTTGTTTTGTATCAACCGATTATGATTGATAACTGAGCTGTTAAGTCTGATTGTTGATTTATTTATGTTTTACCAGACTACCTAAGCTGCAGGATTTGCATCGCAAACATGAAAACGTTGACCTTTTAATATTTGATCGATGTAGTCGCTTTACTACTTGTACTTTGTGCAATGTTATATCATACTAGCTTCTGTCAGCGGCTTCACCCGCGTGAAAGTAGGTTTCTCTATATAAACTTTGGATTCCCGTTTCATCTCCTTCATAATCGGCCTTTTAATGTTCCCACTGCTGGAACTCAGGCCTCCTCTCTCTAGGAGAGGGAATGGGCCGTAATCCACCACGCAGGCCCAGTGCGGGTTGTTGAATGTCACATGTCTTCGAATTTCTGGTTCTAATACATGCCGGTTTCCTTACGATGTTTTCCTTCACCGTTTTGAGAGCAGTGGTGATGATATAAATTACACACAGTAATGCGCCTGGCTGGGACCCGCGACCTACAACTCGTAAGTCGGGGCCGTTACCACTAGGCCACTGCTGCTCTCGTCTCCTTAGGGGGTGAATTTTGGAAAATACTTTCTTATTTTATGTGTATATGATAAAATACAACTCTGTGCAAAACTTTTAGCATTCTAGGTCCAAGGGTATTGGGCTAAGCGTTGATGGGTCAGTGAGTGAGTCAGAACTCAGTGCGACTCAGTCTTTGCCTTTTATATATACAGATTCGGGCACAGGATGTGTGGTGTGACGAGAATGGATAAAGTGAGAAATTAGTATATTAGAGGAAGTTTGAAAGTGGCGCCAGTGACTGAAAAGCTGAAAAGGAATCGTTTGTCTTGGTATGGTCATGTAAAGAGGAGAGATGAAACGCATGTTATAAGTATACATGTGGATGGGTGTAGAGGGAGAGGGAGGCCAAAGAAAAGATGGATGGATTGTGTGAAGAGTGAATGAAAGAAAAGAAAGTTGGTGATAGCATGACGGTTGACAAGATAGAATGGAAGAAATAAACGTGTTGCGCCGACCCCAAATAAGATGGGACAAGGGCAGGAAAATGATGATGATACACGGATTCGGGCACTGTGGTGGAACCAATTGGATCTACCATGAAGCTGGTAGCTACTGCAACTATGGTTGCGCTACTAGGGTATTCCAGTACTAAATATAAATATAGATATAATCTTTTTGGTCTTCATTCGTTATAATTATGATCAAAATTCAGTAATTAAGTTTTATTTACCTGTGTTGTGCACTATGTCACCTCCGAACTCCGGGAAGGGCACACGACGCGGCACCTCTAGGGCTTCATCTGTAGCGTCCCCTTCCTCCCAGTCAGACACGTCGTCTTCTTCATGGAGCTGAAACACCAATAATGATGTGACAACCTTAGTGGATCATGGTGTTGTAGAAATGTTATTATTATGACCTTTTTTGTTTTTGAGGGGAAACCTTCAAAAGGCGCGTGAGATTTTTACCTCACTAAAACCACCCCGGTAATCACCGTCAGCACATAGAAGGGGCGCCGTTACCTCTTAAAAGACCATTCCGGAACCACCTCTGTGCAACGCCTGTTAGGGCACATCCCTGAGGAGACTGTACAACTGCCTCCCCATTATTATTATGACCTATGGTCATTTTGCAAAGTTTGGGCATATAAAAACTAAATCGTATGCGTAGAAAGTGAGTCTTTGTTAGAACAAGGACAAAACACTAGTGAATCTAAATAGAGAAGTTTGGGTAGCATCTTAACTCGTTGAGTAGTGTAATTAGAGACACAATAGTAAGACAATGGCGCCCGAAAGCCGGCGTTCGTGCGGGGATCAACAGCTTAAACCTTTAAATTGATGACGTTTTTAACACAAACGTAGGATATCTGGTAAAATAATCTGCGTTTTAGTTTGTTTAGAAACTACAGACCTGAAGCATTTTTTGGGAGTGCCATCATCATCATCATTTCAGCTGAAAGACGTTCACTGTTAGACACAGGCCTCCCACAAGTGTCGCCACAATGACCGGTCTTATGCAATTCGCATCCAACGGATTCCCGCGGCCTTCACCAGGTTGTAGGTCCACCTTGTGGGAGGCATACCCACGCTATGTCTTCCGGTACGTGGTCGCTACTCCAGAACCTTTCGGCTCTATCGACTATCTGGTCTGCGAGCAATATGCCCTGCCCCTGCCACTTAAGTTTGGCGATTCTTCGGGCTATGTCTGTACCATTGGTACCATAACCAAACCTTGAAAAACCATAGCTTTGGAGTGCCATATTTCTCTCATAATCCAGTTGCAATACTACTACAGCTAAACTAAGAGTCGCCGCGCCACATGCCACAACCACAAACGCTACCACGAGAAGCTAGAAGCGGCCACAAAGGAAGTTGAAGCGCGCGATAACCACTTGTGGTCGGTGGCTGCTACTTTTTTTAACACATAGGTACGTGCAGTATCATAATGGACTCTTGACGAAGAAAGTTTAAATGCGCGAGTGGCGTGTGACGGCATTTAGTATCGGTGTTTAGTTGCCGTTGCGGGCCGCAAGAAGCGAGCAGCGGCGATTTGTAGCGTGTGGCACCACCGGCGTCAATCGTATGCGGCGAATTCATATAAAATGTATGAAAACTATAGGAAATATGCCGGTGACGGCGTTGTGGTTGTGGCTTGTGGCCCGTGTGCGGCGACCCTAAGGCAAGCATCGCCACAACGACGGATCCTGGTTGCTTACCATGACGTGATAAAATGTCAGTCGTGCGGACAAAAAAGGGGGATGGAGCTATCCACCCTATATAGCTCTATCTCCTCTGAGCCAGTCGCTGCTAGCGTATCATCAGCTCTTCAGACCATTTTATTTAGTACCGTTTTAGTAGTACCTAACTACATGGTATAAAAGGTACTTACGGGAGGAGTGATATTCCTAGTGTGTCTGGAGTGAAGCGAGCGTGGTGGTGTATGCAGCGAACGTGGTGAGGACCTCTCCGAAGGCGTGGGGCTCGCGCTCGCCGAGTGGATACCACTGCTGCGACCACCCGAACCATTCTCGTTCTGGTAACGCTCTATCACCTGGAGAAAGAAAGTAAGATGTTACTTTGTGGATGGGAAACTGAGTGGGATTAGAAGATAGAGAGGTAAACTGGTAAACCGCTTGTTGATGGCAACACAATTTTTTTATTTTTAGTCTGCGTAAAAATATTGGTCTACGGACCGTTCTCTCGCCAACTATGGCGCGTTGTGTATCGGAACTGTACTCAATGAAGAATCATCGTCTTCCTGCCCTTGTCCCGTGTTATTTTAGGTCGGTGCAACGCGTTTTTTTCTTCCACTCTGTTCTGTCACCCGTCACGCTATCACTAACACCCTAATAATCAGTGAAGAATAAAAGCAGTATTTTAAGCATATCGTTTGAATCATTACAGCGGTAATACAGTCCACCAAACTCAAGAACTTAAAACTGCTGCTATGCGAAGACCACGACACGGGAAGATTTCTCATCCGCGTAATGGTTACAGAACACTGAGACCCACCATATGAACACAATGTGTATCACGTAATGAGTACCTACGTATAGTTATTGTCGAGCCTAAAAGAATATTATCAGAAATGTAATACCGCCAAATCGTGACAATTAGGAGTTATATTTAGTCTTTCGTCTGCGGTATGCAAGAGAAACCGAAATTCACAATGTGCACCAGAAATTTCTCTTCACTTTCAAGATATACACAGGAAACGTCTAGCACTTAATCACCTAGATGATATATAGCGATAATCTAGCTCGGAAAATTTGAACACCGCTCGCTCAGCCGTATCTGAGGCACTGGACCAACAATACGGCTAAACGCATGAATTCATAACAACTGACAATCCGATGAAAAAACCTCAAACCTCGCCGTTTGCTTCGGGAAAGTAGCTTACAATTGAACTGAAGAAATTGTACATTTTCACCAGTTGCCACACGAAATTGTACTTTATTCCGCCGTCATACGAGATCGGGGAGAGATGTATGAGTTTTCTAAAAAAAGGTCTGGTTCACACGAGCGCTGGTTCGCACTGCGCTGTCAAGAAGCGAGTGGGGTCACCGAATGGCGTAGGGTTGGCGATTTGCACTGTTGCAGTAATATTACGGATTTCACAAATAACTTGTAAGAAAAACATCGATCATTATATTATTAGCGATCGATGAAGAAAGACTACAAGTTCGATATAAAGTTGCCCAAAAAACATAATCGGGAATAGGCATTCAATTTCTTTATTTGTTTTTTATTTTTAGGTTTAATAAAAAAAATTATGAAAAAAAATCTTCAAAGGAGTTAATAAGAAAGAGAAGTTGAACGTGGTCTTTGACGTCAAAGTTCGGCCGTACAACCGCCATTGAAAATGCTGTTTTAACAAAAGAGACAGATATATTAAAATTGGTATATCGCAAACCAGATATAACAATTTTAATAGTATCTGTCTTTTTCTACAGTCTCTCTGCTCTTTCTACTAATTTTGATAATATTTAATTTGTGTACTTAATATTTTATTTTTGTACGTTTGTTGATAAATTGGTTAAATAACAAATAATTTTCTTTCACGCACATTCTCCATTTGTTTACATAACAATCACGAGAGATAGAAACATCCACTGAATCGACCACTTAAATCTGTCCAGATTTCTATCAATCACATAATCAAAACTTTTATTTATGAGAATCTACTAAATAGTCACAACTTTTTACTTTTCTAATAACCAAAATATTTAAACGCACGCGCAGATTTACGTAACTCACCAGAGTTATAGCTGCAATAATGTATAGAAACACAACGAAACCTATCAAAGTCACTGTGTACGACATTTTAAATCATTTACACTTCACTTCACGACACTTTACGACACAACCATTTCGGACAAGTGATTAGCACTGAGTGTGCACGAATTTCACTTATTAATCTCATTATTTATTGATGATGACTTACCATTTCTTTGGAAAACATTGGATTTGGTGGCTAGGTATCTTTGTACTAGCCACGATGAGATACGCCGTCCATATCCTATCCTATCGGTAGATAAGTCAGATAAGGTTTCGAGGCAAACCGTGCATGTGATCGATTGTACCTATTCATAATACCGGATCCTTGTTTTAATAAGCTCAGTAAAATAACGGTAGTCCAGTAGTAGCAGTGCTTTCTTTCTTTCTCTTAACGTACCTAGCTCTTGATTGGGTAGGTACCGTAAAATCCAAGTGATCATAAGAAGGTGTAAATGTTTTGTGAACCATGCCCTACCCTTGGGGCGACAATAAAATAGAGTGAGTTTACATCCATGTCAACAAAGGTACATAGGTATTGCAGTCCCGACCGCCTGTCCTGCTCGAAAATTGGTATTTCGTCAGATAAAAAGAAATCTTTTACTGAAAACAGCAACGAAATAGGTCATCATCAATCAGCATTTTTAGTTGCTTTATTTAATATAAAGCAGCTAAAAATGCTGATTCATTTCAAATATTGATATAAATAAAAGTGGGAGCACGGTAGAGACATCTCGCTGTCTCTTTTGTACACACGTAATCTAGAGGCTGTGACGTCACATTTCAGTGCGTGCATCCTTATTCTGTTACTTGACAGTTTCCCCCCCCCTTCACCTAGATTTAAACGGTTTCTAAATTTTTTTTCTCGTTAAGGGTCTGCTCAAAGGTAGCCCGGTAGAACTCCAAAATATCTTGTACATTTGATAAATTCTTTCTACCTATTTGCATTTTTGGATAAAGTTACTTTTTGATATTTTTTTTTTTAAATTAGTCAAATATCTATATTTACATGGGTATAGTTGAGAACTTCAGAGGCTCCTTTTCCACTCGCCTATCGTCAACATCGAGCATGGTTTAAAAGTTTGTTACTTCATCTAAAGCAATCCAATGCGATGTTTGACGAAAAGGCAACGCGAAAAAAGAGAGATAATGCCTGAAAACTCTGTTAGCATTCGGTAATTCCGTGATTTACTCGAATATTTCACAAAACTTGTTCCAGGAAATACGTTTTTTTTTAAACCCTTTAGAGTTTTTGAAAAAAGTTGTTGTCACTTAGAATCTTGATTAAATTTGCAAGGCTTCTATTGTTATACTTAAGTTCATGCAAAATAGCAGATTTTCAGAGGTCTTTACTGGATTAGTTTTACACAAATTTATAAATTGATTTCAATAAAAGCCTAGATAAAATCCACAAGATACTGTGTTTCCAATATATCTAATGAAAAATGTGAACGCGTAAGAGTGGTTGTTTAAAAACAGTGAAAATGTATGTCGAGTTGCATCCCCTTAAACAATAAATTGTATCTCATTTGACATTTCTGTCTCACAAAAGATTTCTCAGTCTTTCCATGGCATCTTATGGAGTTATGACAATATTCGCGCTATCTTTCTCAGTCTTTCCATGGCATCTTATGGAGTTATGACAATATTCGCGCTATCTTTCTCAGTCTTTCCATGGCATCTTATGGAGTTATGACAATATTCGCGCTATCTTTCTCAGTCTTTCCATGGCATCTTATGGAGTTATGACAATATTCGCGCTATCTTTCTCAGTCTTTCCATGGCATCTTATGGAGTTATGACAATATTCGCGCTATCTTTCCATTGTGTGCATTAATTAAACATGTGGGAAAATGTGAAGCTCTAGAGAAATTGTCCTAATCAATTATAAGTTTATTTTTATCCATAAATATGATTAATTGTTCCGCTTGCCAATTAGATAATAATTTATTTTATATTGTGAGAGCTTAGATTTTACTTTATTAAGATTGATATTGGTAGGTACCTAAGTAATTGAATTTACAATATCAGTATTTTATTTTCCATGTGATTTTTGTACAGCATGCTTGTATGTTCCCGCCAAACGTTAAATTAAATGTGGTATTCACTAGAATCACTAGATAAGGATTCGGGTTTATAAATGAAACAACCAAATTATCAGTAAGCAGGGACAACCCAAGAATGACGTCTAGTCGTTCCCCGGGACGGATCAAGACTGCCCGACATCACTACTTGGCTTGCCATATAGGTATTTAATACATAATATTGTATGGTAATGACATTACCTGTCACGTCACTTGTCACATGTCATTGCCATACATTTTGTACTTGGCGTTTAGCTAGAATTTTTCTTCGTCTCGGATCCCTGCAAATGAATGGTCATATTTTTCTCAGTAATGAGTTTCATTACATGAGAGTGTTAGATTTATATGAGAGATTTAGATTTTTTTAACAGACTTCAAAAAGGACGAGGTTATTTCAAGAAATTATCTTAATTACAGTCATTTTCTTATAGACCGACTGTCTTTTGGGGATTCCCATCAAAAGTGCTTAAGTTTTGTTGTGCATATATAATTATCTCTCTCTCATTTATATAATACATGGTTTGCTGTAAGAAAACCTAATTGTGGGTTAAGTTCGCCGGTGTACGTCAGCTGTCCTATTTTTATTGTTTGATCAAATTGTGGTAGGTACACACAATTTAAAGAATAAGAATAAAAGCGTCTGATAGTACCTACCTACTGAAAATCATTACTTAATTATTTATTTTTCAGTCTGATAATTATGATTAATAAATGTTATCGAGACTGAGTCCAAACTTCATTAGTCTAGTAATACATGTAGGAATGAGTCATCAATTAATCTATTTTCATCACACCGATATTATAAAGGTGACATATGTATGTGTGTGTTTGTTACTCCTTCACACTGAAACGACTGAACGGATTTAAATAAAATTTGGCACACAGGTAGGCTATGTCCTGAATTAGCACTTTTGATACTTTTTAACCTTTTTAACCCGGGGTTGTTGTATGTTTTCTTGCGATAATTTTATATTTTGATGCGGGTGAAGTAAGAGAGAGAGTAGAGCAGTGGTGGCCGAGTGGTAACGGCCCCGACTTACGAGTTGTAGGTCGCGGATTCAAACCCAGCCAGGCGCATTACTTTGTGTAATTTATTTCATCACCACTGCTCTCAAAACGGTGAAGGAAAACATCGTGAGGAAACCGGCATGTCCTAGAACCAAAAATTCGAAGACATGTGACATCCACCAACCCGCACTGGGCCCGCGTGGTGGATTATGGCCCATTCCCTCTCCTAGAGAGGAGGCCTGAGTCCCAACAGTGGGAACATTTAAGGCCGACTATGCTATGCTATGCTATGCGGGTGAAGTATTTATAATTATTATTAATTATAGTGTCCAAACCTATACATTATTTCGTTCGCCTGAAACATATTACTATTATTGGCTAACCAAATAAAAAAAAAAGTAATAGGTGTCCCATATCTCAGTGTAGGTACTGATTAGCTTGGAAATATATTGTGAGATTTTTTTTATGGTGGGAAATCATCTAAGTAATGACTTCGTCCGCTCTAGGTCGACTTGCGAAGGTGTGCCAGACTTTTACTGCTGGACCGACTTAGAAGGACTTTCACTGACGGATAGCTGATTTTACAAGGAGTAACCCAAGTCTTTTCGTCCTGGGCATGGTCGGGTATACTAGACTGGAGGCTAAAAGGGATGTCGCACTGGTCAAGTACGTGGCTAGTGTACTGATAGGGTTTTTGCACCACCCAGACGTGCTGGAAGCGCTGCGGCTGCGCGCGCCGGACGGGTGTGTGGGCGTGCGCCGCCGCCCCGCTCTCTTAGAGGTGCCGTCTGCTAGGACTAACCTCCTAAAGTTTGCCCCTTTGTCACGAGCTATACGTATTATCAATAATATAGCACAATCGGAGGATATATTTGGCCAAACACTGCCGAAATTTTTAGAAGCAGCTCAAATAATTATTGAGAGAGGTCTGGACATTACATGACATCCAGTAGGTACATACAATACTTGTATATTAAGTGTTAGTTATAACATCGCCTTGGACTTGTCTGTAAAGGTGTTATAATGTAATAAATAAATAAATAAATAAATAAAAAAAAAAAACTTTGGCTTATTTTTGACGGAACTTTCATTGGGATATAGCTAATATTATGAGTAACATAAGCTACTTTTTATATTCGCGGGAACAGGACTTAATTCCAGTGGTCGGGGGGACATCCTGATTCCCAAGGGAGAAGAAATTTTAGAAACGGCTGGACCGATTTTGACGGGACTTTCACTGACAGAAAGCTTTTTTTATGTGGGTAATCATCTCATGACTTCTCCCAATCTAGGGTGGAAAGGTCTATCAAGGTCGGGGACTCTACACTCGAAGTTGTAGACGACTACGTTTACCTGGGACAGACGGTCCAGTTGGGAAGGTCTAACTTCGAGAAAGAGATCAATCGTCGAATCCGACTCGGCTGGGCAGCGTTCGGGAAGCTGCGCGGTGTCTTCTCGTCCAATATACCACAGTGTCTCAAGACGAAAGTCTATGACCAGTGCGTGTTGCCAGTGATGACATATGGCTCCGAAACGTGGTCGCTTACAATGGGCCTCATTAGAAGGCTTAAAGTCACCCAAAGGGCAATGGAGAGGGCTATGCTCGGAGTTTCCTTGCGTGATCGAATCAGGAATGAGGATATCCGCAGGAGAACCAAGGTTGCCGACATAGCACGAAGAATCGCCAAACTAAAGTGGCAATGGGCAGGGCACATTGCTCGCAGAACAGATGGCCGTAGGGGCCGAAAGGTTCTGGAATGGCGACCACGTACCGGAAGACGTAGCGTTGGAAGGCCTCCTACAAGGTGGACCGATGACTTGGTAACGGTTGCGGGGGTCCGATGGATGCGAGACGCACAGGACCGTTCGCTGTGGCGACGCTTGGGGGAGGCCTATGTCCAGCAGTGGACGTCTTTCGGCTGAAATGATGATGATGATGAGGGTGGAAAGGGAGAGCGCTTTTACTGATTAAAACCACACCTATGTTCCTTCAGTTTCTGTTTGCGTCCCAGGATCAAGAGTCCCCCTTTCAGAAGTGGACCTATGACAGTATGACCCTAAGTAGGCTTTGGCTCTGCTGAGCCTCTACGGTATTGCTGACATCTCTTTGAGGCGTGCGTGGAACACTACGGGCCGTCGACGTCTCGGACTCGATCCGGACGGTTACCGGACGGTTGGACAACGAGCTACCTATTGCTTGTCGTCCGCAAGCCCACGCCTACGGTGAGTTAAAATGTCTAGCAGAGGTATGTTTAAAAGATAACTTAGTATTGTGTGCTAGCCCTAAATTAGCGTGGAACTAATGAAGCGTTTGTAAGGATTCGCGTGCACAGCCTTATGTTTACATCAAGTCGCGCTATTGAATTGGATTCTCTGGATTTGTGCACTATTAATATCACTTAGACATTAATTCTGATGCCTTTTTGTTTGGAATTAGGTGAACTCCCGTTTTTAACAGATTTTATACCATACATAGATACTAATTATACATACTTACTTAAAACTACGCTCCATTAACGGCTTGCAATGTAGTGTATTTTGCACTAGTGCGAAAATGTGCGTATGCCAGCTCCGCCATAATTTAGCCACCGTAGGCGTGGACTTGCGGACGACGAGCAATGGGTAGTTCGTCGTCCAAACCGAGCCCGATTCGTCAAAGGCGCTTAACTGTAAGGGTCCAGCCTACTGTGGCCATGGGTTGATTTTAGAAAGGGAAACCCGTGGTCATGGAACGCAAAGGGCAAAGAAGGAACAGAGGTGTGGTTTTAGTCAGTAAAAGAATGACACGCCCTCGCGCTCTACCCTAGGGCGAGAGAAGTCATTGGATGATTTCCCACCTTAAACAAAAAGTTACCCCGCCATAATTTATTGTATTAGGCTGGTCGTCGGGCAGGTGGTCGCAAGGAAGGCTCCACCAAGGCGCAAGAAAAAAAAAATCCTGTAAAATATATTTTGTGTACCACGTTTTAGTTAAGTTAAAAAACAAAAAAAACTATGTTTTATAAACGTGCCTGCAATTGTCATTGGAATTTCTCGGCTCCAAATTGACCTCGCTTTCGGCTCGGGCGTGTATTCCACCTCGGCTCACTTTTATCGAAATATATTATTTTAAAATTCTCATCAGTCATGCTGAGGAAAAAACCTTTTGAAGATTTGCCGAACTTACTTTTGAATTACGACACCAGTGGCAACAAAATTAGAACTTAAAATCTAGCACAGACTTTGAGTAGACGTGATCGATATAATTACAAATGGCCAAAAGCGAAAAGGAGGCCATCTTGGGATTTATTTATCTTAAGAGCGCCCAACCCGAGATAAAAAAAGAAACCCAAGATACGTTTCCATACAGGTAATTAAGACGTTATTACTTACATATTTTCTCTAGATATTTAGGTATTTTGGAAAACAGATATCTTGTGGTTAGATATTATATAGGTTTCTGTTGAAATCAAAACATAAATTTGTGTAAAACTAATCCAGTAAAGACCTCTGAAAATCTGCTATTTTGCGTGAACTTTGGCCCTTCATAAGGTATTCATAATCATAAATGTAGGTACTCATAACTCATAAATTAAATAAAGTATACGAATAGAAACCTTGCACATTTAATCGAGATTCTGAATAACAATATTTTTTTTCCAAAAACTTTTAAGGTTTTTTTAAAACACGTATTTTCTGGAACAAGTTTTATGAATTATTCGAGTATAATAAATAATAATATAGCATAATCAGCCTTTTAATGTTCCCACTGCTGGGACTCAGGCCTCCTCTTTCTAGGAGAGGGAATTATTCGAGTAACTGACGGAATTACAGAATGCCAAGGGAGCGTTCAGGGATTATCAAATATTGCATCGGATTGCGTTAAATGAAACGACAAGTGTTGTGAAAGCTCCCACATTGAACTGCTTTAAAAATCGGTTGGACAGTCTAAACATCTCCAAACTATATATGAAACACACGCATCAGCTAATAGCTACTAAATAATCGTCTTACCAAATAATAATAATAACAAGCTTTATTAAAACCATGCTCACTTTGACACCCATATAAAAGCTGCTTATCAATCCATCAGCACAAGTCATCTATGGAAATGAAAATCTCACTTGATAATTATTATTTTTTTAGTGTGGGAAATCAGTAAATAACTTCTCCCGCTCTTGTTGGAGCGAGAGGGAATGTCAGACTTTTACTGACTAAAACTTGTGTTCCTTCGGTTGTTCTTTGCATTACTGGGTCGCACGGTGACTCTTTTGAACCATCCCACAATCTTAAGAGGCAGTATGAAGACCAAATAGATCACAACAAGATGTCAATATTTATCTTAGGATATGTTATGCTCTAAGTATGAATTGTAATTTATTTTCAACGATTTTCTCTTTGACTAGTCTTACTGTTCCATGCGGCATAGGCATGGTTATTTGGAGATTTGCATTCCTGCCGCTCAAAAACTCTAATTGAAGGACGTTTAGTGATCGATGACTTTATGAATCAACGAACGAATCGACGCAAACGAAACGATCGTAACTTGGCTAGGGGGGCTGTTGTCCCGATCCTGGGCCTAGAATAAAGGCAGAATTATGTTATTGATGTTAAAGCTTTCAGGGATATTTGTAAGCACCAATTCCTATAGGTCTTATGTAGAGCTTTTTGCGTCCAACGCCTCGAGTAGGCCACGCCTCCGAATCCTTTGTTCGACGTCATCTCAACGCTCAGTCACGTGGTCAGAACAAAGGAAACGGAGGCGTGGCCTACTCGAGGGCATTCGGCGCAAACGAAACGATCGTAACTTGGCTAGGGGGGCTGGAGTTCTATTTCCAAATATTTCCTTTTATAGGGCGACCCCCACAATTATCGCCCCTTTTCCCGATATAATTATATAGTCTTTCACAAAGTCCATTCATCATTTCTTTGGATTCCCCGATAAAATATTAACCAACCTTATTCAAAATCGCTGTGGCCAGTAAGTCCTCGTAAGTGGAACTCTCGATGGTCGGCGTGTGCGGCTCGGCAGCATATCTGGCGAGGGCTGGCAATGCCGCCGCTTCCTCCACCACCCTGGCGACCAGGCGTTTGAGCTGCACATGGGCGCCGCTCGCGCTGTGGCCCGATGGAGCGGGGGACGGTGACTGGCTGCGGGGTGCGGGGAGATCTGTGGAAAGTAGAAGAAGAAACTTGAGGATATGGTTTTCTTTATAATAAGAAGAAATAGGTACTAAGGTTATTAGGTGCAGATCACACGTGCTGGTCATTCCAACGTGCTGTGTGGATAAACACAATGCAAGGGGTTTATACTGGGATATCGCTTTTATTGCTGTCGATTTTATTTAGAAATATTTTAGATTTAGCATAGTAAAAAAAGCATTTATTTCAGGCAACCAATACCACCCATACAGCAATTACAAAACTGAACACACACATAAGGAAATACATTACACTATCAAACATAGCCAGCAACATGTCTGCTACAGCAGTGTCCGATATAAGGGCAATCAAATCTGCCGGCAATCATCGCCAAAATTGTATTGGAGCTGCCCCGCACCCTGCGCACCAAGGACGCGCACCGCTTGCCCATGGTAGTGTGAAAACAATCGGTGTGCGCTTCCGCAAACATGCCCGAGGCACTACAGAAGCGGGGCAGCCCCAATACCGCCCTGAACGCGTTATTGTATTGGATACGGAGGACACTGTAAAACGCCACCGACACAAGATGTACCTACCATAGAACAAGGAGTGCTGCTTATAAAATGGCTGTTTTAATTTTTTGTGAATAAATTATATTATAGTGAAAAATTCGGGGGTTGTGGTGTAATGTTATAAATGTTCCCTTGGGATAATATTCTGCTTTTTTTTTAATTGTTATAAACTAGCCCTTGACTGCGATCCCACCCGATGGTAAGTAGTGATGCAATCGTTGATGGTGAGGCGCACTAGTTTAATAAGAGCCTATTCACTCTAGCCTTGAAGACACCTAAATTATAAGTAATATTTATTTCTTTATAAGATACCCGCCTTTGTAGGTACTTTGTGTCGAATCATGAAGATTAAATAAATAAATATAAATACTAAAAAAAACATAACCATAAAAAGAAAAAACACCGAGTAAAATGCGTTCCAAATAAGAATAGGATCGACGCCATGTTGTGACGTCACGTCATACTGTCAAATCGCAAGAAATTGGGCAAAATTGAAGAACTCAGAGATGAGCAAAATTGAAGAACTGGATTCTGATTAAACTATTTTCGTTCACAGTTCGTAAATAAATTAAATTTTAAAATTTTCTTGTTTTATTCACCATAATAATTCTTCGATTTGACAGTATGACGTGACGTCACTACCTGCCAATCGATCCTATTCTTATTTGGAACGCATTGTGTGTAGAAGGATTTTTTGGTGGAAAATATCAAATAACGACGCTCTAGTTCGCAGCGAGAGGACGTGTCAAAATTTTACTGACCTTATAGGGCCACGGTATCTCTTTCAAAAATACCCGTGGCCGTAGCGGGCATCGGCCCTTTTGGGCCCCTACGGTTTTGCTAACATCCCTTTGAGGCGCGCGTGGAACACGACACACCGTCGACTACTTTGGTTCAGTATCAGACGGGCGAGCCCATTGCTCCTTGCAAATTACAGGGCTTTTAGGTAAAAGTCCGGAACGATGGTCCGGAGCGAGGAGGAGTGGCAGGCAGTCGCCTTCTTCTGCGAAGTAGTAATGCTAGCAAAGAAGGCGGCCGATCGCGTGAGGCAACGGTCCTCACGCCCCAACCGCCACCGGGATTCCGATCCCGATTTCCGGCCACCGTAGGCGCGGGCTTGCGGACGGCGAGCATGGGTAGTTCGCCGTCCGACCGTCCGGTAACCGTCCGGAACGAGCCCAAGTCGTCGACGGCGCGTACTGTTCCACGCTCGCCTCAAGGAGATGTCAGCAACTGTAAGGGCCCAGCAGGGTCGAAGCCTACTGGGGCCAAGGGTCTGATTCTGAAAGGAAGACTCGGTCCTGGTACGAAAGGCAATGAAGGAACAGGAGTGGGTTTTTAGTCAGTAAGTCTGACACTATCTCTCACTCCGCCCAAGAGCGCGGGATGTCATAAGATGATTTTCCCGCCGAAAAAAAAGGTAAAAGTCCGGAAATCGCTCTATAGATACAATCGGCGCCAATGCTACCATCCAAAAGATTGCACCTCTGTAAATAATTGACACGTAGTTTAATAACACTTGAGTGTATTGTATTCGATTATCAAAATTACTTGACCCGGATTTGATAATAATAGAATGACATTATACCTATACCTATAGATTACGTAAGTACTATTAATATCTACTGATATACAGTGGTGCAATGTCTATGTTCATTAAGATGATAAAAATTATGTAAATTTAAGCGTTGGTATATAGGCAATAGCGTAATCTATAATATATAAAAGGAGAAACTAACTGACTGACATATCAACGCACAGCCGACACTACTGGGACTAGGAACATGAAATTATGTATAAGACTTCCGTTTATGACGTAGGCGAACACTAAGAAGAGGTTTCTGGAAATTCAACATTTACGGGGATGAAAAGGGGAATTTCGTTTGTATGCGAAATCTCATTCCGTGTACCAATATACTTGAAAGTTAGCACAAATAGTAACTTAGGTAAATAATAATGGTTGTCATTATTCGTTTTCAGAACTACCTCCAATAGAACAATTTTTTTTTTTTTTTAAATTCATATAAACCAGTGCTTGACTGCGATCCCACCTGATGGTAAGCAGCGATGCAATCATTGATGGTGAGGCGCACTAGTTTATTAAGAGCCTATTCACTCTAGCCTTGAGAGGTTTTAAAGATTGTATGGAGGATTCTTATTTGGTATAAATTCTATTAAATAATATAGACTGACATTATTAGTTTTTTTAAAACTACCCAAAAAATACGGTTTAAGGAGTGTTAAGGTAGAACTATATTGGGCACACGTGGACCACATCCACCGATCTGGGCGCGTCGGTCTCCATACATTTTATATGGCAACTAGGCTTGTAAAGCTACATTAAATCCACGCCACGCGACGCCACGCAACGCGACTCTACGTACAAATCAGGCGTGGCCCACGTGTGCGTCGGTCTAATGTATATGTAGTTCCGCTTTAAAGTTTTTACGAAAATATATTCTCGCGATCGAAGTCGCTGACTTAGTACTAGTTATTTATATTGCTTCTAAAATATGTCGAACATAATTAAACTTGTTACCTTCTTGTTAAAAAACAAGCTTCAATTAAAGTCAATACAAGTTTGTACTGATTTTCAAGGTGAATTAAGTTTATTAAAATATTTCCTTGGGTCATGTGGACGTGCGTAACGGCCTGTTTATGACTTCGGTCATGGCGAGTGGCGCGGCAAGCGGGGCGGCATCGGTACGCGGGTGCGCGACGCTATGAGCGGCGTCTCGTGGCGTGCTTCAAACATTTTCATACTTTTGATCTTACCGCTCGCCGCGCCGCCCCGCGCTTAGCATCCGCTCACAGGCGGCAAGGTCGTGGACGGGCCGTTAAGGTTACACTAGATTCCATAGAAGTTGTTGGATTATGATTATAAAACGTCAGTACGTAGTAAAAATCAAATTCGTGCATCCATGTTATGTTTGAATAACTTATGATTGAGTATGTTATCTGTTTAGATTTACCCACATTTTGTCTTATTTTTTTTTATTTTCCTTCCTATCTTGTTTTGTTATTTTACAGACGTAAGTAGATACTTACATCTGTGCGCTCTAATTATTAATTTTAGTTTTAAATATTGTTTCTCATTATGTGAATTTTGTATGCATTTCTTTATGAGAAATAAAGTTGTAAAAAACCATAATGCAGAAAGCAACTGGTTAATTTACTTTTAATCGATTTCAAAAACGACGGAGGTTCTCAATTCCTCGGAATCTTTTATGTTTCCTGATTATTCGAAGACGCCTAGACCAATTTGGAAAATTCTTGTTGGTTTGAAAGGGTATAACTTCCCAGATGGTCCCATGGTCATCAGGGTCAGGATCTAACGTTGGGAACCTAGAGATATCGAGGAAACTCTTTAAAAATTTTTATGCACATGTGCGCCGTGCGTCGTGTGTATGCATGGCCCATGCCCATAGACTTAAGTTTCTGTAAAATTGTTATCTACTATTTTGGTGTAGGAATAAAGGTTATTCTATATTCTACAGGTATAGGTACCTTACTATAGAACTTGTACACTATTTAGGTTTAGCTAAGTAAGAGCTAAAAAGTGTATAAAGTAGATAATTGACCGTTTTTCAAAAAAATACCCACTTCAATACCAAAGATACTAAAAAGTGCAAGATAACTTTCATTTCAGAAATCGGTATTTCTGGTTTTGTTTCTTTGTAATTAAATTTCTTTTTTGTCAGAGTAACAAAAGTACCAACCTAACGGAAAACATTTTATTTTGAAAATAAATCATGGCTGATAGATTTCAATTCAATAAGTTCAATTAATAAATTAATGTACAAATATTTATCATAGAACAGGCTTTTAGAGTGATGTCAGTATCCATTAGTAGTTATTGAGATGGAAAAATACGAAATTAAAGACACAAAAAGCATGGTAATTTTTCAAAGTAATGTTTTTGTCAAAGTTCGAAGTACACTGAACTCTTTTTTAATATATACCTGTCTGTTATTTTTTTTAGGGTTCCGTACCCAAAGGGTAAAAACGGGACCCTATTGCTAAGATTCCGCTGTCAGGCACCAGGTTGTATCTCATGAACCGTGATAGCTATATACGAGTATATACCATCGATATATGGTGGACATCCCACCCATTATGTAAAAAGCGTTTTCGGAACACATTCATAATGCGTACAGCTAAGGAGTGGAATTCCCTGCCGGAGTCTGTGTTTCCTGATAGCTATAACCTAGGGGTCTTTAAGTCAAGAGTGATTAGGTTGCTTCTAGGCAAGCGTGCTCCATCGTCGGTCACATCATCGCTTACCATCAGGTGAGATAATGGTCAAACGCGAGCCTATTAATATTAAAAAAAAAGCTAGACAGATGAAATTTTCACACATGATGCATTTATTATTGCCGCTTTAACAATAAATACACTGCTACTATAAAAACAGAATAAAATAAATATTTAAGTGGGGCTGTCATACAACAAACGTGATTTTTTTGCCTTTGCTACGGACGTTACGGAACCCTTCGTGAGCGAGTCCGACTCGCACTTGGCTAGTTTTTTTATAAGTAGGGACCTCGTTATTTAATTAATTAAGAAGTTACAGTCATTTACAAAATAACTGTAAAAATATTGGTACTTTGATTGTCATTCAAATACTAACTGCAGTCTTTACTGCGTCAACTAGCATTCTTATTATATTACTATTATTAATATCTACATAATTTTAGTTCAAATTTATTTCATCACCACTGCTCTCAAAACGGTGAAGGAAAACATTGTGAGGAAACCGGCATGTCCTAGAACCATAACTTCGAAGACATGTGACATCCACTAACCCGCACTGGGCCCGCGTGGTGGATTACGGCCCATTCCCTCTCCTAGAGAGGAGGCCTGAGTCCCAACAGTGGAAACATTATAAGGCCGACTATACTATTCTATGCTAATTTTAGTTCTGGAAACTAGTTTTTTTACCTTAGACGAAGTTTACATCACTTGAAAGTATTTAATAGCATAGGTAAGACCAATTTTAAGATTCTGTTACCATGAGGATAAAAAATCAATTAACGCGGAACTCAACACAAATAATTATTCACGAAATAATTATTTTAATAATTATAATTACTTTGCTAATGTCTCAACAGGTTTTACGATCGTGTAATCTCTGCATTTATTAGTTTTTTTTTTTAATTTATGATCCATGAGAACTGAGATCATTCTAGTCTGACTTGACATGCAAAAACAATAGGATTTTTTTCGCTATTCACAGCTTAAACGGCTTCCTGTCTTGGCTAAAATATTTCTATGTGAATATCTTGAATAATGATTATGTCTTACGAAGCTTAAAATTAAGGTATGCTATTTACCCAGGGGGCCAACTCTGCTATTTTTATAAATTCGTCATTCAAACACGATCCCATTGTCATTTTGCTAAAAGTTCGTAATCTGCTAATTCATAATGATCGATCATTGATCGGTCAATGGTCGCGTAATAGAGTTGTGGTAGAATGACAATATCGAGCTTATTAAAAGCATTGACTGCACAATGACGTTCTAATGGTAGGTCACTGATCAAAGGAACTGTCAAAATTTTAGCAGATTACCGCATACGTCAGATATTCATTTGTCAGCATGTACGAGTACCTACGAGATTACCATTATATGCCACTTCTTTCAATGGAGTGTCAGTGGTTGACCATTGGAAAGTTCCGCCATTATATTAGTAGATTACCAAACTTAGCAGAATCAACAATTATGAAATCAATGATAGACCATTCTGACGCTATTGTAATAGCAGACTTGAGGCCCAGAGGTTTTGCTGTAAGAAAAATGAAATTCTGGGTTAAGCTTGTTTTTGTGCATTAACTATCCTTTGTAGGTATTTATATTTAGTTAATTTTACAAATCAACAATTATGAATTGTCGACCGCATGAATAACAATTCTCCAGAAATTACACAAATTGCTAATTGTGATGTGGTGCAATCATACATTTATCTGGGGGCCTTAATTACGAACAACGGTGGATGTATCGATGAAGTGAAGAGGCGTATGGCAATTTCCAGGTCTGCGATGGACAAGTTGAGGAAAATATGGAGGAATCGCAACATATATAGAGCCACAAAAATCCGGCTAGTTCGGGCACTTGTATTCCCCATATTCTTGTACGTCGCAGAAACGTGGACCTTACGGGAAATAGAGAAAAAGAAGATAGACGCCCTAGAGATGTGGTGCTGGAGGAGAATGCTCGGAGTATCGTGGACTGAATTCCGTACCAACGAGTCTATACTTCGGGAACTCGGCATCAAGCAGCGTTTATCATCTTTGGTACAGTCTCGTATTCTCACCTTTTTTGGTCACGTATGCCGCAGAGGGGAAGTGGCTATTGAGCGACTTGTAGTTCAGGGAAGGGTTGAGGGTGTCAGGCCACGAGGAAGGTCGCCTATGAGGTGGACTGACCAGATTAAAGCGGCAGTAATCGGCTCATCATCACTGCACGAATGCACGAGGAAGGCGGCCATCAGAGAGGAGTGGCGGCGTGTTGTGAAGCTTGCCACCAACACCTGAAGTGATGACCACGACCACTCTGTCAAGAGTGATATCGACAAAGAAGAAGAAGAAGAATTTAACAAATAATGTAAACACATTATAATAATAAACAGAAAATAATAATGAAACAGAAATAAATAGGTAAAAGGCGTTGCTTAGTTTTGTAAAAATTTCTTCCCGCATACCTGCAAAATGAGAGTTGGAAAAATGAGATCAAAGATGACAGAATACCATAGGGGTCACCGGGGATTTTCTGAAAAGGAAACCCATGGTTTTTTTTTTAATTGATATAAACCAGTGCTTGACTGCGATCCCACCTGATGGTAAGCAGTGATGCAAACATTTATGGTGAGGTGCACTAGTTTATTAAGAGCCTATTCACTCTAGCCTTGAAGGCACCTAAATTATAGTTGGACGGGAAAAGACCGCAGCAGGCAAATTGTTCCAGTCCTTCGATGTACGCGGTATAAACGACGAAGCGAAACGCTTAGTCCGGACCGTTGAAGTTTCAACAACGTAAGTGGTCCTAAAAAGAACATCGAACATCTAACTCTAAAAAACAAAAAGTTATTTCGTGAGTGCCGGGATGCTGCCAAAAAATATAACTACAAGTTTTTATGGGTCAAAAATGGAACTATCCTCGTTCGTGAAAAGGAGGGATCTAAATCATTTGCCATCAGATCTCTACAAGACGTCGCCAAGATCAAGACTGTTTCCGGCACTGAAATTCGTCAATCATGATCATGACAAATCATTGCATGAGAGGGACTGTTTGTTCGTAACAAATTTTGTGGCTGAATTAACATTAAACTTGCCTTTTTTATGTTTCGTATGTGTACTTTATGTGAGAGAGAAATCCTTCATTGATATTATATTAAGGTTTACAGGTTTGATTTACTTATTTCTGAACGTATACAGTGTAAAAACGAATAGTCATTTTTGTATTATAATTGTTATTTCCCTTTATATTCATTACTATTTTAGTCTTAAGTATCCAAGCGTAAAATATACTAATTTGAAATGTTTGTTATATTTGCGCTATCTGAATATTCAGCATTTGGAACATTTTTATAATTGCTCAGTTTTTCCTTTTTATGGTGATAGTTTACTGCGATTTGAGTATTTCTGGCATATTCGTGTGTTTATTTTTTGCTACAATATTGTATTATTCTTAAACGAATTGAAATTCTGTTTCCGTTCGTCATCTTTTTGCTATTGTAAAATTATCAGGCGTAGCGCTGGCAGTAAGATATACTGTAAATATTTGTTTATACAATGCTTGATAACTTAGTTATATACTACCAAAATTGTAGGGGAACACGCACTAAACTTCATGTTTTGTATATGAGTATTTTATCGAATTGTTATGATGTTATTGTACTTACGGAAACTTGGTTGACGCCAGAAATATTTGACAATGAGTTTATTGACAACCGTTACGAAGTATATCGCTGTGATCGTGATCGAACAGCCACTAATAAGAAGGATGGAGGTGGTGTCTTGGTTGCAGTCCTAAAGGGTTTGCACTCGGTTAGAATTTTTCCTAGTTCAACGTTGGAATCTAACATAGAATTTGTCTTTTTAAGAATTCCTAATGCTACCAGAGGGAAAGCTCAATTTATTGGTGCTTCTTATATACCACCAAGAACATCGGAATATGTGTATGTTCAGTATTTCGATTTGGTTCAAAACTTACTCGGCGACGCTAACATAGAATATTTTTATTTATTAGGTGATTATAATCTGCCTGAAATTGACTGGGTTCCTTCTGAAAATAGCACATTACCATTATCGGGTTTGATTTGTAGTGGCAATTCCCCAGTCTGTGGCCATCTGGGAGTATTTATGTCCTGCCTTAATGCTTGTCAGTATAATAATATTAAGAACCACGGTGGAAGAATATTAGATTTGGCCATAAGCAACTATGAATTGTCTGTGTCTCCTCCCCCTAATCTTTTATTGCAGCTTGACAATCACCATCCGCCATTTTGTACACAAGTCCCATTTAGGTCAACACATGCACATATGACCCGAAAATCAATAAAAAAACATAACTATTGTAGGGCTGACTATGGTAAGATAAATGAGGAATTGAGTAACGTAAATTGGAACGAGAGAATCGGGTTGAATAAATCAATAGATGATGCACTGAATGAGTTTTATAATATTATTTTTAATCTTATTAAGCAATATGTCCCACTTATTAATTCTAAGACCACTAAATTCCCGGTTTGGTTTTCATCGTCTCTCATCCATATATACAAAAATAAAAATAAGGCTTGGGTTAAATGGAAGATGTATAATAATATCTCAGATTATGAACAGTTTTCCTTGTACAGATCGAGATTTCACACCGAATGTAAAAACTGTTATAGTGAATATATTAACTTTGTTGAAGATGGCATTCGCAAAAATGTCAAATATTTCTGGAAATATGTTGCCAACCGTAAGGCTTCTACTGGCATCCCTTCAGAAATGAAATACCAGAATCAGACCGCTAATGATCCTGAAAAAATATGCAATCTCTTTTCAAATTTCTTTGAATCTGTTTATGAACGATCGTCTTCCAACGATACGTCATGTCAGAATGTGGAATTATCAGAGGACTGTTCTATTATAAGTAAGATAGAATTCAGTGTGGATGAGGTCTTAAGGGCGCTCAAGTCTTTGGATTCAACCAAGGGACCAGGACCTGATGGCCTTCCCGTCGCTTTTCTTAAAGCGACTGCCGAAAATATATCAATTCCAGTGCAAATTTTATTCAATAAATCACTGATGCAAGGAACTTTTCCCGAAGCATGGAAAACTGCCAATATTACACCAGTCCATAAATCCGGATCCAAACAAAATGTGGAGAATTATCGTCCTATATCTATTTTGTCCGTACTACCAAAGCTTCTAGAAAGATTAGTCCACAGTAGAATATATCCAGTGCTTCACAATAGCATTATCCAACAACAACATGGATTTGTTAAAAAACGCTCAACCACAACCAACTTGGTAGCCTTTGTCGATTATTTATTTAATAATATGGATTCTCGTACTCAAGTGGATGTCATATATACTGACTTTCGGAAAGCATTTGACAAAGTAGACCATAATTTGCTTTTGACTAAAATCTCCTTTAACGGCATACGTGGAGATCTATTGCGTTGGTTTTCCTCTTATGTCAAAAACAGAACTCAGAGAGTAGTTATTAATGGTTTTCATTCTTCTACTATTCATGTCACTTCTGGGGTGCCACAGGGCTCAATCCTGGGCCCTCTTTTGTTTATTATGTTTATAAACGATATAAAAACGTGCCTCAAAAACACAAAACTATTACTCTATGCAGATGATCTAAAGATTTATAGACCAATAAAAAATCTGCAGGACTGTAGATTACTGCAAGAAGATTTAGATCGTTTCACTGATTATTGCTTAAGTAATAAACTACAACTCAGCATATCTAAGTGTTGCTGTATCAGCTTTACAAAAAATAAGAATGTCGTGAAATACTCATATACACTAGACGGAACTGTATTGATGAGGGTGCGCCTAGTTCGGGATCTCGGGGTTCTTCTGGATGAAAAACTTCACCTTGATGCTCACGTGGATCACATTGTAAATAACGCATTTCGGATGTACGGTTTTGTAATGAGATCTGCTAGAGATTTTGTGCGGCCCTCAACTTTCTTGTACCTGTACAAGTCTTTGATTAGATCACAGTTAGAATATGCAGTGTGTGTGTGGAATCCCTTTTATAATAAATACTCAGAGTGTATAGAAAAAGTTCAAAGAAAATTTCTAAAAGCCATGCATTTCAGATGCTTTCGCAATTACATACCATATAATGATTTACTTAAGAAATATAATTTGCAAAATTTGAAAACTAGACGCACTCTCCTAGAGACAGTATTTTTGTTCGATCTTTGTGATAATGTGTATGACTGTATTGACATACGAAATAAAATAAGTTACACAGTGCCTAGAACTACAGTGTGTCGCGGGGTGCGTATGCGACCTGTGTTTGCAGTCACCTCCTGCCGCACTAACGCGGGCCTGCGTGCGCCTCTGCGCAGACTGGCTAGCAACTACAATGAATTCTTTTGCCACATAGACATGTTTGCCCTTTCCGCCGCCCAATTTAAAAGAAAAGTCATGGAAACTCTCACCAAATAATTGAAGGTTAACTAATTCTAATTATTATTGTTCTTTTCTGACAAAAAATCTGTTTTCATTTAATTATTGATACCTATTATTTCATTTATTATTAATGTTGTTACTATTGTTATTATTTTTAATTTAATTTATTTTTTTTAAATATTATTGTTATTATAATTATTTAATTAATTGCATGATGGTTTTAAAAATATTTTTTTTCAATTATATTCTGTGGAAAATGCTGTGGGTTACATATTGAACCACCTTCTATTACTGTTTCATACTATGTAATTCATAATGTGTAACTGTTTATTTTCCCAAATAAATAAAATAAAATAAAATAAAATAAAATAAAAAGCAACTGCAAAGGGTAACTGAACGACACAGGTGTGGTTTAGTCAGTAAAGGTCTGACACGCCCTCTCGCTCTACCCTAGAGCAGGAGAAGTTACTGGATGATTTCCCACCTCGAAAAAAAGTGTAATCGGAAATATAAGTACAATATGGAGAACAATGTCCACTTGGGTAGTTTTGTAACTTCAAAATTAATCTTGCGAAATCTTTACTCGGAGTAAACTAATCATTTATAGGTAAGAAGGCTCAACATAAACTACCATCGCATTGAAATATTCTATAATTTAAGATTTATCTTCAATCCTTGAATGTCATCATCATCATCATCATTTCAGCCGAAAGACGTCCACTGCTGGACATAGGCCTTCCCCAAGTGTCGCCACACTGAACGGTCCTGTGCGTCTCGAATCCATCGGACTCCCGCAACCGTTACCAAGAAACCGGAATCCGCATCCTTGAATGTATCTTGAACAAATATTTATTGTAAAGCTTCTGAGAAACGAAACGATGCAAGAGTTTTTAAGATGTGACTGGTTTCCGTATCCGTTGTTCAGGTAGATTGGCTATTATATTATTACATTGGCTATTATATTATTACATTGGCTATTATATTATTACATTGGCTAATATATTATCATTTTCGCTACTATATTGGCTTCAGGTATGTACCATCTATCTGTGCCACGCATAGTGCGTAACGTCTAGTCGCATTAGGAGTTCAAAGCTAATGCATCTTCCAATTTAATAACGATTTAGTAGTTTTCCAAGGAAAACAAACATATGGTGAGGGAATATTTTGATCCATTTTTATGCTTTACGTAAGTGTAGTATATGTTTAAAGTTTTTGGGATTTTTCCAGCAACAACATATTATAAATCGAAAGGAAATTTTATACAACTAAATCTACTCGTATAGGTATGTATAAAAGAAAGTCGTGTTAGTTATACTATTTATAACTCAAGAACGGCTGAACCGATTTGAAAATTGGTGGGGAGGTAGCTAAGAACCAGAAGACGGACATAGGAAACTTTTTATCTCGTAGAGTAGGGTAGAGCAGGGTAGAGTAGGGTAGAGTGGAGTAGAGTTGGGTAGAGTAGAATATGGTAGTCAGTTGACGGGAGCGAAGCCGCGGGCAAAAGCTAGTGAAATATAAAAAACAAATGGTTTATTTTTGAAGTGGAAAACTGGGAAATCATCAAATGACTTCTCACGCCCTAGGTTTGAGCATGAGGGCGTGTCAGACTTTTACTGACTAAAACCACACTAGTGTCTTTCAGTTACACTTGTGTTCTAGAACCACGAGTTTCCTTTTCAGAAATTCCCCGTGGCCGGCATCGGCCGTCCTGGGCCCCTACGGTTTTGCTGCGTATTTTTTCCATAAATATACGTTTACCTCAATAAGCCTCATTTTATTTTCCCTACAGATAGGTACTAAAGTTTTACATGGTTTATTTTCGCAGCAGTTCTGATCTTGCAGGTCGCACAGGTGCGTAGGTGCGTATTCTATGATTCACGTAAATAAATACAATTACCAAACCTTAATAACAAGTCTGGCCACGATAATATTCCACTTCAGTATGTATGTATGTATGTATTATTACTAATTATTATCGTTGTTTACTCAGGTTCAATACGGTGGAACGGAGTTATTCATAATTATCCATAAAATGACGCAAATAATTTGAATGTTTAGGTATATACGGTAAAACTGACGATATTTGGTAAATATTTGAATTTTTTAACAACATAATTAAAATTAGTACAATAGGATAGGATGAATTTTCATCTCTTTCGTGATTTTATATGTTTTTAATTTATGATAAGCTAGGCTGTATTTATATCTGAGCTGGAATTGGCATATGGATCTTTACTTTTCTAGTGTGGTCCTTAAAATTGCTGTTTTTTGTTTGAGGTTAAAAATAAATAGTTTACGTGTCAAATTACTTTTAGTGGCAAAATCTCTCATTGTGATAATCGCAGACACTTTTTACATCCATAATAAATAATAATAAATCATTTATTTTCAGGCATCTTGGTCCATAGATAAATACCTTACAGACTAACATATTATTATATAAAGTAAATTAAATACAATTTATTGATTATTGATGACCGGCCTGTTGGTCTAGTGGTTAGTGATCCTGACTGCTATGCCGGAGGTCGTGGGTTCGATTCCCACCCAGAACAAACGTTTGTGTGATGAGCACGATCATTTGTTCTGTGTCTGTGTGTAATTTATCTATAATATGTATATATTTAGAAATATATAAGTATGTTTATCAGTCGTCTAGTATTCATAACACAAGCTCTGCTTAGCTTGAGACTAGACGGCGTTGTGTGATAGTTGTGGAATATTATATTATTATTGTTAATAAATAAGACTTATGACTATGTCAGTAACACTTCACACTGCACTTGTTCACTTTGTGCTAATAATAATAAAACGCCCAACACCATGTTGCACCCACGAGCACCCTAGTACGGCCCTGTGTCACATCCTCACAGATACAACATCTGCTAAGTGCAACACTTCGCACTCGAGTGACAACATGTCATGTTAGGTCACTCGCCAAACAACCACGCAATATGTAACGAGTGTTTGATTTATTGCAATAGGTATTTGTTTACCTATGTATATACTTGCTTCACATGACATATTATCTTTATGGTAGACTAGCTTCTTTCTACCAGCGGCTTCGCCTGCGTAAACCAATCAAAGAGAGAGAAAGAATCAAAGAAAGAGAAAAAAAATCAAAGAGAAAAAAAAAATCAAAGAAAAAATAAACAAAAAAAAGAACCAAAGAAGAACAAGATCAAGAAGAATCAAAGAGGGAGTTGTGTCTTTCAATACAAACTTTAGACACCCCGTTTTATCCCCTTATGGACTGAATTTTGGAAAATCGTTTCTTAGTGCTCGCCTACGTCATAAAAGGAAGCCTTGTGCAATTTCACGCTCCTAGGCCCTGTAGTTTCGGCTGTGCGTTGATAATAATATGTCAGTCAGCCAGTTTTTCCTTTCATATAAGTATTATAGATTACGCTATTGTCTATATACCTACGCTTAAATTTACATAATTTTTATCATCATAATGAACATAGACATTGCACCACCACTAAATTGCCGTTTTTTAAAACGAGTGCATCGAGACAAGTAGGTAGGTACACAAACACTACAATTTTTTTTTTTTTTTTTTTTTTTTTTTTTTTTTTTTTTTTTTTTTTTTTTTTCGGTGGGAAAATCATCTTATGACATCCCCCGCCCTTGGGCGGGGCGGGAGATAGTGTCAGACTTTTACTGACTAAAAACCCACTCCTGTTCCTTCATTGCCTTTCGTACCAGGGCCGAGTCTTCCTTTCAGAATCAGACCCTTGGCCCCAGTAGGCTTCGACCCTGCTAGGCCTCTACAGTTGCTGACATCTCCTTGAGGCGCGCGTGGAACAGCACGCGCCGTCGACGACTTGGGCTCGGTCCGGACGGTTACCGGACGGTCGGAAGGCGAGCCACCCATAGCTCGCCGTCCGCAAGCCCGCGCCTACGATGGCCGGAAATCGGGATCGGAATCCCGGCGGCGATTGGGGCGTGAGGACCGTTGCCTCACGCGATCGGCCGCCTCCTTTGCTAGCATTACTGCTTCGCAGAAGGACAAACACTACAATAGGATTCCGTATTTTGGTCTTCCGGTTCACACATCCCAGCACTGCTAAAGAAAGGAACTCATTTCTACTCCGATACTATAACAGTTAATGACGGAAAGGTGTCAAGTAGTGCGTAAGTGCCGCCTCCTGATCGCTATCTGCCATTCAAATACGATGTAAAGATTAAATCAACGACATAGGCTTTTATGTTCGTTGGTTATCTATAGTACGAATCGCACACGCTATTCAAGGCGCGTGCTACCAAGTGTAAATATAATATAAATGTAATAACGGAGAAGTTAGACAAACATAGATTGTGTATACAATTTTAAAATTTAGTAGCTTCTGACAGCGACTTCGCCCGTGTGGTATTAGTAGATAGGTCTCCCATTATAAGTTATAGCCCATGTGTTAATCCAAGATATAAGCTATCCAGGCCCCCTAGCCAAGTTACAACCGTTTCGTTTCGATTCTCTTTTCGTCGATCGCCTCGAGTAGCCCACGCCTCCGACACAGTATAGATATATGGAACAGTACGGAAACTACCTACAAATGTTCGAAACGGCTCACTCACACAAACATACGCATCAACGAGATTCCTAAGCGGCATTCGCTACTGACAGGACCGAGAGAAACGCTTAGGAGTCTCGTCGATGCGTATGTTTGTGTGAGTGTGCCGTTTCGAATATTTGTAGGTAGTTTCCGTAATGTTCCATATATCTATACTGAGCCTCCGATTCCTTTATTCTGACGTCATCTCAATGCTCAGTCACGTGGTCAGAACAAATGAATAGAAGGCGTGGCCGACTCGAGGCGATTAACGAAAAGAGAATCGAAACGAAACGGTTGTAACTTGGCTAGGGGGGCAGGTAACAAATGTCATTGAAATCCTTTCAGTTATTTTAGCGTGAAAGAGTGACAAACGTACATATTATTTTCTCAAAATTTTTACCTTTATACTTAATATTAGCGTGATTACATACACATACTTAATGGTAGAGGTTTTACTCGTGTGAAAGTAAAAAAATATCTCAAGGAAACATACTTTCGGGATAAAATATCTTATATAATATTCCAGGATAGGCTCCCGTGGATCGTAGGGTAATTTTATATAGCCTTCCTCGATAAATGTGTTATCTGTCCCTAAAATATTTTGTCAACTCGAACCAGGAGTTCCTGTGATTAGCACGTTAAAACAAACCGACTCTTCTGCTTTATAGTATTTAAAAAAAAAAACATTTATTTATGTCTCGCACAGGACAAATAACAATAAAATTAAATGTAACTAAGTACATACCTATAATCTAACTGTTGTTGGTTCTATCTATTGTTAGTCCTTTTCTTATATTTATTGGTACAATGCGTTCCAAATAAGAATAGGATCGATTGCCAGGTAGTGACGTCACGTCATACTGTCAAATCGAAGAATTATTATGGTGAGCAAAACAAGAAAATTTTAAAATTTAATTTATTTACGAACTGTGAACGAAAATAGTTTAATCAGAATCCAGTTCTTCAATTTTGCTCATCTCTGAGTTCTTCAATTTTGCCCAATTTCTTGCGATTTGACAGTATGACGTGACGTCACAACATGGCAATCGATCCTATTCTTATTTGGAACGCGTTGTACTTATTCGAAGAGCCTTCTACACCACCGCCTTATTTCTACTTAGTGGTTTACTGCTTAGCTCCTACTGTAATTCATTATGGTGTAAAATAAACAGTATATCGTTACCGGCCAGACCCCATTTTAAGATGTTGAACTAGTTTCGCCTAGGCCAAATCAGCTCTCACTACACGCGCGGAGCCCGCCTGGTGGGCCTCCTATTTCTGGATGGTTATAAAAAAAACCCATTAAGGCTCAGGTAGGAGCTCTGCTCCGTTCCCGGCTTAGCCTACTAACCTAACCTATCCGTGTCTGGGTGTCCTATTATTCCGAGCTCGCTCTTGGACTGATATCGCGGGTTTGATCTCCTAGGCGAAACTGGTTCATTCTTAAATCGGGTTTGGCCAGTAACATATCTACCTATGTCCCTTTAAAAAATGGTCAATCAAACAGTTACCAACAACGGTCTTTAAAAACATCTACTTTTTAACCGACTTCAAAAAAAAGGAGAAGGTTATCAATTCGGTTGTATTTTTTTTTTTATCATTATAATTTTTTTTTTTTTATGTTTGTTACCTCAGAACTCCGTCGTTTATGGACCGATTTGCAAAATTTTTTTTTTCCCTTTATAGGATATGCTTCCAGATTGGTCCCATATTTTCAAAATCCAGTTCTGATGATGGAATCCATGAGGAATCGAGGGAACTCCTCAAAAATTATAGGCAACCCTATGGTAATTTTAGTATTTTCATCAAGAACTTAAGCATTTACAGTCAAAAAGTAACATTTGATGAAGTGGAACTGATGAAGAAGACCAGAAATGGTCAACGGAACTTCATACTCAAATAGATATCACAATGAAGATATACATAGTTAAGCGACTATGGCAATACAAATAAATGAATGATTCTGAATAGTTACGTTGAAAATGGTATCATCGAAGTGATCTGATGATGATGATGGAGCCGGAAGGTAGGCACTGGAACTCCGTAATTAATCAATGTAACCTAGCCGGTTTGGACTTATTAGAATTGTCATGAGATGCACTTTGGCTATAAGGTACTATCAAACTGATCTGATGATGGAGCCAGAAGGTAGGCACAGGAACTCCGTAATTAATCAATGTATCCTAGCCGTGTTTGGGCTTATTAGAATTGTTGTGAGATGCTCTTTGGCTATAAGGTACTATCGAACTGATCTGATGATGGAGCCGGAAGGAGGAAGGTAGACACAGGAACTTTATAATAAAACAATGTAACCTAGCAGTATTTGGGTTAATTGGAATTGTCATGAGAAATAGGCACTCTGTTTATAAGTGTATCGCAACAAAAAAGTGTGAAATAAAAACTTTTTACAAAAAAAAAAATAACCGACTTCACTAAAAAAAAAACACTAAAAGGATCCAAATAACTTTAATTTCGGAAGTCGGTGTTAAATAAGAAACAAACAATACAGAGAAACACCGACTTCTGAAATTAAAGTTATTTTGATCCTTTTAGTGTTTTTTTTTAGTGAAGTCGGTTATTTTTTTTTTTGTAAAAAGTTTTAAGAAAACCTTTTGAGCTACACACTATAATTAGCAGTTGATTGATTGATAGAACTGATAATGTACATCAGTCTGTCATACACATAACACGTGCTTGTATTTATCATTAAAGTGCAAAGTCTTCATATAAGGAGAGGTTACCAGCCGACCTCGACATGAACGAAATAAAAATGGCAGACAATAGCCACAAAATGGCGGATTTAATGATAAAACAAGGTAATTAACGTTGGGGTCAGGCAGATTTCGAGATAATATGCGTCCGAGAAGTGGCTGAAATGGTAAGGCACATGTAACAACATAATTATATGAAATTAAGAATAATAAAGTACATTAATCATGAAGTTTATGGTCTAACGTATTAGCAAAGATTTTATGTTCTGAAATACAATGATTACTTGAATTTATAATTTTAGTTTATGACGTTTTCATGAGCCATCTTATTCTTGAACTAATTAATTTACTAGTGGTATTATTTACTGTTGCATTTAGAGTGAACGAAATATGGGAGTCGATATCTTAACAGGTAGATATCTCAAAATTGTTTGATTATTAGAGTTTAGGACCTAGATCATGGAGTTACATCTGTGTAAGCATAAGCACAGTCAGCTTTATAATGTTCCCACTGCTGGGACTCAGGCGTCCTCTCTAGGAGTGAGAATGGGCGGTAAACTCTCTCTTAACTTCACAGGCCTAATACGGGTTGGTGGATTTCACATGTCTTCGGAGTTTTTCACGAAACTGAAACTAGCAGCTAGCAGCTAGCGGCCGCCAGGGACGGATCTTGTGAAAAGGGCCCTAGGCAACAAAATATTTATAAAGTAAATGTCATCTAAAATTGATAAATTTACGAAGATGAGAAGAAAGATTACACAGATTACACTTTAATAAAATTCTACCTTAAAAATTTTGAACTGGAATTTTAAATCGAATATTTTAACTTCGATTCTAAATACTCGAATCTGTCCAAACTCGGTCCAACGTCCACATAGAGCGTCATTGAGCTCTGATATTATTTTCAAGAGTGATACTCAATCCCTTAATTTTTTTTTAAATTTATTAATTTATGAATTTGGATTTTTATAATAACTCTTCTGTAACTTTAGTTCTGAACACTCGAATCTGTTCAAACTTAGTTCAACGTCTACTTGGAGTGTCCTTGAGGTCTGATATTATTTTCAAGAGGGATACTCAATTCCTTCTATTTTTTTTAAATTTATTAATTTATGAATTTGTATTTTTATGATAACTCTTCTGTAACTTTAGTCCTGAACACTCGAATCGATCCAAACTCGGTCCAACGTCTATTTAGAGTGTTATTGAGCTCTGATATTGTTTTCAAGAGGGATACTCAACCCCTTCTATTTTTTTATAATTTATTATTTTACGAATTTTTTACTTTTATCAGAACTCTTCTGTAACTTTAGTTCTGAACACTCGAATCGGTTCAAACTTAGTTCAACGTCTACTTGGAGTGTCCTTAAGGTCTAATATTATTTGCAAGAGGGATACTCAACCCCTTCTATTTTTTTATAATTTATTATTTTACGAATTTTGACATTTATCATAACTCTTCTGTAACTTTAGTTCTGAACACTCGAATCTGTTCAAACTTAGTTCAACGTCTACTTGGAGTGTCCTTGAGGTCTGATATTATTTTCAAGAGGGATACTCAATTCCTTCTATTTTTTTTAAAATTTATTAATTTATGAATTTGTATTTTTATGATAACTCTTCTGTAACTTTAGTCCTGAACACTCGAACGATCCAAACTCGGTCCAACGTCTACTTAGAGTGTTATTGAGCTCTGATATTGTTTTCAAGAGGGATACGCAACCCCTTCTATTTTTTTATAATTTATTATTTTACGAATTTTTACTTAAAAGTAAAACTAAAGTAAACTAAAGTTACAGAAGAGTTATGATTTATCATAACTCTTCTATAACTTTAGTTCTGAACACTCGAATCGGTTCAAACTTAGTTCAACGTCTACTTGGAGTGTCCTTGAGGTCTGATATTATTTTCAAGATAGATACTCAATTCCTTCTATTTTTTTTTAAAATTTATTAATTTATTTTTGTATTTTTATGATAACTCTTCTGTAACTTTAGTTCTGAATACTCGAATCTGTTCAAACTTAGTTGAACGTCTACTTGGAGTGTTTTTAAGGTCTGATATTATTTGCAAGAGGGATACTCAATTCCTTCTATTTTTTTTAAATTTATTAATTTATTTTTGTATTTTTATGATAACTCTTCTGTAACTTTAGTCCTGAACACTCGAATCGATCCAAACTCGGTCCAACGTCTACTTAGAGTGTTATTGAGCTCTGATATTGTTTTCAAGAGGGATACTCAACCCCTTCTATTTTTTTATAATTTATTATTTTACGAATTTTGACTTTTATCATAACTCTTCTGTAACTTTAGTTCTGAACACTCGAATCGGTTCAAACTTAATTCAACGTCTACTTGAAGTGTCTTTGAGGACTGATATTATTTTCAAGAGGGATACTCAATTCCTTCTATTTTTTTTTTAAATTTATTAATTTATTTTTGTATTTTTATGATAACTCTTCTGTAACTTTAGTTCTGAATACTCGAATCTGTTCAAACTTAGTTGAACGTCTACTTGGAGTGTCTTTAAGGTCTGATATTATTTTCAAGAGGGATACTCAATTCCTTCTATTTTTTTTTTAAATTATTAATCTAAGAATTTGACTTTTATCATAACTCTTCTGTAACTTTAGTTCTGAACACTCGAATCGGTTCAAACTTAGATCAACGTCTACATGGAGTGTCCTTAAAGTCTGATATTATTTTTAAGAGGGATACTCGACCCCTTCTATTTTTTTATAATTTATTATTTTACGAATTTTGACTTTTATCATAACTCTTCTGTAACTTTAGTTCTGAATACTCGAATCGGTTCAAACTTCGTTCAACGTCTACTTGGAGTGTCCTTAAGGTCTGATATTATTTGCAAGAGGGATACTCAATTCCTTCTATTTTTTTTTATTTTTTTTTTGTATTTTTATGATAACTCTTCTGTAACTTTAGTCCTGAACACTCGAATCGATCCAAACTCGGTCCAACGTCTACTTAGATACGTCACGTACTTAGTTCAACGTCTACTTACATTCTTAGTAGACGTTGAACTAAGTTTGAACAGATTCGAGTGTTCAGAACTAAAGTTACAGAAGAGTTATGATAAAAGTCAAAATTCGTAATATAATAAATTATAAAAAAATAGAAGGGATTAAGTATCCCTCTTGAAAATAATATCAGACCTCAAGGACACTCCAAGTAGACGTTGAACTAAGTTTGAACAGATTCGAGTGTTCAGAACTAAAGTTACAGAAGAGTTATGACAAAAGTCAAAATTCGTAATATAATAAATTATAAAAAAATAGAAGGGATTAAGTATCCCTCTTGAAAATAATATCAGACCTCAAGGACACTCCAAGTAGACGTTGAACTAAGTTTGAACAGATTCGAGTGTTCAGAACTAAAGTTACAGAAGAGTTATGACAAAAGTCAAAATTCGTAATATAATAAATTATAAAAAAATAGAAGGGATTAAGTATCCCTCTTGAAAATAATATCAGACCTCAAGGACACTCCAAGTAGACGTTGAACTAAGTTTGAACAGATTCGAGTGTTCAGAACTAAAGTTACAAAAGAGTTATCATAAAAGTCAAAATTCGTAATATAATAATAAATTATAAAAAAATAGAAGTGATTAAGTATCCCTCTTGAAAATAATATCAGACCTCAGGGACACTCCAAGTAGACGTTGAACTAAGTTTGAACAGATTCGAGTGTTCAGAACTAAAGTTACAGAAGAGTTATGACAAAAGTCAAAATTCGTAATATAATAAATTATAAAAAAATAGAAGGGATTAAGTATCCCTCTTGAAAATAATATCAGACCTCAATGACATTCTTAGTAGATGTTGAACTAAGTTTGAAGAGATTCGAGTGTTCAGAACTAAAGTTACAGAAGAGTTATGATAAAAGTCAAAATTCGTAATATAATAAATTATAAAAAATAGAAGGGATTAGGTATCCCTCTTGAAAATAATATCAGACCTCAAGGACATTCCAAGTAGACGTTGAACTAAGTTTGAACAGATTCGAGTGTTCAGAACTAAAGTTACAGAAGAGTTATCATAAAAGTCAAAATTCGTAATATAATAATAAATTATAAAAAAATAGAAGGGATTAAGTATCCCTCTTGAAAATAATATCAGACCTCAAGGACACTCCAAGTAGACGTTGAACTAAGTTTGAACAGATTCGAGTGTTCAGAACTAAAGTTACAGAAGAGTTATGATAAAAGTCAAAATTCGCAATATAATAAATTATGAAAAAATAGAAGGGATTGAGTATCCCTCTTGAAAATAATATCAGACCTCAAGGACACTCCAAGTAGACGTTAAACTAAGTTTGAACAGATTCGAGTGTTCAGAATTAAAGTTACAGAAGAGTTATCATAAAATTCCAAATTCATGAATTAATAAATTTAAAAAAAAATAGAAGGAATTGAGTATCCCTCTTGCAAATAATATCAGAGCTCAATGACCCTTTAAGTAGACGTTGAACTATGTTTGAACCGATTCGAGTGTTCAGAACTAAAGTTACAGAAGAGTTATGATAAAAGTCAAAATTCGTAAAATAATAAATTATAAAAAAAATAGAAGGGGTTGAGTATCCCTCTTGAAAATAATATCAGACTTTAAGGACACTCCAAGTAGACGTTGAACTAAGTTTGAACAGATTCGAGTGTTCGTAACTACAGTTACAGAAGAGTTATCATAAAAATCCAAATTCATGAATTAATAAGTTAAAAAAAAAAATAGAAGGAATTGAGTATCCCTCTTGCAAATAATATCAGACCTCAAGGACACTCCAAGTAGACGTTGAACTAAGTTTGAACAGATTCGAGTGTTCAGAACTAAAGTTACAGAAGAGTTATCATAAAAATCCAAATACATAAATTAATAAATTTAAAAAAAATAAAAGGGATGGAGTATCCCTCTTGAAAATAATATCAGACCTAAAAGACACTCCAAGTAGACGTTGGACCGAGTTTGGATCGATTCGAGTGTTCAGGATAAAAGTAACAGAAGAGTTATCATAAAATTCCAAATACATATATTAATAAATTTAAAAAAAATAGAAGGAATTGAGTATCCCTCTTGAAAATAATATCAGACCTCAATGACATTCTTAGTAGACGTTGAATTAAGTTTGACCCGATTCGAGTGTTCAGGACTAAAGTTATAGAAGACTTATGATAAAAGCCAAAATTCGTAACATAATAAATTATAAAAAAATAGAAGGGATAGAGTATCCCTCTTGAAAATTATATCAGACCTTAATGACCCTGTAAGTAGACGTTGGACCGAGTTTGGGTCGATTCGAGTGTTCAGGATAAAAGTAACAGAAGAGTTATCATAAAAATCCAAATTCATAAATTGATAAAGTAAAAAAAAAAATAGAAGGGATTGAGTATCCCTCTTGAAAATAATATCAGACCTCAATGACATTCTTACTAGACGTTGAATTAAGTTTGAACCGATTCGAGTGTTCAGGACTAAAGTTACAGAAGACTTATGATAAAAGCCAAAATTCGTAACATAATAAATTATAAAAAAATAGAAGGGATAGAGTATCCCTCTTGAAAATTATATCAGACCTTAATGACCCTGTAAGTAGACGTTGGACCGAGTTTGGATTGATTCGAGTGTTCAGGATAAAAGTAACAGAAGAGTTATCATAAAAATCCAAATTCATAAATTGATAAATTAAAAAAAAAATAGAAGGGATTGAGTATCCCTCTTGAAAATAATATCAGACCTCAATGACACTCTAAGTAGACGTTGGATCAAATTTAAACCGATTCGAGTGTTTAGAACCAAAGTTACGGGGGATTAGTTTTTAATAATATTATTTAATTTGCAATTAAAATGTTTGGACTTATTACAGGAATCTTACCATCTGCGTAAATTTATTGTTTTAGCTGTTGAAACAGTACCATACAGCTCTATTTAACTTTTCATTGACAATTTGGTTCTGGGCCTAGGAACCCACACTAGATCCACCCTGACTTGTTTGGCTGCTAGCTTCAGTTTCATAGTTTTTCCACGATTTTTTTCTTCATGATTTTAAGAGCAGCGGTGATGAAATAATTTATACTAAGTAAAGCCTGCCTGGGTCTGAAACCCACGACGCGACGTAGGTACAAGTCATGCAGTGGTATTGGTGGCCCAGTGGTAATGGCCCCATTACCACTGGGCCACCAATACCACTGCACCCACATTTTATTGTACTTAAACTAGTTTACTTTGTTCTAGTGATCCTGGCCTACTTGTTTAATTACATTTTCATTACCCACTCATTTTGTTGACGCATCTGTGTTTATTGCTACTAAACATATCGATAAAAATTCCATATTGTGATGCATTTTTAAAACTGCACCTGCCATATTGAAGACTGAAATGGCATGTTCGATTATAATCATCATCTCATAATAACTTAAGTTACAGAAGATAATACATAGGCAATTTCCTTATAAGAAGACTTAAAGGTCCGTGTTCACTTTTCCAATTTATAAATAGGCATTTTTTTTTAATAGTTAAGCAGGGTTTACGGAGGAGTATAGAAGATGCAATTGCTAGATTAGAAGATAGACCGCAGCTTGGTACTGAGCAGGTTGTACCTCTAACCTGCTCAGTTCCAAGCTGCGGTTCTGACAAATGGATAGATATAGGAAAATCAATTTGATTTGGGGTCACTGGAGAACAGCGTCTTCAACTGATTCAGTATAAGTCCTCGAATACGATCGAGAAAGATCCACCTTGTCTTTCTCATTTTGACGTAACCTCTTTTGTGAAAGACCATCAAGCTTCAAAGACCATGAGGATTGTTCGAAGGAAATTTTCCGTCTCTTTCTCATTATGCTATCTCTCTTTGATTAGCCGCTATGGATGTACGAACGAAGCACTCTGTTTACTTTATTCTCATAATCCTTCATATTTTGTTGCAACCGATTAGATTGGAAGTCGACCCTATGTATATGGATTGGGCACGCCATAATTATGGCGGTAAGTCCCCTCTTTGAGGCGTGGCTGGAAAGACCACACGGCGTCCTTACCTTCCACATGACGCAGGTCCTCACCGGACATGGTAAGTTCGGGAGGTTCCTGTACCGGATTCGTGCGGAAGAAACGCCCGCGTGCCACCATTGTGTGGACCGCCCATAGGACTCGGTGGAGTATTGCAGTAATGCTAGCAAAAGAGGCGGCCGATCGCGTAAGGCAACGGTCCTCACGCCCCAATCGCCACCGGAATTCAGATCCCGATTACCGGCCACCGTAGGCGCGGGCTTGCGGACGGCGAGCAATGGGTATCTCGCCGTCCGACCGTCCGGTAACCGCCCGGACCGAGCCCAAGTCATCGACGGCGCGTACTGTTCCACGCGCGCCTTAAGGAGATGTCAGAAAAACGGCAGGGGCCCAGCAGGTTCGAAGCCAACTGGGGCCAAGGGTCTGATTCTGAAAGGAAGACTCGGCTCTGGTACGAAAGGCAACGAAGGAACAGGAGTGGGTTTTTAGTCAGTAAAAGTCTGACACTATCTCTCGCTCCGCCCAAGAGCGGGGGATGTCATAAGATGATTTTCTCACCGAAAAAAAAAAACAAAAAAAAAACCCTATGTATATGGATAGGTATCTAAACTCATAAGAAAATATTGTAGATAATCATGAATCGTGCACCACTGCTCACTCGGCCGAGTTCCATATTTACTCTAATCTATTGTCTTGCGTCCAAATGATTGTGACTTCTCACGCACCGACGTGACTAACGCGCAAATCTATGAATCTTCGCAAGACATCAGAAATTACTTTATTACAAAGAAACATTCCACAATGAGTTATGAATTCATCTAAATTAAATTTTCTTTCGTTTGGTCAGATAGCAACAGCTACGTATGTGCGAGGAATCTGAATAATCACTGGGTGATTTCACAGGGACGACATCGAAGGAAAACATCGCGAGGAAACCGGCATGTCCTAGAACCTGGAGTCATTCCAACACGATTCCATTGTCATTTTACTGAAAGTTCGTAATCTGTTAATTCATAATGATCGATCATTGATCGGTCAATGGTCTTGTAATAGAGTTGTGGTAGAATGACAATATTGAGGTTATTAAAAGCAATGACTGCACAACACAAAGATGTTCTAATAGTAGGTCACTGATCAAAGGAACTGTCAAAATTTTAGCAGATTACCGCTTATGTGAGATATTCATTTGTCAGTATGTACGAGATTACCACTTTTTTCAATGGAGTGCCAGTGGTTGACCATTGGAAAGTCATAATGACGCCATTATATTAGTAGATTACCAAACTTGTCAAAATCAACAATTATGAAATCAATAGACCATTATGACATTATTGTAATAGCAGACTTGAGGCCCAGATTGACGATTGGTGTGGTTAAGCCCTTAGAATGTCTCCCTTCGAAGGTTACGGTATGTTTCGATAGGTAAGGCTCTCTATGCCTTTTACTATTTTACCTACTGTCCCGAAGCGGTGTTCATTTCAGATCATTCGCAATCCAAAATGTACCGCAGCAGTGGAAATATGCCCTTATGTTTTATGTTCTACATAAAATAGTTAACAGCTTCATCGAATTGGCGGTGTCCATGTGATCCATGTCCAGTAGGCAATAATGTCGGGCAGCTGCGGTCAGTGTTGCCACTGCAGAAGGTTTTATTAACTGTGGTAAGGTTTACTATAATTGCTGAAATTGCCGAGAAGGCGTTTATTCAAGTCAGATTATACGACTCAAAGGCATTACAATGTGTTACATTCGTTATCTAATGGATAACAAAGTGACTACTCCATACGAAGATATGGATTAAAGGATTAGTATTCAAGCCAAAAACATTAGGTATAAAGTTGACAAAAAATAAAAGGACCGTTTTGACATCAGTCAAAACGAATACTTAAATACGCAAAAAGAATACTCGCAAAATATATTCCATCATATTATCCCCAGGCAACATACCTACTCCTGGGATAAAAATGACTATTTCTGGGTATGGTAGTGCGCTAATTTTCATCATAATTCTTAGCGTAAAGGAGTAACTAATATACATAAACATACATATACATACAAACATTTGCCTTTATAATATTACTGTAAAGTTAGGTCTGAAAAGACTGAGGATCTACTTTTTTTATATAAATAACTTGGAAACTGCCCAGTGTAAAAAAAAGACATTTCCGTAGACGAATTTAAATAATATAATTCCTGTAGCAACACCAATCACAAATTTTTAGGGTTCTGTACCTCAAAAGGAAAAAAACGGTACCCTTATATGATCACTTTGTTGTCCGTCTGTGTGTCTATCTGTCTGTCGGGAACGCGTGGAGGTATCAAGTTGAAATTAAAACCATTTACTCAGGTCTGCGGTCCCTTGAAGCTGTGAAAAAATCAAACTTCTGAGTTAACGAAAACAAAAAGATACAGCCGTTTATGTCGCAAAAAAACGTATATTTCGACACTCTCAAGGGAATCAAAATTCACAGGCTACTTCCCGTTGACTTAGAATCCTGAAATTTGGCATGAAGGAAGGTCTCATAGCAAAAGTATAGAAAAAATCTGAAAACTGTAGTAGTTATTGAGAAAATACTTTTTTTGCGATTCGGAATAATCTTCGTAACTCAATTTGGGAATTGAACTATTTTCATAGGTAAGTATAAGTTATGTTAGTAAGCGGGTTCAAACCCAGCCAGGCACATTAATTTGTGAAATTTATTTCATCGTCACTGCTCTCAAAACGGTGAAGGAAAACATCGTGAGGAAACCGGCATTTCCTAGAACCAAAAATTCGAAGACATGTGACATTTACCAACCCGCTCTGGGCCCACGTGGTGGATTACGGCCCATTCCCTCTCCTAGAGAGGAGGCCTGAGTCCCGGCAATGGGAACATTAAAAGGCTGATTATGCTTAAGTTAAGTTATGTTTGTACGGAACGATCAGTGCACGAGTCCGACTCGCACTTGCCCAGCTTTTTTTATCGTATATAATATAAGAACGTGTATAGCACTTGGAAATAAGATAATGAAGCGGTTATTTGCCAATACTCCAGCTGGTTGTCCTTTAAGCCAACCACTGACCGTTGTGACTATTTTTGGATTATTCGAGGTGATATGGCTTGAATATAGTTTTAATTAAGTTAAATTTAAGTCGGTATGTAATAAATCAACTTGATTTTGCAATAGAGGAAGGTACAGGCTTCTAGAGACAGGCGTGATACAAGACTGCAATTACGATGCGATAACGTGTTTTGTTATGTAAAAAATAGTTTATACTTGCTTTAAAGAAAGAAAAAAATAGAACGAAAGAAAGAAAAGAAGAGAAAAAACAATGGAAATATGTTTTAGTTATAAACAAAATCAATTGATTCGCAAACAAAATTTTGTGAGCTTTCCATTGCTTGTCGTCCGTAAGCCCGGGTCTACGGAGGTCGGGGGTTGCGCTGTGTCTCCTGATATGATACCCAGGGCATTTCTTGTCGCAATTGCTTTTTTTAGGCGGGAAATCATCCAATGACTTCTGGAGCGCGAGGGCGTGTCCGACTTTTACTGACACTACATCTGTGTCCTTTAGTTGCTTTTTGCGTTTATGGGATGGTACCATCGCAATTGGGGCGTGCATAAAACTGTGCCTAGCTGTAATTAACAAGTTTAGTTGACAACTGGCAGCTAGACAGAAAGATGTCAGTTGGGTCAGAAAAAATATACCTAGATACATGTTGTGGCCAGATCTTAGAAATTGATCACTTCATAAAATGGCCAAATAAAACTGGCCAGATCGTTTTAAACGTTAAAGTTTGATGATATTTCAATCCTCGTTTGGCCTACTTTCTTGAGACTTTTTATATAGTAGAAATCCTACATCAATGATATGGCCAAACGAGGATTAACATTTGGAGGTAGGCGGAACAGAGAGTAAAGTCCCGCAAACCTCCGTTGAAAAAGCAGGATCCTCTGACCAGACGGGTGTTATGTCTGGTGGGCAACTGCCCGATAGAAGATTTCGGGCTGTTCTATATGTTCTAATCGCGCGGAGAACTTTAATTGCGCGATGCAGGATTGGTTCTTATGTGACGCCATAGATGTCGCTACAAACATATCATCAAATGTTAACGTTTATACGATCTGGCCAGTTTTAGTTGGCCATATCATGAAGTGATCAGTTCTAAGATCTGGCCATGAGATATACGTTATTATGTAAAATGTAAGTAATAATGCTTGTAGTAAGAAAACTTGTCTCAATCTTACCGTAAACCAATTCCAAGATCAGACCTGAGACGACAAAAGTATTGAAGTTTAGTTCGTATTAATAAAGAGACAGCTTTGGAAAATTATAATAGTCACATAAGTATGAGTTGCCCTCAATAAGAAAAGTGAGGAGTGATCTTTGAGGAGACCATAGGTGACATTAAAATACGTCAATTAGGTTCAGAAAATTTGATGGCCAACTTTTGTCTTTTGTTTTTTGACAAATTTTAATTGATGTAATATATTTGGGGATTGTGGTCACTTCTAGATATACATTATTTTTGTATAAGCGAAACCTCAATATAGTTTGTTCAGAATCAGTAACTGAATCGATTCTAATATTTTTTACACCATGTTATATTTTTTTCCAAAAGATCACAAGTTGGACACCACCGACACTAAGTATAACACAGGTCACGGCAGGTCATGGCGGGCATTAGGCGCCAGTGCACAGCAGGGTGCGGGTGCAAAAAAAACCCCTCAGTCACCCAGATGGGGCCGGTGGCCATGTGTTTGTGCGGACAACCAGGTAAAATAGCTTATAACTTTGTGATTATTCATGATATAGTTATGAAATTTAGTACATAGATTTTTTACATAAAAATAATAGACACATATTTCAGGTTTCGCATATACTATATCCAAAATATGCGTTGAATAGATAAAAACTTAAAGAATTTTATACTGTAGTCATAACAACACTTACCTAAGATCTCCTCGAGCCAGTAGCAGGATATGTACAAGAATATGGCAACACCAAGCCAGAAGCCCAGTAGCAACACTGCGAGGTACTCCCACATGGTTTATGTTTCATCACTAGCTCTCCCTTGTTAACACTCACTCCTGCGGCACATCACTAGAGGATTCACTTGATTTTGTTTATGCTATTATGACATTTTGATTTCCTGTGATGGAAGGGTTTGTTATAAGTTTGCGTATTTAAGATCATATCGATGATGATATTGATTTAATAATATTTCTATAATCTACACGACTTTATATTCGTAACCCCCTGCTACTTAACCCCCTTCTTGTCTAAGTAGAGAAGAAACCGAAAAAACTACTTATATTTATGGACTAGCTGACCCGGCGAACTTCGTACCGCCTAATACTTAGGATAACGCCATCTACTGGCATTAACAGAACAGCATAATTCATTTTATAATGAAATTTTAATTAGAGATGGAATTTTTTCTCACCGTCTAAACCTTCCCTGGACTATCTCGAATATTTCAAGACCAAAATTAGCCAAATCGGTCCTGCCGTTCTCGAGTTTTAGCGAGAAAAACGAATAGCTATTTATTTTTATATAAATAGATTACATAAATTGTAACCTAAGATTTGTTTAAAAGTTGCTGATTTGTTTCACACTAGGAATTATTCCTGTATTGTAGGTGCGTTCAGAACCATTTAAACTCATTTACACACAACACCCAGAACAACAATCTGTAGCCTCTGTAGGACATACATAATGATATTTATTTCGTGCGGGATCCAAATATGAGATACGCAATGTAGCTGTTAACTTCTCAACCACTGCGTCTACCGTTTTGAAACGTCAAAAGCTAGGAGCAGGGTTTCAATTAGTCATATCCTATTGTGTATTAATACAATTATTCTAATCGAAGAAATTTAGGTCTGCAATTACTGTCCCTTTTCATTTTCTGTATTAATAATGACCAGACACGCTTTTCAGTTTATTTTAGACATTGGCAGAATAGTCAACATCTGCTCTACATTGTGTTGTTGTTTCTACATTGTGTGTATCTGTGTACGTGTGCCAAATAAAATATTTTTCTTTCTTTCTTTTCTTTCTTTCTCTACTTGCCATTAATAAAAAATGAATAGATTACAATTAATCGTCTATGTTACATTCCTTTTTAAAGTTAACAATGGTTTATTGTTATGTAATATAGTGCGAATAAAAATTGTTGGAAAACTTTGGTTTTTGCTCGGAAGAAAAACTTGCACAAAATGAAACCAATTACTTTTCTTTCTCCACTCTCGTCTAACTTCAATTCTTCTACCTATTATTGTCATAAATTAAGTTTACGTTTTTGTTATTAAATTGTAACATAACAACTTTCTAATCAATTTCACGATTTTTTATCACCTTGTAAGTATATATAGTTTGTAATTTAATAGTCTGTATTTATCTAGAAATATTTCAAAAGTAATATAAGTGTAAAAAGTTCACTATTATCATTATCGAACACTGAATCGGCTCTCTTTGTAAAATTACGGAACGTTTAACAAAAATATTATTTTAAAAGTTTTTGTCAATTTGTCCGTTGATTAAGATTACATGAGATTTTTGGCGGAACTGTTTCGGCTAAAATTCAGTACCTAGCTGTTTTGTGTGCAAGTGTTTAAGTGCATATTACCAATATGCACTTTCTAAAAATAACCTTTTAAATTAAAATTAACACCTATAGTTATGAAATACGAACACTTGTCCTTTTGACGTGCGTAATTAGAGACACAATAGTAAGACAATGGCTTGCGGGCGCCGGCTACCGCCTGAGCGTTAATGAATTAACGCAATTAATCATTATCCTTGATATTTAAAATAATGATTTTAAGTTAATAATAAACATAACAAAGAATGTGATTGTTCAATCAGTATAATCGTCAAAATTAAAAGCTGATTGCGCAAAGACAATAACTTGAAGCTATAAAGTTTACCTTGTCTGTTGTTCTTATTTTAAATATTAAAAAAAGGTAAGTACACACTAGTCTTTCCACAATTGTGCTTAAGTATAGCTCTATCCTATATATATATACCTGGTACATATACCAGGTATTTAAGTATACCTAAGCACTATATAGTTTTTTTTATTGTTGATAGGTTCGCGCTTGACCGTTATCTCACCTGATGAAAAGCGACGATGCGGTCGGAATTAGAGTCTAAGCACTATAAATGTTCAGAATTAGGTGGACTTTGAGGCAATAATTTTACTAAGGCAAAAATCGTTCCACTTAAAAAAAGTCCAATTTTAGCAAATATCATTTTCTTCACTTAATAAGCCCAAGCGGAGGTTGTATGCGCGGGCTTGCGGACGGCGAGCAATGGGTGGCTCGCCTTCCGACCGTCCGGTAACCGTCCGGACCGAGCCCAAGTCGTCGACGGCGCGTGCTGTTCCACGCGCGCCTCAAGGAGATGTCAGCAACTGTAGGGGCCTAGCAGGGTCGAAGCCTACTGGGGCCAAGGGTCTGATTCTGAAAGGAAGACTCGGCCCTGGTACGAAAGGCAATGAAGGAACAGGAGTGGGTTTTTAGTCAGTAAAAGTCTGACACTATCTCCCGCCCCGCCCAAGGGCGGGGGATGTCATAAGATGATTTTCCCACCGAAAAAAAAAAAAAAAGCGGAGGTTGCGCTTGCTGAGATTATAATAGGTCTTATGCTCCCATTTAGTGCCTAAAACAGTGACTTTCTCATTTCTGAGCCTACATTTGAAAAAAAAAAATTATAGATTAATATTTCAAAATACATATGATTTTTTCATATGACTAATACTTTTGGCAATAACAAAATTTTAACATGATACTTTTTTGCTTGTTTTACTTTCAAACGGCTTTGATCTTTAGGAATATGTTTACACAAAAAAAATTGCTGGTCAAGTATTCAGAATGTACATAGCATATGTAAATCAATCAATATTTCACAAAGAAAATGGTTTTAAGGTCAGCGGGGCTCTATGCGCGAGCAGGCAGCAGTACGAGTATGTGTGCATTTATCTCCGGGGGACTGTAGTTATAGTAGTCAGTTCCCTTCAAAATGGTTGAGCTGAGTGGGGCTGATGCACGCGTCATGCTCGTGAACGGGTGCCGTCAGTTGAGACTGGTCATCTCTTAGCTGCCAGTGACTGAATTCAATTTCTATTTTTTAAAATTAGTTTTATTTTATTTTAATTTTAATTATTATTACTTATCTACATTGTGCTCACATATTAGAAGCGACAAGAAATATGTAACCAAGATTTATGTAACTTATAATAGATATGATTTAAAAGAGTGTCCATGGAGTTTCTTGCACGTTCTTCTCCATAGAGATCTACGCTTTGGAACGTGCAATTTAGTTTCACTTGTATTTTTTTTGACTGACCGACATTTTGACAATTCAAAAGTGCCTGTAATTGGTCTATTTGAAATAAACGTTTCTGATTTCTGATTTCGATACGCCTTAAATAATTGAACACTCATATTATAAAGGCGAAAGTTTGACCATGAGAGCAAAGGACCAAGACTGCTTGTGTTCCATAATATCTTCTGGGTTCTTGACTACTTTCAGTTGAGATTGGCCATCGTGATCTAAATTCGGTCGGGCGGATTATGATTTATTACGCACTTCTGTTTATTGATACATTTCGAGTGTTATGTTTTCGAAGCTAAACAAAAGCCCGATTCAATTGTTCAAATCGTCGATATTCAAATGTTGGTAAACAATTAAAATATTCAATGACAGCACTTTCCGATGTAATTGAATGAAGAATGAAAACAGTGACGCATCGATTTTCGTTTGTTAGATATACTTTTCATTTAAGGGCAATGATGACGAATAAATTGATTGTTCGCGAGGAAGTGTTTTATATGCAAAGTTATGTTTATTATATCACGGATGAGTTATAAGTGCTGCAGCAGGATTGTCTGAAAGAGTTATAGCGAGCCTAGAACTCAAAAGGCAACTGAAGGAACACCGGTGGGTTTTAGTCAATAAAATATATAATAAACTAGGCAAGTGCGAGTCGGATTCGCGCACTGAGTGTTTCGTACACACTTGCCTCTGAAAACAGTTCAATTCCCGAGTTGAGTTACGAAGATTTTTCCGAATCAAAAAAAGTTTTTTTTTTTTGTGACGTAACAACAAATTTACTGTTTTCAGATTTATTACTATACTTGTGCTATAAGACCTTGCTTTATACTAAATTTCAGGATTCTGGGTCAACGGGAAGTACCCTTTGAATTCTGTGTCGAAATATACGTTTTTTTGCGACATAAACGGCCACATCTTTTTTTTTGTTAACTTAGAAGTTCGATTTTTTCACAGCTTCAAGGGACCGCAGATTTGAGTATATGGTTTTAATTTCAACTCGCTACTTCCACGCGTTCCCAAGATAAACGGTCTTGACAGACAACAAAGTGATCCTGTTAGAGTTCTGTTTTTTCCTATTGAGGTACGAAACTTTAAAAAGTAGAGGTAGTGCATCCACATTATGCCAGTCACTTATGTTTAGATCCCAGATTATAGACGAATCTAGACTGCGGGCCGTTACCAAGAATTTTCACAAGAAAAAATACAGTACCTAGGAGCTTAATATTAATAGGGCTTAGGTAAGTAATTTGACCCCTGAGTTTGTTTCGGTGTTTCTTCTCAGGGTAGTCAGCTAGGAAACATCGGCCTCATCAAGTTTAAAAATGACGAAAAAAAAATTGACGTGTAAGTGTTTTTTTACAAAATAAGTATCATTTATCATTTAATCCGAAAAAATCCGGATACACTCCAAAATCCGATTGGAATGACAGTACTTATCGGACATCTGATACAGGAGCCCTCAAAATTGACAAAGACTCAAAGTAAATTGATAGCGTTGTGGTTACGGCACAGTTAACATGATGAAGTAGTCATCGTATTAACTCTGCCGTAACCATAACGATGACTACTTACACAGACCAGTAATTAAAGAGCTTCTGACTCAATAGTGTCAAGTTGCACTTGTGTACTGTCATGATTTAATTGCTAGAATACAGGTACATTTTGGTACCGTAGGGGCCCAGCAGGGTCGAAGCCTACTGGGGCCATGGGGGAACCCCAGGGCCTTGAACAATAGCAAAGAAGGAACAGGAGTATTACCATTTTCTTTGTTTTTTTAAAATAGGTATAATAAATAAATATACTAAAATTTAATTTTGTTAGTTAAAATTATTTATATACAGAAAAGTCTAGGATTTTTACAAGGATTTTTTTTACAGTAAAATATCAATGTCATGCCACCCAAAGTGCTACTGTCTTTGACATACCAATGTATAAAACAATAAAAAAGTAGCTCTACTTATATTAACATACAATTTGTAACTTTTTTTGCGTAGGAAAACATCAAATAACATTTTCAATACACTTCCTAGAAAATACGCTCTCATTCTACCGCTTTTAGGAAGACAATTTACTGTTTTCTGCACTAGTGCGCAAAAGTGCGCGAGCTCATCCCCGTCACAATTTATTATATTTATTGTATCGGGTTGGGCGATAAGCGACCCCAACGAGTCGTGCATCAACTCCCGTTTCATCAACACGTGGAAATTTGTCACTGCAGCGCTCGGCTCCATGAACACCTCGCCTACAGCTCGGGCGAATTCCGCCTCGGTCGCAATAACAAACTTTCTCCACTTGTATCAAAATGTACTTTCCCGATCTGGGTAGAGCGACAACCCTTTACTGACTAAAGACTAAAGAACAGGCGTGAGAAAACAAAAATGTCTACTTGATTTTCCTTTTTTACCATCATTTGAGCTTTTTTTGGTTTGGAAAACGATCAAATGACTTCTTCCCCTCTAGGTGGAGTGAGAGGGAGTGACAGACGTTTACTTACTAAAACCCACCCGTGTTCCTTCTCTTGCCTTTTGTGTTCCAGGGTCACGGTTACTCTTTCCAACAATACGACAGCTAACGAACAGTTACCGAATTTATGACTTTGTAAATTAGATAATTTCTATTCATGAGGAATAAGGTGCGACCTTGTTTCTTGTTTTAGGTAAACAGAACATGTTTCAATGGCTTCTATTGAAGTACAAATACGTTTCTTAAGTAGGTACAGTACGATTACAACTTAATGACGGCTGTGAATAGCACGACTGGCTGCGCAGTACTGCACATCTCCGTCCGGCCATCCGGTAACCGTCCGGACCGAGCTCGAGTTGTCGACGGCGTGTTCTACGCGCGCCTCAAGGAGATGTCAGCAAACCGTAGGGACCCAGCAGGGTCGAAGCCTACTTGAGCTATGGGTTGTGCGAAAGAGAACCCTGGGGCCCTGGAACGAAGGCAAAGAAGGAACAGGAGTGGGTTTTAGTCAGCAAAAGTCTGACACGCCCTCTCGCTCCGCCTAAGGCAGGAAAAGTCATTGGATAATTTCCCACCTAAAAAAAAGTACTCCACATCTCACTCCCGCTGTCACATGTATTTGCTACTGCGCATGCGCAACGAGTCACCTCGTGTTCCTGGCCGCCATTAAGTTTGAATCCTTCTGTATCTATGTACGTTATTCGGAAGATATACTGTGCCATAAAGAGTCATATTTCCCGTAGTAATATTTAGCATAGCATAGCATAGTCGGCCTTATAATGTTCCTACTGCTGGGACTCAGGCCTCCTCTCTAGGAGAGGGAATGGGCCGTAATCCACCACGCGGGCCCAGTGCGGGTTGGTGGATGTCACATGTCTTCGAATTTTTGGTTCTAGGACATGCCGGTTTCCTCACGATGTTTTCCTTCACCGTTTTGAGAGCAGTGGTAGTAATATTTGATTTTGATTTAATCTTCAAGGTTATATTTAACTTGGAAATATCAGACAGAAAACATTTTGATAAAATAAGAAAATTTATCTTAATTTACGTTGATATTCAGACATGAAATAGATAAAAACACGCCAAGCGAACTGTTAGGACACGATTTGGAAATCACTTTTAAAAAAAAACGATTACTTCAAGTTAATTGTTATATTGAGTGAAAACCACAGTTAACACGAAATTAGTAGGGAAACTTGGTCAATATGCTGATTTGCGACCTATCCGGTAGGAGTCTCAAACCGAACTAATCTTACTGCCTGACTCATGCACTCAGTCCATAAGGGAATGATGATATTGTGCTGACTAGGCATTTAAGGGTGCATTCTAGGGATGTAACAGAACGAAGGGTTCTGTACCGTCCGTAGAAAATCAAACGACAAAAAAAATCACGTTTATTGTATGGGAGCCCCGCTTAAATATTCATTTTAGTTACTTTCAGTATTTGTTGTTATAGCAGCAACAGAAATACATCATCTGTGAAAATTGCAACTGTCTAGCTATCACGGTTCATGAGATACAGGCTGGTGACAGACAGACGGATAGCGGAGTCATTGCAATAGGGCCCTGTTTTTAACTTTTGGTACAGAACTCGAAAAAATAACATCATCATAAATATTCCATTGAAATAGTACGCCTAATGCAAGACAAGCGTATCTCAGTGATTATGTACTTATGTAAATGTTAAAAAAATCTATGATCTCACAATAGACGATGGAATTATATTGTAAAATCTACTATTAAATTAGTTAATATTACTGTAAAACAAACCTGTTTGACCTGACATAAATATTCATAGATAAGAAACTAAAATACAACAACAAAATAGATGATAATTTACAACGACCTTCACCTATTGAAGCACCTAATCTTGTTTACTTACAACACATATTTACATATGTATATAAACACAGAATATCGAAATGACCAACGATTTCTTTTTGTATTTCAGTTTGATTTGGTTAATCTCCGAAAAGGCGGGACTGGTTTTGGCGGGACATTCACTGGTGGATAGCTGATGTTAATAAGGAGTAATTTAGGATTTTATTTTTACATAAATAATGTCTGTTCCAAATTTTGTTGTGTTTTATTCAAAATGGGTATTGTGTTTTATTTTAGTTTATTGGTCAATACTTTTTATTTACACTAATTTACAAACATGGTTACAACCCGGGAATCTTTAAGTCAAGAGTGAATAGGTTACTTCTAGGTAAGCGCGCTCCATCGTCGACCACATCGTCATTTTCCATCAGGTGAGATAGCGGTCAAGCGCGAACCTATCAAGAATAATAATAAAAAAAAAGCTTGCTCACAGCAAGTTACTTCAAAAATTATATACTTACTTAAACTTTAAATATTAAGACGTGACCAGTAATATAATATTTTTTCTAGAGCTATTGAACACGTTTGACGCAGACGAAGTCGCGGGCACTAGCCAGTATAATAATATAAAGTTTTTGTTATCTCTATCACAAACTGGGGTTTAACTAAGCGAGAGATTGGTGCCTGAAATAGGTTTCCATAAGAACCTGTATACCACCAAGTTGCTTCTGTCGCTAGAACTAGAAATCCGCTATGACCTACAATATGTGTTCATAGCTTTATGTAAACATAAGAAAAAAGGAGGTATAGTTTAGGCTGTAGGCGAGGGCTGGCGGACGACGAGCAATGGGTAGCCCGCCGTCCGGCCGTCCTATAACCGTCTGGATCGATCCCGAGTAGTCGACGGCGAGTGGTGATCCACGCGTGCCCAAAGAGATATCAGCAAAATCGTAGCGGCCTATGCTCGCGGAAAAGGAAACCTGTGGTTCTAGAACGAAAAGGACTACTGAAAGAACACTGTGGGTGTCAGTCAGTAAAAGTCTGACACTCCCTTTGGGATGGGTCTGCCAAATACCAGCTTGATGCTCTGGAGTCGATTGAGAAGCGAGCCAAGAGGATCATCGGTGATGATGCACTTGTCGAATCAAAGCTCCAGAGCCTTGAGCATCGACGCCGAGTTGCTGGCCTGTCGGTTTTCTATCGATTGCACTTAGGGGAGTGTGCGTTGGAATTGCACAATTTAATTCCACCGAGTCCGTTCCATCATCGGACCACTAGACGTACGGCGTTGCGCCATCGGTACATGGTGGACATCCCACCCATACGTACAAAGCGTTTTGGGAACACATTCATAATGCGTACAGCTAAGGAGTGGAATTCCCTGCCGGAGTCTGTGTTCCCTGATAGCTACAACCTAGGGGTCTTTAAGTCAAGAGTGAATAGGTTACTTCTAGGCAAGCGTGCTCCATCGTCGGCCACATCATCGCTTACCATCAGGTGAGATGGTGGTCAAACGCGAGCCTATCAATAATAATAATAAAAAAAACTCCCTCTCGCTCCACCCTAGAGCGAGAGAAGTCATTGGATGATTTCCCACCTCAAAACAAAAAATGTATGTAAATGATACAAGTCCCACATAACTCCTGGTATATCTAGTGTAGTGTGCCTTGTTATTTGTGGCATTGTACGAAGGCCGCCCCAGTAAGCCACTAGGTGACTGATAACGCAAACGTAACGGTTCACGTTATGGTAATCTGTCACGTATTTACATTGTACAAGCCTTAGTCTCTATTCCGGTTAGCTTGTTTTTTAAGGTAACTATAGTTTTATTGGACATTTGACTTGGCTTGGATGGTGTTTAGAAGCTCGAAAGGTTGTGAAGGTCAGATAGGGAATCGTTCCATGTGAAATACTAATAATCAGGTGCATCCCGTATGACTGAAAGCAGGCTTTAACATAATTATGAAAGATAAAGGGGATGTACATCTTGACCTAGCCCCCAGATTCAAAAAGCTTATTACATTTTTTTCTTCGTGGGATGGCAAGATAGTGATCTATATTCCATCATGATCATCATCATTTCAGCCGAAAGACGTCCACTGCTGGACATAGGCCTCCTCAAAGTGTCACTACAATGACCGATCCTGTGCGTCTCGCATTCATCAGATTCCCGCAACCTCCATCAGGTCGTCGGTCTACCTTGTGCGATGCCTTCCAACACTGTGTCTTCCGGTACGTAGTCGTCGCTCCAGAACTATATTTATTTAGTCCAAAATGTAACGGTAAAGTCGAGCCATTTTTTTTTGTCTCGAAAGTTTGTATTTCTTTCGTCGAACGAATTTTTCCAATCTATTCGATTTGAATAGTAGTTCATCTTGTATCTCCATAGCAACGTAACTATAAGAAGGATTGATTCCTACCCAATCAATTATAACAAGCAGATTATACACCTATTCTACCAAAGAATGGAAACGTTTTCATAATAAAGGGGACACCGCATGTAGCAGACGGCGTTGAGCCCTAAATGGAAGGTTGCAATTACAATTAGGATTAGGATATAGTGATGACAGATATGCAGAGCTAGACCCAGTATTATATCTCAGATGGCGAGTCACGTTAGGTGAATTATCAGACTAGCGACTGAGTGAAGTCCTAGGAAGCTTGAACTTAGTGTAACAGCAGAAATTGGAAGAGGAAAAAGGCAAAAAAGGCTGAAAAAAAGTTGTCAGAGATAATAATTGCCTTCTTGATTAGGTTTGTTTTCGTATGCAAATTTAATGCAACACAATGATAACTGGTTGAGTATCTTGAGCTATCTTATCGTCTGGTAGGTACAAAAGATAATTGGGAAGTTGACTCAATTGTTTTTATTTTTATCAAAAACTGACCTTGTACAAAATCATAAATAAAAAGAATTTTTTGAAATCCATTCAATTAAGTAAGTTAGAAACCGTTTAAATATGGTGGAAGGGGAAATTGTCAGGAGAAGGATATAGACACTGAAATGTGACGTCACTGTCATTACATTACATATGTACAAAAGAGACAACGAGATGTTTCCATACCACGTCAACTCTTCCTTAAAAGAATATTTAAATGCTAATTAGTGCTTAATTTAATAATCAATTTTGTTAAGATTTAAAAAAAAAAAACAAAAAAATTGGTTACTTGTCAGAGTCATTTTTTACACATAGATTACGAATATATATTATTATACTTCACAAAAAAAAAAAATACTGCTACAACATATATAACTAAAAAGTTTGGAACAAGTCACCGTAAGCAGACTTTCAATTATCAGACTAAATTCAATAGCACTATTCAGTTACTTGTTAACCAAATATCACCTGACCAACACCACTACTTCATAACCTCACAATCATACATCATCCAGGAAGACATAAGCACATAACTTACAAACACACAGTCGAACAAAAACATAAACAAAACGAGTCGTGATCACTCTCGACTCATCAGTTCCTCTTCCTACGTCAGTGGTCTGTGCACTTTCATCTGGCGTACCTCGTAGCTCATACATAATAGGTACCTTCATATTCCCTTGTATGTTGAATGGGCTTGGTGAGGTATTGGTGTGTTGGTTTTAGTTGCGGTGCAAGTGGGAAGCGGACAGCGTATAGCGAGTGCTCAAGAATAATTAGGAGGTGTAAAATTGCAACCCAGTGAACCGAAGTAATACTTATTATTATTTTTATAGTTACAATATATTCCCTGTTTTTATAAGCAGAAGAGACAATGAGGTTGACGTATCTTTGTAGACAAAAATCCAGACTAATAAATAATAAAGAAAAATAAGCGAAAGAGTTTGCCTACATAAACAAATAAATGATTTTTGTTAGTCCATTTCATTTTGTTTCTTTTAAGTTACAACACAATCACAATGGCAAACCAATGAACCGTGTAAAACATACATAACTTTTATCCTTTGTCTTTTTTGCCAGTTTGCTACCTAATTGTCGTTTTTCAAGCCTGTTTATATTTTAAAACATGTACAAAAAGTAATTATTCTTTTATTATAATGCTTTTTTTCCCAGATCTCTAAAGGTCTTCATTGCATTTAAATGAACCAGTCAAACAGCTTCAACGCAAGCGCATAACATCAGGCATGCAATTACTAAGACTAATCATACGTTACGAAAGAACAAGATACGATGTCTGTATCAGACTTAAAATCTCTACGTGAGTTATAATCACAGATAAACATAATAATGGATTGCATCTTATTATGAAACTGCAAGTAGTAATTGCATGTTAATTACTAACATTATTGTTGATGAAGAGATTTCTTCGATAAAGGTTACGCATCAATAGTGTAATGATGAGTTCGAAAAATAGCTTTTACTTGCTAAAAAGTTTTAACGTCATTTTTTATTAATAAACTTGAAGTCATATTATGTTTTTAGGTTAGTTTTTTTAAATACTTAAAATATAATGAAAAAGAAAACCACATCTTAATTTCTTCAGCATCTAAATGTTATTGTAAATTTGTCTCTACTATAAATTTACAAATTGTAAATTATCAATAGACATTTTTTAAAATAAAAAAAAATATCAATAGACAAAAGATCTATTGATGGTAATTTTTTTACTGGTACTGAAAAATAAAATGATATGCCTGGGCAACTTTTGCTTGCATTGATATAGGTAATCAAACAAAAGACGATCCAAATAATAAAAAAAAAACAAAACAAAACCTAAATCAAACAAAAAGAAAATCGCTCCCGCCTATCTCTTGTACCACACCCCACATCGGTCGCAGGCGCCCGTCAATACGCTAAAAAGGAAAACTATTTCCGCTCAGTCACATCCAGGGACGTACCTTTTCACTTTCTACGGAGCTGTGGCTTTGCCTTTAGCGAGCTAGTTTTAAATGGCTGGACTTAAACGGCTAATGAATTTGAGCTTGGGTTAGTGAGCCTGTTTTGTTGAGTTCTTTGACTTGGAAGCGTGTGCCTGCATAGTGTTGCGTGCGATATTAGTTTCTTTATTAAGGCCGAGGTTTCTATTGAATACATTATCAGAGGAGATTATTTCTAAACAGGGTCGTACATTTGCTGATCGTATGACACTGAAACATGGTCGCTTACAATGGGCCTCATCAGAAGGCTTACAGTCACCCAAAGGGCAATGGAAAGTGCTACCGGAGTTTCCTTGCGTGATCGCCTCAGGAGTGAAGATATCTGCAGGAGAACCAAGCTCGCCGACATAACCCGAAGAATCGCCAAACTTAAGTGGCAGTAGGCAGGGCACATTGCTCGTAGAACGTATGGTCGATGGGGCCGACAGGTTCTAGAGTGGCGACCGCGCACTGGAAAACGCAGCGTTGGAAGACCTCCCACAAGGTAGACCGACGACCTGGTGAGAGTCGCGGAAATGCGGTGGATGCGAGACGCACAGGATCGGTCGTTATGGCGACGCTTGGGGGAGGCCTATGTCCAACAGCAGACGTCTTTCGGCTGAAATGATGATGATGATGATGAAACAAGCGTCACAAACACAAAACTATCAAGATGTAGCCACGTTCAAGAGAATGATGCAATTTCCGTGTAAATATTTCACGGAGGTTTTCCCAATGTTTAAACTATAAACCTGTCCCACATACATAGAATGCAACCTAAATACCCGGCCATGTTGTAATGCATCACGATGGAATTGGATAAACACTTTAATGTTATATTTATCTAGAAGAGACTGTAATTATTTCGTAATTCACTAATAAAAAACATGTGTTTAAAAGCCGTGGAATATGTGTCTGAAGACTAATTCATTTGAAGCAATTTGTCGTTCTAGTAATTGGTGTAATTTGTCGTAAATACTTTAGGTAGGATGTATTAAATGTTGGCGGTCGATTTTCTATCTTGCATCCTTAACATTTGCCTGTATTGCTCAAACATATGTAGATTAATTAGCAGCTTGTTCCTTCATTATAATAATTATAATGACTTTGTTCGAAGCAAAATGTGGGCTGACGGATTGTACGAAAGTGTCGCCGCGACTATGGAAGGTAATGGTAGGTTTTATCAGTGTAAGTCTGAGACTTCCTCTTACTTCACCTAGAGCGGGAGAAGGTATTTGAAGAATTCCCACCCACAAAAAAAGTATTTAACAACACTTATTAATGATTTAATTTATTTGAAGTACCTACATCTTATGACCACATGCATTGTATTGAATATTATTCGAATAATTTTAATGTATACTACTATTGCTATATGATGGCGCGGGTGACAGCTGTCAGATTCATACAATGTAGCTAGCTACCTATCCTTTTCTCTCATCTTTAAAGATGCATATTTTCGTCTTGCTGTCATTCTACCCGTGCTATGTAAAATAGACCTAAATGTTTCTGGTTTGGATACTAAGTCCTTTCAGTCATGTCTTGGTATGAATAGTTAATTTGTTTACCATTAGAATATGGATGTACACATTCTATGTTTTTGTAGTATTTGGCAGCAAATGTATCAAGTCAACTTTCTCGGCAATTTTCGCTACAGTAGTCAATACTACAATTTCTTAGTTAAATTTCACCGAGATCGCACCTGTTACAAAACTACACCAATTTTATAACGCAATATCCACTAAGAATCAATTTGCGAATAATTAAAACAGCCACTGAACTTCACTCGAAAATTTCTTGATCTTTCTTCTCTAGTTGATTACAAAAGTCTGAATAAATAAATACGTTTGCCATTCTCGACCACGGCATTTATTATCTGTGGTCGGCAACCACATCACCTGTCATTGGCGTTACTGTATGATTACCTGCTGATGTTATGATTGATTTCTCAACACTTTGCGCTTCTTATGATGATGGGGCATTGCTTCACGAACCAGTAATTGAATAGTGTGGAATCACCTTTGACCCTAAGTCATATAAAATTACTCCATACTTAATATCGCTGCCATTTTGTAATTTAAAGTAACCCTTGCGTTACTGACGTTGTCAGTAGACTTGCCTAATATTAGAAAATTTGAGTAATAAAAATAATGAAGCAAATGCCTGGGTTTCGTTTTATTTACTACTTAAATATTATTATTTAGGTAACACATTAAGTAGGTAGGTACTATATCGTCGGTCGGAAACAGTTATGTAGTAACATTTCGTAATAGCGTATTAAATTTTGAGATTTAAATGGCCAAGATTTTACAAATATATATCTGTACTAATAATATTTTGTCGAGGTAACAGTCACCCAAAGGGCAATGGAAAGGTCTATGCTCGGAGTTTCCTTGCGTGATCGCATAATGAATGAAGATATCCGCAGGAGAACCAAGGTCGCCGACGTAGCCCGAAGAATCGCCAAACTAAAGTGGCAGTGGGCAGGGCACATTGCTCGTAGAACGGATGGTCGATGGTGCCGAAAGGTTCTAGAGTGGCGACCGCGCACCGGAAAACGCAGCGTTGGAAGGCCTCCTACAAGATGGACCGACGACCTGGTGAGAGTCGCGGGAATGCGGTGGATGTGAGACGCACAGGATCGGTCGTTGTGGCGATGCTTGGGGGAGGCCTATGTCCAACAGTGGACGTCTTTCGGCTGAAATGATGATGATGATGATGAGGTAACATATGTAAGTTTTTATCTAGGGGGTATCAATAATAAAATACAACAATATCTAGAAAATTATGAATAATCCATTGACGTTAAATCTCAGGCTGATGAAGCAAAGAATGTGGTTTCTTTATTGCACGCAAGCCTTGCCGGAGGGTTAAGGCGAGGAGAGATTAATTATATAATACGGCAGTCTCTTAATCTCTCACCAATCCTCTCAAAATCTCTCACTAAACATTACACCTGTACAATGATTCACACATTCCTCATTCTCCAATCTCGTCAGCATGTAAGCATGTATGATAATGCGATAATACGCGTCTGTTCAGCCGCATCGATGGATGCTTAGTTAATTACGGCTATAAACGAGTTACAACTGTATCGGCATCAGCATATCGCGTGACTTGCGAGCTGCAATCGTTTTCGTGTCAGATGTGACGTAAGAATGGTAATAGCTGTTCACTGGGTCAGGTGTCTTTTAATTCAATTTGGTAAATTATGGGTTATTTTGGTCCTTATTTTTTTTTCATAGAGCTGTCAGTGTAATGGACGGGGGGGCCTCTAAAGCCTCTGCCTGCCCGGGCTGAGGGATAGTTCAAAATAGTTACCGCGATTCTGGAACGCAAAGGGTGACTGAAGGAACACACACAGGGTGGGTTTTAGTCACTAAAAATCTGGCCCACCCTCTCGCTTCATCAAGAGCGGACAATTTGCCTGCTGCAGTCTTCCCGTTCGATTTTAATTTAGGTGTTTTTTGGGTGAATAGGCTCTTAATAAACTAGTGCGATTCACCATCAACGATTGCATTACTGCTAGCCATCAGGTGGGAACGTAGTCAAGCACTAGTATAAGTCATTAAAAAAAAAGTTATTTTATGATATTTGGGTTGGGTTGGGGATGCCCAAAAAAAAGATTCTCGATCTGTCGACTCGTTAAGCATGTTAAGCCCAGCTGTCATTATACATATAAGTCTTTTGAAAGTCGCAACAGATAGTGAGAGGTCAAAAAATCTGACAATAGTTATACTAAGGAGCATCGTGTTTCCAGTTATTGGGTTGTAAAGATCAGCCCCCCTAGCCATGTTACAATCGTATCGCTCGCGCTGAACGCCTCGAGTAGGCCACGCCTCCAATTCTTTTGTTCTGACCACGTGACTGAGCGTTGAGAAGACGTCAGAACAAAGGAATCGGAGGCGTGGCCTACTCGAGGCGTTCGGCGCGAACGATACGATTGTAACTTGGCTAGGGGGGCAGGTGAGCAATCCTGCATGCGTGATGCACGATATTAAAAACACCCAAATATTGGAATAAGGGTACGAAATATTTTTGTGATTGCGTGATATGAGAAACAATAATATCAGGCAAGCTTTGTTTAGCATCTTTCTGCAAAAATACTTCCTTGTGTTAGTTATCTGTGAGATTGTAACTTCTGAAGTTCCGACATTTTGTATTTAAAGTCTTTGTATCCGGTTTCATTCACGCACATACGTTATAAACATCATCATCACAACATACATCAGATGGAATCTATATTCCATTTGCTTAGGTAGTTAACTAAACGTAAACAATCTTGATATGTCTTTTTATTAAAAAGAAATCGTATAAAAGACATACAAAGATTGTTTAAATTTAGTTAATTACCAAACATCGGTATAGGTTAACGATAACAAATTGTAAACATTTTTAGATAAAATAATTACCTAAACAGATGGAGTATTTCATTTTGTTAAATTTTTTTTAAAGTTGCAGAATTTTTTTTCATGTTCTTTTTTTAAATATAATGTTGTAGTAAAATGTGATCTACAAATGTTCTATTACTTTCATTAATTAATGTATTGATAAATTTTCTTTTTAATATTTGCGTATCATAACTTAGTGAAATAGGTTTTGGTCTATTGTCACTAACAACTCATGTACCATATTTATATAAAATATGGTATGTCCATGGAGTTTCTTGCACGTTCTTCTCCATAGAGATCTACGCTTTGGAACGTGCAATTTAGCTTCACTTTTTTTGACTGACTGACATTTTGAAGTGCCTGTCAATGGTCTATTTGAAATAAACGTTTCTGATTTCTGATCACAAATCATGTACCTAACATATTTATAGCAAATAAATGATTGATAGAAATCAAGGAAATCTTAACATAAAAATCCAAAATGGCTTCTCAAATTCGTCTACTCAGATCGAATTAATACACGATTACAACCAAAATCTGTTTTCCTACCATTCATATTCGCATAGAAAATCATTTAAATAAATTAGCAATACAATTAAGTAAGTCAGTTTCCAATCAAATGGTTAACATGAGGTTTTTTGATCCACGATCAACGATTAATGATTACGGACACGAAGAACATCACGATGATCTCACGAGTATATAAATGATGGAATAAATACGTAAATATGATGCGTGTGAGTTGCCTTCGCGTGATTTGAGCAGAAAAAAAAAGCTTCGAGACTCGTAGACAGACCACACCTTAAGGCGTGTTACACAATCACGTAATCAAAGTGTGGTCTTGCTAAATATTTTTGTGGTCACTCAAAATTTGACCTAGATGAGTACCTACTTAATCATAATCTAGGCTAGCACTTGTTTTTATTAAGTACCTTTTTTTTTAGTTGGGAAAACATGCAATGACTTCTCTCGCTCTTGGACTAAAAGCCACTCCATCGAAGACCGTAGCGCAGTGGTTTCATACCTCTAGACTATTAAGTGCTAAGAATAGCCTTATATTAGTAGGCAGATATGAAATCTCACTAATACTGCCGTGACCACTCTTGTCACGGCAGTTAAGAACTTAGTGTCGGTGATGTCCAATTTGTGACTTTTAAATATTTTTGGGAAAAAATATAACATGGTGTAAAAATTATTGGAACCGATTCAGTTACCGATTCTCAACAAACTATATTCAGGTTTCGCATATATACTAAAAATAATGTTGTATATTATAAAAGAAAAACTGACTGACTGACATATCAACGCACAGGCCAAACTACTGGGACTAGGACCTGTACCATGACGCTTAAAGTAAGATTGTTTCATTCTTATTTCCATTGTGGGTAAGAGATGGCGCTAGACAACCTGTATAGCTCTGTCTCTTACCCACACAGAAATAAGAATGAAACAATCTTACTTTGAACGTCATGGTAACCCCGTAGGAACGTGAAATTTTGCACAAGGCTTTCTTTTATGACCTACGTCATAAAAGAAAGCCTTGTGCAAAATTTAGAGGATTTTCTAAAATTCAACCCCTAAGGGAATAAGGGGCTCAAAAATTTGTATGGAAATACCAATTTTCTTGCGGGACAAGCCGCTGGCAAAAGCTAGTATACCTATATATCTTTAAATTTTTATACATATACCTAGTAGTTATTTGGCAATTCGTCTTACAATGCACTTGACAAGACCAAAGCGTTCCTTTGTATAATATGTAATAACTAAAGTAATTCAATGGCCGTTCATTATAAACTTATTGGCCTGACCGCATTGGATTACTTTATACAATAATGTGTGTTAATCGCATTACATTATGAAGTAACCACAAATCGTTAATGTCGTTCTTGTGTGGTCGTAATTTGGGTCAATGTAACTGCTTTATTACAGTAGCCTCTATCTTCAAATATCTATCTTATACTCCTTAAAGCGGATGGTCCAGGGTAGCCATTTAGTATAATTATGTATTAAAACTTTCACAGGCTTTTTTTTGCATTTTGTCGCCAAGTATCAAGTTATATGTAATCAACATATAACTTGATACTTGGCGACACACAAAATACGGAATTGTGATCATTAAAATCATCATCGCTACCAGTTCGTCTAACCCTTTTGACTGGCCTAGTGGTTAGTGGCCCTGACTGCTATGCCAGAGGTCGTGAGTTTGATTCCCACCCTAGATATATGTTTGTGTGAAGAGCACGATCATTTTTTCTGTGTCTGGGTGTAATTTATATATAATATGTATGTATTATGAAATATATTAGTATGTTTATCAGTTGTCTAGTACTCATAATACAAGCTCTGCTTATTTTGGGACTAGATGGCGTTGTGGAATATTAAACTTAAATCTAAGGTTACAATGGCTGTACTATACTATAATATAAATGTACTATGCTATGCTGATAGCGATATCTACCAGACAACCTTTGGATGGATCGTAAGAACTTAAAATAATACAGGGGTAGTCTACGGTGTACTGCTAGCAATTTAATCTACAAGCCTGTCAATTAAGGGGTAGATCTGCAATGATCTGATAAGGGTCACGGTGGTCGGATGGATGCTATGACGCGGTAATTGAAGCATTCCCTTTAAAAAAATCCCTTGGCTTAGCGGGCATCGGCTCTACTAGGCCCCTACGGTTTATCTACACATAATATTATAAAGAGGTAAAGTTTTTTGTTTGTTTGTAGGAGGTAATCTCTGATACTACTTGGTCTGATTGTTAATTGTTTTTCACCGATAGAAAGCTGCTTTATTCCTGAGTGACATAGGCTATATTTTATGTACGCGGGCGAAGCCACGGGCAAACGCTAGTCTTTAATAAAAAAGGAGAAACTGACTGAATAACATCAACGCACAGCTGAAACTGCGGGGATGAAACGGTTGTTTAAATTTTGTATGGAGAATATTTGTTGTTTGTTGTTTCTTTTCACGCAAGCAAAGCCACTGACAGAAGCTAGTTTTGTACTATGTAGAGAGGACTTAGCTACCTACTTAGTATAAAATACCTGTTATGAAATTTGAAATCACCAGAAAAGCTTTAGAAAAATCCAATGACAGATGATTATAGAAACGTGATGGAGCAAATAAAAAGTGGTAATGTGCAATTGTGTCTAGCTGTACGAAGTGTGAAGCAGTTTTTTAAGTGTTAAAGACAGGGGCGTAGCTAAGTGATCAACGGCCCTGGGGCCCCTTTTTTACGAAGTGTGAAGCATTTGTTCAAGTGTTAAAGACGGTGGCATAGATAGGTGAGCAACAACATAAGCATAATCAGCCTTTTAATGTTCCCACTGCTGAGACTCAAGCCTCCTCTCTAGGAGAGGGAATGGGCCGTAATCCACCACGCGGGCCCAGTGCGGGTTGGTGAATGTCACATGTCTTCGGATTTTTGGTTCTAGGACATGCCGGTTTCCTCACGATGTTTTCCTTCACCGTTTTGAGAGCAGTGGTGATAAAATAAATTACACAAAGTAATGCGCCTGGCTGGGTTTGATCCCGCGACCTACAACTCGTAAGTCGGGGCCGTTACCATTCGGCCACCACTGCTCAACGGATTTATTTACGTTTACGTGGGATATTATCAGATTACTTCTCCTGCTTTAGTTTGATCAGGAGGAAGTGACAAACTTTTATTGACTAAAATGAGTTGCCATGATAACAGTAGTGTTGCAACCTATTTTATTTACATTTCGAAGATGGGAGAATTTTTTATTAATTCAAAAAGGATTGTTAATCAGGTTTGGGGACCCCCCGAGATTGGGGGCCCTGGGGCACTGCCCCGCCTCTCCCGTCAGTAGCTACGCCACTGGTTAAAGAATGTATAGTCACTCAGGCGTCGTTGATTCACTTTGTGGAAATCAGCGGATTTCATGTTTAAACTGTTAGTTTTTTTTAAATCTAAGTTAGTGGACGACTAGCACATATATATAACACTACTAGCGTCTGCCAGCGGCTTCGCCCGCGTGATAATAGTTTGTTTTTTTTTTTTTTGAGATTTAAACTATCCTATCTCTCAAGTTGGATCGAACTGCACATGGTGTGCGAATTTTATTATAATCGGTTAAGTGGTTTAGGAGTCCATTGAGGACAAACATTGTGACACGAGATTTATATATATTAAGACTAGCTGTTACCCGCGACTTTGTCTGCGTCAAGTTAGTAAAAATGCACAAACGTAATTAATAATTCTGTGCTTGTGATTCGTGCTAAAAACATCTAATTCATTTAACGGAAATTAATTTCAGTAAATATAATATTATGTAAAATGTATTTCTTATGTCCAGATATATAATTTATTTTATTTATTTGGCTCATCAGTAATAGAATACTCGTTCATGATATACATCAAATAAATTACTTATCATCATCAATAAACAGAAACAGACATGTTGAGGTCGAAGTAGTTGATAAACTATGGTTCTGCCTACCCCTAAAAAGAAAAGGTGATAGTTTAAGTTTGTTTTTGGTTTATTCTATGATGAAACAACGCTGTATGATTTTAATATGATTGGTTCATTATAATAGACTAAAAGTGTATTAAACCGTTGTTTTCTTTTAACAACACTAAATAAATGTTATTTAACGTAGGCTATAAAATAAGTGGATAAAGTAGTTTTCAAAATGTTAAATGTTGCCAAAATGTATAAAGAGTCTGTACGGATCTTGTTCTGAGGTCAATACCCACAGTTTTTAGTGTCTGCACGTTTTACTTTTAGGAAGAAAATCATCAAATACCTTCCCCCGCTCTGGGTAAAGCGAGAGTTTGTGTCAGACTTTTACAGACTGAAACCGACCTGTGTTCCTTTAATTGCCCTTAGTGTTCTAGAGCTACGGTAACTTGTACGCGGCAGCAAATCTTCCTTCTTTGAGGAAAGGTTAGAAAGACACCACAGCGTCCTTTCTTTTCGCCTGACGAAGATCTCTAGGGTCAATGCCTGCTAGAGCTATGAGATTTTTCGAAAGATTTACCTCCCATAAGAATTTGCCTCAATGATATTTCTCTGCAGAGTTTTAGCCGGGTCCGTTATGCAACTTTGGCGGAGGTGAATTCCGAAGGAGCATAATCGGCTTCAGCCCATCTTCAGCTGGATAACGTGCACTGATAGTCCACTGCTGCTAGCGATTATTAAAATACTACAGAGTAACCTACGATGTCATCTTGCTCCACAACTGTACTTATAAAGAATTTGTGAAAAAATTGTTGCAGTTTGATGTTGACTTACCTACATCACGTCGAATTTGAAACAGAAACCTCTCGAATAACCCTAATACCCCCTCATTACTCCGTGTTTGTGACTCCACAAAACTATAAAATGCCAGCGAACAAATGTCGCAACCAATTGGGGCTGTGACTGACTCTGGCATCCGTCAGAATGTTGTCCCAGTGTTGATCACCACTCACTGACCACTCTTAAGGAGGTAACGTCCAGTTGTCGACTAATGTAGGATACATTATACGTAATCAAACTATCTTCAGGAACGCAAACCACGTTGGGGCCTTGTGTGAAATATGTCTTCATGGGTTTTTCATGAAATTCTTAATGATCTTCAATTTTTGGAATCTTTGAAATTAGGTACTTGTTCCAAACAGTAGGTTGTGGTCAAGTCCGAGGGAGAGACTACTTGAAGTACTGGTAACCTTCACGAACTGCTCAAGAAGCATCTTTCTGTGATTAAGTACCTACCTATATTTGCTGGTTTTTTGGGGGTCCTTCCGAAACATCTACGTTCGATGAAGACCTGCGTCAGGCGGAAAGAGAGCCTTTTTAGACTTTCCTCAAAGAAGGTATTTGCTGCCGCAATTGTGGCGTGCAAGTTACCATAGCCCTGGAACGCTAAGGGCAACTAAAGGAACACAGGTGGGTTTCAGTCAGTAAAAGTCTGGTACTACCTCTCGCTTTACCTAGAGCGGGGGAAGGTATTTGATGATTTCCTACCTAAAAGCAAAAGGTGCACATACTAAAAACTGTGGGTATCGACCTCAGTATCAACTCCGTGACTAAGACTATTTATACATTTTGGCAACTGAAAACTACTTTATCCACTTTTTATTTTGATAGCCTACGTTATATAACATTTATTTAGTGTTGTTAAAAGATAACTACGGTATAATATACTTTTAGTATATCTAATGAACCAATAATTTTAAAATCATACAGCGTTGTTTTATCATAACATAAACCAGAAAGAAACATACATAAAACCCACTCCTGTTCCTTCTTTGCCATTGTTCCAGGGCCCCGGGAATCTCTTTCGTATCACCCATGGCCCCAATAGGCTTCGACCTTGCTGGGCCCCTACGGTTGCTGACACCTCCTTGAGGCGCGCGTAGAACACTACGCGCCGTCAACGACTTGGGCTCGGTCCGGACGGTTACCGGACGGTCGGGCGGTGAGCTACCCATTGCTCGCCGTCCACAAGCCCGTGCCTACGGTGGCCGGAAATCGGGATCGGAACCCCTCGGTTCGGATCGGCTGGGGCGCGAGGGTTATTGTCTCGCGCGTGCGGGAGCCTCCTTTGCTAGCATTACTGCTTCGCAGAAGGAGGCGACCGCCTGCGACTCCTCCTCGCTCCGGACCATGGCCTGTACCAAGGCCCAGCGCGCTTTACGCTATTACAAATCTTGTTATGATAAAATGACTGGATCTAACTGCGGTTTATTTTCGTAAATATTTTTGGCATTTACGAAGCAATTAATTAGAATTCAATAATTTTTATAAATAGGTCTAGAAACATTTGCTGATTTCGTGATAACGCCATCTATTGCTGAAAAGCTTAACCTTACTTTTATCACACACTGAGGCTCTACCACGAGCTCATAACGTGATCCATTTTACGACCTAAACCGGACTGTTAAAGGAATGGAGCTATATAGGGTGTATAGCTCCATCACTCTTTTTCGCTCGTACGACTGACATTTTAACATTATCATGGTAAGGCCCCTTGGCCACCTACCGAGCGATAGTTAAATATAATTATATATTTTGACAAATTTAATTCGTGTGTTTGCTATTCAAAGCCAGATGGCGTCACTGAGGCATAGGATGACAGTTTTTCTAAGACATTTTTTCTGATAGCCGCTCTATTGTATCTCTTTAGATCTCTTTGTAGACGTTTGAATGCATAACCACTGGATTTCTGTCATGTATAGTGAAGGTCAGTATAATCTGCCAAACTGCTTCGAAAGTGCTGATGTAGAAACCAGACTGTCGATAAAAATAATAGTAAGAACGCAAAAATATGTAAAAATTTCTTGTTTACAGTAAAATAAAACAAAACTATCACAAAAAGAAACTGAGTTTTGAACCACTATCCCCTTACGTGCCGATCTAATCCAGACACGACTGCACTACGGTGTTCGTTGTCATTTGTGTAAAATAGGTGTTCTTATATAAACGTCATCATTGTCTGCTTAACCCTTTGTCGATGATAGCGTGATGATTTTCATCTCAGATATTAAATTTGTAGCTCAATAAAAAAAAGAAATATTATTTTCGTTTTTTCACTTATATTTTATTACATGTTTGATTACTTTTTACAAAAATATGAAGTAAAAATGTATTATGATGTGTTAAAAATATGCTAAAAGTCCTATTATTATTGTAATCGAAGTACCATCGCATATTATATACAAAAAAGACGACAAAATACTCACAAAAATTATTACTGTAACTGGGGATCGAAGTCACGGCAAATCGTTCAATATCGACATTTTGGAATATTGCTCACCCCTCATAGAAAATAGCGTGATAATTTATGGCCTATGTCCTTTCTCAAGCTCTATTCTATCTTTGTACCAAATTTCATCAAAATTGGTTCAGCGGTATAAGCGTGAAAGCGTAACAGACAGACAGACAGACAGACAGACAGACAGACAGACAGAGTTACTTTCGCATTTATAATATTAGTATGGATTCTGTGTACAGTAGTGATAACCGGACTTAGTGCAACAAGGTATTATCTGCTAGTTAACCTTTGGCTTTATCTATCTTATATCTATACCTATATCTTTTTTTACCTCAAAAGGAAAAAACGGAACCCTTATAGGATCACTTTGTTGTCCATCCGTCCGTCTGTCTGTCTAGACCCTTTATCGCGGGAACGCGTGGTGGTATCGAGTAGAAATTAAAACAATATAAGTACTCAAGTCTGCGGTCCCTTGAAGCTGGGAAAAAATCAAACTTCTAAGTTAACGAAAAAAAAAGATACGGCCGTTTATGTCGCTCGATACCTCCACGCGTTCTCGAGATAAATGGTCTTGACTGACGACAGACCGACGGACTGACAACAAAGTGATCCTATAAGGGTTCCGTTTTTTCCTTTTGAGGTACGGAACCCTAAAAACTAACATGTAACATAACTGCTACATTATACATTACATCACAATCAATCATCAGCACATCTCTAACATAATGAGAGCAGAAAACATCTATGTAATAAATAAAAAAGAATTTCACAGAAAACACAATGTGTGGTAGAAACTCGGGTATCTAGCAATCCTAGATTATGCGGAGACGTGGGAAATGCACACAACAATTATATGAGCGAAAATCTAGCGTATGCGCTTTCCCAAACATTACACTTGGTTGGGAATGTGACGCAAAGAAAGCTAAGCTATTGTGAATTTATAGCGATGCTCTGTAAATAACGTAATTTATAAAATAATAGCGGACTCGGCAAACGTTGTTGTTCTGCCACACAAATTGTCAATGAAAAAAAATGGGGGAGGGTAAAAAAATTGCTTACGACCTGTATACCTACCTATATTTGGCCTACCAGCCAAATACACATAAAAAAAAAAAAAACATAAAAATTAAGCCATTTCGGAAGAGTTCGATAATAATCACTGTGACTTTTATGTATTAGATTATTTATTATTTGAAGTTTTTAATATCACGCCCGTTAAATAATTAACTATTGTTGATTGGAGAGAATTAGATTGTTACCTACTTTCTTTCAAAAGATATGTAAAAAAATGACTCCGTTTTGTGGTTTTCTGTGGTCGCTATAATATATCTAAACTGAAAAGCTAAAAAAATATTGAATATACAGTTGCCGTAAGTTCGATTTTTGGTTGGTGCCTTGTCTATGTGTGTTTACATGCCTGTGGACGCACACACTATACGGGAATAATTCTTAAAATACGGCAAAATTAAAAAAAAAAACTGGCTTCTATTGACAAGTAGGAAAATAAATCAAATTATTATAATAGGTACCAAAAACCTTTGGAGCTTCAACATTGCCTCTACCTCTCATTGGTTCACAGCCCTATTATTATGAGATGTGACACAAGTCACACAAGCGTTCCACATTGTTACATATTTTAATACAAGAAACACTTCCTGCTTTAGTCACCAAACGAACAGTCTCTGACCCACCCATACTTTCCCTTTGGTAACATTGCTTATGATTTTGACAGGTGCCAGTCTGTCTAGTCTATGGTCAATCGACGTAACGATATTAACAATGGCGGACATGAATGAATTTGTATGTATTTGTTTAAAATTTCGATTACGTGAATGACAAAATTATGTATGTATTGGAATTCTAAAGTGCTAATTTTAAAATTATGTTTGCTGACGTAAATTAATAAATAAATTTAAAATTACCATCATATATTTTTCTGTGATAAAACTTGAGTTTTAACTGTAAAATTACGCATAAATATGCTAATTCTGTTTGCTTAATCACCTTACCAAATCATCTTTCGGCCAAATTGGTAGAAAATAAACTGTAAATTAATTCAAAAGTGCGCAGTGTACCGTGTACCTAATCAAATTAAAAAAATAACCTGAAGTAAATTGTAGGCTCCAAAATTATGAAGCAATTAAATTAAGTATTTCAAAAAATCACGAAAAAATACCAGCCATCTTGTGTGCTCAAAGTACAAGGTAAACTATTATTTTGAAGCACTTCTTATAACTCTTGATTTATAAATATATATGATATGATAAGTCATGGAACCCATTTATTATTTAAATTAAATTAATGGCACATGTTTTTAACTGCGTGCATAAAACGGCCAGTCTGAGAGTCCTCAGTTTTTGAAGAATTTATTTGAAAAAGGAACAGTAAAGAAACTTTAAGTCGTTATTAAAATATTCTGTTGCTTAATTGTATTTTTTTCTCTGGCAACAAATTATGCTGTTTGTAGTCGAGAGAATTCATTAAGTTTTTTTTGTTGTCATTTGCATAAAATGGTAATAAGACGAACATCATCTAAGTACATTTGGCGTGTAGTAATTATATTGTAGTCTTATCTTAGTTGTCGACGGAGCGTAGTGTTCCACGTGCGCCTCAATGAGATGTCAGCAGAATTTTTGAAAGGGATTCCATGATCCTTGAACGCAAAGACCATCCATGAAGGATGTCATACTGGTGGGTTTTAGTTAGTAAAAGTCTGACACGCCGTCTCGCTCCACCCTAAAGCAGGAGCAACCTCAAAAAAAGCCCTTGCAGGCATCGATTCTGGTGAACTCCGTTAAGAAAGTATGTACTCTTGGTATTATTTTCGTTTTCACCCCACAGTGGGTTTCAGGCAGAAGCCAGTTTGTTCATAAACCTACCTAATTCATCAAAAGCCTTTGATACTGTCTATGTTTATCTAAGGCTATGTTTGTTTTGCTGATGTCAAGTGTTCTGAAGCTAACCTTGAACGATAAAAAACGCAACCTGCTTCAAATAAGTAGAGTTGCTGGTTTTTTTCATAGTTTTGTATTTAAAGTTATGTTGGTAAGTGTTTTTGTAATACCAAAAGAGATTAAAATTATCGCTGGGTTTCAAGTTATTTTTTTTATTAACAAAAAGTTCCCCATCTTTTTGTTAATAAAAAAAAAAACTTAGCTTAAAGCAGACGAAAAATAAATAACCTCGTTAGTTACTAGATGCTATAAAGTTATTTGTGGATAAAAATTAATTAACCTAACCTTTTAATAACCTTTGTACTTATTTTATTATAATATGTGTGTACATAAATTGTTAAATAAATATAACTCGAAATCCACTGCAGTAACCAATATACGTCAGACTTGTTCATGAATGTTGCAACAATCGTAAAAGGTGCCACTCAATAATAATAATTAAAAAAAATCTTTTTCAATTTACAATTGAAAAAAACACTAAAATATGGTGTCAGAAATTCCGCCACAACGCTGTCGACTGAAAGTGTGTCCAAAAAAATGGCAGCATTGCCACATTGCATGGTAATGAATGCTTAATTTCTGGTCTAGCCAGCCCTAGTAAAGTGGTCTCGTGAAGTGTCATCAACTAGGCGTTGGGATAAATCTTTAAATAGTCGAACAGAGACCCAACCATGAGCTTTTAACGCGATCCATTTAATGACCTAAACTGAACTGTTAAAGGATTGGAGCTATATTGGGTATATAGCTCCATCCTCTCGCTCGCACGACTGACATTTTAAGGCCCTTACTTCCATTTAGTGCCATAAAACAGTGACTTTCTGAAACCTACTCCTCGGTAACGACTGAGCTAATAGATTTAAAAAAATATATATTTATTATAGATTCATATATACTCGTAACATTACCAACATTTATGATTTTTTTCGTATGACTAATACATTTGGCAAAAAAAAAATTTTAGCGACATGATATTTTTTTGCTTGTTTTCCCCACTCCTTTCAAACGGGTTTGATCTTTCAATTCAATTCATTTATATATTCTTTCTTCACAATAGATTTTTTTGACAGTTTTAACAATGAGACTTAAAGACTATAATTCCACTATTGTGAGAGTGTGGTGCCTGAAATAGGTTTTTGAAAAAAAAATGTGTGGTACAGGTCACCAGGACCCCCCACCAGCAAAAAAATAAAGAACATTGTTAGACGACCTTGAGTGTCAGTAATACTATTTATGGTGTCAGAACATCAGACCATAACAAGGAGAAAAAAGAAAATAAACAAAAAAAAAATATTATATAAAAAAAAACCAAGGTAAAAATAAAAAATAAACTAAAACGAAACAGAAAATTACTGTGTATGCAGAGCAGGTTATTGGATGTATCCTGAGGATGTGTATGTGAGTGTCATAGTGTTTGAGCGAATATGAGTTTTAAATCAGCCGCGGAGGAAAGGAATAAAGGAATCTTTACAAATATGTTTACACAAAAAAAAAACCTAGTTAAATGTTCTTTAGAATGTACAAAGCATAATTATGTAAATCAATCCATATTTCGCAAAAAAAATGGTTTTTAATGGGTTGCCGGGCGCAGGCGGCAGTACAAGTTTGTGTGCATTTTACTCCGGCCAGATGTTCAAGGGAATATACGCCTTAACACGTCACAGTAAGACCCCTGTACACTAATACAATGAATTTGAAAGAAAGAGTTTCAATTTGTCTTTAAAAGCTCATTATTGCATTCTATCAATAGGTACCATAACGAGAAGAATGGCGGAATGAAAATGGAAAATTAAATTGATTCCAAGCTCATGGTCGGTTGAACTTGAAACAGTTCAGATTACGATAAGCTGAGTTAATTACTTGAACTTTTCCTATTCCTATTTTCCATCCTAAGGTTGTCGGACAGATATCGCTGTCAGCGATAAGGCCGCCATTGTACCCATAGATTTAAGTTTGTGTACGTGTATGTACTTTTTTGATGTAAAATAAAATTTATTCTATACGTAAATTTAATTGATGAGCAGTAAGCAACGCAAGTTAAATAATAATATAATAATAATATTCCACAACTATTACACAACGCCATCTAGTCCCAAACTAAACAGATCATCAGTTTGTGGTTTGAGTACTAGACAACTAATAAAGATACCTACTTATATATTTCTATATCTATATATATAAAAGAAAGTCGTGTTAGTTACTTCACTTATAACTCAAGAACGGCTGAACCGATTTAGCTGAAAATTGGCAGGGAGGTAGCTTAGAACCAGGAGACGGACATAGGATACTTTACTTTACTTTTTTTTTTTTTTTTTTTTTTAGAGTAGGGTAGAGTAGGGTAGAGTAGGGTAGAGTAGGGTAGAGTAGGGTAGAGTAGGGTAGAGTAGGGTAGAGTAGGGTAGAGTAGGGTAGAGTAGGGTAGAGTAGGGTAGAGTAGGGTAGAGTAGGGTAGAGTAGGGTAGAGTAGGGTAGAGTAGGGTAGAGTAGGGTAGAGTAGGGTAGAGTAGGGTAGAGTAGGGTAGAGTAGGGTAGAGTAGGGTAGAGTAGGGTAGAGTAGGGTAGAGTAGGGTAGAGTAGGGTAGAGTAGGGTAGAGTAGGGTAGAGTAGGGTAGAGTAGGGTAGAGTAGGGTAGAGTAGGGTAGAGTAGGGTAGAGTAGGGTAGAGTAGGGTAGTGTAGGGTAGAGTTGGGTAGAGTTGGATATAGTAGTCAGTTGACGGGAGCGAAGCCGCGGGCAAAAGCTAGTTATAGATAAATTACACCCAGACACAGAACAAATGATCGTGCTCATCACACAAACATTTGTCTTTGGTAGAAATCGAATTCACGACTTCCGGCACAGCAGTCAGGGCCACTAACCACTAGACCAACAGGGTCACCAAATATCTTGTCATTGAAGGTCTTGTTTCACACACGGCGCAAGATTGAAATGTGTTATTCATATTTATGAAACAAGTTGCACAAACCGAGTTCATAGATCACAGCTGTTTAATGTTCTTGAATATATTACTACACTACTACGTGCATCTTGCAAGCCATTATTTTCTGTAACCTCAACCTTGTACATAACACGAAACTCTCTCTGAGAGAGAGTAACAGAGAAAATGAAACCTTCTTACACCTAAGTAAAGTGCATTGACCCCGCAGTGGAACGACCTTCACCTAGAACTGATATTAGATCACTGTACCACGAGTCTATGACCAACACGACACGATGCAGTTTTAATAGATACTGCGTGACCAATGTTGGTGACCAAAGTTAGTGTGTTTGATCAACATTGGCAACTATTCCTATGTGTAACTTTTTTTTTGTGGGACTGGAAAGAGTGAGAGAGAGTGTTAGACTTTTGTTGACTAAAACCCATTCGTGTTCCTCCCACTGCCCTTTGTTCTCTAAGGCCACGGTGACTCTTTCGAAGAAATAACATAACCAGTAGCTAGCAAATATCTATGGTAAAGTCGTTACACAGTGGAATCACTTTTATGTCACTAGGCATAGGTGCTTGAAATGAAGCTGTAGGTACATATATTTTGCATAAAAAATAGCTTATAGTAAGAGCAATAAAAACCATAGGTAATGCCCTAAAAGCTTGTGATATTTTAAGCTGCTTTTAGATGCCATATTCTAATTTTGCAGTCCACAAGCTCTAACGCAAATGTCACATTTTGGGTTGTGCAAAAAATGTAGCGTTTAATTTATTTAAATGATTTTTAATTATTTATTTGAATGAATTTTATACGCCTATGACTTAATTTTTTTCTTATATAATTTTACTAATTTATATGTAGTTTATTTGTAATTTAATTGTTCATTAAAAATCTAATCGTTACAGTGGGATTTGATTTTTATGGCATTAAATCCGCCTCTGTACTTTTTTGTGCATAAAGAATTAATAAATAAATAAATAAATAATTCGACTGGCCTGTTGGTCTAGTGGTTAGTGGCCCTGACTGCTATGCCGGAGGTCGTGGGTTCGATTCCCACCCAGGACAAATGTTTGTGTGATGAGCAAGATCATTTGTTCTGTGTCTGGGTGTAATTTATCTATAATATGTATGTATTTAGAAATATTTAAGTATGTTTATCAGTTGTCTAGTACTCATAACACAAGCTCTGCTTAGCTTGGGACTAGACGGCGTTGTGTGATAGTTGTGTGAATATTATTATTAATAATGTTACCTATATTTTACTTCGTACAACAGTTTACTTGGAGCTAAATTACACAAACATGATTCCATTGTATTATTCTCTCAGCTTACAAACAAATAACGGACCTAAAAATATCGATATGCTTATAAAATCGCGTGCTAAAAAGCAATGGCTTGCATATTCCGATGGGTGCATTTTCAGAGCGCATCGTAAAGGCGGCCAGCGTATCATTGCATCAGGAGACTTTATTATTAAATCATTATTATTATATCATAGCAATAAAAAACCTTTCATGTTTGTAGGTCGAATCTGGAAATGCTTTTAATTGATCGTAATGTAAGTAAAAGGCGGAATTTTTGCTTGATTGTAACAAGGGTTGTCACCTATATTGTAAAGTATCGTACTATAATTTAGTCAATTGTGCTTTATATTATGGACAAATAATATTTTTTATTTATATGAAATGACAAACAATTAAGTGTCGCCATAATGACCGGTCATCGGTCCACCTTGTGGGAGGCCTTTCCACGCTGTATCTTCCTGTACGTGGTCACCACACCAGAACCTTTCATCCCCATCAACAACCCAGATACAACTACTCACAGTAAATTAATAATAATATTTATGTTCAGCTGTTTTCATATTACAAAGGAAACAAGCCATAATAAATAATTATCAAACAATCAAAATGTAGTTTTAAATAGTCTCAATTGTTTCCTATTATGTTGAGATCATAATTATCTAGCAATAAACATAATTTACTAGCTTTTAATCGCTATTGAGTATAATGATGAATGTTTTCCTCAATTTTTCTTCATCAGACGGTTACAATTTGGATTATTAAAAGCCTGATTGGCTTAATAATTATAAGAAACGCTCCTTAATATTAATAATTTCCGGTTTATGTAGAATTGATGAATGCTTATTAATTATTACATTAAATTGTTGGAAGGAAGGGAAGACTAAAGGAACGAAGGATGAACCGTGATATGAAGAAGATGACATTTAGCGCCGACCTCAAATAAGTCATAAATATGGGGCAGAAGAATGAAGCTAGAACTACAAACACAAACAAAACACGCCTGATTTGTACGTAGAACGATGTCGCGTGGCGTGGATCAAGTGTAGCTCTACAAGTCTAGTTTCCATATAAAATGTAAGGAGACCGACGCGCCCAGATCGGCGGGTTAGGCACACGTGTGCGTCGGTTTAATGTAGTTCTACCTTGATGATGCAATCCATAAAACCGCGCGTTCCATCGTTTGCGATAGCGACCATAGATAATAGAGCATCGGGAGTCGGCGAATAGTTAATTGTTTATTGCATTTACTTTATAGTATATTTTTGTTCACACTGTAAGTTTATTAACATTGTTATTGTATTTTCTTTTATTATCTATGATCTTCAGTCTGTGTTCCGTGAGAGCATCCGTGGAATCATAGGTTCTATAAAAATTAAAAAGCTGCGGTTTTTTTAAATATCGCAGAATATGCTGTGATATTAAAAAAAACTGAGATAGCAGTCTTTTTGGCCTCGCACTGGTCTTAATTTTGTTCTTTTTATAAATGTTATTGTTAGGTATTGTTTTTATGTTAGTCAGTTCATGGGACTAGTTAACATTTTTATTTTATTGTGTTGTTTTTCCTATACGACACTCAAATGTTTTTTCAATACACTAACTCGAAAACCCGCTCTTATCCCACCGCTTTTAGGCACGCAATAGACTGTTTCCCGCACTAGTGCAGAAATAGCGCGTGCTCTCCCCCGCGACAATTTTATTACATTTATCGCATCAGGCCGGGCGCGCGTCGACCCCTACGAGTCGCCGGTCAACCCCCGTTTATTAATTTCTTCGTAAGTGTATTGAAAAAAGTCATTTGACACACGTGCAAATTTGTCACTGCAGCCCTCGGCTCCATAACACACTCGCCTACGGCTCGTGCGAATTCCACCTCGGTCGCAATGACAAACTTTCTGCACTTGTATCAAAATGTACCTACTATTTCTTTCATTCCAAGGAATACTATTATACTTACTTATTTTTGCTTATTACTTTTTGGCACTGGATTTTTTTTTATGAGTCGATCATTGTTTTTGACTGAGTCCAAACACGTTGGCAAGGTCAGTGGATTTGTTACTCTTTGCACTTTTTATAACTTTTTGGTTAATTTCGGAATAAGTTTTACCTGTTCACGTCACGATTGATACCGATATCGTTTAATAGCTTTTTTTTATACTTTTGCAAAACTTTCTTTTATATTAAACTAACTTCTGCGAGCTGCTTCACCTGTGCGAAAGTATAAAAGAGAATTATCCCAAGATAATATTTTCACGGGATAAATGTATCCTATTCCAGGATATGGTCTACCTTTGTGCCAAATTTCATCCGAATCCGTTCAGCCGTTTGAGCGTAAAGGAGTAACAGAGATACACACACGTACATACAAACTTTCGCCTTTATAGTATCTAGTATCTAATCACACACTTAACAGTTTCTTTGGCAGTAGATATCATAAGAGCTATCTAGTTTTAATCACCTACTGGAATGTAGGCACCAAGTGGTTTCTTCTCTACCAAGTTAATCAATCTGTTTTTAATGCAAATAGTACTCCAATATACTTTCTTTCAATCTTTCCGCACTTAAAAGTAACTTATCCTAGTTAATAGATACGTCATTAGCTTGGATATGATACAGGTAGACATCTTTACGTAGTATATTAAAAAAAAGCCACCCGCGTCTCTCTGTTTGTCCACTAATTCTTCTTAAACCCCTCAACAGGTTTAGATGTGGTTTTCACTAACAGAAAGAACAATAAACTATAATTAAGAGAACTTTATTATAAAAATAATGAAATACTTAATAATAAATAATAAAATTTTTTACACACTGAAATGAAATTCCCTGGCTCCTGAGCTAATTAGGAACTGTATTACAGGAGCCAGCGTATTCCCCATATTGTTGTTACAGTTTTGTCAACAAATTAAATTTTGAGTTATCATACTATAGTTTATTATTTTTGGTATATTTTTGTACTATATTTTTATAAGTAGGTACCTAATGTAAATGATAGGTTTTAAATTTATTTGTTGTCCACAACTACCACATTATATTTTTTTCTTCAACCCAAAGATTGACTTTTAGAGTATGCCTTGTTGCATTAAGTCCGTCTATATACCGCTACTGTACATAAAGCTTAAATAAACAAACGAAGAAGGTTCATCATGTATCTAATTTGCATTTATCTAAAGCCGAGACCAGTCGCTTTTTGCTTATGCCTTATACTAAACAAAAAATATGGCAAAAATGCAGGTTGTAAGATCGAGTTACTAATTAGGAACTATTGAGGGTTGTATAGGTTACGCCTGTAGAAAAAAAGAAGTACATTGATACTTCCCCAACTGTCGATAAGGGTCTAGACAAGGTGCCTAGACTTTGAGAACACATTTATTGTGCGTACAGCAAGGCGTGGAATTCCTTGTGGAGTGGAGTCTGTGTTTCCTGATAACTACAACCTAGGGGTCTTTAAGTCATCCAGGCACATTTGATTCATCGTCGACCACATCATGGCTTACTATCAGTTGAGATACTCGTGCTAATTACTTCGGTAACACGATACTTCTTGGCAAGTCTGGTATCAGTTTTTCTCACTGGTATCAGATGCGGGCTTGAGGACGGCGAGCAATGGGTAGCTCGCCGTCCACCCGTTCGGTAACCGTCCGGACCGAGTCCATGTCGTCGACAGCGCGTACTGTTCCACGCGCGCCTCAAGGAGATGTCAGGAAACCGTAGGGGCCCAGCAGGGTTGAAGCCTACTGGGGCCAAGGGTCTGCTTCTGAAAGGAAGACTCGGCCCTGGTACGAAAGGCAACGAAGGAACAGGAGTGGGCTTTTAGTCAGTAAAAGTCTGACACTATCTCCCGCTGCGCCCGAGAGCGGGGGATGTCATTAGATGATTTTCCCACCAAAAAAAAATCTGGTATCAGATCTTCCTTCGTAACGATTGTCAAAGGTCTACAAATGACAGTCGGAAGCAACGGTTTAACTAGCTATCCGAAGCACGGGGGACCTTCTATGTTTCAAGTACGGTGCCTTGCCGGCGCTGCCGCTGCGGCTGCTGGAGACCCTCAAACGGCGCAAATACTGTAATTACAGTTGTTTGCGGTCGAAACGCTTGGGTCCGAGTGCTCGTCTCCTTTTCGAGGAAATTTCACGCCGATTGATCGACACTTTGCATGGCTGGCTCGTTCTTTGCCCAAAGAATTAGCATTGCTATTTAACGTACAATGCTGCTAGTCTTCTGGGCACATTTCCGGATGACAGCAATGTGGAGGAGTACGTCGACGCCTGAGTGTATTATGTGTCAGTTATAAATAGTAAGTTTAGTTATTATTTATGTTCCTTATGTACGCTAAGTAAACTTACTATCATCAAACTAACTTCTGATGACAATAACTTCGAAACCGGTACCTACGAGCAGTACGGTGGTGAGTATGGTTTCATGAGTTTGTTTTTTTGTCTTTTATATATAATAGCTATATACTTGTAATATAATTTTATATCTATGTATAGTCTATTTTTAATTTAATTAAATTTAATTTGCAGTACACCGCAGTCTACCCCCTTTTTTATGTCAAGTTCTTACAGTCCATCCTAAGGTTGTCTGGTAGATATTGCAGTTAGCGATAAGACCGCCATTGTACCCATAGATTAAGTTAGTTTATAAGTTTTTGTTACTATTTTAGTGTACAATAAAGTTTTATTCTATTCTATTCTATTCTACATGAAAATCATCAAAGAAATCTTCAAAACAACACGATAGGTGGCACTAATCAGAGCATGTGTGGTATAGCCACTACTTGTCCATAGATAGGATATGGATGAGCACTCGATAGATATCTTGTACCTTACTTGTTACTGTTATCAGAACTTGATAAGGAGTTGAACTTGTGGTTAATTAGTGTTTGACATTGTTTGTGAATAGGTTTGTTTTTATATTGATATGGACATTGAAAAATATGTGATGTTTTAAAATACGAAGTTGATAGCCACCGTGCCCAGTAGCTTTTTTTTTAGGTGGGAAATCATCTAATGACATCTCCCGCCCTTGGGTGGGGCGTGAGGGCGTGTCAGACTTTTACTGACTAAACCCACTCCGGTTCCTTCTTTGCCTTCGTTCCAGGGCCCTGGGGTTCTCTTTCGCAACACCCATGGCCCCAGTAGGCTTCAACTCTGCTGGGCCTCTACGTAGCTTGGGGTCGGTTCCCAGTCTAACCAGATGTGGCTGAATACCTGTGCTTTACATGGGACGACCACCCATCAGACTTTCTGTCGTCCGACTACCTGTAACGACTGTCAAAGATCTACGAATGACAACCGGGACCAACGGCTTTACGAGCTTTCCGAGGCACCGGGTGTTAATGTCTTTGATAAACCTAGAAACGTACCATGCACAGTTTGTTTTATTTCATAATACAGATAGATATGTAAAAATAAAATAAATTGTGAATAAACATACAGCGTGGCAATACTGCCAGTCTTTTGGGTATACATAATAATAAGTCAACAGTGTTGTGGAGTTTTTAACGCCATATTTTATATTGTTTTTAGTTGGTAATGAACGCACCCATGATACAGGAGAAATTTGTAGTGTGGGGCTAAATTTATTATGGTTCGCTCGCATGAAAATAGATTTCTCCATACAAACTTTGAACCCCCGTTTCTTCCCATTAGGAGGCGAATTTTGGAAAACCCTCTCTTAGTGCTCGTCATAAAATGAAGCTTTATGCAAAATTTCACGCTCCTAGTCCCAGTAGTTTCGGCTGTGCGTGATATGTGTTGATATGTCAATCAGTTAGTTTCTAATTTTATATATATAGATGTATTTTAAATAATAGTATGTAAATAAATTATCTAAGATTTTGAGAAGAGATGTCATGATTATTTAGGATTCGGACGAAAATCTTTCGGAAAATCTGACGTTTCATATTTTTCCCCGTACATACCGACGAAGGAGGAAAGTCGTCGAGTAATTTATGGTATATCCGTGAAACCTTTGGTTAGCTTTTTCTAACCAAAGGTTTCATGTCCTCTATCAAAAACCATAGACATTTTTATTTTATCCGAAAATATAGCAAAAAGTTTGGCAAAAACAAGGAGTTAAAAAATTAATGTTCAACATCTTTTGTTACTAAGAAGTTAAGTAATAAATCAGCAAACTTATCTCTACGAAAATCAGTGAAAAACTCTCTCAGTAGGTAGGTAAGTACATATGCGACACGATAAAACTGCTTGGTTTAACTTTGTACTGATAAGAGTGAGATAAACAATGATATCAGAAAACTCTACACGAGATTTGGCAGTTAATATTATGTAAAATATTTAAATGTGAGCAAAGTATTTAACAATGTCAAAATGTTAATAGGTAGCTAGAACAAAACCTTGTAATAAATATAAGTTTGTATTTTTTCATTCTTCTGGTTTTAAAAATACACAAACTTATTTTTTTTACAAAGTTTACAAAATTATTTATGATAATTTTCTCTTACAATATCTTGCAGGTCATCGCAACAAAAACCTAGTCTATGGTCTAAGCTAGCTTTCAAGATCTATGTAATCAAACTGCAATCACCATAAATGTATGACGTGCCATCAAAACACTATCAGCCATAATAGAAATAAAGCCTTATCATCACCTGTTCAAATACGCAAACTCATACACCAACAAAATACAACTCACTTTTTGAACACTTTTACAATTTCACATCACTTCACAAAACTGGCGGTAAAAGTTTGATAGCTGTTTTTTTAATACAGATTAAAAATAAAAAAAAGAACGTTTGTGAATAGAGGTTTGTATTCGGAAAACGGATTTCGCGGTGGCGCGAAAAATACGGAGCGCGCAGACGGTGATGCGGGCGTCGCGTGCAAAGACGACTAACTTAATGCGTGCGCGCTAACTATAGAAACCAACGCGGTGACACCACTGTGTTAACTTGAAGATTAAAACTCATAATGACTGTTAACGTAATCATGGCTTTCAGACATGTTTTGGCTTAGCGATTGTCCATAACTTAGGCAATTATTAGATTAGACGCTTCATTAGTGTTGAAATTCCTAGGTATTCTCTCAATTTTGTAATATTGTCGAAGAATAATTTAAAATATGATTTTGTTTTCGTTTCACTATGGATGTGATTGTTTAAGTTCCTTAGTTGTAAAATGTAGTTTACAAACAATGAAAGGAAATTTTCTTTTGATACTCTCATATCAGTCAGAAATGTGTAATAAGACTATAAATAAAATATCTGTGATTTCTGACGTCAGAGCCTAACAATAGAAAATATGTACGTAAATGGCAATCACAGAGAAACACTTTGAATATTGCTGCAGTGATAACAGCTATTTTGCATTTATTAGCAATTTTCATCAATGACAGGTGACATCATTGTGTGGGTCTCGTGTTTGGCAAAGGCATGTATGTAATACCAACGTACTTTACTGATACTGAACACACCTTACTATTCATACATCCTGACATATTTCTTATCAGTGAACCTGTACAGTGTACACTGATAAGAAATATTGCAAAATACTTAAGACACTATGTAAATAACCCTGCAAACATGTGGTTGTTATTGTCATTCTAAAACGAACTAAGCTCTGAGCTATTAATCCAAAGAGGTCTAAATAAGGGCAGATTAAAACCTTTTTTGAACGTAACACAAGCAGAAAAAAAAAACAAAACTAGAAACGAATGGTTAGCTAAGTTAATCACCTGTCAAAATTGATTTCATATTAATCCTCGTTACAGTTAATCCGCAATCGATGAAACCGGCCGCGGCCGGTACGGTTTTCACGTAAGTCGCGTGTCAGATTAATAAGAGCAGTAATCGCGATGCTCTCCGAAGATAATTGGATTATTTTGTACTGAATATTACGTTTAGTATTTAATCTGTTACTCTGTATCCGTTGACAGATGTTCCAAAAGAATTTTATGAAAAGTAATTTGCAATTTGATTAAATATTAAGCAGGTTATTTTATAACTATTTTCTGCCAGCGGTTTCGTCCGTAAAGTAGAAAATATATGCTACTCAGTATTAAAGTAGCCCAGTGCGGATTGGTGAATGTCACATGTCTTCGAATTTTTGGTTCTAGGACATGCCGGTTTCCTCACGATGTTTTCCTTCACCGTTTTAAGAGCAGTGGTGATGAAATAAATTACACAAAGTAATGCGCCTGGCAGAAAGACGGATGAAAAAAGATTGCACGTAGCGGAGATGAGAATGTTAAGATGGATGTGTGGTGTGACAAGAATGGATAAAGTGAGAAATGAGTATATTAGGGGAAGTTTGAAAGTGGCGCCAGTGACTGAAAAGTTGAAAGGGAATCGTTTATCTTGGTATGGTCATGTGAAGAGGAGGGATGAAGCGCATGTTGCTAAAAGAGTTATGAATTTACATGTGGATGGATGGAGAGGGAGAGGGAGGCCAAAGAAAAAATGGATGGATTGTGTGAGAAGTGATATGAAAGGGAGTTAGTGATAGCGTGACGAGTGACAGGACAGAATGGAAGAAAAAAACGTGTTGTGCCGACCGAGAAATAAAACGGGACAAGGGCAGGAAGATGATGAATGCGCCTGGCTGGGTTTGAACCAGCGAACTACAACTCGTAAGTCAGGGCCGTTACCACTCAGCCACCACTGCTCTACATGTGGTTGTAGTGGTTCTAGCGTGGTGGATTACGGCCCTTTCCCTCTCCTAGAGAGAGGAGGCCTGAGTCCCAGCAGTGGGAACATTAAAAGGCTGATTATGATTATGCTTATGCACTCCGGATATTTTTCTAAGAGGAGGCTTCTAAAGTTATGTACCTACATAATTTGTAACCATTACAAGTACGTTCACAAATTTGCTTTTAGGCGTTTCCGATTCCCACACGGAATACATATTTGTATGGAGTAACTGATAGTTCTGTCTGGTCTGAGTATCTTGTTTATATGAGTTTATACATGTAACCCATGATACAGAAGCCATTCTTAGACTGGGGCAACTTTTTTTTTGTTTAAACAAACAAAGAAAATGTTGAAATCCTTACAAACGTCTTTTTATTCGTACCTGTAGATACCGGCACGGATCTTGAGCGCTGCATAGCATAGCATAGTCGGCCTTATAATGTTCCCACTGTTGGGACTCAGGCCTCCTCTCTAGGAGAGGGAAAGGGCCGTAATCCACCACGCGGGCCCAGTGCGTGTTGGTGGATGTCACATGTTTTCGAATTTTTGGTTCTAGGACATGCCGGTTTCCTCACGATGTTTTCCTTCACCGTTTTGAGAGCAGTGGTGATGAAACAGCGCTGACTTCTATAGTTCTACTTGCGCAGAAGCACGCAGAAGTAAAATATCGGGTCTCTTTAGTGGTATGAAGAGAGATGCGGGGGCGGGGACTGAAATCCTTGTACAGTGATTGGCTCGCCGATATTGTACGATGCGCAAAGCGATCCCTGCTCTTTCGCCGAGCGCTCAAGATTCGGGCCGCTATCTTTTTTTTTTGTAACTGTGCAACCATTGCGGAATATGAGTAACACGTTCATACTTGGGGAAAAGTATATCCCTCGACAAACGTCATTGTCGAGCGATCACTCTGGGTGGTCTCTAAAACCTTGCTTCATACATGATTTAGTATGAAAGTCTTGACTTGGTGAATGACGTCTAACCTTCATCATTTTCCTGTAGTCTTGGCAATTTTACTTGCAAATGTACTTGGCACTGCTACGTCTTGTCAGGTCGTAAAACCCTGATTGAAAGCTGATGCGAAATAGGAATTGACTCTGCGAAATTTTCCTCCAAAAGTAGACGCTACTCAGCACGTCATATAGGCCAGGGATGGTGAACCTTTTTATGAGAACGTGCCACTAAAAATATTAATAATAATAAAATGTAGTCATTGCGTGCCTCCAAAGAATCTTGGCTTAGTGATTTAATGATTGTTCATTATTTAAACCAAATGCTATTAACTTTTGATTAGCAGCACAAAATTCGTATATTGTAATGTTTACAGTAGTTTTTTTCAATTATATGTATAAAAGAGAAAATTGATGTGATTACTAGTGTTTCAAATCACCTATATGTTGTGCTTCTTTCACTGGCGTGCCTGAATTATTTTGTCGCGTGCTATAGGTTCGCCATCCCTGATATAGGCAGATACTTTGTAATTTTTCAATGGAGTACGAGGATATAAATTATAGATCTCTCCATAATTAGATTCTTGTATACTTTTTATTAGTAGTTTGTTGGGGGACTTGCCTATTGTTTGGTTGACATACCACTGTTGTTCCCTTATATTCTACATATTACTCTTAAACCTGCCCCCTAGCCAAGTTACAATCGTATCGTTCGCGCCGAACGCCTCGAGTAGGCCACGCCTCCGACTCCTTTGTTCTGACGTCATCTCAACGCTCAGTCACGTCGTCAGAACAAAGGAATCGGAGGCGTGGCCTACTCGAGGCGTTCGGGGCGAACGAAATGATTGTAACTTGGCTAGGGGGGCTGTGATCTATGTTAAATCTGTAATCTACTGTTACGTCATAGAGGATTTTTTGCATGTTATCTCGTAAAGATAATCATGAAACAAACAAAGTATTAGCAATGTTTTCAATGACTCTATGATCTAATATTCGCAGCTCAAGAGTTGTTGTCCTGGGTATGATGCCAAGGTCGGACAGTTATTGAATTTTCTGTCTGGTATTTTTCAGATTTGTGACTGGATGCGTAAAGCAAGTCATTATGTCCCTAGGGATATAATGCAGTATAGGCGATCCCTAGGGAATAATAAGATTTGTATTTGGAACATCAAAAACCGTCAACATTAACTGAATTAAAATGTACTGTGCCATCAAACACGTTTACTCAAAATTCAAACTGGCCAGTATCAAAAAAAAAAAACAGAATAAAACTTGGTTGCGTGGTTGCTGACGAGTTTCTAAAAAAAAATTTAAACGAGCAGGAGCGTTATTAGTTTCAAATCTCAAAACATGTTGTTACTTGTAAATAATAATACTTATATTTCTCCAATGTATCATTTGTTTTACTAAATTGTCTTTTAATTATCTCACAGATGGTGTAAAAAGTAGAGTATCCAACACGGGGATAAAGCTGTCTTTGTCTTGGGCGGCTTGAATTCCTCACTTCACTTAGGTCTCTTTATTAATTATATAATTCCCTCACTAACGTTCGGGATTAAAATTAGAAACCTTCGTTTTGTTTAGAGTCTACAGCCCGTGACTTAAAGACATTGTTTTATCCTTTAATCACATAATCTACTATTTTATCCCGGAAGCACGTTCTCTTGGAATAATATTCTATTTTCACGCTCTCTAGCTAGAAGCTAGTATCATATACAATGTTTTCAATTTCCTCAGTAGGTAAGTACATGTATCTACATAATAATTTATTCTCCATGACCTTGGAGTCAGCACACACAGTCAAAGATCGCGGGTCTTGCGCGAACGGGCGGGTGGTCGAGTGCGGCCGCACGTGACGCCTTTAGCTAAATTATCAGTTAATGGCTAGGTAGTTTTTATGAGCTCACTTACGTCAATTATATTTTTATTTAATGTTTATGTGATGTTGGGATGGGTAGAAGTTGAAGACGCATGAGCTAAAAAAGTAACACTGAGTTAATTAATGCAGAAAAAAATCTTTTTACAAAAAAAAAAATAACCTACTTCCTTAAAAAAAACACTACAATATTTCACACTTTTTAGTGGCGATACACTTATTAAAAGTGCCTATATCTCATGACAATTCCAATTAACACAAACACTGCTAGGATACATTGTTTTATTATGAAGTTCCCGTGTCTACCTTCCACCTTCCGGCTCCATCATCAGGTCAGTTCGATAGTGCCTTATAGCCAAAGTGCATCTCATGACAATTCTAATAAACCTAAACATGGCTAGGATACATTGATTAATTACGGAGTTCCGGTGCCTATCTTCCGTCTCCATCATCATCATCAGGTCACTTCGATGATACCATTTTCAACTACTCCGAACTATAACTATTCCGAAGCATTTATTTATTTGTATTGTCATAATATAGTCACACAACTACCTTCATTGTGATATCTATGTGAGTATGAAATTCCGTTGGCCATTTCTGGTCTTCTTCATCAGTTCCATTACATCAAATGTTACTTTTTGACTGTAAATGCTTAAGTTCTCGATGAAAATACCAAAATCACTGTTTGTTTGCGTATAATATTTGAGGAGTTCCCTCGATTCCTCATGAAAATCCATTTCTGATGATGGGATCATCAGAAATGGATTTTGAAAAAAATTGGACCAATCTAGAAGTTTATCCTTTAAAGGGGAAAAAAAATTTGCTCGGTCCATAAACGACGGAGTTCTGAGGTAACAAACATAAAAAAAAATACAACCTAATTGATAACCTCCTCCTTTTTTTGAAGTCGGTTAAAAATGCTGTTTAAATTAATAAAATATTGTTGAACGTACAGCCATGTTTCCGATAACAGCGTGCACTGTGATGTCATCCGAGATGAGGGCGTGATGAGAGTGGCTTCTTGGGAGTTCTTTGCTTGAACCGTTTGGGTTTAAAGCATTAGGGGCGAGTGGTCCGAGTGCTCATCAAGTTGCTTGAGATATTAACAAACAGCTGGTCGACTCTTCACATGATGCTGGACTTTTCTCAATGTGGCAATGTTGCCAGCGTTCTGAGCACTTTTCCCATTGATAGCGACGTGGATGAATTTTTGTTGCCCAATGATTTCTGTTTATACGCGTTTGGACATATTATTTTCAGTTTGTTTAAATATGTATTAATTTGAAAGCATATTATAATATCTTCCTATACTATTTCAGCTATATCTCGTTCGTAAATGAGTATTGCTAAGATATTGATAAAGGAAGAGAAAGGGATCTTCCTATATGGTCTGTTGATCTCTCAGTCGTTCTGTTACGTACCTTCACATGTAATCTTAGGAAATGGTCCACACGTAAACGATTAGAAAATGTATTCGTAGTGAACTATTAAGGTAAAGTTAGGAAGTCCATTAAATAAGAAAATGATAATACCAATTGACTTCAGGCAATTTTAGCAGTACAAACGCGGATATTTTACTCATCTATAGATATTGACGGATAGTTATAGTCATAGAACCATAAATAGCCCTTACAGATTTTGCGCGTATATATAGAGTTATGGAGAACCATGCCGATTAGTCTCTGAGATGATCTTTTGAAAAAACCACACAGATTTGGGTGGACCTGTCCAGTCAGTGCAAGTGTTTGTTAGTATTCGTGTAGCTTAACTCAGAACTACTAAGGAGCTCAACTAGCTAACAGTATGGTCTACGGTAGGAATATCTTGACCGCTTCGACTTGACTTATAGGTCCAAGTGACCAGATCATTATAATAAAAAAAAAAATTACCGCTTTGAACTCCGAACTTCGAACAATTGGTTGAGCATTAATTCTAAAGAATTTGAATTATGACGAATGCGATTTATGGATTGTGTGAGAAGGGTTATGAAAGTAAAGGGAGTTAAACTCCTTAAAAAAATAAAAGGCCCGTATCGACATTTGAGAAATACCCTAGAATGTAACTTGGAACGAAACTGAAAGAAACAATAAAATAATAATTAATTACACAGTGTTTTAAAAAATACATAACTTTTTGGCGCGTTAAATAATGTGATGGAATATATTGCGAGTATTCTTCTTGCGTATTTAAGTATTCGTTTTGACAGAAGTCAAAACGGAACTTTTATTTTTTCACAACTTTAGTGATAGCGTGACGGGTGACAAGACAGAATGGAAGAAAAAAATATGTTGCGCCGATTCCAAGTTATATGAGACAAGTATAGGAAGATGACGATGAATTGTGGCGAATGCGTATTGCGTATTATTTCGAGTATGCGCAATAGTTCAGAGAGCCAAATAAATAAAAATCGTTATGTCTAGAGCCTGATAGAAATGTGGAAAAAACATCCAATGCCACCAACACTCATGGATATTTGACTATGTTCGCCATTTTTACGACTCGCCGAAGACTCGTGCTTATAACACAGTTACCAACAATTTTAGATATTTTCTTTAGTTTCCACAATAAATGATGATGATCCAGGATCTGATAACACATCAATCTCTAAATTTATAAGAATCTATTGGATACGAATTATAGGTGTAAGATCTGAGGTCCTACCACAAGCTCTTAACACGATACATTTGACGACCTGAACTGAACTGTTAAAGGGATGGAGCTCTCTTTCACGCTCGCACGCTTGACATTTTAACACGTACGCGGCACTGAATTAAATACTTGGTACTTCAAGGTACTAAATATAAACTATGAGTATACGAATTAGTTATAATTCTCAGCTACTGATCTATGGAACGCTCATATCCTAAAAATACAACGAAGAATCATTAAATCCTGGAGATTCTTAACATCGCGATTTAGAATTATAACGTAATTGCACAACGCCATCTGTTAATCGAATTAAGAACTAATTCAATACACACCATCTATGAGCAAAAGTGTGAACTAATTTTACACCAATGCTGTTAAAAACAACAGGTAACAAAAACAAAATCAACACACATCAAGAGAAAATAGCCATAACACAAATAAAATTCGAATCATAAATTTTTCACCGACGTTGGAAAGCCAATGTTACTTTTACGATATAAATAGCTTGCGGATGAGATCGATAAGGCCACGTGCATTGGTCAGTGTAGCCAATCGATTGTAACTTTGCAATCCGATCGTGGTCCTTCAAATTTTCATGGTTGCGTAAACCATGACATTTGAAGAAGGAATGCGGGTAGTTAAGATTTCCCGTGACTTTATATGGTTTGATATTGTATCGGTAGGTGATTCGATTAGTTTCGGTGATTAAATGGTGAGATATTCTGATAGCTGAAGATTTCAGTTTGTAACTATTTCGTGTTTAGTTTTTTCTGCGGCTGTCTAAAATCCACCTGAATCACCGAACTTAAATGGCAGTGGGCAGGGTATATTGCTCGCAGAACCGATGGTCGATGGGAACAAAAGATTCCGGAGTGGCGACCGCGTACCGGAAGACGCAGCGTTGGAAGGTCCACAAGGTAAACCGACGACCTGGTAAGGGTCGTGGAAATCAATAATCGATCGGAATACCGGTCGTTGTGGCGACAATTGGGGGAGACCAATGTTCAACAGTGGCCGTCTTTCGGCTGAAATGATGAATTCTAAATAGAATAATTCTAATATATAAGTTGGAATGCCCTTTGTTTCAAAGGACTGCTTATAATATACAGGACAGATTTTTTAAACGGGTTAATAAGGGCAGCCTTAAACGTTATACTAGTACTTAAAGGAAATCGTCCCTAGGAAACCATCTATAACTTTTGAAGATATTCTGCCCTCCTAGCCAAGTTACAACCGTTTCGTTTCGATTCTCTTTTCGTCGATCACCTCGAGTAGGCCACGCCTTCGATTTCTTTATTTTGTCGTCATCTCAACGCTCAGTCACGTGGTCAGAACAAAGGCATAGGAGGCGTGGCCGACTCGAAGCGATCAACGAAAAGAGAATCGAAACGAAATGGTTGTAACTTGGCTAGGGGCCCTAGGGGGGCTGAACTCTATTCACAGATTTTGAAAACCAATTATAGTCAGCAAAAAAAATTCAAAAAAAATTTAAAAAAATCTATGCCTATCGATCCTGTTATATTTTGGGATCAAACGACTATAGGACCATTTAAGGCATGAGGTGGTCTCTTAGGAACGTTCTCCTGTAACTATTACGGTCAAAGTACAGTAAGGGGTCAAAAGTGCAGTTGTACTCTACCGATGCTAAAGTGTCTAAAATTTCTTTGTAGTAGAAGTTTCATAGTCTACAATTAGTTTAATCAATACTATAGATTCTATGCTACAAATCAAATCAGGCATGAACCATTGACCCTCTTCTACAAAGACATTTTAGACCCTTTAGCATTGATAGAGTGCAACTGCACTTTTGACCCCAGACTGTACATGCCCTTATCGTAATAAAAATCCACCACTGTGAAAATAAATTAAATATGTCCGACTCAGTGAAACAGTGGGAAGAGTGACAAAAAAAAATGTAACTATTACATTCAAAATCAGATCAGCCGAATTTATCAAAATATTTATTTTAAATTCCAGTCTCTAAATTGTATTATATTTTCTAAACCGAGTGTATATTCTTAGTCTGTTATTATTTTATATAAAATCTAGCGGACCCGGCAGACGTTGTCTTGCCCAAAAGCTAGCTTTTCGTCAGTCAAGAAATTGAAAACCCAAATGCAGTGCCATCATATCCAACCCGTATCCAATTTTATTTTCAAACCATCCAGGGACCCATTCAAATATACACACTACATTTCATCCAAATCGGTCTAGCCATTTAGGAGGAGTTAGGTGACAAATACACGTATAGAAGAATTATATACTCGTATATAAAGATACGAAGATAAGAACACATTATCACGAAAACATTGCTAATCCAGTAAGTCGGCATGACCGATAAAAAGTAGGGTTGCAGTGCATCGAATCAAATCGCAAATATTCGTGCAATTCAGTGTTTAACAGTTTATTCATAGCCATTTATTTGTTTCACTGTGCCAACAGTGTAAAGTAACCTTTCGATCTCAAGATAACCCTTAATTGACCAGAAAAATATCAAGTCGTGCTTGCTTGTGGAAATATGGCAAATATTTAACCCGCTTTAATACGATTTTTTTATGGATAGGCTCGCGAATGACCACCATCTTAACTGATGTTAAGCGATAATGGATCACGCTTGTCTAGAAATAACCTATTCACTCTTGACCTAAAGTTCCCTAGGTTGTAGCTATCAGGAAACACAGACTGGCAAGGAATTCCACTCTTTAGCTGTAGGTACGCAGTTTTAATAGTTTATCTCACGTTTGGCCACTATCTCACATGATGGTAAGCGATGTTGTGGTCAGTGATGGAGCATGCTTGCCTAGAAGCCACTTAATCACTTTTGACCTAAACTTCCTTGAATTGTAGCTATCAGGAAACACAGACTCCAGCAGGGAATTTCACTCCTTAACTGTACGCACGCAATGAATGTTTTCCCAAAATGTTTTGATGCCCTGCATGTACCGGAGGCGCAACGCCGTATGCCTAGAAGTCCGATGATGGTGGTGATGATGACATCGGTGACAAAGACCTAAGTACGTTAAGCATACTTAGATTCGCATTCCTCCTATCTCCAATTTCCACCATATTCCACCGTGTCCTCCAAGGAGTAACTTGGTCATATAGCCCGTACAAAACGGTCCTGCTGCTTGTTTAATAAAAAATAGCCTACGGCTTTTACCAGTCCTACGAAATAGGTAAAGATTGAGTCGGTTCGATAACAAATACTATGACATCAGATTTTTATACATTTTATAGATTTTTATTATTAATTTTTATTTAAGAATTTTTTTTTTATGTTCTGGAATGACGACCACGTACCGGAAGACGCAGCGTTGGAAGGCCTTCCACAAGGTGGACCGATGACCGTGGTGAGGGTCGCGGGAATTCGATGGATGTGAGACGCACAGGACCGGTCATTATGGCGACATTTAGGGGAGGCCTATGTCCAACAGTGGACGTCTTTCGGCTGAAATGATGATGATGATGATGATGATCTAAGAAACTATCACACTATTTATTTGCGACCCAGAATTTATGCGTCGCATACTTGATAGATGGCCCACATTAAGTTACTTCAAGAAACTATATTACATCATTCACGCATTTTATTATTTATTCAAAATAATTTCTCTAAAAGGTGTGGTAAGTGTATCTTTCATAAATATTTGAATATGATCAATCATCGTGTCGATGTCGTTAACTATTGTTTTATCAAAGATGATGTAACTAAAATTATTGTGTAACATTATAATCACAGAATACGCATAAATATTTATTTACTTCCAACAGCAGTTTGATAGAAAGTGCACAAATGGTTAAATATTAAAAATAATTACTGATCGGTGCCATAAGTGTAACCAATACATAAGATACATTACTGGTTATGCAAGCGATTTGCTCAAATACTACAACTCGGCAACCTCAAAAAGATAATACATAACTGATGGTTTGTATGGATGACTGTCACACCGAAGTGTAATATCGCGCTTAATACCGACACATACAGCGATATTCTTTATATATTTTTTTTTATATATATTCAGACAACTATCACACAACGGCGTCTAGTCCCAAGCTAAGCAGAGCTTGTGTTATGAGTACTAGACAACTGATAAAAATACTTAAATATTTCTAAATACATACATATTTTAGATAAATTACACCCAGACACAGAACAAATGATCGTGCTCATCACACAAACATTTGTCCAGGGTGGGAATCGAACTCACGACCTCCGGCATAGCAGTCAGGGCCACTAACCACTAGACCAACAGGCCAGTGAGTCATATAGTTGATTATGGCTCTTAATATTTTGCCGACACAGTAATAATATGCTGTTGGAATCTATGCTAGAATTTGATGCGGACTTCTGAAAAATAATACAATCTATATAGGGTGTCCTGGCTTCCTAGCTAGGTTACATAGTAACCTGTATTAAGGTTCGCCAGCCCAAGATCAGATAATCACAGTTATAAATACAGAGAGACTATAAAAGAAAGATTTGTATTTAGGTTCCTAAACAATAAAATCAAAAACTACTGGAGCGATTTTTAAAATTCTTTCACCAGTTTAATGCCACTTACTTTATCACTAAGTGACATAGAGTTGCGGGCGAAGCCTCTGGCTCTCTTTAATTAAAGCTTTTAAAGACATAAAACATTAAAATTAACGAAAAAATTGACGTGTAAAAGTGTTATTTATAACCAATTTGCAAAATACACATATTATATCCTTAACATTTATTTTGCCACGCTTCGGTGTGACTAGCGGCCGGTACCTGTACAAGTTTACCGTGAGTGATTATCGGGCAACCTTACTCACTTGTGCAAGGACGGTGTCGCGTTACCAATCCACCGACAGGTGACGATGTTTTACTGGAACCCAGTTGAGTCATCATTACTTGTACAAGTTGCGATTCTAGAACCATGTATGCTCTACCCCGCCCTCTCACCACTCTCTCTTTTTTTTTTGTTAACTGTTTGATAACTATTGGGTTTTTTTTATCAAGATTTTTTTTTGTTTAAAGTTTGATAACTTATAGGTTTTTCTAACAAGCAGTTTGTTTGATAATAATTGCGTTTATTTATTAAGCAATATTTACACATGTTATGCGTAATTTTTCAATTTTTAAATATGGAGTAACCCATATCTAAAAATTTAAAAATTACGCATATCATGTGTAAATTAATTTAACTTACCTGCGTCATAGTACTTTTCATAGAAAAATTCACCATTTCAGTGGTATCTATACTTCATTCGATGATTTTCCCAACGGAAAAAAAATCTATACTATCTTTACATTTATACAACAAAGTCCCCTAACGCGTCTGTCTGTATGAACACTATAAACTTAATAACTAATTAACGAATTTTCATGCAATTTTCAAAGAGTGATTCTTGAGGAAAGTTTAGGTGTAATGCATATTAAAGCAGAGAAAAACTGAGAATATCAATTATTTGTAACACCTGAGTGAAACTGGTGCTAGTAATATTAGATATAAAGCTGAAGAGTTTGTTTACTAAACGCGCTAATCACAGAAATTGGTGCGAATTGAAAAATTATTTTAGTGTCGAAAAGCCCATTTATCAAGAAAGGCTATATAGGCTATATAAATAACATCACGCTATGACCAAAAAGAGCGGAGCAGTAACCAAAGACGCGGGTGAAACTGCGAGGGACTGATAGTTTTGTTATTATAGAAAGTATATTTATTTATAGTAGAAGGTATAATTAGCAGAGTTGTGACTTATTTGAAATACTTGTATTTAAAATGCAAATACAAAATAATTATTTTGTATTTTATTTGAAATACTTTTCTAGATAAATAAATATAAAATACTTTTTTACGGCTAAGTTTCGAAACCATTACCACAACAGCACCTGCATTGATTTGGAGAAATTCCAATATTTAAGAGAAGAAGACACAAGTTTGATCATGTTCAACACATACCCAACAGTAAAAAAAGTGTTTTTATAATACAACACCTGCCTCCCTAGTTCGGCACCAGTAGAACGATTATTTTCATATGGTGGTATGATAATGCGTCCACACAGACGGAACATGTCTGATGCTCTTTTTGAAAAGCTTGTAATGTTAGTCTTTATTAATAACTAAAGAACATTAGTAAACTTATCTGAAAGTATTTTATTTGAATAAAGTATTTTGAAAATATCTATTTTATATTTAGTATTTAAATAAAAAAAGCAAAAGTATTTTGTATTTTGCATTTGAAATAGTAAATTTGAAAAGTATTTGCATTTTGTATTTAAATACTTTTTTAAAAGCATTTTGTACATCTCTGATAATTAGTTTTATAAGTATTTCATTTTTATATTTACATATATGTATTATTTGATAGTTTAGATTAAGATTTCACACATTCTTCGTCTCTTGCTTCCTACACACTATTGTCTACATTTCTTTTAATTTCTCCTTTCGCAGGTCTGCTGGAAGAAATTTCTTTGGAAATAAGCAGTACCTTTGTACTATTTTGTATTGTCTTTTTCTGTTTTTTGTGTGTACATAAATAGTAAAATAAATAAATAAAGTAGAGCTAGGCTGCCTATACATTCGTTTCTTCCTTTAGTATTTTTTTACGATACTACGGATAAATAACAGTGCATATAGATGCAGTATTCTCTAAAGTTTATATTAAAATGAAATATAGACAACATATTAATTGACATAAATCTCCTTACAGTTACCTCCATTATTCGCATGAGCTCTAAAACTATAAAATTCTACCACTGGACTAGTATTTATAGCTTACTATCGTTATTATTATGTCAAATGGCTTGAAAAGAGCTAAAATTCTATCAGAAGTATTGCAGTTTGATATATAAAAGTTAATGTAGATCGTTACAATCTAGTTGCGAACTTCTTTGATGTTTCGAGTAACTGTCGCTGTTGGCTCCGAAATCAGCGAGTATGCGATGAACGGTGAAGAGCGGACTTTGAATTAAGGCTCATATCGTTTTATAAATGTCTCATTATATCGCTAAGGTTCATAAGAAAAAAACTCTCGCTCAACCCGTCATCAATGTTTGTCAGTAGGTTAAAAAAAACGAATTAATCATAATCATCACACTAGCCATTCGAGCGTGTGATACGTAAATAAGTAACTAACTAATACACACTCACAAACTTTCGTTTTTGAGGTTCCGTACCCAAAGGGTAAAACGGGACCCTATTTCTAAGACTCCACTGTCCGTCCGTCTATCCGTCTGTCACCAGGCTGTATCTCATGAACCGTGATAGTTAAACAGTTGAATTTTCCATAGATGATATATTTCTGTTGCCGCTATAACCACAAATAGGTACTAAAAGAGAATAAAATAAATAAAAACGTGATTTTTTTTTTGCCTTTTTTTATTGATAATGGTACTCTACTCCTACTCCTTACTCTTACCGACTCACACTTGGCCGGTTTTTTTTATAATTAGTGTGACAAATTCATTGCTGCCTAGAATCTGGGTCTTTGGTATCGAATCGCGTGGTTCCCGCTAGTTTCGTGGCCCCATTCAGCTGCATAATTTTTCAATTTTGACACATTAAACAATATGTTTGGATGTCTTATTCGTGGAACGAAATTTTAAATGCTGTAATGTAGTACATTTATTGATGGTGTTCACCCATTTGATATGCATTTAGGTCGAAGAGAGTGGAATATGTAGGTTTATAGCTATCTATAGGTATTTTTGCATAGAAACTTTTGAAGTAAGTACCAAGAAAAACGGTAAGTAATAAAAAAAACTAAGCAAGAGCGAGTCGGACTCGCGCCCTGAGGGTTCTATACAAACTTACCTATGTAAACAGTTAAATTCCCGAATGGAGTCTCAAAGATTTTTACGAATTGCAATTTTTTTTTGTTGGAACGTAACAACAAATTTACAGTTTTCAGATTTATTCCTAGACCGTGCTAGACCCAAGACCTTGCTTTATGCAAAATTTCAGGATTCTGGGTCAACGGGAAGTACCCTATGAGTTTTTATTTCCTCGAGAGTGTCGAAATATACGTTTTTTGAGACAAACGGTCGTATCTTTTTTTGTCGTTAACTCCGAAGTTTGGTTTTTTTCACAGATTCAAGAGACCGCTGATCTAAGTATATGGTTTTAATTTCAACTCGATACCTTCATGCGTTCTCAAGATAAAGGGTCTAAACAGACAGACGGACAACAAAGTGATCCTATAAGGGTTCCATTTTTTCCTTTGAGGTACGGAACCCTAAAAAAAGAACCAATTGGATTTATTAACAGCAAGTATTTTATGTAAGAGAGTGTTTATATGTACTAATATTAAATAAATTAACAGCACAAAAAGAATCTACAAAATTGAATAAATTTATTCAACTTAGTGCTATAAATATTTACAACAAACATAACAGCTAGGTTACAACTTGTATACAGGCATTACAATGAAGCGACTACTTCAAACCAAGATTAGCTAAGATTATATTAACCCATCATTTGGCGACCTTTGCAAAATTACTGTAATTGAAACTCGTTATATACGTAATGACAGGTCTATATCAGTTGTAAACAAGTATTATTACATACTTGCAGCTTCAATTGTTGTAGGAGCAGCAATCTTAGATGTTTAGACAATTACTATGTTGATATGACAGAACTATCAGCTAGTGGTGTCGCTCGCGTGATAGTAAGTAGAAAATTCGACATACATTTTTACTGTTTTTACGCGATTATGACGTTATTACATCTTTTTAGTTAGATATTTTGGAAACACAGAATCTTGTGAATATTATCTAGGCTTCTATTGCAATCAATTTATAAATTTGTGTAAAACTAATCCCGTAAAGACCTCTAAAAATCTGCTATTTTGCATGAAATTTGATACTTCATAATATACTCAAAAATTAAAAAGTCAAAAAAGTATAACAATAGTAGCCTTGCAAATTTAATCAAGATTCTGAATGATGACATTTTTTTTTCAAAAACTTTTAAGGGTTTAAAAAAAAACACATATTTCCTAGAACAAGTTTTGTAAAATATTCGAGTAAATCACGGAATTACCGAATGCTAACAGAGTTTTCAGGCGTTATCTCTCTTTTTTCGCGTTGCCTTTTCGTCAAACATCGCGTTGGATTGCATTAGATGAAGTAACAAGCTTTTAAAACATGCTCGATGTTGACGATAAGCGAGTGAAAAAGGACCCTCTTAAGGGAACATGTTTCCGGGATGAAAAGTATCATATGTTTTTTTTTTTAGTTTATTGTTCAATACATTTATAATTTACACTCGTTACAACAAAAACACTTGTCTGAAACCTTAAAAGGTTTATGTGACAAAGTGGAGCTAACAAGCTCGCTCACAGCATGTGACATAAAAAATAAATAAGCTTTCACTATGAATCTTAAGATGTGACGTCACCAGTTATATAATTATTTTTCAGTGTTCATTTTTTATGTGCTATTTTAGGACTTGGTCTACTTGTGTACCTACCAAGTTTCATCGAAATCAAGCAAACCTATCAATAATCTATACTTATAATAAATCTGTAGAAGTTTTTAGTTGTGCGCGCATCACGTAAAATGTACGAAATCGATGTAGATAACTTTTATATATTAAAATTATGTGTAACTTGATATATTACTTAGGCTTTATTTCATCGCAATCGGTTAACTATATCGAAAGATATACTTCATTCATTGAATGTTATCCGTATCCTTCTTGTTCGTTAACTCAGAAGTTTGATTTTTTCAAAGCTTCAAGGGACCGCAGACCTGAGTATATAGTTTTAATTTCAACTCGTTGAAATAATATAACTTGTCTTGACTGATAGACAGACGGACAACAAAGTGATCCTATACGGGTTCCGTTTTTTCCTTTTCAGGTACGGAACCCTGAAAATCATATTATTATGTTGATAATGTTATTTATAAATCTGTAGTAAATACATATTTTTCAAATCTATTAACCCAGCCGTTACCGAGGAGGCTTCAGAAAGTCATTGATATATGGCACTAAATGGGAGTAAAAATCTTAACTTCCTTCGTAATCCAGGGATTTATTATTGTATGTATTTGTTTTATAATGTTTTAACTATTATTAAGTTTTATTTTTGAACCACCACGTAACAAACCTGAATCATTTTGCACAATAACTTAGATGTCTTACGATCATTAACTCCGCTTGTGTAATACCTGAATTATTCTGTAACTAATTAAAACAAATGATTTCGTTTGACATGATTTTAGATTTGTGAAAAAATAATGGATGACGGATAGACAGAGAGAGAGAGTCTGTCTAGACGAGTCACATGCAAACGAAAATTGTAGCTAAATGGTTTTTTCTACTTTGTTTATTTAGTTCTCCTGCAGATATCTTCATTTCTGAGCATCATAGTATAAAATAAAATTAAAGTAGGTGGCCAGTAAGCTTTCATAAGTAAATAGGCACAATTTCAATCATCACATCACTCATCATTAGGTACTCTAGCTTCTGCTACACAAGTTGAACTGGAAGATGGAAGACTTGAAATCTCTCACATTACACATTGTGTTCAGATTCCCATTATTAGTGATAACGACGTGTTTCGTGAAAGTAGGTGATAGTTAATTGCTTCCATTAATCTTTATACAACATGATCCGCATGCTAGAAATCTGTAGTATTTTTTTGTGTGGTCTCGTGAGTTCTCAGGTTAATCAGAAACAGGTGTGAATCGGTTTTTTGTATGCTTGCATGTTGTGTCTTCCTTAGTTTGTTTGAAAGTAGTATTTTAGTGTTAGAATAGAATATGTAGAACTAGAGTCTGCTAGTGGCTTCGTCTTCGTGGATGAAGGTTTCTCCATAACTCTGGACCATCGAATCTTTTTATGCCTGGAGTATGTTCCCTTAGGTCATTTTTTTTTACTTTCACGCAGGTGAAGCCATTGGCAGCAGCTCATTCCAAGGCGTAAAACATCCATGAGAATTTGGTTTCGAAAAAAAAATGTCAAACAATCGTCGTCCCAAAAAAACCATTAGGGGAGTCGTTTCTTTTCTGCAAAATATTTTCTTTACGGTGCGGTTTTATCATGCGCCGCACGTGCGACAGTCCCAACACTATATTTATTTATTTAAACTTCATGTACAGTAGTGGTACATAGGCAGACTTAATGCAATAAGGCATTCTCTACCAGTCAACCTTTGGGTTGACTGGTGTGTGTGTGAAGAAAAAAGACAACACTGGTAGGTTTGCACAATAAACAAATAACAGATATTTCAAACCGAAAAAAAAAGTTAATATTTATAATAATAAAATACAAATATACTTATGCTAAAATTATAAACTAATAAAAACTATGAAAAATATGAAATCATTAAGAGAACTTAATAACAATTCTGACGAAGACCGAACTAAGATTGAGAGGACTCCGAATTTTACGCTTGAAGGAAAATCTTTCGCGCGATAGAGGATCGGTGGGGCTCTCCGGTGCTGGCTTGCTGGATAAGGCTGTACGCGGTAGTATAGTGATTTGCCACCATCATTGGGAAGTTCACCCGGACCTGCCACTTACTGTTCAACGATTCATTAATTTGTTACTATAGTTTGTAAGCTCGCTATTGTACTACCAAATATGGATGTAGTCGTAAGATGAATGTGAAATGAAAGATTTATTTACTATCAATCCTAAGCTTTAGCATTTTACTCATGCACCCAAGTTATATGAAATAGACGCGAGCCTACACAGCCTGGTAACAATAAGTGCACAGACCGGTCATTTTTTTTTTGTTTTCCTTTCGCGGTCCCACGGTCGGGTGGACGCAATAAAAAGCCTGAATATTAAACCGTGGCCTATACCTGGTGTCGGGAATTGTACCCCGTTTTATGGGCGATTGAGTACACTGGCGAGCAAGAAAACTGGGTAGTATGTAGGGCAGTGTGTAGTTACTGCGGGACTTAATTAGTAAGTGAGTATAATAATGCTTTTTCAATACACTTACGCGAAAACCCGCTCTTATCCCACCGCTTTTAGGCACGCAATAGACTGTTTTCTGTACTAGTGCAGAAAAATGCGCGTGCTCTCCCCCGCTACAACTTTATTACATTTATCGTATCAGGCTGGGTGCGCGTGGACCCCCACGAGTCGCGGGTCAACCCCCATTTATTTATTTCGTAAGTGTATTGAAAAAAGTCGTTTGATACACGTGCAAATTTGTCACTGCAGCCCTTGGGTCCATATCACACTCGCCTACGTCTCGTGCGAATTCCGCCTCGGTCGCAATGACAAACTTTCTGCACTTGTATCAAAATGTGCTATTAGGATTATGCTTTTCATTTCTTCAGTACGTTGGAGATGTTTGCGCAAGCCCGCACAGACGATTTTTATGCAATTAATCGATTATACGCAAAAAACAGCTTCGATGCTAAGGAGAGTGAGGGACAGTTGAAACAGTATCCTAGAAACTGTAGCAGATCGATCAGAGCAGCTTTCTAGGTCCATATTAATGCATTGTCATTCAAAATTACATAAGTATGCTAAATTTCAGAACAATCGGTTAGGGATAACTGTTTCAAAATCTATTTGAAAAATTAGCCCTAAACAAAATACATAGAAACATTGCAAGATAAATAAAAACTTGTAAAAAATTACAATTTACGCATGGATTTATTTAACCAGAACGACAAATTGCCAATTATATTATAAATAAATAAATAAATAAATAAATATATTGGTTAAAGAACATCAATTATAAAATAACAAATCTTATAAATAAGCCTCTTAGGCCCGGCGCCCATTTTCGGCATCGGCAAGGAATAGGACCTTTCGGCACCCCTACGTGCAAGCGAACACTGTCGGAAACTATGCCTTGGCATGTATTTAGGTATGCCGAAGGATCCTTTTTCTTGCCGATGCCGATAATTGGCGCCGGGCCTTGCTCAGTCTTCACACGAATCATCAGATATTCAGACAGTATCTCTTTCCATTCATCAGCAAACAGATCTAGTCCAGGACTCGATTCAAGTGAGGGCTATGCTGGTGGAGCCAGAAAACTGGAAATAAGTTGCTTCCTTCTGTGAGACCGTGATGGTCCAGAAGGAGGCTGCCGAGCGAGATCGCGAAAGGGCCGACCCCACTCGGAGAAGAAGGCGTCGGGGAGGCAACCGCCTTGATGCCTAACACGCCGAAAACCCGCTTGGACCTTCCAATACAAGTGAGACTTTGGAACCACGGGCGCTCAGAGTGGGGACTCTGCTCGCCCATCGAGTGATTCCAGGGAAGACGATGGCACAGTGATCACGTGCTGCCGTGCACAGTGAGGTTCGGGGGAGACCGTTATACAGTCTCTTCAGGGACGTGCCGTAACAGGCGTTGCACAGAGGGGGTTCCGGAATGGTCTGTTGAGAGGTAACGGGGCCCCCTCTACGTGTTGATATAGATCACCGGGGTGGTTTTAGTGAGGTAAAAATCCCACACTCCCTGGACTAATCTCCAAAGTCTGGGCGCCTCGACTCGATTCAGGAACAAGAGCAACGGTACGGCAACGTGGCACCATAAATATTAATTTAATATGCCGTCTTTCCCGACAATAGTTATTGCAAACAAAAATTATAGGTACACCGCTCCCCATAAAAACGAGGCAAGTCGATAAATACAACTTTCCCCCAAGTAAATTTAATATACTTATACAAAACCTTATGAGGGATAGGTGTGGTTTTACTTCGTAAAAGTCTTACACGCCCTCTTGCTCCACTCTAGAACGAGAGAAGTTATTGAATGATATCATCCTTACCTCAAAAAAAATCTATACAAAAAAATTCTTAAAATAATTTCACTAAAACCTAAAGTTTGATATTTCTAAACACACATCATCCATAATTTTGTACCTTTTAGAAAACACTTAGTTTCACCTTAAATATTGATATTATACTACTTAGGAAACTTTGAGAGGACAATATTTATGCAAGTACCACACTGAGTATCTACTAAAGGTAATTAACAGCAAACATTAAACGAAAGTGAGCCGCTGGTGGTCTTTGGAGAAATTTCACGAGAAACCTTTGTTGCATAAAAATATTTGGAAAACCCTTTGCATTTTAGGGGTAGTAGAAATAATTCTTTCGCAACTTCAAAATGAATTAATATAATATATTATTGTATGAAACGAAAAAAGATTGCATGTACCGGAGATGAGAATGTTGAGATGGATGTGTGGTGTGACGAGAATGGATAAAGTGAGAAATGAGTATATTAGAGGAAGTTTGAAAGTGGCGCCAGTGACTGAAAAGTTGAAAGAGAATCGTTTGTCTTGGTATGGTCATGTAAAGAGGAGAGATGAAACGCATGTTCACGCGGTGGAGAGGGAGAGGGAGGTCAAAGAAAAGATGGATGGATTGTGTGAACAGTATTATGAAAGAAAAGGAAGTTATAAGTAGTGATAGCATGACGGTTGACAGGATAGAATGGAAGAAAAAAACATGTTGCGCCGACCCTAAATAAGATGGGACAAGGGCAGGAAGATGATGATTGTATGAAACAATATAGGTATTATATTTTTTCAATGTACAATATGTTTTATACGATTATTTCAAAAACACTTAACTAATATATACATATATACACTAAAGGCTACTCCTAACTAAAATATGGCGTCATAAAACTCCTCCTCATCGCTGTCGACTGGAAGTGTGCCCAAAAAGCTGGCGGCATTGCCACGTTGTATGGCAATGCTTAATCTCTGACCGAGGTAAAAGCCAACCCTTTGTATGAAATAATGAAAGAATGTTAAAACAAAATAAAATACAATTTGCCGAAAATGAGCACAAAAGTTTTCCACTGTATTTTGAAGAACATCGTCTTCAAAAATGATATTGAGGTATCTAATATCATTTTTTTTCTAAACTGAGTAGTTTGCGCTAGAGACACTTCCAAAGTGTCTCTAGCGGTGATAAAAAATAAAACTCTAAATGTGTGTATGTGTCCCTGTAACTTCTAAAATAAGAGAATGATAAAACTAAAAAAAAATATATTTTGTACATTACCATGCAAACTTCCACAGAAAATTGGTTTGAACGAGATCTAGTAAGTTAGTAGTAGTAAGTTTTTTTTTAATACGTCATAAATCGTAAACCGCCATTTACCTTTCAAGTTTGTACGGAACCCTCAGTGCGCGAGTCCGACTCGCACTTGCCCAGTTTTTTTAACTCATAATATGGGCTCTTTTTTAGCAAAGAGTTTTAGAATAGGCTTTCAAAGGTCATAATATTGGGAAATCTGAATTTAGAGGAGTTTCTAGTTAGGTCACTTTCATTTTAAGAGTGTTTTTTATAAATGTCAACTAAATCATTATTAGAAAACAAAATCTTCTATAATGTAAACCTTAATTTCTACTGCAAGTGATTGATTTAGTGCCGCTTGTAATTTTGAAGTAAACTCAATTAATTTTATTATGGACCGATGATGTTTTTGTTACGCAATTCTACATAATGTGGAATGTAGAATTGCGTAAATAAACACTACCGTATCAAAACTCCAATACGCGAAATACGCAATAAAAACCTAGTACTTACTACAAGTATTTACCAATTTCTTCCACACTGTGCAATTTTTCTCGGCCTGACGTGTAACCATGGTACCATTAAAGATTTTATTGGTAGATGTAATGATGAGTACTGCGATAGCCACGGTATTATTCAATAACCGATCGCTCCTCGCCATTTACCGTCAAAATATATGTACACGTGTTACATTGCTCTTTTATAGCGATACGACGGTAAAACTGCGCAACAAAAAATTACATGGACAGTAAAATATGGTAATGGTTGCTATGCGTGCAAAAGTGGTTGAGACGCTGTTTAAAATGGTACAATGGCGATCACGTAGAAATAAAATTGAATGGTGTGAGCATTGTGTAAGTTTGGTATTTTAAATAACCATATCGATGTATGCATTAGTAGATAATGGAAGCTAAAATATTAACAATTTTTTTTTATTATCGATATGTTCGCGTTTGACCATCACCTGATGGAAAAAGACGCGAAGACAGATGGAAAGCGACGGTGTGGTCGACAATGGAGCACGCTTGTCTAAAAGTAACATGTTTGCTCTTGACTTAAAGACCTTGTAGCTATCAGGAAACACAGACTCTACCTGCAGGGAATTCTAATCTTTAGCTATACGCACAATAAAGATAGTACTAAACTTATTATCGTTCATCAAAAATTTGCCTAACACCTCGGCGACGATGAGCCACCTGATCGTATAGTTTCCACTATCCCTTTTATGTCGTTTTACAATAAAACGAGAAAGTCTACGTGAAGACAGCGCAGGTCAGGGGTCAGGGGCCCGGTATCTGATGCAGGCAAACCCGTGCCATGAACGTTGTTTTTTTTTTACAAGTTTGCATCTATTGTTACTTATTGCTTAGGATAAAGTTTACTTGGTACGTGCTTACGTTCTGAGTTGGTAAGAAGAATACCAGAAATATCTAAGTATTATAAAGACGAAACTTTATACACCCCTATTTTTTAAATAGTACAAAAAATGGGGCTCTCCGTACCCGTTACTGATCACATTTTTGTAGTCAAAAGTAAAAAAAAATGAAACCCCAAAATTGTCCACGAAAATTTGTCATAATTGGTAAATTCATAATATTAGAATCAGTCATTCATAACAATTGCTGCTAGAAAATACTAAACGCAGTGTTTTTCTATTTTGATCGTCATTTATTCATTTATAATCAATAGCCTGTACAAAATTGCCATAAGTTGAGTGACATTTTGGGATATAAACAAACGCTAATAACTTTGCTGTTTATGAATATTATTTATTGAGACTTTACTTGAATAATAACAAGACCTTTTCTAATAAGCCCTTTAACTATTTGTACTAATTAAAAATTAGTGGTGTATGTGTGTGTGGTCGACTGGCTGAACGAATTTAGATGAAATTTGAAGACCGTAAGTTAAGAGTGTAAAGGTTACTTTAAGGCCTGCTACTTTAAGCCTGCTCCATCGTCGCCCACATCAGCGTTTACTACTAGGTGGGATCGCATCAAGCACTAGTTTATATCATTTAAAAACAAAATGTATTTTATCTAAATGTAGTACCTACTACTAGTTAGCCTATTATGTCCCACAGCTGGGCGAAGGCCTCCCTCTCCATTTTCCAAACACATCTGTCCTCAACCATTTCTAAATGTACCTATTTAAAAAAATGTTTTGTATGGGCCCTAGAATATGTAATGGTACCCAAATCAGTAACACAAGTAAATAATTTAATCACCTTTAAAATAAATTAAGAATGTAGGTATCTCATAAATAAAACCCATTATTCAATTAACGATGATCTAAATGAAAAATGTAATTAAATAATTCATTTAAGGTATAATCAAATTTGTGTCTTTTTGTGTTTAAACTATTTTTAATATCAATTTTAATAAGGAAATGCATGCATTTTAGTTATTTATAAAATAAAATGTTATATTTTAAGGCTGTAATATTTGTACACCTGTAATGGCCTTTCGGCCCCAACGGCCATCCGTTCTGCGAGCAATGTGCCCTGCCGTTGCCATTTGCCAAGTTTGACGATTCTTCGTGCTATGTCGGTGACCCTGGTTCTCCTCATCACGATTATATCCTGATTCGATCACGCAAGGAAACTCCGAGCATAGCCCTTTAGATGGATGCGAGACGCACAGGACCGTTCATTGTGGCGACACTTGGGGGAGGCCTATGTCCAGCAGTGGACGTCTTTCGGCTGAAATGATGATGATGATGTAATGGTAGGGTATGGTCAAAAGAACGACTGTTTTATTTTACTGCATCATGTTTTACCCATATGAGTATGAGTAAACAAATAAATGATTTGTGTGTTTTTTCTGAAAGAAAGAAAGAAAGAAAAAGTGTTTTACGTCAAACATGGCGCATACCTTAAAAATGAAAACAAATAACAATAACGACTTATATTATAAGTGGTAGGATATTATACGTCACATCTGCGCAAAACGGCCAGCGCTCAGCAAAATTCTGGGGCTCGTGTAAGAGCCTCAGCGCTGATTTTCAGCACCAGCCGTCGTCGACAGTGAGACGTTGATCAGCCAGCAACAATTCTGCAACCTTCCAGTAGTTATACCTATATATCGTTAGCGTTGTGCTAAGGAAGTCAAGTGAACTTTGTCCCATAAATTAAAGTGTTTTTTATACAATAGGTACAAGTTATTACTGAGTTGTTTCACGTGCTTTTAAATGACGTCTTCGAATAATTAGACCCATCGTACATGGCTTTGGTTTTTACGAGTAATGATCGATTTTATACCATTGCTGGTACATGATTATTATATGTATATGATTATTATATTTCAATGACATGCTAAAAGTGTGGGAAACCTGTTATATGATAAAAACTAGCTTCCGCCAGCAGTATCGACCACGTGAAAATTTTACCCTCTAAAGGGATACCGCCGTGTCCTCGTGGGGACGATCGGCGGCGGCGATCTCTCGCGCCGGGCCTTGGTACAGGCCATGGTCCGAAGTGAGGAGGAGTGGCAGGTGGTCGCCTCCTTCTGCGAAGCAGTAATGTTAGCAAAAGGAGGAGGCCGACCGCGCAAGGCAACGGTCCTCTCGCCCCAGCCGCCGGGATTCCGATCCCGATTACTAGCCACCGTAGGCGCGGGCTAGCGGACAGCGAGCAATGGGTAGCTCACTGTCCGACCGTCCGGTAACCGTCCGGACCGAGCCCAAGTCGTCGACGGCGCGTATTGTTCCCAGGGGTTGTAGGGGCCAGCAGGGTAGAAGTCTACTGGGGCCACGGGTAGTGTGAAAGTGAAACCCGGGGCCCTGGGACGAAGGCAAAAAAGGAACAGGAGTGGGTTTTTAGTCAGTAAAAGTCTGACACTATCTCTCGCTCCGCCCAAGAGCGGGATTTGTTTTATCATTAGATGATTTTCCTACCTAAAAAAACCCTCTAAAGGGATCCTCTTTAGAGGGTGAATTTTGGGAAATCCTCTCTTTGTGCTTGCCTACGAGTACGTCATAAAAGGAAACCTCGTGCAAAATTTCATGCTCCTAGGTCCTATAGTTTCGGCTGTGCGTTGATATGTCAGTCAATCATTTCCTCCTTTTATGTATAAAAAAAACTTGTTAGGTTATTGAAAAAATAAAATGAGCTGTGTATGTAACTAGTTAGGTACCTAATTACGCAATTTATATAAAAAAAATAGTTCAATTCCCGAATCGAGTCTCGTAGATTTTTATAGTAGAATAAAGTTTTTTTTTATGAAGTAACAACAAATTTTCAGTTTTCAGATTTATTCATATACTTGTGATATAAGACTTTGCTTCATGCCAAATTTCAGGATTCTTGGTCAATGGGAAGTACCCTATGAATTTTTACACACATTTTACAAATACTCACACGTTTTTTTGCGATACAAATGGCCGTAACTTTTTTTCGTTAACTTTGAAGTTTGATTTTTTGACAGCTTCAAGGGACCGCAAATTTGAGTATATGGTTTTAATTTCAACTCGATACCTCCACGCATTCTAGAGATAAAGGGTCTTGACAGACACACAGACAGACTGACCGACCTTGACAATTCAAAAGTGCATGTAAATGGTTTATTTGAAATAAATTCTTCGAGTTTGATTTAAAAAAAAACTTATACATAGGTTAGTACACTTACTAGGTATTTTAAAACACGATAATCACATATCTACGAACAACATCACCTAACAGAGGAGAATCGTATCTCCCCGCTTTGTTCTTTAAGATGGAGTAGGAGCTAGCCCGCGCTCTGCAGAGCACAGAGACCAATTTTTGTCACACACTCTTTATATCATTGGTTTATTAGTCTTTAAGCCTTGTTTAAAAAAAAAATATTATAAAGATGAGAGATTTGTATTTCTGTTTGTGACTCAAAAACTGTTGCTCATATGTTTTTTTTTTGTTTGTTTGTAATCTGTTATTATAATAGTCTTAAGTTTGCGCTTTTTCCGGAAAATAAAATGTTTTTCTTTCTTTCTTATTGGATCATTTTACAAAATTCTTTTAGTAGCAAAATGCTAATCTATCACTAAGTATTCAAAGCCGCTGGTAAAAGTTAGTTTCTTATAATCATCTGCGAGAACCCTTTTTATTGTACAAAAGACAGGTAGATAATTTTAACGCAATGACTGACGTTGAGGATAAATTAAAACTCCAAATGAAAAAATAATGACGCTTCAGAACTACGATTACTCGTGATTACAGTTAAAATATGATTACAGTTTTAATAGTAATTATTGTATACTTGGCCCAATTACATACATCGCGTGCGTAATCGTGGGCTCACATACTATAGTTTCTCTAGTTATGGGCATGCGAACCACAAACATACATAGGTGCGTGTAGTACATACTGCTGCTATATTAGACGAGAACAAGTTTACCATTATCTTTCTAGCCCTTCCCGAACTAGCTTGGGGTTGGTTTCCAGTATAAGCGGACGTCTGTGTTTTACATGGAGCATTAGCACAATATCTGACTTCCACAATCAGAAAGGCATATGAACGTTATATATTTACAGCAAAATTGCACTGAAATAAAGAAAATCCCTGAAGAAGAGATGGTTTTACAAAGATGGTTTGTAGTTTTAGGGTTCCGTACATCAAAAGGAAAAAACAGAACCCTCAAGCTGGGAAAGGATCAAGCTGTGAAAAAACCAAACCTCTAAGTTAACGGTCGTTTATATCGCAAAAATCATAATTTCGACACTCTCAAAAAATCAAAATTCATAGGGTACTTTCCGTTGACCTAGAATCCTGAAATTTGGCATGAAGCAAGGTCTCATAGCCTTGTGCTATAGGAAAAAATCTGAAAACTGTAAATTTGTGGTTACATCACAAAAAAAAAACATTTTTTGCGATTCGAAATAATCTTCGAGACTCCATTCGGGAATTGAACTATTTACATAGGTAAGTTTGTACGGAACACTTGCCCAGTTTTTTTGTGTGTCTCTCCCGACCGAATTTAGATCACAGTGGCCAAACTCAATAGAGATAATAAAAAGATACTCGAAGAGGCTAATTGGGGATCCAGATTTGGTTAAGTCCAATCTACAAAGCCTCGAGCACAGGCGCAGGGTAGCCAGCCTATCGGTATTTTACAAGTTGCATTTTGGAGAGTGTGCGCGGGAATTGCATTACTTGATTCCGCCATCTCCTTTCTACCATCGGACAACCCGACGTACGGCGAGTATATCCACCCTTACGTTGTTGAAACTTCAACGGTCCGGACTAAGCGTTTCGCTTCGTCGTTTATACCGCGTACATCGAAGGACTGGAACAATTTGCCTGCTGCGGTCTTCCCGTCCAACTATAATTTAGGTGTCTTCAAGGCTAGAGTGAATAGGCTCGTAATAAACTAGTGCGCCTCACCATCAATGATTGCGTCACTGCTTACCATCAGGTGGGATCGCAGTTAAGCACTGGTTTATAACAATAAAAAAAAATTGGTTAAAACATGGAATCACTATCTAGCGATTCTATTATATGTTTTTCCCTATGTATATTTATCAACACTGGAGCAGAGGTCACCCTGTGGTAACGGCTCCAGCTTACAAATTACAGGTTGTCGATTCAAATTCAGTCAGGCACATTACTCTGTGTAATTTATTCCATCACCACTGCGATTTAAACGAAAACCTCGTGAGGAAACCGGTACGTCCTAGTAAAAAAAAGTCGTAGACATGTGACATCAACCAACCCGCACTGAGCCTACGAGGTGGATTACGGCCCATTACCTCTCCTAGAGAGGAGGCCTGAGTCCCAGCTGTAGGAACATTATAAGGCTTTTTTTAGGTGGAAAATCATCCAATGACTTCTCCCGCGTTAGGGCGGAGCGCGAGAGCGTGTCAGATTTTTACAGACTAAAACCAATTTCTTTGTTCCTTCTTTGCCTTTCGTTCCAGGACCCCGGGTTTCCCTTTCAGAAGCCAACCCATCCTTGCGTTCCAAGACCCCGGGTATCCCTTTCAGAAGCCAACCCATCCTTGCGTTCCAGGACCCGGGTATCCCTTTCGGAAGTCAACCCATCCTTGCGTTACAAGACCCCGGGTATCCCTTTCAGAAGCCAACCCATACTTGCGTTCCAGGACCCGGGTATCCCTTTCGGAAGTCAACCCATCCTTGCGTTACAAGACCCCGGGTATCCCTTTCAGAAGCCAACCCATACTTGCGTTCCAGGACCCGGGTATCCCTTTCGGAAGCCAACCCATCCTTGCGTTCCAGGACCCCGGGTTTCTCTTTCAGAAGTCAAACCATCCTTGCGTTCCTAGACCCCGGGTATCCCTTTCAGAAATCAACCCATCCTTGCGTTCCAGGACCCCGGGTATCCCTTTCAGAAGCCAACCCATCCTTGCGTTCCAAGACCCCGGGTATCCCTTTCAGAAGCCAACCCATCCTTGCGTTCCAAGACCCCGGGTATCCCTTTCAGAAGCCAACCCATCCTTGCGTTCCAGGACCCCGGCTATCCCTTTCAGAAGCCAACCCATCCTTGCGTTCCAGGACCCCGGGTTTCTCTTTCAGAAGTCAACCCATGTAAATTCGAGGAAGCCCCATTTGGCCAAATTATTTTTACAGCGGCCAACCTGAGTCCGCAGTCGGTTAAGAGATTTCCAAATTGGCCACTGCAATGCGTCCAGAGAGGAGATGTTCTGACAGGGTGATAAAATGTGTAGGAGTCTTATTATGCGATGATCTCACTCAAATAAGACAGCCAGCATTATTGTCTTATTCTGGTTATTTTTCCGCATTATCTTCCGTTTATATTTCAAGAATGCCATAATTATTTAAACGACAATAGTCTTTGTTTTTCACCGCTATTGTTCATCTATTACGGATCTAGCTTTGTCTAATTTCATTAAAATATAATGGGAACATTTCACGCCGTCTTTAGTTTCTGTTTGACGAAGTATTACTTCACGAAATAGTTGGGTGATGAGTCATGTTTTAGAGATACTATTATATGTTTTAAAACATATGTAGGTGATTTCAGTGAACTAGCATGAAGTGTCTTTGCATTTTAGAATAAGAGTTTTTTTTTTAGTTGTGAAAATCTAATGACATCTCTCGCTATTGGCTGGAGGGCGTGTCAGACTTTTACTGAATAAAAACCCACTCTTTTCCTTCTTTGCCATTGTTCCAGGGCTCCGGGGATGACTTTCGCATCACCCATGGCCCCAGTAGGCTTCGACCCTGCGGGCCCCTACGGTTGCTGACATCTCCTTGAGGCGCGCGTGGAAAACTACGCGCCGTCGACGGCCTGGGTTCGGTTCGGACGGTTACCGGACGGCCGGACGGCGAGCTACCCATTGCACGCCGTCCGCAAGGCCGCACCTACGATGGCCGGAAATCGGGATCGAAATCCCGGCGGCTGGGGCGTGAGGGAGAATAATAGTATGGCATTTAATAATACAACGGCTAGAATAAAAAACCGGGCAAGTGCGAGTCGGACTCGCGCACTGTGGGTTCCGTACAAACTTTCCTATAAAAATAGTTCATTTCTCGAATTAAGTTGCAAAGATTTTTCCGAATCGCAAAAAAATATGTTTATCGTTTTCTGATTTTTTCTTTTTCCTACACTTGTACTACGAGACCTCGCTTCATGCCAAATTTCATAATTCTAGATCAACGGGAAGTAACCTATGAATTTTGATTCCCATAAGAGTGTCAAAATATACGTTTTTTTGCGACATAAACGGCCGTATCTTTTTTTTACGTTAATTTAGAAGTTTGATTTTTTATATAATATATACACCAATAAATAAAATTACTATAGGAACTTAAAATAACAAGGTTTTACAATGGGCGGTCTTATCGCTAAAAGCGATTTTTACACACAACCTTTGGATGGATTTGACAGAGAAGGAGAAAAAGAAACCAGGCTTGTGGATGACGTGCAGTGGGTAGCTTCCGGCCGTCCGGTAAGCACCGATGCCCGCTAGGAACATGGGGATTTTCTGAAAAGAAATCTCGTGGTCCTAGAAAGCAAAGGGCAATTGGAGGTTAAAATTCTGAGAAGAACGTGTGAAGTCATTGGATGATATCGTATCTCAAAAAAAAAGACTTTTGCCAAAATCTAGCATAAACGTTATTATGAACATAGCTCTTATGTTTAAGCTATTAAAAGATTTTGGTAAACAAATATTGAAATATTCAAACGCCTAGAAAAACTATATTTTTCTAACCCACGTTCACATAGGTTGAGAAAGATTGCAAATACTTTTAAAACTTGACAAATATTAGGTAAATGAGTGTTCTCGTAATATTTATCCAGTCGTGAACTCAATTTGGATTTAAAAGTAGATTTCAAACTGCGAGCTGTTTATCCATGAATACTCTTTATTATTCTATTAGAAGAAGCCTGGCTTCGCTCGTATGAAAGCAGAAAATTGCCCCAAGAGATCATCCTCTCGGGATAAAAAGTTATGCTCTTCCAGGACATGGTCTACCCGTATGCCAAATTTCATCCAAATCCGTTCAGCCGTTCGAGCGCGAAGAAGTATCATACATACACATACTCACAAAATTTCGCCATTATATTTTTAGGGTATTGTAAATTCTTAAAAATAGATTCACCACTTTGACTGTAAAAAAAATGTAGAGAACTGCAGATTTTTTTTTAATATCTCTGGGAAAATTTGTGTTAAATAAACAAGTTATAATAGGTCCCAAGTTTTTTTTTAAATCTTTTTTATTTACGGGCATCGCATTAGTGTACGAAAATCGTACACTAATGCGACGATGTCAATCCCATTGGACCTCCATCACAAAAAATAATCTATAAAATAATATTATAATCACAGTAGTGAAGCAAAAGTTATAATATTATAAATAACTTTTGCTTCACTACTGTTATGTTTCGCTAAATGTGTGTCCAGAGAGCCGCTTGCGAACTGCGCGTGTGCATTTCACGTTGGTATGAAGCCCTTGCGTAGCCCGCGCTCCGCTCGCGCGCCAGCTACACGTCGTACTCAAGTGGCGCAGGAGGTGCACGCGTACCGCCGGCGGTCGTAGCTTCTTTCGCATTTGAACTATGTCTGTGATAGTTCAAATGCGAAAGAAGCTACGAACGCCTTATTTGGGCCTTGCCGGTGCTGCACTAGAGCGGCGCACCAAACTTAGGCTGTAACCGCACGCGAGCAACACGCGCGCAATTCGCCAGCGGCTCGCGAGCGAAGCATTCACCAGGTCTGGACACACCATAAGATGCCATAAAAAATTCCTACATCCATTGCGGACAATTTCAATGACTTTAAAAGAATGTTTCTCTTGTCTTTGTATCGGTCACGTTCCACCAACATATGCTGTACGTAACCTGTATCAGGAATCACCAATCAGGAACCCACTTAATTGCCATGTACATTGTTGATAATTTCATCATTTAATTCCAGTTTTATACTGATGAGCAATTAATAGTACTTCGCTTTTATATTACACCTATAAAACTAATTAGTTGTACTCGTAAAGTATACAAATCTAAATGAAAATAACCTCGTGTATAAAAGTTACTGAGTAAAATAGTCAACGACAGAGGGACGTGAGTTGTAATTTTATCGCAGAGTTAAGAGGGCCCTTCCCGATACGTCTATCGTCAACCTGAGAATGTTTTAAAGGCTGTTGGTTCATCCAACGCAATCCAACACAATGTTTGATAAAGAGGCAAAGCGAAAAAAGAGAGATAACACCTGAACGCTCTGTTGGTAATTCCGCAATTCACTCGAATACTTCAGAAACCTTGTTCCAGGAAATAAAAAAAAAACCTTAGAAGTTTTTGGAAAAAAAATTCATCATTTAGAATCTTGATAAAATATGCAACGTTTCTATAGTTGTAATTTCTTAATTTATGAGTACATTATGAAAGGCTCAAAGTTCAGGCAAAATAGCAGGTTTTCAGAGGTTTTTACTGGATCAGTCTTACACAAATTAATGATTTGATTTCAATAGAAACTTAGGTAAAATCCTAAAGATGGGATAAAGAGCTCTTACGTAATAACCTCATGATAACTTAAGAGCGGTTGTATGAAAACGTAACTTTGGAAGGACGCTCTTAAGAATAATTTTCATACAAATTGTTGCTTGGTCGTCATTTAAGAGCATACGTATGCAGCTTATGAATCGCTAATATAATTCTAATTAGCGCAGTCTATGCGATGGACATACTCATTACGAATGAGGCCACGGGATTTTTTGAAAGAGTTACCGTGGCCTTATAACGCAAAGGATAACTGAAGGACACAGGTGAGTTTTAGTCAGTAAAAGTCTGATGCACCCTCTCGCTCCACCCTAGAGGGGAACAGTGATTAACTGATGACTTTTCACTTCAAAAAATGGGTAGGTAATTCTCAATATTTTCTTCGAAACTTCCTCCGATCTAATCGACTCAATCGACATGTGAATGGAAAAATATAATCCTCGATCGATGTCAAAAAATAACAGGCTACCTTATATTAATTTAACTGATACGAGTAAAATATAAGAATAAACTTAAGACAGTTTGATTATGGCATCAGACATGTCATCTAAAAAATGTATCACGTATGACAACTCTTTATTGAGATACTAGTTGCGACTAGTGGCTTCATCCGCGTGAATGTCTAACATGTGCGGACGCAAAGTCCAAATCGAAGCCAGATAACAAGTTCCCTTTTTTTGGGTGTCAAGTTTACTCCGTGCCAAATTTCATCAAAGTCAGTTTAGTAGTTTAAGCTGTTGATCCCCGCACGAACGCCGGTGTTCGTGCGCCATTGTCTTACTATTGTGTCTCTAATTACGCTACTCCAAAAGTTAACCATGAAAGCGTAACAGATAGAGTTATTTTTACATTTAGAATATTAGGTAGTATAAATTAAATTCCTGCAAAAACACATTTTGGTAGAAAGGTTATGTTATCAGTTTAAAACTGTACCTAACCAAAATGTTTGTACCAAAATGTCACGAAGTTCTTCACTAATATGATCTGGCAACACAGCAAGTGCAGTCACATGTAACGACATGAATTAATTTAATAGCTCGTAATTATTGCACCGACCACATTATAACTAACGCCAGTTCACTGTGGGTCAGACATGTAAGAAATACAAAGAAATATTGTTATATTAGCATTGCCATTCAACGTGGCAATGCTGCCAGTCTTCTGGGCACATTTTCGGATGACAGCAATGTGGAGGAGTATCGACGCCCGAGTGTATTTTTTGTTTGTGTTGTATGTAGGTACATTCAGCTTAATTTCCAACGTAACCGTGTCTTATTTAGAAAAAATAGTTTACAATAAATTTCTCACAATATTTTATAATCTTTTGACGTTAGCAACTTTCCGGTAATATGCTCGTAAATACTTAGTTCAGTTAATATTAAAAGTTTCTTATATATATGTGGATGCAACCACATTGCTTTTGCTTGTTTTTTTGTATATATGTGGATTATTATAATTGTTGCAATCTGTAACATAACGTTTAAAGAAATATTGCACTTAGATTTTCTTAACAAAAATAACTGAGCCAGATAGTTTGAATTAAAAACTACAAAAGGGCCGGTTTGAAAACTATTGAATCGATTGCTTGCTCTAGTAAACTGCTGTTAACATAATTGGTGACGTGTAGAGTTGGGTTTATTGCTACAAGCGTAGCTACCGAAGGGCTAGGCGGGGCAGTGCCCCGAGGCCTCCAATATTGCCCCCCCAAGATCGGGGGCCCCCCAAAAAGCTGATTAGCAAAAATCGTTTTGAACTAGCAAAAATTCTCGCACCAAAATCAAAATAGGATGGAACACTAATCATGGCGACTCGTTACAGTCTCTCCCGCTCCATCTAGAGTAGGAGAAGTTATTTGATGATTTCCCACGTAAAAAAGGGGCCCCAGATTCCTTGTTGCTCTAGGGTCGTTGTTTTAGCTACACCACTATTTATCGCTTAATTCAACACCCACTGCTAGCGCTGTTCGCTTAATCAGACTATGTCCCGTTTGATGAAGTGTCCCAAATGACTGTTCAACTGAACCTTCCAGGATCTGTACAAGGTTTCATGACACCACTATGGACGTGGGCGTCTACTGTTAAAAATAGATATACATAGATTGCTGCCAGTGGCTTTACCCACGTGGAAATAGGTTAATTACCGATTAATAAACTTAGGGGGTGAATTAAAAAAAAAAAATCTCATTCTTTGTATAAATGGTGGACATCCCGCCCATACGCACGAAACGTTTTGGGAACACATTCATTGTGCGTACAGCTAAGGAGTGGAATTCCTTGCCGGAATCTGTGTTTCCTGATGGCTACAACCCGGGAATCTTTAAGTCAAGAGTGAATAGGTTACTTCTAGGAAAGCGCGCTCCATCGTCGACCGCATCGTCGCTTTCCATCAGGTGAGATAGCGGTCAAGCGCGAACTTATCAAGAATAACAAAAAATAAAAATAAAACATAAAATGAAACTGCTAAATTTCAGCGTTCTAGGTCCAAAGGTTTGGGTTGGACGTGGATGAGTCAGTGAAAGAGTCAGGACTACGCTTTTTATTATTTATACAGATGTATAACATAAAATGTTGTAAATTAGAGTAAGACTGCTATTTAGGAGGAATCAATGGATTTCCAAAATACAGGCATTCTATTTTGCACACCAGATTTTGATCACAGATTAACTATGTCCTATAATTCTAGATGGTGTAATTTGAAGTAATTGGATAAAAAAAAAAACAAATATTAACATTTTCATGGATTTATTTTTCTCAGGACTCTAGGGTTCTGGACCTTTGAAAGGCATATGGGGGGCCAAAGCCAACTCGCAGCAGCCCCCTTAGACAATTTTCGTGGAACGTGGTACCAACCGACGATTATCCCTGTACGCGCTATTCTAGTGGACCTAAGGAAACCCGCGGTTGGTGGAAACTATTGTGATATATGGAAAACAAGGATATGATTAGGCTATAGTTTTAGAAGGTTTAAGTGGACGGGCTACCAAGAACTATGTTAACACTATGGCCCCTATCTGAACAATGTTATTAATATACATCGATAAAAATATTAATTATAACTTCTGCCCAAAACGTAAAGTACCTACAAAAAAAGTAAAAAAACCTAAAACCCGACTACGACAAAAAAAAAACGACGAAACTGAAAAAGTATGAAACAAGATTTCCAGGATGCTGAAATAAACAAACTACGGTTTTTTTTTTACCTTGTTTATTTCAGCATCCTGGAAATCTTGTTTCATACTTTTTGTAAAAATGTAGTAACTTGTCTAAATTCGTACGTCTCAAAAGGTGCAAGTTACTTATCGTATCTCTTGGGAATTGCTAAACGTCATGTCTTCGTAAGGAGGTGTCAATTTTCTCTTCTTACGAGAGTTTTTTTTTTAATAATATAAACTAGTGCTGGACTGCGATCCCACCTGATTATTAAGAGCCTATAATCACTAGCCTTAAAGACACCTAAATTAAAATCGAACGGGAAGACCGTAGCAAATGGTTCTAGTTCTTCGATGTACATCATTCATCATCATTTCAGCCGAAAGACGTCCACTGCTGGACATAGGCCTCCCCCAAGCGTCGCCACAACGAACGGTCCTGTGCGTCTCGCATCCATCGGACTCCCGCAATCGTTACCAAGTCATCGGTCCACCTTGTAGGAGGCCTTCCAACGCTACGTCTTCCGGTACGTGGTCGCCATTCCAGAACCTTTCGGCCCCAACGGCCATCTGTTCTGCGAGCAATGTGCCCTGCCCATTGCCACTTTAGTTTGGCGATTCTTCGTGCTATGTCGGCAACCTTGGTTCTCCTGCGGATATCCTCATTCCTGATTCGATCACGCAAGGAAACTCCGAGCATAGCCCTCTCCATTGCCCTTTGGGTGACTTTAAGCCTTCTAATGAGGCCCATTGTAAGCGACCACGTTTCGGAGCCATATGTCATCACTGGCAACACGCACTGGTCATAGACTTTCGTCTTGAGACACTGTGGTATATTGGACGAGAAGACACCGCGCAGCTTCCCGAACGCTGCCCAGCCGAGTCGGATTCGACGATTGATCTCTTTCTCGAAGTTAGACCTTCCCAACTGGACCGTCTGTCCCAGGTAAACGTATTCGTCTACAACTTCGAGTGTAGAGTCCCCGACCTTGATAGGAGTGGGTGCTACATGGCTGTTTACCATGACTTTGGTTTTGTCCATGTTCATTTTAAGTCCCACTCTTTCGGAAGCTCTACTGAGGTCACCAAGCATTATACTGAGCTCCTCCGTAGTCTCAGCCATGACTACTATGTCGTCGGCAAACCGAAGGTGAGTGATGTACTCGCCATTGACATTAATGCCTAGCCCTCTCCATTCCAAAACCTTGAAGACATCCTCCATTGCTGCCGTGAACAGTTTCGGAGAAATAACGTCTCCCTGCCTCACACCCCGCTGCAAGAGGATAGGTTTCGAGGTCTGGTCTTGTAGTCGGACTGACATAGTGGCGTTTTTGTACAAACACTTCAGCACTTCGATATACCGATAGTCAATTTGGCACCGTTGGAGAGACTGCAGTACAGCCCAAGTTTCAATCGAATCAAAGGCTTTCTCGTAGTCCACAAACGCTAAGCAGAGAGGCTGATTATACTCCTCAGTCTTCTGTATAACCTGCCGCAGCGTATGTATGTGGTCCACGGTGCTGAAGCCTTTACGAAATCCGGCTTGTTCGGGAGGCTGGAAGTCGTCGAACCTGCGCGCGAGACGATTCGTGATGACTCTGGAAAACAGCTTGTAGACATGGCTCAGAAGCGAGATGGGCCTATAATTCTTAAGCAGGGCATTATCGCCCTTCTTAAAGAAGAGTACCACCACGCCTCTGCTCCACGCCTGTGGCGTTTTTCCCTCGAGTATGACGGAATCAAATAGCTTCTGAAGGGCCTTAAGGACCGGTTTTCCACCCGCCTTCAGGAGTTCGGCCGTAATTCCGTCCTCACCCGACGCCTTGTTGTTTTTCAGCTGCTTCAGAGCCATCCTAATCTCGTACAGGCTGACGTCCGGGATATCTTCGGTATAGTGTCGAGTCAATCTAGCTCTTGGGTCGTTCACTAGATTTACAGCGGGTTTAGCGATAGACGTGTATAACTGTCCATAAAAAGCCTTGATCTCTCCCAGAAGCTCCGATTTGGCGGATATGACTCTGCCATCGTCGGTCTTCAGTTTCGTGAGCTGGCTTTGCCCAATAGACAGATCTCGTGCAAATACTTTAGAGCCCTTATTCCGCTCAATCGCATCCTTAATCCTTGCGGTATTAAAGCGGCGAAGGTCACGTTTCAGGGACTTCGAGATTTGTCTATTGAGCTGCCGGTATATGCACGCATCGTCTGAAGACTGCAGAATCATCTCACGCCTCTTCTTCATTAGCTCGAGGGTCGGATCGGAGAGCTTCTTGTTTTTATTTGTACGGTGAGTCTTGAAAAACTTAGACCCGACCGTATGGACAGTTTCCACGAACCCATCGTTATATTCATCCACGGAGCTTCCTAGGCACTCGAAACGATTGTGGAGTTCGAGCTGAAAGCTCTCGGGGTTTTGGATCTGGATCTGTGCTGGACGGAGCGTAGACCTCATCAGTCGAGACCTTTCGAGCTTAATGTTAATATTCAATGTGCCTCTTACGACGCGGTGATCACTTCCAGTTTTCACCGCGTTGATCACAGAGACATCATTGAATATTTGCTTTTTCGTCGACAGGATGAAGTCAATCTCATTTCTAGTTGCACCGTCAGGACTTTGCCAGGTCCACCTTCTATGCTCACGCTTTTTGAAGAAGGAATTCATCATATAGAGGTCCTCCTTCTCCATAAAGCTAGCCAGTAGGTGTCCCCGGTGATTCCGACGTCCAAATCCAAATTGCCCCACTCGCAGCTCGTCACCGTCTCGTTTGCCCAGTTTCGCGTTAAAGTCCCCCATGACCACGGTGAAGTGAGTCTTAGAACCATGCATGGCTCTTGATATATCCTCATACATGGATTCTACTTCGTCGTCGGGATGTGTCGAGGTCGGGGCGTAGACCTGTATGACCTTCAGCGAATATCTTGATGATATTCTGAGTATAAGGTACGCCACCCTGGTCGACACACTCTCGATCCTCACCACATTGTTCACAAGGGACTTGTGGACTATAAACCCGACACCACCCTGGGACTGCTGGTCACCCTCCCGGAAATAGAGCAGGTTACCGGATTTGAGAATTATCGTATCCTCCCCCTGTCTTCGGACTTCAGACAATCCCACAATACTCCATCGCAACCTGCTCAATTCCTCCTCCAGTTCGGTGATCTTCTCGTCAGTCCTCAGTGTACGCGTGTTAAAAGTTGCTTCGATGTACGCGGTATAAATATTTTATTTGTTATAATATAATTTCTTTGTGTCCCTATTCTTTGCATTGTAAAATGTGCTGTATCACACAGAACTTTCCATGTGTCTAACCTGCTGTTTAGTCCTAGGCCACCAAGACAGGCTGTGCCTAGTTTGTGGCCCACGGCTACTTCTAATGTGTTATCGGTTTGTCTTCTTCTCAATTGTATATCTCTTATTTTTCCTTAAACTTGTGTGTTTGTCTATAAAATTTTATAAAAAAAAATGACGAAGTGAAACGCTTAGTCCGAACTGTAGAGATGTTAAGAATGTAAATATAGTAGAAGGTAATTGTGATGACATATGTCACTGAAACATGGTCGCTTACAATGGGCCTCATCTGAAGGCTTAAAGTCACCCAAAGGGCAATGGAAAGGGCTATGCTTGGAGTTTCCTTGCGTGATCGCATCAGGAATGAAGATGTCCGCAGAAGAACCAAGATCACCGACATAGCCCGTAGAATCTTCAAACTATGTGCTGTGGCTGTGGGCAGGGCACATTGCTCGTAGAACGGATGGTCGATGGGGCCGAAAGGTTCTAGAGTGGCGACTGCGCACCGGAAAACGCAGCGTTGGAAGGGCTCCCACAAAGTGGACCGATGACCTGGTGAGAGTCGCGGGAATGCGGTAGATGCGAGACGCACAGGATCGGTCGTTGTGGAGACGCTTGAGGGAGGCCTATGTCCAACAGTGGACGTCTTTCGGCTGAAATAATGATGATGATGAGGAGGTAATTAACCTTTGCCAAGTCGTTTGTATTGATGGCACTTAAAAAAAATCTTTAAAACAATACGAATCTACAGACATTTATCTTGTTTCTTAGCAACAATAACCACATAAATTGTGAGTTTTTGTCCGACATTTATTACTGCGTTCATACGCACAGTTTTTGCTAAGTTGTACTTAGTTAGGTTCAAAGTTGAGACAGGAAAAACAACGTCAAAATGACGTCAGGGTAAAACCTGAAGCGACGTGCTGTGTACTCAGAATAAAGAAGAAAATAAATTATGGTTCGCAAAAAAGTCAAGGCATAGTTGTCGACAAGAAAGAAATGTGGAAAGAGAAAGTGCGGGCTTGCGAAAAGGGGAAGAAGCCGCAGTCAAGCACTATAAAAAAAAACAACATTATCAGCCTTTTAATATTCCCAGTTCTGGGGCTCAGGGCTCTCTAGGTGAGGGAATTAACCGTATTTCAAAACATAGGCGTAGTGCGGGTTGGAGCATGTCACATAATATGTTTTCGATTTATTTTTAGGGTTCCGTTTTGAGGTCAAAAGGAAAAAATTAAACACTTATAGGATCACTCTGCTGTCTGTCTGGCTATCTGTTAAGACCCTTTATCTCGGGAACGCGTGGAGGTATCGAGTTGAAATTAAAACCATAAACTCAGGTCTGCGGTCCCTTGAAGCTGTCAAAACTTCTGAGTTAACGAAAAATAAAGATATGGCTGTTTATGATGTTACAAAAAACGTGAATTTCAACACTCTCAAGAGAATCAAAATTCTTAGGGTACTTCCCGCTGACCTAGAATCCTGAAATTTGGCATGAAGCAAGGTCACATAGCACAAGTATAGGAAAAAATCTGAAAATTGTAAATTTGTAGTTAAGCCCCAAAAAAAAATTCGTTTCGAAAAAATCTTCGTAACTTAATTCGCGAATTGAACTGTTTTCATAGGTAAGTTTGTACGGAACCCTCAGTGCGCGAGTCCGACTCGCACTTGCCCGGTTTTTTTGGTCTAAGACATGCCAGCTTCCTCACGATGTTTTCTTTTACATTTTTGAGAGTAGTGGTGATAAAATAAATTACACAAAGTAATATGGCTGACTGGTGGTGAACCCACGATTCGTAAGTCGGGGCCGATGAAAATTGATGAAACGTGGTCAATGACAAACATTTTGACATTTCTATAATATCAATTAACGTTGATACAATGAAACTTTGTCTTTATTTTAGGTAAGTTTAAACATTTATTAATTGTATTGCTAACCCTACCATGAAATATCCTTGGTGTGATTTGAAAGGTGAACGACTTACCCAAAAAAGTTGTTTACTCATTCGTCGATCAGAAATCAAACATCCAAAGTTATTACACGATTTCTTGTAAAGATTAGATTTAATTTGAGCTTTAATTTAAACCAATTTCATAATTAACTGAGATAGTTTACCCCAAAAAAACTTGCTGCTTTTTTATTTTGTGAACTGGGAAACGCGTTGATGTCTTTTTCAGGGTCAACATCCGACCGTCCGGATCGAGCCCAAGTGGTCGATGGCGCGTACTGTTCCACGCGCGCAAAACGAGATGTCAGCAAAACCATAGGGGCTCAGCAGGGTTGAAGCCTATTGGGGCCATGGGTGATGCGAAAGAGAACCCCGGGGCCCTGGAACGAGGGCAAAGAAGGAACAGGAGTGTGTTTTAGTCAGTAAAAGTCTGACACAAAGGGTGGGAGATTAGATTATTTCCCACCTAAAAAAAAGTCAACATCCTGATGTAAAAATATTGGCCATTTTTATCTTAGTAGTTCCAATATTTTATACATTTTAACAGAATCATCATGTCGATAGTCATTAAATATCAACATATTGAATAGGTAGAGCACCGTGGTTTTAGAACGCAAAGGACAACTGAAGGACACAGGTGTAGTTTCAGTCAGTAAAAGTCGGACACGCCCTGCCGTTCCACCAAGAGCGAAAGAAGTCATTGGATGACTTTCCATCTTTATAAAAAAAGGGTAAAGCAGAGATGTAAATAAGGCACCTTTATTTACAAAACAAGAAGGGCTATTTTGGCTCCCATGTTGTAGGCTCGAATACTTGCCAACTCCTTTACTTTACAAAGGAAAATGAAAACTTCTCTTCATTAAAAATTTCTTAACCAAGATCTAGTAGGTGAAGTAATTTCTTAAAATTTATTGTTTCATAAATTGGTAGATTCGTCTGCCCAAGTAGCACAACAAGTTGTATAAGAACTGTATAAAGGTTCAGGTGTGCACTCCAAGCTGTATATCGATGTACAATGGAATATTAAATCTACAGATACTCACTTATAATTATCTTATTACAGCAAATTACTGTAAATTAGTGTTTTAAGATAGAATTTTTTATTTTTACAAGACTCGCCGCATGTCTAAAGAGCTGTGGGCATGTAAAACGCAGGATTATGGATACAGTGACGCGGGGTCGTGGCCGATAACATTGTTCAGGCAGGAGCCACAGTCTTAACATAGTTCCAGATTACCAGTCCGCTTAAGACTTCAAAAACTATAGCCCTATTATCTTTGTTTTCTATAAGTCTCAATAGTCTTTCACCAACCGAGGATTGTCCTTGGGTGCACTAGCATAGCGCGTACAGAGATGCTCATCACGATTGGTATCACGTTCCATTAAAATTATCTAAAGGGCCTCTGCGGGTTGGCTTCGGTCCCTCGTATGCCTTCCAAAAGTTCAGGACCTCAGGGTCCTGGGATATATAAATGCGTGCTAAATAATAATAAATTAATTGATTGTAGTTTGCAGCAGCATAAGCGCCTACAAAACATGTGAAGCTAAAATGTGAAGACATTTTTTGTGTAGGCGTTTTCTAGCTGTAACTTCGGTTTCGCAATGGTTTTGCTTTTAGAGGATTTCTTTTTCAATTCATGCATAAAATACAAACTGTGCAACATTTTTTTACAACTACCCTTCCCTGATATTTTCTGTGGTTATAAAAAACACACATCATGCAAGTGCGATGTAAGAAGTGTTTTTTTTTAAATAATAAATATTATTTTCTTAAAAAATATTAATGATAAGTTTATTTAGCAACGAACCTATCAATCGTCAAAATCACAACACAAGCCTACATGCAACACACTCCGTAAATATTGATTAAAGAATAATGCAGAAGAAAATGTTGCAAACAGATGAAAGATTTTTGAAAAGAGATGTTGCATTGAAGAAAATGTTGCTAAAGTTAATATCACAGTGCATGCTATACTTTATCGCTAGCTTACGTGTGAGCGCGTCTCGAAGCGCGATCGCAAGTGACGTCAGAGCGCCGCGCAGCCCCGCGTGGTATCGCTCGAACATGCGAATATCTACGCAGGGTTATAGCATCGCTAAATATGGTATGCATGCACATTGAAATCATCAGCTAAAACTCGCAAAAAAGCTAATATTTACAGTAAAATATTTGGAAACTAATGTATTAAATATAGCAGAATTCCAATGATTTGAAACATGATATTTACAATGTTATGTACTTAAAGGGCCAGTATATATCTAGGCATGCTAAATTCATCTAATTCTATAGCTTCTATGATAAATTATCGTTACTAATGCAGTATAAATTCAAAGTATAATCAATAATTATTGTTAAAATATTCAGGAGAGATAAGTTAATGCCTTTTATGCATACAATATTCTGCAACTCCTATAAAACAAAACACGTAGCGTCATCTATTATCAACACCTATAAACAATATTAATCAACGCCATCTATTGTCAACACGTAGAAATAATATCAATCAACGCCATCTATGATCAGAACTTAGAACTACTACTCACAGGCTGGATGGTCGTACAGCGGCGCGACTCTAGTGCCTTCTAGTGGTCCGCCCGCTAACTTAGCAGATATGGTCTCCAGGAATTCTCTGATCTTCTTCAGCTCCCCTCGCGTTGCATCGCTGGGACCTGGGACGTCGAAGCCGTCGCATTCCTCCTCTGAAAGTATGAAACAAATGGTTAATTTTATTGTATTTAAATAATTTGATGGCACGGTTGGTGCAATGTTTGAGCACGGTTGCACGATTGCGATTCCAGTATGTATGGTCTATGATGTTTCAGGTCTGGGTGTTTTGTGTATGAGAGTTTACATGTCTGTGAATGCATCAGAGATACAGATGGAGTCATTTCTAGTAGGTATTGGAAGTGTTCTAATATTTTTTAATAAGAAAAAAAAATGACAGCTATTTTCGGTTAATAACATACAAATATTTGCATCATAGAGACGATCACTAATAAGTAGGTCGCCGTAACAATACAGTCGAACTACCCAAGGCTCTGATTTTCACGCCTGTATTTCCCCAAAGAGTCAGCGGGTGATAATGGCGGGCACCTGACAAACATCCACATTTCGTTACCTACTTACGTAGAAGTTCGATTTACCTTCTGAGGGGCGAAGGTCATGCTATTTACCTGGACCCAAATCAAACGTCTGCTGAGAAAACTCAATCAGACTTCGCCCAACCAGGAAATCGAACTTATGAACATGATACAACAACTGTAGCTATTCTGAAAAACTCTCAAAGTGAACACTTAGCTGATGTGAGCTGTCAATCTCATCCTAGTATCCTAGATGAATTTGCAGCCCGCAGGACGATTTCCGGCCACCGTGGGCGCGGGCTTGCGGACGGTGAGCAATCAGTAGCTCGCCGTTCAGCTGTCCAAAGACAAAGCCCAGGTCGACGGCGCGTTGTGTTCTTCATGCGCCTCAAAAACATGTCACCAAATTTGACCAGGCTAGCGGATTGTTCGTCGAAGGTGTTACCGTAGCCTTCGCAACAAGGGCAACTGAAGGAATTCCGTAGGATTTAACAAGTAAAAGTCTGACACTCCTTCCCGTTCTATTCAGAGCAGGAGAAGTCATTTGGTGATTCCTCACGAAGTTTTCACGATGAGATTTACTATGTACTACGTATGGGTTTGATGAAAAAAAAAAAAATTAGTTTCAGTTCTAAGTATGGGGAACCCCCAAAATTTATTGTTTTTTTTCTATTTTTTGTGAAAATCTTAATGCGGTTTACAGAATACATCTACTCACCAAGTTTCAACAGTATAGCTTTTATAGTTTCTGAAAAAAGTGGCTGTGACATACGGACGAACAGACAGACACATGACGAATCTATAAGGGTTCCGTTTTTTGCCATTTGGCTACGGAACCCTAAAAATAGAAATACGCTATCCGTCTAAGAAATAGTTGAATGACAAGTCAGGTATATTTCCACATATAGCACCCAAGCCTACCTAAGTACGTTTAGTAATATTTCCTTGACTACTTAGAACATTACAAGCTGTATAAAGTTAGGAAACAGTTAAAAGATAGACGTTGTAAGTAAACAAGTTCTTGCCAATGGCTTATCAGGTACGATTCGACATGTGAAACGCGTATCTTACGCTGATTTCCGCTGATTGCGCTATTGAGTTCATTTTATAGCATATTATAGAACATCAGCATATTATAGAAAGTCAAGTGCGAGTCGGACCCGCGCCCTGAGGGTTCCGTACAAACTTACCTATGTAAAGAGTTCAATTCCTGATTGAAATCTCGAAGTGTTTTCCGAATCGCAAAAAAAGAAAAAACAATTGTGACGTATCAACAAATTTTCTGTTTTCAGATTTATTCCTATACTTGTGTTATAAGACCTTGCTTTATGCCAAATATCAGGATTCTGGGTTAACGGGAAGTACCCTATGAATTTTGATTCCTTTGAGAGTGTTGAAATGTACGTTTTTTGCCACATAAACCGAAGTATCTTTTTTTTCTCTCGTTAAATTACAAGTTTGTTATTTTTTTTACAGCTTCAAGAGTCCGCAGACTTGAGTATATATTATGGTTGTAATTTCAACTCGATATCTCCACGCGTTCCCGAGATAAAGGTTCTTGATAGACAGACAGACAGACAGACGGACAACAAAGTGATCCAATAAGGGTTCCGTTTTTTCCTTTTGAGGTACAGAACCCTAATAAAAGAAAGAAAAAAAGACTGAAAGAAATATGTTTGTTTGAAAATAGACTCGCACAGGACATACAACAGAACTACTAATTCGAGATAATTAATAAAAAAGCAGTCTACTGTTGGAAACAGGCCTCTCCAAACGCATTCCACCAAGCTCGTCCCATCTATAGACTACTATCAGATATCACTATAGATCACTGTCTATAGACTTACAGCGATGAGCCACCGGTACATTAAACACATCCCACCCATAACCATGTTTTAGGAGCACATTCATTGTGCGTACAGCTATGGAGAAGAATTATTTGCCGGAGTTTGTTTCTTAATAGCTATAACCTGTGGTAATTAACTCAGGAGTGAATTGGTCTCCTATCGAGATCGGAGACTCTGCACTCGAAGTTGTGTACGACAACAACTACGTTTACCTGGGACAGACGGTCCAGTTAGGTAGGTCTAACTTCGGGGCTCAACCGTCGAATCCGACTCGGCTGGGCAGCGTTCGGGAAGCTGAGCGGTATCTTCTCGTCCAATATACCACAGTGTCTCAAGACGAAAGTCTTTGACCACTGCGTGTTGCCAGTGATGACATATGGCTCCGAAACGTGGTTGCTCACATTGGGCCTCATCAGAAGACTTAAAGTCACCGAAAGGACATTGGAATGGGCTATGCTCGGGGTTTCCTTGCGTGATTGAATCAGGAATGAGGATATCCGCAGGAGAACCAAGGTTACCGACATAGGACGAAGAATCGCCAAACTTAAGTGGGAAAGGTTCTAGAATAGCGACCACGTACCGAAAGACTACGTAGCGTTGGAAGGACTCCTACAAGGTGGACCGATGACCTGGTAAGGGTTGCGGGAATCCGATGGATGCAAGACGCACAGGACCGTTCATTGTGGCGACGCTTGGGGGAGGCCTATGTCCAACAGTGGACGTCTTGGAACTGTCAAGTCAGGTATCCATCACTCAAGCCTATCCGAAACCGCCAGAACTTATAGTTCTCTAAAAAGATGTATGAGCTGCATCCCTGTTGTAGGAACGTCGTAAGGCTGCTAATAAGGGCTAGGCTACTGACCTATCTGCTCGAGCTTGTCGGTGGAGACGCTCCACGGCATGACGCTGAGGGCCCGCTGCACCTGGTGTAGGAACCACGCGCCCGTCTCGAACTTTACCGGCCTGGAAACAACAGAAGTAGAAGTAGTTAAGAATAATAATAATCTTGGGCTTGATTCAGAAAGCAGTACTTCTGGAGAGGTCTCGTATAGTTAGAAGCATAGAGGTTCCATTCTTTGGAGTCCTGGCCGCCGGTAGCTTGTACCTTGTTCCCGATATCGGTGGAATACTGTTTTTTTTTTTAAATATAATTTTTACATGTAGGTTTTCTATGCTGTAATTATCTATATATATAAAAGGAGAAACTGACTGACTGACATATCAACGCACAACCGAAACTACTAGGACTAGGAGCGTGAAATTTTGCATAAGGATTTTCCAAAATTCACTCCCAAAGGAGATGAAACTTGGGTCCAAAGTTTGTATGGAGAAACCTTCTTATCCGCTTATCCGCGGACGAAGCCGTTGGCAGAAGCTAGTTATTCATATTTTTCGTGGACGCAGATATCACACTAATAAATTATAAAGACAAAAGTTTGTATGTGTGTGTATGTTTGTTACTCCTTCACGCTCAAACTACTGAACGGGTTTGGATAAAATACACGGATGCATCAGGGTAGAAATCAGAAACTTTATTCCAAATAGAGCATTTACACGCAGTTTTGAATTGTCATAAGGTCGGTCAGCCAAAAAAAGTGAAACTAAGGGTCGCCACACACAGGCCACCGGCCACAAACACAAAACGCCGCCACATACATATTTCCTCACATCCACATATTTCCTGTAGCTATCATATATTTTGTATGAATTCGCCGCACACGGTTGACGCCGGTGGTCGCCACACGCTACAAATCGCCGCTGCTCGCTTCTTGTGGCCCGAACTGGCCACTAAACGCCGCCACACGCCACTCGCGCATTTAAACCTTCTTCGTCAGAGTCCATTCTGATACTGTGCGTATGGGTTAAAAAATGTAGCAGCTAGCGGCCACAAGTGGCTGTCGCGCGCTTCAGATTCGTTTGTGGCCGCTTCTAGCTTCTCGTGGTGGCGTTTGTGGCTGTGCTGTGGCATGGGGCCCGTGTGAGGTGACACCATGTAAGGACCATGTTTTGGTATACTTAACACACTTTTTATTCCATATCCCGGGAATATTATGTTTCCTTGAGATAATTTTCTCTTTATACGCAAGCGAAGCCACTTACGAAATCTAGTAGTTTCATTTGCAAATGGCGAATCACTACATAGTATAAAACAAAGTCGCTTCCGCTGTCTGTCTGTCCCTATGTATGCTTAGATCTTTAAAACTATGCAACGGATTTTAATGTGTTTTTTTTAATAGATAGAGTGATTCAAGAGGAAGGTTTATTTAAATAGTGCATGCATAATAAATTAGAGAAACAGTGATAATTTTAGAGGTTCCTAATGTGATGTCGTAAATAAACACATTTTTTTTGTGCTTACATTGCAAACGCTGGCTGAACCCTACGAGATAAATCAAAATATTATACTACAGTATTTTACACCTTAAAAAGGTCTACAAAAAAGTCTGCGATGGTATAATTATGTTTATCTTTTAGGGATAACCCACAAATGTAATTTTTTATCCTTTTTTTTTTACGAGAAATAATGGCATATTTATGAAGCGATTTTAAGCAATACAGCATTAATCCTTATCCAATTAAGTACCTTAAACACATTTTAGATAGATTTCTTAAATATTTTTAAAATGCAGGGACATAGCGGTTGCGGTGATTCAGCATTGCACCCGTGTGAAGCCGGGGCGGGTCGCTAGTTCTATATATATAACCAAAGTTTGTTTATAGATCCATCTTATTGTGTTACTTCATATTCATTTCTTCTCTGTTCTCATCTACCTCTTATAATTTTACACCTCTCTGACCTTTCCCTCTTAACTTTACCACTCATTCCTCTCCCTCCTATAACTTAACACTTCTTTTACCTTTCCTCACACTCTTATAACTTCAGCTACACTTTCATGATAACACTCTAGCACTCCTCGTGCTCTCTTACCTAACATAACTCACTCATAACTTACATGCAAAGTCTTACGTTACAAGACATAGTACCAGACGTTTTTTTTTTGTGGTATAATCTTATAATTACATCTATCAATGCAATTTATAATTATGCTTCCCCCAAGTAGCGGCCCAATACCTGCTTCTCTACCTTTTGCTTTCAGACTGTCCCATCTAAGTTGTCTGGCCTGTTGGTGTAGTGGTTATTGGCCCAGACTGCTATGCCGGTGGTCGTGTGTTCGATTCCCACCCAGGACAAATGTTTGTGCGATGAGCACAATCATTTGTTCTGTGTCTGGGTGTAATTTATCTATGATATGTATGTATTTAGAAATATATAAGTATGTTTATCAGTTGTCTACTCATAACACAAGCTCTGCTTAGCTTGAGACTAGACGGCGTTGTGTGATAGTTGTGGAATATTATTTTTATTTTAAAATGATTTAAGTTTTTAATATTATCTTGAAAATGCTGTATGTAACAACATTTTGGACAGTGATATATCACTGCAGCATCCACAATTTGTACCTTGACCCACTCGATGAACAGATAAAAATTAGGTATTCTGTGAAAATCTCCATCAAGGTACTGCACGTAAGATTCAGCACACGCCAAAATTATAATGATAAACGATGCTAAATGAATAATTAATATAATTTACTAACGAGTTAAAAGAGCCGATGTTTAAACAAAAGATAAATCTGTAATAATCTGAAAAACAGCTTCACGATAGCTCTGATTCAGCTCATATTTTGTTATTATATAATACATGCTTCTAACCTATTCCCTTTTGTTTACTATTATATTTTACTAGCTTCAGCCTGCGGCTTCAACCGCGCAAAAGTCGATTTCTCCATACAAACTTCCAACCCCCGTTTTACCCCCTTAAGGGTGGAGTTTCGTAAAATTCGTTCTTAGCGGATGTCTACACCCTATAAGGAACCTGCATGCCAAATTTTAAGTTTGTAGGTGTTATAGTTTCTGAGAATTCGTGATTAATCAGTGAGGTATTTTGCTTTTATATATTGACTAGCTTTTGCCCGCGGCTTCGCTCCCCTCAACTGACTACTCTACCCTACTATACCCTATTATACACAACTCACCCTACTCTACCCTACTCTACCCTACTCTACTCTACCCTACTCTACCCTACTCTACCCTACTCTACCCTATTCTACCCTACTCTACCTTACTCTACCCTACTCTATCCTACTCTACCCTACTCTACCCTACTCTACCCTACTCTACCCTACTCTACCCTACTCTACCCTACTCTACCCTACTCTACCCTACTCTACCCTACTCTACCCTACTTAAAAACCATCTTTGAACTTCAACGAACATTTTAAAAAAGAATTGGCCAAATTGGTCCAGGCGTTGTTGAGTTATGCGCTTACCAACACATTTTGCGATTCATTTTTATATTGTAGATAGATAGATTTTAGAAGATTGATAAAGTTATAGGAGCTCTAAGTTTTAGAGACTCGTGTCTAGCATAGTAACACAATGTGCGACTAGCTTCTGCCCGTGACTTCCCCCGCAGCAAAGTAGAAACTATCCCAAGGGAACATACTCTCAAAGAGATGTCAGCAAAACCGTAGGGGCCCAGCAGGGCCGAAGCCTACTGGGTACAAGGGTTGACTTCAGAAAGGGAAACCTGGGGTCCAGGAATGCAAAGAGCAACTGAACTGGAACATATGCATTGTTCAAGTAGATACATTCCGTTACTAATGCCGGAGAGAAAATATTAATTTTACTTTTTTTTTTATTTTGCTATTGTTTAATTTATCGAATTTTGATTTTTAATTTATTTTATCCGTTTTTATTTAATTGATTTGTATATAAATGGACTTTAATTTTAATTTATTTTATTTGATTTCAATTTATTTAATTTTGATTTGATTTTATTGTATTTTATTGACAGTGTCTTATTAATTTTAATTTTAATGTATTTAGTTAGGTTTCATTTTGGTATTATGTTATTTGATTTTAATGTATTGTTTGCGTTGTGATGTGTTTTGTATCTGTAAATGGGTATATTTGACCTGAATAAAAATTATTATTATTATTATAAGTATTGTTTTCTTAGACTGACCTGTTGGTCTAGTGGTTAGTGGCCCTGACTGCTATGCCGGGGGTCGTGGGTTCGATTCCCACCCAGGACAAATGTTTGTGTGATGAGCAAAATCATTTATCCTGTGTCTGGGTGTAATTTATCTATAATATGTATGTATTTAGAAATATATAAGTAGGTTTATCAGTTGTCTAGTACTCATAACACAAGCTCTGCTTAGCTTGAGACTAGACGGCGTTGTGTGATAGTTGTGGAAAAAAAAAAGTTTTACTCAGTAAAAGTCTGACAGGCCCTCCATTTTCCTGATTTCCTACCACAAAAAAGAACCCTCAAACAGGGTCAACATAATAACTAAGGCATACTCACTCTCTCGGATAACAGATGCAGGGTAGATCCCCGCCGTCCTTGTCACCCCCGCAGCTACGACACACGCCGTCGTCCTGCGAAGACTTGATGCATCTTCTAGGCTCGTTCCTGTAAAGGTAACAAAGAGTTAATTAATATTTATTAATTTGATAGGCCTGTTGGTCTAGTGGTCAGTGGCCCTGACTGCTATGCCGGAGGTCGTGGGTTCGTTTCCCACCCAGGACGAATGTTTGTGTGACGAGAACGATCATATTTATGTATTTCCTTGGAACTATCCAATTAGTAGTAATTCGATGCGTACAAGCGGATAAAATTACTTAACAGCCATTATAATGTATGAAGTAAGGAAGACGAGAATTATAATCGACTTATTTGGTGGGCATTAAAGAAAACCCTGACCATGGTTATTTAACTACGTTTAGTCAAACGGGGTGAATAGGAACGCGGGGGTGAATAGAGACAAAAAATTTAAGGGGATTTTTACGTTCTTTAACAGTTTTTTTTCCTGTATTATTTAAGTTGTATTTAAGTATTCCAATTTATTAAAAAAAAAAGTCAATGCTTTGATAGAAATCAAGAATATAAATATATGCCAAAGTGAAAATCCAAATTCAAGTTTTATTTCTATTCACCCATGCTTTCTTAATCACTCCGTTTGATGATAAAATCTTGTACAGGAGTTCCTAACTGTGGATTGCGACGCCCCAGGATGCGCGGTGCTGTTCTAGGACCCCAGTGTACCACAAAACGGTACACTCCGGTTTTCTGAACTTCAACAGTCAAGAAAGTACAGCTGTTAGAACTATCTTATGACACTAGCTTAGAGCCATGATTCAACTAGCTTCTTTCAGCAATTTTGCCCGCTTGAAGGAGAAATTTATCCCAGGAGAGATTCCTGTGTCACAGGAATTTCTGAAAAGGATACTGTTGTCTTGAAACGCCTGATACGTCTGATACGCCCTCTCGCTCCATCCTAGTGTGTGAGAAGACCCATCTCAAAAAACTGGGCAAGTGCTAGTCGGACTGAAGGTTCCGTACAAACTTACCTATGAAAACAGTTTAATTCTCGAATACAATTGTTTTTTGTGACGTAACTACAAATCTACAGTTTTTAGACTTTTTTCCTATACTTGTGCTATGAGACCTTGCTTCGTGCCAAATTTTTGACTCCCTTCAGAGTGTCGAAATACACGTTTTTTTGCGACATAAAGGGCCGTATCTTTTTTTTCATTAACTCAAAATTTTTCCACAGCTTCAAGGGACCGCAGACCTTAAGTACATGGTTTTAATTTCAACTCGATACCTCCACGCGTTCTGGAGATAAAGAGTCTTGACAGACAGACAGACAGGCGGACGGACAACAAAGTGATCCTATAAAGGTTACGTTTTTTCCTTTTGAGGTACGGTACCTTAAAAGGGGGGGATATGCAGCAGATGGTAGTTGGACAGTCAATTGTGATGATGATAGTGATAAGTGGCTTTTGATAGATTTTTTTTGAGGTGGGAAATCATCTAATAACTTCTGCCGGACTTGGGCGGAGCGCGAGGCAGACTTATACTGACTGAAACCACACTTATGTTCCTTCAGTAGCGCTTTGCATTCTAGGACCACGGGTTTCTCTTTCCGAAGCCAATCCATGATCCCAGAAAAGGCCCTTGGACGGTATTTAATTTGAATTAATTAATTTTCGGCCCCGACTTACGAGTTGTAGGTCGCGAATTCAAACCCAGCCAGGCGCATTACTTTGTGTAATTTATTTCATCACCACTGCTCTCAAAACTGTGAAGGAAAACATCGTAAGGAAACCGGCACGCCCTAGAACCAAAAATTCGAAAACATGGCATTCACCAACCCGCACTGGGCCCGCGTGGTGGATTAGGTAAGGCCCATTCCCTCTCCTAGGGAGAGGAGGCCTGAGTCCCAGCAGTGGGAACATTAAAAGGCTGATTATACGCTATAAAAATCCTGATATGATAAAACTTTAACTCATCTCACAAAATTAGACAACGAAATATTTTGATACAACAAAGATACATTGTAATCAAACCACATAGAGGTGCCTAGATACAATAAACATTATGTAAATATGCATTGTTACAAAATAGAACACGTGTTTTATGTGTTACATTAGGTGTTCATTCTGCAGTGTTACTCAAATGAGGTAATTACGTTACTTCAGCCCGGCACGGCATTATGACAGAAAACTATTTTTTATTTTTGTTATTTACTAACATGAGTAATGTGAAAGGATTTGCATATAATGTTATTGCATTTTTCTGAGTATGTTCGGCGAAATGTTGAAATTTCTAAAATAAAGATTAAATTGTCTTTTTTTTTAAGATGTGGTGCCTATTTCCTCGACTTGACTGTTAGGAAACTTGAAACAGAAGGCCAAATAAAAATCGGATAAGAATATTTCAAAAACGGCAATCTGAACTGAAACTACTGGGTCTAGCAGCTAAGGAGTAGAATTCCCTGTCTGTGTTTCCTGATGGCTACAACCCGGGAACCTTTAAGTCAAGAGTGAATAGGTTACTTCTAGGTAAGCGCGCTCTACCGTCGACCGCATCGTCGCTTTCCATCAGGTGAGTTAGCGTTCAAGCGCGAACCTATCACCTATTAAAAAAAAGTGGTGACGAAATAAATGTCACCTCTGGGGGCATACGCTGCAGACGCTGTACATCAACCTCCGATATAACTTCCGATTAAAATTGATCGGAAACGAAATCGGAATCGAATGTGCAAGATCAAACGGAAGTTCCGAATTTCCGAAATTAGAACCGAATCTCCGTGACATCTTTGGTCCCACGTAATGAGGGCTAGCCTGGATGTCTGGATGTGCAATCATCTTAAAACTTTCTATAATAGAAAAGGTATCGCCGAGAGAAAAAATGGGAATCCCTTTTATTGAGGGTGGAAAATTGTCTAATAAATTCTCCCGCTCTGGGTGGAGCGAGAGAGGAGTGTCAGACTTGTACTGACTAAAACCCACCCATTTTCCTTCAGTTGCCGTTTTCTTTCAGGGCAGGCGGTGACACTTACAAACACCCCTGCAGCCCTGGCAAGCAAATTGTTTGACCGAAACAGGAATCGAAGCCAGGATCTCACGCTTAGTAGAGAGCTTAGCGCTTGCTACTAGACCAAAAAAAGTAAGTCATCAAGATAAGGTAGATAAGACAATCATTTATTTGCTCAAACATGATTACAACACACACAAAATAAATTGACAACATGCAAGAGATGTTATAATACAAAATAAATCGTCATGTTTGCCTTGGATAATGGCATGCAAATATTGCTAAAATAATACAAATAAAAATAAAATATTATTTAAAACTATTTTTATAATATTATTAAAAGTCAAAATTTAAATTATAAGTCTAGAATGTCATATTGAGTAAAATTATTTTAAAATATACCTTGCTGATAAAAACTCATTTAAATTGTAAAAAGTAATTGTAAAAGCTTTATCTGGCAGGAAATTTTTAACTTTCTTGTTAGAGGCTATATCGCTTTTAGGTTTTATTATGATTTTTTGGAGCCGTGTAAAAGACACTTTTACGCATAAGAGCAGTATAAAGAGTATTCTTTGCCGATACCATCGCTCTGAGTGTCGTAGACGCAAGGAAATCGAACCAAAATTAAATTTCATCAAAATCTAAAAACATTTGATCACAATAATGATGTCAAGACCATTCTATCATCATCAGATATTCACATTTCACACGCACAAGCTGTGCAATAGACAAATAAATCTTTCATTACGGTTTTTACTTGCTATTACTCGTTGGTAGTTAATTGGGAAATGCGTTGAGTCATAGACACGGCCCCTCTCTGGCTACGGAAAAATACTAATGACTTGTGGGGCTTCCAAGACCCGGCTGGAGAGTGGAGTTACAAATATATTGCCACATACGCATGGTAACTTGTAAGTTGTTGGTAAAAGTCATGGTATTAAGTTAATAGATTTTAAAATGCTTTTTAATATGTATAATAATAATAATCTCCAATTCTCAAGCAACAGTTAAGGGCGTGCAACTCGACATACATTTTCACTGTTTTTCATACAACCGCTCTTACGCGATTATGATGTTATTACACATTTTTCATTAGATATTTTGGAAACACAGTATCTTGTTGATATTATCTATGTTTCTATTGAAATTAATTTATATATTTGTGTAAAACTAGTCCAGTAAAAACCTCTGAAAATCTGATATTTTTCATGAACTTCGACACTTTATAATTTACTCAAAAATTAAAAAAAGTATAACAATAGAAGCCTTGTAAATTTAATCAAGATTCTGAATGACTAAAATTTTTTTCAAAAACTTTTAAGGGTTTAAAAAAAGAACACTTATTTCCGGAACAAGTTTTGTAAAATATTCGAGTAAATCACGGAATTATCGAATGCTAACAGAGTTTTCAGGCGTTATCTCTCTTTTTTCTCGTTGTCTTTTCGTCACACATCGCGTTGGATTGCGACAGATTTTAAACGCGAAGCTTTTAAACCATTTTTAACGCGAAGCTTTTAAACCATGCTCGATGTTGACGATAGGCGAGTGAAAAATGGAGCCTCTTAAGGCACTTCGTGCTAGCGATCGTTTTTGGGGGCCCATTTTTTGACTGTGCAAGTCGCCTTTTTATCGATGTATATATTTTTTATTTTTTATTTAGGTAACCAACAGCATTATACAAATTATGTTACAGAGTAAATGCATTAAAGTAATCTATGGCTAATAATAAGTTTCCTTTTCTAACTTGGATAATTATATCTATTAATATGACATGCGAACGGACTAATAAGAAATATCGGCTAAGTGCGGGTCGGACTTGCTCACTGAAGGTTCCGTACAAACTTACCTATGAAAAAGATTTTTAGGAATTGCAAAAAATGTTTTTTTTTTTGTGACAAACTACAAATTTACAGTTTTCAGATTTTTTCCTATACTTGTGCTATGAGACTAATTCATGCCAAATTAGGAATTTTGATTCCCTTGAGACTGTCGATACGTTTTTGCGCGCAAGAGACCGCATATATTAGATTCGGGAATTGAACTGTTTTCATAGGTAAGTTTGTACAGAACCCTCAGTGCTCGAGTCCGACTCACAATTACCCAGTTTTTTTTTTCTGATTCGGAGGAATTATTTAAAAATCGCCAAGAAGCCTTGACAAATACATTAGCCAGCCAGAAAGTTGGTAGCAGCGACTGATTGCCAACAATGAGCAGCAATTACTTACAATGTTACTCCTGGAAGCTACTTTAATGTACCACTTATGAAAATGATGATTTCTACTGAAATAATGTTGCGTAGGAAGTTTGAAGGCTTTGTGTCCGAAGACCGACTCTCAATAATAAACTTTTCTTTCAGGACTTTTCTTGGATATTTATTTTTTTGAAGTGGGAAATCATTCAATGACTTCTCTAGGGTGGAGTGATAAATTATATTTATTGTGCAAATTGGTTTAAAAAAAAAAAACACATTTACACGTCAAATTTTTTTTCAATACACTTACTCGAAAACCCGCTCTTATCCCACCGCTTTTAGGCACGCAATAGACTGTTTTCCGCACTAGTGCAGAAAAGTGCGTGTGCTCTCCTCCACCACAGTTTTATTACATTTATCATATCAGGCCGGGCGCGCGTCGACCCCTGCGAGTCGCCAGTCAAACCCCGTTTATTCATTTCTTCGTAAGTGTATTGAAAAAAGTCGTTTGATACACGTGAAAATTTGTCACTGCGGCCCTCGGCTCCATATCACACTCGCCTACAGCTCGTGCGAATTCCGCCTCGGTCGCTATGACAAACTTTCTGCACTTGTATCAAAATGTACTTTTTTCGTCATTTTAAACTAGATGAGGCCGGTGTTTCCTAGCTGACTACCCTGAGAAGAAATACCGAAACAAATTCAGGGGTCAAAGTCTCTTTTAAAGTCCATACAGTAAACATGTAATGGTCAAATCATATGAGAACCATGCAGATTAGTGTCTCAGATGGTCTTTTGAAGAAAGAACCACACAGATTTGGGTGGACCTGTCCAGTCATTGCAAGCATTTGTCAGTATTCGTGTAGCTCAAACTTGGGACTACTAAGGAGCTCAGTGAGCGGGCGTGTAAGACTTTAACTGACTAAAAGCCATCTGTGACTTTCGCAGCTCTTTGTGTTCTAGCCCCCCTAGCCAAGTTACAACCGTTTCGTGTCGAATTCCGTTCTCCAATCGGTAACGCCTCGGTGTCAACAATCAATTGTAGAAAACGATAAGTTGATAGCCATGTTGACGCGTCTGCGTCGGCCGCTCGTTCTACAATAATAACAAAGGATGTAGCGTTGGACATTGTAGAAACGATAACATTTCATTCTATCATTTTGAACGATGTGCCAAGATGTGCCTTGGCTACGAATTTTCTATTCGTTTGTTCTGACTACGTGACTTAACGTTGAGATGATGTCATTCCCAAACATTTGATTAGTTTTATACTAGCGTTAACGATTGCAGATTATCAACTTGGCTAGGGGGGCAGGACCACGGTATCGTTTTCAGAAATTCTCCGGAACTCTAGTGGGCATCTGCCCTACTGGGTCCGTAAGGTTTTGCTGACATCTATTTGAGGCTCGCGTGGAACACATTACGCCGTCGACAACTCGGGTTCAGTTCATACCGGACAGCTAGACGGCGAGCTACCCATTGCTCATCGTCCACAAACCCGCGTTTGTATGGATACCTACATTATGATTACAATTTTTTGAACCTAGTCGTACCAGTGCTTAAATCTGTAAAGGCATGACAGGGTTTTTTTGCTCATGTCAGCCTTTGGTTTCCGCCTTTAATATAGGTACATATTTCAGAATTCATAACACTTGAGCATGGTTATTAACCTTTAAAATATTTATTTATAAATAAGTGGTATATCCAAATTGGGAAAATCAAAAAGGTTGAGAAGTTTTTGTGTATTTATTATTAGTTTGATGCCCGCGACTTCGTCCGCATCAGGTTCGTTGGTGTTCAGTACAATGACAATTGGTTATAATTTCAAGATTATTTTTTATGCGCGGGACCCTAAAATAAAAGTAACGTAAGTTACTCTTTATAATATCAGCTATCCACCATTGAAAGTCCCATCAAAATCGGTCCAACCGTTTCGGAGATAAGCCGAAATTGTTTCGGCTTATCTCAGCCGGACAGACAGATAAAAATTTAAAAAAATCGTATGTTATAATAGGTATCGAGTATATAGGGTGACTGGTAATTAGTGTACGATACTTAAACACGTGATTGTGCTCATGATAACCAACAACTTTTACTATGGCACCAAACCTGAAATCGCGAAAAAAAATCAGCTGTTCAGTACATTTATGTTTGCCTAATGTACTGAACAGCTGATTTTTTTTTCGCGATTTCGGCTTTGCTCCCATAATAAAAATTGTTTGTTATCATGAGCACAATCACGTGTTTAAGTTTCGTACACTAATTGCCAGTCACCCTATATAATATACGCATTTAGTAAAGAATGTTATTTTGATATTACAAACAGACATTTCAATTTTATTTATATGTATGAAATAAATTTAAAACAATAACAGCTGCTCGGGTCAATTTCCAAGGTTAAGCACGATATTTTAAAAACATACTGAGATTGCTTTGTGCCTCGGAAAGCACGTTAAGCTGTTGATCCCCGCATTAACGCCGGCGTTCACACGCCATTGTCCTACTATTGTGTCTCTAATTACACACTCAAAAGGTTAAGTCGTTGATCCCGGCTGTCATTTGTAAACCTTTTGACAGTTGTTACGTATAGTCAAAAGCCAGGAATACTGACATCAGTCTTCAATAAAAAACTTTTCACAAAAAAAATACAACCAACTTCAATGTAAAAAAAAACACTGAAAAGTGCAAAATAACTTGAATTTCGGAAGTCGGTGCTTCTATAATAGTTTTGTCTCTTCGTTATTTAACACCGACTTCCACAATTAAAGTTATTTTGCACTTTCAGTGTTATTTTTTTACATTGAAGTCGGTTGTATTTTTTTTGTGAAAAGTTTTTTAATTTACACTTTTTAGTTATGGTACCACCACTAAAAAGTACTCCTCAGCCAAACTTAAATACCTTATAGCCAGAGTGAAAAAGAAAGAAAAAGAAAGAAAGAAAAACATTTTATTTGGCGGAACAAGGCGCAAATTTAGAACTAACAAATTATGAGTGCATCTCATGACAATTCTAATAATCCCAAACACAGTTAGATTACATTAATTTATTACAGAGTTCCGATGCCTAACTTCAGGCTTCATCATCGATATATTCCCCCTCTTCTTTCAGTCAGTCATTCACTACACGTATAAACAAAGCAATTTTACTTGTTACGACGGTTCTGTTGTGATCCTATGAGGAGTTCTGTTCCATATCTTCTAAGATCATGATCAGATCACTACAATATTTCTATGGGACTAACTCCGAAGTATAACCAGTCAATCAAAAAAAAAAAATCAAAATCGGTCCAACATTGACCGAGAAATCGGTGAAAATACATAAAAAAAAAACATACATTCAGCCGAACATAGAACCTCCTCCTTTTTGAAATCGGTTAAAAAGGTTATCTTTGACCAATTACTAGGTTGTGAAGGTCAGATAGTCTGGCTCCTTGTAAAATGTAAGTCACTGGCCTGTTGGTCTAGTGGTTAGTGACCCTGACTGCTATGCCGGAGGTCGTGGGTTCGATTCCCACCCAGGACAAATGTTTGTGTGATGAGCACGATCATTTGTTCTGTGTCTGGGTGTAATTTATCTATATATGTATGTATTTAGAAATATATAAGTATGTTTATCAGTTGTCTAGTACACATAACACAACCACAAGCTCTGCTTAGCTTGGGACTAGACGGCGTTGTGTGAGAGTTATGGAATATTATTAAAATGCTGGAATTGAACTGCAACGGCTCAGTCTATAAATCGAAATGTAGGTACGAAAAATGCTTAATCAATGTTAACACGTTCAGTTCGGAACGAGGTCTAATACGCCTTGTACGTGTCTTCCTCGCGGTGCAGCTAAGGAAAACATAATCTTCTCTACCGTGTGAAGGCCATAAATGTTTTACCTAAAGGTTTTGTTTTTTAAACGTTACGGGGTCTAATAAGCCCCTTGCCGTCATAATTGTAATCTTCAAACGAGGTCTTAAACGCCCCGTAGCGCAGGAATGGAATTAATACAAAACTGAGTGCCGCTATCAACGTGTTAAGACGGCAAGGTTGAAGCAGGGTTGAGCGATTAACAGCTGCGCTGCGTATCCCGCGGTTCGGACCAAATATTTGTTGTATGGCTTAGAGATAGGTGTTTTATTTATTTATTAAAACTTTATGCACTAGTCAATAACACTGTTCAAAGACGGACTTAAATGCCTTAAGCATTTTCTACTAGTCGACCTTAGGGTGGTGCAGAAACATAATATGGCAGGTGAAACTTAATAAATAAGCGCACCCACGAAACAAGAGTAATTCATAATGTGGAACAAAGGTTTTTTAAATAAAAATAGGAGTTTTTTGTGACGTACACAACAACAGTAATAAAAAAAAACTGTTTTCAGATTTATTCCTATATCTGTGCTATAAGACCTTGCTTTATGCCAAATTTCAAGATTCTGGGTCAACGGGAAGTACCCTATAAATTTTGATTCCCTTGATTGTGTCTCAACATACGTTTTTCGTTAATTTAGAAGTTTGATTTTATCACAGCTTCAAGAGACCGCATTCCTGAATATATGGTTGTAATTTTAACTCGATACCTCTACGTGTTCCCGAGATAAAGGGTCTTGACAGACAGACAGATAGACAGATGGACAACAAAATGATCCTATAAGGGTTCCGTTTTTTCCTTTTGAGGTACGGAACCATAAAAATAAGTTAGTGGAAATGGGAACCGCTTTGAAAACTACCTTCCTTCCTACGCAACGGCTTCGATCCCTTTCACATCGCGTCAAGTATGCAGATTTGCACAAGAGCTGCAAGTCAACTGGTTGCGGCCACTAGTTGCAGCTACCAGTTGCCTCACAGTTGCTCCACGGTCGCAGATCAACTTAGCTGGGGTTTTGACATACTGGACGCACTTCTTGGCTAATCTCCCTTCGGATGGCGATCGGGCAATTTATTTCACTTGAGCAATTTGTAACACTCTGGCCTTTTATATGTTTTTTGTTTGCGCTTTTTTAATTTGGGGTGTGATTTTAATTAACATGCTTTAGTAATAAGGAGGAAGAATAAATCACACTAATATTATAAAGGCGAAAGTTTGTAAATGTGTATATTTGTGTGTTTGTTGTTTGTTTGTTTTTGTTTGTGTGTTTGTCTTCACGGCTGAACAAATTCCGATGAAACTTGGTATACCTTTATACCAAGTTACCAATACCGGGAATATGTTCCCTTGGGAAAGCTCTCTACTATCACTCGGGATTTTGGACTGAAAACATTAACAAAACTGGGCAAGTGTGAGTCGGACTCGCGCACTGAGGGTTCCGTACAAACTTGCTTATGAAAACAGTTCAACTCCCGAATTGAGTTACGAAGATTTTTTTGAATCGCAAAAAATGTTTTTTTTTATTGACGTAAAAACAAATTTTTAATTTTCAGATTTTTTCCTATACTTGTGCTATGGGAGACTATGCAAATTTCAGGAATCCTGAATTTATCCTATGGTTTTATGGGAGTACCATAAAACCTGTTATATCTTGTTTAACCAATCTCAAAGAAAGTGATGCATTGACAGATAGTGTATTCAGGTATAAGTTCCGTAAATATTTATTAACAACTGGTTTCATCTCTGACCTTGTCACGACCTTGACATGTCAAGTTCAGTAACATTGCGTCAAGATTTAGTTTTTTTGTTGTTGCTAAAAGCGTCATTATGTGATGAGATAAGATGACTGCAATGAGATTGCATTGATAACAACAGCGTCATAAGAGTAAGTAATGAGCAAACTATAGATAATTTGGCACAGACGAAACGTAATGTTGCCACTTTATATATATTATGATTTATTATTTCCACTTTATTTATTCATTGTTTTTTTTTTCCTTTCCCTATAATTTATTTATATTTATCTATTTTATTCAAATCTACTAACACACAATACCGTGCCGACGTTTTTATGTCGATACCGTCACCAGCCCACACTGAAAACCAGCGCCGTAGACTCATCGCATTTTGCGTGTGGTCACGGCATTATGCTGAGCGTTCGGCCGTTTTGCGCGGATGTGGCGCATATTTCTTTCACATAATATACTTATAATTTGTTAGTTCTAAATTTGCGCCTTGTTCCGCCAAATAAAATGTTTTTCTTTCTTTCTTCTTTTCTTTCATTCAAATGTAAATAAAGCGAAATACCACTCACTGATTAATCACGAAATCTCCAAAAATATAACACCTACAAATTTAAAATTTGGCTGGTAGGTTCCTAATAAGGTGTAGACATCCGCTAAAAACGGATTTTACGAAACTCTATCCCTAAGGGGGTAAAACGGGGGTTGGAAGTTTGTATGGAGAACCTACTTTCACGCGGGCGAAACCGCTGGCAGAAGCTTGTAATGATGTAATAATAAGTGTTTTATTTTTGTTTTAGACAATTTTACAATAAATAACTACTTCAGCCAAACTGCATAGCAGTTTGTTGGCAGACGTAACATCATCATCATCATCATTTCAGCCGAAAGACGTCTACTGCTGGACATAGGCCACCTCTCTAGGAGAAGGAATGGACCGTAATCCACCACGTGGGCCCAGTGCGGGTTAGTGAATGTCACATGTCTTCGAATTTTTGGTTCTAGGACATGCCGGTTTCCTCACGATGTTTTCCTTCACCGTTTTGAGAGCAGTGGTTTGGCAGATGTAGCTCCCATGTTATTATTATTTTTTATTTTTGTTTTATATTGCAATCGAAAATATGTGTAATGACAATTAATTACACATAATTATCATATTCAATTTATATTACTTTTATTACTATACTTTAGGAACCTATCATGCTTTCACTGAGTACGCATAGAAAATATTTCGCCATTTTGTATTTAAACACCCGTTTGGAAATTGAAGCACGGCAAATGATACATGTCTACGGACGAAGTCTTGAGAACCGACACCGAGTAGCCAGCCGGTCGGTTTTATACCGATTGCATTTCGGGGAGTGTACGTCGAAAGCGCATAACTTAATTGCGCCAAGCCCGTTCCATCATCGGAATACACGGGAGGAGTGGCAGGCGGTCGCCTCCTTCTGCGAAGCAGTAATGCTAGCAAAGGAGGCGGCCGCACGCGCACGCGTGAGGGAACGGCCCTCACGCCCCAGCCGCCGGGATTTCAATCCCGATTTCCGACCACCGTAGGCGCGGACTTGCGGACGGCGAGCTACCCATTGCTCGTCCGGTAACCGTTCGGACCGAGCCTAAGTCGTCAACGGCGCGTGTGTTCCACGCGCGCCTCAAGGAGATGTCAGCAAACCGTAGGGGCCCAGCAGGGTTGAAACCTACTGGGGTCATAGGTTCGCTTCTGAAAGGAAAACCCGGCCATGGAATGAAAGGCAACGAATGAACTAGGAGTGGGGTTTAGTCAGTAAAATCTGACACGCCCTCCCACCTAACCCAAGGGCGAGAAAAAAAAGGTAAGATAGTGGTGGTAGTGGTTGTGATTCTTGCATGGTAATGATATTATGTTGGATTTACTAATACCTATTGAGTAGCGTAATTAGAGACACAATAGAAAGACTAAAGACGTTCGAACGCCGGCGTTCACTCGGGGTTTAATGAACTAATAATACTAATGTATCATTTATTTCAAGTTTGCAAAAAAATCTAAATCTATGGGTTAGTAACAGTATTTAATAATCTACAATCTCTATTTGGTATTGTTCCCATAAAACAAATTTCATAATGATTAAATTCAAATTACAATGGTCACGAAATTAAATGTCAGAGATTAAATATTTAAAAATGTCTCTAAATAAAATGTCATTGATTAAAAATATTATAGATACTTAGCTAAAATTTATTAGTTTGTATGTGTGTTCTTTCAGGCCCTCCTATCATGGCCAGGATCTTTTAAGCAGCATGGCCCATGGGCCGATGCCCGCTAGGAACATATGGAATCTGAAAAAGAAACCCGTGGTCCTCTAACGCAAAGGGCAACTGAAGGTAAATAAGTGGGTTTTAGTCAGTAAAAGTCTGACACGCTCTTTCGTCATTAGATGGTTTCCTACCTCTCAAAAAAAGCACCTCTAAAAACCACTAAAACCGTATCGTTTTTTCTCTATTCTCCCAAATACGTCAACGTTTTGGGAACACATTCATTGTGCGTACAGCTAAGGAGTGGAATTCCTTGCCGGAGTCTGTGTTTCCTGATGGCTACAACCCGGGAACCTTTAAGTTAAGAGTGAATAGGTTACTTGTAGGTAAGCGCGCTCCATCGTCGACCGCATCGTCGTCGTTTCCATCAGGTGAGATAGCGGTCAAGCGCGAACCTATCAAGAATAAAAAATAAAAATAATAAATAAGAATCAGCAACGTTTTGTATTATCCTTTGTTTTCCAATTACTCAATGAGTGGCTGCTCAAGCAATAAGATGTGTCTAAACATTCAATGATTGAGCATCTGCGTGAATAATTATGTAATCTCGAACAAGGATTTTTGAATATTATGTCGGCATCCGCTAGCGTGTTCCAACCAACCGAATGTAAAATATCCGATTACATTAGTATTTCATAGTATTATGCTCGAGCGCCGAACGTGTTGCCGTGTTGCCATGTTGCGTAGGGCATTGCGGAAGAAGCAGTTTCCAAATGAATGACATCTATTATGGGCAAATATTAATCGGACTATTTTTAATTGTCGGTCCTTCGAACCGGATAGTTATTTTTTGAAATATGAATAAAATTCAGGATTTGGTAGAACACATATGTACATTTGGCATAACAGCATCACGCGTATATCTACGTAAACTTCACAATGCGTGATGCTATGTTATTATCACAATAATAATATATTTACATATTTATGTGCCGGTAGGTTGGGTGAAGGTCTACACCTTTGTCCAACCCTTGTGTAATCCGTACTAAAACCAACATTCACCAGATATATTTAAAAACTAGCCTCTGCAATCGGTTTCGTTCACGTGAAAGTAGCTTTCTCAATACAAAGATTGGAATCCCTCATGGGATAAATTTAGAAAGATCTTGACTTATTTTTCGTAAACATGATAAAAGGCACCTCTGTGCAAAACTGCAGCGTTCTAGAACCAAGGATTTGAGATGTCCGTTGATGAGTTAGTAAATAAGTCAAGCCCTCAGCAAATCGTAGGGGCCCAGCAGGGTCGAAGCCTACTGGGGCCACGGGTAGTGTCAAAGTGAAACCCGGGGCCCTGGGACGAAGGCAAAGAAGGAAAAGGAGTGGGTTTTAGTCAGTAAAAGTCTGACATTATCTCCCGCTCCGCTCAAGAGCGAGATTTGTCATTTTTGTGGTTTCGCCCCCGTGAAAGGTTTATTCATACAAACTTCTAAACCCCGTTTTACCCCCTTAGGAATGGAGTTTCGTAAAATCCGTTCTTAGCGGATGTCTACACCCTATAAGGAACCTACCTGCCAAATTTTAAGTTTGTAGGTGTTATAGTTTCTGAGATTTCGTGATTAATCAGTGAGTGGTATTTCGCTTTTATATATGTAGATACAGATTGTCAAATCAATAATAAATAGTTCGCCGTTATAACAGTGACTTATTGCTGCAACTGAAGATACCATTTCTCATTTGACATACGCACGTCGGGAAGTTTAGACGTTTGATTTCCTGTTGCATTGTGATTGCGTGTCTTCGTTGCGATATTGTTTTTACTGCATCAATTTGTATTCTGATTGATGTCTTGAAATGTCCCAGTATGTAATCATTCACTGTTATTTTTCTTATCGCCCTTAAAAGAGTTTTTTTTATATAGTATAAACTAGTTCTTGACTGCGATCGTTGATGGTGAGTCACACTAGTTTATGAGGAGCCTATTCACTGTAGCCTTGAAGACACCAAGATTATAATCGGACGGGAAGACCGCAGTAGGCAAATTATTCCAGTCCTTCGATGTACGTGGTATAAACGACTAGGTGAAACGTTTAGTTCCGACCGTAGAGGTTTTAACAACGTAAGGATGGATAGGTACTCACCGTACTTCGGATTGTCCTATAGTAGAAAGGTGATGGCAGAACAAAATACCGATAGGCTGGTTACCCTACACCTGTGCTCCAGGCTTTAAAGATTGGACTCAACCAAATTTTTCCTTCCAACGCCTTTCCACTGAGTCCAGCCCCCCTAGCCAAGTTACAACCGTTTCGTTTCAATTCTCTTTTCGTTGATCGCCTCGAGTTGGCCACGCCTCCTATTCCTTTGTTCTGACCACGTGACTGAGCGTCGAGATGACGTCAGAATAAAGGAATGGGAGGCGTGACCTATTCGAGGCAATTGACGAAAAGAGAATCGGAACGAAACGGTAGTAACTTGGCTAGGGGGGCAGAGCTGCTAGATGGCATTTTGCAGCACTAGCCCATATGTTTAGCTTTTAGAACTTTTACGAACACACCTATTGTGTTGCAGCTTATCATTATTTACAAACAGCCAATCTAAAATAAATTCTAGATCATAATTAGTTTTGATAACTGGCACAACTAGAAACATGAGGCCATGAGACACTTTTATAATTATAAAAATTAATAAAACATATATAACTCAAATGTCATTGTCATATACAAGTTGAGCTACAATCAAAACGAAACTAACACACAAAATCATTCCTTGACAGCCAAAGACATTAAATATATAGGGTGACTGGTAATTAGTGTACGATACTTAAACACGTGATTGTGCTCATGATAACCAACAACTTTTACTATGGGAACAAACCTGAAATCGCGAAAAAAAATCAGGTGTTCAGTACATTTATGTTTGCCTAATGTACTGAACAGCTGATAATTTTTTTCGCGATTTCAGCTTTGATCCCATAGTAAAAATTGTTTGTTATCATGAGCACAATCACGTGTTTAAGTATCGTACACTAATTGCCAGTCACCCTATATATACTATCTCTTTAAATCTCTTTGTAGACAGCTAATCTATTCTTGATATCTGTAATTGCATTCCTAGGGTAAACCATTTCAAGATCCCGCTATGCCTCCGAACTACGTGGCATTTCCAAACAGGAAACCTGTGGTCCTATAACACAAAGGGCAACTAAAGGTTACAGGTGTGGTTTTAGTAAGCAAAAGTTTGCCCCGCCAAAATATTAGATGATTTCCCACCTATTATATTATTATTATTTTAGCGCAGCCGTGAGGCACACAATTGTATATTTTAATTTTTTTTATTCTCTTTCGTTTTTACATATATTGTTTGTGTGCCTGGCGTTGTGACAAAATAAATTAATTTTCTTTCTTTCTATTAAAAAACGTTAATACGTTGCTCCCGACTGTCATTTGAATATTTAAATTATTTTGAAAGTCTTCTGGTAGTTCAAAGGCCCGAAGGACTGATATCCGGTCTCAAAAATGGCTATCATACTATACCATTACATACTATCCATCACATATTCAGATTGGCTAAAGTACATAGTTCTTTCATAGGGTACTGTGTAAAATTTTATAATAAGATACCAGTTGAGATTCTACAATTAAATGAATTCAAATTTAAAGCATGCACACTATGTAGACAAGCGTATTATAAACTGGAAGATTATATCCTTGATAAAAACGCTTGGCTAAATGCCGGTCCTGCTTCGCAGCCACAGCTACTTTTACCTTCAAATTAGTTTTTTTTTTATATATATATATATATATCGTCACCGGAAAGCCAATACTACTTAAACGCCAAAAGGCCATTTTACAATAGAGACGTTTTAAGTTTTTTTTTTTACAAAACCATGTCTAACTTTTTTTCTAATTTAGTAATCGAAATACAGTAAAGGCAAAAAATAATTGTGACACTATCATCTACGTACTGGAATCGAGATATTCTGCATATTTAATGTATTTCAGGAGATAGCTGTCACTTAAGTACATATGCTCTGTACTCTTCTTAAGGAGAAAGTACTTATCTTCATAATTATTTTTAAGTGCGGTTGTCGAAAAGTACTGACAAGTCAAGTCCTTTGAAATGTATGAAAGGAAAAAGTACTAACACGTATTACGGGTTGATGTAGTCTCAGGATAAAAGTACTTAAACGTTATAATAATGTCTTAGGACCGTACAGAATAACGGTGTATAGCATTAAAAGTTGATACCATTGTTATGCCAAAAAGACTTATGTAAAAGATATATCATTTAAATTTAAATATATTATTCCTATCGGACATAGACAACAATAAGTAAGTGCTAACAATGGTACTAGCGGCGAATAAAATAAATGAGAATACTATTGTAATTCCTAATTTGAATTCGACTGCATCTTTTTACTATATTAGTTGAAAAAGGAAAATATAAATAAATACAGCTTGCTTAGTAATCACTTTAAATGAAAAATTTTAAAAAATTGTTGACAGTTTTCTTGTCAGTCTTAAAACTTAATTGCTTATAGCAAAAGTCACGCAACACGCTACGAATAATAAACGCAACACAGTTTTATTATTAATCTAAATACAATATTATGTATTGGGTAACAGTTTGGCGCAATTTTCGAAGTGATCAAATTGACGTCTAGTAGATTTTGAATACCTGTGTATCATATATCGCGTCGATGCTCAAGACTTTGAAGCCTCGACTCAACGAGTGCATCATTGCCAATAATCCTCCTGGCTCGCCTCTCAATTGCCTCAAGTGCATCAAGCTGGTATCGGGCAGATCCATCCCAAAGATGAGAGCAGTACTCCATACACGATCGAACTTGCTTGATAAAGTTTTAGCAGCTGTTCCGGCGTGAAGTACTGTCTGACCTTCGCGAGGATTCCCAGCTTTATTGCTGCCAGTTGAGCCTTTGCTTCGATGTATGGCCCAAAGTTGAGAGTTGACGTCAGCGTGACACCAAGAAGATCAAGATGGTCTGTTGTCGGCATGGTTACGCCCCGGAAAGTTGGAGCAGGGCTGAATTGGCTCCTTTTAGCGGAAAATAGACACGCCTGAGTTTTAGCAGCATTGAACTTGACCAAATTAGAATCGCCCCATTCAGAGACTGCCTCCAAGGACAAGTCCAAGCGCTCGACCATAGCCTCTCGGAGTGACTGGATCTGTGACCCACTAGCTTGCGCGCTGGATATGTAACTCTCAGCAACAGTGCTGTTGTCGGCATACCCAAAGGTACCGGGTTTAAGCAAATCATTTATGTGCAGCAAGAACAATATTGCCGAGAGCACTGACCCCTGAGGGACCCCAGCATTAATGGCCATTTGACCGGACGAGCAGCCATCGATGACCACTCGGATGGACCGGTCACTCAGGAAGTCTGCAATCCAAGCACACAAACCAGCAGGTAAACCGAAAGAAGGAAGCTTGTTAATAAGGCTTTCGTGCCAGACCCTATCGAAAGCCTTCGAGATATCGAGGAAGACGGCAAGCACTTCCCCGTGTTTCTCGATGGTCTCACTCCAGATGTGGATGGCATACGCTAGAAGATCACCAGTTGACCGATTTCGGCCAACGCCGTATTGTCGGTCACTTAGGATGTCATTAGCTTCTAGGTATGCCAGGAGCTTAGTGTTGAGTACACGTTCCATAGTCGTACAGAGAATGGACGTTACTGAGATTGGCCTGTAATTAGCTGGATCAGCCCGACTACCCTTTTTGGGCACGGGCTGTACGTTAGCTTGCTTCCATGCAATCGGCACTCTTCCAGCCTCAAATGAAAGCCTAAATAGGCGTGTCAGCATCGGAGACAGTTCTGGCGCACACGTTCTCAGAACAATTGCTGGTATCCCGTCTGGACCGCTAGCCTTGTTCACGTCAAGGTTACGCAGCACCCTACGAACGTCCTTCTGATTGATGCGAATATCCGACATACTCGTTTCGCAACCATCAGGATTAACAGGGGGCCGCTTGTCACCAGGATCTAGACGCGAAGATTCCGCGAAGAGCGAGGCAAACAAGTTTGCTTTCTCCTCAGCGGTATGGGCCAGCGACCCGTCGGGTTTTTTTTTTTTTTTTTCGGTTGGAGTGGGAAATCCTCATGTACGCCCAAGCTGCCTCACAGACGAGCCAGTCTGGGCAGTGTCAGACTCCTACTGGCTAAAACCGCACTCCTACCTTACATTTAAACCACGGACCTGACGTCCGTGCCCTTTTTTGGTAATTATACATTATTTGCTTCTGGGCAACTCCACGTGCAAGTGGCGTCACTCCAGAGCACCTTTCAGCGATCGCAATAAATCCCGTCAGAATTTCAGGGTTTAGAGGCCACCAGCCCAAAGCGACTACCTAGCAAGTTGTTGACCCGTCGGGTTTTAGCAGTGGCGGTAGTGAGGGACGGCAGAAGTTCAATTCAACCGACTTAGCCAGGGACCAAAACGCCTTACTACCAGCAGGGTATGAAGCAAGTTTGTTCCCGAAGTGGCTAATGTGGTCGAACCGAGCCCTCCGCATCACCTTCTTGCAAAACTTGGCAGCTCTGTTGAAGGCTCTCTTCTTCTGACTCACGTCACTCGCCTTGTGCATACGAGCGTCGGCCCATGCCTGGAATGCGGTGTGCTTAAGTTCGTTAGCACGTTCACACTCCGCACCAAACCAAGGGCGAGCCTGGTCAGACATTGTTACGTCAGAGAATGGAATATAGTACTCCATCCCCCGCCACAATACATCTGTCACAGCATCTGCGCACGACGATGGATCATCCGAAGAAAAGCAAGTAGGCTGCCAAGGATAACATGCGAAGAAAGATCGCATGCCATCCCAATCTGCTGACCTATATCGCCAAACCCGCCTGGTGCCTCTAGGGCAGGGATCGGGCGGAGAGTAGACTGATATAGATTTCACCAGACAGTGGTCGGAACTACCTAACGGCGATGATATCGACACTGAATAGTGGTCTGGATCGGTTGTCAGCAGAAGGTCCAAGCAGTTGGCCGTGTGCAAATCAACATCCGGCACCCTCGTAACTCCCTGGACCAGCTGGGTGAGATTTAACGCTAGCGCAAGCTTTCGCGTCTCTCGACCAGCATGATCTGTGCACTGGTATGGGAAAAGCCACTCCTGATGGTGGGCATAAAAATCCCCCAGTAACACTAGTTGTGCGGAAGGGTACCTCTGCTGAGCCGCATCCGCCGCCTCACTAAGGTACCGTGTGAGCCTGGTCGTCTCTTGATCACCACTGTGCGAACGGTAGACACAAGCATAGATAATTTTATCCATGCCTGTGTCCACTAGAGCCCAAAGCGTTGAGAACCTGGAATCTTCAAGGTTGCGGAGACGCCGATAGCAGATGTCGTCCCTGGCGTATAAACACACACCAGCGTGTGATTTAAAACTGTGCTCCAGTGTAAACCCCTGGGTAAGACAGGTACGACACGTCTGATGGACTTCTTATCTGCGTCTCCGAAAGAAAAAAGAGGGAAGGTTTTTCAGTCTCCAGGTGATGATGAACTGCTGCGAGATTGGAGTGCAGACCTCTAATATTGCTAAGGTGCACTTTAAGTGAGAGGAAGTGCAGCCGCTGTTTTACTTTTCTCTTTTTCAACCCTGGCATATTACGAGTGAGGTAGGAGAGGAGAAGGAAGTGAAATGGAGTCCCATGCTGCTAACCTTCAGTCACGCACTGGCAGGACAGCATCATTGGGGTACTAGTCTGAAGACTACGGGGACGCCCGAGGCCAACCCAGAAATGACCATCGGACCCTCTCATCTGGTCGTCAACCAGCACGATGGTGCATTCCGGGATTTTTCATCTGTTGGCGAGGCAGCCTTTCATGTGTGGCTAGCAAATTACTTGGGCCCCCAACTAACTGCGGTCGGCCAGCGGTGCACCGTGCCTCGGATCCCGCTACCCTCCGCGACTAGTCTCCCGATACGTCAATACCAGCGCGGGTCCGGCTGGTCTGCATACATTAGAACCACCACTTCGACCCAACTCCTCTAAATTGGCTACTAGGCAAAGTCGTACCGCCAAACGGCCTAGCCGTGTTCCGGTACGATGCCCAGTGGGTGGTCACAAGCCGTCGGTCGAAACCTACCACCAGTTAATGTCACCTGATTAGCACCACCCGGGGACCACGTGTAGGGCCTAGCTATGGGTATTCTCCTACGGACGCGGGTGACTCAGCCCCCTAACTTGTTAACTGTTTGCTGCGGGAACTCCATACACGCGTCACTCTTTTGTCGCTGCGGGGATCCGACTACAAGCAAAAGCAAGGTCGACTCATCGACTGAACCGCCTACAACTCGCGTGCGAAATATAAATTATAAGTACTCAACGAATCGTAATCAAAACAAAATTATATTTCAAAAGACTTAACTGAATATTTTTTGTACGTGTTTCACACATTTAAATGCTAAACAAACTATTAATATTTTGTCGAGTAAAATAATCCATGCTTAATATAATAATTATTCGATTTCATTGAATGTAAAACATTCTAAATAGACACTCAATTACTTAGGTATGAAAAGCAAAGTTACTAAAACCGTTCCCTCTCAGAAAACTGCGAAGACAAAATATACTAACGCGCCATGCTCATCAATTCTTACGTAAAGCAAATTTACTTAGCTACATATCAACTCATATTTACGGTCGGCAAAAAAATACTAAAGCGACATCAATGACTCAAACTACAATATTTTGAGTGTCTGAACAAAGTTAAAGTGGCTGATGTCAGTATAGAAAAATACTAAACTGACAACGACTAAAATATAATCATAACTTGCATTACGTAAGTATTTATTAAAATATCAAAATTATGATAAATACCATACTTTAGCAGTGCTTAAGCGCCAAAAAAGTGCTCAGATTATTACGAAATCCCGACTAATCGACGCAGAAAAAAAAATCCAATCCAACGGTATATATAACTCATTTTGGTCAAAATGGCGTTTAAGTAGTATTGGCTTTCCGGTGACGATATATATATATATATAAATATTGGAAGAGATACTATTCCCCTTTTTGTATTGTTGTTTTCGAAATGTTTTTTATTTTATTTTATTTGTTTATTTCAATAGAGCATATGATAATTTATTACCTTTTGTATTTGGAAACAATAGCATTGTATAATGTAGAAGCACTTTGTTTTTCAAGTTTTGTGAATGTGAAGTACCATGGAGCATTTTTATTAGGTTACAACTTGTTTGACATTACGAGCATGGCAGTTGAGAGTTTGTCACACTCACTCAAATGTTTCGCTGATGGTGGCACGTGTTATTGGGTCATTCAGTTCCCTTCAAAATGGTTGAGCTGAGTGGGGCTGATGCACGCGTCATGCTCGTGAACGGGTGCCGTCAATTGAGACTGGTCATCTCTTAGCTGCCAGTGACTTAATCCTATTTCTATTTTTTTAAATTAGTTTTTTTTTATTTTTTATTTTAATTATTATTACTTATCTACATTGTGCTCACATATTAGAAGCGACAAGAAATATGTAACCAAGATTTATGTAACTTATAATATGATTTAATTAAAAGAGTGTCCATGAAGTTTCTTGCACGTTCTTCTCCATAGGGATCTATGCTTTGGAACGTGCAATTTTGCTTCACTTGTATTTTTTTGACTGACCGACATTTTGACAATTCAAAAGTGCCTGTAATTGGTCTATTTGAAATAAACGTTTCTGATTTCTGATACCGAGTAACTGGGTTGTGGAGACCAGATAGATAGTCACTACATATAATTATACTAATCTGCTGGAAGTTGACCTCAACTTAAGTGGAGAAAGGCCAGCCCCCCTAGCCAAGTTACAATCGTATCGTTCGCGCCGAACGCCTCGAGTAGGCCACGCCTCCGATTCCTTTGTTCTGACGTCATCTCAACGCTCAGTCACGTGGTCCGAACAAAGGAATCGGAGGCGTGGCCTAGTCGAGGCGTTCGGCGCGAGCGAAACGATTGTAACTTGGCTAGGGGGGCAGGAAGTTCGATTTTTTTTTAATGATATAAACTAACGTAACAGAACTAGTAATCACCATCATTTCAACCGAAAGAGGTCCAGTGTTGACATAGGCCTCCCCCAAGTGTCGCAACAACGACTGGCCCTGTGCGTGTCGCATCCATCGGATTTGCGCGACAATCACCAGACCATGGGTTCTTGTGGGACGCCTACCAACGCTGTGTTTTCCAGTACGAGGTCGCCACTCCAGAATCTTTAGCCCCCATCTACTGTCTATCCTGCGAGTAATGTGCCCAGCCCGCTGCCACTTAAGTTTGACGTTTAGATATATGCGCAACGGAGTGTAAATTCCCACATACCTCCGTTGGAAAGGAAGGATCCTCCGACCCGACTGATATTTTGTCTGATCTGGGCAACCGTCCGATATATGATTTCGGGCGGTTGTATATGTTCAAATCGCGCGGAGAACAGGATTTCGTAGTTTAGTTTCTATGTGAAGCCATAGATGTCGCCACAAGTGATTCTTCGGGCTACGTTGGTAACCTTGGAATGGAACCAGTCATTAAGTGAATATGAATAAATAGTTTATTTTCAAATATAAATCATACACACAACGACACACGTCATATGACGGAGTCTGGGTTAAAGATCGCATTTTGTTGATATAATTGCAGTGGCAATGAAGGCACGTGGTAAGTATGCACATAATAGCGCAATCTTGTTTACAATATAATGAAGTTTAATTATTTTAAGATTAATTTGAGTTTTGCGAATGCTGCAATTGTGCTTACAATGTAAGTAAAATAGGTAAGTACATCAAACAGAAGCCCAACAACGAGCTCGAACCTGTACAATGTTGTACCCTCTAGCAGGTATAGCTCCTCCAGAAGTTCGCTGCGAGATAGCCAGCCGCATCACGATGAGTAAACAGGAACGGGACGGCCGTCACCCCCTGCATAAACATCAACTTATACCTGCAAGTCTAAAGAGTCGTAAAAGTTTTATGCGATTTACGACCTCTTCAAAAGACAGTGCAGAGGTCGAGAGATGTGGGAGCTGAAGCACCCAACTCCTACACATTCCATCACCTCGTCAGAACATCTCCCCCCTGGACGCGAATTGCAATGGCCAATCTGGAAATCTCTTAACCGACTGCGGACCCAGGTTGACCGCTGTAAAAACAATTTGGCCATATGGGGCTTGCTCGATCCATCTCTAACACAGTGCCAGTGTGCATGCGTCATTTGCTATGCTGTACAACAACCTGCAGTTTTCAGGATCGAGGCCAATAACAGAGCCGTAGAGGTTGCTAAATACTGGTCAGAAAAAGTTTAGTTAGAGTATATCGACACGAAAAGAAGAAGAAGAAGAGCACGAGCTCTTAAAGCGATCCATTTTACGGCCTAAACTGAATTGTTAACGGTATGGAGCTATATAGGGTGACTGGTAATTAGTGACCGATACTTAAACACGTGATTGTACTCATGATTACAAACAACTTTCCCAATGAAACTTTTTTTATATACTCACTAGTTTGTAGGTACATTCACTGATTAGGTACGTACACCTATGGGTTTGCAAGCTGCGCGGGTGTTCTATCACTATTGTAGGTACGACGGCGTCACGCGGCTAACAGCTGAGGGGTCGCCGGTCGCAGGCGCGCGCGCGTATTTTTTTTTTTTTTTTTTTTTTTGTGGGGAAATCATCTTATGACATCCCCCGCCCTTGGGCGGGGCGGGAGATAGTGTCAGACTTTTACTGACTAAAAACCCACTCCTGTTCCTTCGTTGCCTTTTGTACCAGGGCCGAGTCTTCCTTTCAGAATCAGACCCTTGGCCCCAGTAGGCTTCGACCCTGCTAGGCCCCTACAGTTGCTGACATCTCCTTGAGGCGCGCATGGAACAGCACGCGCCGTCGACGACTTGGGCTCGGTCCGGACGGTTAAAACAGCTGTTTTAATATTGTGATAAAACTAATGAGAATATAAAGGTTTCTATAAAAGTTTCTTGGGGAAAGTTGTTTGTGATCATGAGTACAATCATGTGTTCAAGTATCGGTCACTAATTACCAGTCACCCTATATAGAATGTATAACTCTATCCTTCTTTCTGGCTCGCGAACCTGGCATGTTAACACGTTATAGTAAGGCTTCTGATCTTGTTGACATTTCAGATGAATCCGGTAAGACTCGATGTGACCAGATTCATGTGAATATCAACAATAACCAATCCAAATTCTTTCTTTCTTTTTAGGGTTCCGTACCTCAAAAGGAAAAAACGGAACCCTTAAAGGATCACTTTGTTGTCTGTCTGTCTGTCTGTCTGTCTGTCAAGACCCTTTATCTCAGGAACGTGTGGAGGTATCGAGTTAAAATTAAAACCATATACTCAGGTCTGCGATTCCTTGCAGCTGTGAAAAAATCAATCTTCTGAGTTAACGAAAAAAAAAGATACGGCCGTTTATGTCGCAAAAAACGTATATTTTGACAATCTCAAGGGAATCAAAATTCATAGGGTACTTTCCGTTGACATAGAATCCTGAAATTTGGTATAAAGCAAGGTCTCATAGTACAAGTTTAGGAACAAAATCTGAAAACTGTAAACTTGTAGTTACGTGACAAAAAAAAAACTTTTTTGCGATTTGGAAAAATCTTCGTAAGTCAATGCGGGAATTGAACTGTTTTCATAGGTAACAATAAGGAACCCTCAGTGCGCGAGTAGGTACGACTCGCACTTGCCCGGCTTTTTTTTTCATTTAATAATACTGTTGCAGAAGGGCAACAGTATTTCCTGAATTATGGTTGCATTCACGGACATTTAAAGTCATAAACACAAGACACCCAGACCCAGAACAACTATCTATCTGGCCATACAAGTATTTGCTTTGCGCGGGAATTGAGTCCCTGACACATGGTGCAGCAGCCACTCGCTCAACCATTGCGCCAATCGTGTCGTCAAATTGGTCCAACTAGATCCTGAAACACTTTTCATATGCAGACTTATTTTAAGTCTCTAACACCACTCTTTATAGCTATTTTTAGGGTTCCGTACCTCAAAAGGAAAAAACGGAACCCTTATAGGATCACTTTGTTGTCCGTCTGTCTGTCTGTCAAGACCCTTTAACTCGGGAACGCGTGAAGGTATCAAGTTGAAATTAAAACCATGTAATCAAGTCTGCGGTCGCTTGCAGCTGTGAAAAAATCAACCTTCTGAGTTTACGAAAAATAAAGATACGGCCGTTTATGTCGCAAAAAACGTGTAGTTCGACACTCTCAAGAGAATCAAAATTCATAGGGTACTTCTCGTTGACTTAGAATCCTGAAATTTGGCATGCAGCAAGGTCACATAGTACAAGTATAGGAAAAAATTGCAATTCGGAATAATCTTCGGAACTCAATTTGGGAATTGAACGGTTTTCATAGGTAAGTTTGTACGAAACCCTCAGTGCGCGAGTCCGACTCGCACTTGCCTAGTTTTTTTTTTTATATCCTGCTCTGTCCAACTTTAGGCAAGACCCTCCACTCCTATCATTCGCGATTCCGCGTTTACCTACTCCTTCCAGTTCTGGCGAAATTTGCCCAGTTCGTCTCACCTAATAGATATTATGGAGATAATTAATTAAAGTACACATGAGAAGTTTTAATTATGACTAAGGAGATTTCCATACCTAATTTGCGAATTTTAACATTATTTTTTTAGCAATTATTTTGCGATACAAAGCAATTAAATAAATTATATTTTTGATTAATGTGTCCTTCGTTTTTTTTTAGCACTGACCAAAGAGTTAAAAATAGTGTATGTATTTACCTGCGTACAGTAATTCAATTAATTTTCTAGACTCAATTTTCTTGGAAATATTTTTTTCACATTAATTTAAAACCTAGAAAATTATTAATAATTATGTGTAGGTATTTACTCATACAATTTGAGTGGACCTTCATTCAGACAATTAAAACGGAAGGTTTGTATAATAATAATCTACAGTCGACTGAAAATATTATTTAGTAAACCATTTTCAGTGTTTGCAAACATAATTGTATTTTTAATATAAACTTGGCAAAAATTATCAGAGATACGTTTAAAAATTTTTGCAAAAAATAAAAATGAGGGTTCCGTTCCAAAGGGTAAAAACGGGACCCTATAATTAATCGGTCACCAGGCTCATGAACCGTGATAGCTAGACAGTTGAAATTTTCACAGATGATGTATTTCTGTTGCCGCTATATCAACAAATACTAAAAACAGAATACAATAAATATTTATGTGTATTCATAACGTTTTTTGTTATGGACGGTACAGAACCCTTCATGTGCAAGTCCGACTCGCTCTTGGCCGGTTTAAAACGTTTTTAATTAAAGCCCGACTAAAGTTCTGTTCATTGTCAATTTGATATTTCTTTTAATATCCTGTGTGTCTTTGTAATTCTCAGGAACCTGGGGTTCTGGACCTTTGGAAGGCGCACGAGGGGACCCTTTAGATACTTTTCATTGAGCGTGGTACCAACCGAAAATTATCCCTGTACACGCTATGCAAGTGCACCCAAGGACAACCTCGACATTTATGGAAAACAAAGATAAGCAAGGCTATGGTTTTGGATGGCTTGGGAGTTTGAGTGGTCTGGTTACTAAGAACTATATAAATACTATAATATTAATATACTACAACTGTCACACAATGCTGTCTAATCCCAGACTAAACATAGCTTGTGGTATGAGTGCTAGACGACTGATAAACACACTTATATATTTCTAAATACATACAAAAATATTATAAATAAATTACACCTGGACACAGAACAAATGATCCTGCTCATCAAACATTTGTCTTGGGTGGGAATCGAACCCACGACCTCCGGCATAAACTATAAGGCCCCTGCCTGAAAAACGTTAAAATAATAAAACAGAAACTTTACATTTTAAGTTTATTTAAGCAATATAAAAAAACTAGTCGATGTTGGCACAAGAATTCTGTCTGTTGTATTTTAATAATACATTTTATACACATTATCTAGGCAAAGATCAAGTAACTTATAAGCGAACTAATATTCTAGTAGAAACTTGGTCGAAAAACAAAACAAAACAACTATTCTAAATCAGCCTACAAATATAACTAGATACATTGTACAGAACCTTAATTTTAACCCGTACTAGAACTGAAACACTTTAAGCTATTTCAGCTTCATTTCACTATTTGTCCACTTTGTTGACGTTTCACTCATCGTCCAAGTCAAACCACATTGAAGTCACACTTCTCGATCCTTGATCCCTCGCCTGCTCCTCAGTTATGATCCTGAGGACTACCACCTCCATCATGCAGAGAGCGAACAGTATCAAGAACACGGCAAAGTTCGACCCCTGGTGGTGGAACTGAAAGGATGCCGGCAATGGTCCCGCCGGCGGCCAGGCTGCCACACCAAACGTCATTAAATGCGACACACTTGATAAACTCATGGTCCCGTTTCACATCACTATCGGCAAAAGTTTTCTTTTAATTGCTTCGAAATTTGAATTTGACAGTTCGATTGTCATTTGTCACATCATTTGGAATCGATTATTCTTTCGAATCGGATTTGAATCCGCGGATCGGTTACGCTGTTTGTTTACAAGCGTGCAAATCTGCCGCTTGCCGGAACGACTGTGCGCCCGCGCAGTTGTTATCGTTGGTCGCGAGTAGTGAGTGCATTGGCGCCAACAGCCGCTGTTGCAACTCTCTTATGAAATATGAATCGCTTTAGTTAGATTCTTAGTTGAGAAACGGTTGAAATGCGAGTGAGCGCAACTGTTTTGCGGTCAAGGCTGCGCGGGTCCAGTGTCCGATGACCTTTGCGTGTGACGTCGAGTATTGTAGTGGGTTAGTGTACGCCGGGCCTACGATGTGGGGCGGCTGGTTGCGAGACAGCTGTTAATTTGTATTGTGTTGCGGTTTCATTGATCTATTAGGCCTCATTAGACAGCTGAAATGGGTCACGGATAAAATTTATTTCCAATAGTTTCTTCTTTTGTGTTTGGTCATTAACTTGTGAAATATTGTACTTGAATGTTCCTAATTAATACTTCAGTCTGATTTATTTTAATAAACTGGGTATGATGCCACCATTCTAGGGCGCGGTTGATAAAAATAAGTACCTAGCTACAAACTTTCACACAAATGTGATATTTTTATCGGTCAAAAGCCGTTCGAGATAATACTGCATTTTGACCGATTTAACTATCTACCTGTTTTGTCTGAAAGAGACTATCTATGTAGGTCGCACTCTGTGTAAATATTGATTAAGATACGAATGGACAAACTGACGTCAAAGACAGGAGATTTTTTCAAAACAATTTAGATATTTTTTGGTCCTTTTTCTCGCAATTTCTGGTTAAAAAGACCACACTAATATTATAAGGCCGAAAGTTTTTAAGTGTATATATTTGTTACTTCTTTACAGGAAATTCTATTCTTCTTTTTTTACTTCTTTTTTTCTTCTTCGTTTTTTCTATTTTTTTTTTTTGCTTATTTCTATTCTATTTTTTCTTTTTAGGAAATTAATTGAATTTTGCGTATGTACTTATGTGTATATTTGTGTAAATTGTAATTAATTGTGGTGTTTTAATATGGAAATAATTTCCAGACAAATAAATGATTATTAAATTATTATTTTACCCTCGAACGGCTCAATGGTTAATACTTATTTTTATTCTTTGAGTATGTGCCCTTGGAATAATTTTCTAATATCACGCTGGCAGAAGCTAGTTATATTACTGCATAATCATAATCAGCCTTTTAATGTTCCCACTGCTGGGACTCAGGCCTCCTCTCTAAGAGAGGGAATGGGCCGTAATCCACCACGCGGGCCCAGTGCGGGTTGGTGGATATCACATGTCTTCGAATTTTTGGTTCTAGTACATGCCGGTTTCCTCACGATGTTTTCCTTCACCGTTTTGAGAGCAGTGGTGATGAAATAAATTACACAAAGTAATGCGCCTGGCTAGGTTTAAACCCGCGACCTACAAGTCGTAAGTCGGGGCCGTTACCACTCGGCCACCACTGCTCTCTATATAGTTAATCCATATTACTATTAATAAATAAATATTAATAAAAAATAAATTCTTTCAACAGTAGAATGTTGGGTACTTTACCACTGAGTGTCTTAGACCAAATATTTATTTTCTATTTGCATGCAAGCGAAGCCACTGGCAAAATTTAGTAATTAAAAAAAAAAACGATTTAGTTATAAAAAAAATGTATTATACAACACTGCTTGCTGTCTGCCCTTCCAGTGAAGAATACAACAAAAAAAATGTTTTTTTTTTATTAATTTTTGGTAACTACACGGGCAAGAGCAGTGGTGGCCGAGTGGTAACGGCCCCGACTTACGAGTTGTAGGTCGCGGGTTCAAACCCAGCCAGGCGCATTACTTTGTGTAATTTATTTCATCACCACTGCTCTCAAAACGGTGAAGGAAAACATCGTGAGGAAACCGGCATGTCCCAGAACCAAAAATTCAAAGACATGTGACATTCACCAACCTGCACTGGGCCCGCGTGGTGGATTACGGCCCATTCCCTCTCCTAGAGAGAGGAGGCCTGTGTCCCAGCAGTGGGAACATTAAAAGGCAGTAAGTTAGTAAGTAAGTAACTACACGGGGGCTCGCCCTTGCGTATAGCTTTGGACTCAGTGGAAAGGCGTGCGCAGAGGCTAATTGGGGATCCAGATTTGGTTAAGTCCAATCTACAAAGCCTCGAGCACAGGCGCAGGGTAGCCAGCCTATCGGTATTTTACAGGTTGCTTTTTGGAGAGTGTGCGCGGGAATTGCATGACTTGATTCCGCCATCTCCTTTCTACCATCGGACAACCCGACGTACGGCGAGTATCCACCCTTACGTTGTTGAAACTTCAACGGTCCGGACTAAGCGTTTCGCTTCGTCGTTTATACCGCGTACATCGAAGGACTGGAACAATTTGCCTGCTGCGGTCTTCCCGTCCAACTATAATTTAGGTGTCTTCAAGGCTAGAGTGAATAGGCTCTTAATAAACTGGTGCACCTCACCATCAATGATTGCATCGCTGTTTACCATCAGGTGGGATCGCAGTCAAGCACTGGTTTATATGAATTAAAAAAAAAAAAAAGCTTTGTCAAACAGTGGCTTATTATGTCAATAGGCAGTAAGACGCCAGAAAGTCTGACCATCAGTCTATCCAAGGAGTATCGTGTTACTCAGTAGGTAACAGGGTTGTGGAGGTCTGATAGGCAATCATCATCATCATTTCAGCCGAAAGACGTCCACTGTTGGACGTAGGCCTCCCCCAAGTGTCGCCACAATGATCGGTCCTGTGCATCTCACATCCATCGGATTCGCGCAACTAGGTCATCGGTCCACCTTGTTGAAGGCCTTCCAACGCTACGTCTTCTGGTACGTGGTCGCCATTTCGGCCCCAACGGCAATCCGTTCTGCGAGCAATGTGCCTTGCCCATTGCCACTTAACCTTGGTTCTCCTGCGGATATCCTCATTCCTGATTCGATCACGCAAGGAAACTCCGAGCAAAGCTTTTTCCATTGCCCAGTCTTCTGATGAGGCCCATGATATGGCAGTCGCTTCATGTAAAACAAGGGTATTCAGCCGCATCCAGTTACGACCCCAAGCTAGTCGGGAAAAGGCTACGGAGATGATGATACGCTGGCGTTTCACGACTACTGTACCAATAGCTCATTGTCAGATACGAATGACAGACTGGCCTGTTGGTTTAGTGGTTAGTGGCCCTGACTGCTATGCCGGAGGTCGTGGGTTCGATTCCCACCCAGAACAAATGTTTGTGTGATGAGCACGCATTTGCTCTGTCTGGGTGTAATTTATCTATGACATGTATGTATTTAGAAATATTTAAATATGTTTATCAGTTGGCTAGTACTCATAACACAAGCTCTGCTTAGCTTGGGACTAGACAGCGTTGTGTGATAGTTGTATGTGTGTGTGTGACATTGACACACAACATACACATTGACAACTCTCTCAAAACAACAACCAATTAACCCCAACCTCCAACCAACATCTCTTTCAACTCTCTCTCTCTCTCTTCCTGTCTCTTTTATATTTTGACATTTTGATATTGATTGTTTGATTGATGACATTGGCATTGATGTCGATATTCATGTTTTAACAAAATAAATAATCTTGTAGATACAAGTATTGCCTGTATGATTAGTTTTGCAAGCGCAATAAAATTATTAACGAGATAAGTTTCTTCGATAATTCTTCAATAAATATTTAAAAGGTACTGACCGTAAATAACCTTCCTAGCAATTAAGATACACCTGACTTTTAGCGGACATCCTACTTCCTACTAAAATATGAAAGTTTTTGTGATTGTTCGTTGTTATCGATCACGTCTCAACAGTAGAATTCGACATTCTCAGACTAAAACATTTTTTTTTGTAAGTGGGAAAATCATCCAATAACATCCGCCGCTCTTGTGCGGAGCGGGAGGCCGTGTCAGACTTTTACTGACTAAAAACTCACTCCTGTTTCTTCGTTGCTTTTTATATCAAGGCCGAGTTTTCCTTTCAGAAGAAATTTAAACCCTTGGCCCCAATAGGCTTCGACTCTACTGGTCCCCTACGGTTTGCTGACATCTCCTTGAGGCGCGCGACTTGGGCTCAGTCCGGTGGTTACTGCGAGTACAGGTGGTACAGCAAGCTATCTATAGCTCGTCGTCCGCAAGCCGGCCGGGAATCGCTCTACGACTCCCGATGCTCGTAGCGTCTCCTGTCGTGGCGGCTGGGGTATAAAGGTGTACGTTCCCTCACCCTTGCAACCGTCTCCTTTCTTTGCAGAGGGATGTGACCGCATCCCATTCCCTTTCACTCCGGACCATGGCCTGACCCAGGGGCTGGATGAACGTGACAGTACGTAATACTTTAATTTGAAAACAGATAACTATCGTTGTAGAAACTAACTAGACGTGTCTTGCAATAAAATGTGATTAAGTTAAGACATGATCGATTCGATCAATAAGGTGACAAATCATAAAGCAATATCGTTACCAAACTGTAATAATGATTGATGAAAAACCTGCTTTGGTAAACAACACTGTCCAGTTGGTCTTTATTATATTACGGGGCTGTTGTCACCAGATTCTAATGGTCACTAGCGCTATTAATGAGACTTTTCTGGTAGCTTGGGTTATCATCCAATGACTTCTCCCGGTATAGGGCAGAGTGGGAGGCCATGTCAGACTTTTACTGACTAAAATCACACCCATGTTCCTCTTTACCCTTGCGTTTCAGGATACCGGGGTTCCCTTTCGGACTACCCATGGCCCCAGTAAGCTTCGATCCTGCTGGGCCTCTACGCTTTTGCTGACATCTCTTTGAGGCGCGAGTGGAACACTACGCGCCGTCGATGACTCGGTCCGGACAGTTACTGGACGGCTGCAGTTTTGTCTTTGGGCCCTAACATACACATTATTTATGTGTGTTATTCGTCCTTTTTCATCTAACCTATTTGTCGAAAATATAAATCTACACCAACCTTAAAAAAAAACAATCCAAGCTGTCAAAAATGACAGCTGGAATCCAGTTGTCATTTTAACTGCTCTCTGTACCTAACCAAAATCAAAAAATGTTCATTTACGTATTATACAAGGATGCCCCGGAACTATCAACGCGACGTTCTTCAGTGGAACTAGTGGACACATCGGTAGAAAAGTCGTTACTGGTCAACCCTGTCTGCCCAGTTCGAGTCATGCTGGAGTACATCAGGAAGAAGTGTCGGTTAGGCAGCTTCACCCAGTTTGATCTGTGCGATGAGACCGGGGTCCTGAAGGGACTGTTCTCCTTCAACACTTATGCGTACGCCACAGACCAGTTTGAGCATAAGAAGGTTTATTATGTGATTGTTTTGAAGATGGTAAGTTCTGTGTGTCTTTGTCACTCATGGGAATCTAAACGATCTCATCATCATCACCATTACAATCGAAAAACATCCGCTGCTGGACATAGGTCTCCCATAACTATCGCTACAATGTCCGATGCGGGATTCCCGCGACCCTAACCAGGTCCTCGATCCACCTTGTTCCCAGGAGGCCTTCCAACGCTGCGTCTTCCGATACGTGGACGCCATTCCTTTCGGCCCGATCGGTCTTGCCCACTGCCACTTAAAGGATCATGACCAACGATGTATGGAAATCCGTCTTAAGTTGAAGCACAATAAATGTTTATTTAATATAGACTACGCTTTATATACTATTAAATAAAAGTGTTCATTTTCACACAAACACCCGAGTTTTAAAGTAATTAAACAAAAACGGAGATAACCTACAAATTATGTCTAACCAACTCGCAACTTGTAAAATGACCACAGATCACTCATGTAGGTACAAAACAACATTGTTAGTTATCATCCGTCTGTCATCTGGCTTGACAGCTGCATCTGCGTGAGACGAAGCACAAAATAAATATTATATTATCGGAACGATAAAATACATATACAGTACGTTATGGTATTACTAATTACTTAGCTATTTAAGATATTGATATCATTTTTGTGATTTTTTTGTCTAAAGGTTCATACTTACGTACAAAGAGCCTATAGTAATATATAGCTTACGTAACTCGTACAAATGAAGAGAACGAAACGTCAATCATGACTGCAAATGTACCTAGCAATCGTTAATTTACTGTTTATCTTAAAATCATAATTCCGGATACGAAAACAGAATTCCTGAAGTGAAAAGCTGTAAAAAAATAAGCAAATAATTTCTATATTAATTTGATTTTCGTTCACGCATCTTTGCTAGACTGCTTTTGGTCAATCTCCTTTGGCAGTTCATCGAGTTATGTCAGAAACCTTGGTTCTCGTGCGGATATCTTCATCTCTGATCCGATCACGCATGGAAACTCCGCGCATAACCCTCTCTATTGCCCTCTGGACTAACTGATCTGAACTATATGACAATATAATGTAAATAAATAACTTAAATATCCGTCGAATTATAATTTAGGTAGTCTTCAAGGGCTAGAGTGAATAGACTCTTAAGAAACTAGTGCACCTCACCATCAATAATTGCATCACTGCTTACCATCAGGTGGGATCGCAGTCAAGCACTGGTTTATATCAATTAAAAAAAAACTGGGCAAGTGCGAGTCGGACTCGCGCCCTGAGGGTTCCCGTACAAACTTAACTATGTAAACCGATCAATTCCCGAATGGAGTCTCGAAGATTTTTCAGAATTCTGATTTTTTTTTGTTGTGACGTAACAAAAAATTTACAGTTTTCAGATTTATTCCTATACCTGTGCTGTAAGACCTTGCTTTATGCAAAATTTCAGGATTCTGAGTCAACGGGAATAACCCTATGAATTTTGATTTCCTCGAGAGTGTCGTAATATGCGTTTTTTGAGACATAAACTGCCGTATCTTTTTTTTTCGTTAACTTAGAAATTTGATTTTTTCACAGCTTCAAGAGACCGCAAACTTAAGTATATGGTTTTAATTTCAACTCAATACCTCCACGCATTCCCGAGATAAAGGGTCTTGACAGACAGACAGACAGACGGACAACAAAGCGATCCTATAAGTAAGGGTTCCGTTTTTTACTTTTTAGGTACGGAACCCTAAAAAAAATATTGACTAATTATTTATATTAAATACCAAAGACATTAAATATATTTGTTAAATACTAACCGCCGTTAAGATTGGTCACCATGATCAAAATTTTGCTGTTCCTATGAAATGTGAAGGCCGGTTACGATGGTGACAGCGCGGGAAACATCGAGAAAGTAATATGAAGACATTCGAAATAATACCTGTAGATCAGATTAAATACTTTTTTATGCAATAAAGTGTTTTTTGCCTTGATGTTTCTTGTCGTCCTATAAACGATTTAACGTGTAACGTAAGAGCAGTGGTGACCGAGTGGTCACGGCCCCGACTTACGACTTGTAGGTCGCGGGTTCAAACCCAGCCAGGCGCATTACTTTGTGTAATTTATTTTATCACCACTGCTTTCAAAACAGTGAAGGAAAACATCGTGAGGAAACCGGCATGTCCTAGAACCAAAAAATTCGAAGACTTGTGACATTCACCAACCCGCACTGGGCCCGCGTGGTGTATTACGGCCCATTCCCTCTCCTAGAGAGGAGGCCTGAGCCCCAGCAGTGGGAACATTAAAAGGCTGATTATGCTATGCTATGTTATGCTAACGTGTAACGTAACAAATTAACGTGAGATCATATCGATAGCTTAGTTAGGCAGAGCTTTAAGACACATCGCAAACTTTTCAGTACATTTGGACGAATAAGGTGTTGTCCAAATATGGTGAAAAGTTTAGGAGATACGAAATAGCAAAAGAAAGTACTCATAAAGAGATTGCATTAGCGTATCTAGGGTTATTTTAGAGAGGGGGGCATGGCTGGACCCTGTTATGCCTGTTTTTTGTGTAAATTTATCGTGTCCGTCAGATGCGGCGTATCTCGACTACCCGGGATACTCATTGGAGCACCATTTCCTGCAGCGTGCCGGGGTCTGTGTGTACGTCCGCAATGACATCTGTTGTCAGCGTCTCCGTCACCTTGAGGACCCTAATTTCTCAACGTTGTGGTTGTTGGTGGACACCGGTGTGGACAAAATTGTCTATACTTGTGTCTACCGATCGCACAGCGGTGACCAGGAGACGACTCAACTGTTTGGCCACCTCAGTGAGGCCGCCGATAAGGCTCTGCATCGGCACCCTGATGCGCAGTTTGTCGCTCTGGGGGACTTTAACGCCGTTCACAAAGACTGGCTTTTCCCATACCAGAGGACCGACCACGCTGGGAGAGAAGCGCGAAACTTTGCAGTATCGATGGGCCTCTCCCAGTTGGTAAAGCAAGCGACAAGGGTGCCTGATGTAGTTGGTCATACTGCCAATTGTCTGGACCTTTTACTGACCACCGATCCGGACAGATGTATCGTAACAGTTTCCTCACCACTAGGAACTTCAGATCACTGTCTGGTGAAGTCTGTATCGTCCTTCTCCCCACCTGACTGCGACTCACGCGGTGAACGGCGAATGTGGCGTTACAAGTCAGCAGATTGGGATGAGATGCGGCACTTCTTTGCATCTTATCCTTGGCAGCAGGTCTGCTTCTCTTCTAAAAATCCGTCGAGCTGTGCAGATGCTATATCCGATGTGATACGTCAAGCTATGGAGTATTTCATCCCCTATCGCGACGTACCCATCGGTGGCTCAGCTCACCCATGGTTCAACGCCGATTGCGTTCAAGCTGAACAACGTAAGCATTCGGCGTTTCTCGCCTGGGTTGACGCTCGTGACCACAAAGCTCCGGATCTGAGTTCAAAGAAGAGAGCCTTCAACCATGCTGCCAAGTCCTACAAAAAGGCACTAAGGAAGGCTCGCTTCGACCGCATTAACCATATTGGTACAAAGCTCTCTGCGCAGCCGTCCGGTAGTAGAGCATTCTGGTCCCTTGCCAAGGCGGTCGAAGCGAACTTCTGTCGGCCCTCATTGCCTCCGCTGGTTAAACCTGATGGAACACTGGCTCATACAGCGAGAGAGAAAGCGGGTCTCTTTGCATCTCTCTTCGCCCATAATTCTCGTCTTGACACTGGTAGTGCTACTCCACCGACTCTACCTCACTGCGATACTTCGATGCCCGAGGTCCGCATAAGGAACAAAGAGGTTCTGAGAGCACTGTGTCGTCTTGACGTGAATAAAGCTAGTGGACCAGATGGTATACCAGCGATTGTTCTCAAGGCTTGTGCACCCGAGTTGTCTCCTGTATTGACGCGTTTGTATCGCCTCTCATTTGGGACTGGTATAGTGCCCAAGTCCTGGAAGCTTGCCAACGTGCAACCCGTGCCCAAAAAGGGCAGTCGTACCGATCCTACCAACTATCGGCCGATTTCAATAACCTCCATACTCTGCAAGATTATGGAGCGTGTATTGAACTCGCGCCTCTTGGCATACCTGGAAGGTAACGATCTCCTCAGTGATCGACAGTACGGGTTTCGCCACAATCGATCTACTGGAGACCTACTAGTTTATGCCACCCACTTGTGGGGCGAGACCCTCGAGAAGAATGGGGAAGCGATTGCTGTTTCCTTAGACGTCTCGAAGGCCTTCGACAGGGTATGGCACGCTAGTCTATTGAGTAAGCTTTCAGCGTACGGCGTTTCCCCTGGTCTGATTAACTGGGTAAAAGACTTCCTGAGTGAACGTTCTCTCCGAGTTGTTATCGATGGATGCTCATCAGAGCCCATGACGACTAATGCCGGAGTTCCTCAGGGGTCTGTTCTCTCTGCAACTCTCTTCCTGCTGCATATCAACGATCTGCTGATGCCCGGTATCTATGGGTATGCAGATGATAGCACAGTTGTAGAGAGATACCTGCCAGGTGCTCGAGCTAGTAAGGAGCTAATCCGGTCCGAAAGAGAGGCTATGGTAGAGCGTGCGAATGTCTCACTTCAGGCAGTCTCCAAGTGGGGTGAAGCCAATCTGGTGGGATTCAACGCCGCCAAAACACAAGCGTGTCTATTCACCGCTAAAAGGAGCCCGTTCACCTTGGCTCCTGTTTTTCAGAATGTATCCCTGGAGTACACCGACCGCCTTCAGCTCTTGGGAGTTGAAATTTCTTCAGACCTTAACTTTGGGCGGTTCATTGAGTCCAAAGCCAAGGTAGCTGCTAGGAAACTCGGCGTACTTGCAAAGGTCCGGCGGTACTTCACACCAGGGCAGCTTTTAATGTTATACAAAGCACAGGTCCGATCGTGTGTAGAGTACTGCAGCCACATATGGGCTGGTGCTGCAAAATGCCACCTGGCAGCTTTGGACTCGGTGGAAAGGCGAGCAAAGAGGCTAATTGGTGATCCAGATCTGGTTAATTCCAATCTACAAAGTCTTGAGCACAGGCGTAGGGTAGCCAGCCTTTCGGTGTTTTACAGAATTCATTTTGGAGAGTGTGCGCAGGAATTGCATGACTTGATTCCACCATCTCATTTCTACCATCGGACAAGCCGACGAACGGCGAGTATCCACCCTTATGTTGTTGAAACCTCTACGGTCCGGACCAAGCGTTTTGCCTCGTCGTTTATACCGCGTACATCGAGGGACAGGAATAATTTGCCTGCTGCGATTTTCCCGTCCGATTATAATTTGGGTCTCTTCAAGGCTAGAGTGAATAGGCTCTCAATAAATTAGTGCGCCTCACCATCAACGATTGCATTACCACTTACCATCAGGTGGAATCGCAGTCAAGCACTAGTTTATATCAATTAAAAAAAAAAAAAAAAAAAAGTATTTTGGCGTCCATGGTAGAATTTCGAATCGGTAACCCAATATACCATACTGATAGACTGATAAACTCATTATTATAACCTGGTGAGGATTATGATATGATTAAGAGGTCATTTTTTTTAAGTTGGTAGATCTCAGAAGTCATTGCTTCATCCACTCTAGAGCGAAGCAGGATGTCAGACTTCTACTGACTAAAACCACACCTGTGTACCTTATATGCATAACGTTCAAAGACCCCGGGTTTCCCTTTCGGAAGCCAACCCATGGTCCCAGTAGGCTTCGGCCCTGCTGGGCCCCTACGGTTTTGCTGACCTCTTTTTGAGGCGCGGGTGTAACACTACCCGCAGTCGACGACTCGAGCTCGGCCCGGACGGTTACCGGATAATCGGACGCCCACCCATTGCTCGTCGTCCGTAAGCCCACGATTAAGAGGTCATATTAAGGAGTAGTCAAGAAATAAGCACAAACAAACTCATCCCCATTTCTCGTTCTTTCCCCAGGAACCGGACAAAACCATGACAGTGCTACCTCAACTGAACCAAGAGAACAAGCTATACTTTGAACTCAAGATCAAAGTGAAAAAATCACTGGTACCGGGTGAAGCCAGCACCGCCTACCTGACGAGGAAATCACAGATGGTTCCTACAGAGCCGATAAAAGTCTCGCCAGTGAGGACCAACTCCACTGGGACCGGGAAAGCATTGACTAAGAAGAAGTGAAGAAAAAAGCGAGTTGTAGCTTTTGTATGTTGGATATTGAGGTTTAAGAAGTATGGAGAAGACTTCAACTTAACGTAGTCCTTTTTGTACTCGGGTCGGTTTGCAGTCTAACAAGATGTAGCAATATAGTCAAGTTTGCATGCGAAAATGATTAAGAGCTTTCCATATAATACGAAACCGAAACAAGACTTTTACCCGAAACCGAAGAATGACTTCTAGAAATAGGAAACAGTTCCCACGAATTGTTTTAATTATGAATCAGTTGTTGTTTGCATTGTTGTTGTTAATTAATCATACGGTAGAATAAATGTTGTTACAAGGAACTTAAAAGAAGTGCTTTCTTTAAACAAATTAATTTGACGGAATTGGTGGCCTGAAATCGCACGAGCGATAACGGGATCACTGCAGAACAAGAAAGAGATGGTGGGATGACTTGGCTGTCTTTAGGATTGTTGAGAATATATCGATACATCGCTGTATCGATATTTTTGCTTCGATATATCGATATTTTCAGCCGATATATTTTGAACCGATACATTGATTTATCGATACAAAACATTGAATATCGAAAATCGTATCAAAATGTTTTTTTTTTTTAATTAATTTATTAGCAGAATATTTAAGGGATTTCAAAGACGTAAAAAGATAGGAACGAACAGATAAAAATAACTGTGTTGTCTACTAGTAGATATGTTTTTACTTTCATTACCAAACAAATGCTGGTTTGCTTGAAATAATAAATTTGTCTACAAAATATAAAAATATTGTTAAGTACTTAGTTTTTGTTAAAATTCTCATATGTTAAAACTAATGCATATTTTAAATAATTACTATCATCAATTTTAATAACCTAGACTGAACTAAATAAATTATTTTTTTAAAACCGAAAATCTCGGAAAGTTTGACCGATATATCAATTTTTTTTCTAGATATATCGATATTTTTCATCACTGCTGACATCCCTAGCTGTCTTACTAGAATTACTAAAGAAGTGGCCCAATGGCCCAGTGCAGGGAACAATGGAAATAATGAAGGGAGGTATTTGTCCAGCAGTGGGACAGTGTAGGCTAGATAGAAGTAAGTTAAAGTGTGCAATAAAGTAATTATTTTTTTTTTTATAATTTTTTATTGATATATTTAAAAACTAGCTGACCAGGCAAACTTCGTACCGCCTGACAGTCAATGAAGAAAAATGGATGAATGAATGAATGTGAATGTTCCTACATTCACATTCATTCATTCATTCATTTTTTATGTCTTTCGATATAGTCAACCGATTGCGATGAAACAAAGCATAAGTAATACTTCAAGTTAAAATTTTAATGTATAAAAGTTATCTACATCGATTTCGCACATTTTACATGAAGTGCGTTCAACTAAAAACTTCTACAGATTTATTGTACCTATGTATAGATATAATTTATAGGAATGTATATTAAAATAAATACAAAGATAATAATAAAGATTAATAGGGTCCTTTTCCACTCGCCTGTCGTCAACGTTGAGCACAGTTTAAAAGCTTGTTGCTTCATCTAACGCAATCCAACGCGATGTTTGACGAAGAGGCAACGCGAAATAAGAAAGAGAACGCCTGAAAACTCTGTTGGCATTTGGTAATTCCGTGATTTACTTGAATATTTCACAAAACTTGTTCCAGGAAATACGTTTTTTTTTTAAAACGCTTGTTTTTGAGAAAAAATGACTTACTTTTTATATTTTTAATATAAGAATAGATTATAGAAGGCCAAAGTTCACGTAAAATAGCAGATTTTCAGAGGTGTTTACTGTATTAGTATTACACAAATTAATGTTTTGATTTCTGTAGAAGCCTAGATGAATCTACAAGATATCTCTGTGTATCCAAAATATCTGGAGAAAGATGTGTAATAACATCATAATCACGTAAGAGCGGTTGTATGAGAATGTACCTCGAGTTCCCCGCTCTCTCAATGTTGTCACAACGACATAATACTTAAATACTTAATATTCCACAACTATCACACAACGCCTCTAGTCCCAAGCTAAGCAGAGCTTGTGTTATGGGTACTAGACAACTGATAAACATACTTATATATTTCTAAATACATACATATGTAGATAAATTACACCCAGACACAGAACAAATGATCGTGCTCATCACACAAACATTTGCCTTGGGTGGGAATCGAACCCACGACCTCCGGCATAGCAGTCAGGGTCACTAACCACTAGACCAACAGGCCAGTCAAACATATGAACGCCTACTAAGAAATGAAACTTGCATTACTTACACGTTATTGTTTTGCTATTGCTTGCTTGGCAGGCGAATTGCTTTTATGTATAACGTCTATGTGGCTTTTTATTATCGTATCTAGCCTGTACTATCCTACTGCTCGCGGGCTTGCGGACAGCGAGCAATGGTTAGCTCGCCGTCCGATCGTCCGGTAACCGTCCGGACCGAGCCCAAGTCGTCAGTCGAAGGAGATGTCAGCAAACCGTAGGGGCCCAGCAGGGTCGAAGCCTACTGGGGCCAAGGGTCTGCTTCTGAAAGGAATACTCGGCCCTGGTATGAAAGGCAACGAAGGAACAGGAGTGTGTTTTTAGTCAGTAAAAGTCCGACACACCCTCTCGCTCCGCTCAAGAGCGGGGGTTGTCATTAGATGATTTTCCCACCTACAAAAAAAAAAACTATTCTACTGCTAAGTAAAAGCCTCCCACCATCCCTTCCATTGTTCCCAACTCTGGGAAACTTCTCGCCAAGTCCTGAGGATGACATCTAAGTCGGTCCATCATCTCCTTCGTGGTCCGCCGCAACCCCGTGCTCGATCTGTATGCGGCAAATATATCCAGCCCAGTCTCATTTAAGCTGGACAGCCTTCTGAACCATGTCGACGTCATGTAAAAATTAATTTTGAAAATTAGAACGTGATAACATCTATATATATAAAAGCGAAATACCACTCACTGATTAATCACGAAATCTCAGAAACTATAACACCTACTAATTTAAAATTTTGCAGGTAGGTTCCCTATAGGGTGTAGACATCCGCTAATACCGGATTTTCCGAAATTCACCCCCTTCTTCTTCTTTTCGATTCGATGATAAACTCGTCAAACTGTTTGGGCCCAATAGGTGGCTACATTAATAGCAGCATCGGTAGCACTCATCAAATCCTCCAAAGTGCAGGTGTATGGGCACTTGGGGCATTCTAATAATGTGGCTCATGTTTTGAACAGGAGCACCGCACCACACCGCACCGACCGCACCGCACCGCACCGTTCCCTAAGGGGATGAAACGGGGGTCCAAAGTTTGTATGGAGAAATCGACTTTCACGCGGTTGAAGCCGCTGGCGGAAGCTAGTGTTATATACAAGCTTCTGCCAGCGGCTTTGTCCGCATAAATATTAGTTATTTCGGACGAGAAGTCGAAGTCTAAGACGGATAAAAAGTAGCCTATGTTCATCCTTGGAGTTCAAGCTTGTTCCATACCAAATTTCATCAAAATGGGTTCAGTAGTTTAACCGTGAAAACGTAACAGACAGACATACAGAGTTGCTTTCACATTTATAATATTTGTACGGATGTGGATTAAAAAAAAAACTGTCAAGCAATGATTCAATCACGAAAATATTTAAGTATCTACCAAATTCATATCACATAACGAAATGTCTAAAGGACGAATTGACTCTGTCTGTAGAGAATGTCTTCTTGCATTAAGTGTACCCTAGTCGGTCATTCTTCCATACAAACGTAGCATGGCGGGTAATGCACTGTTTGACAGTGTAAAACCGAAAAAAATATGGATTTGGAAGTAATGAGCGTTGAAATTTCCTTACTTTGACACTAATTTGAGCATCTTTGGACGTAAATTGATAACTTATGGAGTATGATAATGGCAATATTGTTACCAGGAAAGCATAAGTTATTAATTCAATAAATTATTTAATCATTTTATTTATAATTATCTGTTTTCTGCAGTTTACTTATAATATCCGTACGCCTGATAGCTATAAAATTGTACGAGCTTTTTTCATTATAAATCTTCGTATATGTTATGGGAATGTATATTCATTTATGCACTAACTTATTGCTAATTATACAGATTGCATGCAGTTTAATATATCGACTAGTGCCACCTTAAGTCCGACTATATACCACTACTGTACATGAAGTTTAAATAAATAATGTAGAGATACTACACATGAAGCAATTTACTAACAATACATTGTGTAAAATACGATATTTGCTCAATTTTAATAGCGGCTAAAGTATCGAGTACTCTACTATAATGAGCTGTCCTCAATAACTGATGGTAACGAACACACACACATACATACATACATACATACGAACAAATCACACAGTATTATAGTTTATCTACCTTCCGGTATACACTCTATGACTACACCGTGGTAGAGTTGGCTGCTCGTGCCAAATATAGTACGACAGGTGAGATGTGGTGAGAATTAATTAGTACAGACGTAGAGTTAGTTAATTTTGAAGTAGAGCTTTTGGAGTTGATTGAGAGTAGAGTTTCTAAAGTGGCCAGCTCGATTTGGCCTACGCTGAAAACCAGCGCCGTAGACTCGTCGCATTTTGCGTGTGGACGCGGCAATTTGCTGAGCGTTCGGCTGTTTTGCGCGGATGTGGCATATTACAATATAAACCTACTTATAATTTGTTAGTCTTAGATTTGCGCCTTTTTCCGATAAATAAAATGTTTTTCTTTCTTTCTTGTCATCTTTGCGATTCATATACTCCATTTTGAAGTTTCAAACGTAAGCATGGGCTTTATTTTAAAGATTTAAAAAAAAACGTTTGGAACAAGTTCAGATAGATAGATAGATATATTCTTTATTGTACACCAAAAATAAAAATTACAATAGAAACTTAAAATTAATAGGGTGTCACAATGGGCGGTCTTATCGCTAAAAGCGATTTTTTACAGACAACCTTTGGATGGATTTTGTTTTTCAGGTGTTATCTCTCTTTTTTCGCATTGCCTCTTTATCGAACATTGTGTTGGATGAACCAACAAACTTATAAACCATGCTCAGGTTAACGAGAGACGGGTCGGGAAGTATTAACCTTTCGTATGCCGTAATTAGAGACACAATTAAAAAGCCATTGTGTCCCGCGTAGATCTGCGTTCCGGCCATACAACGGGTTAATAAAGTGATTTGGCAATTCATGTACCTTTCACCTACAAACAAACAAAATATTAGTTTAGATTTATGGTACATTTTCATAACCTATTGTTTTTAGGGTTTCGTACCTCAAAAGAAAAAAAACGAAACCCTTAGGATCACTCTGATGTCCGTCTGTCTGTCTGTCAAGACTCTTTATCTCAGGAAGTATCGAGTAGAAATTAAAACCATATACTCAAGTCTGCGGATCCTTGAATTGAGGCTGTGAAAAAATCAAACTCCTGAGTTAACGAAAAAAAGATAAAACTGTTTTTGTCGCAAAAAACATGTATTTCGACACTCTCAAGGGAATCAAAATTCATAGGGTACTTCCCGTTGACCTAGAATCCTGAAATTGGGCATGAAGCAAGGTCTCATGGCACAAGTATAGGAAAATATCTGAAAAGTGTAATGTTTACAGTTTTCAGTTTCAGTGGTAGTAACGTCACAAAAAAAAACTTTTTGCGATTCGGAAAAATCTTCGTAATTCAATTCGGGAATTGAATTGTTTTCATATGTAAGTTTGTACGGAACCCTCAGTACGCGAGCCTGACTCGCAATTGCCTAGTTTTTTTTTTCAATATATATTCTTTGTATAAAAACCGCAACAGTAACTACTTGAGTCATCACTCATCATTATTGACTATTGTGTATCCACAACATGTAGGTAAGTCGGTACTTTCAATTTTTATTCAATCCTGCCAGCGCCTGTCTTTACGGAAGTTAGAGGCGCGTGCGCAGGATATTCAGCGAACACTCCACGAATAACAAATGGGCTTATGTAATAAATTAATAATATTATTATCACACCACCATCATGGCAAACTGCTTTTTTAATAGGTACACAATTAACTTCTTTTTTTTTTTACTTCGGAAATCATCCAATGACTTCTCCCGCCCTAGGGCGGAGCGTGAGGGCGTGTAAGATTTTTCACGGACTAAAACCCACTCTTATGTTCCTTCTTTGCCTTGTGTTCCAGGACCCCGGGTTTCCCTTTCAAAAGCGAACTTATGGCCCCAGTAGGCTTCGACCCTGCTGGGCCCCTACGGTTTTGCTGACATCTCCTTGAGGCGCGCGTGGAACACTACGCGCCGTCAACAATTTAAGCTCGGTCCGGACGGTTGTCGGACGGCCGGACGGTGAATTAGCCAATTTTTTTTTTTTTGAGTTGGTGTGTCAATAATGGAAAATGAAACTTAGAAGAAATGGTATGGCTGACACTGGCTTGGTTACTATCCCGGATTTTAATTTTGATAAACCAAAAATTTTGTCGGTAGGTAATTAGTCGAAATTTGTCGCCAAATATCAGAATTTGTCGGTCACTGGTTCAAAAAATATAAGGGTTTATGGGTGGCCGATCCGGAGTGAGTCTCTCCTGCTTGCTCACATTTATATTTCAAAAACCAGGGCACCTAGTAAAGAGCTACAGAAGAATATAAACCTAATATTGCTTTTTGTCACTCATCTTTGCTATTACGACTCACTTTTTTATTATGATTATTTTTATTGTGTTTTTGGATACAATATTTACTGGTCTACACTGTCCTTACATAATACGAGTATTTATTAAATACTGTAATAGCTGTAATATGGAAATATTGTAAGTACAACCATTTTTTTAAAAGAGTAACCATAGAGCTTCTTGCCGATTCTTCTCCATGGGAAGCGACCAATTTGGAACCGTGCGCTGGTTTCTGACGTTTTATAAGAGCCCATGAAGGCCTATATGAAATAAAAACCATTTTGATTTGAATTCTTTATTTTTTTAGGTCGGACATGGCTGCTCTTTGAAAATGTTCAATGCTTAAATAACCGACTATTAGTAGTCGCACTTGCGAAAACCAGGGTCAACTCATTAACTCTGAGCTAGTTGCTAACAATAAGTTAAATGATAAATATTTTATACATAATAGGCCCGATTTAGTAACTAATAAACTCAGCTTTGCGCAAGCAGGCCTTCGTGGTCCACTTTTATTTATTTCAATTTCTCTAACCTCTAACTCATTTGAAGAATACTAGAGACATTTACTTTGACTCGCTAAAGTGCGAGTCGCATTCGCATCTGAGGGCTCCGTACAAACTTACCTATAGTATGTGAATAGTTCGAATGGAGTGTCGAATAATTTTCAAAATCTCAAAAAAAAAATTTTTTGTGACGTAACAACAAATTTACTTTTTTTCAGATTTATTCCTATACCTGTGTGTATAAGACCTTGCTTTATATCAAATTTCAGGATTTTGGATAACCGGAAGTACCTTATGAATTTTGATTCCCTTGAGAGTGTCGAAATATATGTTTTTTGCGACTTAAACGGTTGTATCTTTTTTTCCGTTACCTATAAGTTTGATTTTTTCATAGCTTCAAGAGACCGCAGACCTGAGTGCGTTCCCGAGATAAAGGGTCTTGACAGACAGTCGGACCACAAAGTGATCCTATAAGGGTTCCGTTTTTCTCCTTTAGAAGTACGGAACCCTAAAAACTGCGAGATTCCATAAAACCATAGAGAAACAAAATAAATTCCAATTTCGAACAACGGCCTGTTCGCGCAACGAACCGTATCGATGCGCTTTAGGCGCGGCAAAACAGATGTCAACCAACCAAATTAAAATGTCACCACTATACCTAAATTACAATAATTGGACCCGTACGTCATACATTAGCAGGGTTATCCTTACTAATATTATGAATTTGAATGTGAGTTTGTTTATTTCGCTTTCACGGCATAATGGCTGAATTAATTTGTATAAAACTTGGCACATGGTTAAACCATGTCCTGGACATAGGATAGGTACTTTGTATCCATATGCCTTACTTGATAATTTTCTACTTTTACCCGAGGGAAGTCGTCGGCAGAAGCAAGTAAACTGTATAACTGTTTTCCAACTGTGACACTGTGCTAAAATTCTCGCTTACGATTTGTTTGATTTTTATTACGGTGTTTTGGCTGTGTTCGAATTAAGTCAAGTTGGAAGCGTGAACGTTGCAAAACTTGCGGTTGACATCGATTACGTATTAATTACACGGCGTTTTTGTGTTTTATTTGGGCTGAGCATTGTCTGTGAGGCTATTGTTGCAAAATTTCACTGAACTGTGCTCAGTGTCTCCTTGTAATAGCGATATACCACTATTAAAATGAGATCAACCGCCATTTTTGAATACCTAGGTAAAATGTTTTAGCAACATCTGTTTTCGTTGGATATAACTACACACAGAGAGTTAGATTCTTATTAGCGAAAGTTAATCTGCCCTGCCCCCCTAGGCAAGTTACGATCGTTTCGTTTGCGTCCTACCCCTCGAGTAGGCCACGCCTCCGATTCCTTTGTTCTGACATCACCTCAGCGCTCAGTCACGTGGTCAGAACAAAGGAATAGGAGGCGTGGCCTACTCGAGGCGTTCGACGCAAACGAAACGATCGTAACTTGGCTAGGAGGGCTGGAGATAGACACTTTCTCTATTATTGCTCAGTTCAGTTTCGGAAACATCTTTTGCACCAACTTGTAGATCTATAATATTATATTACCCACCTATTTAATTTAATTTGACTTAATTTAATTTTTTTTTTTCTATTGCAATTAATTACTAATAATTCCTTATTTTGTATTTTATTGATTTTTATTGCCTTGTATTTATTTTTTCTTGTTACTTTTTATACAACTTGGTTCGGTTAGAAATTGCTTCAAAGGCTTCTTCTTTTTGGATGCATTTCCCCATAACTTGAAGGAATTTTCTCGTAAATGTTTGTTGGCATTCTGTGTGTAAAGGTCTTGAAGGCTGGGCACATCGTAGTATTCTGTGAGTATTTTATAAGTCTCAATAAGCCTGCCCCTTTATCTACGTAGTTCCAGTGTGATAAGGTAATTCACCCACCGAAAAAAAAAAAGTGTGATAAGGTCAAGTTCTTTAAGGCGCTCTTCGTAAGAGCTCTTCTAGATTGCGAATGGTACGGACCATTTTTGTTGCCCTTCTCTAAAAATGTTCGATTAGAGTGATGTATTTCTTAAAATATGGGTCCCGGATGACATTAGCATGCTCCAAGAGAGGTCTTATGTAGGTTTTGTATAGCTTAACAAACGTTTTAGGTGTCAAGCATCTGAATGCCTTGCGAATACAATAGAGTTTCAAATGTGCTCTACTATGTTATTAAATTGTCAAAGAATAAAAGGCCCGTTTTGACATCTGTCAAAACAAATACTTCAATACGCACAAAGAATACTCGCAATATATTCCATCATATTATTATTTATATATACTTTATGTAATTATTATTCTACGGTTTCTTTCAGTTTCGTTCCAAGTTACATTCTAGGGTATTACTCAAATGTCTAAACGGGCCTTTTATTTTTTAACAAGTTAACCTAAGTAAATTATAAAGGATGTCATCATCGAGATATAAGTACTAACGTACTAGAGAAGCTACGTCAAATAACTGAATTGTCCTATTTTCGTAATTTGAATCTTTAGTTCGCTGCAGCGCTAAAATAATAACAATTCGTCTAAACCGTAACTAATTTACCACAGCGCTAGATTTGCTGCGGAAGTGTATTTATTCTCGGCAAAAAGGTCTATGTAGGGTAAGCGCCATGTAAATCACTTACGCGTTTTCTTCGACAAAGTGCGGCGCGATCGCCGCAGTTGAACGAGACAAAGTAGGAATTTACGGTGTCTTCTCTAGTACGTTAGTACTTATATCTCGATGGATGTCATTATATTTTTTTTTCAGTATTTTTTTTTTTCAGAACTATTCCCAACGGTACAATTAAGGGGTTTGAAAAATCATATTCAGGAGTTTTAATTCGTGGGTTAATAAACTTAAAACTTGGCACAAATTCTGATCCAAATCAATAATAAAAACTGTTTATTAGTTTTTCAAAACTACCCTCAAAATATGTTTTAAAGGTTACGTAAACTTTTTCATGAAAGAAGTCTGGCAAAGTGCCAGTCGAGTATAAAACCAGTAGGAAAATCATTGAGGCCTAATTTTCAATATGAAAATTATCTAATCACGGTGCGACGGAATCACGATTGTTTTGTTAATAATATGACCTCTGTTGAATCGACAAAGGCCGACGTTTTGGCAAGTTTCAAGGGTTTTACATTCAATTGAGGAAGCATTACACCCATTGGTATTGTTAAGGTCCACTCAGATTAATTTATTGCCCAATAACCTTAATAGATATATAGCTCAACAAGCCGCAAGATTAAACGAGACAGGAGAGGACGTAGTACACATCAACCCATTTCAGGAAGAACTGTTTATGGTGTACTATTTACATTCGCAGCTTTGGACTCAGTGGAAAGGCGTGCGAAGAGGCTAATTGGGGATCCAGATTTGGTTAAGTCCAATCTACAAAGCCTCGAGCACAGGCGCAGGGTAGCCAGCCTATCGGTATTCTACAGGTTGCAGTTTGGAGAGTGTGCGCGGGAATTGCATGACTTGATTCCGTCATCTCATTTCTACCATCGGACAACCCGACGTACGGCGAGTATCCACCCTTACGTTGTTGAAACTTCAACGGTCCGGACTAAGCGTTTCGCTTCGTCGTTTATTCCGCGTACATCGAAGGACTGGAACAATTTGCCTGCTGCGGTCTTCCCGTCCAACTATAATTTAGGTGCCTTCAAGGCTAGAGCGCACTAGTTTATTAAGAGCCTATTGGCTCTTAATAAACTAGTGCGCCTCACCATCAATGATTGCATCACTGCTTACCATCAGGTGGGATCGCAGTCAAGCACTGGTTTATATCAATTAAAAAAAAAAAAAAATTCGCAGTACATAAGTAATATAATACAAGCAATATGACCGATGACCTGGTGAGGATCGCGGGAACCCGATAGGTGCGAGACTCACAAAACCGTTCATTATGGCGAGACTCGGGGGAGGTCTATGTCTAAGAGACAGTGAACGGCCATAAGGTTATGTTTTCATCATTTCAGTCAATAGATGTCCACTGCTGGACATAGACCTCTCCCAAATGTCGCCACAATTAACGGTTCTGTGCGCCTCGCATCCATCGGAATACCGCAACCTTCACCAGGTCATCGGTCCACCTTGTAGGGGGCCTTCCAACACTGCGTCTTCCGGTACGCGCTCGCCACTCCAGAACCTTTCGGCCCCAACAGCCATTTGTTCTGCGAGCAATGTGCCCTGCCAGATATCCGCAGGAGAACCAAGGTTGCCGACATAGCACGAAGAATTGCCAAACTTAAGTGGTTATGTTTTAATATTACCTAAATTATAAAGTGATGGCCCTGCCGATGTATACAATTTTCAGAATGGTAAGTAAGAAAAAAATTTTTACAAAATAAAATATTTAATTATGTTTCTTTTTCTTTTCCTACACTTTTCTAATAATTATTTTCGTTGCGGCAATCATGACAGTTAGATGGCATTTGTCTAGTTTCAGTGACTCGGCTGTTTGCTGATGGTTACCACTGTTGATTCTGTTTTTCAGAAGTCGTGCAAAATAGGAATCCTTCATGCAGATACCTACCTAAGGTTATCTGCTTTCACAAGATTTAGGCACAGTCTGCGCACGAGCATTGCGTTGTGCGTAAAAATTGATTACCACTCTGTTACCGCGGTTTACGTACGTGATAGGTTATCAAACTCACATAGCTTTCACTAGTCGCATTATTTTACTATTCCCTGTACCTTAAATATATTGTACTGTTTCTCTTACTCAACAGCTCAATGAGGGAATTTTTGACCGCTCAGATTGGCAATGATAATATAATTGATTAATAGTTTATTTACAGAGCATAAAGTAATAATGAAACATAATTTTGCTATAAACAGTTTGTTTTTAGAACTGAAAATGTACAACTACAGAGTCTTTGCTTTATCACTACTTTCTTCCCATAGATTTCACAACTTTTTATCTTCACCAATGAAATTATCACAATTATTTCCTAAATTCTTCCTTGACTTCGTAATAATATAATGAACTTTTAAAAAAAAGCACTGAATCCACACGCACATTCACGCTGTGGCTTCTGAAGATGGGTATTATCGTCTATGCAGACCAAAGAATCTCTGGATGGATAAACCAAAAGGCAGACCCGAGAAAAAGCAACATTTAAAGGAATGGAATCTTATAAGGGGACGATCTACGAAAAAATGTAAAATATAAAAAGTAAATTGAATTTGGTAAGCAATAACAACTTTACGTAAGTTTTTTCTAACCATAGAATTACCAAGCGGCCTGTACGGCTTCAAGTTCGATAACAGGGGAGGCGATTTTTTTTAAATAATATATCTAACTAGAGCTTGACTGCGTCCCCACCTGATGGTAAGCAGTGATGCAATTGTTGATGGTGAGGCGCACTGGTTTATTAGAAGCCTTTTCACTCATACGCCTAAATTATAATGGGACGGGACTTAAAAGATGGACATGAGAAAAAGCAAAGTATTTATAAAGTTGTGGAATCCTATTGGGGGACGTCCTACGAAAAGATGTAATGGATAAAAAGTAAATCGAATTTGGGAAACAATGTACGTAACGTGAAGTGGTTTCTGATCATAGAAGTCCCAAGCGGGTTTACGGTTTCAAGTTTGATACCAGGAGAAGCGAAAAATTGTTTTTTAAACACTTATTCGAAAACCCGCTCTTATCCCATCGCTTTTAGGCACGCAATAGACTGTTTTCCGCACTAGTGCAGAAAAGTGCGCGGGCTCTTCACCGCCATAATTTTATTACTTTTGTCGTATCAGACTGGGCACGCGTCGTCCCTCACGAGTCGCCCGTCAACCCCCGTTTATTAATTTCTTCGTAAATGTATTAAAAAAAGTAGTTTGATACGCAGGAATTGCATGACTTGATTCCACCATCTCATTTCTACCGTCGGACAAGCCAACGAACGGCGAGTATCCACCCTTACGTTGTTGAAACCTTTACGGTCCGGACCAAGCGTTTCGCCTCGTCGTTTATACCGCGTACATCGAGGGACTGGAATAATCTGCCTGCTGCGGTTTTCCCGTCCGATTATAATTTAGGTGTCTTCAAGGCTAGAGTGAATAGGCTCTCAATAAATTAGTGCGCCTCACCATCAACGATTGCATTACTGCTTACCCTCAGGTGGGATCGCAGGTCAAGCACTAGTTTACATCAATTAAAAAAAAAAAAAACGTTTGATACACGTATAGATTTGTCACTGCAGCCCTCGGCTCCATAACACACTCGCCTCGTGCGAATTCCGCCTCGGTCGCAATGACAAACTTTCTACACTTGTATCAAAATGTAATATACTTTGTTTTTCCAGGTGATTGACGTTTACCCTTACCTATTCAATATCTAATTACAGTTCACTGTGTGTCTGCCATGCCCTCACCCTACAGGGCAGTCTGGTGTGACGATTGTGACCAATTGTGACATACGTGTTGTTTTGTTTTTTTTTTTTTGTTTTAGACCAGTGCTTGACTGCGATCCCACCTGATGGTAAGCAGTGATGCAATCGTTGATGGTGAATCGCACTAGTTTAGTATGTTTATACCTTTTAGTTGATTATGACTCACACATTTGACTAAAAGAGATTGGATAATATTTCTAAACTAGAGATGACTCGTCTTCTTCAGGTGTAATTATTTTACCACAAAAAAGTATCTAACAATTATATATGAAGAGAATGGCTATGCAATATCTAGATTCATGCTTTGGTACACTAATTGGATCTAGCTTTTTTTTTTGAAACTACTATATCATGGTGAAAAGATGAATTATGAAATTAAGGTCTTTATTTAGCTGGAAAATCATCCAATGACTACTCACACTCTAGGGCGGTGTGAGAGGGCGTGTCAGACTTTTACTGACTAGAAGCCACTCCTATTTTCCTTCTTTACCTTGTGACCCAGGACCCTGGGGTTCCTTCGTCCATGGTCTAATTTTACTTCTGACGTGAGAGATGACTTGAAAACGATTCAATTGTATCTTTTTTGTGTTTATAATAGTCAGGACAGTGGTTTGTGGTTTGTAAGAAATAATATATTGCACATGTGCAAAGTCGCTTGTTACTTATAAATAACTGCACAATTGTGCTTACCTTTAAAAAAATGCCTCCAAAAAACATCCACACAAATCACTTATTTTTATTTCACAGACACAACACTAGATCACAACTCGAATAAAAATGTGTCGGAAGCAGCCGATCGTTTCCGAGCTTCCGTTCGGCGGCATAAGCGCGGACCGAGTGAACGGAGTGAGTGAATGGACTGAACTGAATGAGCGCATGGCGCGGGCGGCGATATGCTCCACGCGTTGCCGATATGGAACCTCCCCTTTTGAGTGTATTGGAGTTCCATGGTTGAATGGGATGTGTTCATAGAGAGGTGTTTTTTTTTTTTTTAATTCATATAAACCAGTGCTTGACTGCGATCCCACCTGATGGTAAGCAGCGATGCAATCATTGATGGTGAGGCGCACTAGTTTATTAAGAGCCTATTCACTCTAGCCTTGAAGACACCTAAATTATAGTTGGACGGGAAGACCGCAGCAGGCAAATTGTTCCAGTTCCAGTTCCAGTGTAAAATTGTATATATGGCTGTACTATGAATGTCACACCATTTTCATTCATTGAGACAAGGCATTATTAATAACTCTACAGACATGTTAATAGGCACTTTTTTAAGGTGGGAAATCATCCAGTACATACTTCACCCGCTCTGGGCGGAGCGGTTTTAGTCAGTAAAAGTCTGACCCGCCCTCCCACTGCTCCTTAGAGCGGGAGATGGCATTAGATGATTTCGCACCTTAAAAAAAAGTGCCTATTAGAATTGTCTGTAGAGTTATTTGCAGCCCATGGCCACGGTGTGCAAAGAGAAACTGAAGGAACACAAGTTGGTTTTAGTTAGTCTGCTACTCCTGGGTGGAGCGAGGCTCGAGAGCCATCCAAATTGGGTAAATTAGTAATTAGGAGCGAAAGAAAGAAAGAAGAAAGAAAAAGAGTTTATTTACGTCAAACAAAATTAACTAATAAAAAAATAAAGTAGTGCGCCTCACCATCAACGATTGCATCACTGCTTACCATCAGGTGGGATCGCAGTCAAGTACTAATTTATATCAATTAAAATAAATAAGTAAATAAACAGGAGCCTCTACGTCGACATACCATAAAATTTAATAAGAATTTCCTTGACTTTAATAAGATTTCCTTGACTTAAATTTACGAGAAAAAGGAGCAAACATATCATATGATGATATGTTTGCTCTTTCTTCTCGTAAATTCAAATATAATCTACTAACTTCTACCAGCGACTTTGTCCGCATGAATATTAGTTATTACGGACGCGAAGTCGAAGATGGATAAAAAGTAGCCTATGTTCATCCTCGGAGTTCAAGCTTCCCCCATACAAATTTCATCAAAATCAGTCTCTGCGACTCTGTCTGTCTGTCTGTAGTATGGATTAAAAACTAAATCAGTAAGTAGTAATTTTAGTTACTTTCACATCAATTATTATGTACTTATATGTATTTTTATTATATTTTTTTTTCACATTTTCCTTCTTTTATACTTACGTGTCCTTAAAGACAGCTTAAAATAATGTTTAATTATTTATATTTATTAACTATTGTAGTAGTGTAGGTTTTAGTTTTAAATCCCATGCTTTGCAATTTTTTGTTTTTGTGTATTCCCTGGAAAACGTCCTTATGGTTACACATTTAACCATATTGTTTTGTATTCTATAAATTGTAATGTGTCACTTTTTGTTTTCCCCTTAAATAAACAGAATAAAATAAATTCATTTAATGATTTGTCACCAAAAAAAATATTAAAAACTTCGCAGCTGCTACGTTTCGTAGCAACCGTAGCGCGTAGCCGTAACTATCCTTCCTCATTTTATTAAAGTTAAAAGAACAACTTTTTCTTTACATAACATTCTTAAACACACCGAATTGTACAGAACCGCTCGCTTCTCAAACGCAGTATTATACAAACGGTTGTTCATTGTACCGTGAAATGTAATAATAATATGGTCAATAGGTGCTCGACATTGCCGTGTCCCGTAACGGAGACAGCTGGCGAATTGAATTGTTCAATGTTAGCGGCAGTACTTTGGGGCTTACTGTGAAATCTTTCAATTTTGTGCTTATTTATTCTCGAACTCAGTTTATTGCAGTCTATTACTGGAGTAAACAGCCTTTTTCAACTTAAAACGATTATTTTTGGGACAGCCCATTCTAGGAATTCTTCCTGTATCGGCTGTGTTCACAAACTTACTTACACAAGAAACCCAGAATCCGGAATGCAGCCTATTGCTCAGCTACTGTGCAAAAAATGGGGGTGGAGGTAGGCCTACGACCTATTCTTAGATCTACCAAATATATAGGGTGACTGGTAATTAGTGACCGATACTTAAACACGTGATTGTAGTCATGATTACAAACAACTTTCCCAAAGAAACTTTTTTTATACTAATTTATTGTAGCGTAGCGCGCTCGTGTAAAGTACCAAAATACTAGTCTTTGGATATTAATTTACCGAAACATGTAGGTACATTGTTACGTCATCGATAACGTGGACGCGGGCGCCGCGCCGCTAACAGCTGATCGGGTGAAGGCGCGCGCGAAATTCAAAGTTTCAAACAGCTGTTTAGTTATTGTGATTGAACGAATAAGTATTAAAAAAAGTTTCTTTGGGAAAGTTGTTTGTAATCATGAGTACAATCACGTGTTTAAGTATCGGTCACTAATTACCAGTCACCCGATATACCAGATGTAAAGACTGACCTGTTGGTCTAGTGGTTAGTGGCCCTGACCTGATCCGGGACAAATGTTTGTGTTGAGCACGATCATTATTTCTGTGTCTGGGTGTAATTTATCTATAATATATGTAGGGTATGTATTTTTTAGAAATATATAAGTATGTTTATCAGTTGTCTAGTACTCTTAACACAAGCTCTGCTTAGCTTGAAACTAGACGGCGTTGTGTGATGGTTGTGGAATATAATTATATTACTATATACAAAAAATATCATAAAAATCGGTCAAGCCGTTTCGGAGCAGTTCGTTAACAAACATTGTGAGATGAGATTTTTTTTATATTAGACTAGGTATCAGCATACATGTTGTCATGTTGATGTATTATTTACGATTTAATTAGTTGTAACAAAGTGAAGAAGGCGCACAGTCACCCAAAGAGCAATGGAAAGGGCTTTGCTCGGCGTTTCCGGATTTTCGAAATTTCTTGAAGATATCCGCAGGAGAACCAAGGTCGCCGACATAGCCCGAAGAATTGCCAAACTTAAGTGGCAGTGGGCAGGGCACATTGCTCGTAGAACGTATGGTCGATGGGGCCGAAAAGTTCTAGAGTGGCGACCGCGCACCGGAAAACGCGTTGGAATTCCTCCCACAAGGTGACCTGGTGAGAGTCGGGTGGATGCAAGACGCACAGGACCGTTCGTTGTGACGACACTAGGGGGAGGCCTATGTCCAACAGTGGACGTCCTTTGGCTGAAATGATAATAATGATGAACAAAATGAAGTGCAAGGGAATCCCAAAGTCGTACTGCGTAAAAAGAGAAGAAGTAGGAACTTAAATGGGTTTTATGGGATGGGAAATTGAGATGTTATTTAAGGCCCCACCTTCTATATAGAACATCAGGCAGCATGATTACTTGATTCCTTTAAAAATTCTCGTAATAGTGCGGAAAAGCACCTTCACTGACCTTGTAAGTAAAAAACTGTTGCTGAAGTAAGTGAGAATTCGTTACGGCAGCTCGTGGCGGGGGCAGAAAAAATAAACACCGGATTCTCACTACTTGAAACTGACAACTTTTTGCCGGACAACTGTACGCTATTTTCTGTAGAAAAATTCGATTATGAAATACTCTGGCTACCGGCTTCCGGGCCGAAGTATTTGGTGATAAGAACGAGTGCAACCTATTTTTTTTGTTTGGGATTTCATCAAGTAACTTCTTTCGCTCTGGGTGGAGCGAGAAGGGTGGCAGACTTTCACTAACTAAAACACACCTGTGTTCGCGGTAACTGGTAACGGTTTGTGGAATGTTATTATTTGCTTTATTCATTATAAACACATTTAAATTACATTTTTAAATATTTTTTTAAACAAAATCATACAAAAAAAACACCCCACCGGTATCGGGAACAGTGAAACCCGGGGCCCTGGGACGAAGGCAAAGAAGGAACAGGAGTGGGTTTTTAGTCATCAAAAGTCTGACACTATCTCGCGCTCCGCCCAAGTGCAGGATTTGTCATTAGATGATTTTCCCACTTAAAAAAAAACCGGTATCGGGAACAAGGTCCAAGCTACCGGCGGTCAGGTCTCCAGAGAAAGGAACCTTCTAACAATACGAGCCATGTCTAGAAGTACCGCTATCTGAACCAAGCCCTTGATCCAGTCGCCTGGCTACGCGGCCTCCTAGGTGTTGGTCGAAGTTTTTGGCTATTAAGCCATTGCCCGACACGACTATTACTGTTAACTCTTTCGAACAATCCAAAGTTTGGCGGCTTTTTAGGGTTAAGTAGAGTCTGACCAACAACAACCAGCACCAGCACACACCAGCACGCAGCAGCAGCAGTTTATGAGATGAGTTAACATTGTTATTTTATTCTGTTGTTAGTTCTGTGCGACTCTCAAATAAATGTTATTCTTTCTTCCTTTTTTTCAAACGAGTGATAGAGTAGTTTACTTAATTGAGTACTTTGAATTAAGAGGATGCAACCCGACATACATTTTCACGGTTTTTCATACAACCGCTCTTCATCATTATCATCATCATCATTTCAGCCGAAAGACGTCCACTGCTGGACATAGGCCTCCCCCAAGCGTCGCCACAGCGAACGGTCCTGTGCGTCTCGCATCCATCGGACTCCCGCAACCGTTACCAAGTCATCGGTCCACCTTGTAGGAGGCCTTCCAACGCTACGTCTTCCGGTACGTGGTCGCCATTCCAGAACCTTTCGGCCCCAACGGCCATCTGTTCTGCGAGCAATGTGCCCTGCCCATTGCCACTTTAGTTTGGCGATTCTTCGCAACCGCTCTTACGTGATTATTATGTTACACATCTTTCTTTAAATATTTTGGATACAGCTATCTTGTAGATATTATCTAGGCTTCTAGAGAAATCAAAACCTAAATTTGTGTAAAACCAATCTAATAAAGACTTCTGAAAATCTGCTATTTTACGTGAACTTTGGCCCTCCATAAAGTACTCATATATTAAAAATTTAAAAAAATACATCAATAGAAGCCTTGCACATTTAACCGAGATTCTGAATGACGACAATTTTACTGAAAAACTTTTAAGGATTAAAAAAAACACGTATTTCCTGGAACAAGTTTTGTGAAATATTCGAGTAAATCACGGAATTATCGAATGCCAACAGAGTTTTCAGGCGTTATCTCTCTTTTTTTGCATTGCTTCTTCATCAAATATCACGTTGGATTGCGTTAGATGAAGCAACAAGTTTTTAAACCATGCACGATGTTGACGATAGGCGAGTGGAAAAGGACCCTCTTAAGAACCTGTTAAACCTCTATTTAATTGCCAAACTGACAGGAATTTTCAGGCAATAGTAGAATTTGACAAACTTTTATATCAAATTCATCATTCAGATTACTGGGAATGACGTTGCGGGAATGTTACCGTGGCCCTGGAATACAAAAGGTGAAAGAAAACAGGTGGATTTTAGTCAAGAAAAGCCTGAAACTCCTGTTCGTTTCCAGACCGGGATGGAATTTTTTTGATGATTTCCCATCAGAAACAAAAATGAGATCTGGGAATAGATTCACTGTATTTAGTTTATGATCTTGTCATCTTATCTGTCTGTCTGTAGTATTGTGAGATGAGTGTATAGCTAGAACTACATTAGACCGACGCACACGTGTAACACTCTTGCCCCCATAGCCAAGTTACAACCGTTTCGTTTCTCTTTTCGTTAATCGCCTCGAGTCGGCCACGCCTCCTATTCCTTTGTTCTGGCCACGTGACTGAGCGTTGAGATGACGTCAGAATAAAGGAATCGGAGGCGTGGCCTATTCGAGGCGATCGACGAAAAGAGAATCGAAACGAAACGGTTGTAACTTTGCTAGGGGGCTAATTTGTACGTAGAACGACGTCGCGTGGTGTGGATCAAGTGTAGCTCTACAAGTATAAAATTATAATTATATATATAATTATAGTTTCCATTTAAAATGTATGGAGACCGACGCGCCCAGATCGGCGTGTGTGGCACACGTGTGCGCAGTGTAGTTCAAGCTTTAGACTGCCATGTTATTTCATTGTTATTTTGTTCATATTTGATGTCAATAATTCGCTTTGACAAATTTTAATGTAAAATTTGGTCTTTGGTCATGTTATATTAAAATAAGTAAATTAATGCAAAATGACTAAAAATCTCATCGTCAACAGTTAGATACTCGTAGGTAGGTCTTATGAAATTAACTGACATAAATGCTGTGCAAAATTGTGTAAACTCATTGTTCATTTTCCGAATATTTATTATCGTATATTTTTTCCTGTTCTCTGTAATTCTTGTCACGGATGGGTGCAGTCGATTAATCTTATGAAATTTTATGCTTGATTAATTTAGATTTATTTAACTAATGATAACATTTAAAGTTAAATCTATAGTTTACCAACGTTTTGTAAGCTATTGCTAAAGAAATATGTACTGTATGTTACGTAATAGAAATGGCTTTTATGAGCAATTAAGTTCGTGCATGATGTTGCGATGTAATGTTAATTATTTTACAATTTTTAACGCTAAACGCTTTTCACTTTCAAGGTCACCCACGAAGCCTGCCGTGATGTAAGTGTTTTGCGCGTAGGTACTCACTTCTAACAGGTTTCCTATCAATCTTCTATAATGTATACCAATTAATAGCTGTTCGTTAGTTTCGCTAAAACTCGAGAACGGCTGGACTGATTTGGCTAATTTTGGTTTGTGATAGTCCAGGGAAGGTTTAAACGGTGAGAAAATATGTAAAAACTTACGAAAAAAAAAAAATTCGAATACAACGCCATCTCTAATTAAAAGTCATTTTAAAATGAATTATGCTTTTATGGTAATACCGGTAGATGGCGTTATTGACAGTTTAGCTAACACAACATTCATTGACTATCGAAGTTCGCCGGGTCAGCTAGTAAGTAATAAAATCCTCAAAATATATTTATGTCCTCAAAAGTCCTCGTTTACCATCAACCAGTTCTAGGTTCTTTACGATTTGCGACTCTGCAGGTGCAATAATGCGATACGCATGCGATGGTGATGGATGCGAGACGCACAGGACCGGTCATTGTGGCGACATTTGGGGGAGGCCTATGTCCAACAGTGGACGTCTTTCGGCTGAAATGATGATGATGATGATGAGGTGCAATAAAAAATTAGATTAGGAACCTATTATTTTTGCGTTGTTGTTGCCCCCACATGCACACTAGGAATAACTCCTGCATCGTGGGTTTTTTTTTTTGTAGGTGGGAATATCGTTCAATGACATTCCCCGCTATTGGACGGTGCGGGAGGGCGAGTCAGACTTTTACCACAGTATAGATATGGAACAGTACGGAAACTACGTACAAATGTTCGAAACGGCACACTCACACAAACATACGCATCGACGAGACTCCTAAGCGTTTCTCGCGGTGCTGTCGGTAGCAAGAAACGCATAGGAGTCTCGTCGATGCGTATGTTGGTGTGAGTGTACAGTTTCGAACATTTGTACGTAGTTTCCGTACTGTTCCATATCTATACTTTCTGCGCTTTTACTGACTAAAAACCTACTCCTGTTCCTTCCTTGCTTTTCATACCAGGGCCGAGTATTGTGGGTGCGTTCACAAACGTGTAAAATTACATACAGACGACACCCAGAGGCGGAACTGAAAATAATATCTGTAGGTCATACACATTTTCGTTCCATGCGGGGATCGAACCCGCGACCCCCAGCGCTGCACCCAATCGCTCGACCACTGCGTCAGCCGTGCCGTCAAATCTTTGCCACTCTGCAGGTTACTACAGCGTCTCGGACAAGTCATAAAAACGTATTCTGGTGCCGCTACAGATAGAGTCTAATTTAGACAGCTTAGGACTAGCTCATCATCATCTAAACTGAACTAAAACTAAGAAACTTCGGGTTTGCTAGTAATACCTACTATACCCTATTCAAGGAGCCGTGAGACAAAAGGTAAACAAACCATATTTATAATACTACTAAATTATAGACCACAGAAACTGCAATCATTTTACATTAAAATGTGACGTTTTGTCATCGGTCGGGTTATAATCCGCGATGTTTTTCACTATCGATCAACTTGTTGATAGTGAAAAATGTGATACAAGAGTGCCGCTTTCAGATATTTTCGTTCAATTCTTGTTCTTCGCCAAATAAAAAGCGAGCAAAAAAAAAACGCCAATGCAATCAACAGAAACGGAGACTGTTATTATATTGTATGTTATATATTATGTTATATATATTATATTATATTGTTTGTCATTATACTATATTCATACACGTCGAAAAAACTTGGCCGAAGGTACCTACATTGTTTTCTTTGTTTACATTTCGTTTCAAGCCCAGATGAATATAGTATAGTTAGAGTTGCCAACCATACTCTAATACAAAGTATCTATGGTAGATAGGTACTCCAATTTGCAGAGAACTACCTACTTTATAATCTACGATAACACTACGTAGGTACGCTGAAATAAACTACTTATTTTGACTATTGACTAAAATATTTCTGCCATTTCAGTGTTTTATTGAAATATTTTTGGTCTTCTATACCCTGTTCAGGGAGCCGTGAGACAAAATGTAAACAAACCATATATAATACTACTAAATTATAGACCACAGATACTGCAAACTTTTTACTTTAAAATGTGACGTTTTATAATCGGGTGCTATAATCCGCCATCTTTTTCACTATAGATACGAGGGCCGCTTTCACATATTTTCGTTGAATTCTTGTAATTTCGTTGTTACTTTTGTTGTTTTAATTAAGTTTCTTGTTTTGTTAAGTTTAAAGTTACTGGTTGATCGGTTTGTTTTTGTTATGTTGTCGTTTACGTGCTTACAAAAACCCGTCGAAGCAACTTGGCGGAAGGTACCTAAATTGTTTTCTTTGTTTACATATTGTCTCAAGCCCAGATGAATACGATATAGATCATAAGTTGCATAGTAGCGGTTAAAGAAAACTATTGCTTCATTGAAACTTTTCAGTAATCGCATAGTTAGGTATTTTGCAACAACGAAATGTATGATTTGCAAAAAGTAAACAATTACCAACTGACGTAAGGGTATGAAAACGTATATATAGAAAGGTTACTCATTTTTCTTAGAACTCAAAAAGCAACTGAAGGAACATAGGTCAGGTTTTAGTCAGTAAAAGTTTCACATGCCCACCACTTTAGACCAGGAGAAATTATTTAATGATATCCCACCTAAAAAAAGGGGCACTTTTTTGCTAGGAATGTATTCTATTTATTTAAAAAAAAGGTGGCAACTCTACTACTAGTTCAAATCCAGCAACCCTATCCCGTCACATATTTTCACTACCACTAAGGGCCGGCGCACACTTGAGACTTTACTTAGACAGAATTGTCTACGACGTCGCAGACATGTCTGCGACAAGACTGTTTTGAGACGTCTAGTGTTGCCAACAGTTACACTAACTTATCACTAGAGTCAACTTTTAAAACCACCAGAAAACCACTAACAAAAAATTATCCTACACAAAATCGTAAAATTTCTCACTAAAAATATGTGTGTTGTACGAAATAAAGTAAGTAGGCATATAGGTAGGTATATTATTAAAGGAAACTAATAGTTTCCTTTAATAGTATGTGATAAAAATTAACAATCAGTTGATCAAAATACCATTTGTGGATAAATTAACATTAGTAGGTAATTCAACATACAAATTATCCAATAACAGCTATGTATTAATTCGTCTTCAGATTATTTCTGTTTGCACCATCATCGTCGGTATCAGATTGATAATTATGGATTCTATGGTGCTTATTTATACCCGAGTGATCGCATTTTTAGTAAGAAATTGAATTTTACTAGAGCACTAGAAAAATCCACTAGCCACTAAAACCAATATTTCGCAATTAAATGGGGGGTTAAAACCACCAGTTTTGGTGGAAAATCCACTAAGTTGGCAACACTGGCCGTACGCCGCTAGGCAAGACTGTTTTGTCTTGATAGTGTGCGCCGTGACATAGACAAAACTGTCTTGTCGCAGACGTCGTAGATAAATCTGCGACGTCGTAGACAATTCTGTCTAAGACAGTCTTGTCTCAGGTGTGCGCAGGCCCTTACAACGAGTCAGTACTGCCTACCCTATTCCTAACGGTCCCAAACGTGACTGACTCGATATTTGGGTTTCGAAAACGCAAAATAAATAAAAACCGCGAACGTCGCGTCGCGTCGGTTACGGTTGGCGCGCAACATCGGACCTTTTGTTGGACGCATGGGTAGTCGCGGACTGCTGGGTATGACGAAATTAACGCGAGACCTGATGTTATCTCAGTTTTGAAATGCTTAATTGAATAAATTATAACAAATAAGTGTTACTGAAGGTCGTTAACCCAGTAAACAATGATTAATTGGGCAATATTCTTATTGAACTGATTTCGCTATCTTTTCACATTACAAAAATTGTCATTGTCTTTAATTTTATATCTGACTTGAAACTAATAAAACATTAAAACCACATAAAATGGATGAATAAATTTTACAGCGCCATCTATCTTTATGATTGCAAACTATTGGCACCTATAATGGCGATCGTGTTTCGATATAGCTTCTACAGATGGCGTTGTCACGCAAAATTCAGTTTCCCGCGCTTTTCTTCTTTATGGCGCGTGCTGCTATTGTGGTAAGAGAATAGACTATCGAATGCAGCTAGGACAAATTACTAATTTCCGTAGTGCATGTGAATTTTCCTTACAGCAGAAAATAAGGAAATGATAAAGTTTCACATTGTGCGTTAGCTTTTAAAATTAAGGGTTATATAATGGTTATATATTACCTACTTAGGTATAAGTTTATGACGAAGAGTAGATACCTACCTAAGATACAGAGTTATTTTGTACACGCAACATATTTTTGCGAGTTACCAAGGTAACTCGCAGGTAAGGTCAAATGTCATCAATTGTCGTCAACAATAGCTGCAAAAGCCTGCCACTTACGTCATTAATTAATCATTAAAACTATAATTTGCGATGTTTTGTGCCTTTACTATTCTGTTACAAGGTTCAAAGTAAATAGCAGTACCTAAACATTTAGAAACAACATAACACAATACGTAAAAAACACGTGTACGCTAATAGGTATACTTACGATAAGAGGTTATAAATTATTCCACCGAAGATGCAATGAGATATATGATTATGTTAATATGAGAATGTGCGGCGACCATTATCATCGTATACTATCAGATGAGATCGTGATTAAACGAGAGCCAACCTATGCTTAAAAAAAACAAAATCCTGTCTTTCATGTCATCCCTCAAGCGTCACCATCATTTTGCTTTTCATTTTCGAGGGGGTTTGCCATAATCGCCACGCTTGGGAAGCGGGTTGGCGATCGTAGTGTTGTTGTTGCAATGCACAGAGATTGCTGCTGCCCATTCTCGGGTGTGTGCCTTAGTCGCCTCTTACGACCTCCACGAGAAGAAAGAATGGGTTTTTATTTTTTTTTATTTTTCGGGTGGGAAAATCATCTAATGACATCCCACTTGGGCGGAGCGGGAGATAGTGTCAGAAAGGAAAGGGAAAGGATGGGTGTTGTGCAGTTGGGTAAAACTAAATGGTACTTACTTCGGCCATGTCATCCCATTGGCGACGAGGTAGCACACTCCAGACACGATTCCAGCCAGCAGACCGAGGCTGACCCCAGCTGACAATGATAGTGTGTCCGGCATTCTGTCTCTTTCTAACCTTCACTGATCACTATTTGCTGTCACTTTAGCTCTTGTTGCGATCAACACTTTGAATTAAACCCTGCCATTTTTGTGATGCTGCTGGAGTACCTGTAAATAGATAGTATTTGTTACTTTAATTCATAAATAAGAAAACAAAACAAAATAAGAAGTTGCAAAAGTAGAGAAAACAACGCCAGAAATGGATATTGTTACACAGGAAAAACTCGGTAGTAATGTGAGGCCGAAAGTTCTGAAGTGGCGATCGCGTACCGGAAGATGCAGCGTTGGTAGCCCTCCCACAATGTAAACCGATAACCTGGCGAGGGTCGCGAGAAACCGATGGATGCGAGACGTATAGTACCCGGTCGTTGTGGTGATAGGAGGAGGTCTAGTCCAGCAGGACACAGGAGAAATAAAGTCAAATTATCACATTATGGACACAATTGAAGAAGGGTAACGCGAGACGGAACCCAGAGAAAAAATTTAGGAGGAGGCGTATACAAAGAGACACATTGAACTACATTATAATTATGAAACCCAAATATCACATTCAAAATCTAATACCTAACTATAATAATTATAGTTAGGTATTATTGTCACACAGTTAATAAACGGCATATTAACTGATATTAACGGCTAAAAGGGATTATTAATTCATTTATTTTTTAGTCTTTTCAAAAAGAAAACAAAAATAATTTCACACTAGCTGACCCGGCGAATTTCGTACCGCCTAACAGTCAATAAACATTATATCAACAAACATATAACAGTATATCGATATAGTCAATCGATTGTGATGAAACAAAGCCTAAGTTATATATCAAGTTACACACAATTTAATATATAAAAGTTATCTACATCGATTTCACACATTTTACGTGATGCGCGCACAAATAAAAACTTCTACAGATTTATTATATGTATAAATAAGCCTATATGGGCACTTATAAAATTAGTCCAATTAGTCGTTCACTGTGGAGAAGAACCGGCTAAAAACTGAATGACATATCTTTTAAAAAAATGACTGGTTTTACAATATTTTCATATTACAATATTAATATGTATGGAAGAACTGTGTAGACCAGTTAACATTGTAACCAAATGCACAATGACAATAATAAAAATAAATAATTTCAGTGATCTGATTACGATTGCTGGTCGAACTTCATCAGAGATCGTGCAAGTTAGAGAGGTTTCAAAGAAGAAAGGCAAGTAAAGCCTCAGCTCTCAGAGGGCACATAAACCAGGCTAGGTTTATTTGCGCTGATTTACACACATACAAAATAAACACTAAAAGTAATAAACACACCATCACTCAGCATCATACTGTGCACGATATTTGCCATCTACTTATCTTGCCACACGTATCGTAAGAGCAAAGACTTCTTTTGTCATTGAAATAATATGGTTTTGTGGAAGCTTATGTAGCGACATCTATGGCGTCACATAAGAACTAATCCTGCATCGCGCAATCAAAGTTCTCCGCACGATTAGAACATAGAACAGCCCGAAACAGAACAGAACACACAGCCCTAAACAACAACAACAACAACAGCAACAGTCCAACAGTCCTAAATGGTTTAATTTAGGTCTATCCATACCATTATTCTAAATGTAAAAGTAACTCTGTCTTTTACGATTTCACGGTTATAGGTACTACTAAACAGATTTTAATTAAATTTGATACGGAATAAGCTTGAACCCCAAGGAAAGTCATAGGTAGGCTATTTTTATCTGGCTCCAAGTTTTTTTTTAATGATATAAACTAGTGCTTGACTGCGAGCCCACCAGATGGTAACAGTGATACAATCGTTAATGATGAAGAATACTATAGTTTATCAATAGCCTATTTACCCTAGCCTTGAAGGCATTTAAATTATAAACGGACGGGAAGCCCGCAGCAGGTAAATTGTTGAGTTCGACTTCATATCCGCTGTAACCGACATTCACGTATGAAGTCGTGGGTAAAAGCTTGTAACTATATATAGTATACTGTAGGCTGCTAAAACTTTATAATAGAACCAACCTTCTCTAGGAAGTCATTTATTTCCTTCAACTCATTCCATGGTCAGACCTTTAAAGGGTCGGCATTCCTAACAAATAGTTCGTCATGATGATTATTTTATTCAAAGGGTCGCTTCCACAAAATTCTCGCGACTCCTAAATGTAGGAATGCGTGTGGTAAACGTTTCTGGCGCTCAAAGAATTCACACAAGCATTGCCTGAACAGGTTATTTCAATTTGTGGATCTTTCTTTGTTATTAGAATAAAATTTTGATTTTGAGTTGAATTCTAATTTAGCACTAGGATTCAAAATTAAATTAAGATGCAAGCCCTAATGAGCCTTAAAACAACGCGTGCAAGCACAACACACAAAATAGGTCAATGCCAAAGAAAGTCTCACCAGTACTCAACGTCAATCATCTTCCTTACATTCACAGAGAAAACTTGTCAGAAAACAAAGCAGCAGACAATGACACTAATAATGTCAAAAGCACAGATCTAGAAACACACAACAATTATAACAGCACTAATGCACTTATCATTGCTCTCACAACCCGGTAACCCTGCAAAATAGGTCTCAACCAACATAACGAAACGAACAATACTAACGAACTGCATTAAACCACTGTTAGTCAACCCAATAAGATCAGACTAAGCTTCACACACTATCTGATGGAAGCTAGTGATGTGGCAACAATAAAGTTCCCATCGTAACAACGGGATGGCACAATGGAAGTCAAAAGTCATGGGAGCTTCCCAACACTAGTGCAGTGTGCGCGGGAACACTTTCTGGAAACTGCGAGAGTAACAAAAGTGTTAATTGGTGACAATGACGAGGTTGTTGTGATATGTGGGCTGCTATATTTGCTTTCTAGAGGCCTAACATGAGCTCTTAACGCGATCCATTTTACGACCTGAACTGAACTGTTAAAGGGATGGAGCTATATAGGGTGTATAGCTCCATCCCTTTTTCTCGCTCGCACGCTTGACACTTTAACACATCATGGTAAGGACCTTGATTTGTTTCTTTTAAATTGTAGCATTTGGGTCATTTGCTAAGTTATTCTTCATCCTAGCTCAAATATAGGACAGTTATACAGTAAAAAGTAGGCCTTTTAAGTTGATATAATAACTCTAGATGTTGTAAAAACAGCTAGTATAAACTATTTTACGTCCGTTACGTCACAACCACAGGTTCAGTTGAAAACCAGCGTCAGGCACTAGTTGTCTGGCATCATGCTAAACTGGACCAACTTTGGTACATCCGTGAGGCACACAACTATATTTTTTGCTTCTTTTTATTTTTGTTTCGAGTTACCTAAATATTGTGTTTAGTGTGGTATTGTAGTTAGTGTTTGTGCCTTGTGCTGTACAACATAAACTCTTTTTCTTTCTTGCTTTCTTTTTTCTTTCTTTCTTTCTTTAGTGCTCAGCCTGATTTGAATCTGAATTCATATTATTAAAAGGCTAGCTTCTGCCAGTGGTTACGTGAAAGTAGAAAATATACCTAAAGCTGGAAAATGTAAAAAAAATAATAATGTAATGTAATGTAATGTATGTGTATGTGGTGTGTGTGTGCTGTATGTTATTTAGTATTAAAGAAGTACCTAATCTACTGGTGAAAGAATTTTGAAAATTGGTGCTGTAGTTTTTGAGTTTCTTCATTAAAACTTAAATATAAAAATGTTCTCTTTGTAATATTAATAATAAACATAAATAATGTATAAGCCTAGATAAAATTGTTTGGTTGTTTGTAGGAATTAATTCTAAAACAAGTGTTTCCGATACCGGATGAGTACCATCCGGTATCGGAAACACTTGTTGACAAACTATAACAGTAACACTCAGTTAACCGTATTTTTCTGGAATGTTTTAAAAAATAGTAATGACTTTCTTAGTGCTCGATTACGTCACAATAAGAAGCCTTGTGGAAAATTTCACAATCCTGCTCCCGGTAGTTTCAGCTGTGCGTTGATATGTCAGTCAGTCAGTTTCTCCTTTTATATACACCCCTATTTTTTAAATAGTACAAAAAAATGGGGCACTATTTTTACCCGTTACTGATCATATTTTTGTAGTCAAAAGTAAAGAAAATACAAAATCTCAAAATTGTCCACGAAAATTCGTCATAATTGGTAAATTCATAATCGAATCAATCATTCATAACAATTGCTAGGTACTAGAAAATACTACGTGCAGTGTTTTTCCATTTTGATCGTCATTTATTCATTTATAATCTGAAAGCCTGTACAATCCATACTAATATTATAAATGCGAAAGTAACTCTGTCTGTCTGTCTGTCTGTCTGTCTGTCTGTCTGTCTGTCTGTCTGTCTGTCTGTCTGTCTGTCTGTTACGCTTTCACGCTTATACCGCTGAACCGATTTTGATGAAATTTGGTACAAAGATAGAATAGAGCTTGAGAAAGGACATAGGCTATAAATTATCACGCTATTTGCTGTGGGGGGTGACCAATAATCCAAAATGTCGGTATTAAATGAAATTTTGCAGCGAGTTCGATTCTCAGCTACAGTTAAAAATTTTGTCATTATTTTATCTTATTTTTTTTGTAATAAAATAATTTTTACCATTTTTTCAAAATAAAATTAACATTTCTATTCGATATCTTCTAAATATTTTGTAAAAACTAATCAAAACACATAATAAAATCACAGCGGCGAGTAAAATCACGTACTATTTTGTTACATTATTCTATTTAGCTGCAAATTTAACTTCTGAAAGGAAAATCATCACGCTATCATCGATAAGGAGCCAACCAGTCTATTATAACGTTTATATAAGAACGTCTATTTTAAAACATAATCATCGGAGACCTCAGCACAGTTGTTTCGTATCTGGACTTGCGTGTAATATTAAGATGGTTCGAGCCCCATAATATGGCTCAATATAAGAATTTTTTTTTCACCGTAAATAAGATGTTTTTTTATATATTTTTGCATGCTTACATTTTTTTTTATATCACACACAATATATCTGTAGAAGTTTTTAGTTGTGTGCGTATCACGCAAAATGTTAATAATATAAAATGTAGATAACTTTTAAATTGTGTGTCACTTAAAATATTACTTGGGCTTTGTTTCATCGCAATCGGTTGACTATATCGAAAGATATATGTATAAATTTAAAGTTTTCAAGAAGTAAAATGTAACACCACACGCAATTCAGATACTCGCAATGCCATCTAAAGACTCAAAGTAGAAACAATGATGACAATGGCATTTGAAATGGGTACACTACATAAATACGAAAAACTTTATTCCGACAGTCACAAATACGAATTTCAAAATACCGATTTTCATAATTCCGAATGGTTCAAAATTCCGAATATAACAACTACGACTTATCATTACTCCTATTTTTATAATTCCTAAATTTCAATTTTCCTAACTTTTATAATTACTATTCTCAAAATACCGAGTTTCAATAGATCGAATAACGAAAAGTCCGACTTAATGATAATTCGAAACATCAAAAATACGAATTCCGATTATTAAAATACCGATTAATAAAATTCCGAAATAAAAACGCCTCATAAAACTGTATAGCAAGACAAATAAACACATAAATGCTCGTCAGAGGTCGTAGTATGAGGGGGTAGAATTAAAAAACTAATGACAGGTGCGTTTTCCAGCATGCAGGGGATTTATTGCAGCATGCAAGCAGGCATGCAGCGTGCAAGCAGACATGCAGCATGCAAGCAAGCATGCGACATGCAAGCAGGCATGCAACATGCAAGCAAGCATGCAACATGCAAGCAAGCATGCAACATGCAAGCAGGCATGCAGCATGAAAGCAGGCATGCAGCATGCAAGCAGGCATGCAAAATGCAGCAAGCATTGTTTCTGTCACGGCTCCGGCGCTGCGGGGTTTGGGCGGCCCCACGCGAGCTTATCGTCGCAGATGGTTTTAACGCTCACCACCGCAGCTTCGGCTTGCTGGCCGGCTTTGCCGGCCAGCCTCAGCCGCGGCTGAGGGCCTTCAAACCACCTGCTCCTCAGCTCGCGGGCCGCCCTACCCCTCCGCGCCTACGCGGGTTTAAATTACACTCTAGGGGTAGGGCAAACAAGACTGCGTGAAGTCGGTTTTGCAGCGATTCGTTTCTGACACTAAATTTTGTAGCACAACATGTTGACTTTTAGTTTATTTGAAGTATTGAAAATCGGAATATCGTTTTTCGGACCGAGAACCCTTCGAGCATTTGATTCTTCGAACGTATGAAAATCGGAAAACTAACAAATCGCATTTACGACTTTCGGTAAAATAAATTTCGTGATTTTTAATAATAGACATTATAATTTTTAGGTATTATGAAATTCGGACTTTTGAAAATCGGAACATCGAAATTCGGAATATAATATTTCGGAGTATTTGGGTGTTCCCATTTGAAATTCATATTAAATTTGATAGATAGATGGCATTGTGTAATTTATGTAATTTTCTGAGTGGCGGAAGAATGACCCGCCCACGTTTGCAGACCATTCTATTTTTTTTCCCCCGTGTTTGTAACAAGCTAATTGACCTATATGTATTTAATTATTGACTTTAAAATAACACGGCCAAATTTTTGGAAGGGGTTACATGGTACCTTGCGTTGGAAGGCCCCCAGGTGGACGTTACCAATAACCTGGTGAGGGTCGCGGGAATCCGATGGATGCGAGACTCACAGGACCGGTCATTATGGCGACACTTACGGAGGCCTATGTCCAAAAGTGGACGTTTTTCGGCTGAAATGATAATGATGACGATGGCACCTTTTTATTCTTTTTTTAAGGGTGGAAATGATCCAGTGATTTCTCCCGCTCTGGTTGGGGCGGGAGGGCGTGTCAATCTTTTACTGACTGAAACCACACCTCTGTCCTTCAGTTGCCCTTTGCGACATCTCTTTGAGGAGCGCGTGGATCACTACGCGCTGTTGACGACTGGGCTTGGTCCGGTCAACTACCGGACGGCCGGACGGCTAGCTACCCATTGCTCGACGTCTGCAAGCCCGCGTCTACCGTGGCTGGTAGTCGGGGTCGGAATCTCGGCTCGGCGTGGAGCGGCCTCCTCCTTCGCTAGCATTACGGCTTTGCAGAAGGAGGCAACCTCCGGCTATTTCTCCTCGCTTTGGACCATAGCCCGAACCAGGGCCCGGCGCGAGAGGCCACTGACGCCGATTGCCTCTACGAGGACACAGCGGTGCTCCGCTCTTGCGGGGCACACCTTCAATGTATGCTTCAGTGTCCTCCGGGATGATGGCACCTTGCGGCCTAATAATAGCGTGTTTTATTATTTGCAGTCACTGCTTCATATAAAACGAGGTCGAATGTGTTTTTCTGATCACAGTTCGACAACGTATGATGTATCTCAGATTCCTTGCAGCCTTACGTCGACATCTGGACATTGCCTCCTTGCAGTGAGTGGTGACCAACACTGGATTATGGTATTGGATTATGGTATTGGTACTGGTATTTCGAACGGTTTCTGTTCCGGATTCGGTTGGAATTACCCTGATATTACCATTTTGCGAATTGCCCGAAGCTCCCGGTGTAGCATGCGGTGGAGGTCTATCCAGCTTGGGTAAACCGCCGTGTCCTCATAGAGGCAATCAGCGTCAGTAATTTCTTGGTTTGGTCATCAATATGCGAGTTCGATTGGACGGGGATACACGCATTCAAGATTACGCCGAAATTAATTCAAAAATTGGAGACTCTTTATAGGGTAGTTCCCACTATGGAAAAAACATTTGTCTGATATACGGGGACGTCAGTTAAATACACACCAAAAATCCTAGGTAAATGAACCACCACGCCCAAAAGGATCAAGCTGCAACAATCAATGCAAGTATGCTCTCGAAAATTCTTCATAAGTACTGTTGTGGAGGAAGATAGTTGATGATGATGGTAGTTTTTGGATTCACTTAAGGCTTTGCACTATTAGTGCACGTTATCCAGCTGAAGGTCGGTGTCCCGATTATGCTCCTTCGTTTACCTCTACTAAAGCTGTCTAACTGCTTAAACTCTTCAGTGAAATATTATTGAGGCGAAATGTATTACACGAGGTAACTCTTTCAAACAATCTCGCAGCCCCAGCAGACATCGGTCCTAGAGGGCCCTATAAGTACATTTGCTGAAGGAGGCTACTGGTTGTCATTTTCTCCACCAATCGCCTCCATGAGGACACGGCGGCGCTCCGACCAAGCGGGAACGACTTCCACCGTATTCTCCGGGCGATCCGCACAATGGTGAGATCCGAGTGTTTCGTCCTGCACAAAGAGAGGATGCCGTGACGCCTCTGTAGTGACACCTCAAAGACAGGCATTACCGCTGCGATTGTGGCGTGCTCACTGTGGCGAGGGATTAAAATCATACAATATTGTTTTATCAGAACATAAACCAGAAACATACATAAACTAATGCCTTTTCCCTATGGGGTAGGCAGAAATGCCAACTGCTACGACCCATACATACATCTTTCAATTCATTGACGTTCATACACCTGGATTTGGACGTTTACATAACATATTGCGGACGAAGTCGCGGGCAACAGCTAGTATTTCCATAAATTGAGTGACATATTGGGATATAAACAAACTTTGCTGTTTATGAATATTATTTATTGAGACTTTACTTAAATAATAACAAGACCTTTTCTAATAAGCCCTTTATGTATCTAAACTAATTAAAATTTTGTGGTGTATTTAAATTATTTGCTATACAGCACATTTTTATCGTATAATATATTTTATAAATTTTACGCCATCGAGTCACGGGCATAAAACAGCCAGCAATTGATAAAAGCGTTTCATCTAATGATGATTCTAGATTGATATCAGGTGAATACCGTTGATCGTCTACAGCTGCACATACAGCGTATAAGCAACCGTTATTGATGTTTGTAATCATATTGTTATCTACTTTTCCATCGTAATTTTCCTTATAAAATTTTGTGCCACTAGCATTAATTGATATAGCAATCAGAATAATATTTGAACACGTGACTTGAGGCTTAGGAATTATTTATCTAAACACTTGAAAATACTTAAAGACCTATTTGTTTAGGTAATTGAAAACTGCCTACGTGCTTATAAATTGTAGGATTTGCGTAAGTAACGATGATGATGATGAAACACTTTTTATTAGTTCTTGTGGCAATATATCTGTCGTGGGCAGATCTTAGAATTAATCACACAACATCTGATGATATATCAATCCTCGTTTGGCCATATCATTGATGTAGGATTTCTATGATAATAAAAGGTCTGAAGAAAGTAGGCCAAACGAGGATTGACATAATATCATCAAACTTTAACGTTTAAAACGATCTGGCCAGTTTTGGTGAGCCTCAATGCTGGCCTGCCACCATGGGATCTAGAGGCAACAGTCCTTGCACACATGCACGATTTGCGCGTGGAGATGCAACGCCGAGGCGAAACTCAGCTGCCACGACAAGTCGCGGCATGGCGCACAGAGTTCCGGCGGGATCTCATGGTGGAATGGCAACCGTGGACTACACAGCGTCCTCACCTTCCACATGATGCAGGTTCTGACCGGACATGGTCAGTTCGGGAGGTTCCTGCACTGAATTCGTGCGGAAGAATCGCCCGGATGTCACTACTATGTGAACCGCCCGGAGGACACGGTGGAGCATATGGTAGAGGTGTGCCCCGCTTGGGCAGAGCACCGCCGTGCCCTCGTGGCGGCGATCGGCGGCAGTGATCTCTCGCGGCGGGCCTTGGTACAGGCCATGGTCCGGAGCGAGGAGGAGTGGCAGGCGGTCGCCTTCTTCTGCGAAGCAGTAATGCTAGCAAAGGAGGCGGCCGCTCGCGCACGTGTGACTGAACGGCCCTCACGCTCCAGCTGCCGGGATCCTAATCCCGATTTCCCGTCACCGTAGGCGCGGGATTGCGGATGGTGAGCAATGGGTAGTCCGCCGTCCGACCGTCCGGTAACCGTCCGGACCGAGCCCAAGTCGTCGACGGCGTGTAGTGCTCCATGCCGGCCTCAAGAAGATGTCAGCAAATTGTAGGGGCCCAGCAGGGTCGAAGCCTTCTGGGGCCAAGGGTTTCTGGGTTCACTTCTAAAAGGAAAACCCGGCCCTGGAATGAAAGGCAACGAAGGAACTAGAAGTGAGTTTTAGTCAGTAAAAGTCTGATACGAAAATGGAGGGAGATGTCATTGGATGATTTTACAACTAAAAAAAAAATCCAGAACATGGTCTACTCGTGTACCAAGGTTTCAAGAAATCATTTCATGTCATTCTTGCTCGCGTAAGTACCCAGTTATTTTTTCTTCTTCAACATACTATGAAACGATGTAGTTTTAGGCCTTTTCGATTGGATTTTGGAATATTTCAAATAACCCCTCTTGCTCTGTGGTGCGAGAGTGCGAGTTTTTTGCCGAGTAAAACCCACCCTTGTTTTTTTTTTTTTTTTTTTTTTTTTATTCTTGATAGGTTCGCGCTTGACCGCTAACTCACCTGATGGAAAGCGACGATGCGGTCGACGATGGAACGCGCTTACCTAGAAGTAACCTATTCACTCTTGACTTAAAGATTCCCGGGTTGTAGCCATCAGGAAAAACAGATTCCGGCAAGGAATTCCACTCCTTAGCTGTACGCACTATGAATGTGTTCGCAAAACGTTTTGTGCGTATAGGTGGGATGTCCACCATGTACCGGTGGCGCATTGCCGTACGCCTGGTGGTCCGATGATGGAACGGGCTAGGCGGAATTAGGTTATGCAATTCCGACGCACACTCCCCGAAATGCAACCGGTAGAAAACCGACAGGCTAGCAACTCTGCGTCGATGCTCAAGACTTTGAAGCCTCGACTCAACGAGTGCATCATTGCCAATGATCCTCTTGGCTCGCCTCTCAATTGCCTCAAGTGCATCAAGCTGGTATCGGGCAGATCCGTCCCAAAGATGAGAGCAGTACTCCATACACGATCGAACTTGCGCTTGATAAAGTTTGAGCAGCTGTTCCGGCGTGAAGTACTGTCTGACCTTCGCGAGGATTCCCAGCTTTTTTGCTGCCAGTTGAGCCTTTGCTTCGATGTATGGCCCAAAGTTGAGTGTTGACGTTAGCGTAACACCAAGGAGATCAAGATGGTCGGTTATTGGCACGGTTACGCCCCGGAAAGTTGGAGCAGGGCTGAATTGGCTCCTTTTAGCGGAAAATAGACACGCCTGGGTTTTAGCAGCATTGAACTTGACCAAATTGGCATCGCCCCATTCAGAGACTGCCTCCAAGGACAAGTTCAAGCGCTCGACCATAGCCTCTCGGAGAGACTGGATCTGTGACCCACTAGCCTGCGCGCTGGATATGTAACTCTCAGCAACAGTGCTGTCGTCTGCATACCCAAAGGTACCGGGCTTAAGCAGATCATTTATGTGCAGCAAGAACAATGTTGCCGAGAGCACTGACCCCTGAGGGACCCCGGCATTAATGGCCATTTGACCGGACGAGCAACCATCGATGACCACTCGGATGGACCGGTCACTCAGGAAATCTGCAATCCAAGTACACAAACCAGCAGGTAATCCGAAAGAAGGAAGCTTACTAATAAGGCTTTCGTGCCAGACCCTATCGAAAGCCTTCGAGATATCGAGGGAGACGGCAAGAGCTTCCCCGTGTTTCTCGATGGCCTCACTCCAGATGTGGATGGCATACGCTAGAAGATCACCAGTTGACCGATTTCGGCGAAAGCCATATTGTCGGTCACTTAGGATGTCATTAGCTTCTAGGTATGCCAGGAGCTTACTGTTGAGTACACGTTCCATTGTCTTACAGAGAATGGACGTTACTGAGATTGGCCTGTAGTTAGCTGGGTCAGCCCGACTACCCTTTTTGGGCACGGGCTGTACGTTAGCTTGCTTCCATGCAATCGGCACTTTTCCAGCCTCAAATGAAAGCCGAAATAGGCGTGTCAGGATCGGAGACAGTTCAGGCGCACACGTTCTTAGAACAATTGCCGGTATCCCGTCTGGACCGCTAGCCTTGTTCACGTCAAGGTTACGCAGCACCCTACGGACGTCCTTCTGATGGATGCGAATATCCGACATACTCGTCTCGCAACCATCAGGATTAACAGGGGGCTAGCATAAATAGCCGTGTAGATAAATAGCCGTGAATCTTTAATTTTTAAAAACTATTTTTATTCTTCATTTATGTTTTGTTAGTGCTATCTTAAAGTTGAAGCACCTAACCAATATTTCAATCCTGAAAGAACTCAATATCAAAAAAAGATTATCGTTGTCTGTGCAAATACGAGTTCCTCAAGTTCTTTGAGCATATCACCCGTAACCTTACCCGTAACGTGGACTTGATGGAACGATCGGTGGTGCAAGGGAAAGTCGATGGCAAAAACTTCAACACGGTGGACGGACCTCATCAAATCTATGATACACTGCAGCATTAATGACAACTGCCAAGTCGTCAAACATAGAGCTGCATGGCATCCCTTTACGAGACGCAAGACTCAAAACTCGACCGAGACATGACCACGACCATTCTGTCAAGAGTGCACGACTAACTTAAGAAGATGCTGAAGTTCTCCTTATAGAAAAGAAAAGAATAGAATAGAAATACTTTTATTCGGGACAGACACAGCACAACAGTTACAAAGTAAAAATGAACAAAGTATTTTTTTATTTTTTATTATTAATACAAAAGAATACAAGATAGTCTAAGTTAAATAGCAACCAAAAACCACTAAGGTTTAAACTTGTGCTATCGAATCCATCCCAACATCGAAATTATACATAATGAGTTTTTTTATATTTGTACGTTTATAAAATCTAAAGATTTTTTAGGTCTACATAAAATATAGAATAAATAAAATATTGATGAAGTAGGCAATGAAAAATATGGCAACACAGAATCACTTGACGGTAATAAGCTTTAGCCTTTGAGGTATTTAACAAGTGCTAATACTCAGGTCACGAGGAATTAACAGTTTAGTGTGGATCCTTGAAACGTGAAGTGTTTACTTTCGTATATTTGTGCACAAATCACAGAAAGGTTGCAGTCTCTTCATGTGCATATTGTAGAAGTAAACACAGTTCAGTTTGCATAAACTTGAGAAATCTTAACACGAAGTATTGAATTAGGTATGAGATATAAAGGAAAACGTACTCATTGGATATGATCACTGATAAGGCTAAAAGAGTTGGGTTTTAATCAAGTATACTTTACTGCAAAATTATCTACTTGAAAATTAAAGATTTATATATTTATTTATCGTATAGTTCAGGCATTAATTAACCCTTAGTAACATTATTGAATTACATAAAATTGTTATAGAATAATAAATAAATTAAATTAATGTTTTCAAACATTGATAAAATTAATGTAAATTATTGAATAATTATTTATTAAGTAAAATTAAAAGTTGTATGTATTGCCCATGAATAGTTACCTCGTATGAAATTTAAGCGAATAAACAATTATGTAATATTAATGTATAATTTAATTTAAAATACATATAAATAAATTGGAAAAAACTTACGAAATTATTTAGTCAAAATGTATTTGAATGTGTGTGTATGTATGGATGTTATTCAAAGACTAACTCTGTGCACCATAGATGGGAAGAATACACATGTCCATTAGCTTACGGTTTAAGTGACATAGGCAACGTGCCTTTAAATAGTTATTTTATGGACCAGTAGCTCTTCCAGGCATTTTCTGTTCGGCGTGATATTTCCTTGATTCACTTTGCCTGAAAAGAGACTATGTACTTGGCCTAAATAAAGATATACTTGAACATTGAACATATTATACAATTTCTCCGCTGACATAGATATATGTTCCTTGTAGAGCTGTTGGTCATGATCTTGATCTTCGTCTTTTATCTCATTGAAATATTTTAGGAACAACCCCTAATGCCAGTCAGAACCTACGGCTTAACAAGCTTTCTGAAGCAGGAAGGATTTTCGGTTTAAAAAAAATTAGTACTTAATTAAGAACATTATTAAAACGGTCTTCTTCTCTCCTACTTACAAATTTTGCAAAATTCAGAAATACATTTGAATAGCGCAGTTTTGAAAATTCTTCAAATCAGAACTTCTAACCATGAATCATGCTATGTTCAATGCTAGCCAGGAAGTTACAGTTGGAATTCTATCGAAGCCGCAAAGTAATAACGGACTGGAATCTCAGCACTAGGCCTATACGTAGATCAGATTATTGGCTTACGGTATTATACTTTTTATTGATAGTAATCTTATGGAGGCCAAGAACCGAGAAGGTTGTTCGGCATTTATGCGGTGTTATCCGCAGACCATGTTCCACCTTCCATCGTGAGCCACATGCCCCCTATTACATGCACAAAGAATTTTTAAAAGCTACTGACTGGGCTTGCCTAATTATTAGGCAAGCAACTGCACTGTTCAAATGTATTTCTGAATTCTGCAAAATTTATAAGTAAAAGAAAGGAAGAGTGTTTTAATAATGTTCCTTATTATGTACTGAATATAATTTTAATAAAACGATCTCGTTTTATTTAAATTATTAATTAAGGAAGGAATCTTCCTTCCTACCTCAGAAAGCTTGTTAAGCCGTACGTTCTGGCTGGCATTAGGGGTTGTTCCTAGAATATTTCAATGACGTAGATCAAGATCACGACCAACAGCTCTACAAGGAACATATATATGTCGGCGGAGAAATTGTATAATATGTTCAATGTTCAAGTATATCTTTATTTAGGCCAAGTACATAGTCTCTTTCTAGACAAGGTAAGTCAAGGAAATAACGCGCCCAATAGAAAATGCCTGGAAGAGCTACTGGTCCATAAAATAGCTATTTAAAGGCACGTTGCCTATGTCACTTAAACCGTAAGCTAATGGACATGTGTATTTTACCCATTCTGACCTATGGTGCACAGAGTTAGTCTTCCAAACTTAAGGTTTGCCAACGTGTTGATACCGGCAAGGCGTTCCACGCTCGTACCGCTTGGATCGTAAATGACTTGTCATTAAATTTGGTAGAATGCGAGGATAATCAAAATATTATATTATAGTCTATAGGACGTACTGTTCTTGTAAGACTGATATAATGTTCCTAGCTTGTGCCAGCGGCTTCGCCCGCGTGAAAATAGGTTTTTCCATACAAGCTTTGGACCCCCGTTTCATCCCCTTAGGTTATGTATTTTGGAAATTCCTTTCTTAGTGCTCCCTTACGTCATAAAAGGAACCCTTGTACAAAATTTCATGCTCCTAGTCCCAATAGTTTCGGCTGTACGTTGATATGTCAGTCAGTCAGTTTCTCCTTTTATTATATTTTTAGAATATTTAAAAGATAAGTCACTAATACGAGACATAATTATTCAATATTAATGACATGACTTTTATTAATTCAATACAATTACAATTTTTATTACAATAATATTTATATTTTATTAATTGATTCATATTTAATAATTAATAGGTTAATAAATGAGCCTTCATTCGTAAATAAATATTTGTACGCCATAGTATGGCAGGATATGCTGGAACCAAAATTGTAATATCTATTGTACCATTGTACCATATTCTGACAAATAAACATTATTGAATTGAATATAAATATAGATATAAAAATGGGCGATTTAGTAATGCCTTAGCATCAGAAAGACAAAGAAGGATTATTGCCTGTCTGATGTTAAGCCTCTATATTTCGTTGTCGTCTATACGACTATTTACTTTAGACTTACGTCAATGTCACTGTGATTTTGCAGAATATTTTTATACGGAGTTTATTATTTTTTACTTCCTTTATTTGTGATAACAGTCGGTAACTATGCCTAATTCGACTTTGTACTTCCAATGTCTGCTAGGCCTACAATGCAACGACTTCGCCATGATCGCCGCGGATCAAACGAACACACAGAGCATTATCGTCATGAAACACGGTACTCTAACTTATTTTGCTGTTATATCTTTGGTATAAACTTTGTACTTTATTCGTTTAATCTCTGTTTGGTTAAGATCCAAGCAAAGTTTAAGAATTACTGTGTGTAACTTCTCCGATATTAAATACACTACTGCCACTACACTCGACCAATATTCATCCATCCAGAGATGAAAATTGATATCTCTGCAAGTCTGCATCCACCACAATGTTAGTTTCTAACTCCTTAAAATTTACAATAGTCCCCCGCGGTTTAAGTTCCATGACCGGATCCGGTTTAAGTTCCATGACCGGATCAGTAACTAAAGTGCGTTTTTTAATCCCAGATAATGATTTGACAAGTCCAAATGTCAAACTCCAGAAATATGTTGCCTGCTTTTTGATACAAGTGATGTCTCCAAATTCGATTTTTTTATACCGGTTCTTTTAATAATACAACCTCTAAGGAAAGTAGGCCCAAAATACGATAGTGTTTGTTAATAGCAAAGTCTAATATGAATTGAAGATTGAAATAATTAGAAATATTCAAAAATATTACCATATTTTTTTACACTCGGACTTTTACTTATACTGAGAACTCACAAAACCGTTTTTACCCGCATCCGCTGCGGTTGCGGGCCCGCAGCTTCTGTAGAATGCTAGAGATATATGTATCCCGCTCCCCGCTGCACCGGCGGGCAACTAGTAGAATGGTGTGGGCCACGGTCACCCGCAGACTCGGCAGGTTGCGCCCGCACTCTCTGCGGTCGGTTAACACCCGTAGTGGCCTTCAGGGGGTAGAAAAATCCGATGCGAAATCCAAAAATCGATTGATGCACCCAGAACTTTATAGGCCATCTTTTTTTAATTTTTCTGTGAAGTAAGTATAATGCAACAGCTCGTTTCTGGTGTATGTCCACGGTGGTCTGGAGCTCAATTGATAATGAACCGCCCGTCTTGCGATTGTCATCTGCCAAGTTTTCAAGCGATAACCCCAACTGCGACGGCTGTATAACCACACAAAACTCCGGTCTCGTGAGTTTAGAAATAAACTAGCTCCACCGTGGCGGGCGCGGTTGAAAACCGGTTGAAAATCATGAATTCTTAGCTGCTTTCTTTTACCAGGGAGCTCCAGTCACAACACAATTTTATATCCGGTTTACAAGAGCGGAACGAGACAGTCTCAGTTTATGCTTTAGAATTTAAAAAGTTATCATCATTGGTCGTCAATATTTTTTCAAGATGGGAATTCATCCAATGACTTCTCCCGGTATGGGCGGGGCAGGTGGGCGTGTCAGACTTTTACTGCCTAAAACCAGATCGGCTCTACTGAGCTCCTCCGGTTTGCTGACATCTCTTTGAAGAGCGAGTGGATCACTAAGCGCTGTCGACGAATGGGGCTCAGTCCCGGCAATTAGCGGACTGCTGGACGGCAAGCTACCCATTGCTCGACGTTGGTATTGACATTGTGGTAGTCGGGATTGGGGTCTCGGCGACTGGAGCGAAAAGATGTTCGTTCCCTCACTCGTGCAGCCTCCTCCTTCGCTAGCATTACTGTTTCGCAGAAGGAGGCGACCCCCTTCCATTCCTCCTCGCTCTGGACCTTGGCCTGTACTAGAACCTGACCATGTCCGGTGAGGACTTGCTTCATGCGGAAGATGAGGACACCGTGACGCCTCTCCAGCCACTCCTCAAAGAGGGGACTGACCGTCATGATTATGGCGTGCCCATTGGTCGTCAAGCTGTGAATTCACATGACTGCATTACAAGAAACGGACACTTGATTTGTTTATCGCTACAATTTTATAAGAGATCCATGCGAAAATAGTACAAAAAGAGGACTTATGATTGTTTAATTTTAACTATTATTAGTTTTCAAACCGAAGTCCTATCATTACCTATTATTAAAGTTGTAATAAAATGTCAGCAAAAATATCACTGAGTAATTCTATATTTTTGTCTGGGTTTGGTGATAACAAATCGAGACGAAAAAATAAAATGACGCAGCTTTTGCTAGTCTTTAATTCTCAGGCTTAAATTATATTTTATTTTATGAGTTAGACATTTGCATCTTTCAAATTACCTTCAGAAAATACAAAAACTTACCATAATTAGTTGCATTTTAAAATGAAACTATTTTTACGAATATTTTCGGTTTTTTTGTTCAATATCGGTTGCGGTACCTCACTATTTATGAAATGGAAAAAACATGCAACATTCGAATTGTCAAATCATTATCTCTAATTAAAAAACAGACTTTACCAGAGAAATATATATAGGGTGACTGGCAATTAGTGTACGATACTTAAACACGTGATTGTGCTCATGATAACAAACATTTTTTAAGGGAACAAAGCCGAAATCGCCAAAAAAAATATCAGCTGTTTAGTACATTAGGCAAACATAAATGTACTGAACAGCTGATTTTTTTTCGCGATTTCAGGTTTGTTCCCATAGTAAAAGTTGTTGGTTATCATGAGCACAATCACGTGTTTAAGTATCGTACACTAATTACCAGTCATCCTATATGTAATTACAAAGCTATTGGTCGTACCGTGATGTTTAGCCTATAGCCTTTCTCGATAAATGGACTACCCAACAGTCCTTTTGCGGATTTCTTTCGAGTGACGTTCAATTGTTTGTTTGTGTGTGGTAAGGGGCTGTTTTAATTATTCGCGAATTGATTACTAGTGAATATTTTGTACTCCAGTGTCTACACAACTGGACAATATGTGGAATCATTGAAACAGACGTGATCTCGGTATAATGCAGCTGAGAATTTTACTGTAGGCCAATTTTTTAATTTACTGACAATACTTTTGCTGGCAAATACTGCAAAAAACATTACAATGTGTTACATCCGTATTCTAATGGAAAACACAGTAAGTGTACCTATTGTGTAACACAAACTAATTTATACTTTCTAAACTGGTTTAATTGGCTCAATGTTTTTAGAAGTAATAATAAAAAAAAAAACACCAATACATAACACACAGCTACGGTTCAATTGCCGGGCCCAGATCCAGGCCATGGTCTGAAGCGAGGGGAATGGACGGTGGTCTTCTCCTTCAGCGAAGCAGTAATGCTAGCGAAGGAGGCGGCCTGTCCCCAACTACCAGCTACCGTAGGCATGGGTTGCAGGTGACTCGCAATGGATGACTAGCCGTCCGGCCATCCGGTAACCGTCCGGACTGAATTTGAGTCGTCGACGGCGTGTAGGATTCCACGTGCGCCCCAAGGAGATATGTCAGTAAAACCGTAGGGGCCCAGCAGGGCCGAAGCCTACATGGGTCGACTTGTGAAAAGGTTACCCGTAGTACTAGAACGCATATGGCAACTGAAGGACACAGATGTGGTTTTAGTCATTTAAGTAGTTAGTAAAAGTCTGACATGCTTCCTGCTCCACCCTAGACTGGGAGAAGAAACTGGAGGATTTCACACCTCAAAAAAAAAAACCACAAATAGGTATTGTTCATTCATCATCTTCCTGCCCTTGTCCCATCTTATTTGGGGTTGGCACAACATGTTTTTTTCTTCCATTCTAACCTGTCAACCGTCTTGCTATCACTAACTTCCTTTTCTTTCATATCACTGTTCACACAATCCATCCATCTAGGTATTGTTCATTAAGAGGGTGATTTCCACCGCCTATCCTCAACATCGAGTATGGTTTAAAAGCTTGGTGCTTCATCTAACGCAATCCAACGCGATGTTTGATGAAGAGGCAATGCAAAAAAATAGAGATAATGCCTGAAAACTCATTCGGTAATTCCGTGATTTACTCGAATATTTCACAATTTTTTTAATATTTTTAATATATGAGTATATTATGGAGGGTCAAAGTTCACATAAAATAGCAGATTTTCAGAGGTCTTTATTAGATTAACCTTTTGAGTGCGTAATTAGAGACACAATAGTAAGAAAATGGCGCGTGAACGCCGGCGTTAATGCGGGGATCAACAGCTTAATTTTACAGAAATTTATGTTTTGATTTCTATAGAAACCTAGATAATATCCACAAGATATCTGTATATCCAAAATATCTCGAGAAAGATGTGTAATAACATCATAATCACGTAAGAGCGGTTGTATGAAAATGTACCTCGAAAAGGACGCTCTTAAGCATAATATTTGTGCACAAAAATTAATCCTTATATTTCTCTAACATATAATTTGTTTTAGTAAATTATCTTTTAATTATCTCACAGATGGTGTAAAAAGTATAGTATTCAACACGGGAATAAAGCTGTATGTGTCTTAGGTGGCTTGAATTCCTCACTTCACTCAGGTTTCTATATTAACTCCATCGCAATGCTCGGGAGTTGATTATATAAATCCGTCGCTGGAGTTCGGGCTTAAAACTTAGCAACCTTCGTTTCGTTCAGAATTCAAAATGCCACCCGCGATTTAAAGACACTGCTTTATCCCCTAGTCACATAATCAATTATTGCAGCCACAATTCAATTACTGTGAGTAACAAATGAAATATTGTCTCTGGAATGCCGTGTTTTGACCTAGAGACGGTCTACAATTTTATAAACTGGAAATCGTTATTGTTCTTGCTAATACCATCATTGTCCGCAAAGTTATCATAATGTTCGGAATTAAAACAATGATGATTAAATTGAGGTCACTAGTTTCTAATTGTTATCTATTGATTTTAATTGTATTTTCCTGCTACATCAATGGCTTTGGTAGAAATAGATTAAAAATGTTCGTGATCATTGTTTTCCTGTAAATGAATATCGTCTGTAAGTAGAAACCCGGCAGATCAAAGTAAAGATGAGGATAAGAGAGGCGAGATACCTTCTTTTGGTATAAAATACTGCCAACAGTTACGCCCGCGTGAATTTAGGTTTCTCCATACAAACTTTAGACCTTCGTGTCTTCCCGTTAGGTCCTGAATTTTTAAAATCCTTTCTTAGTGCTCGCCTACGCCATAAAAGGATGTCTTGTGAAAAATATCACGCATCGCCTTATGTCGGCCACGCCTCCTATTCCTTTGTTCTGACCACGTGACTGAGCTTTGAGATGACGTCAGAGCAAAGGAATCGGCGGCGTGGTCGACTCGAGGCGATCGACGATAAGAGAATCGAAACGAAACGGTTGTAACTTGGCTATGGGCAGAAGTTTTGACCGTGCATTGATATGTCTGTCTGTCAGTTTCTCCTTTTTTATATAGGTATATGTAAATTTTTGAATTTTTTACCTCACTGTGCCAGAAGAAGGGATGTTTTTCGAGTGTATTGGCATAACTTAGAGCTTAAACACCATATTGAATTTTAGAGTCATCAAAATTACAAAAAAAAAATGGCGTTTTTTTGGCGAAAATTTGAATAAGCAATCAAATGCAGTTAATGTGGCGTGGCACAAAGGGGTCTCTCCTGCACATACTGTAACAGGCATTGTATAGAGATGTTGCGGGGTGGTCTTTTATGGGGTCACAGGGGACCTTCCCTGTACTGACGGTGATCACCGGGGTGGTTTTAGTGAGGTAAGAATACCACACTACCTGGTCTTTTCCCCAAAAGTCTAAGCGCCTTCTGAAGGTTTCCCCACGAAACCGAAAAAAAAAAGTTACATTTATATAGACAAAAAAACTAACATACAATGAAACGGGGTGTCGCTTCGGGCTGATGGCTTCTCAACCATCTTCTGAACTTCTAATGAGATTTATCGTTAGTGTTGAAAGGTGCTCTGGAGTGAAGCCACTTGCACGTGGAGTTGCCCAGAAGAAAAAAATTTTTAACCAACAAACAAGGGCACGGACGTCATATCTATGGTTTGAATATAAGGCAGGAGTGTGGTTTTAGTCAGTATTGATCCATGAGGATTTCCAACACCTGGGCAAAAAAAAAAACTTGTCTCTTTAGGCGTGGGTGAAATGGGCCCTTGCCCACGGCCTCGCACATAGTGGCCTCGCACCCATAGGGGCCACGTGCAAGCGAGGGCTCTAGAAGAACGAAGGTTTTTTTTATTATAATTGATAAGCTCGCGTTTGACCACTATTTATAATATATAATATTCTACAACTATCACACAACGCCATCTAGTCCCAAACTAAGCAGAACTTGTGTTATGAGTACTAGACAACTGATAAAGATACTTATATATTTCTAAATACATACATATTATAGATAAATTACATCCAGACACAGAACAAATGATCGTGCTCATCACACAAACATTTTTTCTGGGTAGGAATCGAAACCACAACCTCCGGCGTAGCAGTCAGGGCCACTGACCACTAGACCAACAGGGATGTCAATTTCACCTGATGGTAAGCGGTGATGTGGTCAAACACTGGGTTGGGTCTCGTTTTCAAATTTATGAAAGAAAAAGGCCTCGCTGCTGTGCCTTCGCCCACGTCTAAATTAGTCCACGCTACGCCTCTGCAGCCTAGTGACCTTGACCACGTCCAGCTATGCGGGCTTTTAATAACATGCTAAAGTCGTTACAACAAGGCATTGAATTTTTATAGTTCACAGTTAAACACCATTGTTATATAAGACCACGTTTATACGAGTAGTTTACTTATCACTAGTAATGAGGTGGAAAGTTATTTCATGGTCCATTAGAAACAGCATCCATTGATTGTATTGTACAAGTAGGTAAACGCCTAGATAAGGAAAATAGTGATAGCGATAAAGATGAATGCAGAACAGCTAAGGAGTGGAATTCCCTACCGGAGTCTGTGTTTCCTGATAGCTACAACCTAGGGGTCTCTAAGCCAAGATTAAAGGTTACTTCTAGGCAAGCATGCTCCACCGTTGACCACATCATTATTTACCAACAGGTGAGATAGTAAAAAAAAAACCGGCTAAGTGCGAATTGGACTCGTGCTCGCAGGGTTCAGTACCAATATACATATACAACTTTTTTTCACATAATTTATTTTCTTTTCTTTTTAGTATTTATTGTTGTAGCGGCAACAGAAATACATCATCTGTAAATATTGTCTAGCTATCACGGTTCATGAGATACAGCCTGGTGACAGACAGACGGACAGCGGAGTCTTAGCAATAAGGTCCCGTTTTTACCCTTTGGTTACGGCACCCTAAAAAAGAACTGCCTATATTATTTGCGTGATAGTAAAAAACATTTAAATACATTTTTTTTTTTTGAGCTGGATAAGCGATAATAAAACCCTAGAATAGAACGGGATATAGCTACTTACACCACCAAAATAGTAACATAATTTTACAAAAACTATCTATGGGTACAATGGCGGTTTTATCGCTAATAGCGATATCTACCAGACAAACTTAGATGAGATAAGCATAATAGCATAACATAATCAGCCTTTTTAATGTTCCCACTGTTGGGACTCAGGCCTCCTCTCTAGGAGAGGGAATGGGCCGTAATCCACCACGCGGGCCCAGCGCGTGTTGATGACATGTCTTCGAATTTTTGGTTCTAGGACATGCCGTTTTCCTCACCATGTGTTTTCTTCACCGTTTCGAGAGCAGTGGTGATGAAATAAATGACACAAAGTAATGCGCTTGGCTGGGTTTGAACCTGCGTCCTTAGTATCCTAAGTTCGTAAGTCGTTACTACTCGGCCACCACTGCTCTAAAATGAGATGAAAGGATGTTGTCAAATAACTTCTCTCAGTGGAGTGAGAGGTAATGTCAGACTTTTACTGAATGAAACCTACTTATCTTCCTTTAGTTGCCCTTTGCGTATCAGGGTCGCGGTGACCAGAGATGACGCATACCTGCTAATCTCAATACCCAGCCTTCAAGACATGGGTATCGCTAAATACCCGGTACAAAAACTGGGTTTCAAAATACTTTTTGACAGGCTTGTTGGTCTAATGGTCAGGGGCGTTGACTGCAGTTCCGGAGGTCGTGGATACGATTCCCACCCAGGAAAAAAATGTTTGTGTGATGAGCATAATCAATTGTTCTGTATGTGGGTGTAATTTATTTATAATATGTATGTATTTAGAAAAATATAAGTATGTTTATCAGTTGTCTAGTAATCATAACACAAGCTCTGCTTAGTTTGGGGCTAGATGGCGTTGTGTGAAAGTTGTTATTATTATTATAACTTACAAGTATCTGGCTTGATGTATGATTGTATGATTTCAATATGAATGCAAATTACCACCATACCCATAACTTGAAGGATCGGAATTGAGATTAGCAGCTATGTCTTCAGATAATCCCGTAGACCACATACAAGTAAAATTCTCGTCGTTTATACCGCGTGCCAATTTGCTTGCTGCGGTCTTCCCATCTGATTATAATTTGGGTGTCTTCAAAGCTAGAGTAAATAGGCTCTTAATAAACTATTGCGCTTCACCATCAACGATTGTATCACTGCTTATACCATCAGGTTGGATCGCAATCAAACACTAGTTTATATCAATTTAAAAAAACTCAGTTACGAAATGAGAGCAGTGGTGGCCGAGTGGTAACGGCCCCGACTTACGAGTTGTAGGTCGCCGGTTCAAACCCAGCCAGGCGCATTACTTTGTGTAATTTATTTCATCACCACTGCTCTCAAAACGGTGAAGGAAAACATCGTGAGGAAACCGGCATGTCCTAGAACCAAAAATTCGAAGACATGTGACATTCACCAATCCGCACTGGGCCCGCGTGGTGGATTACTGCCCATTCCCTCTCCTAGAGAGGAGGCCTGAGTCCCAGCAGTGGGAACATTAAAAGGCTGATTATGCTTATGCTTATGCAGTTACGAAATTAAAGGGCATTCCTAATTCATAAAGTATTTATTATATCGTCCAGCTTCTTTAGTTCACTTTTACGTCACTCCACATTCCAGACGAGAACAAACTATACGATGTATCGAACAAACTAGTGATGGGTGTCATCGGGGACCCGGGAGACAGGGTGCAGTTCGCCCAGTTCATAGACAAGAACGTGCAGCTCTACAAGATGAGGAACGGCTACCCGCTGAACATTGCAGCGGCCGTCCATTTTACGAGGAAGACGATGATGGAAGCTTTGAAGGGCGGAGTGAGTAGGTTTATAAAATCTTTAATCCATATTTAAAGTCTTACAATGGGCCTCATCAGAACGCTTAAAGTCACTCAAAGGGCAATGGAAAGGGCTATGCTCGGAGTTTCCTTGCGTGATCGCGTCAGAAATGAAGATATCCGCAGGAGAACCAAGGTTACAGACATAGCCCAAAGAATCGCCAAACTTAAGTGGCAGTGGGCAGGGCACATTGCTCGCAGAACAGATAGTCGATGGGGACGAAAGGTTCTGGAATGGCGACCACGTTGGAAGGCCTCCCACAAGGTGGACCAATGACCTGGTCAGGGCCGCGGGAATCCGATGGATGCGAGACGCACAGAACCGGTCATTGTGGCGACTTTTGGGGGAGGCCTATGTCCAACAATGCACGTCTTCCGGCTGAAATAATTACATAGCATGGGAAGAATGACAGCAGGACGAAAACATCTTTAAAATGAGAGAAAAGGATAGGTTTTTTTATTATTAGGATAGGTACATTGTATGAATCCGACAGCTGTCACCCGCACCATTCTATAGGAATTGTAGTGTAAACAGATATTTTTTTAGTGATGATATAGTCGACAATGGAGCACGCTTGGCTAAAAGGAACTTATAATTCACTCTGGAGACTTAGGGACTTACTTTCAGAATCTCGGCTCGGTTCGGACGGTTACCGTCCGCAAGCCCGCGCCTACGGTGGCCAATTAGACAGTTGAAGATATCAGATATCAGCATACCGGGAATTCCTCTCCTTAGCTGCACGTAAGATAAAAGTGTTTCCAAAACGTTTTGTGTATATGGGTTTTTTTTTTTTTTTATTGGTGGGAAAATCATCTTATGACAAATCTCGCTCTTGGGCGGAGCGAGATAGTGTCAGACTTTTACTGACTAAAAACCCACTCCTGTTCCTTCGTTGCCTTCGTCCCAGGGCCCCGGTTTCGTTTTCACACTACCCATGGCCCAGTAGGCTTCGACCCTGCTGGGCCCCTACGATTTGCTGACATCTCCCTGAGGCGCGCGCGGAACAATACGCGCCGTCGACGACTTGGGCTCGGTCCGGATGGTTACCGGACGGTCGGACGGCGGGCCACCCATTGCCCGCCGTCCGCAAGCCCGCGCCTACGGTGGCCGGAAATCAGGATCGGAATCCCGGCGGCGGCTGGGGCGTGAGGACCGTTGCCGTTGCCTCATGCGATCGGCCGCCTCCTTTGCCAGCATTACTGCTTCGCAGAAGGAGGCGACCGCCTGCCACTCCTCCTCGCTCCGGACCATGGCCTGTACCAAGGCCCGGCGCGAGAGATCGCCGCCGCCGATCGCCCCCACGAGGACACGGCGTTGCTCTTCCCAAGCGGGGCACACCTCCACCGTGTGCTCCACCGTGTCCTCTGGGCGGTCCACACAGTGGCGACACCCGGGCGTCGCTTCCGCACGAATCCGGTGCAGGAACTTCCCGAACTTCCCGTGTTCGGTGAGAACCTGCGTCATGCGGAAGGTGAGGACGCCGTGAGGTCTTTCCAACCACGCCTCAAAGAAGGGACTTACCGCCATAATTGTGGCGTGCCCAGCACTGGGTCGCGACAGTCGCTGTCGCCATTTCTCCATGAGATCCCGCCGGAGCTCTGTCCGCCATGCTGCGACTTGTCGCGGCAGCGGAGTTTCGCCCCGGCGTTGCATCTCCATGCGCAGATCGTGCATGTGAGCAAGGCCTGTTGCTACCAGATCCCATGGTGGCTGTCCAGCAAGGAGGCTCGCCGCTTCGCGGGAAATCGTCCGGTATCCTCGCACCATCCGTATGGCCATGACCCTCTGGCATGCGTTCAGCCGGGCCGCCGGCTGCTTCCGCAGCGCCGGCGCCCATATCGGTGCGCCATAAAGGGCCATGGACCGAACGATTCCCGCGTAGAGCCTCCGGCAGGAGGCGTCTGAACCCCCAAGGTTGGGCAGGAGCCGCCCGAGGGCAGCCCCAGTCCGATTTAGTTTGGGAGCCAGACGTCGGAAGTGCTCCTCGAAATCCCATCGGCTGTCGAGAACGAGTCCCAGGTACTTCATCGTTGACCCGACGCCGATGTGGACTCCTCCTACCGTCAGTTGGGAACCCGGTGGTGGCGCGTTCCGAGGGCCGTGAAAGCACATTGCCTCGGACTTGTGCAATGCCACCTCGAGTCCCAACTCCTGGATCCTGCCCACGACTGTCGCAACCCCGCGTGTCGCTAGTTCGACCGCCGTCTGGTACGACTCTCCCTGCGCCCGGACCAGCGTGTCGTCTGCGTAGCAGACCACGCTGACCCCGCCAGGAAGGTCGCCGCGCAGCACGTAGTCGTATCCGATGTTCCACAAGGGCGGCCCTAGTACCGATCCCTGCGGAACACCGCACGACATCTCTCGACGTTCCCACTCTCCCTGGTGACCAGGGTAGATTATGTACCTGTCCGACAGGTACGCCTCGACCACACGACAGAGGTAGTCGGGCGTCCGGTGATACCGGAGTGCCCTCCTAATGCTACTCCAAGGCAGGGAGTTGAAGGCGTTGGCGATGTCCAAAGACACCGCCACGACACACCTGCCCTGGGACACTGCAGCCCCCCGTCGTGAGAGCTCGCACGCGCATGATGGCGTCCACCGTAGAGCGCCTCCTGCGAAAGCCGAACTGGCCGTCCGCCAGATCCGGCCCCACCCGTGTTAGGTGCGCGACGAGGCGGTCTGCAATTACTCTTTCAAAGAGCTTGCCCACCTCGTCGAGCGGCACAATGGGCCGGTACGCGGACGGAGAGTCCGCAGGGCGCCCCGGCTTTGCGATGAGGACCAGTTTCCCCGTCTTCCAGCGAAGTGGGAACTGGCCCCTCTCCATGCATGCGCTGAAAAGCCCTCTTAGTCGAGGCCCGAGAGCCTCCATGGCCAGGACCCAGGCCTTCCCAGGCAAGCCGTCGGGTCCTGGGGCGGTATTTTTGGCACTCAGCCTTCGTACCGCCACTCTCATCTCTACCTCGGTCACCTCTGGTTTGTGTATATGGGTGGGATGTTACCATCAAATAATTTCTTGTGTTTGATTCTCCTACTACTGGTTTGAAGAGACCGTGAGAGCGCTACAAAACCCTTCTACTACGCATTCTTCAGAATATTTATGAAGAGAAGGCACTGATGCAACGGAATTAAAGCATTTTTTAACCGTAGGAATTCACAACAATCATACTGAACAAATAAATTTAGGAAGACTGGTATGAGACTAATTGGTGATATCCAGATTTGATTAAATCCAATCTACAGAGCCTCGAGCACAGGCGCAGGGCAGCCAGCCTTCGGTATTTTACACGTTTCATTTTGGAGAGTGTGCGCGGGAATTGCATGACTTGATTCCGCCATCTCCTTTCTACCATTGGACAACCCGACGTACGGCGAGTATACCCTTACGTTGTTGACACTTTAACGGTCCGGACTAAGCGTTTCGCTTCGTCGTTTATACCGCGTACATCGAAGGACTGGAACAATTGACCTGCTGCGGTCTGCACGTCCAACTATAATTTAGGTGTCTTCAAGGCTAGAGTGAATAGGCTCTTAATAAACTAGTGCGCCTCACCATCAATAATTGCATCACTGCTTACCATCAGGTGGGATCACAGTCAAGCACTGGACCACTGGTTTATATCAATAAAAAAAAAAATATACTGTGATAAATTTCTTGCCAAACTAGATTTTCGGCAAGAAGTGGCAATTAAAATAATCAGTACTCATACAATTACTGTTGGAATTTCCTTACTAAATGACTTTACTAATGTAGTTTATCTAGCTTCATAGAATTGATAACGTTAACCGCTGTATCTACATCTAGCGCACACGTGCTCTATGCTGCGGCTGCTTCATCGAATACATCGGCAATGCTTAAATTGTTTGTCGTATCTAACCGCACGCCCCCTTCTATCACTATTTTTTTTTTCAATTACAATTTAAGATGAGTTTTGTAATTGTTGAGTAATGAACAGTTTTATTCTGATCTGGCCGCTCATCTTATTAGTCACGTTCTCATGAATAGCCTGCTGTTATTTTGCCTAATTTATTCTTAGTCTGTTTTTGTATGAATCTTACTAAATAGAATCAGTGTAGTTTGATTTAAATCTTTCAAACTGATACACTCAATCAATCATTTTTATTTTATTTGGTTTTGTAAGGCTGAATTTACAATCTGACTCTGAAAGTGAATCAAAGAAATATATATTTTTTTGCTTTTTAGGTCTCAAAATTATAAAAATAGACACTATGGGAAATAAAGAGGCAGCGCCAACACAATTTTTTTTTTTTTTTTAATGTATGTTCACCGATTTCTCGGTTAATTCTGGTTTTGAAAATAATTTTTTGATTAAATATTGAAATATTGCTATGATCTGATGATGAACTTCGAATATATGGAACGGGACTTCTCATGGGATCACAGAGAGCTGTCGTAACAAGTAAAATTGCTATGTTTCTACGTGTAGTCGATGACTGACTGAAAGAAGAGGGGGAGGGGATGTATCGAACTGATCTGATGATGAAGCCGGAAGGTAGGCACCAAATCTCTAATAAATCAATGTAACCTAACCATGTTTGGCATTATTAGAATTTTCATGTGATTCACTGGCTATAAGGTACCATCGAGCTATTATCTAATGATGGAAGGTACGACTCCGCAATAAAACAATGCCTAGCCGTGGCTTGGCTTATTGGAATTGTTATGCAATGTGTTGATTATTAAATTCTATAGGTAAGTACTATAGAATTTGCACACTATTTAAGTTTGGCTAAGGGGTATTTTTTAGTTGTGGAAAAGATTTTTACTTCACTTTTTAGTTGTGGTAAACTAAAAAGTGAAGTAAAAATCTTTTTACAAAAAAAATACAACCAACCTCAATGTAAAAAAAGAAAAACAACCGACATTAATATAGAACACTAAAAACTACAAAATAACTTTGATTTCGGACCTCAGTGTTTTTTTTTTGTTTTGGTGGGAAAATCATCTTATGACAAATCGCGCTCTTGGCCGGAGCGAGAAATAGTGTCAGACTTTTACTGACTAAAAACCCACTCCTGTTCCTTCTTTGTCTTCGTCCCAGGGCCCCGGGTTTCACTTTCACATTACCCGTGGACGGAAGTCAGTGCTATTATAGAAACATCGACTTCCGAAATTAAAGTTATTTTGCACTTTTTAGTGTTCTACATTAAGGTCGGTAGTATTTTTTTGTAAAAAGTTTTTTGAATGTTCGTTCCACAAACTGAACTTTGGTGTGCTGTTTTTAAATTTACTGGGATTACCCCTAAATCTGTAATGCAGTTTTATAAATCAGAAACAATAAAATCCATTTTGGTTTTTCTGCAGTAGTGTTGTTTTACTAGTCAAGCCTCGATCTTCTGTCTTTACCATCGAGAGAGATAGATTGTGCAATCAGAACCACACAAACGTACGATATGGATAGTTTCAAACAAAAACTCCTAGGCAAAGGTCTCTTTCCACACCTTCCATCTTTCGCTGACCCGTGCTTCCTTCCTCCAGTTCTGGCGAAATCTATCTAGTTTAACCCGCCATTCCTTCGTGGTCTGCCGCAACCCCGTCACACTTTTCAGATTAGGTACCAACTTTGTGCTACTTTGGCCCACAGTTTGTCAGGCAGATATGTCCTGCCCAGTCCTATTTCAATCGGGCAACTGAAAAGCAGTTATAAGCATAAATTCAACATTAGTAATTTTGTATAAGCATCGCCTTTCAAAGGTAAGTACTAATTTCACAGAGGCGGAGCCGCGGGCGATTGCTAGATTGGCATAAAAAAAGTAAATTATAACATTTACGGTCTCACTTAGATCTCGTGGGTTAAATGAACATGCAAAGCACTTTCGTCCGTGCATAATAATGACGTTTTCTGTAACACTTTCGTCCGTACGAATGTTAATGTCAGTGCTAATTACTTCGAAGCTATTTAATTAACTTTTCAACAATTAATCACTTTTATGTTTTAATGAAGTCAGTTTAAAACTATTGTGCCTGTCTTGTGTATCAGTGTTCTATAGTATTTTTGAAATAAGTTAAGTATCTATGTATATAAAAATGAATAACTGTTCGTTAGTCTCGCTAAAACTCGAGAACGTCTGGACCGATTTGACTAATTTGATACTCCAGAGAAGGTTTAGTTCATTAAACCCCGAGCGAACGCCGGCGTTCGAACGTCATTGTCTTTCTATTGTGTCTCTAATTACGCTACTCAATAGAAAACGGAGGATACGGTAAGAAAATATGAAAAGTTCATCCAAAGGTTGTCTGGTAGAAATTGCCCTGTGCAATAAGACCGCCTATTGTACACTTATTTTTTATAAATGTTGTCCTGTAGTAAGTTAAGGTGTGCAATAAAGTAATAAATAAATAAATAAATAAATAAATAAAGTTCTCGAAAATAAAAATCCGAATACAACGCCATCTTTAATTAAAATGTCATTTTAAAATAAATTATGCTGTGATGGTAATACCAGTAGATGGCGTTATCCTTTGACAGTTTAGCTAACAGAACATTCATTGGCTATTAGGCGGTACGAAGTTCGCCAGACCAGCTAGTTATCCCGGACGAGCCCCCAAAAATGTAGTGTGAGTGGGTCGCGGCCTTGTAGAAAAACAAATAGATATTCACAACTTTTTATTCTTATGAAAAAAAACCTTCTAATAAAAATTAACACGGCTTCTCTCTTATCGTTCAAAAGTCGCCATTCCATTCCTCGCCATCTTTTATCCTTCTTTTCTCTCGCTCTCACACTTTTACGCTTCGTTTCACACATCATTCGGACGTTCCTTTTATCCATCCTACATATATAAAGATAATGATTATTTATTTATAAACACAAGTCATTCTCCCACAGAACCCATCAATGGTGAACATGCTGGTCGCAGGGTACGACGAGGTGGATGGGGGTCAGTTGTACACCGTGGACTTCCTGGCGTGCGCATTGAGGGTACCTTTCGGAGTCCATGGCTTTGGAGGTCTGCTCAGCTTGGGTATACTTGACAGATACCATAAACCTGGTAAGTTAGTTGAGTATTGAGGAGAAATCGGTATCGACCTTTGATATAATTTGCTTTTAATTATAAAAAACTGGGCAAGTGCGAGTCGGACTCACGCACTGAGGGTTCCGTACAAACTTACCTATAAAAACAGTTCAATTCCCGAATTGAGTTACGAAAATTTTTCCGAATCGCAAAAAAAATTTTTGTGACGTAACTACTTCACAGTTTTCACTTTATCTTTTCCTATACTTGTGCTATGATACATGGCTTCATACCAAATTTCAGGATTCTAGGTCAACGGGAAGTACCCTATGTTTTTTTTAAATTTTATTAATGATAAACTCGCGTTTGATCACCATCTCACCTGATGGTAAGCGATGATGATTGTGGTCAACGATGGAGCACGCTTGCCTAGAAGTAGCCTATTCACTCTTGACTTAAAGATTTTGATTCCCTTGAGAGTGTTAATCTGGAATAAAAAGTATCCTACGTGCTATTCCGGGAAATGGTCTATCCATGTACCAAGTTTTACCGAAATCCGTTCAGCTTTTCTAGCGTAAAGTAACAAACAAACACACTCAAACTTTCGCTTTTATAATATTAAGCCGTTGATCCCCGCATTAACGCCGGCGTTCACGCGCCATTGTCTTACTATTGTGTCTCTAATTACGCACTCAAAAGGTTAAACTGTTGATCCCCGCATTAACGCCGGCGTTCACGCGCCATTGTCTTACTATTGTGTCTCTAATTACGCACTCAAAAGGTTAAACTGTTGATCCCCGCATTAACGCCGGCGTTCACGCGCCATTGTCTTACTATTGTGTCTCTAATTACGTACTCAAAATGTTAATATAATTTTTTACGTTCTGTTTCAGACTTAACAGAGTTACAAGCATACCAGATCATCAAGCAGTGCGTCCACGAGGTCCACGAGAGGCTTTTCATCAGTCTACCTAACTTCCTTGTGAAGGTCGTCAGCAAACAAGGCGTTAAAGACATGCCGATCATAACTCCAGCCACGTTTTTAAAAGGGAATTAACGAATGGTGGCACTGTTGGTGCAGTAGTTATACGATTAGCTGCTGTGATACGTGTAGCGGGTTCGATTCCCGCACGGGACAAATATTTGTGTGGCCTACAGATAAGTGTTCCGGGTCTGGGAGTCTTGTGTATGTGAGTTTACATGCCTGTGAACACACCCACGATAGAAGAGTTATTCCTAGTGTGTAGTGTGTGTGTGTGTGTGTGTGTGTGCAGTGTGGGGCATAGTTTAAAAAAAGAAAGAAAGAAAAAAGAAATAATTAACTAAGAATCTAGAACAATGTAACCTAGTGAGTGGTTTGATCGCCTTTTGTGTACCAATGAGTAGAACGTTCTGTATTAATTTTGATTGTATTTTATTTATTGTATATCTTTTTATATAATGTTGCTTTACTTGTACTTTTATTATATGATTTACAGATTTCATTTTTTTTTTTCAACTATCACGCAACGCTATCTAGTCCCAAACTAAGCAGATCTTGTGGTATGTGTACTAAACAACTGATAAACATACTTATATAATTCTAAATACATACTAGATAAATTACACCCAGACAGAACAAATGATTGTGCTCATCACAAAAACATTTGTTTTGGGTGGGAATCGAAGCCACGACCTCCGGCATAGCAGTCACGGCCACTAACCACTAGACCAACAGGCCAGTCAAATATACTTTTTTCAAAAGTGGATATTTATTTTTTCTGTTATATGGAAAATAACTTAACTAGCTGTTCTGAGATTTCTGACCAAGGTTCTTGTAAGCTTAAACTTTTGGGAAGATCTGTGATGATAAACATAACTAGGACTGGAACAATTTGCCTGCTACGGTCTTCCCGTCCGTTTATAATTTAGGTGTCTTCAAAGCTAGAGTGAATAGGCTCTTAATAAACTAGTGCGCCTCACCATCAACGACTGCAGCACTGCTTACCATCAGGTGGGATCACAGTCAAGTAGGAAAAAAAAATTGTTAAAGCAAAAACAAAAAGAAATCATCAAGGGTGGGTAACCTTCGGCTGAAATGAGAATGATGATTTCTGCGCTGATGATTTCAGCTGGATGCAAATTGCCTCTCTTTTGAACTTTCTCAAAAACAGCGTCCTAAAAAAAGCAAATAATTAACGATTGCAAAAGTTCCTGAGATCCGATTAAATGCTCCCAAGATCGTGGAGTCTTCCAATTAACTGCAGATAATCCAAGTTGCTCAATATCAGATAAGTCGGGACAATTGAACCGTGATGTTACTTCTCAAAGTTACCACAGATTACAGATTGACTCATCTCCAATGTACCGTGGGATTTTTATTAAGTTGGGTCTACACCAGAGTAGTGTAGTGTCGCTTCGTGCTCGGCTCCTCTAAAGTCGGTCCACACTACATGAATAATAATATTCCACAACTATCACACAACGCCGTCTAGTCCCAAGCTAAGCAGAGCTTGTGTTATGGGTACTAGACAACTGATAAACATACTTATATGTTTCTAAATACATACATATTATAGATAAATTACACCCAGACACAGAACAAATGATCGTGCTCATCACACAAACATTTGTCCTGGGTGGGAATCGAACCCACGACCTCCGGCATAGCAGTCAGGGCCACTAACTACTAGACCAACAGGCCAGTCAAAAGAATTTGAGCTCAGCTCGTGCTCCGCTCGTGCTCGTTTCTTCTAGCGTAATCTCACCTTTTGATAGCGAGATAAACTTATTTAATTAAATATCTATGTGATAATACCATGACCTTGAAAAGAAGAAGATGATTTCTGTTTACTTCCCCCAAAGGTTGACTATTGGAAGGTCACCTCTGCCTCTCCCTCTCTCTCGCTGTGCATAAAGTTAAGTAGGTATCAAATAAATGAACTAGCTAACTGATGAAGTACAGGCCTCATAAGTAGCTTACAATAACATAGTTATCTATTAGTTAGTAAGCTATATTAAAGCCTTGGTACAGTTACCATGATTTTAAATATGGCACATCGAATTTGAAAAAGACAAGGGATTCGAGTAAATAGTAGCGTGACGTAGACATGGCAGAATGTAAGAAGTAGCGCCAATCACAACTTAAGAAGCTTGGGACAAGAGCAAGAACATGACGATCGAGTCTTAAATAGATACGGTCATATAGGCATGGCTGACAGAGAAACAGATAAACAAAGCCAAACAATATTGTAAAAGTATTCCGGCGGGATTTCATGGTGGAATGGCGAAAGTGACTGTCACAACCCAGTGCTGGACACGCCACAATTATGGCGGTAAGTCCCCTCTTTGAGGAGTGGGGAAACACAACACGGTGTCCTTACCTTCCGCATGACGCAGATTCTCACCGGACATAGGCAGTTCGGGAGATTCCTGCACCGGATTCGTGCGGAAGAAACGCCCAGCTGTCACCATTGTGTGGACCATCCAAAGGACACGGTGGAGCATACGGTAGAGGTGTGCCCCGCCTGGACAGAGCACCGCCGTGTCCTCATGGGGGCGCTCGGCGGCAGCGATCTCTCGCGCCAGGCCTTGGTACAGGCCATGGTCCAGAGCGAGGAAGAGTGGCAGGCGGTCGCCTCCTGCGAAGCAGTAATGCTAGCAAAGGAGGCGGCCGCACGCGCGAGGCAATGGCCTTCGCGCCCCAGCCGCCGGGATTCCGATCCCGATTTCCGGCCACCATAGGCGCGAGCATGCGGTCGGCGAGCAATGATTAGCTCACCGTCCGACCGTCCAGTAACCCTCCGGACCGAGCCCAAGTCGTCGAAGGCGCGTAGTGTTCCACGCGCGCCTCAAGGAGATGTCAGCAACCGTAGGGGCCCAGCAGGGTCGAAGCCTACTGGGGCCATGGGTGATGCGAAAGAGAACCCCGGGGCCCTGGAACGAGGGCAAAGAATGAACAGTAGTGGGTTTTAGTCAGTAAAAGTCTGACACGCCCTCCCGCCCCGCCCAAGGGCGGAAGATGTCATTGCATGATTTACCACCTTAAAAAAAACCAATGAAAAAAATAAACAAAAGTAAGCTAACTTAACGTATTAAGGATTACCACAGGTTATAGATGACTCTATTATGGCTAGGTATCAAACACCAAGCAACAAAGAACTTTGTCCAAAAACAAACTATGACAACACTGCCTAACCACAGAATCGATATGACCTTGCACTTAGCAGGCATTCTTACGACAAATAAACGATAAGAATTTTTTTTAATATATAGATAGCCTTCATTAGTTGCCACGTTGCCACTTAGGATCGCCGCACACGAACCACACCCGACAGCCACAAACGCCGCCACGATAAGCTAGAAGCGGCCACAAAGGAAGCTGAAGCGCGCGACAGTAACTCGTGGCCGGTGGCTGCTACTTTTTTAACCCATACGCGCAGTATCATGATGGACTCTGACGAAGAAGGTTTAAATGCGCGAGTGGCGTGTGACGGCGTGTTGTATCGGCGTTTAGTGGTAAGTGCTGGCCTCAAAAAGCGAGCAGCGGTGATTTGTACCATGTGGCGGCCACCGGCGTCAACTGTGTGCGGCGAATCCATACAAAATGTATGAAAACTATAGCAAATATGGCGGCGGCATTTTGTGGTTGTGCACGGTGGACCGTGTGCGGCGACCCTTAAGCGAAGGAAATTGAAAGCTCCTCTTCATAGGAAGAAATCAGGTCACACATAAAATGAACGGCAATATTCTATCTCCTTGCACTATACGTTTTCTTCGTGTCAATAATTTTATTTCCGGTAGGAAATACTTTCTAGTTTCTAAGGTTTATTTTGCACCTCTCGTGCGTTAGTGCAGGGAATTTGTACGAAGAAACAAATCAAAACATTTATTTCAAATAAACAATTTACAGGCACTTTTGAACAGTCAAAAAGTCAGTCAGAAAAATGGTCCTAATTGCACTTTCCAAAGCGTAAATCTCTATGGATGTGCAAGAAACTCCATAGACACTCTTTACAATCATGTTATATTTTACAACTATCTAGGTTTCATATTTCTTGTTACTTTTATTAGCTATGTGAGAATAATGTAAATAAATAAGGTAAAAAAAAACTTCTAAATATAGAAATTACAATAAGCCATTGCCAGTTAAGTGCCACCAGTCTCTCGCAGACATGACGTGTATCAGCACAACTCAACTCAACCATTTTAGAGGGAACACTTACTAGTGAACCATCACTGCTACCAACATCCACAGCACACCAAAGTTCAGTTTGTGGAACGAACAATTAAAAAGGAATATGATAATTATCAACCGGGCGTCATACCTTGAATGAATTTTCAACAGCATTAGCTGTGATCGTCATAGTGGTCGCCCAGTAGTAACGGCCCCGACTTACGAGTAGTAAGTCGGTCGTAGGTTGTCACCCAGCCCTGCGTTCAAAAATAACCAAAGTAGGGTAGGGTGTTACTCTAAACGTTCAAAAGTACTTAGAGTTGCAACCCAGGGTCGTTCTTTTATAACTCATGTAGCTACCCTAGAGTTAACCCAACTAAGGGTAGGTTGGTGTAAGCGGCAGGAATAACAGTTGCTTAGCATTGACAGTTGAACTCAAGTTTTTTTTTACGTTCGCGTTCAAAAATGCGAGCGTAGAGTATCTAACCTGATGACGTCATTAGAGTTAACTCTAACCTCATTTTTGAACGCAGGGCAGGCAGGCATTTTACTTTGTGTAATTTAATTCATCCCCACTATTTTCAAAACGATGAAAACATTGCCAGCATGTCAAAACCAATGAAGACAAGTAACATCCACAACCTGCCAAAAGTACAATACGCCTAAAAATTCTAATAACGAAATTACTTTAGCAGCTTTAAAGATGACTGAATCCCGTCCAGGAAGATTTCGTTATCGAGTCATTGCTCCATATTTGTCAGATTAAAAGAAGAGCTTACTGAAAATCTCTTCCTTTGATAACTGCTATCACGTTTGTTACATAACGCCATCATTCATGTGGAAACCCCATAATTAGGTGAGACGGCCCCAACAATCTGAGGCCACTGTGTGTTCAGCTCAGATAGATGTGGTTAGGGCTGACAGACTCTCTAGACAAAGTGACATATCGTTGATGGAATATCCATCGTATCCATCCGAGATAGCCATCATTGACCGCATGACAGTTAAGTAACGTAGATATCATAGAATGTCAACTCCATATTTTTTTGGACTGTGACGATCGCTCCTAAAATCTCAAAGATTCAAAGCATTTTATTTCAAATAAACCATTTATAGGCACTTTTGAAATATCATGAAGTCAGTCAGTCAGAAAAAAAAAATGATGCTAATTGCACATTCCAAAGCGTAGATCTCTATGGAGAAGAATGTGCAAGAAACTCCATGGACACTCTTTTCAATCATGTTTTGTAATTACAAATATCTCTGTTACTTACATGTTACTTGTCGCTATCATGTGAGAACAATGCAAATAAAGTAAAAACAAAAACTAAATATAGATATTAAAATAGCAACTGGCAGCCAAGAGATGACCAGTCTCAACTGACAGCGCCCGTTCACGAACATGACGCCAATATTAGCACCACTCAGCTCAACCATTCTAAAACTGTTTGATAAAATTGCCGAATACCTTAGGGTTTAGTATCTTAGTTGAAATATTTTTTTATATTAAAAGGACCCCAGTACTATTCTCTTGATGAATCAATTTGAAAAATTCTTTTTTTTTAAAGGATGTACAGTCTATAATCCAGATCGGTCCCAATTTTTGTAAAAATCCAATTCTGATAATCGGATCTGAAAGGAACTGCGGGAAGTCTTCGTCAGTACGAAGTTTCAAACATTTTAACTTCTTTTATCAATTCTGACTTCACTAATTCAACTTTATAGCAAGAAGCTTATAGACGTATTTTTTTTACAATTTTGAGGTTCTTTTGAGGTTTTTGCACTTTAGACATTTTTTTTCCTTTGAAATTGTGCGCTTAGTCCCCGGTATACAAGTTTTATTTTTTACGTGTTAGGTAATCAAATAACTCTCAACGCTTTGGGTGGAGCAAAAGGAAGTGTCAGGAATCCGGGCCACAGTAACTCTTTCGAACAATCCCGCAGTCATAGCAGACATCGGCCCTAACAGGTCACATCACTTTAATATGTGAAGTGAATATATTATTGTGGCCGGGAGACTCCCGGGGCCCGGGGCGTTTACAGCGGGGGCCAGGGCGGAACAATGATTTTTTTAATTCATTATTCCATTGAACTTAAATAATAATAAATTGATTTAAAAAAAAAATGAATAAATTGATTATCATTGATATTTATTGATTAATTACCGTTACCAGTTTAAGCCTACGGTTCGAACAGTGGCCAAAAGCAGTTCAAACACTCCCCCATTTAGCCTAAAGTCTGTCCATTTATCTGAACCGTTGACAACCCTAGATCTGACCCACAGCAAACATGTCACGCCTATGTTGATAATATTGTAAACACGACGCGACGCACGACGCGCTCATTATCACTAATTGTTGTGAGGTGCTTGTATCGAGCGAGTTGTTCTAAATACAGATGCTCGATGGGTGACGGTGATAAGATGAAGGTCGAGAAACAAGGTGATGTAGTGAAGCATTGTCAACCTGCGTGCACCTGTAGGGTTGTAGTGACAATCTACTAGGTACATACAATATTCACTGAAAGATAATTAATACTTAGCCAAAATTTAAAAAATACATTTTTTATGGAAATCAGAAAAAATGTGTCCAGGACGCCACGGTCACGACTACATGACAGAATAAAGGATGAAACCGTAGCTTGGTGCAGAGAGCACGCGTTTGCTTTTTTGACGTGGAGGTCAAAGAATTAAGATATTTAAATCCCTTCTCTGAGATATTGTATGTCTACTATGACTTAAATATTAAACAACTACAAGTTTTTTCTAATGGTATTCTAGGCTTGACTGCGATCCCACCTGATAGTAAGCAGTGATGCAATCGTCGATGGTGAAGTTCTCTAGCCTTGAAAACACCTAAATTATAATCGGACGGGAAGACCGCAGCAGGCAATTTGCTCCAAATCTTCGATGTATGCGGTATAAATGACGAGGAAAAAAGAAAGAAGAAAGAAAAACATTTTATTTGGTGGAACAAGGCGCAAATTTAGAACTAACAAATTATAAGTACATTATGTTGAAGAAATATGCGCCACATCCGCGCAAAACGGCCGAACGCTCAGCATAATGCCGTGACCACACGCAAAATGCGATGAGTCTACGGCGCTGGTTTTCAGCGTGGGCCTGTAACGGTATCGACATAAAGACGTCGGCACGGTATTGTGTGCTAATAGATTGACGAACGAGGCGAAACCTTCGATGTATGCGGTATAAACGACGAGGCGAAACCTTCGATGCATGCGTTATAAACGACGAGGCGAAACCTTCGATGCATGCGGTATAAACGACGAGGCGAAACCTTCGATGCATGCGGTATAAACGACGAGGCGAAACCTTCGATGTATGCGGTATAAACGACGAGGCGAAACCTTCGATGCATCCGGTATAAACGACGAGGCGAAACCTTCGATGCATGCGGTATAAACGACGAGGCGAAACCTTCGATGCATGCGGTATAAACGACGAGGCGAAACCTTCGATGCATGCGTTATAAACGACGAGGCGAAACCTTCGATGCATGCGGTATAAACGACGAGGCGAAACCTTCGATGCATGCGGTATAAACGACGAGGCGAAACCTTCGATGTATGCGGTATAAACGACGAGGCGAAACCTTCGATGCATGCGGTATAAACGACGAGGCGAAACCTTCGATGCATGCGGTATAAACGACGAGGCGAAACCTTCGATGCATGCGGTATAAACGACGAGGCGAAACCTTCAATGTATGCGGTATAAACGACGAGGCGAAACCTTCGATGTATGCGGTATAAACGACGAGGCGAAACAATCTCGTTAGAAAAACCCATTGAGCACACGACATTGAGGGTTATTAGAATATAAATGGTGTTTATGTTTTTTTTTAGGTGGGAAAATCATCTAATTACAAATACCGCTCTTGGGCGGAGCGTCAGACTTTTACTGACTAAAAACCCACTCGTGTTCCTTCTTTGCCTTCGTCGACCCTGCTGGGCACCTACGTTTTGCTGACATCTCCCTGAGGCGCGCGTGAAACAATACGCGCCGTTGACGACTTGGGCTCGGTCCGGACAGTTACCGGACGGTCGGACGGCGAGCTGCCCATTGCTCGCCGTCCGCAAGCCCGCGCCTGCGGTCGCCGGATATCGGGACCGGAATCCCTGCGGCGGTTGGGGCGTGAGGACCGTTGCCTCACGCGATCGGCTGCCTCCTTTGCTAGCGTTACTGCTTCGCAGAAGGAGGCGACCGCCTGCCACTCCTATGGTGTTTATATTAGAAGAAAAATAAAAAAGTCTCCTAAAATTTAGCTATGAAGACATCATCAGGAGTAAGACATTATAAAAGCGCAATAATTCGAATTTTTTATACCTTTGAATCAAGCAGTAAATAAAGTGAAACAAATATTTAGTAACGCGAAATTATCTCTTAAATTGCTTGAGAATCTGGCATTTACGTTAATTATTTCGTAATTAATACTTGAACTCGTATTAAAATGTTACCTAATTTAATTTTAACTGCTAATTAAATTGACACGTTTCATTAATTTTTCAAATGTCAATCTTAGTTTTTTCAAATGTCAACAGTTAACCTGAAATCGAGAGTTGCTAATAATTTTTAAGGTCATATGAATTTCATACATATATACTATTTGGTCCGGAAAACGTTTTTCTATCATATAAGTCATCAAAGCAAAAATGGAGTATGGGGTAAGAGGCTAAAAAAATGGCCTGGACCCATTCTCAGACCAAATATACACAAAAATAATTCGTAAAAATCGGTCAAGCCGTTTCCAAGCCGCTGACTTCGTACACGTTATTCTACCATATAAAATATTAAAGAAAAAATAGGGGATGGGGGTAGGAGGGTAAAAACTAGCTTACGACCTATTCTCAGACTTACTAAATACAAACAAAAAAATTCATAAAAATCGGTAAAGCCGTTTCGGAGGAGTTCGATGACAAACACTATGACACGAGATTTTATATATATTAAACTAGCTGCTGCCAGCGACTTTTCCCGCGTGAAAGCAGAAAATATATAGCCTATATCACTCATTACCAAGTTGCATTCTACTGGTTTTTTTTTTTTTTATAGGTGGGAAAATTATCTTATGACAAATCCCGCTCTTGGGCGGAGCGCAAGATAGTGTCAGACTTTTACTGACTAAAAACCCACTCCTGTTCCTTCGTTGCCTTCGTCCCGGGGCCCGGGTTTCGTTTTCACATTACCCATGGCCCCAGTAGGCTTCGACCCTGCTGGGCCCCTACGATTTGCTGACATCTCCCTGAGGCGCGCGCGGAACAATACGCGCCGTCCACGACTTGGGCTCGGTCCGGACGGTTACCGGACGGTCGGACGGCGGGCCACCCATTGCCCGCCGTTCGCAAGCCCGCGCCTACGGTGGCCGGAAATCGGGATCGGAATCCCGGCGGCGGTTGGGGCGTGAGGACCGTTGCCGTTGCCTCACGCGATCGGCCGCCTCCTTTGCTAGCATTACTGCTTCGCAGAAGGATGCGACCGCCTGCCACTCCTCCTCGCTCCGGACGATGGCCTGTACCAAGGTCCGGCGCGAGAGATCGCCGCCGCCGATCGCCCCCACAAGGACACGGCGTTGCTCTTCCCAAGCGGGGCACACCTCCACCGTGTGCTCCACCGTGTCCTCCGGGCGGTCCACACAGTGGCGACACCCGGGCGTCGCTTCCGCACGAATCCGGTGCAGGAACTTCCCGAACTTCCCGTGTTCGGTGAGAACCTGCGTCATGCGGAAGGTGAGAACGCCGTGAGGTCTTTCCAACCACGCCTCAAAGAAGGGACTTACCGCCATAATTGTGGCGTGCCCAGCACTGGGTCGCGACAGTCGCTGTCGCCATTTCTCCATGAGAACCCGCCGGAGCTCTGTCCGCCATGCTGCGACTTGTCGCGGCAGCGGAGTTTCGCCCCGGCGTTGCATCTCCATGCGCAGATCGTGCATGTGAGTCGTCCGGTATTCTCGCACCGTCCGTATGGCCATGACCCTCTGGCATGCGTTCAGCCGGGCCGCCGGCTGCTTCCGCAGCGCCGGCGCCCATATCGGTGCGCTAGCATTCTACTGGTGAAAGAATTAAAAGAAACCGGGTAAGTGCGAGTCGGAATCGTGCACTGAGGGTTCCGTACAAACTCACCTATGAAAACAGTTCAACTCCCGAATCGAGTCGCATAAAAGTTTTTTTTTTTTGTGATGTAACTACAAATTTACAGTTTTCTGATTCCTATATTTGTGCTATGAGACCTTGCTTCATGCCAAATTTCAGGATTCTAGGTCAATGAGACCCTATGAATTTGATTTCCTTGAGATTGTCGAAATATACGTTTTTTGCGACCTTCGTCGGTCGTATCTTTTTTTTCGGACGATGGTTGTATCTTTTTTTTTTGTAAACTCGGAAGTTTGATTTCTTCACAGCTTCAAGGGACTGCAGACCTGAGTATAGGTTTTAATTTCAACTCAATACCTCGACGCGTTACCGAGATAAAGGGTCTTGACAGACAGTCAGACGGTGACAAAGTGATCCTATAAGGGTTCCGTTTTTGCCTTTTGAGGTACGGTAAAAACGGTCCTGTACTTTTTGAGTTTATTAATTGCAAACAAAAATACAAATCTTTCCTTTTTAGGGTTCCGTAGCCAAATGGCAAAAAACGGAACCCTTATAGATTCGTCATGTGTCTGTCTGTCCGTATGTCACAGTCACTTTTTTCCGAAACTATAAGAGCTATAATGTTGAAACTTGGTAATTACGTAGATGTATTCTGTGAACCGCATACAGATTTTCACAAAAAATAGAAAAAAAAAACAATAAATTTTGGGGGTTCCCCATACTTAGAACTGAAACTCAATTTTTTTTTTCATTAATCCTATACGTGTGGGAACCACACCAATCCACCGAAAATTGGTTTGAACGAGATCTAGCAAGTAGTTTTTTTTTAATACGTCATAAATCGTAAACCGCAATTTGCCTTTCAAGTTTGTACGGAACCCTCAGTGCGCAAGTCCGACTCGCACTTGCCCAGTTTTTATAGTATAAAAAGTTTTTTCAGTGTAAAATTATTCGCTAACTCGTGAAAGGTACAATTAACAAGGCCTTAACCCGAGATGATGTTTACTTATTAGAGTAATGTTCAAAGCAGTAATATTCATGCGAAGTTTATGGTCTAACCCCGTGACCACAACTTTGTTAACTGTTTACACCTCATATACATAATAACCTCACCTCTTAGGGCTTTAGCAGACATGCCATTTTCAGCTTCAGCGATCACCGATATTTCTGTAGGTATTAGGTTTAAGCGACATTCGGTTTAGGTTGCTATGTCAAACATGTAACATGTGTGTATTGTATGTTGTTGTGTGTTGTATGTATGTTGTTTTTTTGTGTCTATGTTGTTGTGCGACTCATCATCATCATCATCATCATCATCATCATTTTAGCCGGGGTCCACCTTGTAGGAGACCTTTCAACTCTGAGTTTTCCGGAACCTACTCGGTCGCCACTCCAGAATCTTTTAGTCCCATCGATCATCTGTTCTGCGAGCAAATGTGCCCTGCCCACTGCCACTTAAGCTTGGCGATTCTTTGATTTCGATTTTTATTATCACAAGCTTTTACTTGCAAAGTTTTTGGGCATGTTTAGGACAAATCACCACACATCCACACACCACATCATCGCTTACCATAAGGTGAGATGGTGGTCAAACGCGAATCTATCATTAAAAAAAAAAAAAAACTTGCAAATGGCTGTTGAGCTGAAATATGCAATACCTACGTAGCTTGGTAAACGGTGTTTTAATACCTACCATAGAGCTGGTCTGATGATGGAGTCGGATAGTGGCCATTCGAATTACTAATTGTAACAAGATAACTCCATCGTGTTTGAGCTGTTTGAAATGGTCTTGATCATTACTACCCAGTGCGATAAAAGCTTATATTGATGATTTTATTAGAACTCCGTAAATAAATACATAATTATTACGCCTTCCAATCGTATTTTACGTAATCAACCAGGGGCGCAGCTGCCGCCATATCAGCCGTGTCAATGATACGGGGTCCCAGGGCCACTGGGGCCCCGATGTGTATAAAAATTCGTAACATGGTATCCACAACCTTAAATTCTCTTAATGATAGTAGGTTTGTAGTGAATAAATAATGACATATGATAGGAGGTTCCAATAAGATCACAATAACAACGAAATCTATCCTAGTCCAGATTGCTCCAATAAACGAGGTCACCTTCAATGAAGTCTTGTCCTGTCTCTGTCAAAGTTATCCCATTTTCGAGACTTATAAGCTGACAAAACTACATATTTCATCTATCGCGAGCCCGCACGAGTATGAAAGTTACCTATGCAGTTTAACTAAGTATCTCTATCCAGCTGTCTCAGGACTCCAGTTCTATGCTAGTAGGGCTTGTTTACTAAAAAAAAACAAAATCAAAAGTATCAAAAATGTTTGATATAGGGCACCTGCTGGTTTAGCTACGCCACTGCAATCAACATACAACTTGACTCTGACCCGCAAAATGCAGAAAGAGAATTTCATGGGCTATTTTCTTCTGTAGGGGCCTAGCAGGGTCGAAGCCTACCGGGGCCAAGGGTCTGATTCTGAAAGGAAGACTCGGCCTTGGTACGAAAGGCAACGAAGGAACAGGAGTGGGTTTTTAGTCAGTAAAAGTCTGACACTATCTCCCGCCCCGCCCAAGGGCGGGGGATGTCATAAGATGATTTTCCCACCGAAAAAAAAAAATGATCATTCAATTTATTAGTTTTTTTTTTATATACTTACAATATTATTTACAAACGCAGAGTGTTTGTAACACTTACTGCGTTTGTAAATAATATTGAATATTGTGATATCGAAAGGAGATCGCATGAATTGTTTTTTATAGCTAACGGACTGTCTTGTAAAATATACTTTTAAGGATTTTGCACTTCTAGAATAGGTTTCAAAATAAAAAAAGTTTGCCCTTCAAAAGTCTTTTCTTCCAATAAAGATCCCGATCAGAGACCTACCGGAGCTGAGCTGCGTTAGTATATGGTGTTAGACTTCCAAAAAGCGACTAAATCACTGATCATCGACGTAGCGTGTCTGCTAAGACCCTCGGTATTAATTTTGTGTGGGAACCAAGTGTGCTTAGGACAAACTTAATTTTCTTATTGTGGACACAAACGGCACACACAAAGTATTATAATTTACGACGCGTTGCGTGTCTCCTTGACATGGAAAACAAAATGCATACATTTGCAGTAACCAAGTTATTGGCTTATGCGGTTTGTGGTATATGCAACACGATATTTTAGTAAAGTTTCAGTTCTATTTTCGTACTGAATGCACAAAGGACATACTTTTGACCTTTTTTAGGGTTCCGTACCTCAAAAGGAAAAAAACGGAACTCTTTTATGATCACTTTGTTGTCCATCTGTCTGTCTGTCAGGACCCTTTATCTCGGGAACGCGTGAACGTATCGAGTTGTAATTAAAACCATATACTCAAGTATGTGGTCTCTTGAAACTGTGAAAAAATGAAACTTCTTAGTTAACGAAAAAATAGATGGCCGTATCAATTTTTTCGTTAACTAAGAAGTTTCATTTTTGTTTATATCGTAAAAAACGTATATTTTGAGACACTCAATAGAATCAAAATTCATAGTGTTTCCCGTTGACCCATAATCCTGAAATTCGGCATAACATTATAATGGTCTTAAAGCACAGGTATAGGAATAGGAATAAATCTAAAAAAAAACGGTAAATTTGTCGTCAAGTCACAAAAAAAATGCGATACGGAAATATCTTCGAGAATTGGGAATTAACTTTTTGAGTAGCGTAATTAGAGACACAATAGAAAGACAATGTCGCGTTAACGCCGGCGTTATTGCGGGGATGAACAGCTTAAACTATTTACACTATGTAAGTTTGTACGGAACCCTGAATGCGCCAGTCCGACTCGCACTTGCCCGGTTTTTTTCAATTCTTTCACCAGTAGAATGCTAATCATTTAATGACATCTCTCGCTCTAGAGCGGTGTGGGAGGGCGTGTCAGACTTTTACTGACTAAAACGAATTCCTATGTTCCTTCTTTGCCTTGCGTTGCAGGACCCCGGGGTTCCCTTTTTGGACTACTTATGGCTCCAGTAGGCTTCGACCCTGCTAGGCGCCCCCTACGGTTTTGTTGACATCTCTTTGAGGCGCGCGTGGAACACTATTTTATTTAGTAAAGTTATATTTACGCAATAAATCTACTTTTGACCTATAACATCAATACACCAGCATATTCCGTTCTTGGATTCGGTTTTCAATGACAAATCCCTTTTTTATTTTGCAGTTTTTTTTTTGTTTTACCTCTGTTCCCCACCCAATTACTGAGGGTTCTGAAAAGTTTAACTGGGTGTCGACCTTTCTGAATTTCGCTTCAAATAGAATAAAAAGGGTTTGTAAAAGGTCAGTCACGCACTTTTCACGAAGATCGTTGTAGCATCATGAATTTGTTTTATTTTAATTTTATTAATGTACAATAATTTCTTGACAATTCAAAATCATCCTGATATCATCATGACGGCATGGTTTTTTTTTTAAGGTGGGAAGTCATCCAAATGACTTCTCGCGCTCTGGGTGGAGCGGGAGGGCGTGTCAGACTTTTACTGACTAAAACCACACCTGTATCCTTCAATTACCCTTTGCGTTCTAGGACTACGGGTTTCCCTTTCAGAAATTCTCCGCGGTCCTAGCTAGCGGGCATCGGCCCTGCTGGGCCCCTAAGGTTTACTGACATCTCTTTGAGGGGCGCGAGGATCACTACGCGCTGTTGACGACTGGGCTCGGTCCGGTTAATTACCGAACAGCCGGACGACGAGCTACCCAGTGCTCGACGTCCGCAAGCCCGCGTCTACCGTGGCTGGTAGTCGGGGTCGGAATTATGGCGGCTAGGGCGTGAGGACCTTCGTTCCCTCACGCGTGCAGCCTCCTCCTTCACTAGCATTACTGCTTCGCAGAAGGAGGCGACCGCCTGCTATTCCTCCTCGCTCCGGACCATAGCCTAACCCGGGGCCGGGCGCGAAAAGTCGCTGCCGCCAATTGCCTCCACGAGGACACGGCGGTGCTCCGCCCAAGCGGGGCACTCCTCCACCGTATGCTCCACCATGTCCTCTGGGTGGTCCGCACAATGATGACACCCGGGCGTTGCTTCCGCCTGAATCCGATGCAGGAACCTCCCGAACTTGCCATGTCCGGTGAGGACCTGCGTCATGCGGAAAGTGAAGACGCCGTGTTTCCGCTCCAGCCACTCCTCAAAGATAATGATAAGGTTAAATGACTTGTTCTAGTAAAAATATAAGGAAATAATCCTAAAAAATTATTAAATAAAATAAATGAAAATATTGAAATAAAAATAAAAGACTTATCGCCATAATTGTAGCGTGTTCAGCACTGGGTTGCGACAGTCGCCGTCGCCATTCCACCATGAGATCCCGCCGAAACTCTGTCCGCCATGCCGCGACTTGGCGCGGCAGCGGAGTTTCGCCCCGGCGTTGCATCTCCACGCGCAAATCGTGCATGCGTGCAAGGACTGTTGCCTCCAAATCCCATGGTGGCAGGCTAGCAAGGAGGCTCGCCGCTTCGCGGGAAATCGTGCGGTATCCCCGTACCATCCGGATGGCCATGACCCTCTGGCAAGCGTTCAACATGGCCGCCGGTCGTCTTTGCAGCGACGGCGCCCACACCGGCGCCCCGTAAAGGGCCATGGACCGAACAATTCCCGCGTAGAGCCTCCGGCAATGACGGCATGCTTGGCGCATGATTGGACGATTGGTTACAACGCTTCATGTCGCGAATTCGCCTCCTGAACGGAACGATAATTTATATATGAAATTTATTTTGGAAATAGGTTTTTTAAAAACACTTTTACATGTAAATTTTTTGGTTAGTTTAAACTAGATGAGGCCGGTGTTTCCTAGCTGACCACCATGAGAAGAAATACCGAAACAAACTCAGGGGTCAAAATCTCTTTTCAAGTCCATACAGTAAACTTGTAATGGTCGAATCATATGAGAACCATGCAGATTAGTGTCTGAGATGGTCTTTTGAGGAAAGAACCATACAGATTTGAGTGGACCTGTCCAGTCAGTGCAAGCATTTGTCAGTATTCGCAAAGCTCAACTCAGGACTACTAAGGAGCTCAACGACTTGACGAACAATACCAAAAAAAAATATCCAGATAGTCGTCATATTCACAATTTATAAACGAAAATATATAAAACTAGCTTTTGCCAGCGGCTTCGCCCGCGTGAAAGTAGGCTTCTCCATACAAACTTTGGAGCCCCGTTTCATCGCTTTCGGGAGTGAATTTTGGAAAATCCTTTCTTAGTGCTCGCCTACGTCATAAAAGGAAACCTTGTGCAAATTTTCACGCTCCTAGTCCCAGTAGTTTCGGCTGTGCGTTGATATGTCAGTCAGTCAGTTTCTCCTTTTATATATATAGATAAAGTGTAGAAAAATGTAATATTTAACAAAGTAAATATTTATGTCAAAAATGAATTTAAAAAATAAATAAATTCATATTGTAAAATAAAAACAAATATCAATGTCAAATTGTATTGACCTATTTATAGATCTATGTGCTGCTTTACGGGTGCGAAACGTGGAAGGTGACAAAGGAGATCTGACGCCAAATTCAGGTTCGTCGCACCCTCGGGATTTACTGGCCCTAGACCATCTCTAACGTAGAACTGTTGGGGAAATGCTACAAATGCCCGATCGACCACCAGATCAAACGTCGTAAGTGGAGATGGATTGGTCACACGCATAGGAGGGATTCCCATCATATACCTAAAAAAGGCACTGGACTGGAATCCTCAAGGGAAAAGGAAGCGCGGCCGTCCTCGGCAAACCGAGCAAGGTGAAGCAATCGAGGTGAAGCGAGCTCAAGATCGGTCGCGATGGGTGACTACTGTCGACGCCCTCTGCCCTAGCTGAGGGACATAGGATCTTAAGATTAAGTCAATAGATCTATGTTCCAGGTCTGGGTGTCACGTGTGTGCGTGTTTACGTGTTTGTCAATTGTCAACGCACCTATAATACAGGAGTAATTTCAAGTTTAGGGACACGTTTCAAACTAAATCTTCATTACCTACTCTGTGAACCTACTTCACAGTAATAACAGGCATAGGTACGGTGGGACCGGCGAGCAATGGATAGCTCGCCGTCCGACCTTCCGGTAACAGTCCGGACCGAGCCCAAGTCGTCGACGGTGCGTACTGTTCCACGCGCGCTTCAGGGAGATGTCAGCAAGATGGGGCCAAGGGTCTGCTTCTGAAAGGAAGATTCGGCCCTGGTATGAAAGGCAACGAAGGAACAGGAGTGGGTTTTTAGTCAGTAAATATCTGACACACCCTCACGCTCCACCCAAGAACGGGGGACATCCCCCGGTCTTGGGCGGAGCATTAGATGATTTTCCCCCCTAAAAAAAAGGTACGGTGGGACCACGTATACATGGTATACATCCCACCCACACGCACAAAACGTTTTGGAAACACATCGTGGTGCGCACAGGCAAGGACTGGAATTCCCTGCCAGAGTCTGTGTTTCCTGATAGCTACAACCTGAAGTTCCTTAAGTCAAGAGTGAATAGGTTACTTCTAGGCAAGCGTACTACATCGTCGCTTACCATGAGATGAGATAGCGGTCAAGCGCGAGCCTAATAATCATCATCTTCCTGCCCTTGTCCCATCTTATTTGGGGTCGGCGCAACATGTTTTTTTCTTCCATTCTATCCTGTCAACGGTCATGCTGTCACTAACTTCCTTCGCGAGCCTAATAATAATCTATTTAAATAAAAATGAAAAGCTGTTCGTTAATCTCGCTAAAACTCGAGAACGACTACACCGATTTGGCTAATTTTGGTCTTAAACTATCCATGACAGTCCAGGAAAGGTTTAAACGGTTAGAAAAAATCACGAAAAAAATCATCCGAATACAACGCCATCTTTAATTAAAATGTCATTTTAAAAATAATTTTGTTGGTTCTGTTAAAGCCGGTAGATGGCGTTATTCTTTGACAGTTAAGCTAAAAGGTCACCACATTCATTGACTTTAGGCAGTACGAAGTTCGCCGGGTCAGCTAGTAGATATCTAATAATAAAAAAATCAATGTTTCAAGTGATAGTACCACCATCATTATCTGTTTTGCACCAGTTTACAAAATATAAAAAAGATCCTAACCAAGGAATTTTTTGGGGACAATCATATATAACTTGATTAGTTTAAATTTAAGATAACGATATGTGGTCTTTTTCGATATCTTTGATATCACTTGATTCGATTCAATTCTAATTATACCTACTTAAATTAATTTTTAACTTTATCTTAAACCTAAAAGATGTCAATGCAATCTGTAGCTAGATATATATATGTGGAAGCTTGTTATTAGCATTTTCATTACCTATGTAAAAAATTATAATTGTTATTAGCCAGTAAGCTTTCTTTAAAAAAAAAAAATCAAAATACTTTGCATCCGTATACGGTTGAAAGTGTATTAAAAATTGAGTCCGTATCCTATTGACAGATTGCTTACTCATTATCTTAGCTATTACAGATAATTCGCAGCTTCCGTTCAATATAAGATACGTGCGTGAAATCGCATCCACCTGTTACAATGTAGATTATCTTCTTACTAATCACATAATCACTAACAGAATCACTTTCTTTTATATTGGGAACTAGTTTTTGCCAGCGGCTACACCAGCGTGAAAGAAGGTTTTTCCATACAAACTTTTGAACCCCAAAAAGAAAAAAAAACGAAACCTTGTGCAAACTTTTGCGCTCCTAGTCCTAGTAGTTTCGGCTGTGCGTTAATATGTCAGTCAGTCAGTTTCTCCTTATATATAGGGTGACTGGCAATTAGTGTACGATACTTAAACACGTGATTGTGCTCATGATAACAAACAATTTTTATTATGGGAGCAAAGTCGAAATCGCGAAATAAATAACAGCTGTTCAGTACATTAGGCAAACATGAATGTACTGAACAGCTGATTTTTTTTCGCGATTTCAGGTTTGTTCCCATAGTAAAAGTTGTTGGTTATCATGAGTACAATCACGTGTTTAAGTATCGTACAATAATTACCAGTCACCCATATACCTACATAGATTAGCACTTTGCTAGCAACTTCGTTCGTGAGAATGTTTTAATAAAACTTTAACACCCCTTAAATTTTATTTTGAGGACTATCTTTGAAAAACTAAAAACGACAGTCTACTGTTGATTTTTATTAGAAAGATTTTTTTATTGGCAAGTATCAACTTTATTAACCCAAAAATTAAGATTCCTTCATACAGTCATTAAAACCCCCTAAATTATTCTAGTGGCAGTAGTTTTTTTTTTTTAATTGATATAAACCAGTGCTTGACTGCGATCCCACCTGATGGTAAGCAGCGATGCAATCATTGATGGTGAGGCGCACTAGTTTATTACGAGCCTATTCACTCTAGCCTTGAAGGCACCTAAATTATAGTTGGGCGGGAAGACCGCAGCAGGCAAATTGTTCCAGTCCTTCGATGTACGCGGTATAAACGTCGAAGCGAAACGCTTAGTCCGGACCGTTGAAGTTTCAACAACAGTTCTTAAAACAAATAATGACCACCTTTTATTACTTAATTAGGTTACTTTTTGTACTTAATTTCAAGTATATTGGCACACGGGATGAAGTTTTGCATCCAAACCATATTTTTCCTTTTCACCCCCTTAAAGATTGAATTTCCAAAAACCACTTCTTAGTGCGTCAACGTCATAAAAGGAAAATTTTACAAAATTTCATGTTCCTAGTCCCTTTAGTTTTAGCCGTGCATTGATGCGTCAGTCAGTCAGTTTCTCCTTTTATATAGGGTGACTGGTAATTAGTGTACGATACTTAAACACGTGATTGTGCTTATGATAACCAACAATTTTTACTATGGGAACAAAGCCGAAATCACGAAAAAAAATCAGCTGTTCAGTACATTTATGTTTGCCTATTTGCCTATGTTGTAGATGTGTTTTACATAACCTAATGATATGACTGGTTAATGGCGGATTCATTTTAGATTATATTCGTTGAGAACTTTTTGTGATGAAAGTAATATCATTAGTTTAACGAGACCACCTGTAATGAGAGAGAACGGGTTTAGTTGAATCTTGATAGATAGACTAGTTTACGATCACAAACTTGAACATTCTTTATTGTACTCACAAAAAAAAACTTAACCCAAATACATTGATTTGATAATTTATGTACAAAGTCGACGTCACGTCATACTGTCCAATCGCAAAAAATTGGGCAAAATTGAAGAACTCAGAGATGAGCAAAATTCAAGGACTGGATTCTGATTAAACTTTTTTCGTTCACAGTTCGTAACTAAATTATATTTTAAAAATTTCTTGTTTTGCTCACCATAATAATTGTTTGATTTGACAGTATGACGTGACGTCACAACATGGCAATCGATCCTATTCTTATTTGGAACGCATTGTAATTGGGTTGTGGAGGTCTGATAGGCAATCGCATCATGTAAAATCACGGGTATATTCAGCCGCATCCAGTTACACTAGAGAAGCCGACCCCATACTAGTTGGGAAAAGGCTGGCAAGTTGATGATGTTGAAGGAAAAATCGTAATAAAAATAACGTAACCTTGGTTTTAAACTTGGCAATGAATCGAGTAATATGAGATTAATAAGCATTGAATTCAAAATCATTGTTGATATCACTTTCTACACTCATAAATGTTTGAAAACGCTAAAACAGCAATGTCATTACTCTTAGAAGAAACTTGCACAAATAAATAATGCATAATGAAACGAGCGATGAATCAGCTTTATCTCATAAATCTTATGACTTTAAATATAACAGTAATAATTAACAATTAATTTAACAAAATATAATGCATAATATTGAAACAATAGCCAATTAATTATTCACGCTTTGGAGGATCAATAATAGAACCAGTTAAAAACCAGTCTTTTTCTACTCGTTTGTATGTTACCCGCCAACCCCGATTTTAGTTTGTATAATTGTTACCGGCCAAACATAATTTTAGAATGAACTACTTTCGCCTAGGAGGCCAAATCAGTTGTCCCTAAACGCGCGGAGCCTCGCCCCGTGGACATCCTATTTCTGAATGGTTATAAAATAAACTGGGCAAGTGCGGGATGGACTTGCGCACTGAGGGTTCCGAACAACAAACTTCAGGGAGATGTCAACAAATCGTGAGTCGAAGCCTACTGGGGCCACGGGTAGTGTGAAAGTGAAACCCGGGGCCTTGGGACGAAGGCAAAGAAGGAACAGGAGTGGGTTTTCAGTCAGTAAAAGTCTGACACTATCTCCCGCTCCGCCCAAGCGGGATTCCGGGATTTGTCATAAGATGATTTTCCCACCTAAAAATACCTGTAATGATGTAAATAGTTTAGTTCCCGAATGGAGTCTCCAAGATTTTTCCGAACGGCAATTTTTTTTTTGTTACATGACAACAAATTTACTGTTTTCAGGTTTACTCCTATACCTGTGCTATAAGACCTTGCTTTATGTGAAATTTCAAGATTCTGGGACAACAGGAAGTACCCTATGAATTTTGATTCCTTTGAGAGTGTCGAAATATACGTTTTTTGCGACATAAACGGCCGTATCTTTTTTCTTCGATAACTTAGAAGTTTGATTTTTTTTCCGGCCCGTCCGGTAACGGCTCAGTCCGGAGACTGAGCCCGAGTCGTCGACGACACGTGATGTACTACGTACGCCTCAAAGAGAGGTCAGCATAACCGTAGGGGCCCAGCAGAACCGAGTTAGTTAGCTTTTGCGTCAGGTTTTAGTCAAAAGTCTGACACACCTCACGGTGTGTCAGACTTGGTAGAGCCAAGAGCGGAAGCAGTATTTTGATGATTTCTCAACTCAAACAAAAAGGTATCTCCTCTACATCTGGTCAATCGAATGATCTATAAAAGAACTGTTAACGATTTTGTGTATTTTTATTTTCTACTAGCTTCTGCCAGCGGCTTCGCCCGCGCAAAAGTAGGTTTCTCCATACAAACTTCCAACCCCCCTTTTACCCCCTTAGGGGTGGAGTTTAGTAAAATTCGTTCTTAGCGGATATCTTCACCCTATAAGGAAACCTGCCAAATTTTAAGTTTGTTAGTGTAATAGTTTCTGAGATTTCGTGATTAATCAGTGAGTGGTATTCCGCTTTTATATATAAAGACTAGCTTCTGCCAGCGGTTTCGCCCGCGTGAAAGTAGGTTTCTCCATACAAACTTTGAACCCCCGTTTCATCCCCTTAGGGAGTGAATTTTGGAAAAACCTCTCTTAGTGCTCGCCTACGTCATAAAAGGAAACCTTGCGAAAAATTTCACGCTCCTAGGCCTTGTAGTTTCGGCTGTGCGTTGATTTGTCAGTCAGTTAGTTTTTCCTTTCATATATATAGACTAGCTTCTGCCAGCGGCTTCGCCCGCGTGAAAATTGATTTCTCCATGCAAACTTTGCAAACTTTGGACCCCCATTTCATCCCCTTAAAGGGTGAATTTTGAAAAATCCTTTCTTAGTGCTCACCTACGTCATAAAAGGAACCCTTGTGCAAAATTTCACGTTCCTAGTCCCAGTAGTTTCGGCTGTGCGTTGATATGTCAGTCAGTCAGTTTTTCCTTTTATATATATAGATTATTGATCGGCTCGCGTTTGACCACCATCTCACCTGATGGTAAGCGATGATGTGGCCGACGATAGAGCACGCTTGCCTAGAAGTAACCTATTCACTCTTGTGAATAGGGGTCTTTAAGTCAAGAGACTTAAAGACCCCTAAGTTATAGCTATCATGAAACACAGATTCCAGCAGAGGATTTCACTCCTTAGTATTGTACCTACGCATAATAAATGTGTATTCAAAACGCTTTAAATTTAAAATTAATAAATGAATTGAATTGCTTTGTACGTATGGGTATTTGTAAAATACAATGCAATTCTATCTTCATACTTACATATATAAATAAATGATGTTCGAACTAATCTATGCATGTAGGGACGTGCATAGATTAGTTTGAACATCATTTCACAAAACAATAACAGGAAATATTTCTTGCGGTTAACCAACTGCAGACATTGCGATTACAACGGCTTCTCAAAATAGATTGGTGTAGCATAAGCATATACGTAATCAGTCTTAAAATGTTCCCACAGCTGGGACTAAGGTCTCTCTAGGAGAGGGAATGGGCCGTAATCCACAACGTAGGCCAGGTGTCACATGTCTTCGAATTTTTGGTTCAAGGACATGCCGGTTTCCTTATGTTTTCCTTCATCGTTTTGAAAGCAGTGGTGATCAAATACATTACACAAAGTGATGAGCCTGAACCGGCGTCGGTACCGTTACCATTGTGTGACTGTCCGTCACTTATTCCAAATTAATAACAAGAAATTATATTTATTTTTAAATACCACGAATGGCGCCGCGCTGGGCCACTTGCGACCCCTAATAAATTGTCCTTTTTAAAGAAAGGGCCGATAGAATTCTAAAGAAACTATTGAATTATGGGATTTCTAATAGCGCACATGTGCTAGGCAAGTTGTTAATTAAGAACCAAGCAACCCAAACCTTTTTGAGAAACAATTGAAAACTATACAAAAACCGTCATAAAAACTTGTTAGCAAACGTGGGAGTTGCTAGGCGAAACTGAGCCGTAAAGCGAGAAGGGAGAGTGTGGACTCGGCGACGACGGGACACTTGGCTTCGGACGAGGGGAGGGCTCTGACGTCCAGCAGGAAAAGCGAACTGACTCAGTAGATATTGTAGGGCTACATAATGTCTCGTTGTAATTCTTAGAAGTGCTAGGATTGTGATCCAGTATTAGATACAAGTGGACTAAGTCCAGTTTAGGCTTGCATAATATTTATAATACAGATCCGTGTGTGAGTTAGAGTACGAATGGGTGGGCGTTGGTTGTGCGTAAGTAGTGTGTAAGTACGCGAGTGAATCTTAGCGACTGTGTTGGTGACCGAATGGGTGAGTGTTAACTCTTTTATCCTTATACCATTCCTTGACAAGTTGACCTAAGCTTGCGGTTGGTGTTAGGGACTCGGAGAAAGCCTTCCTTTGGAGTGAACTTGATATTAACTTCTTAGGGGTGGGCTCGACACTGATTTCCTTCGGGTGGACTTGACCTTTTGCCGGCCGGCGTACCTACTTGACGCAACTATGACTGAGGCACTGCCGATTGAAGGCTGAACCGAATATATATTCGTTACATACTAGAGCCAGTTTAAGCTATAATAAGATCACAAACCACCAAACGTTAGCGACGGTTACCTCCCCCTATGGACTGACTGACAGTAGAATACTTTGCATTGCTCTTGATATGCGCACACTTCCAGGGAGTGGGGGTAGGCTTCACTAACAGCCTGAACTGCATTGATAGTCGTTCTAAGGAACGCTAGGGATCGCATCTCGTTAAATCAACCCGGCCCCCGTAGGCCAGCCTCTGATACAAAAAAATAATATTTAACGAGAGACGAAGCTTGGACACATCTCAGAAAAGTTCCGCAGCTAGGCATAGCTCGGAGGTGTGTAGGTTATGTTGTCCTCACCTTGGGGCAGAGTAAGGAAGTGAGAAGTGTCGATATATAAACCACTTCGGCGTCTAGCGAGGCAACTGTAAAGAGTTCTACGGCGACTGACGATGCGTCACGCTTGTTTAAATCTTGTATTGTATTGGCGATGGTGGATAGGTCGTTATAAGGAATTGATTGTTATAGAAAGTGTGTCTTATCCAATAGCAGAGGCCTCACAACCCTTTGCCGTAGGATTGGTCAGGACATGCACGGGCGAAAGGGAACAAGGTAATTCTAAAATAATTTGATTTGCAAATACAAGCGTCACGTGTCATATTCCCTTTTGTAGCCCTCTCAGTCCCTTAAATTTCATAATTCAAAAGAAAAGTAGATTATCCTTCCTTACCCATGGATTCCCAATCCCAATTGTTTAATTTTGTTTTTCTCTACCCTATCCCCGTCCCTTAAACTTTCTAAATCGGGACGTGGTGATAAATCTCCTGGGAGTCCATTACTGTGGTGGAGGTCTGTCCAGGTCATCAGGATGAGGGCCACAGAATAGGGCGGCGGAGGGGCCCTATTTCTACCCCTTAGGGGGTAGCCGACCTTCATACCTTCATGTAGGCAAATTCAGGAAAAACGAAAATTTTATCAGCCTAGGGTCTTTTAGGAACAGTCACATATGGTGCCGTGACCAGGATTCTCGTCATTAAATGTACTGATTCACTTCAGTGCAACGAGAAACGATATTTATGGGTTACTACTAAAATAACACAACGTAATTTTCTAGAGATATAAAATGATAGGACTATTTAGACGTAGAAAGAATTACAACGGCTAGGTAAAGATCTGAATTTTGTATGTAGTTGAATCCTTTAACTACGTACTTACATAAATATATACTTTTATAGCAGGTTCGATTCCTGCATGATTTGTTAGTTTAGGTATATAATTTTATTTGTAATGAATTTTGGGTTCGATTCCCGATTAATTCATTGGTTGATAAATTCTGGAGTTCCTGTGCCACGGTTGTGGGTTCAATTCCCGCTTGACTTATAATGATTTATTCAGTTTCAATTTCTTTGTGTTATCAGGGTTCGATTCCCATGAACACGGAGACATATGTATGTAGATTATAGCTTGTATGAATGTGTGTTTGTGTTTATATGCTACAAATAATGGGTTCGATCCCCATGCTTATGTGAGGAGGTAATGTTATGTACCTAGTTAGTGTAAATAGTTTCAGTAATAGGGCCCTGATCTAATGTCAGAGTGGGTTCGACTCCCTGCAATCATAAGCTTTAAATCTGAATGAATGTTTGTGAAAATGAAATGTGGTTTTGAGGTTGAGATCTGTATGTGCGTTAAGTGAAAGGAATAGACATGAAATATAATTTAGTACCTAGGATTAACAAACGTGTAGTTTATCTACACCATGGTAATTCGTTTACAACGAAAGTAGTAGGCATATCTTTAAGTGATTACATTATAGTAGGATATTCTAAATACTGCCAAGTCTGCAGCGTATGTTATATTATTCGAATAGATACTTGTGTGGCCTTATTATAAATTCCAGGATATTTAAATCTTCACATCGCTACGACAACGCAGTTACTAAACTTGCAGTTTGTGCGTTGCGTTTAGCCTGTAGTTCATCTGATGGCTGACACCACCTGATTCCAGTGATTGCTGTAGCGAAGTCCCTGTTGCGAAGCTAAGTTTCACTTTTATTAGACCCTTACGTTACTTCGCGTATGATCTTTGTTATAACACTTAATATTAGTGATTAGGGTTACAGAAATAAAGGAACACTGCTGAGTTTTGGTCAGTAAAGGTCTGACGGTTCCTCGCGCTCCACCCGGAGCGAGAGGAGTTATTTGATTTTATTTCGTAAATGGGAAATCCAATCTAAAAGAAAAAAATAATGGCATAGGTACCGTACAAATCGCGTCACAATTTACACCAGTGATTAATTTGATTTATATTAGTAAGAACGAAGGAGGCACAATCAGATTTCTCAAAGTGCCCACGTTTATAGGAAATAGACAATCTCTAATGAGTAGATATTCGTCTCAGCTCTTCTAGGATATCCAAAACTATCTGTTCTAGCAGAATCAGTATCAATAACCTTCAAAAAAACTTGTTGCATTTCAGGACTACTCTATCCTCTTAGAATCAGAGGGGGGTTATTGCGTCTCAGTGAAATACAATCTAATATTTTTATGTGCGGACTATTCCAGCTACTCTTGGAGTCGATCTCAGCAGCTGACTCAGCGTGAAGGTGCATAAAGGATGGCCTTTGTCCTGCGACAACAGCGATAGGCTGAGTTTAAAACGAGCGAACACCGTAGGTAACCCTAGAAGAGACCCTGGTATGTAAAATTAAACTATTAGCATGCACAGGTCTACTAAAATGCAATTGTTGAAAAATGACAACAATACTAAGTCGCAGAAAAATCCCGTTATAATAATTACACGCCGACTACAGGTTAGATGAGACGCTGATGTAAAATAAAAACATAAACATAAGGTCTCATAATACCATGATTTTTCGATATGACAAGAGGTATAGGTATTATTCAAAATAAACCTTCGTGGTAATTGGGTAAAACTAGGTTTAGATATACCAGCTATGTATCGAATGAACGTCAGATGGGCCTGAGAACGTTTTGTAGAACTAGGTATTGAATTAGGTAAAGCTACTGTGTATCTCTTGAAGATGGTTCTACGACACATCATGCAATAATAATTGACGTTATATATACGTACATTTTAATTGATTCATATTTCAAATCGAATGGTTATGAGTATTAGCTTCTTTTGCCGTACCTATCACGTGGCATTTTAGTTATTAGTTTCTTATGACACTTATATAGGAACTCTAGCGCCGACTAGGTTTTATCGATATATAATTTACTCATGACGACCAAATATGTTTACCATATAGGCCGGTTACGGCGAGCCACTTAAATGTACCTTAAGTGTGTATTTTACGACTTGACATTCTGTCAATTAGTTTAAGAATAACAAAAAATTGTTATCCGTTTTAAAATAGCGTAACATAATTTTGGACCTCTTGAAAACTCATTTAGCCTGAGTTTTATGGGAAACAAGCCCACATTTATGTCCGCCATGTGTCGAAAGCAATATTTTGTGCCCATTGAGATGCCATATTCATCACAATTCTAAAAGTCAATAACGAAATGACCCGACGCACATTAAGGCAAAGAAAAAAATTCAAGTTGTCGCAATGTGGCCGACCCTTATAGAACAAAAAAAAGGGTCTTGGTGATAAAACCACGTGAGCAAACAGCGCGCACACTGAGTTGGGATAAAGAGTGAGAACTTAGCCATTTTTATAGACTATAGGTAGAGATAGGTAAAGCGGTTGTGTAACAACCCAGGATGTAGCAACTACACATTGCCAAATTATAGCCGACATTCCATCTTACTGGAATAATTGTAGCTGGATAGATTGATTGGTTGTTAGATTTGATTTTTTAGATTGTGTGTGCGATTGTGTGTTTATACGATTGTGTGAGTCACGAATAAACGTTTTTTTTCTTTATTTTCTTTCTAACATTCCGGAATGGTAAAGCGCTATAGGATTCTTTATTTGTTTTATTACAATACAAAGTTTTTTTGGAATTCCAAATGTTTTCTTTAGATTTTAATCCTATTTCATAATAACATGTATGTAAAACAAGGTTATAGACATACATGTCTATTAATTAGGTATTATAGTATGCCAATCTTAAGGGATTATGAATGATATAGATTCAGTGAATGTAGTCACTAGAGGATGATTCCTTGTTGACGTCTAGTACCTTAGGAAATTTTAGCAGACATTTCATCTTATTGGACTCATGTACCAGTCCAACTAGATTTAGACTATTTTAACCCACCAAATGGGAATAGGATTCTATATTAGATTTAATGAGAATGAATGGTTTATCCTATTGTGAAAGCTCATCCGCTTTACTACGTCACGCGTCTGATTTTCAGAGGGGGGAATGTGACTGTCCGTCACTTATTCCAAATTAATAACAAGAAATTATATTTATTTTTAAATACCACGAATGGCGCCGCGCTGGGCCACTTGCGACCCCTAATAAATTGTCCTTTTTAAAGAAAGGGCCGATAGAATTCTAAAGAAACTATTGAATTATGGGATTTCTAATAGCGCACATGTGCTAGGCAAGTTGTTAATTAAGAACCAAGCAACCCAAACCTTTTTGAGAAACAATTGAAAACTATACAAAAACCGTCATAAAAACTTGTTAGCAAACGTGGGAGTTGCTAGGCGAAACTGAGCCGTAAAGCGAGAAGGGAGAGTGTGGACTCGGCGACGACGGGACACTTGGCTTCGGACGAGGGGAGGGCTCTGACGTCCAGCAGGAAAAGCGAACTGACTCAGTAGATATTGTAGGGCTACATAATGTCTCGTTGTAATTCTTAGAAGTGCTAGGATTGTGATCCAGTATTAGATACAAGTGGACTAAGTCCAGTTTAGGCTTGCATAATATTTATAATACAGATCCGTGTGTGAGTTAGAGTACGAATGGGTGGGCGTTGGTTGTGCGTAAGTAGTGTGTAAGTACGCGAGTGAATCTTAGCGACTGTGTTGGTGACCGAATGGGTGAGTGTTAACTCTTTTATCCTTATACCATTCCTTGACAAGTTGACCTAAGCTTGCGGTTGGTGTTAGGGACTCGGAGAAAGCCTTCCTTTGGAGTGAACTTGATATTAACTTCTTAGGGGTGGGCTCGACACTGATTTCCTTCGGGTGGACTTGACCTTTTGCCGGCCGGCGTACCTACTTGACGCAACTATGACTGAGGCACTGCCGATTGAAGGCTGAACCGAATATATATTCGTTACATACTAGAGCCAGTTTAAGCTATAATAAGATCACAAACCACCAAACGTTAGCGACGGTTACCTCCCCCTATGGACTGACTGACAGTAGAATACTTTGCATTGCTCTTGATATGCGCACACTTCCAGGGAGTGGGGGTAGGCTTCACTAACAGCCTGAACTGCATTGATAGTCGTTCTAAGGAACGCTAGGGATCGCATCTCGTTAAATCAACCCGGCCCCCGTAGGCCAGCCTCTGATACAAAAAAATAATATTTAACGAGAGACGAAGCTTGGACACATCTCAGAAAAGTTCCGCAGCTAGGCATAGCTCGGAGGTGTGTAGGTTATGTTGTCCTCACCTTGGGGCAGAGTAAGGAAGTGAGAAGTGTCGATATATAAACCACTTCGGCGTCTAGCGAGGCAACTGTAAAGAGTTCTACGGCGACTGACGATGCGTCACGCTTGTTTAAATCTTGTATTGTATTGGCGATGGTGGATAGGTCGTTATAAGGAATTGATTGTTATAGAAAGTGTGTCTTATCCAATAGCAGAGGCCTCACAACCCTTTGCCGTAGGATTGGTCAGGACATGCACGGGCGAAAGGGAACAAGGTAATTCTAAAATAATTTGATTTGCAAATACAAGCGTCACGTGTCATATTCCCTTTTGTAGCCCTCTCAGTCCCTTAAATTTCATAATTCAAAAGAAAAGTAGATTATCCTTCCTTACCCATGGATTCCCAATCCCAATTGTTTAATTTTGTTTTTCTCTACCCTATCCCCGTCCCTTAAACTTTCTAAGTCGGGACGTGGTGATAAATCTCCTGGGAGTCCATTACTGTGGTGGAGGTCTGTCCAGGTCATCAGGATGAGGGCCACAGAATAGGGCGGCGGAGGGGCCCTATTTCTACCCCTTAGGGGGTAGCCGACCTTCATACCTTCATGTAGGCAAATTCAGGAAAAACGAAAATTTTATCAGCCTAGGGTCTTTTAGGAACAGTCACAATTGCGCCAACACTGATCTTGGATTAGCATTTACAAAAAATATTTTTCAATACTCTTATTTACAAACCCACTCTTATCCCACCGCTTTTAGCATAGCATAGCATAGTCGGCCTTATAATGTTCCCACTGTTGGGACTCAGGCCTCCTCTCTAGGAGAGGGAATGGGCCGTAATACTCCACGCGGGCCCAGTGCTGGTTGGTGGGTGTCACAAGTCTTCGAATTTTTGGTTCTAGGACATGCCGGTTTCCTCACGATGTTTTCCTTCACCGTTTTGAGAGCAGACCGTCCACTAGTGCGGAAAAGTGCGCGTGCTCACCCCTACCACAATTTTATTACGTTTGTCGTAACAGACTGGGCGCGCGTCGACACCAATTTGTCGCGTGTCAACCCCCGCTTATTTATGTCTTCGTAAGTGTATTGAAAAACGTCGTTTGATACACGTGAAAATTTGTTACTGCAGCCCGCCTCGGTTCCACAACACCCTCGCCAAGGCTTGATTGAATGGCATTCATTCCTCGGTCGCAATAACAAAAAAAAAACTCCACTTGTATCAAAATGTACTATGATGCAAGTGTTTAGGCAAGTTATGTACGTCTTCAGTCTGCAGTCTAGTATTGCAATATTGTTAAAACGTTTCAAGCTGAACGAAATACATAATTTTGTTAAGATATTTGTATTTTTCAATAGATTAGTTGTGCTTAGCACAACTCCTGCGCATCTGATTTGATTTGTGATCAGGTTGCAAAAAGAATTGCAGATGGTATTTATAATCTGATTACATGGACTGTAAATATTTAGAAAAAATCGTTTGATCTTGACGTAGCTCTACAAAATTGGCGAACTTGTAAATGCCTGAAAAGATTTTGATAAAACATATCTTTTGTTTTAGGTGGGAAATCATCTAATGACATCTCCCGCCCTTTCATGTCAGACCTTTACTGACAAAAACTCTCTCCTGTTCCTTCTTTGCCTTCGTTCCAGGGCCCCGGGGTTTTCTTTCTTTTCCCATGGCCCCAGTAGGCTTCGACCCTGCTGACATCTCCTCGAGGCGCGCGTGGAACACTACGCGCCGTCGACGACTTGAGCTCGGTCCGGACGGTTACGGGACAGTCAGACGCGCGAGCCGCAAGACCGCGTCTACGGTGGCCGGAAATAGGGATCGGGATCCCGGCTGGGGCGTGAGGACCGTTGCCTCTCGCGTGCGGCCGCCTCCTTTGCTAGCATTACTGCTTCGCAGAAGGAGGCGACCGCCTGCCACACCAAGGCCCGGCGCGAGAGATCGCTGCCGCCGAGTGCCCCCACGAGGACACGGCGGTACTTTACTCAGGTGGGGCACACCACTACCGTATGCTCCACCGTGTCCTCCGGGCGGTTGATAAAACATATATAAGAACCATTGCTAGAAAAAAGATTTATAATCCAAATCGGTTCACCCGTTTAAAAGCTATGATGGAAAAGAAAAACACACACACAGCGGTCAAATTCATAACAACCGTCGGGGTTTAATAAAATTACTTGTTTATATCATTATGCAAAATACGCAGAAGTATTTAGCATAAGCATAATTTTGTAATCAGCCTTATAATGTTCCCACTGTTGGGACTCAGGCCTCCTCTCTAGGAGAGGGAATGGGCCTTCTACCACTCGGGCCCATCGTGGATTGGTGGATATCACATGTCTTCGATTTTTTTTTTGTTCTCGTACATACCGGTTTCCTCACCATGTTTTCCTTCACCGTTTTAAGAGATGAAGGAAAACATTGATGAAATAAATTACATAAAGTATTACGCCTGGTAATTCACCTACAACTTATAAGTCGGAGCTGTTACCGCTGGGCATCACTGCTCTGCAGAAATGTTTAGTTCACCAGTAAATAACTTTTTCAGGAAAATGAAAGGTTCCTGAAGTTTTTCAATTATTACGAGTAGATAAAGGGCGGGTTTCTAAATTGAGTATTATACTTTGACAGGTCTTCAGGCTAAAGTAGATTTTAAGAAAAAAAACTTTTACAAAAAAAATACAACCGACTTCAAAGTAAAAAAAACACTGAAAAGTGCAAAATAACTTTAATTTCGGAAGTCGGTGTTTCTATAATAGTTTTGTCTCTTCGTTATAATGTTAACACCGACTTCCGAAATTAAAGTTATTTTGCACTTTTCAGTGTTTTTTTTACTTTGAAGTCGGTTGTATTTTTTTGTAAAAGTTTTTTTTATTTTACACTTTTTAGTTATGGTACCACCACTAAAAAGTACCCCTCAGCCAAACTTAAATAAGTACCTTATAGCCAGAGTGCATCTCATGACAATTCTAATAATCCCAAACACGGTTAGATTGCATTAATTTATTAGAGTTCCGGTGGTCCACAATTGACTGAGAAATCGGTGAACATACATAAAAAAAAACATACATTCAACCGAACATATAACCTCCTCCTTTTTGAAGTCGGTTAAAAACTCAACTTCAAATGCTTAATATTAGAAATTGGTGGAGAGAAATAAAACGTGATTTATGTAGGACAATACATCATATCAATATTATGAACACAGATGCATAAGAATGATTACATCGACATTTTGAGTGTCACTCGATTAGGAGCTGGTTTATCAGTACTTCAGATGTATGTCGCTTCAATAGTGCAGTAAGCTCCTACTGAAACAATTACCGGCTATCATAAAATATCAAAAACCGGCTACAACAACGAGTGTTTATTTAAGATTACCTAGATATTTAGCATCGTTTGTATTTTGAGGAAAACAGTAAATATACCTATTTGTTTGTTAGAGACGGCAAAATTTTGGGAAAAAACGATGAGGTCTTTAAATGAAACTTCCTCCATCACTATTACTCATCGAGATTTGAAATCTTTGAAACAAGTAGGTGAATAGTTTTCAACTATAAAAACCCATTTTTTCATTGAGAAGGGGCCGTTTATGCGCCTTATAAAAATTTAAGCTGCTTGCTTACAAATATCAGAAATTATTCCCAGTTCATGCAGGTCTCTGGAACAACTTGCGACCCACGGATGCCCCCCACGTTAAAGCGTAAAACCAAGTCCGTATTAAGACTTGTTATACTGTAGATATGGATAAGAATGTTGGGCTGTGAAAAAGATGAATCAAAAATTGTATGTAGTGGAGATGAGAACGTTGAGATGGATGTGTGGAGTGACGAGATGTATAAAGGGAGAAACGAGGATATCAGAGAGAGAAGTTTGAAAGTACCAGTAACTGAAAAGTTGAAAGGTATGGTAATGGTATCATTTGTCTTGTTACAGTCATGTTAAGAAGAGGGTTGAAACGCATGTTACGAACACGAGGAAAAGGAGAGGGAGACCAAAAAAATTGCATGGATTGTGTGAGAAGTGTATAAAAGAAAAGGGAATCAGTGAAAGCATGAAGGTTAACAGGACAGAATGTGTTCTACCGACACCAAGTAAAATTGAGCAATGGCAGAAAGATGATGATGATTCTCAGTTCATGCAGATTAGTAAAGGCTTACTTAAATAAACAGACTATAGCAGATGTCCTAAAAAAAAAACTAAAAAAAAAAAACTAAAAAAAAAACACTAAGAAACATAGAACCGCAGATAGCAGAGGCACTAGACCAAAACGTGTAGGAAACGGAGATGATCAGCAAAAACTGTTTTGTTTCAATAGAAACTACTAAAGAGTGATGTGGCGATAAAAATCCCTATCCAGTAGCGAAGTTTGTACCTAACTTACTGTTTATAGTTTGGAGTGAAAGCGACTTCAAAACTTTTTGCTTGAACGTTCTATAACAAACTATTTTTCAGGGATGTGCAACATGCTGTGGTATTGTTTGAAAGAGACAATGTGACTCCAGAACGCCAAAGGTTAAATGAAAGAACGCAGGTGGGTTTTAGTAAGAAAAAGTCTGATTTTCCTCGCTTTACTCAGAGCGGGTTATTTTACTCGATCATTTCCCACCCTAAAAAAATAACAGAAACTCTTTTATCAACTAGGTATATGGATCGATCCTTCCTCTCTTGCGTCGCTCGTTTGTCCTCAATGCTGAGGATCTTGTGTACAATAAAGAGTATATCTATCTACTCGTGACCTCGACGAATAAAGTTGTTGTAAAGTCCACAACAACTCGCCATGTTGTCCAATCTTCGGTGATTTGAAAGGCGTCGCAGACTGTGGTCTCTAGTGTAGCACGGATTTGGTCCGACCTACGCATCAGACTCCTGTCTCTGGGTCTTTTTTCGAACTAATGTATGGACCAATGCGTTATATTAAATTGCCATTCAGTTTAATTAAGTTCAAAATATTTTATTTCACACAGACATATATGGGCCATTTATAAAAAAAAACGTGAGAAGCTAGTGTAGGTTCCAATTAGTGATAGAACCGATGAGAAACTCCACGGTTACGGAACTAAAAGCCAAGATGGCTAGACGATGTTATCTATTGTTTACTCAGCTTGACAGTCCTTTTCACGTATTAGAGAATGCCTTTAGTCTTAGACTATACTACCATTTCCTTACTAACATTTTAGCCATCGGGGACTACATATTAATTAAGACAAAACAAAAACAGGAAATCGATTAACAAACCCGATCATACAATATCTCATGTCAACAAGATAGATTGCTGTAGCAACTAGAATTAATCTGCAAACCTTTTTGATACGAAACAATTTAATCTTTTACGTGACCAATTTTGTATGTTTACCAGCCCTGCCTCAAACAGAGGCAACTTGAGTACGTAGAGAAAATGTTTGTTCAAAATAAACGCGGGATTTCCGACGTAGGTAGGTACCGAGTCGAGTGACATAGCCGAACTAGTGTCCAGTTCGAAAAGTTTAGTTTCACGAACCAAAGTTTAGATTTTAGATAGGTAGGTATAGGTTATAGGTATCGAGAAATGTGAGTGTAAAGAACGTTGACCGGTTTTGGACCAAAAGCTATCCAGACATGGAAGTACTTATAAAATATAATTGAAAAAAATGATCTCGGTATTTTAAAATTTTGTTTTAAGGTTTTTTGGTAGTTTTAAATAGTTTTAATTATTGTTCGCTGTAAGCACGTATCAAATCAAAACTCGTACCTACTTATTACAGTAAACATGCACACAGCAGTTTTTTTAGGTGGGAAAATCATTTTATGACAAATCGCGCTCTTGGGCGGAGCGGGAGATAGTGTCAGACTTTTACTGACTAAAAACCCACTCCTGTTCCTTCGTTGCCTTCGTCCCAGGGCCCCGGGTTTCGTTTTCACACTACCCATGGCCCCAGTAGGCTTCGACCCTGCTGGGCTCCTACGATTAGCTGACATCTCCCTGAGGCGCGCGTGGAACAATACACGCCGTCGACGACTTGGGCTCGGTCCGGACGGTTACCGGTGGACGGCAGGCTACCCATTGCTCGCCGTCCGCAAGCCCGCGTCTACGGTGGCCGGAAATCAGGATCGGAATCCCGGCGGCGGTTGGGGCGTGAAGACCGTTGCCTCACGCGATCGGCCGCAATATTATTAATATTGATCGGACCATGGCCTGTACCAAGGCCCGGCGCGAGAGATCGCCGCCGCCGATCGCCCCCACGAGGACACGGCGTTGCTCTGCCCAGGCTGGGCACACCTCCACCGTGTGCTCCACCGTGTCCTCCGGGCGTTCCACACAGTGGCGACACCCGGGCGTCGCTTCCGCACGAATCCGGTGCAGGAACTTCCCGAACTTACCGTGTTCGGTGAGAACCTGCGTCATGCGGAAGGTGAGGACGCCGTGAGGTCTTTCCAACCACGCCTCAAAGAGGGGACTTACCGCCATAATTGTGGCGTGCCCATGCACACAGCAGTAAATAATTTGTTCAATAATAGAATAATACATATATATCAGCATTTAATATGCCATCCACTGATAGAATCTAACTCATACGAGCACGCTTAACTAGTAGACTATTACGTAAATATTGATTTATTAAGAGGATCATGAATTACTTATAATATATTATAGGGGTCGGCGAACAATTGTCTTTGGCACATAATGTTTGCAGTGTTATATGCCTAGTTTTGTTTTCAGGATAGGCTATACATCAAGATGATGTCAGGTTCTTCTTTATTCCTCCAACTCATTATAATCGATGACGATGAGGACGAGTAAACGAACGTAATAATATTTTAATCGATGTTTAATGTCACAATCAATAAATAAATCATTAAAATAATCATGTGTGTTATCATTTAAAATAATTCTTGTAATTAATTAGTCATATGCGCGTCAACACTTTTTCTCTAAACTAGGATAGATTTCGAAGAGTTTTGATTGTTTTAGACTAGTGTTATTACAAAGAACATAACGCAAAGTTTATCAGGCAGCATTTGGTTCAAATCTCATACAATGATGGTCAATGTCCTTTTCGATGTAGGAAAATCATTACAGTGTCACAAATTAACCGTAAAAGTGTTGCGGATGGTTTTAGAAGCGAATCACGGCAGCAATGCGCCATTGACAATTTTTTATTTTATTTTTGAAATAATTTTCGTTCTAGACTGGATGTTAACCGAACCGGTGTCTAATTTTTTTTAAAAGATTCTAGCTTTTACAATTATTCGAAAGAGTGACCTTGACCTTGGAACGCAGAGACAACTGAAAGAATACAGGCGGGTTTTAGTTAGTAAAAGTAATTTATTTAGAGCGGAAAAAGTCATTTGGTGAATAGGCTATTAATAAACTAGTGTGCTTCACCATCCACTATTGCATCACTGCTTACCATCAGGTGGGATCACAGTCAGTTTATATCATTAAAAAAATATATATCAGTTCAAAAAAATGATACGGAAAATCCTATAAATTTTCATTGCAGACAAGGCTATCTATAGATACCTACTGTAAATGTTACCACATTTGATGTTTATTTGTTTAGTAAACATTATAATGCGCCAATTTGTTGCGGTGTTACTGAAAGATAGATAGTTTTTTTTTTTGGGTTTTAATGAAAAGATAGATATATATAGATCTATATACTCTTTAAAGTAGGTACACCATAAAAAATTACAGTAGGAGCTTAATAGGGTTTAACAATCAGAGGTCTATAAATCGTTAAAAGCGATTTTTACAGATAAATGTGTAAAAAAATAGTGGTCTACAAAGAGGTCTTCTTGAGCTTTTGATCTGACAGTAGCACAGATTAGCGTCAAATAGTTCATAAAAATGGATATACCGAATTACTGCAGTTCTTTGATTCAAAACAGGCATACCTATAGACCGACCTCATCTAGGTTAAATTGACGAAAAAATTGACATGTAAAAGTGTTTCCTATTTGCTGAATAAATATAATTTATCATTGAATATCATATATAGGGATAACTAAAATGGAAGAAATAATATAAATTCCAGTACCTACATAGTTTTTTTAGAGGATTTTTTTTGGGCCTTTGAACCTAAGTTATTGAACATATAAACATACACAAGCCTAAATCTATTCCGTGACCATAAACTTTAGAAATCACATAATTATGTATGTGAAGTATTTTAATTAAATTCTTATTAGAATATTACTAAACCTTTAAACACAAACTTATTACATAATCACACAACAAATAAATTGCGCATTCATAAAATTGTTCATGCAATTGAAACAATTGCTAGAAATAACATACAAAACAACTTCACAATTTACAAAATCGCTTGTAACAATTTCCGCGATTTTCAATTTTATTTAATACTGAATTTATGTAACTTTACAAACAAACTGAGCACTTACAATTTTGTCAAACAATACATAATGACGAGACAGTGATTAAAGAAAGCTTACCAGTTGTTTTAAAGAGACGAAAATATAAATTGCACAGCACTAATTTCACAAAACCGAAATTATTTGGTTCACTCACTCACACTTTTCCTTATCACTTTTTCGTGTTATTCTAATTTCATCGTTATCGCGGGAGGATAGAGTAGATATTTACTTGTGTGGCGGCAGAGGTTGTAAGACGCGGGCGCGCAAGGCCGGTGCGCTCGCGCAGATGACTTACTCCTTATCACGAGGTTCTGTGACGAGCGTGTGCGGTGACCACACAATAGGAAATTACTTTTCATTTCAAATTTTATGTCGTTTTTAAACTGACCAGATTTTTGTAAAGAGCGCTTTAATAGAGCAATTATTGGTTTTGTTTTTTGTTATTGAATAGTTGTCATTAACGGCCTTTTGTATTTTTTTTTTTTTTTGTAGTTAATGCCCTACACTGAATTGCTCCTATGCCGTGGGTGCCTTTATTAACGTGTAAACTCACATACACAAGACACCCAGACGCGGGACAACATTCTGTAGACCATACAAATATTTATTATTGAATCGCACCTGTAACACGCAGTGCTGCAGATCGCTCTATTACTGCACCAAGCGTGCCGACTGTTTTTTATTTTTTATTTTTTTATACGGAAACTCAACCGCTTATTACTATTAAAAAAAATAGATAAGTAAACTAAATAATAGAAACCTATTTTCACGCGGGCAAAGCCGCTGGCAAAAACTAGTATTTTTATAAACATTAAAAAAATAACCATCTTTCAGAAACAGTCAACAAGTAATAATGTATTAAAAAATATGTATAAGTGTGGTCACCGTAGTAGAAAGATGAATGAAAGTACATTCTAATATGTGAAGAACGCTCGCGTCGCCACCTGGCGGTTCAGACAGAAAACAATTATACACACATTCACGTGCGCATACACAATTATGTGTATCAACGTAGTTTTTATGATCATTGAGTTCACTCGGATGTTGAGGCATAGTTTATGTGTTCTTGAATACATTTCTAATGATAGAAAAAACGATCTGTCGCATAGGCTCATGTATACTGTATATATAGCATAGCATAGTCGGCCTTATAATGTTCCCACTGTTGGGACTCAGGCCTCCTCTCTAAGAGAGGGAATGGGCTGTAATCCACCACGCGGGCCCAGTTCGGGTTGGTGGATGTCACATGTCTTCGTTCTCGGACATGCCGGTTTCCTCACGATGTTTTCCTTCACCGTTTTGAGAGCAGTGGTGATGAAATAAATTACACAAAGTAATGCGCCTGGCTGGGTTTGAACCCGCGACCTACAACTCGTAAGTCGGGGCCGTTACCACTGGGCCACCACTGCTCTAGTCGGGGCCGGTATATTGTATACCTTTCCTATAATATAGGGTGTAACAAAAAGGTGTGGTCATATTTTGGCGGTCTGTGGGTTAATTGTATGCGGAATGCTCTAGACGCCCGGTGGATCCAGTATCATAGTGGGTATAATGGGGTAACGTAATTCAGGGTGCTGTTGGGACTGACTAGCCTGCGTGTGGATGATTTTCACACAATAATGAGAAAGAATCTCTATTTATACATACGAGTATTATGATCTTTATGTTAATACATTTATCTTTCCGTTTTTTTTTCCGATGGATGCGAGACGCACAGGACCGGTCATTGTGGCGACATTTGGGGGAGGCCTATGTCCAACAGTGGACGTCTTTCGGCTGAAATGATGATGATGATGATGATTATCTTGATCTTATCTATCTTAGAAGGCTGCCTCGCTGATAAGCTAATCTAGGACCAGCTTCAATAGTGTTCTTCGAACCTTACCCGATAAGCAGGATGCGCTGGTGATCAATCACTGGTTGCGGTTGCTGATGCGGCAGTAGGTTAAGTTTTTTTAGTTTTTTTAAGTATTATTAATCCTTTAGTTGATAAGTTGTTATTAACCATTGCATCAATGTTGTCCTGGTCTTTTAAATAATATTATTATTTATTTAACATAGCAGTGGTGACCAAGTGGTAACGGCCACGACTTACGAGTTGTAGGTCGCGGGTTCAAACCCAGCAAGGCGCATTACTTTGTGTAATTTATTTCATCACCACTGCTCTCAAAACGGTGAAGGAAAACATCGTGAGGAAACCGGCATGTCCTAGAACCAAAAAATTCGAAGACATGTGACATTCAGCAACCCGCACTAGGCCCGCGTGGTGGATTACGGCCTATTTCCTCTCCTAGAGAGGAGGCCTGAGTCCCAGCAGTGGGAACATTAAAAACGTTCAAATCTGCGTTTACCCAGCGTTATGAATTTGGCGATAGTAGCTTATTTACTAATATTATTATCATCATCATATGCTGATTTGTTGACCGAAGAAAAGCCCAGCCCTCTGGTCATGCGAAGAGTCCACCAGCTGTTTGCTGATATCCCGAACAACTCGATGAGCGCTCGGACCCCATGACCCTAGTGTTGCAACCTCAAACAGCTCAAGCATATAACCTCCGATGAGGTTATTATATTTACGTCGATATATTTGGCGTCACACCGATGACCAATGGCCGGGTGAGGGTCGCGGGAATCCGACTGATGCAAGACGCTTAAGACCGGTCTATGTGGCGACACTTGGGGAGACCTATGTCCAACAGTGGACATTTTTAGTCTGAAATACTAACTATTATACATACTGTATTTTTTATGGTGTACGATAAAGAGTAATATCTATCTATAGTTTTCAGACAAGATGTGGAATTATCAAAGACGATAAATTACAATTACGCAAATACTTTTTCAATACACTTACTCGAAAACCCGCTCTTGTCCCACCGCTTTTAGAGACGCAATAGACTGTTTTCTGCACTAGTGCAGAAAAGTGCGCGTGCTCTCCCCCGCCACAATGTCAATACATGTATCGTATCAGGCTGGACGAGCGTCGACCCCCACGAGTCACTGGTCAACCCCCGTTTATTCATTTCTTCGTAAGTGTACTGAAAAAAGTCGTTTGATACACGTGCAAATTTGTCACTGCATCCCTCGGGTCCATAACACACTCGCCTACGGCTCGTGCGAAATTCACCTCGGTCGCAATAACAAACTTTCTGCACTTGTATCAAAATGTACTATTTCTATTGCTCCTATGACTCTCAAGCCCTTTTCTCTTGCACAAACAACTGGCGCCCACGCATATGACTAGTCATGCATTTGTAACGTGACACCATCGTTCGAGTGACCAGTAGTTTGCAGTAACTATACTGTTACGACATGCTGTAGAAACATGAGAGGCAAATCGTATAACGTCATGGTGTAGGTACGTACTTCCGGGCACTTGAATGTGATTGGGTCTTGGTTTTATTGTTATTTTCTATTTATTTAATTTGTAAAGAAAGGCAGCTGTAGTGGTGGTAGGAAGCTTTTATTCCATATGGTTATTTCTTTGTACATAATGAAGGTGAACTTAAGTAGCAATAGGCAGGGCACATTGCTCGAAGAACGGATGGCTGTTCTGGAATGGTGACCACGTACCGGAAGACGTAGCGTTGGAAGGCCTCCTACAAGGTGGACCGATGACTTGGTAACTGTTGCGGGAGTCCGATGGATGCGAGACGCACAGGACCGTTCATTGTGGCGACACTTAGGGGAGGCCTGTTTCCAGTAGTGGACGTCTTTCGGCTGAAATGATGATGATGAATGTAGATGAAACTGGAGTCATATTCTGTGCTGAATGCTTAAAATAGTATAAGTAGATAATTATAATATAAAACTAACACTTACTAACATTATGGATCATTTGTTGTCTGTGAAATATATAAATTATTATTATTATTATTCCGTTTATTCATTTATATACATATAAATTATATTTTTAAATATTTCAATAAAAAAATAAAACAAAACATTTAAAAATATGAAAAATAGTAGCCCTTCGGTATCGGGAACAGGGTCCAAGCTACCCGGCGGTCAGGGCTCCAGAGAGAGGAACCTCCTAACTATACGAGCCGTGTCCAGAAGTACAGCTTTCTGAATCAAGCCCTTGATCCAGCCGCCTAACGCGAGCCTCCTAAGGTGTTGGTCGAGGCTCTTGGCTATTAAGCCATTGGCTGACACGACTATCGGTACAATGATCGCCGACTCCACATCCCACATGTCGACAACCTCGCGAGCCAAGTCAATATACTTGATTTGTTTATCTTTCTCGGCTTTCACGAGGTTCTCATTATGCGGAATGTATGTTATTATTATAATTATTAAGTACGGCGTAAAAAATGAATGATGTATTTTTAAAGGTATTACTTATTACGGATGGTCGATAGGAACGAAAGATTCTGCAGTGGCGACTACGTACCGGAAGACGCAGCGTTGGAAAGCCTACCACAAGCTGGACCGATGACCAGGTGAGGGTCGCGGGAATCCGATGGATCCGAGACGCACAGGACCGGTCGTTATGGTGACACTTGGGGGAGGCCTATATCAAACAGTGGACGTCTTTCGACTGAAATGATGATGATGATTGTCATCAAGTACTGTATAAAAATTGATTGATGTATTTTTAGAGATATGCGGAACAGAGTGTAAACTCCTGCAAACTGAGAACACTCATCATTTTGAGACATGAACATGATGTAGATTTTTTTTTTTTTTTCAGTGGGAAAATTATCTTATGACGCCGTCCGCAAGCCTGCGCCTACGATGGCCGGAAATCGGGATCGGAATCCCGGCGGCGATTGGGGCGTGAGGACCGTTGCCTCACGCGATCGGCCGCCTCCTTTGCTAGCATTACTGCTTCGCAGAAGGAGGCGACCGCCTGCCACTCCTCCTCGCTCCGGACCATGGCCTGTACCAAGGCCCGGCGCGAGAGATCGCCGCCGCCGATCGCCCTCACGAGGACACGGCGTTGCTCTGCCCAAGCGGGACAGACCTCCACCGTGTGCTCCACCGTGTCCTCCGGGTGGTCCACACAATGATGACACCCGGGCGTTTCTTCCGCACGAATCCGGTGCAGGAACGTCCCGAACTTACCATGTCCGGTGAGGACCTGCGTCATGCGGAAGGTAAGGACGCCGCGTGAAACCGTGCGGTATCCCCGCACCATCCGTATGGCCATGACCCTCTGGCACGCGTTCAGCTGGGCCGCCGGTCGCTTTCGCAGTGACGGCGCCCACACCGGCGCCCCATAAAGGGCCATGGACTGGACGATGCCTGCGTAGAGCCTCCAGCAGGAGGCGTCTGGACCCCCGAGGTTGGGCAGGAGCCGCTTGAGGGCAGCCCCAGTCCGATTCAGTTTGGGAGCCAGACGTCGGAAGTGCTCCTCGAAATTCCACCGGCTGTCGAGGACGAGTCCCAGGTCTTCATCGTCAACCCGACGCCGATGTGAACTCCTCCTACCGTTAATTGGGAGCGCCGAGGCGGCGCGCTCCGAGGGCCGTGAAAACACATGGCCTCGGACTTTTGCAGCGCCACCTCGAGTCCCAACTGCTGGATCCTATCAACGACTATCGCAACCCCGCGTGTCGCTAATTCGACCGCCGCCTGGTACGAGTCTCCCTGAGCCAGGACCAGCGTGTCGTCTGCGTAGCAGACCACGCTGACCCCGTCAGGGAGGTCGCCGCGCAGCACATAGTCGTAGCCGATGTTCTACAAGGGCGGTCCTAGTACCGATCCCTGCGGAACACCGCACGACATCTCTCGCCGTTTCCACTCTACCTGGTGACCAGGTTAGATGATGTACCTGTCCGAAAGGTAGGCCTCGATCACACGACAGAGGTAGTCGGGCACCCGGTGATACCGGGGTGCCCTCCTAATGCTACTCCAGGGCAGGGAGTTGAAGGAGTTAGTGATGTCCAATGACACCGCCACGACACACCTGCCCTGGGACACCGCATCCCCCGTCGTGAGAGCTCGCACGCGCATGATGGCGTCCACCGTGGAGCGCCTCCTGCGAAAGCCGAACTGGCCGTCCGCCAGATCCGGCCCCACCCGTGTTAGGTGCGCGACGAGGCGGTCTGCAATTACTCTTTCAAAGAGCTTGCCCACCTCGTCGAGCAGCACAATGGGCCGGTACGCGGACGGAGAGTCCGCAGGGCGCCCCGGCTTCGCGATAAGGACCAGTTTCCCCGTCTTCCAGCGAAGTGGGAATTGGCCCCTCTCCATGCATGCGCTGAAGAGCCCTCTTAATCGAGACCCGAGAGCCTCCATGGCCAGGACCCAGGCTTTCCCAGGCAAGCCGTCGGGTCCTGGGGCGGTATTCTTGGCACTCAGCCTTCGTACCGCCACACTCATCTCTACCTCGGTCACCTCTGGAGCATTGTCGTCGTCGTCGCCATCGTGATCCGCGTTAGACACCGGTGGTGGCGGAGCCATGAGCAGGGGAGAATGTTCCCATCGCGCAGGGAACAGAGTGCTTACCACACCCTCCACAATCTGGGGCCGGAGACTCTGCGTGAGTGGGGGAGCCCAGGGGCGGAGTTTTTCCCGCACCACCTTGTAGGGGCGTCCCCACGGGTCTCCGTTCAGAGTCCCCAGCCACACGTTGCGGGCCTCCAACTTGGCCCGCTTTATTTCCGCTCGGAGGGTGCGCTTTGCCACTCTGTATCCCTCGTACAGCTCCGCCTCTCTGGCTGGCAACATGATGTAGATTGACATTACATGACATTATATACTTGTACATTATAGTGTAAGTACTGTTTTAGATGTGCGAAATATTTATTATTATTAAACCATCCGATAGTATTAAACGTAATTAAAGTATTTTGTTAAAAAATTAGCTCTATCTTTAGGTTTACCACATGTCTAGAATATTGCACACGGTGGAGCACACGGTGGAGGTGTGTCCCGCTTGGGCAGAGCAACGCCGTGTCCTCGTGGGGGCGATCGGCGGCGGCGATCTCTCACGCCGGGCCTTGGTACAGGCCATGGTCCGGAGCGAGGAGGAGTGGCAGGCGGTCGCCTCCTTCTGCGAAGCAATAATGCTAGCAAAGGAGGCGGCCGATCGCGTGAGGCAACGGTCCTCACGCCCCAATTGCCGCCGGGATTCCGATCCCGATTTCCGACCATCGTAGGCGCAGGCTTGCGGACGGCGAGCAATGGGTGGCTCGCCGTCCGACCGTCCGGTAACCGTCCGGACCGAGCCCAAGTCGTCGAAGGCGCGTGCTGTTCCACGCGCGCCTCAAGGAGATGTCAGCAACTGTAGGGGCCTAGCAGGGTCGAAGCCTACTGGTGCCAAGGGTCTGATTCTGAAAGGAGAGAGAAAGACTCGGCCCTGGTACGAAAGGCAACGAAGGAACAGGAGTGGGTTTTTAGTCAGTAAAAGTCTGACACTATCTCCCGCCCCGCCCAAGGGCGGGGGATGTCATAAGATGATTTTCCCAACGAAAAAAAAAAATGTCTTGAATATTAAACTCCATCCATTTAAATAACCTATCGAATAGTAAAATACCGTGAGTTTTTTTTTCAAAATCTTCTGGTTCGATTTCTGGCTAGGAATATTGATTTTTCAAAAATACTGTGATGAAGTTTTAGTTTTCATTAAAATCGAACCCGGAGTGCGGGATGGTGGATGTCTTAGGTCTTCGAATTTTTGGTTCATAGGACATACCGGTTTCCTCACGATGTTTTAATTAAGGCCGTAACTCCCGAGCAGTGCTATAAAATAGTGACTGTTGACTGAAGTCTTTCTGAAGTTTCGGTAACGGCTACGTCAACAGGTTTGAAAAAAATATATGTTTATTGTAGATTCATGTACAACATTAACAAAATTATATTTTTTCGCTTGTTTTCGCTACTCCTTTCAAACGGCTTTAAGTTTAAATGTTCTTCAGAATGTACGTAGCATATGTAAATCAATCAATATTTCGCAAAGAAAATGGTTTTCAGGGTCAGTGGGGCTCTATCCGGGCGCAGCTGGCCGGAACTAAATGCACAGATAGTACGAGTATGTGTGCATTTAATTCTGCGGGGCTATTGCGTAACTCTGTTGACAGTTCAAGTGATGATCACTTGTTAACAATGTGCATCATTGAACTGTCAAACAACTAGTTTCGTATTGCCTATCTTCAGTGACCAACTGCAGTGACGTCATTAGCCACTGGTGCCTTTGATAGCCACCGTAATACGTTTTGACAGATGTTATTGTATCGATACTTTTAAAATTGCGATTGTGTAAGCTTTTGAAGCTGTATAATAGTGGATAAAAGTTTAGAGTGATCACAATAGGCACCGTAAATTTTTATAATTCACCACATTTCCACCGTAGTTTGTTAGTCACTTGTGTGATACGTAATACCAATTTTATAAAATTGTCAGTTGACAACTAAGTTTAGTGTGCAACGAATGCTAGTTGTCAACTGTTGTTGAAAAAGTTAGCCAATAGCCCCCCTGGCCATGTGTTCAAGGGACTACAAGCCTTACCGTTTCGAGGGCAGCGGTTATGAAATAAATGACACCAAGTAATGCGCCTGGCTGTCGTTACCACTGAGCCACCACTACTAACTCTTCTACTACGCTCATTTACTTACTCAATAATTGTTAAGTGCCACATTATTCAAATAGGTGTTTAACAGTACTGAAATCATTACGCCTTACAATTTAAAACAAAAGCCTGAACAAGACAGTGAAAGATAATAAACAAGTAAGATTTACATGCGAATGTCAACGGCAGTCGACGCGATGTCACGCTGGGCTGTGGGGGAACAGCGCTATTTATAGCCATGTCTTCATAAACCACTGAAGAAGGTAAGGCTGTATATGTAACACGCTAATATTGTAAAGGTGAAAGTGTGAATTTGTGTGTATTTTTGTTACTCTTTCATGCTCAAACGGCTGAATAGATTTGTATGAAATTTAGCATACGGGTAGACCATGGAATGGCACATAAGATATTTTTTTTACACCACCTGCGTGATAATGCCCTTTTATATGTCATACAACCATCACCTAAAGCAAGTCATTCGATCCCTAGGTATCTAATGTAGCGGGCGTTCCCTAGGGAATAATGAGCTTTGAATTTAGAACGTCAAAACTATTATTTTCAACTCCCTCAGGAGTTAATTATGTAAATCCCTCGCTGTGTTCGGGATCAAAACTTAACAACCTCCTTTTCGTTCGGAATTCAACATGCCGCCCGCGACTTAAAGACACTGCTTTATCTCCTAGTCACATAATCTACTATTATTCTGGGAGTATGCTCCCTTGGTATAATTTTCTACCATCACGCGAGCTAAGCTGCTGGTAGCAGCTATATTATAAAGACGATAGTTTGTATGTATGTGTGTGTGTGTTTGTTACTCCTTCAAGCTGTAACTGCTGAAGGGATTTGACACGAAAAACATAACAGACATGAAGATATATAGGGTGACTGGCAATCAGTGTATGATACTTAAACACGTGATTGTGCTCATGATAACAAACAATTTTTATTATGGGATCAAAGCCGAAATCGCGAAAAAAATGTCAGCCGTTCAGTACATTAGGCAAACATAAATGTACTGAACAGCTGATTTTTTTTCGCGATTTCAGGTTTGTTCCCATAGTAAAAGTTGTTGGTTATCATGAGCACAATCACGTGTTTAAGTATCGTACACTAATTACCAGTCACCCTATATATAGTCTACCATGACCTATATCCCGGGTATATTCCCTTGGGATAATTTTCTAGCAACACGCGGGCGAAGCCGCTAGCGGAAGCTAGTTAAGTGATAACTTTGCATTATTTAGTTTTTTTATTATTATTATCGATAGGCTCACGTTTGACCACTATCTCACCTGATAAGTGATGATGTGGCCAACGATGGAGCACGCTTGCTTAAAAGTAACCTATTCACTCTTGACTTAAAGACCCCTAAAGCTGGGGCTGATGCACGCGTCATGCTCGTGAACGGGTGCCGTCAGTTGAGACTGGTCATCTCTTAGCTGCCAGTGACTTAATTCAATTTCTATTTTTTTTTAAATTATTTTTTTTTTTTTTATTCTTTTAATTATTATTACTTATCTACATTGTGCTCACATATTAGAAGCGACAAGAAATATGTAACCAAGATTTATGTAACTCATAATATGATTTAAAAGAGTGTCCATGGAGTTTCTTGCACGTTCTTCTCCATAGAGATCTACGCTTTGGAACGTGCAATTTAGCTTCACTTGTATTTTTTTTTTTTGACTGACCGACATTTTGACAATTCAAAAGTGCCTGTAATTGGTCTATTTGAAATAAACGTTTCTGATTTCTGATTTCCTAGGTTGTGGCTATCAGGAAACACAGACCCCGGCAGGGAATTCCACTCCTTAGCTGTACGTATAATGAATGTGTTCCCAAAACGCTTTGGACCTATGGGGGGATGCCCACCATGTACCGATGGCGCAACGCCGTACGTCTAGTGGTCCGATGATGGAACGGACTTGGTGGAATTAAATTGTGCAATTACAACGCACACTCGCCGAAATGTAAACACTAATAATGTAATATAATAAAACTGTTAAAGTGAAGATGGAGTGCTAATATTACAGACTAACTTCTTCCATCGACTTCACCCTCGTGAGAATAGGTTTCTCCATACAAACTTTGGAACCATGTTTCATTCCTTTAGGGGGTGAAATTTGAGAAATTCTTTCTTGCTCTTTGTATACGTCATAAAATAAACCTCAGCAATATTTATATACAAATGATGTGGTAGATACATTCATTAAGGATCGGTGCCATAAACGGAACGTTTCCAGCCACCGTAGGCTTGCGATGTAAGCATGCAGCTGTCGGACGGCGAGCAATGGGTAGCTTGCCGTCCGGACCAAGCCCGAGTCGTCGATGGTGCATAGTGTTCTACGCGCGCCTTATGGAGATATTAGCAACACCGTAGAGGACCCCTGGCGGGGTCGAAGCCTACTGGGGCCATGCTTCTGAAAGGAAAACCCGGGGTCCTAGTACGCAAAGCGAAGAAGGAACTTAGGAGTGGATTTTAGTCAGTAAAAGTCTGAAACGCCCTCGCGCTCCGCCCTAGGGCGTGAGAAGTCATTAGACGAAAAGTGTTGCCTAACCAAGCGACGTTTAGCCACGCATTCTTTATAAAAACTTCTTCGACAAATGATTCTTCAACAGTAATAATTGTCTCCAAACTAGGACAACTATAAAGAAATCTCGTATAATACAGCATTGAACAATTTCTACTTAGTCACAGTAAGTCATAAATAACGTCTATTTTTAGTCGCCCATCCACTTTGAAGAGGTAATTTTCTTGAAGTGGCTGATAACGATATCTTAGAGATAATTCTATTGTTTGCTTAGTACCGTTTAATGGAAATAAATTATCTTGGCTGTGAATGTTATATTGAAATGATAGAAGTGAACACTACATTTAGGGCGAAGATTTATTTATTTAATATTATGTAAATAACACCATTACAGCTATTAACGCCAATGTGATGCTATTACCAGCTATACATCTGTATTAAATTTATACAGATAAATAACAAATACCTAATATACATAAACTATTAAATCAAAAACAACAAAAACATACTTACAGTATAATATTAACCTGTACCAATATTTTCAATGCACTTTAGTGCTGCTTCAGTGAACCTCGGCAGGCTGCAGTGAAATAGATCTACATATATCAGTTGCGATAATGTTGAGTATTCTTATGGCGCGCGACAAGAGGGCAAACTTCTTCAAGTTTGTCCTAGGGAATGAATCCAGCAGCATGGGTGTGGGGCGGCGCGCACCCCCGCCGCCGCGCCGGTAGTCGCGCGCATCCCAGCTCCGCCAGCAGCTCGGAGTGGCGCAGCCAGCCGCGCAGCAACCGGAACATGAAACTACACAAAGCACGTCCCTCCGCACCGCCAGCCTACTGTAACCTACCATCCCTATCACAAAAAGACTTGGGTACATGAGCGGGAAAAGCGGATCAACACACTCTGCCGCCAATACAAAAATCTAGTAAATTTATTTTGTATTCTTTCCACCAAGAGACTATATTTAGCCTCATGGGAGTTCCAAAAAGATAGAACATTGGCATGCGAACTAGGAGTCTATACATGTGTGAGCCGATTGTCAAGGCAAAATGATAGTATTAAAAGAAGCGAAATAGCCCATAGGCACTACATGTGTATTTACAAAATCAAATACACTATAGTGTTGTCAAATTCGGTCATGCAAGCCTTCAAGATTCTTGCGGCTCGCATTTAATGCCAGCCAGGTAGCCACACACGATCCAGTTTATTGCGCTTGAACCGGTGTCCGGTAGACTTGACGGTGTGGGGTCCTCAGTATGTAAGACAAGTCTACTGTGTGTATAAGCGGCCATGAATGCATGACATTTGTCGGCTGCAAACTTGACCTTAAACTGAATAGTGTGTGGCTGGCATAAGTCAAACTGAGATTTGCGTGTAATTGAGTTTTTAGTTCCCAGCTTTCAGTGTAATAACAATAAGGTTTTGATAAGTACTGATACTAGGGAACCAAAAACGCAATCACGCAAATCTCGGTTGATTTAACTGCGAGATGCAAATCGGTCTGGCAAGCCTACAAGACTCTTGCGTAGGCAACACTAATACACACACATCGTAGTCATAATTATGGATACACCGGAAACGTGCACAGAAGATTGGCAGCATTTCCACGTAGAATTAGTATTACCATTCTACGTGGCACATTGAATGGTAAGGGCCGTTAATACCTACTACTGGCCAGCAATGACGCAGCCAGCACTTTTAGGGTGAATTAATTATCCTTAAAAGACCAGTATCGCTTGTAAGGTTCAAAAAGGGTGCGCGGATGCACACGGCGCCACAAGCAGACAAGCAGTCACGTGCGTCTTGTCAGCGGCCGGCTCCGCTGGTCCCTTCGTATCGCTGTCAGCCGCTGCCATTACGGCATGAATCGACCCTTATGCTAATTCATTCGGCAAAGAACGAGCCAACCCTCTGGTAACGCAAAGTGTCGATCAGTGAGTGAGAAATATTTTTGTAAAGATGACTTGCACGTATTTCGACCCTAAAGAGCTCAAAACGTATTTGCGCCGCTTCAGGGTGAACAGCCAGAGCAGAGCAGCAGCGCCGGCACAGTCCGCCGTACTTGGAACATGAGACAGCGCAAGGGGTGTTAATCACAGCCCTACGCATATTCCACGGCACCAACGTCATGTCGTCTGGTCTCTTCCCATCATCTACTGAATGTAATTCTTCTTTTCTCTATAGTCAACGCAAAATGTTCGGGTCTCTCTAAAAATCACCTAAACCAACTTGAGCATTTACGTAACATCAATAGCTTGGTGCACTACCATTCCCTATTCCCAAGCGGTTTCCCGGAAGATCAGCAAAACAATATTTAACAGTGTTATGCCTAAAAACCTGTATTTTAATAATTAATACCATCTGTGCTATGCCGTAAAAAAACTTGAATTAAGTTCATAAATGGTCTACGACTCTTGAATGCAATGTTCGGTTATTTGCTCTGCTCTAGTCCCACATTGTACACCATTAATCAAATCAACCTCCTTATGCAAAACATTAACAATTCCAAATAGATTCCATACAGTATACAGATAGGTATTCGGTGGCGCACCGAATCACTAAACTAGATCGGAATATTCTGAACACACCGCAGGACGGATGCACGTCCGTCATCGTCATGTCGCTCGCTCCGCTCATATCGCTTGAGTCGCTCGTATCGCTCTCGTCGCTCATGTCGCTCGTGTCGCGTGGACGTCCGCAAACACGTATCCAATAATCCCGGATACGGATGAATTGGTATGCTATCTCCATAATATTAATATGGTTGATACATTGTGCTACGCAGGCGTTTCTGTGGTTTGAGTTCTTTGGATTGGATTATTGGAATTTCAGAAATATCATGACAATGTCATTGTTGTCACTACTTCTAAAAATCGCAGCATATGCTGAGAAAGGCGCTATTTTGGCCTGGCACAGATTTTTATTCTATTGTTTTTTTTTTATTTCGTATGTTATTTACTTACAAAAATAAACATAGGTACTTCTTTTCTTTCTTTTTTTATTTCTTTTCCTTTTTAGGGTTCCGTACCTCAAAACGTCCGAAAAAACAGAACCCTTATAAGATCACTTTGTTGTCCGTCCGTCTGGCTGTCTGTCTGTCAAGACCCTTTATCTCAGGAACGCGTGGAGGTTTCGAGTTGAAATTAACCATACACGCAAGTCTGCAGACTCTTGCAGTTGTAAAAATATTAAACTTGTAAGTTACCGAGAAAAAAACATACTTCGGTTTTTATGTGGAAAAAAACATACATTTCGACACTCTAGAGGAAATCAAAATTCATAGGGTACTTTCAGTTGACCCAGAATCCTGAAATTCGGCATAAAGCAAGGTCTTATAGCACAAGTATAGGAATAAATGTGAAAACAGTAAATTTGTTGTTACGTCACAATTTTTTTTTTGCGCGATTCGGAAAAATCTTCTGAGACTCCATTCCGGAATTGAACTATTTAGATAGGTAAAGAAAGAAAGAAAGAAAGAAAGAAAAACATTTATTTGAGACTCGCACAGGACAAACAACAATAAAATAAAAAGTATCTACTTATAAATACTTAACTTAAAAATAATAGAAAACAATATTAAAAGATAAAAATAAAAGACCTGTGCGAGGCCAAAAAGGCTCCTATCTCAGCATATGCTATTTAACTAAAAAGTAAAAATAACGCAGCGCTGGTATTCTGATAGGGCCTGGTGATGTCACGGAGACACTCACGGAACACAGAGACAAATAAGATAATATATAGAGGTAAGCTTGTATGGAACCCGCATTAGCCACTTAGATACTGCGGCATTCCAGCGCCTTGCCATGGCATGCCACGTCACGTCGAAGTATGCCACGGCAGCTTCTACTGCCCGATACCTATTTCAGTCATAAGTAACGTTTGATAGATAGTTGGCGGGCGCCGGCGTCCTTCGGCGGGCACCGGCGTCCTTCGGCATGCCGTTGCCTACCGCACCACGGCATCCCGTCGCGGAAGCCCGTGACGCGTCTTTCAATGACGTGCGATGATATTTCGATGCCACTAGAATATTTTATGTAGTAATTCTATTTCTATATACCTATATACCGTCCCGATCTGCGTAGGCCTTATTTCAAACACTTATCAAAAGCGAAAAGCTAAGTAAACTTAGAACGTGGTTTAGGGATAAGAAACTACAAAGATTGGACAAGAAAGATAAATCGCTTCTCGATTAGTTTTCCGATTAAATGGACTCGGTAAAAGCTCTTTCCGATTCATTTGCAATTCGCTCCCGACTCTCGCTGGAGTGGTGAATCATGGATTCTATTCTGTGGTGCTTTGTTTGATTCGTACTGTGTTGGAAATCTATCTGAAAATTGTTGGGTAAATACAGTATCTAAATACTATAGTGCCCTGGTATGAATGCGTAAGATTTCCACCATGTATCGGGGGTGCAAAGCCGTAAGTCGAGTGGTCCGATGATGGACTGCGCTTGGTGGAACCTTCAGTTGAATTGAAAACTTTCTCGTTTACTTTTAAATTGATTAATGAGGAAAACCACGAGGTGACTTTCATGTAAAGTTTTCTTTTAGGTTCTTATCTAATACTTTCTATTTTGTTTTAAGTTCTTAGAGTCCATCCAAAGGTTGTTTAGTAGATTCTATTCTATTCTACTTAAATCAAAAAATAAAATAAAAACCCGTAAGAACTAACAAAAACCAATCTAAAGTACAGCGTTGAAGAACTCCTCCGTATCGCTCTCGACTGGTAATTTACCCAAAAAATTGGCAATTTACCCAAAAGACTGGCAGCATTGCCACGCTGTATGGCAATGCCGTATGATACGTTGAGGGTCGTGGGAATCCGAAGGATACGAGCCGCACAAGACACTTGAGGGAGGCATATATCAAATAGTGGACGTCTTTCGGCTGAAATTATGATGACGGTGATGGCAATGCTCATCCTCTGTCCAAGGTAAAAATCAGCTCTTCACGTGAAGTGTCAACAAGGCGTTTGGGAAGGTCTTTAAACAATTTGTGATCGGTCGGACCCCAGAACCCGACGGTACTTTTTTATGTGTTCAGTGTTTTTAGGGTTCCGTACCTTAAAAGGAAAAAACGGAACCCTTATAGGGTCGTCGGTCTATCTGTCTGTCAAGACTCTTTATCTCGGGAACGCGTTGAGGTATCGAGTTGATATTCAAACCATATACTCAAGTTGGCGGTCCCTTGAAACTGTGAAAAAATCAAAATTCTAAGTTAACGAAAAAAAAGATACTATTAAGATTAAGATATTTCGACACTCTCAAGGGAATCAAAATTAATAGGGTACTTCCCTTTGACCTATAATCCTGAAATTTTGCATAAAGAAAGGTTTTATACCACAAGTACAGGAATAAATCTAAAAACAGTAAATTTGTTGTTACGTCACAAAAAAAACTTTTTTTGCGATTCGGAAAAATCTTCAAGACTTCATTCAGGAATTGAACTATTTACGTAGGCAAGTTTGTACGGAACCTCAGTGCACGAGTCCGACTCGCACTTATTTTAATATGTAACTACTTGTAAAAGTACTGTAATTAGCACTTGAAAAATTCAAATAAAAGTTCTATTCTATTTTAATTCTACAGGAAGTTGTATTATCATCAAAAATGTGTGATGCTAAATTATTACGCATTATTGGATCGGTCACAGGCTCCGAAGGACCCTGAACATATACCAAGGCAAGCCCTAGACTGAAATCCTCAAGGAAAGCGTAAACGTGGTAGCCCTTAGTAGTCCTGGCGACGAATCCTAGCGAATGATAATCACAGAAGCGAAGAACATAGGGTAGACCTGGAGCGAAATAAAGCGCGAAGGTCAAGACCGAACGGGATGGCGGCGCATAATATGGACGCCCTCTCTATCTAGGGAACACAGGATTTAAGTCAAGTTAATTACTTCGCTTTCCTGAACGTATTACCTTCGCAATGCATTGGAGCAGTGCGTTATTGCAGCCATATTGAATAAATCATAACTATTTTAATAAAGGCTGTATGCAGAGGTACCGATATTCATGCGTTGAAATAGTTTGACCTAGTTTTAGGTGCAATCTCATTCATTCCATTCGATATCTGTGGCTCACGTAAATCATTTTTCAATTAGTTAAAATACCTATCTGATGGATGGAGAGGGAGAGGGAGACCAAAGAAAAGATGGATGGATTGTGTGAAGAGTGATATGAAAGATAAGGAAGTTAGTGATAGTATGACGAGTGACAGGGCAGAATGGAAGAAAAAAACGTGTTGCGCCGACCCCAAATAACACGGGACAAGGGCAGGAAGACGATGATGATGATGACCTATCTACTTTGAAACACACACGTGATGGACGTTGCTATGAACTTTTTGTAGGCTCTCTAAAGAAATCTTTTGTTAAAAACTAAGGTTTTTTGCGAATTTCGAAGTCGAAGTCGAACCCAGATAAAAATTAGCCTATGTTCTTCCTTGAGGTCAAGCTGACTCCGTAATAAATTTTATCAAAATCTGTTTAGTAGTTTAACCGTGAAAGCGTAACAGACAGACAGAGTCACTTTCACGCTTCTAGCTTTTGCCAATCGCTTCGTCCGCGTGAATGTTGATTATTGCGGACGCGAAGTCGAAGTCGAAGATGGATAAAAGTAGCATAATTAGGTATGTCATGACTTGGAGTGCAAGGTTCCTCCATACCTCATCAAAACAAAAAGTTATTTTGCACTTTTCAGTGTTTTTTTTTTTTACATTGAAGTCGGTTGTATTTTTGTATTGTAAAAAGGTTTTTTATTTTACACTTTTTAGTTACGGTACCACCACTAAAAAGTACCCTTCAGCCAAACTTAAATACCTTATAGCATCTCATGACAATTCTAATAATCCCAAACACGGTTTTTTTTTTTTTTTCGGTGGGAAAATCATCTTATGACATCCCCCGCCCTTGGGCGGGGCGGGAGATAGTGTCAGACTTTTACTGACTAAAAACCCACTCCTGTTCCTTCGTTGCCTTTCGTACCAGGGCCGAGTCTTCCTTTCAGAATCAGACCCTTGGCCCCAGTAGGCTTCGACCCTGCTAGGCCCCTACAGTTGCTGACATCTCCTAGAGACGCGCGTGGAACAGCACGCGCCGTCGACGACTTGGGCTCGGTCCGGTTAACACGGTTAGGTTACATCTCTTTTATCTGTTCTGTGGGTTACATTATTAGTACAGAGTTCCGGTACCTACCTTCCGGCTTCATTATCAGATCAGTTCAATATATCCCTCCCGCTTTTCTTTCAGTCAGTTATCGACTACATGTATAAATAAAGCAATTTTACTTGTTACGACGGTTCTGCTGTGATCCTATGAGGAGTTCCGTTCTCATAACGATATTTCTATGGGACCAATTCGGAAGCTAAAAAAAAATTCAAAATCGGTCCACAATAATTGACCGAGAAATCGGTGAACTTATAGGTACATAATAAAAAATACATTCAGCCGAACATAGAACCTCCTTATTGAAGTCGGTTAATAAATTTAGCAGGAAAAGCCAAACTTTATCTACCAATTCTGAAACAAGGCTGGCACTTGGCACGATTAATTAGTTTTATCGAAGCCGGTAGCACTAAGTTTATTTTCCTCAAAGGAAAAAGTTGACCACGTTTACTTACGGTTTACTCTCTGAGGAAGATTATTAGCTAAACACAAAAGACTGTTAACAGAATTATATTTATTTACTTGCTATTTAGTCCGCCGCCTCATGGAGATGTCAGCAAAACGATAGGGGCCCAGCAGGTCCGAAGCCTACTGGGACCATGGGTTGGCTTCCGCAAGGGAAAGGGTAGGTAACTGGAACAAAGGCATAGAAGGAACATAGGAGTGGGTTTTAATCAGTAAAAGTCTGACACGCCCTCACGCTCCGCTCAACAGCGGGAGAAGTTATTGTTTGATTTTCCACCTAACAAAAAGGACGGCACCCTTTTTGTTAAATGTTAAACGCAATATTTGCTTCTCTCGCACACACAACTTCGTGAGTGGTTTCCTTTTGGCGAGTCTTTGTATTGACGACTTTTTTAAAAGTGCTGCGTTTTCAAGTGATCATGATCGAAATATGCTGAATACATGAGTTTTTCTTTCTGATGAAAACATAGGTACGCAGCCAAAGGTAGGCAGCCGTCATTCATATTACACCAGCCCCCTAGCCAAGTTCTGACGTCATCTCAACGCTCAGTCACGTGATCAGAACAAAGGAATAGGAGGCGTGGCCGACTCGAGGCGATTAACGAAAAGAAGCAGAAGAGAAGAGAGAGAAGAGAGAGAGAAGCGGGGGGCAGAAGCAGGGGTCAAGTTATCAACGGTCTCAAGAACGCTCGCCAAATCCTCCAAGACAACTCATGTTATAGGTCCGACAGTTTATAACCAACTGCCTGCAGCTATTTCTGGCGCCCCGACATATGAAGCTTCAAAGCTCGTTTGAAAAAATGGCTTATCGTCAAGCTTTTTATTCTTTTAACGAATTTATAATTTAATTTAATTTAACTTTGACGCCTTGTTGACACTTCGCGTGACCCAAGGGCTGGCTTTTACTTCGGACAAAGGATAAGCATTGCCATTCAGCGTGGCAATGCCGCCAGTCTTTTGGGTACATTACCAGTCGACAGCGATGTGGAAGAGTTTTTCGACGCCGTACTTTAGATTGCTTTTTTTAGTACTTTAGGGCTTTTATTTTGTAAGTTGGTTTTAATTACGTTATTATTAGATTTAAATGTATATAAAATGAATAAATATCATCTTTCAAAAATAAAAAATATAACATTTAACTTTGACGATTGAATATTAAATTGGACTGAATATTATTGTGACTTTTATTATGATTTATTTTTATTAGTGATTTGACTTCTATTTCTTTGTTTTCTTGTATTTTTTTTTTGTTTGTTTGACATTCTTTATTATTTGACATTGTCTGTAATGATTTGTTAACTAAGCATAATGTAACATTCTGTATATGACTTGTAAGAATCCCTTACCAATAAACTACTATGACTATGACTACGTTTAGTTATAATGCACAAGATAATTTTTAAGTAAAATGCGGTTTTAGGTTTACCAGTAGGTTTTATAAATCAAGTCTAAATTATTCAGCGGTGATCTATGGAAAATTCGTACCTGCTTGAACGTCGTCCCCAATATCACCAGGAAATAAAAGTGTTTGTTTGTTTTTAGTTCAATTTTACCTAAGTTTTTTTTGGGTCGGTTCTACATAATTTACAGTGATCCTACACTGACAATAAAGCTAAAAGTTCGACGTCACTTTGTAGAACGTATCACCACCACAATCCGGCTGAATGAATGGCAGCCACATTACATAACAGCGACATTTTCGATCCGGCGTGCTTTCTGGTAATATGGCGTGTTATAATGCGTAACACTCAATATATGTGACGCTGCGACGTTGCCCAGAGTCCCACAACTTGCCGCACAATATTTTATTACACATTCACATAATATGTTGCAGGATAATTTGACAGCGTTGCGCGTCGTGTTGGGTTTTGTCCCCAGGTTTCTGGTATCTCCATAGCAACACAATACAGAAAAGCCTCTGGAAAATCTAATCAAATCAGGAAAATTCTTTCTTTGATAGACGGCTGAAGTATCGAGTACCTACCATAGGCTACTATAACTCCGAAAAAAATATGAATAAGAATTTTTCTGCGTATAATGCCAAAGGGGCAAAGCCACGGGCTGTTAGATCTTTCAAAAGAGAACCGCGGGCCTGGAAACACAGAAAGCTTTTAATCAGTAAAAGTCTAACACCCTCTCTCCCACTCCACTCCCTCTCTCTCTCTCTCACACTCACTGCAGAACGTAAGAAGTTATTTGATAATTACCCACGCTAAAAATAGAGCGGTGCCGCGAAATAAACTAGTCTTTTTTTAAATTTTCCGGTCGTGTAGTTTTTATATTTCCAACTTTAATTTACATATTCGCCGGAACAAACCTGAAAAGGGTGGAGTGAGGGCGTCCTTGAGTTCTGAAAGAGCGCAGCTCGAACGATCGCGTTATTGCTTATTTAATTTCGTTAAAATCCAGTGCCTGATAAAGTATGGGCTCCTGCCCCAAGTTAATGCTATTGGAGAAAGCGAGCGTTGTTTTTGGCAAGAATAAAGAGCAAGAACTGTGCTTTTCGAAACTTTCTGGTTGTCGTAGTAGAGCAAACAAAAACTTATCTAATTGAGAATCTGCTTCAAACTGAAAAGGTACAGGCTTCGTTAGCTATTAGCTAGTGTGGCGACCATAATGTGCAGCGCAGACGACAGACTATCCGTGACGCACTTTTTAGTCTGTGAAAATAGAACCTATGCAATTATATGCAGTAACGCACACGACGCGTAAAAAGTCCGTGTGCGTTACTGCATATAATTGCATAGGTTCTATTTTCACAGACTAAAAAGTGCGTCACGGATAGTCTGTCGTCTGCGCTGCACCTAGAGGCCACGCTAATACTATTAACTTGCAAACTGACAAGTTATACTTTTAAGGTTTATGGTAAGAAAAAGCATAATTGTAGATATTCGTGACATTATTGATAGAGATTGTCAAATAAGAAAAATTATATATTTTTTATAAACAATATAACAAAGAGTGCTTCTAACAATATAATAATAGTAAATTGAACTAGAAGCCTTTTAATTGCGTCCCCTATCACACTAGTATTTTTAGCTTTGATACCATCAACTGAGCAGATAGCTTCTTTTAGTTTTATTTATATTGTGTTTTTAGAGTTCCGTACCCAAGTTGCTAAAAATGGAACCCTTAAAGGAACACTTTGTTGACCTTCTGTCCGTCAATCCGTCTGCCCGTCTTCCCATCTGTTAAGAACCTTTTCTCTGGAACGAGTGGAAGTATGAAGCTGGAATTAATATCAAATTCATACGACATACCTTTAAGTCAACACAATCTAAAGACACCTACCAACCTATCCGGCTACCCATTTATAAAACGACTGAAAGCAAGGGTTCATAGCACAAGATTCGTCAGCTCCGTTGACCATATGTTCTGCAAGCAATGTGCCCTGCCCACTGCCACTTAAGTTTGGCGATTCTTCGGGCTACGTCGGTAATCTTGGTTCTCCTGTAAAATTTTAGAGTAAGATATATAATTAATTAAATTTGAGAGCAGTGGTGGCCGAGTGGTAACGGCCCCGACTTACGAGTGGCAGGTCGCGGGTTCAAACCCAGCCAGGCGCATTACTTTGTGTAATTTATTTCATCACCACTGCTCTCAAAACGGTGAAGGAAAACATCGTGAGGAAACCGGCATGTCCTAGAACCAAAAATTTGAAGACATGTGACATCCATCAACCCGCACTGGGCCCGCGTGGTGGATTACGGCCCATTCCCTGTCCTAGAGAGGAAGCCTGAGTCCCAGTAGTGGGAACATTATAAGGCTGAATATACTATGCTATAAGATTTATAAAAAGACTTTGACCGTACAAAGTTTGGTTTCTATACTTATACTAAAACTAGATATGAATTCTCAGTACTACTTACCGAAGACACGGAATAAGTAATAGTACCAAGATCGAAAAATTAATTGTACGAACAACTAAACAGTTCTTCGCATCCGTCATCGCAATCGTGACCACATGGTGGAAGATGGATCGCGAACATAATAAAAACCAGCCCCCCTAGCCAAGTTGCAAACGATAAACGTGAACGCTTAGTAATCTCCAATAGATTTTCAACTTTATGCTTAAGAGAATAAAGTTGAAAATCTATTAAAGACTACTGAGCGTTAGCGACCGGAACGAACGAAAACACTATGTAATCTTCAATAGATTTTCAACTTTATATCCAATAAAATAAAGTTGAAAATCTATTAAAGACTACTGAGAGTTTACGTTTATCGTTTGTGACTTGGCTAGGGGGCAGTCTGGAGCAGATCTCATCAATAGTAAACCAGTTTCTTCCCCTAGATTGACCTTATGGGATGGTACAAAAGAAATCGTTTAGGCACAGGTTTGGCAAGAATCAAAACTGTTGTGGTTCCGTATCTTCTAAGTAGCTGCGAATGTAAATGCAAAAGTTCTCATTTTGATTCTAGGTCGGATGATTTTTTATTTCTGAATTGTTAATTTGTTATACTAAACGATTTTGAAACCAACCCGCACTGGGCCCGCGTAGTTGGATTACGGCCCATTTTCTTATCTACAAAGAAGGCTGTTCCCAGTAGTGGGAACATTATAAGGCTAATTATTTATATTACATTTTTAGCCTGGTGGCTGACGTAAATAGGATGATGAAGGTTGAGAAATTATGATTGATATTCGGAACACCTTTTGTAATTGTTAGATTTTTCCCTCGCTCTTGGGTGGAGCAAGAGGGTGTGTCAGACTATTACTGACTAAAAACCCACTCCTGTTCCTTCGTTGCCTTTCGAACCAGGGCCGAATCTTCCTTTCAGAATCAGACCCTTGGCCCCAGTAGGCTTCGACCCTGCTGGGCCCCTACGGTTTGCTGATATCTCCTTGAGGCGCTCGTGGAACAGTACGCGCAGTCGACGATTTGGGCTCGGTCCGAACGGTTACCGAACGGTCGGACGGCGAGCCATCCGCAAGCCCGCGCCTACGGTGGCCGGCAATCGGGATCGGAATTCCGGCGGCAGGAACGTTGCCTCACGCGTGCGGCCGCGTCCTTTGCTAGCATTACTGCTTCGCAGAAGGACGCGACCGCACTGCTGCCACTCCTCCTCGCTCCGGACCATGGCCTGTACCAAGGCCCGGCGCGAAAGATCGCCACCGCCGATCGCCCCCACGAGGACAGGGTGTTGCTCTGCCCAGGCGGGGCATACCTCCACCGTGTCCTCCAGGATGATGAAGGTTGAGAAATTATGATATTCGGAATACCTATCTGTGGGCCATATAAATTATATTAAAATTTGTCCCATACGGGAATCGAACCCGCCATTTGCAGCGCAGCAGCCATTCGCTCCACTATGCTAACCGTACCATCAACACATTGTATAAGTCTCGTGGTCCATTTATAAATAAATACAATTCATCGTAATCAATAATGTACGACATATGGATCGATTGTCATCAACGCCACGGGCCACAGTCGTGCTTGTCCAGTTAAAAGCGTCGTATAAACTACAGTTTGATTTTAAACCTTAGTTAGTTGAACTAAGGTCCGTTTTGTTAGAAGGGCTGCGATAGCTTTCAATTAGTTGAAATCGATTGTGGATTGTGTCTCTATTCAATAGTGCCCCGTGCAAAGGCTTCAGAATATAATTTTAAATTAATGTTTTGTTTACATGCACTTTGACTTTGAATAAGAGCAGTGGTGGCTTAGTTTGTAACTAGGGTTGCCAATCGCACTCTAAAATAGAGTATTGTACTTTATATCATGTAGGTGAACTCTATAATCTTTAACACTAATTAGAAAAGACGGAACCCTTATAGGATCACTTTGTTGTCTGTCTGTCTGTCTGTCTGTCAAGACCCTTTACCTCGATAACGCGTAGAGGTATCGACTTGAAATTAAAACAATATACTCAAGTATGCGGTCCCTTGAAGCTGTGAAAAAAATCAAACTTCTGAGTTGACGAAAAAAAAAAGATACGGCCGTTTATGTCGCAAAAACATATATTTCGACACTCTAAAGGCAATCAAAATTCATAGAGTACTTCCCGTTGATCTAGAATCCTGAAATTTGGCATGTAGCAAGATCTCATAGTAAAAGTATAGGGAAAAATCCGGAAACTGTAAATTGTAGTTACGTCACGTTACAAAAAAAAGCTTTTTTGCGATTCGGAAAAATCTACGTAACTCAATTCAGGAATTGAACTGTTTGAACAGGAATTGAACGGAACCCTCAATGCGCTAGTTGAAACTCGCACTTGCCCGGTTTTTTACACAGTATTTACTATACTAGTGCCAGTCACACATCTATGATGCTTGCATACCTATTATCGTATCCAAAAAAGTCAACTATTTTCATGAATGTGAAGTGGCGGGAAGAGAGGAACAGGGCTTCATTGGAATTGATTAAAAATTAGCTTCTGATCTATGTACACTTAGAGTAAGAATGTTTGGAGTCACACAATTATTTAAAAATAATGAAAAATTTTTATGTTCTGCAAAAAGTAGCTAAAAATGCCATTTTTTTTTTTTAAATAATTAATACTCTTTTTTATAAGTCCGTACTCTTTATTTACCTCCTTTGATATGAGATATACTTTATTTCTTCTGATAAAAGTTGGCAACCCTAGTTGTAACAGGCCCGACTTAGGAGTTGTAGGTCGTGAATTTGAATCCAGCCAGGTGTATTACTTTATGTAATTTAATTTATCACCAATGCACTTAAAACGGTGAAGGAAAACATCGTAAAGATACCGGCATGTCCTAGAACCAACAATTCAAAAACATGTGACATCCACCAGCCCGCACTGGGCCCGCGTGGTGGATTACGGCCCTTTCCTTGCAAGGCTAATTATATTATATTTCCTATAGGTATAAGCACTTGACTTTTGATTTAGGTAACCGTTTCTTATACTTAGCAGAAACTCTTGGTTTATAGGTCATGCAATAGAGGTAGCTAGATAAATAAAAACTATAAAAAAAAGAAAATGCATCGAATAGGAAGATATTACAGTTACAGGTACGTAATATACTAATCCCATTGTAAGTGGGGAGGACACATTGCTCGAAGAACAGATGGCCATTGGGGCCAAAAGGTTCTGGAGTGGCGACCGCGTTCCGAAAGATGCAGCGTTGTAAGGCCTCCCAAAGTGGACTGATGAACTGGTGAGGGTCGCGGGAATCCGATGGATGCGAGACGCACATGACCGTGCATTGTGGTGACACTTGGGGAGGCCTATGTCCAACAGTGGATGTCAGTTGATGATGATGACAAACTCCATTTGGTAATTATTTTAATAAATATCCATTCCAGGTTACATGGAAGAGATCGCGGAATGCGATAATGCCGTCCATTGTATGTTTGTATTTTAGATTTTTTTATTATGTGTAATGAATAAATAATTAAAATAAATAATTCAAAAATACTTTTTAGTACTTTTTTTTTGTTTTGTAAGTTTTGTTAAATCATTGTGTGTTGATTTAATAGATTTGGTAGGTACCTATTTTATTTTAATGTGTACAAGAGTATATCTGTCTATCTAATTACATTTCACACCTAAACATTCAACTTCGACGTACCGTTTCCAGTTTCACATTTATCAAAAACTGCCGATTCCAGCCCTAATGATAGACCTACCCCATAAAATGTCATGGCAAAGTAAATGGTAATAGCCACCCTGCGTAGTCGTTTATTGATGACCACAGCCCACTCCACTTCAGTCTGATGTCATTCAGCTTAGAACTAAGACATATTCAGAGTTAAAAAATCCACGTTATACGTAGTTGTATTTAATAGTCTAATGAATAAAAAAAAACTATTTTCTCCGTGGAAATACGCGCCAAAAATATCTCAAGATCGCGCCACAGGTTAAAAAGCAATTTTCTATCAAAACTTTTTGTTTCCTCCTTATTTATTTTTAACGCCGGCTAGACGTCAAATACGCATGCGCGGTCTTTTCACCCTGTCACCTCACACATAACCTCAAAGGGGATCAATTCATAAACATTATTTTGTACCGTGTAATTTTTAAATGGACTGGCGTGTGTGTGTCGGGTTTCCTATTGGCTGTCTGACATCGTACCATTACATTAAATGAAGAGTTGTAAAGGAACAACACGGCTTGCGAATCAGTGCCCGTTATATTGACGAATGAAGAACATTACGCTGATGGTACAGTGATACTTGTGATAAAAACTAAGTGTAACAATATAAACAGTGTTTTCTAAGTGATTTTGTGTAATAAATGGAAGTTTTACAGTGAAAAGTGTAAATAACATTGCGGCTGATTTTATAGGTTATGTTTTGTTGCTTTCAAGCTGTTTGGATCGTAGGTACTCTGCAATTAATTAATAAAACAAAGTTATTTCTTGCTAATCACCTAAGTAATTAATTACACGTTTTACTTTCCATAGTTTGGTAAGAAATTTGTGATCACAGTTATAATAGTTGGTACCAATTTTATTGCAAAAATTTTTGAGGAATGGGATGATATTTTTGATAGGGTGTATCAAAAATATCATCCCATTCCTCAAAAATTTTTGCAATAAAAAAGTTTTTAATTTATCGATGCAACCATGCCTTTGCCAAACATAGTTATTTATTTATTTATTTAGTTACCTGTGTATACTTTATTGTACACCAAGATTACAATATACTTAATATGTTTTTTTTTATTATATAAACTAGGTAAGTAGTGCTTGACTGCGATCCCACCTACGATGGTAAGCAGTGATGCAATCGTTGATTGTGAAGTGCACCAGTTTATTGTACCTATTCACTCTGGCCTTGAAGACACCTAAATTATAATCGGACGGTAAGACCGCAGGCAAATTGTTAGTTCTTCGATGTACGCGATATAAACGACGAGGTGAAATGCTTAGACAGACCTATAAATTTCTAAGTTTTTCATGAATCATCAGCTCCAGTCAATGACCTTCTGAGAGGTAATTCTCGTATTTTTATAGAACATTCGCATTCACATTGTAATCTATCTAAAACACCTTTAATTTCCTTATATTTTGAACAGTTTTTGACATTGATTGAGATTAACATGTAAATAAATGTGATTGTAACTTGAATTTTAACGTTTTTTCAGTACGAAAATAAGCCGTCTGATTTATAAAAATACATATACCTACCTGTTATCGATGGTAGGTAGATACCTACGTCCTACGGTTACCTATTTTTACGCTTGCTCTTCAATGAACTTTCTAATGCCATACAAACCTAAGTCTAATTATAGCACAAATAGAAATACGTATAATTAATAATGTATACCTACCTACAGTAAATGATAAGACACGCTATTTTCCTTTTATGTTCATCGTTTATTTAGTCCACCCACTACCTACTTATCATTGCGTGTTGTGTACCCTACGCCGCAGACGTTTATTACCTAGTCTTTGAGCTACAAAACTACTTAGGTATAAATGTGGGCGAAAGGTCAAACTCATCAATATCTATTCTTTTTTTGTTTATACTGTCCCACACTAGAAATAATTCTTGTATCACGGGTGCGTTCACAAACTTACATACACAGATTCGGCAATCGTTCTCCGAAGACCGACTCGTCATTGGACTGTTCGTTGACCGACAGGACGATTCATTTATTTTCGTTTCCCCAGTAGAATCTTTCACCTATAAACGTTTCACCGACAGGAACTTCCATCTTCGACACTTTCGCCGACAGGCCTTTTCAGCTACCGAATGTTTAACCGACACGACGATAAACCTTGAAGGGACATAGGTGTGGTTTTACTGACTCCATTGTATGCTCCACCGTGTTCTCCGGGCGGTCAACAGGGTCTAAACTTACTAGGGTCATGGGTCGACTTCTGAAAAGGAAACCCGCGGTCCTAGAACGCAAAGGGCAACTGAAGGGATATAGGTGTGGTGGATTTAATCAGTAAAAGTCTGACAAGCCCTCACGCACCGCCCTAGAGCGACAAGACACCCAGACCCAGAGCACTTATCTGAAGGACATACAAATGTTTGTACCGTGCGGGAATCGAACCCGTACTGTTAATCTATGCTTTACAGGTTTTCAGCTAACCATAGCTGTCCGTCTTCAGTTACTGCTTGTCTCCTATTAGTTGTAGCGTGATGTTATATAGCTATAACCTTCCAGGTTAAACGGGCTACAAACCACTAGAACACCACCAACCAACTTGTCTGTATTTTTCTTTTGTTGTATTTTTACAAGTGACACTAGTGACAGCGGCTAAACGCGATTATGCGAGCCAAACGTTAAAACGCGATTACTTTTATTGGTGAATTCCGCCCTAAGTTATCTCTTCTGTTTGTGAAACTCCCGTCAAAATCTGTTCAACGGTATCGAAGACGTATTACGTAATTTGAAATCTCATTCCCACAGGAAAATTAAAAGTAGCCTCCTTGTAACATCAGCTATCCGTCAGTGATCAAAAATTGGTCCAGCCGTCTAGAAGATTACCCAGAATAAACAAACAGACCATGAAAGTCAGACCTGTAACCAAGATATGGTGAAAATCAAAATCAAAAATATTTTTATTTCACATAGGCCTACATAGGCCAGTTGGAAAGGTCTAACTTCGAGAAAGAGATCAATCGTCGAATCCGACTCGTCTGGGCAGCGTTCGGGAAGCTGCGCGGTATCTTCTCGTCCAATATACCACAGTGTCTCAAGACGAAAGTCTATGACCAGTGCGTGTTGTCAGTGATGACATATGGCTCCGAAACGTGGTCGCTTACAATGGGCCTCATCAGAAGACTTAAAGTAACCCAAAGGGCAATAGAGAGGGCTATGCTCGGAGTTTCCTTGCGTGATCGAATCAGGAATGAGGATATCCGCAGGAGAACCAAGGTTGCCGACATAGCACGAAGAATCGCCAAACTAAAATGGCAATGGGCAGGGCACATTGCTCGCAGAACAGATGGCCGTTGTGGCCGAAAGGTTCTGGAAAGGCGACCACGTACCGGAAGACGTAGCGTTGGAAGGCCTCCTACAAGGTGGACCGATGGCTTGGTAACGGTTGCGGGAGGCCGATGGATGCGAGACGCACAGGACCGTTCGTTGTGGCGACGCTTGGGGGAGGCCCATGTCCAGCAGTGGATGTCTTTCGGCTGAAATAATGATGATGATGAGGCCTACATTATACAAATGAACCAGATATGTAACCGAGATTTATGTAACTCATAATATGATTTAAAAGAGTGTCCATGGAGTTTCTTGCACGTTCTTCTCCATAGAGATCTACGCTTTGGAACGTGCAATTTAGCTTCACTTTTTTTTTGACTGAACGACATTTTGACAATTCAAAAGTGCCTGTAATTGGTCTATTTGAAATGAACGTTTCTGATTTCTGAGAAAAAAAATTAAAAAAAAAATGCATTTCTGTTAAAGGTATCGTTTCATATAAGTACATCATTATTTATTTTTTTATATATATATTACAAGCAGAAACTTTTATTTCACTAGATACGAGTAGTATACTCAGGCATAGGTACTTATTTTTTTAATAATTTGCCGAAAATGCATTGTTCAATCAAAACAAACAACCTAGTTTCAATCAAAGCGTTTATTTCAACTGTATTAAAACTGTCCAACAAAGCATTATTTTGTAACAAATTATATCGTCACCGGAAAGCCAATACTACTTAAGCGCCATTTTGACCAAAATGAGTTATATATATCGTTGGATTGGATTTTTTTTGCTGCGTCGATTAGTCGGGGTTTCGTAATAATCTGAGCATTTTTTTGGCGCTTAAGCACTGCAAAAGTATGGTATTTATCATAATTTTGATGTTTTAATAAATACTTACGTAATACAACTTATGATCATATTTTAGTCGTTGTCAGTTTAGTATTTTTCTATACTGACATCAGCCACTTTCACTTTGTTCAGCAACTCAAAATATTGTAGTTTGAGTCATTGATGTCGCTTTAGTATTTTTTTGCCGACCGTAAATATGGGTTGATATGTAGCCAAGTAAATTTGCTTTACGTAAGAATTGACGAGCATGGCGCGTTAGTATATTTTGTCTTCGCAGTTTTCTGAGAGGGAACGGTTTTAGTAACTTTGCTTTTCATACCTAAGTATTTGAGTATCTATTTAGAATGTTTTACATTCAATGAAATCGAATAATTATTATATTAAGCATGGACTATTTTACTCGACAAAATATTAATAGTTTGTTTAGCATTTAAATGTGTGAAACACGTACAAAAAATATTCAGTTATGTCTTTTGAAATAAAATTTTGTTTTGATTACGATTCGTTGAGTACTTATAATTTATATTTCGCGCGCGAGTTGTAGGTGGTTCAGTCGATGAATCGACCTTGCTTTTGCTTGTAGTCGGATCCCCGCAGCGACAAAAGAGTGACGCGTGTATGAAGTTCCCGCAGCAAACAGTTAACAACTTAGGGGGCTGAGTCACCCGCGTCCGTAGGAGAATACCCATAGCTAGGCCCTACACGTGGTCCCCGGGTGGTGCTAATCAGGTGATATTAACTGGGTAGGTTTCGACCGACGGCTTGTGACCACCCACTGGGCAAAGACGTACCGCCAAACGGCCTAGCCGTGTTCCGGTACGATGCCCAGTGTAGCCAATTTAGAGGAGTTGGGTCGAAGTTACGGTTTTAATGTATGCAGACCAGCCGGACCCGCGATGGTATTGACGTATCGGGAGACTAGTCGCGGAGGGTAGCGGGATCCGAGGCACAATGCACCGCTGGCCGACCGCAGTTAGTAGGGGGCCCAAGTAATGTGCTAGCCACACATGAAAGGCTGCCCCGCCAACTGACGAAAAATCCCGGAATGCACCATCGTGCTGGTTGGCGACCAGATGAGAGGGCCCGATGGTCATTTCCGAGGGTGCTCGGGCATCCCCTCAGTCTCCAGACTATTACCCCAATGATGCTGTCCTGCCAGTGCGTGACTGAAGATTAGCAGCATGGGACTCCATTTCACTTCCTTCTCCTCTCCTACCTCACTCGTAATATGACAGGGTTGAAAAAGAGAAAAGTAAAACAGCGGCTGCACTCCCTCTCACTTAAAGTGCACCTCAGCAATATTAGAGGTCTGCACTCCAATATCGCAGCAGTCCATCATCACCTGGAGTCTGAAAAACCTTCCCTCTTTTTTCTTTCGAAGACGCAGATAAGAAGTCCGTCAGACGTGTCGTACCTGTCTTACCCAGGGTTTACACTGGAGCAAAATTTTAAATCACACGCTGGTGTGTGTTTGTACGCCAGGGACGACATCTGCTATTGGCGTCTCCGCAACCTTGAAGATTTTTTTTTTTTTTTTTTTTTTAATTGATATAAACTAGTGCTTGACTGCGATTCCACCTGATGGTAAGTGGTAATGCAATCGTTGATGGTGAGGCGCACTAATTTATTGAGAGCCTATTCACTCTAGCCTTGAAGATTCCAGGTTCTCAACGCTTTGGGCTCTGGTGGACACAGGCATGGATAAAATTATCTATGCTTGTGTCTACCGTTCGCACAGTGGTGATCAGGAGACGATCAGGCTCACACAGTACCTTAGTGAGGCGGCGGATGTGGCTCAGCAGAGGTACCCTTCCGCACAACTGGTGTTACTGGGGGATTTTAATGCCCACCATCAGGAGTGGCTTTTCCCATACCAGTGCACAGACCATGCTGGTCGAGAGACGCGAAAGCTTGCGCTAGCGTTAAATCTCACCCAGCTGGTCCAGGGAGCTACGAGGGTACCGGATGTTGATTCGCACACGGCCAACTGCTTGGACCTTCTGCTGACAACAGATCCAGACCGCTATTCAGTGTCGATATCATCACCGTTAGGTAGTTCCGACCACTGTCTGGTGAAATCTATATCAGTCTACTCTCCGCCCGATCCCTGCCCTAGAGGCACCAGGCGGGTTTTGCGATATAGGTCAGCAGATTGGGATGGCATGCGATCTTTCTTCGCATGTTATCCTTGGCAGCCTACTTGCTTTTCTTCGGATGATCCATCGTCGTGCGCAGATGCTGTGACAGATGTGTTGCGGCGGGGGATGGAGTACTATATTCCATTCTCTGACGTAACAATGTCTGATCAGGCTCGCCCTTGGTGTGGTGCGGAGTGTGATCGTGCTAACGCACTTAAGCACACCGCATACCAGGCATGGGCCGACGCTCGTATGCACAAGGCGAGTGACGTGAGTCAGAAGAAGAGAGCCTTCAACAGAGCTGCCAAGTCTTGCAAGAAGGTGATGCGGAGGTCTCGGTTAGACCACATTAGCCGCATCGGGAACAAACTTGCTTCATACCCTGCTGGTAGTAAGGCGTTTTGGTCCCTGGCTAAGTTGGTTGAATTGAACTTCTGCCGTCCCTCACTACCGCCACTGCTGAAACCCGACGGGTCGCTGGCCCATACCGCTGAGGAGAAGGCAAACTTGTTTGCCTCACTCTTCGCGGAATCTTCGCGTCTAGACCCTAGTGACACGCGGCCCAATGTTAATCCTGATGGTTGCAAAACGAGTAGGTCGAATATTCGCATCCATCAGAAGGACGTCCGTAGGGTGCTGCGTAACCTTGACGTGAACAAGGCTAGCGGTTCAGACGGGATACCGGCAATTGTTCTGAGAACGTGTGCGCCTGAACTGTCTCCGACCCTGACACGCCTATTTAGGCTTTCATTTGAGGCTGGAAAAGTGCCGATTGCATGGAAGCAAGCTAACATACAGCCCGTGCCCAAAAAGGGTAGTCGGGCTGACCCAGCTAATTACAGCCCAATATCAGTAGCGTCCATTATCTGTAAGACTATGGAACGTGTACTCAACACTAAGCTCCTGGCATACCCAGAAGCTAATGACATCCTAAGTGACCGACAATACGGCTTTCGCCGAAATCGGTCAACTGGTGATCTTCTATCGTATGCCATCCACATCTGGAGTGAGGTCATCGAGAAACACGGGGAAGCGCTTGCCGTCTCCCTCGATATCTCGAAGCTTTCGATAGGGTCTGGGCACGAAAGCCTTATTAGTAAGCTTCCTTCTTTCAGTTTACCTGCTGGTTTGTGTGCTTGGATTGCAGACTTCCTGAGTGATCGGTCCATCCGAGTGGTCATCGATGGCTGCTCGTCCGGTAAAATGGCCATTAATGCCTGGGTCCCTCAGAGTTCAGTGCTCTCGACAACATTGTTCTTGCTGCACATAAATGATCTGCTTAAGCCCGGTACCTTTGGGTATGCAGACGACAGCACTGTTACTGAGAGTTACATATCCAGCGCGCAAGGTAGTGGGTCACAGATCCAGTCTCTCCGAGAGGCTATGGTCGAGCGCTTGGACTTGTCCTTGGAGGCAGTCTCTGAATGTGGCGATGCTAATTTGGTCAAGTTCAATGCTGCTGAAACCCAGGCGTGTCTATTTTCCGCTAAAAGGAGCCAATTCAGCCCTGCTCCAACTTTCCGGGGCGTAACCGTGCCGATAACCGACCATCTTGATCTTCTTGGTGTCACGCTGACGTCAACTCTCAACTTTGGGCCATACATCGAAGCAAAGGCTCAACTGGCAGCAAAAATGCTGGGAATCCTCGCGAAGGTCAGACAGAACTTCACGCCGGAACAGCTGCTAAAACTTTATCAAGCGCAAGTTCGATCGTGTATGGAGTACTGCTCTCATCTTTGGGATGGATCTGCCCGATACCAGCTTGATGCACTTGAAGCAATTGAGAGGCGAGTCAGGAGGATCATTGGCAATGATGCACTCGTTGAGTCGAGGCTTCAAAGTCTTGAGCATCGACGCGATATATGATACACAGGTATTCAAAATCTACTAGACCTAATCAATTTGATCTCTTCGAAAATTGCGCCAAACTGTTACCCAATACATAATATTGTATTTAGATTAATAATAAAACTGTGTTGCGTTTATTATTCGTAGTGTGTTGAGTGACTTTTGCTATAAGCAATTAAGTTTTAAGACTGACAAGAAAACTGTCAACAATTTTTTTTAAATTTTTCATTTAAAGTGATTTATATTTTCCTTTTTCAACCAATATAGTAAAAAGATGCAGTCGAATTCAAATTAGGAATTACAATAGTATTCTCATTTATTTTATTCGCCGCTAGTACCATTGTTAGCACTTACTTATTGTTGTCTATGTCCGATAAGAATAATATATTTAAATTTAAATGATATATCTTTTACATAAGTCTTTTTGGCATAACAATGGTATCAACTTTTAATGCTATACACCGTTTTTCTATACGGTCCTAAGACATTATTATAACGTTTAAGTAGTTTTATCTTGAGACTACATCAACCCGTAATGCGTGTTAGTACTTTTTCCTTTCATACATTTCAAAGGAATTGACTTGTCAGTACTTTTCGACAACCGCACTTAAAAAATATTGCAAAGATAAGTACTTTCTCCTTAAGAAGAGTACAGAGCATATGTACTTAAGTGACAGCTATCTCCTAAATTACATTAAATATGCAGAATATCTCGATTCCAGTACGTAGATAACAGTGTCACAATTATTTTTTGCCTTTACTGTATTTCGATTACTAAATTAGAAAAAAAGTTAGACATGGTTTTGTAAAAAAAAAAACTTAAAATGTCTCTATTGTAAAATGGCCTTTTGGCGTTTAAGTAGTATTGGCTTTCCGGTGACGATATGCATCTGAATTCACACACGAAAGTGCTTTAGTAGACGATATTAATAAGACTAACCTTGATGCAATTAGAAAAATATCAGGGATACCAATATACATCATCACATCATCAAACTCCCGTTTCTCCCTCCCTCATGCATCTCTATTTGCTGTCATTTCAATAGTATCTACATAAGACTGGAACAGAGGTGCTGTTCCAGCTTTATTATCATCCTTTCAGTCGAAAGACGTCCACTGTTGGACATAGGCCTCCCCCGCGTATGTCGTCACAAAGACTAGTCCTGTGTGTCTCACATCCATCTCCACCTGTATGACCAGGCACATTCATAAGTACTAAAAACTTCCTTTTACGATCATCATCATCATCATCATTTCAGCCGAAATACGTCCACTGCTGGACATAGGGCTCCCCCAAGCGTCTCCACAACGACCGATCCTGTGCGTCCTTTTACGATATTATGTTCCAATGCTTATTTACTCTTTTCTTAAATGTTGACTTATCAAATAACTTGAAAAAATATTTATTTGGCGACGATCAGCAAGATCACACAACTTAGTAAAACTAAAAAGCGAGAATCAATAAAACACAATAATATTGTGTGTGCCAGCTGCGCAAAAAAAAATAATTTCAGCAATGTTGCCAGACAGAAAAATACTGTCTGACGCTGGTCTTCCAATGAACCTTTAGTGACAAGGGACGGAGCAACTTCTCGCGCTCTGGGTGGAGCGAGAGGGTGTGTCAGAGTTTTACTGACTTGCATAAATCCACCTGTGTAACTTCAGTTACCCTTTGCGTCCCAGGTTCGCGGTAACTGCTTCGAGCAATCCCACAATTCATCATCTCCTTAGCCTTTAAGAGCAGTGGTGGCCGAATGGTAACGGCCCCGATTTACGAGTTGTAGGTAGCGGGTCCAAACCTGGCCAGGCGCATTACTTTGTGTAATTTATTTCATCAACACTGCTCTCAAAAGGGTGAAGGAAAACATCGTGAGGAAACCGGCATGCCAAACCAAAAATTCGAAGACGTGTGACATTCACGAATCCGCACTGGCCCGCGTGGTGGATTACGGCCCATTCCCTCTCCTAGAGAGAGGAGGCCTGAGTCCCAGCAGCGGGAACATTAAAAGGCTGATTATGCTAAATTCACCTGTGTACCTTCAGTTACCCTTTACGTCCCAGGTTCGCGGTAACTGTTTCGAGCAATCCCACAATTCATCATCTCCTAAGCCTTATCCAACTATCTTGAGGACGGGTTCCAGTCTAACGAAGCGGCTGAATACCTGTGTTTTACAAGGAACGACTGCCTATCAGACCCACAGCCCAGTTACCTACTAGGCAACAAGATACTTCTAGGATAGACTGATGGTCAGACTTTCTGGTGTCTGCCTACCTGTACCTAATGACTGTCAAAGATTTACGAATGACAACCGAGACTAACAGCAATCCCGCAATTCATGGGTACTAAAAACGTCAGTCACGGTATGTTCCAATGCTTATTTGCCTAAAATCTTAATCTTATCTATCTATATACATTTTTTTTACCGGCCTAACTAGATTTTAGGATAAACTAGTTTCGCCTAGGCCAAGCCAGTTTTAGTCCAAGAGCGAGCGACGCGAGATCGGAATTTTAGGGCACCCTGACACGGACAGGTTAGGTTAGAAGGCTAAGGCGGGTGCGGAGCGAAGCGGAGCTCCCGCCTTAACCTTCGTGGTTATTTTTTTTCATAACAAACCAGAAATGCGTGTAGGGAGAACTGGCTTGGCCTAGGCGAAACTAGTTTATCCTAAAATCTAGTTTGACCGGTAACATATACATAAAAGGAGAAACTGACTGACTGACATATCAACGCACAGTCGAAACTACAGGGCCTAGGAGCGTGAAATTTTGCACAAGGCATTCCTTTTATCAAGTAAGTGATAAGAGAGGATTTTCCAAAATTCATCCCCTAAGTGGATGAAACGGGGGTCCAAAGTAACCTACTTTCACGCGGGGAAAGACGCTGGCAGAAGCTAGTCTATTATATGTAAGAAGAGAAACTGACTGACTGACATATCAACGCACAGCCGAAACTACCGACACTAAGTACGTGAAATTTTGCACAAGGCTTTCTTTAACGACGTAATTGAGTACTAAGAAAGGATTTTCCAAAATTCACACGGAAACGGGGTTCCGAAATATGCATTGAGAAACCTACTTTCTTTTTCTTTTTCTCTGTCAAATCCATCCAAAGGTTGTCTGTAAAAAATCGCTCTTAGCGATAAGACCGCCCATTGTGACACCCTAATAATTTTAAGTTCCAATTGTAATTTTATTATTGCTGTACAATAAAGAATATATCTATCTATCTATCTACTTTCAAGCGGGCGAAACCGCTAGCAGAACCTAGTAACTAAAGCTAGAACTACACTGCGCACACGTGTGCTACACACGCCGATCTGGGCGCGTCGGTCTCCATACATTTTATATCGAAACTAGACTTGTAGAGCTACACTTGATCCACGCCACGCGACGTCGTTCTACGTACAAATCAGGCGTGTTACACGTGTCGTCGGTCTAATGTAGTTCTAGCTTTAATATTCATCAACTTGTACACATTGAGTCATCGCAAGATTAGTGCTAGTTTCTAAGCTAAGAATGCTAGATCAACAATGTCTGCGTCAGGTCATATTGTCGGAGAGTTTGACGTCAATGTCGTGATCGGGTTTCTTAATGATGATTAACTGTTTACCGCGCTGTTCTGTGGTAATTACATAGTCGTTACCTGTTGGTTATGGTCGTGGGTTTATACCAAACCTTATTAGAATTCAATTAAGTACAGTTTAGTTATTTTTTAGGGTTCCGTACACAATGGGTAAAACGGGACCCTATTACTAAGACTCCGCTGTCCATCCGTCCGTCTTGACAGACGAGGCTGTGTCTCATAAACCGTGATAGTTAGGGCCCTCGCCCACGGCGACTTTTTGTAGCGATGCTGTCGCGCGTTTCGTAAGCGCGCGACAGCATCGGTACTACTATCGTTAGTCGCATTTGCAAGCGCTACAGAAAAGATGCCAACGTGCTACTAATGCGCTACAGCATCGCGATTGTATCGATGCGAACGCGCGACAGCATCGCTACAAAAAGTCGCCGTGGGCTAGGGCCAGTTGAAATTTTCACAGATGATGTATTTCTGATGCCGCTATAACAACAAATACTAAAAAACAAAATAAAATAAATATTTAAGGGCCTCCCATACAACAAACGTGATTTTCTTGTCGTTTTTTGCTACGGACGGTACGGAACCCTTCATGTGCGAGTCCGATTCGCACTTGCCCAGGTTTTTTCATTTAGTTCTACCAAGTTCACCACACTACGAGTATATCATCCTGGGAGTATATTCCCTTGGGATCATTTTTCTATTAGCACGCGGGCAAAGCCGCTGACATCAGCTAGTAATATTATAAAGGCGAAAGTTTGTGAGTGTATAATAATAATAATTTCTTAAAGTACTTTTACAAAGAAATACATAAAACTAACTTATGAATACTTAGTAGTACTAATTTCTAAAAAGATTGGCTTAATTACCTAATTATATAACAACTAGTTAAGTATATTTACACATGTTTATAATAATAATAATAATAATAATAAGCCTTTTTATTTCTTGTTTTTACATTGTTGTTAGTTACAATATTACGGTAAAACATATATAGGTTTGCTTAGTAAGTTAGCTTAGATTAAGTTAGTAAATTAAGAAGTTATGTTTTAAATATTTATAAATTAACAGGAACCCCGGTTTGGGTATAGGCCTCCTCCAAAGATTCCCATTTTTCTCGATCTTGTGCTATAGAGCACCAGTTTTGGCCAGCTGATCTTTTCAGATCATCTTCCCAGCGGGCCGAGGGTTTCCCCTTTCTCCTCTTGCCTGGTGGTCCTTTCCACTGGGTAACTCGCAGGGTCCACCTTCTGTCGGACATTCTCGCCACATGGCCAGCCCAACGCCATTTCAGTTTTCGAGCAAAGGTTAAGGCATTTGTAACTTTAGTGATGTCTCTTATCTTTGTGTGTCTTATTTTATCCATTTTCTTTATGTTTAACATGCTTCGTTCTAAGCCCCTTTGACATGTGTTAATTTTATTCATAGCTTGATTCGTGAATTTCCAGGTCTGGCTCCCATAAGTTAAGCTTGGTAGTAAACATGAGTTCATAACTTTAGCTTTGAGAGGTATTGGTAAGTTACCTTTAAATATTTCTTTTTGGCTCCAATATTTTTTCCAGGTTTGTTGGACCCTTCTCTCTATTTCTGTAAAGTTGCTGTTTTTCTCGAAACTGATTCTTTTTCCTAGGTATATGTAATTGTCTACAAATTCTAAAGGGTTACCGTTGATAGTTATAGGTCTTATTCGTGTGTTAGTCATTATCTTAGTCTTCTCTATGTTCATTTCTAGTCCGACTTCCGCGCTTGCTTGTTGTAGGGATTCTATCATTGATTGCATCTCGTTGGCTGTCTCTGACAGAAGTATCAGGTCATCGGCGAACCTCAGATGGCTTAGGTAGGCGCCTTCTATGTAGAGTCCTGTTTTGCTCCACTCCAACTTGTTCATGATGTTTTCGAGAATGGCTATGAAAAGGGTGGGTGAGAGCGGGTCCCCTTGCCTTACCCCTCTTTCTATAGGAAACGCGGGGCCTAAGGTTTCGAGCTTTATCCTTCCTTTGTTGTTATTATATATACTTTTAATCACTTTTATGTATATATCTGGCACCTCTTGAATTTTTAAACTTTCCCAAATACTTATGTGTGTGACCGAATCGAAAGCTTTTTGATAGTCAATAAAAGTAATGTAAAGGGGTCTCTGAAGTTCCTGATATTTCTCTATAATTAGCTCTATGGTGTGGATGTTTATATTGACCTATTAATGGTTTTTTTTTTATTATTGATAGGCTCGCGTTTGACCACTATCTCACCTGATGGTAAGCGATGATGTGGCCGACGATGGAGCACGCTTGCCTAGAAGTAACCTATTCACTCTTGACTTAAAGACTCCTAAGTTGTAGCTATCAGGAAACACAGACTCCAAAGGAATTCCACTCCTTAGCTGTTTAATGGTGTGTTAGTATGTACTGCCATTATAACTTGTAGCGACTTGCCTGAACTAGGTTAACAAAAACCTGTGTTTCAGGCCATCGGTATGTTTGTTACATAATATAAAAATGTGCAGATTAATCTTTAAAATTCATTTGATAGGTATCTACTTACTTAAAAGAAAGAAGATTGAAAAACCAATCTTCTGTGCCCTATCTACTAAAACAAAACAATTCTAATTTATAATACGCTCAGAAATATTAACTTGGTGGATAGATAAATATCAACAAGTGGACATTCATGGCTACGCATAAACTAAATGACTGATCGATGAAACTGTCACGCAAACCTCGAAATTTCGTAGGTAATTAATTTTCAAAACTTCTATTTGTGCGCCATATTCCAAAGAACAATATAAAACTACTGTTTTCTGCTAGGAGATTCGCCCGCATAAATAAGTACAGTCAGGAGTCAAAAGTGCAGTTGCACTCTACCAATGCTAAAAGTGTCTAAAATTTCTTTGTCGTAGAAGTTCAATAGTCCAAAACTGGATTCAATACTTTAGATCTTATGCTACCAATTAAATCAGTCATGAACCATTGACCCTTTTTTACAAAAAAAAACTAATTATAGACATTTTAGCATTGGTAAGGTGGAACTGCACTTTTGACCCTTGACTGTACATTAAAACATATTCCTGAGAAAAAAATATCATGTTCCATAACTTGGTGATTACGGATAAACCAAATTTCAACCAAATCCAATCAATCGTTTGAACGTGAAGGACTAATAAACATACATTACATACACAAATAACTAGTCGGTTGTCCTTTAAAATGAAAGCACGAGAACACTTTCGCAAGAACTTGGTAGATTCATCACACTCTTGATTTGTTGTATTCGTTTTTTTCTCAATATCATTCTTTATTTGTATGTATGTATCTAAGTATAATTTTATTATTGTTTTTGTTTCCTCTCTGTCAGTCTTCTTTTAAGTTGCACCTGCCATGTTATGTCTCTGCACCACCAAGGTCGACTGGTAGAAAATGCATAAAGTTTTAAATAAATAAATAAATTGTCACCATTATAATACCTACTGGTGTAATATTTGCCTATGCTATATTACTCACATAATAATATGTACGTACTCGTAATATTAGTTAAATTGAGAATATAACTAAAGTAATTAATTCAAGAAATGTAAAGTTTGTGGTCCATAACCATTAACGGTAACTAAGATCAAGTCTGTCACGCTGTTGAGTATTCAGGCGCAGGGGTGGATGATTCCCGAAGAAAATAAAACGCACAGGAACTGAAGACTTGAGGATTTATTCTTGAAAGATGTTTACAGGAAGCGAAGACAGCAAGCAAGCGATGACACCAAACGACGACAAACTTTTGGCCGTGAAGCGGCTATATATATACCCCTCGTAGGTGGGTGGAAGTAGTGGCGGTCTTATATGACCATTAAAATTCTTATTGGCCAATCACGTTCGACCGATATTTCGACGTGGGCGGAGGTAGTGGTAGGTGCGACCATACAAATCCTTGCCCTATTTCCAACCACGTTCGAGCATTAAAATGAATCTATTTACAATTCAACTACAATTTGAAACTTATTAACTAAAATCACATTATAACTACTTACAATCATTAAACTAACTAAGATTACTTGATACAACGCTAACATCTATCCATTAAAGTTATTCTTAGTTATCTAATGTAGAATTTAGTTAACAATACAAATTAACAATAACAGATCAATATATACACAAAACTCTCTTATAAGAGTAACTCTGCTGTTATTATATGAAGTATAAGGTCTAATCCCTAATAAGTCTAATCCCTTCATAAGCTACTTTAAATTTACAAGTGGGCGAGGCCGCTGACAATAACTAGTGTTAAACTAGGAGATCGCTGTGCTCCTCAACAATCCCACCCCCCGTAAGAGGGTTCAACCGATTACAGACCCGTCGGTAGGGAGCACAACGACCTTTACAACGGGACGTCGTAAAATTCCGTTATTGGTTCTAATGTCTACGACCCTAATAACGTTATCGGTGCCGGGATACACTTTCGTAATTATACCTTTTGTCCATTTATTCCGCGGTTTGTTCTCGTCCACAATCACTACCACATCACTGACTTTAATATTTGGCACATCACTGTTCCACTTTCTTCTTTGCTGCAGCGTTGGAAGGTATTCGCGCAGCCAGCGCCTCCAAAAGAGGTCGGCCAGCGCGTTCACCCGCTTCCACATGCGGCGCGAGTCGAGGTCGACCACATGTCGACGTGTGCACGGCGCATCTCCCGCGGCAGTGCCCAGCAGGAGATGATTCGGCGTCAGCACCACCGGTTGCTCCGCATCGCAGCTCACGTAGGCGAGCGGTCGGCTATTCACGACCAGCTCGGCCTCAGCGAGAAGGGTATAGAGGACCTCCTCGCGAGGGGCTCGTTCCTTGAGGGTCGCCCGTAGTGCGTTTTTGACAGAACGCACCAGGCGCTCCCAGCAGCCACCCATGTGTGGGGCAGCCGGGGGGTTGAAGTGCCAGGCTATGCCCCGGCCTGTCGCCTCGCTTTCGAGACGGTCTTGGTTCAGCTCCCGCAGCGCCTCCCGAAGCTCGGAGTGCGCCCCGACGAAGTTGGTCCCGCGGTCGGAGTACATATCCGCGGGACAGCCGCGGCGCGCGATCAGGCGCCTAAGTGCCAGTATCGCGGAGTCGGCGCTCAGTGTTGCAGCCAGCTCCAGATGGACAGCGCGCGTAGTGAGGCACGTGAACAACACGCCCCACCTCTTCTCCCGGCGCCGCCCGATGACTATTTCCATGGGGCCAAAATAGTCCACCCCGCAATGGACGAAGGCTCGACGAGTCGTTTCCAGTCTCGCTGGTGGCAGGTCTCCCATCTTTGGTGAGGTAGGTGCGGATCTCTTGATGCGACATTGCTGACAGCTTGCAGTCACTGCTTTTACAGTCGATCGCAGGTTCGTTACCCAGTACTTTTCCCGCACATTGTTCACCACAGCCTCTTGATTAGCGTGCAGGGAGGCCACATGATATTTTAATATTAGTCGGCGCGTGAGGGCGTGTTTCCCATCCAATATTATAGGATGACGCGCTCCGAAGACAAGCTCGCTGCAGGCGCCCAGTCTGCCGCGTACTCTCACCAGCCCGTCCTCGTACAACATAGGGTCTAGGGTCCTTATTCTGCTGTTCTTTGGCAGTGGTCGGGCCTCTCGGAGGGCTTTAATTTCCTCTTGAAAGCTCTCGGCCTGCATGAGTTTCAGCAGGCGTAGCTCCGCCTCTCGCAGGTCTGTTATGGTGACGGTAGCTGAGTTGCGACGCTTGCGACAAAGCTCAGTGAAAATTATTAGACGCGCTACGACACGTACGGCGCGTGTCCATGTTGGCAGCCGCTCGTATGTCAGTGTGGGTTCGGCCTGTGTGGTCAGGACATTTAGTCGTTGCACACGTTCTAGGTCCTCCTCCGTCACTGCGTCACTCCCGGAAGCCGTCGGCCATTGCTCCTGTGGACGGCAGAGGAACGACGGGCCCGAAAGCCACTCGTTACTGTTTCTAGGCCAGTCCAAGCGGGTGCTCTTGTCGGCCGGGTTCAACGCCGAGGGAACCCAGTGCCAGTCACACTTCCTTGACCTTGAGTCAATTTCGGCTAGTCGGTGGGACACAAACCGCTGAAAGTCTGTAGCGTCGGAACCTATCCATTTTAAGACAGTCTGACTGTCCGTCCAAAAATATTTACGTTTGATTACTACCCCCAACTCTATCTCTACAGTTGACGCTATCCTGCAGGCCAGTACTGCCGCTTGCAATTCCAGGCGAGGTATCGAAATGACCTTTTGAGGGGCTACCCTGGCTTTACCTAGAACGAAGCTCACCCGCCTGTTGCCGAGTTCATCATTTCCCGCTATATAAGCGACTGCGGCATAGGCGGATTCGCTTGCGTCCCCGAAAACGTGGAGTTCTATGTCTTCTAGGACTAAGCCATACCATCTCGGGATGGTTATCTTTTCGAGATGCTGCAAGTTATGCAGCCACTCGAACCAAGTCCTAGCCTCTGCATCACCCAGTTTCTCGTCCCACTGAATGCCTGTACGCCATATTTTCTGCATCAATATGCGCGACTGAATGACGCATGGGTACAGGAAACCCAGTGGGTCGAACACCGACATTATGAATCTCAAGAATTCACGCTTCGTGGGTACTATTTCCCCCTCCACGATAGCCTTGGGTATCTTCTTAAAAGATAAGTCAAAGGCTAATTGGTCGGTTCCTGGCGACCATATCATTCCTAATGTTCGTTCGGACGCGTTGTCCCCATTTTCCAGGGATATGCGGTCTGGCATGTCTAACTGTAACTTGCTCCTTAGCTCTTGGGAGTTCGTGACCCACCCCCGTATATGAAAACCGCCCTCGGCGTGGATGTGGGTCACGTCATTTATTAGCTTGTTAGCCTGAGCAACAGACCACGTGCTATCAAGGTAGTCATCCATGTAATGATTGTGTCTCACGGCAGCTACCGCTTCGGGGTACTCCTCCTCATGACGCGATGCGTTCTTATTTAGAACGTATATCGCCGAGGTTGGAGACGATACTGCACCGAATATCATAGAACTCATCACATATATCTGGGGTTCCTTCTCGGTTCCCGACTGCCACAAAAATAGCTGTGCCCCGCGGTCTTGCTCTCTAATTTTTATTCTTAAAAACATATCAGCAATGTCTCCCGTGAACCCTACTGGCCCTAGTCTAAACTTAAACAACACTCCTAGAAGTGAATTCAGTAGGTCGGGGCCCGTCAATAGGTTGTCATTTAGGGATGTCCCTTGATACGTGGCGGCAGCGTCAAAGACTAATCTTAACTTCCCCGGCTTGTTTGGATTCTTCACCCCAAAATGGGGTAAATACCAGACCGGATCTTGGACGCCGCTCTCCAACCTATTGGCGTAACCCTGTTCAACCAACCTATCTATTTGTTTCTTATAGGCCTCTGCATACTCGGGATCCCGGTTCAACTTACGCTCAATCCCCGCCAAGCGATGGCGAGCGTAAGCATAATTATCGGGGAGTTGCGGGCTATCATGCCTCCACAACAACCCTACTTCCCATTGGCCATCCCCATTTTGATGGCTAGTATTATGTAGAATTTCTAGAGCCCTATCATTCTCCCTATGCGATCTAGGGATTTGTGCTATACCGATAGATTCTAGCTCAAACTGATTTTTAACTATCGTATGCAAATCTAAGAGTGGTTCCACGACACAATTCACAGACTCTTCAGCCGACCTATGTCCTTTGCCTACGGGTCCATGAACAACCCAACCTAGCTTGGTCAAGGAAGCAACGGGCTTACCAGATTTTCCTCGGCGTATATCCCGGCCGACCAGCAGCTCCCAATTGTCCTGTCCCAGCAACAGCAGCGGCTTGGCCCCAATCATTCCCTCGCAGCCCAAGTCGCGCAGGTGGGCGTGCTCCGTAAGCAACGCAGCCGGCACTGTTTGTGCGGGTAAGTCCAGTCTCTTAAACGTACGACACTTCACTGTATGCACTCTGCCGTTTGGCCCGCGCACTGACACTATCACTCTACGCGAGGTCTTGTCCGACACCTCTTGTCCGCGCGCACTCTTTAACACTAAGGGTTCTTCCTGGCCCCCAGCGTTCTCTGCCAACGAGTCATCCACCAGTGATATCGTGGCCCCGTCATCAAGTAGGGCGTAGCATTCGTGTGTGTTGTTCTCTATCGTTACACACACTGGTAATATCTTCAGGAGCGACTTGCCGTGGTATTCACTCACGTTCGTGACACTTTCAGTGGTCTTTTTCTCTGCGTGCAATAGGATATGGTGTGCATAGTTGCATGACGGACACTTGTTAGCTCGACAGAAATTCTTTGCATGTTGCTTCACTATACATTTAAAACATAGACGTTTATCCTTCACGTGTTGCCATCTGTCATCTACACTCAGCTTAGCAAACTTATCACATTTCGTGAGATTGTGATTTCCCTCACACATTGTGCACTGAGATACTCTTGTTTGTGGTGGTGAATTGTCACTTTGTACATGCAATCGTTGTATATTTCTGTATGGAACTTGTTTTGGTGCGCTTTTCTGTGGTTTAGAAACCGGTGCTCCGGTAGCGCTCACTTCCATTTGCACATAATAAGAGGTAACTCGGGCTAGGTGTCCTAGGAAGTCTGCCAATATTTCTAAACTAGGCGACACCCTCACGTCAATTCCTTGGGTTGAAGCTACGCCCATAGCATAGTCCCCATACTGAGCTCTCTGTACAGGTGTCAACTTATTCAGTAATTCACTCACCAGTTGTGGGTTGTTGAGATATCCGGTTGCATGCACATTCCTCAGCAGCGACACACAATTACGCACAGTCGAAGAGAATTTCCGTAATTCACGACCACTTTCCGTCACTTTAGGCAACGCACGCACTTTCTTCAATGCACATTCCAGTATCAGGTTCGGGTGTCCAAACTCTTCGTCCAGTGTCTTTATGATCTCCGTCGGATTCGTAGATGTCCTGAGCAGATCTTCTACTGCTATCTTGGCCTCTCCCTGCAGCGATGTTTTCAGGCGCGCTAGGTTCTCATGCGGCTTGAAGTTGTACATTGCTGTAGTGTCCCAGTACATGTTCTTGTATGACAGCCAATCAGCTGGGTCCCCACTAAAGTACGGCAACTCATAAGCTTGTCTGGGCACTGGTCGCGGACGAGCTAGGTTCGAAATGGCCTCTGCTAGCTGGTCTATTTTCCTGTCTCGCGACCGGCTTCTGTCCGTGTCTTCAGCGAAGGTTTGATCCCAGTCAGGCACTTCACGTTGCACTCGCGGTACACTGCCACTCGGTATAGGCGTGTTGGGCACTAAGTCTCTGAACTGAACGGTCGCGGGCGCACACTGTTGTGGGAGCGCAGATACTTGTGGCGTCACGGACATAGGTACTCCGCGAGATGTCGCGGGCGCGAACGCGGGCACTTCGTGTGAGGTCGCGGGCGCGGACACGGGCACTTCGCGCGAGGTCGCGGTCACGGACGTTGTCACTGGCACTGAGTTCGACGGCACTTGCGACACTGATAGTTCTTGATTACTGGGTGCGGTACGAGTTATCCATTCTTCAACTCGGCGAGTCGTTCCTTCTTCATCTGACGAGTCATCTTCGTCAGCTGCGGCGTCTATTTCAGCCAACTCTGCTTCCAGTTTCTTCCTCACGAGGTTTTCTTTCAGGCGCACTAGCTCTCTTTCAGCCTCGTATTCGACCCTCCTCCGAAGATAGTCGGCACTTCGTTGTCCGCTCTTCGTGGAGACGTGGCTGGCTCTTGATCCTTGTTTCCTTGCACTCCGTCGTATCTCCGATTCCCTTGGTGTTGCAGCATCACTGTAGTCGATCACACGACCGGGCCCCGCCAATGGAATCACAGGTGCAGGCACAGGAACAGAAGATGAGGTAGGCGCTATCGATGGTGATCCCGGTGCTAATTCAGTCGGCACTCCCGAGTCACTCTCCATGGCACGACGCTTGTTCATCGCCTCCTCCAACTTGCGTAGCTTGCTTCGTGTAGTCACGGCGCTGCGTTCACTCATCTTCTCAGGCGATCTTCACAGGGCGATCTTGATGAGTCTTCAGAACGTTGTTGACAAGTCTTCAGGCGCTCCTGATAAGTCTTCAGGCGATCTTGATAAGTCTTCAGGCGATCTTGATAAGTCTTCAGGGCGATCTTCACAGGGCGATCTCGACGAATCTTCAAGCCAATATTCAAGACGATCTTCAGCTTTTTCAGGACGTTTTTCAGTCTTCAGGACGATCCGGCGAATCGAAGGACCAATTTTGTTGAGTATTCAGGCGCAGGGGTGGATGATTCCCGAAGAAAATAAAACGCACAGGAACTGAAGACTTGAGGATTTATTCTTGAAAGATGTTTACAGGAAGCGAAGACAGCAAGCAAGCGATGACACCAAACGACGACAAACTTTTGGCCGTGAAGCGGCTATATATATACCCCTCGTAGGTGGGTGGAAGTAGTGGCGGTCTTATATGACCATTAAAATTCTTATTGGCCAATCACGTTCGACCGATATTTCGACGTGGGCGGAGGTAGTGGTAGGTGCGACCATACAAATCCTTGCCCTATTTCCAACCACGTTCGAGCATTAAAATGAATCTATTTACAATTCAACTACAATTTGAAACTTATTAACTAAAATCACATTATAACTACTTACAATCATTAAACTAACTAAGATTACTTGATACAACGCTAACATCTATCCATTAAAGTTATTCTTAGTTATCTAATGTAGAATTTAGTTAACAATACAAATTAACAATAACAGATCAATATATACACAAAACTCTCTTATAAGAGTAACTCTGCTGTTATTATATGAAGTATAAGGTCTAATCCCTAATAAGTCTAATCCCTTCATAAGCTACTTTAAATTTACAAGTGGGCGAGGCCGCTGACAATAACTAGTGTTAAACTAGGAGATCGCTGTGCTCCTCAACACACGCATCGCTGCTTGCTCAGGTTTCATACAGAAACATCTAGCTAATTAGGAGCCTCATTACTAATAGATATTATTTTCACGGATGGCCGTTGGGGCCGAAAGGTTCTGGAATGGCGACCACGTACCGGAAGACGTAGCGTTGGAAGGCCTCCCACAAAGTGAACCGATGACCTTGTGAGGGTCGCGGGAATCCGATGAATCCGAGACGCACAGGACCGGTCATTGTGGCGACACTTGGGGGAGGCTTATGTTCAGCAGTGGACGTCTTTCGACTGAAATGATGATTATTATATTCACACTATTAAAATTTTAGTGATTATGGAACAGTAATGTTGGTTTTTCAGGGTCGCCGGTGACTATGACCACCTGCTGTTCTATCCCATATAAATTATTAAAGAAAAAATTGAGGTGTGACGGTAGGACGGCAAAAAATGACCTACGACCCATTCTCAGGTCGTCCAAGTAGCCCAACTCGTTGACGGCGCGTATTGTTCCACGCGCGCTTCAGGTAGATGTCAGCAAGTAGGGGCCCAGCAGGGTCGAAGCCTACTGGGGCCACGGGTAGTATGAAAGTGAAACCCAGGGCCCTGGGACGAAGGCAACGAAGGAACAGGAGTGGGTTTTTAGTCAGTAAAAGTCTGACACTATCTCCCGCTCCGCCCAAGAGCAGGATTTGTCATTAGATGATAAAAATTCAGGGCATTCTAACTTAGATCGTGTCATTTGCATATCTCATCACTGGCTACACATCAATGCGTGTTACTAGTGATGAGATATGGCATCAGACTTTTATCTTGAGACACTGGTATATGGGACAAGAAGCTACCGCACAACTTTCCGAACGCTGCCCAACCTTGTCTGAACTAATATCAAAACTGCTTTTAAGAGGACTACAGCACCTAAAGATTGCATACAAAAAGCAAGACACAATGCTTGCAAAATAAAAGCATTTTGGCGGTTTACTAAAAATTTACAGATTTGATTACAAAATTAAAACACTATGACATTAAAATGTTGCTTGTAGACTAAGTTTTGTTCTGTTTTAGAGCAGTGGTGGCCGAGTGGTAACGACCCCGACTTACGAGTTGTAGGTCGCGGGTTCAAACCCAACTAGGCGCATTGTTTTGTGTAATTTATTTCATCACCACTGCTCTTAAAACGGTGAAGGAAAACATCGTGAGGAAACCGGCATGTCCTAGAACCAAAAATTCGAAGACATGTAACATTCACCAACCCGCACTGGGCCTGCGTGGTGGATTACGGCCCATTCCGTCTCCTAGAGAGGAGGCCTGATTCCCAGTAGTGGAAACATTAAAAAAAGGCTGATTATGCTATGTAGACTAATCTCACAAACAATCAAAATGATTGCATGTATATTAGTCGGGTTTTTAACCTTTTGACGTGCGTAATTAGAGACACAATAGTAAGACAATGGCTTCCGGGCGCCGGCTACCGCCTGAGCGTTAATGAATTAATAGGTAATGTAATTTTTAGACGCATATATATCTTCATGATTTTTTCTATCGTACTCAATTAGCTGTATTAGGTATGCTTTGAACACACAGCATTTATCCTGAAGAATAACATATATTTTTATGATTCTGTTTATTGCAGTGGATCATATACTTTTGCGCATTATAAAACTTACAATCAGTTCCTGTAGCCCTCTTAAAGTCGAATATATAAATCAAGATATTTACAAAACGATATCAGCAAAGTTCTCCAGCTAATGACGCGAGACTAATGTCATAATCTTTTCATTCAATTCGCTCGTTTGCGGAAGCCTTATCAAAAGGATTGTTATTGTAAGAATTATTGTAATACTAGCTTCTGCCAGCGGCTTCGCCTGTGTGATAGTATAGACAAGGGAATAAAAATATATAACAGGGATCAAAAGTAGCCTATTTCGTATTCGAGGACATGCTTTACCTATATGCTTACCGAAAACCATTATGCCATTAAAACGTGGCGAGGTAACAGACAGACAGATGGACAGAGTAACTTTCACATTTGTACCTATTTATTTATTTAAGGACAACCAACAAAGCATAGACAATTATACATGCTAAAGATTCAGTATTCTTTTCTTACATTATATAGTGTAGCTGCCAGGGCATGCATTAAACGTAGAAAGAGTTATGAACTAACGTATCTACTAAAAAACTACTGCAAAAGTCATTATGATTTATAAAAAGTTATAATTCTTTCATATTAGACTAAATAAGTTTTATATCTTTTAAGTGTTATATCTAAAGATTTTATAATAAATGTATGTTATGCTTATAAAAATTAGTTATTTGAAAATTAGGTCAATGGTTTATTATATTAACTGATCGTTATATCAAATAACATTATAGATTCAGTTGTTATATCTTGTAAATATTAGAGATTTTGAAATTATACCGTATAAACTTAAAAAAAAAAGTTTTTATTTCACATAGTCCATCAGAGCGAAGTCACGGATAAAACTAACGGAAAGAGTACAGACAGGTGTTTGTTTCATTTACTAATGCTGTGTCTATATTTAAGATAACTGGTGACGTAACTAAGATAGTTCCATAAACGTCAGTGTTAAAATAGATACACTTGGCGTGAGTGGCAAGGTTACCAATTTTAGGATTCAGTAATAGTAGACAGACATAAATATTCAACAGGCTCTTGAATTCATACTTTGGAGGTAGGCGGAACAGAGTGTAAAGTCCTGCAAACCTCCGTTGAAAAGGGAGGATCCTCCGACCAGACGGGTTTTATGTCTGGTGGGCAACTGCCCGATAGATGATTTTGGGCTGTTATATGTTCTAATCGCGCGGTGGGCTATGTCGGTAACTTTGGTTCACGCAAGGAAACTCCGAGCATAGCCCTCTCCATTGCCCTTTGGATAACTTTAATCCTTCTGAGGTCCATTGTGAACGAGCACGTTTCAGAGCCATATTGTTATCACTGGCAACTCGCACTGGTCATGGACTTTCGTCTTGAAACACTGTGTGCGACACATTATTAAAAAAAACAATTCCAGATATCAAAAGACATTTAAAACAATAAGTACTGAATATGACGAATGTTCTCCGACTGTTACTATCAATGACCGTCTTAACGTATTCGTCGAGATGTTTACAATATCACTGTCATTGCCAAGTTGCCGGGAGATGTATTCCAATGCAACTGTTATCAGTACTTCAGTTTTATCGTCGCAATGCTAACCGACCAGTTATAATCGCCATTCGTTCTGACTCTCATTACTTATTAAGTCATGTGTTTTCCGCCATCACAGTTCATATTAGCTGCTGGTTATAGTTTGACGTACCTAATCTTATTGTTATTTTATGAAAAGGTGATAAAAGTGAAGTCTTAATTAATTTCATGTGAAAGAAAAGATTTTCTTGTGATGTTAGTTACCTATTTTTTGCAGTGTTTGGTTAGTTATTTGATGCTTATAGATCAGTAATTTATTATTTATGACGGTTTGTAGTCTATTATAAATGTTATCTATAAACTCTAAATAGCCTAGGTTAACTCTTAAATAATTTAAGAATTCTTGGGTATAGTGTATGTGGTGCCAGTGACTGAAAAGTTGAAAGGGAATCGTTTGTCTTGGTATGGTCATGTGAAGAGGAGGGATGAAACGCATGACCAAACAAAACCAAAGAAAACCAAAGAGACCAAAGAAAAGATGGATGGATTGTGTGAAGAGTGATATGAAAGAAAAGGAAGTTAGTGATAGCATGACGAGTGACAGGGCAGAATGGAAGAAAAAAACGTGTTGCGCCGACCCCAAATAACACGAGATAAGGGCAGGAAGATGATGATGATGCTGAGGTATAGTGTATGTAGATATACCTGTAGAACAGTTTTATTTCTTCTATATGAAACAGTTTCTGTGTTCGTACCAAATCATATTGTATAGTATATCGGCCGCATTCTCAAGTTCAAATGCTTATTTTACGTCTAAATCATAAATACCAGGGTTTTCTCCAAAAAAAGTGTAAATTTTTGAATAAAAGTGCGAGTTCATGATATATTAAAAACACTCGTAAGAATTAAAGGAAAACCATACCTTGATTCACAATTTAACGATGAGAAGGTATAATCCAGTAATTCGTTTCTGAAATGATAATTGCAGAAAAAATAGTTAACTAAGCTAATGAGAAAAAGGTATCAGGTTATGTAGGAAGATCGAAGCGTCTAGGTTTTCGAGAAAATTGTACCCGGTGGTGAGGAATGTATCTACTACTTTCAAAATATGTATTATAAGGTAGTATCTTCATAGCAAATAAACCTTAATCGAAATTATATTGAACATTCAGTTAATTCAACTGTAGGTATTTTAAATATTCCTTAAAAAATAATATAACATGACTAGATCACTCAAGTACATACATACATCAGTTAAAGTTGTTTAGAATAGTACCTAGTGTTGTGACTATTTTTATTTATTTATTTATCGTTTATTTCAGGCATATTAACCCATAGTAATATTATAGAATTAAATAAAATTAAAATTGTCATAACATAATAAATAAATTAAATTAAATTAGATTAAATAAATTAAGTATTGAAACATTGATAAAATTATTGAATTACATTAATAAATAAATAAATTAATAATATTATTGTAAATTATTATCATTATCATTACCATAATTAGCATCAATAAATCAATAAAATTAACAACGCCTAAGCATGTACACACCGTGAAACACTTCAGACACTATCCCATTCTTACACCGGGTCAGTCGAGTCAGGAAAGATGCCTTGAGTCTTCTCAAGAGCCCGTGTAAATCAGTAACTCTGTTTTCAACGACAATGCCAGTCGCACTACACCGCCAGGGCAGCATAAGCATAGCTCTAAAGGCGTTATTATATTGTACACGAAGAGTGTTATGTACACTCCTCGTGTACCTGGACCAGAGTTGACTGGTGTAGAACGACTGACAGTAAGCCTTGAACAGAGTTATTTTAACTTGTTTAGAGCAGTGAAAAAAGCGTCTAGCCAACATGTTGCTCCGACATGCGATACTACGCCTCTGTCGTTCCAGGTCAGCATCATCTGTCAAATCATCCTTTATTATGTGACCCAGATACTTAAACTTATTAATATTTTTTAAGGCAGTTCCACATAAATTAATCGGTAAAATTTGTGCAGGACCTTTCCTGTATTTAAATATCATAACCTCCGATTTTTTCACATTATATGTGAGATAATGCTCGGTTGCATATTTCTCGCAGATAGCCACAAGTCTCCTTAAGCCGTTGGCTGAGGGACTAAGCAGCACCATGTCATCTGCATAGCTAAGATTGTTTAAACATGCCTCACCAATATGACAACCAGCTCGGGTACTGCTCAGTTCCTCAACCAACTCGTTAATATACATGTTAAAATATACATGTTAATGTTGCGGTGCCCTAGCAAGGTTCATGTACGAATCTTATATTTAATTTTTAACAACCTTGTAAACGACATGAATGCAATATAAATTAATTAAATAAATAAAATCGGCGACGTAAGCCCACCCTGCCTCACGCCACATGACAACTTATATGTTTCCGACAGGGCATTATTCCACTTCACTTGATTGCATGGATTGGCATACCAGTATTCCAAGATATCTACAATTTTTGATGGTACTTTAGATTTCGTTAACTTTTTCCACAAAATTTCATAATTTAGACTGTCAAAAGCACGGGTTAAATCTAAGAAACACGCATACACACTAGTATTTCTTTTTACGTATTTATATACTGTATTCTTCAAGGCAAAGATTGCTAAGTCAGTAGACAGGCCCTTTCGGAAACCAAATTGTGCGTTATTTATTGGAAAATTCTTTTCACTTAAATGAATACTAATTACTCGTTCAAAAACTTTAGAGAAAACAGTCTAACAAACTAGTCTAGTCAAACTATGCTATAATCAGAATAAATTACTATACATACAACTATTTTATGGTGATACCTTTAATACCTTGTTTAACTCAACAGTGATTAAAAAAATTACTAACATAAATACTAAACAAACTTATTTTTGAAAGATACAGTCTTAAAGCTAAACAAGTTTAGTTATTGCACTAAACTTATAAGAGCAGTAAAGAGAAAATCAGCTTGTAACATATTAAATTTCAATTGTTTTCTGCTAAATTTTTTCGCTGATCAAGTTATGATAAAGCACATCAATGCAGCAATGTGTCTACTAATATTATAGAAATCTGGATTATATCAACTTAATTGCACTTTGATTATTACACTGTATGTTATAAGCTTCAAAAATTGTAATAAGCTTGAAATGGCCAAAAAATTATGACCAAAAAATATAAAATTTATAGTTTTTTTGGTTCATTTTAAATTAATCACAAAAACTATAAAAAAGGGTATACATATACACCATTGTAAGTAGCCCTGTATCTGCAATAGTATTGAGTGTAAAAGCGGCTCAAATAAGACATTCTGTGTTATTTTATAATTTGTGTCAGGTTAATTAGTACCTAAATGGTCCGACAAACGTATTCAAGCGTTTTGTTTGCATATATAAGTACTTTTTAATATTTACATCCATCGAAAAATAATTTTCGTAATCCATTAATTTAGTTATTATAATATAAAGCACATTTTTATAATAGCTTTACAGCAAAACGGAACAAAAACTTTATTAATCGATAAAAATCACTGCAGGTTAGTAAGTAAGATTATCGATAATTTTTACCTACATAAATATATGCAACAAGAGGTCTAACTAAAATAACTACTTAGAAAACAATATATTAGCCAAATATAAGCCTATATTATATACTATTTATGTATATTTTAAAAACCAACATTAATGTAAATTATTATTTTTTTACTTTTATATTTGCACCAAGTGCAACCCCATTTTGTGTCCAGGCAATCTCTATCTATTCTGGGTTGCCTGGAAGAAATCGCCGAGTGCGATAAGGCCGCCAATTGTATGTTTCTTTTGTATTATTATTTCAATTTTTAAATTTATCTTGGTATGCAATAAAGTATATAGAAATAAATAATAAATAATGCCAGGAGAATTTCCGCTTTTTTTAAGAAAACCCACCAAATACTGCAAAAATGATTTAGACTTGCATTTATTTATAAATAGAGGTTTATTATCTTAGTAGAAAAGTATTGTTTTATAATCCTAATATTATCGAGATCTAGCCATGTTAATACCTATTATGACTGGTTTAAACCAATTATGACATTGCTGATAAAATAGACTTAGTGCAATATTTTACGATATTTCCCGAAACTTCGTTTGGCAAACGCATGGTAAAAATAAGACTTCTGATGTTAGTTCGTGTCCTATGAAGTTGATGATTAAAACACAGAAGGTCAAAGTCGACTTCAATTTTGATTCAAAAGTCTACTAAAGATATGACTTCAATGTTTCATACAACACCCTTTACATATAATAATATGAAGATCCTCAACATTAATTGGAATATGAATAAAAAAGCCCTCTAGGAGTGAGTTGCACCAACTAACTTTAACGATAATATCAACCGTCAAATTTCTGGTTAAGCGAAATGTGGAGATGCACCAAGCAATGCTTAAAATGATTTTATAAATATCGATGACTTTAACCGCTCAAATTCAGATTGTTCAGATGAAAAACAAAGACAAAAAAAAACTTGTTACGGGATGGTGCAACAGGCAATGGCAAAATTTAATGATCATTTTTAATATTAGACTGTTAAAACTTAAATTTGACGGAAACTGTAACTATTCTTGGTGCAACCAGCTCTAAATTAACACTATCCACCCACCCAGTAACAGTTCTATGGTGATAAATCTCTCGTACCTAGTATTTTCCTCAATCGCTGATAAAATCACTCTTATGTGAAGAGGAAAATATAATAGTCAAATAAACAGAAGTATCACTACAGACTCTTAAACATGTCAAATACTATCTGAGATTAGAAGATTATCATTTCGATTATCTAAACAGGTAGAACTGCATGCAGCGGCATCACAAAAGACTGATAACATTAATCTAACGTAGGATTAACTAAATAGAAAGTGATATCGCGTTGACAACGAACTTGGGACCAAAATATTATGTGATAAGTGAAATCTTAACATCGAAGTGTCTTATTTTGATAAGGAAAATATATACAGTTATGATGACTAAAAAGAACTTGTCACAAGCCAATGGGCTTTTGGACCCGGCTGATCCTGAAATACCAAAGATTCTTGATGATGACATTTCGAGGAGGAGTTCTATAGCTGGCAGCGTGATGGATGACATATCAATAGGTTCAAAGAAACGGAGCTACGACGTGTGTCCAAGAAGATGGTTCATACTTGGGATGTTTGTGATATATTCGGCCTCGAACTCAATGCAATGGACACAGTATACAATTATTCAAGATATAGTGATGAAATATTATGGTGTGACGGGTAACCAAGTGTCATGGACGTCTATGATCTATATGATCACCTACATACCGTTAATTCTTGTGGAGAGCTGGTTCCTGGATAAAACGGTGAGTGTTTTTCTATTACATTTTGTTATTTAGTTTCAGTAGTGTAGCAGTGTTTTTCAAGGTTTTTCGATGGAAATTTACTTTCGTCTTGTTTACGTTTATGTAAACGTTAGAATAAAAATAATCTAAAGTAAGTAGACACAATCACAAACATACAAAACATTATCAAAGTTTACTTAGCGTGTCCTTACTACTTCTCCTTTGATGATTTCAAGAATGTTACTACACCAGTTATTTTGCTAGGAGGCAGCATTTCGAGTTCGAGTAGATTCTAATTTATCAATACGAAAATATATTTATTTAATTTTGACATATCAACCGCTTCTATTCTTCATCTTCATAAAAAGAACCTCAAAGATACACAGATTAATTCTAGCCTAAAAGACTAATAAGTAATTACATTCTGACTTAATATTATACGTTATAGGTTTTGTTAAAACTAAGAATAGCGTCCTTTAGCACTTTTATAGTAGTCCATAGCACTTTCTTAGAGTCTGATATTGATAAAAACACTTTGTTCATGTGTTATATGCATAGCACAGCATTGATCACTATTATACACTAACTTTAAACACTAAACTTACTCAAAGGGTTTAGTTCTCTTTAGTCTACGCACTAGGTCAGTGTAGTCTAACAGCTGGATTGCCTCAACATTCACGTGGCGGTGAAGTCTGTGTTCGTATCACTTTTATGATAATAATGGCAGTTTATTGGCAATGTTTCCGTGTTTTAGTGCCAAACGAACAGGATACTTGCTGTAGGTATTTACAAGCTTGTTGCTTACCATCGACAGTTTTCATACTGTTAGCTTCCATATAAATTATGTTAAAATGCTCACGGTTGAAGTTAATGAGCACGTTGAAAAGCTTTTACCTTTTAAAAACTTCTGTTATTGAGTTATCGATGGTAATTATGTTATTGATACGATATGTATTAAATTACAATTATTTTCTGTACCTTTGGTGCTAAGAGTACTTCCGTAAATTTTTTTTTTATATGTCAAATCGTGATGAAATGTTAAAGCGTGCTGAAGATATTTTCGTTTCTATACTTTTTTAGGGTTCTATACCCAAAGGGTAAAAACGGGACCCTATCGCTAAGATTGCACTGTCCGTCTGTCTGTCACCAGGCTTTATTTCATGAACCGTGACAGCTAGACAGTTCAAATTTTCACAAATGATGTATTTCTGTTGCCGCTATAATAATAAACACAAAAACAGAATAAAATAAATACTTATTTAAGTGGAGCTCCCATAAAACGAAAGTGGTTTTTTTTTGCCGTTTTTTGCTACGGACGGTACGGAACCCTTCGTAAGCGAGTCCGATTCGCACTTGGCCGGTTTTTTTTTTATTTCAGAACGGATGCAGTTATTTTTCATAATTGTTGGAACAAGGTTTGCATGAAAGAAAATTTTAAGGAACATAAAAAAAATTGGCCTCCGTGCAATTTCGGGAATGAGGTATAACATAGTATATTCTACTCGTGCGTGGACAACCAAAGATTATACTTATTATCGGTCGTTTTGACAGTCTTGATCCTTAGCAGTCTATCAATGAAACTATCAACAGTGGTATTTATTCATTTACGATATCTGATTATGCGTATTGCGTACGTTAAAGTGGTAAATAAGCAGATAGTTGATATGCGTTATGTCAAAAAGATATGAAGAATGTGAGTGGTTTTTTACTACAATTTGGTATTTAGGTATAACGAGTTTTGTTTGCAAGTTTATCGTAGACTAGCTTTTGCCTGCGGCTTCGTCCGCGTCACAGTAGTTTTCTTCATACAAGCTTTGGACCCCCGTTTCATCCCCTTAGGGGGTGAATTTTGGAAAATCCTCTCTTAGTGCTCGCCTACGTCATAAAAGAAAACCTTGTTCGAAATTTCACGCTCTTTGTCCCACTAGTTTCGGCTGTGCGTTAATAAACGCACAGACTGACTGACATATTTGTCAGTCAGTCAGTTTCTCCTTTTATATATGTCGTGGGCAGATCTTAGAATTGATCACTTCATAATATGGCCAACTAAAGCTGGCCAGATCGTTTAAACGTTAACATTTGACGAATGATGATATGTCAATCCTCGTTTAAGGAAGCCCCATTTGGCCAAATTGTTTTTACAGGGCCAACGTGGGTCCGCAATCGGTTAAGAAATTTCCAGATCGGCCACTGCAATTCGCGTCCAGGGGGGAGGTGTTCTGACGGGGTGATGAAATGTGTAGGAGTTAGGTGCTTACCTACTTGACCATACCATGAAGTGATCAATTTCTAAGATCTGGCCACGAGATAATTATATATAGCTAGATATTTGAAAGCTGTTGGTACTGTTGGTTACCAAGTCCTCATAATAATATACGTAAGCGAAAAACCGAAAATTTTGGTCGTGTTTCAAACGCGGCGTATCTCATTCACACAGCCGTGTAGCTTCGCAATGCAAACTAGTCATCATACGGGTTTTATTTCACAGAAAATGTATGAAAAACTGGAAATATCCACACACTAGTTAACACCAGCTAAGCTTGCAATTTTTCGTTCTAAATTCGAGTGTTTTCCTGCAATATTGGAACATTCACGTAAAATATCATATTCCCATTTACATTTTTTTTTTGCTATGACAATTACTAAATATTTTAATGAATTTTAGGTACTTGAATGATTTTGACAACCGATGAGTTTTAAATTTTACTATTATTATTTTTTAAGAATTATTATTTAATATTTAAGTACCTTTGTTATTATTTTTACGTAAGTAAGGTCGTTGATAACGTCCTAGACAAACTAGCATTCACGTCAACCCAACACACGCTGTCATCCCATTAACCGTCCAGACTGGGCCAGTGACAGGGTTAACAAATGTGAATTCATTATGTTCCCCGTCTGACGTAAAATGCACATAATTTCGTTAGGTTAGTTGACAGGTCGCATCTGTGTGTTGTTTCGTTAGTCACGAACTAACTAAAACACGACACGTGATAAACTCAGATGAATTGACGGTAATTTATTTGTGAAATGATTTAGGATTTGGTGTTAACTGCGACTAGAGTAAATACCTGCTAATTCACTTTCGCTTGTTTAATAAAACTGCTCACTTCAGTATAAAATAATATACATATTATTATTTATGACTCAATCCTTTGTCACGAAGTCAGTCAGATATGTGATGATAATTGCACATTCCAAAGCGATCTCATGGAGAAGGATGGGCAAGAAACGCCATGGACACTTAATTTAAATTAAGTATGTTGTTACATTATTTCTTGTCGATATAATAATGGAAAAGACAAGTTGTGCGGCCTACCTCAGCGGTAGTCAATTGAACAAGGTAACTGTCACCCGCGATGCTACATTGACTGTTTTTACTACAGATAATCACAAAATAATACGTTTAGGTGTTGCCAGCACAATTAGTCGATTGCAATGAATAATCGAATAGAAAATAAATTAAATAATATTCTTGGTTACAAAACAGAGTAAATAATCTGATTACGTATCAAAACCTAACACTTGCGTAGCTAAGACGTCTGCAGAAAATACCCATTCCTTAAGTTTAATGCTTTTAGAACAAAGTCCAATTGTCATTTAAATGGCCTGTTGGTATAGTAGTCAGTGGCCCTGACTGCTATGCCAGAGGTCGTAGGTTCGATTCTCAACTAGGACAAATGTTTGTGTGATGAGCACGATCATTTGTTCTTGTATCTGGGTGTAATTTATCTATAATATGTATGTATTTAGAAATATATTCTAAGTATGTTTGTCAGTTGTCTAGTACTCATAGTACAAGCTCTGCTTAGTTTGGGACTAGATGGTGTTGTGTAATAGTTGTGAAAAAAAAAGAAGTGTTTTACTGTTGCAAAAATAAAGAAATTTCAAAATCAATCACATTAAATTGCTGTTTATGTGTAGTAAGTAACAACTGAACCTCAGCATCTGTCACTTTGTCTTTAGAGATACCTAGGTACTGACTAGTAGTATACCCCATTATCTTGTCAACTCTTTCCACTAATATGTCACTCCGAATCTCATACTTTTAGCAAAAACTAGCTTTTGCCCGCGGCTTCGCTCCCGTCAACTGACTACTATATCCTACTCTACCCAACTCTATCCTACTCTACCTTACTCTACAATACTCTACCCTACTCCACCCTACTCAAAAAAAAAAAAAAAGTATCCTATGTCCGTCTCCTGGTTCTAAGCTACCTCCCCACCAACTTTCAGCCAAATCGGTTCAGCCGTTCTTGAGTTATAAATAGTGTAACTAACACGACTTTCTTTTATATATTATATAGATGGAAAAAAAATTGCGAATATGTGATTGAGAACTTAACAGAAATGTTGGGTGTCTTTTGAAAAATATATGTAGGTATATATGTTTGTTACTTCTTTACGGCTAAACGGATGAAAGAATTTGTATAAAATTTGGCACACGGGTAGACCATATCTTGGAAGAACACATAGAATACTTTCCAGGAGTATGTTCCCTTGGGACAATTTTCTACTACCACCACCACGCGGGCGAAACCATTAGCAGTAGCTATATTCAACTATATATCATTTCATAGCCAAAATCTCTGCTCCACTTTAAAACATACATTATCGATGTCACCTAACCGGACACCGATCGTTGGCTACATTTCACCCTTTGTTGACTCTTCCCCTTCATCCATCTTACAGCACCACTCTAAGATGACCTTGATATCACGCCGCTCTGTTTACAAACACAACAGTTACAAAGAGCGATAGTTCACCAGAGGGCTCAGGTTATAGTGGACGAATTAGTAAGGCAGTGTAATTAAGTTTGTCGGGTCCTTTTCATAGCGTTTGTGTTGCAAAGTTAAGTAAACAGGAATTTTCTTGAGAATATGTCAAGTTTAATCGTGGTCCTTTTCTAGAAGCAAAATTGTGAGATCGTTTGTATGAAAAGTTACTAATTAGTTTTTTTGATTGGTCTTTTGAGGTGTTAAATGGGATCATACCATATACTATATATAAAAGCGAAATACCAATCACTGATTAATCACGATATCTGAAACTATAACACCTACAAACTTAAAATTTGGCAGGTAGGTTCCTCATAGGGTGTAGACATCCGCTAAGGATTTTACGAACCTCCACCCCTAAGGGGGTAAAACGGGGGTTGGAAGTTTGTATGGAGAAACCTACTTTTACGCGGGTGAAACCGCTGACAGAAGCTAATCATCATTATCATTTCAGCCGAAAGACGTCCACTGTTGGACATAGGCCTCCCCCAAATGTCGCCACAACGAACGGTCCTGTGCGTCTCGCATCCATCGGATTCCCGCAACCCTTACCAGGTTATCGGTCCACCTTTTACCACCGGTCGCAATTCCAGAACCTTTCGGCTCCAACGGCCATCCGTTGCAATGATATTGCTCATTGCAACGGATGGCCGTTGGAGCCATTGCCACTTAAGTTTGGCGATTCTTCGTGCTATGTCGGTAACCTTGGTTCTCCTGCGGATATCCTCATTCCTGATTCAGAAGCTAGTACCTTACTTATATTATTCTTGTAATTCGGTGCACTAAAAAGTGATTCTTAAATGATGTGAAATTATGATTAAGATCTTGCTTCATAGGGGTTTTTTTTTAGGTGGGAATCATCCAATGACTTCTCTCGCCTAGGGTGGAGTGCGGGGGCGTGTCAGACTTTTACTGACTACAACCCACTCCTATGTTCCTTCTTTACCTTCGTTCCAGGACCCCGGGGTTCTCTTTCGTACAACCCATGGCCCCAGTAGGCTTCGACCCTGTTGGGCCCCTACGGTTTTGCTGACATCTCCTTGAGGCGCCCGTAGAACACTACGTGCGCCGACAATGTCGACGACTCGAGCTCGGTCCGGACGGTTACCGGACGGTCAAACGGCGAGCTACCCTTTGCTCGCTGTCCTCAAGCCCACGCCTGCGGTTGCTTGAAATCGGGGTCGGGATCCCGGTGGCTGGGGCGTCCGGAAGTCCGTTCGGCAAATTGTATAAAATGTATTTTTTGGTGTAATAAAAATTATTAATATTATTATTTTGTTTCCCATCGTTCTTCAAGAACGCTCAATATTTTTCCTTGCCCTCGTTGCATTATACATGGTTGGAATAAATCAATTGTGTTCGCCGAGGTTATTAACTGTCGGAGATGATAAACGCTGAATCAGGGTACGCTCATTAAACAATGAAGCTAACACAGATGCGGAGAAATTGGAACTGCCGTAAAGACTTTGGAGCAGCATCTATAACATCACATAGGAACTAAAAGACCTGCAACACGGTATTAAAGTTCTCCGCGCAATAAAACATATACAACATTCCAAATTCAACTATCGGGTAGTTGCCCGGACCAGACACAAAACCCGTCTGTCCGGAGGATCCTCCCTTTTCAACGGAGGTTTGTGGAGCTTTACAACCTGTTCCGCATACCTCTAAAACTTTTTGAGGAAGAGGTTTGAAAGGAAAACTAGATGAAGTAGGTACCCATATTTTTTAATTAGTACAAAAAATGGGTCTCTGTCTGTACCCGTTACTGATCATATTTTTGTAGTCAAAAGTAAAAAAAAAACGAAATCCCAAAATTGTTCACGGAGTTTTGTCATAATTGGTAAATTCATAATAGAATCAATCATTTACGATAATTGCTCCTAGAAAATACTACACACAGTGTTTTTCCATTGTTTTTCATTGATAAATCAATAGCCTGTACAATATTTCCATAAATTGAGTGACATTTTGGGATTTATACAAACGCTAATAACTTTGCTGTTTATGAATGTTATTTATTGAGACTTTACTTAAATAATAACAAGACCTTTTCTAATAGCCCTTTAGGTATTTGTACTAATTAAAAATTAGTGGTGTATAAAGGAACTGTTTTTTTGTACATCTATAACTCGTAACTATTTAAAGTAAATAGTTAACTTATAAGGACTTTTTTTGAGTTGGTGATCATCGAATTACTTCTCTCTATCTAATTGGAGTGAGAGGTAGTGTCAGACTTTTACTTATCAAAACTCACACAAGCCCCTTCAGTTGCCCTTTGTGTTCCAAGACCGCAATGAATCTTTCGAATGATCTTGCAGAATTTATAAGGACCGGTACAATATCAATTTACAGTACTGTAAAATCTGGAAGCGTGGTACAAGTGTACAGTCGATCTCGTGTGTATAGAATAGGAATAACTATAATTATCTCTTACTAGATGACCCGGCGCACTTCGTTTCGCCTAATAGTAAGAATTTACCAGAACAGCATAATTCATTTTATAATGACATTTTAATTAGAGATGGCGTTGTATTCGTGATTTTTTTCCTTTTTTCTCTCACCTTTTAAACCTTCCCCTGGACTATCTCGAATATTTCAAGACCAAAATTAGCCAAATCGGTCCAGCCGTTCTCGAGTTTTAGTGAGTTCATTTATATATATATAGATTACATAATACTTTTAACATTATTATACAACAATTGCATCTATGGCCTGACCACCGTCCTAATGAGGGTTTCTTAAAATCACGTTCACCAGGTGGCAGCACTGAGTCGTCAGGTCCAGGCACCTGTCAAAACACTTATGTTTATGACATTAGTTAAATTGACGTTAACGTCATGTATACTTTTTCAAAACTAGAAGACCTCTCGGCTAAGTGGCTCCAACTGGTGGTGTCAATTTTCCTGAAAACCCTCTTTCTTTTGACAATCTGATTTATAAAATTCGAAGTATTGTTTATTAGTAGGGGCGGCCAGATGGGGATTTTGCTCGAAACTCGAGCGCGTCAGTAAATCATATGGGGGGAAACCTTGCACCCTCTAATGTACCCGTACCACATAATTATGAACCCTTAATGTAGTGGGGTGCGTTGAGGCAGCCCGTCAGATTAGAAAAAAAAATTATCCTCGGAAAAACTCGAGCGCGTACATGCAGAAAAGTGTATATTTCAATAATCTGACAATTTGAGCGTGGCATAAGTAAATGGGTGAGTCATAAAGTTAGGTTGTAAGGTTCCTGTTAATATTTAATTGATCAGTGCAATTTTTTTAAAGCAGTTTGCTAAGATAATTTTGTTAGAAACGTTGAAAATTACTTACAACGTTACACTTATCGATGGTTTTAGCTATATCGCCCCATGAAAATCGTCAGATTATATGTTATTCGTAATCCTCATAGGAATACCTTCAAAATAAAAAAAAATCAATCGCGCTCGAGTATTTCCAGGCTACGTTTTTTTTTTACATTTTTGAAAATTCTTACACTTGTCATAGACTTTTTTTCGTTTTAGAACCTAATCTTCACAATCCAATAGGTCCCCATGACGCTTTATTGTTTTGCGCGGATGTGACGCATATCTTCCCTATTCAATTGATAATGTTTGTTAGCTAGTTTTAAGATTGCGTCATTTCGCGCGAATAAACAGTTTTTCTTTCTTTCTTTCTTTCTTTAGTAACTGCAAATTTAGCATCCCGGCCTCGCCTACTATAATATGTAACTAACCGTTGCCGCTACCGAGCTGCTACTGGTTTTATTTATTTTGCTTGTCTTTTTTAACTGTGTTGGTGTCGGCTTCCAGTTCACCCTGGAGCAACTCAATGCCAGTATTTTATACCCGACTATACATATATAATTATCTAACCTCCAAGACACAGTTACTGGATAACATGATACTTCTTAATAAAACTGGTGTTAGATTTTTATCGTAACAAACGAATGTACCGCTATAGATCTTGAACCTAGCTCGCCGTCCGGCATTCCGGTAATCGACCGGACCGAGCCCCAATCGTCGACAGCGCGTAGTGATCCATGCGCTCCTCAGAGATGTCAGCAAACCCAGGGGCCCAGCAGGACCATGCCCGCTAGGACCGCGGGGATTTTCTGAAAAGGAAACCCGCAGTCCTAGAACGTAAAGAGCAACTGAAGGACACAGGTGTGGTTGTAGTCAGTAAAAGTCTGACACGCCCTCTCGCTCCACCCAGACCGGGAGACATCATTGGATGATTTCCCAGATTAAAAGAAAGACCTTAAACTTATCTATTTATATATTTATTTATTTATTACGGCACTCTAACGAATAGTTCGCAAAAACATTTACAAAAGAATAATCTTATCAATAAACATTTATCACAGAGAATTCTTCACCTAAGGCTGAACTAGTCGCGGGCTCGAACTCGCTGATGGGTGAGGCCAAAAATTGCGATGTCTCATCTGATATTGTGTCCGACAGCGATAATATCAAGTATGAGCAGTTAGACGCTAAAATATATGCACATCGTATGGTTCGCATGCACACAAACACCGTTCCGAACTGAAATGAAATTAGACGGTGCGTAAAATCTGAGAGTAGTGCTTTGGAAAATCGGGTTTTATGAAAAAAACCACTGCATAAATCTAATACAAATAAATTATATAGAACTCTTCGATAATAAAAGTTTGTCGGTACCGACTTAGTTTTTGAGATTTTATACGATTTTTGTTACTTTTTTTACACTTAAAATTGCGTTAAAATCATCAAAATACAGAAACTTTGTTGGCTCATAACTTTGTAACGGAAATTATTTTTGTTTTTCTGTTTCCGTACAGACAAAATTAAGTATAAGATAAAACCATATCATGTTTTACTTTGGATGTACAATGTCAAACTGTGGAGTGATACCCCCCCAAAGTTTGTATGGAAAATGTGTCGACAAGTGTAACCTTAAAGGTGAAAAATAACTCACAGACTGATGCATCAATCTATCCCACGTTATTTATTTCCATCGAGAAGGAAGTCCCCAATTCAACCCGTCCACTCGCGCCACTTCTAGTAACCACACATCAACAACAAGTAAGAGGGGTGCGACTGACCTGATTCTCACTGAAAGTGCGCTCCTAGGACAAATGGCTGTCACACCTTTAGACCATTGGTTCCCAATCTTTGGTCATGGTCCTCAAGACCAAAAAATATGGTCCGCGAAAGTTTTAAAATTTACGAACTTTTCAACTCAAAACACAAAGTTTTACACCTCTGACACCCAATATTTTTTTTTTAAGTTGGGAAATCTAGGTGGAGCAAGAGGGCGTATCAGAATATTACTGACTAAAACCACATCTGTGCCCTTTGTGTTCCAGGACCAAGTCTTTTCTTTCAAAAATTTCCCGTGGCTCACTGGGCCCCAACGGTTTTGGTGACATCTCTTTGTGAAAACTACGCGCCGTCGTGGAATCGGGCTCAGGTACTTCCCGGACCGCTGGATGGTGAGCTATCTGACACCCAGATTAAACTTGTGTTGTGGAGGTCAGTTTAGAGCTCTCTAAATATTGACTAAGACAAATACATCAAGGAGTGATATGAGCGATAATGTTTGTTACTTTTGATTTTAAAGAATAGCTATGCTAGAAGTTTTGAGCTACACTTGCCTCTCATTTACCTTGGCGAAGTGAACCCCGAGGCCCTGGAACGAAAGCAAAGAAGGAACATAGAAGTAGGTTTTAGTCAGTAAAAGTTTGACACGCCCTCGCGCTCTGCCCAAGTGCTGGGAGAAGACATTGGATGATTTCCCATCTTTTTTTTTTTTTTTTTTTAATTCATATAGACCAGGGCTTGACTGCGATCCCACCTGATGGTAAGCAGCATATATCTTAAAAAAACCTCTCGTTTATTATTCTTTCCATAAGAGAAAACCGTATCAAAATCCGTTACAAGGATCCCGAAAGCAAATTTGTTATTTTGTTTTTCACTAAGTATTGTGTTCCTTAATAGTTAGTCCAATCAAATTTTCTACTTGATTTCTGGTACCTACTGAGAACAAAGAATTGAAAGTTGTCTCAGGTCAAATATAGTTTGGGAACCACAACTCTAGATCTTTTAGATATACAGACGTATTCTTTTAGTATTGATATATCGTGCGTATCAGAAGAGAGTGTTGTGTTTATTCAACTGTTTCATGTATCGATGTTCAGATCTTTCGCTTGTCGAATGTTTTGCATTTTGCTGTGTAATGTTTTAGCTAGAACGTGATTGTTTCTTTTTGTGAAGGGTTTTGTGGGTACGAATTAAGTCTTACAGTCAGGACAGTTAGAGAGAGAGGCAAAAGAAAAGATAGGTGGATTATGTCAAATCATACATTTATTTCAAATAGACCATTCACAGGCACTTTTGAATAGTCAAATGTCGGTCAGTCCAAAAAAAAAAGTGAAGCTAAATTGTGTGAGGAGTGATATGAAAGCAAAGAGAGTTAGTGATAACGTGACAGGGGACAAGACAGAATGGGACGAAAAACGTATTGCGCCTTAGTGACCTACGGATAGAGAGGGAGAAGGAGGCCAAAGAATAGATAGATGGATTTTGTGAGGAGTGGTATGAAAGAAAAGGGTGTTAGTGTTATAGGACAAAATGCAAGAAAAAACATGTTGTGTTGATCCCAAATAAAACGAGACAAGGGCAGGAAAATGATGATCAAGTTGTCAGGAAGAGTTGCCTCTTGTCTACCTACACGACTTGTTCTTTCAGTTTAAGTTAAACGTTTTCATTGCACACTTTTTGCAATTTACTTATTGTACATTTTATACGTGCATAGGTTATATATTTATTTGAATAGGACCAGGAGATTATGTTAATATCCGGGTCCTATTATTTAGAATATTTTCATAAAAAGTCGTGTAAAACAAAAAAAAAACAATATATATCAGTAGTTACAACTTTCAAGGATATTGGGTACCTAGTATAAATAAAATTGTTTACAATATGTTTGTTATTTATTTACAAAAAACTCACAAAAAAAAATATCGCTTTATTTCGTTTATGATGTAAATAACATACATGTACACCTTTTTCTAGCAATCTCTGTAATAATACACAAACAAATTGAAATCCAGTGAAGCGAGACCAAAAACTTATCACGACGTAAATGAGTAAAATATTGTAACATATAAAAATAACTCAAATACAAAAAATTCACAATATTTACCTGTTCTACTAAATGTGCTAGCGGCAATGGCATTCTGCCGGTTATTGCTAATAAAGCCTACCACTAAATCATCAAATTAGGGGGTTGAAAGAATAGGATTTGGAAATTTAATAATAATAATAATTCGTTTATTGTTTGTTACAGGTGTATGGTCAGTTCTTATAATTATTTGTTGTTTATCGCTGTAACAATATGGGGCTTACAATATTTATATGTCAAAAATTTCATATAATAAAATACGATACTGGTTATAATTAATTATTAATTAATTCGGTAATTACCTAACTACAAAAACTGCGTTCATACATATAGATGAGTTCTTTACTAATCATTACATCAATGTTGTCTATGACTTAATAGTAGATTATGTGTCAGGGGATAAAGCAGTGTCTTTAAATCGCAGATGGCATGTTGAAATCCGTTTGAAACGAACGTTGCTAAGTTTTAATCCCAAACGTAGTGAGGGATTTATTTATTATTTATTTATTTATTTATTTATTTATTATATTCTTTATTGTACACCACATAAACAAAAATAACCATTCATCATCATCATTGCAGCCGAAAGACGTCCGTGTTGGATATAGGCCTCCCCCAAGTGTTTACTATCCCGCAGCCCTGGCAGGTGCTCCTCAGCTGGTCCTTACATCCGCAGGCGAATTTTTAGGAAAATGTTTCCAATTGGTTTATTGTAAATTCAGTTTTTGTAGATTAGCCTGAAATATCTTGACCAATGCTTTGACAAAGTGTCTATAAATGTTCTAGTTGAAGTAACTTATTTTTGAGTTATTTTGTTAGTAAAAGAATAGATACCTGACAATAAAACAATCAACTACCATGTCAAGTTCAATACCACTAAACTAGACAAACTAAGGACGTACATTGACAATGACACCTAACCACGTGTAACAGCCGGCGCGCGACCTAGCACGTGTCTATAGTTATTTCGTTTCAGCGTGTCGAAAGCGGTCATTGCTATTTCCCTACTACCTCTTCACAGGAAGGAATCATAAACTATGTATCGTTTTTATTAGTATACTAGCTGACCCGGCCAACATTATTCTGCCATATAAATTATTATCAATGGAAAAATGGGGGGTAGGGGTAAGAGGGTAAAAAATAAACTACGACCTATTCTAAAAAAGAAGAGAATAATAATTAAAAGAAATAATAATAATTAGAAGAATAATAATTAGAAAGACCATTTTGCATGTGGTGTTTGCCTGTGATTGGTTGTACAGTTAGATTTAAGACACGATTAATTATAAGTTCCTATCTATATAATATCTGTAACAACTGTTAGTGAACCTTAATTAAATAAATAAATAAATATTCTCAGACACCTAAAAAAATTATAAAAATCGGTCAAGCCATTTCGGACACACGAGATTTTTATATATTAAACTAGCTGACCCGGCGAACTTCGTACCGCCTATCCTACTCTACCCTACTCTACCCTACTCTACCCAACTCTATCCTACTCTACCCTACTCTACCCTACTCTACCCTACTCTACCCTACTCTACCCTACTCTACCCTACTCTACCCTACTCTACCCTACTCTACCCTACTCTACCCTACTCTACCCTACTCTACCCTACTCTATCCTACTCTACCCTACTCTACCCTACTCTACCCTACTCTACCCTACTCTACCCTACTCTACCCTACTCTACCCTACTCTACCCTACTCTACCCTACTCTACCCTACTCTACCCTACTCTACCCTACTCTACCCTACTCTACCCTACTCTATCCTACTCTACCCTACTCTACCCTACTCTACCCTACTCTACCTACCCTACTCTACCCTACTCTATCCTACTCTACCCTACTCTACCCTACTCTACCCTACTCTACCCTACTCTACCTACCCTACTCTACCCTACTCTACCCTACTCAAAAAAAAAAGTCCTATGTGTTTCTCCTGGTTCTAAGCTACCTCCCCACCAATTTTCAGCCAAATCGGTGCAGCCGTTCTTGAGTTATAAATAGTGTAACTAACACGACTTTCTTTTATATATATAGATAATATTATATTCAGAAAAATTTGCAAGTAGTACAAAAAATATAATTTTTGTGTTGGGGCCCCAAACATGACTGCAAATTTAAAATTTAATATACACGTTACGTGATCGTGTTTGTGTGACAAATGTGGTGACAAAAGTTAAACGTGTACCTTTCAACTGAATCAGTCTAGTAGATTCGGAAAAAAATGACTGGGATAGACTGACTGACAGTAGACGAGTGATCCTATAAAGATTCCGATTTTTCATTCCGATTTACGTTACCGTAAAATTCTTGAGGATTATGACAGATGTCGATTTAGGACGGTTTCATGCTTTTGTTTCCGTTGTAGAAAATAGAAGCTCCCGTAAATAGTGTAATGCAACAAATGCAACACCGATGAAGATCGATTGTCTCCGCAAAATTGTACTACAGGTACACATCCTGTATGAAAAATCACCGTCGCTACAGTGTAGCATTGGCAACCTGTGGTCTTAGAACAAAAAGGGCATCTGAAGGACACAGGTGTGGTTTTAGTTAGTAAAAGCCTTCTCACTCGGCCCCAAAGTGGGAGAACTCATTACATACCCATTACCCACCACCCACTTAAAAAAAAAAAGATGTAGCATTGTCACTTCGCACCAACGACCATACAGGGTCGTTGCTTGGCACCTATCTTTTTCAGCTTTAAGATTGTCAGTAAAAGTAAACGGGTCAATGACCACTATTAAATACCACACTAAAACGTAAGAACTTGAGTAACAGTTATTCTTTGAAGTAACAAACACTACTGTACTGGATGCATCACACGATGTTTATTTACCGATAACAATCGATATATACACGTGCACCTACAATATCGTATGATTGAAGAAATTGATAAGTAAACGGTAGCGGAATAAATCCACCTCTTTAACGAACTTATCAAATCAATGACATAACATCACTCGTCAGTTGTTACTTATGTGCCTGAAAAGGAGCAGGATTATTCGAAAAGGTTACCGTGGCTCTGGAATGCAAAGGGCAGCTCAACGAACATAGGTCGGTTTTAATCAGTAAAATTCTGACACTCCCTCTAGCTCCACCAAGAGCATAGCATAATCAGCTTTAAAATGTTCCTTCTGCTGGGACACAGGCCTCCCCTCTAGAAGAGGGACCGGGACGTAATCCACCACGCGGGATAAGCGCGGATTGGTGGTTCCAGGACATGCCGGTTTCCTCACAGTGTTTTTCTTCGCTATTTTGAGAGCAGTAGTGATGAAACAAATTACACAAAGTAATACGCATGGCTGGATTCAGAGCCGTGACCTACAAGCCGATACCAGTGGACCACCACCGCCACCTAGAGCAATAGAAATTATTTGACGGTTTCCGACCTAAAACAAAATATATTATATAATAATATAATTTATTAATTCAGACGTCATTGATCCAATTGTTAATAGAAAACTTATCATCTATTTCTATTCCATCAGCACCCTAATATCGACACCCGCATTTAACAAGGCAGAATCTCGGATAACAGTCCAAACAAAATTCAAACATAACACTATCACTTAATGGTTAATTTAAAAAAATATACTGAATTAATGTTACCACCTTGTTCGTTGCGGGTGTCGATTTAATGCTTTAATAGGGCAGTCCAATATAACAGCAACAACTGCAAGAATGCCATTGCCGCTCGTACGAACCCTGCTTAATAAGGAGGCCACATTCTTGCGCAAAATGGCTGCGAATCCGTCTGTACGCGCCTCCATGAACATACCAGCCCCCCTAGCCAAGTTACAACCGTTTCGTTTCGATTCTCTTTTCGTCGATCGCCTCGAGTAGGCCACGCCTTCGATTCCTTTATTCTTTTTTTTTTTTTTTTTTTAATTCATATAAACCAGTGCTTGACTGCGATCCCACCTGATGGTAAGCAGCGATGCAATCATTGATGGTGAGGCGCACTAGTTTATTAAGAGCCTATTCACTCTAGCCTTGAAGACACCTAAATTATAGTTGGACGGGAAGACCGCAGCAGGCAAATTGTTCCAGTCCTTCGATGTACGCGGTATAAACGACGAAGCGAAACGCTTAGTCCGGACCGTTGAAGTTTTAACAACGTAAGGGTGGATACTCACCGTACGTCGGGTTGTCCGATGGTAGAAAGGAGATGGCGGAATCAAGTCATGCAATTCTGACGTCATCGTCAAAGAGAATCGAAACGAAACGGTTGTAACTTGACTAAGGGGGCAGATGCGCTGCAAAACTGTGGGAGCCGCACCACCCTAAAGCCGTTGTTGTAATTGCATTTGATTGTTGTATATGCCTGGAAAGGTCTTATTTAATGAAATCTGATAGACTGTTATACAGGTCATGCTTATGAGCATCATTCAGCTTAAATTTAATGACATAGCATATAGACCACGTAAAATATTTTTTACAATTATTTTTATTAACTGTTTGACCATGTGTAATTTTTACTGGTTATGAGTTTTAGTCTTAAAACATGGGCACGACACAGAATAATGTTCATCACAAAAACTGTCCACTTTTCGTCGTGAAAATGAGTCACACTTCATGAAAGGTTCGTGAAATGCTCTCGTGCAACAAACGTGTGCAAGTGCATTTGTGACGAATGTCGTTTAGTGCTTCTTATCCGATAATACCTCTTCCAGTATCATGTAGATTTCTTTTTAATAGCTTAATACGCTTGTTTTCTTTTCTTATCTAACGTGATTATTGAAATCGAAGTCAGTGTCACGGACCTTTTATAAGTTCTAGGTACAAACTAGAAGCTCAAAAACTACTAGTATCTAGTTTCGAGTTTTGTGTTCTGTACTACTTTTTAATAAAAATAATAATAATCTTATTTTTAATTCAGAATTCAAATCCGTATAAAATCGGTATGGAACAATTTATAAAACTACTAACGGTCCCGGCAGACGTTGTAGTGACGTTAAGAGCATTCATCCGTTAAAACCACGCAGAAGCCAAAATCAATGATTTCCGACGGAAAATATAACAATAATGTGCACTACAATACAATTAATTATTTAGTATCACTGTAGAATAGAAAGACTAAAAATCTGAAAGACCTCGGCCGGTACAAAGCGCTGACGCGATTTCGCGTCTATTATATAGTGATATTAAACAATTAATTGTAGTGTAAACAAATAAGTTATTAAAAAAATTATTGTACCATGTCATAGATCGTAAATGCGTTCAATTAATAAGTCTAAAAAAAAAACAAAAATGCCTCATATATTATCCTAAACTAACACGTTTAATATCTCCAAAAACGGCTAAAAATTTTGAGACAGTTTTGAGATTACTTTTCTTGAATGAAAACTTACAGCAATCGTATTTTTTTTTGGGCCATGAACTAGTCAATGTTATCATTTTTTTTTAAGTAAAATGTTGTAAGTTTACCATACACGGTTTAACTACTATCTCGCATCTGCGTAGACCGTCGACCGCTAGTTTTAAAAACGGCTTGGATAAGAACTGTTCTAATGGGAAAACTATACGATCATTTGAAAATGTTTTTGGAACATACACTAGATTATGAAATTCCCAATAATATGACGTCAATATCTTATCTAGAAATTAAACACATTATTGTTATATTGTCCGTCGGAAATCATTGATTTTGGCTTCTGCGTAGTTTTAACGGATGAATGCTCTTAAAGGCAGCAAGTCTTCTGACATGACAACGTCAGAAAAATTTGAGAACCCGATTATGGCGCCACCTACTGGATCTAATTGTAGTTTTTAAACCATCCAGATACCCACTCAAATATACACACAAAATACTTTTAAATCGGTCAAGCCGTTTAGTAGTTATGTTAATTAAGTCAGTTAGGTTAGGTTGTTTTTTTGAACGTGTTTATCAAAACACATGTAGGGGAGACTGGGTACGAAACAGTTTTGCTTTGAACGCCCGTAGCACAAGATTCAAGATTCAAAGATTCAAAGCATTTTATTTCAAATAAACCATTTACAGGCACTTTTGAAATGTCATGAAGTCAGTCGGTCAGAAAAAAAAAATGATGCTAATTGCACATTCCAAAGCGTAGATCTCTATGGAGAAGAATGTGCAAGAAACTCCATGGACACTCTTTTCAATCATGTTTTGTAATTACAAATATCTCTGTTACATGTTTCTTGTCGCTATCATGTGAGAACAATGTAAATAAAGTAAAAATACAAACTAAATATAGATATTAAAATAGCAACTGGCAGCTAAGAGATGAACAGTCTCAACTGACAGCGCCCGTTCACGAACATGACGCCAATATTAGCACCACTCAGCTCAACCATTTTGAAGGGAACCGAATGATCCAACACATGCGCCACCATCAGTGAGACATTTGAGTGAGCATGATAAACTCTCAACTGCCATGCTGATTTATGTCAAACAAGTCCAATAGTAACATAAAAAACCATAAAATAGCTCCATGTTACTCACATTTACAAACTTTGAAAAAAATGCTTCTACATTATACAATACTTTTATTATTTAAAAATTCAAAAAAAAAAAACATTTAGAAATAATAACAGTAATTTCCAAACTAATCAATTTGTTCACCCCGGTGGTAGTGGAGCTGGACCAGCATTGAGCCAAGCATTTTTATCTTGAATATAATCCTCCAACTTATGCCTGCCTGCATAGTGTGCGTTTAATACAAGATTTAAATTTTGTTTCATTGAGTTCTAATATTTGTGGAGGTATTTTATTATAACATTTCAAACAGTACCCCATGAAAGAAGACGCCACTTTAGCCAGTCTGAAACCTGGTTGAGCTAATTGGTCCCTATTTCTTGTAACATAATTATGTCTATCGCCTCTTTTGCTAAAAAGATGAAGATTTTTTCTAACGTACATGATGTTTTCATAAATATATTGACAAGGCACCGTCATGATATTAATATCCTTAAACAGTTCCCTTAGAGAATCGCACCGGCGAAGATTGTAAATAGCTCTGATGGCTCTTTTCTGTAGTATAAAGATTGGGTCGATGTCTGCAGCCCGTCCCCATAGTAAGATACCGTATGACATGATACTATGAAAATAACTAAAATAGACTAGTCTAGCGGTATCAACATCCGTAAATTGGCGGATTTTTCTAACAGCATATGCAGCTGAGCTAAGCCGTCCTGCAAGAGATGTTAAATGAGGACCCCATTGTAGCCTAGAGTCAAGCGTTATCCCCAGGAAAACAGTTTTGTCGACAAATTCTAGTTTTTTATCGTTTAGTATTACGTCACAATCACTACTTTTGACATTCGGTAAGGAAAATCTTATGCATTTAGTTTTTTTCCCGTTTAAAACTAGATTATTAGCAGTGAACCAGTTTTGGACCTGCAATAGTGCGTTATTTTCGTCGTCAAGATTATTAGTCCTTCTATTTATCTTAAAAATCAAAGAAGTGTCGTCGGCAAACAACACCATATTAAGTTTATTTTGCAACAGATAGGGTAAATCATTAATATAAACTAAAAATAAAAAAGGACCTAAAATTGAACCTTGGGGTACCCCCATTTTCACATTTAATCCCGACGAATTGACACCGTTCATTTGAACTTGTTGCTGTCTGTCAATCAAATAAGATTTTAATAAGCTTAAAGCTGTTTTGCCTAGTCCGTAATGTTCAAGTTTCAGGAGTAATGTTTCATGAACCACACAATCAAATGCCTTAGGCAGGTCACAGAAGATACCTATAGCATCCTGGGCCTCTTCCCACGCATTATAAATGTGTTTTAGTAAGGAGACACCAGCGTCAGTTGTACAACGTCTTTTGGTGAAACCATACTGTTTATCGTGTATGATGTTATTTGTGTTAAAATGATTAAGCATTTGATTTAACATCACCTTTTCAAATATCTTGCTAAAAACCGGCAACACGGACACCAGCCTATAATTATTAGTGTCTTTACTGTCCCCAGATTTAAAGCACAGCCATTTTGAAACATAACAAACAACAAAACACTTAAAATGGGAGAATAGACTTTTGTCTTCTAGTACATCTCACAATTAGAGGCTCAACTGCCATATTTACTAGATAGAAAGAGTTTAATAAAATAATGTGCCACTGTTTTAACCGTACCCATACCAGGGGCGGTTGAAACAGTGATCGGGGTCAGTTGAAACATAAACAAATACACAGATGCTAACACACACACATAATAACTAAACAACGATGTTAGTAGACAGTAATAACTACACAGATAGACAGACAGTTTTTGACTACTGCTTATCTCGTCTCATTATTGCAAACAACATAAAAATAAAAAACTAACGTAAATACTCTAGTAGTTTTTACAAAGTCCCATTCAATTGCTAGTCACGTTTTTCACATAAAGTGTAATTCCAACTTTTTGCGCGCTCACAACTATTGTGATATATCTTTATAGTGTCGCCTGTTCGGATTCTAAATATTTTTTTTTTGTCATATAAATCTGCGAGGTACACTGAACGAAAGCTAAGCGTCTTAAATCCACGTGTAATGAACTGTGAAGATTAATGACCAGGAACATCCTCTCAAATAGAATACTTTATACGAAAATGTAATCAATATTTAGCTGTATTGTTCAAGGATAATCTAATAAGTAATAATAATATTTCACAACTATTACACAACGCCATCTAGTCCCAAACTATGCAGAAATTGTGTTATGAGTACTAGACAACTGATAAACATACTTAGATGTTTTTAAATACACGAAATATTAAAGATAAATTACACCCAGATACAGAATAAATGATCGTGGTTATCACACAGACTTGTTTTGAGTGGGAATCGAATCCACGATCTCCGGCATAGCAGTCAGGGCCACTAACCACTAGACCAACAGGCCAGTCAACGAGAGTAAAGTATCACATTTGTTAGGAGAATAGTATCATAGTATCTTATTTCATTTTTAGGGTTCCGTACCTCAAAAGGAAAGAACGGAACCCTTATAGGATCACTTTTGTTGTCCGTCCGTACGTCTGTCTCTCTGTCAAGTGTCTGTAAGTTAACGAGAAAAAAAGATAAGTACTTCGGTTTATGTGACAAAACACGAACATTTCGACACTCTCGAGGAAATCAAAATTCATAGGGTACTTCCCGTTGACCCAGAATCCTGGAATTTGGTATAAAGCAAGGACTTTTATCACAAGTGTAGGAATAAATCTGAAAACTGTAAATTTGTTGTAACGTCACAATTTTTTTTTGCGATTCGGAAAAACCTTCCGAGACTCCATTCCGGAATTGAACTAGTTAACATAGGTAAGTTTGTACGGAACCCTTAGGGCCTGAGTCCGACTCGCACTTGCCCAGTTTTTATTCTTTGGAAAGACAATAAAGCGTGCAACAGAGAATGTGCCTACAGAAAACTCGTAGCAATATTTTCCACATCAAAGCCTTGCTAGCATCCGTCCTAGAAAGAGGGTTTTTTTTTGGCGGGAATATCTAGACGTTTACCACGAGGACTGGTTCGCAGGATAAGAATGTCTGGAAGGAATTGAGGAGGCCTTTGCTCAACAGTGGGACAGTAACGGTCTGCAAAAAAAACCGGCCCAACTGCGAGTGGGACTCGCGCACGACGGGTTCTGTAACAAAAAACGAGCAAAAAAATCACGTTTGTTGTATGGGCCCCCATAAATATTTATTATATTCGGTTTTTTAGTATTTGTTGTTCTAGCGGCAACAGAAATACTTACATCATCTGTGAAAATTTCAGTTGTCTAACTATCACGGTTCATGAGATACAGCCTGGTGACAGACGGACAGTCAGACAGACAGCGGGGTCTTAGTAATAGGGTCCCGTTTTACCCTTTGCGTACGGAACCCTAAAAACAATCCATGCTACGAATCGCATAAATATTTCTAAACATACAAAGTAGAGCATGTTTTATTCATATAATACTATTAAGTTTAAAAGTCTCAAATGCATAATTATAATGCACACGAAAATCAGAATTCAGCTTTAATGAAAATTTTCTCTCTCTCGAAGCTGAAACCAGCAAGATATTTCTCGCCTTGACAGCATTCTCCTCGTAAATTGTCCTTACTCAACATCTCGGAAACAAATGAATAGTAATATGCTAATAAATCGATTACCGTATCGTAGGACCACAAATTAGTACCTAAGCGATAACTAGATGGCGTTAGTAGTGACTACACTTATGGGAGTTGAGAAGTTGATTGTAAAGGAATTAATGGTTATCGTGAGCGCAGTGGACGTCGGGTGGACCTAAACAATCCCATCTAATTAGAGACCGAGGAAGTTGTGGTCAAGTTTACTCTGTGGGGTAATCGATTTGCGGTTTGGTTATAACATTAATCATGGAACCCTTGGAATAATAATGGGGCAGGTTACGGTGTTTGGAATATTAAGTTGATGTTGCGTTTGCTAATGCGGGATCGAATTACCAGGGTGTTTTATATGGGAAACCTTTATTTACGTACCTACCTATGTCTTATTATCATATTGGACGTAGAATCTACGTTGACTTTCTTCCTAGAGGAACATAACGACCTAAACTGAGCTGTTAAAGGGATGGAGCTATTTATAGGGTGTATAGTTCCATCCCTCTTTGGTAAGGTTTCTGGGCTGCCAGAAAGCGTTTTAACCATCTATTCACTTAGAATGCGTACAATAAAACAAGAAAAAAATACTTTAAGGAATATTATAATACTTGTCATAGCAATAATGTTTTAATTTTTAGTTGTATTGAATTTAGTCGTCACTTATTTATTTATTAATTGCTTGCTATACTTACAATATGCACCAAATCGAACAAAATAACAATCTATGAACTAAAAAAATTCATACAAACATTTAACATTTCTTTACTGCTATAAAAAAACTTATTAAGTTCCTATTGTAATTTGTATTTTTGGTGTAGAATATATCTATCTATCTTATTTTTCTTGCCCATTTATTTAGTAGGTCATACATTATTTTTGCAATAAATTGCACCAACTGCAACCCCATTTTGTGTCCAGGCAATCTCTGTGTATTTCCAGGTTACTTGAATAAAATCACGGAATGCGATGACGCCATCAATTGTGTGTTTTTGGGTTTCATAACTCAAAAGGAAAAAACTAAACCCTTATAGAATGACTTTGTAGTCCGTCTGTCTGTCTGTCAAGTTTAGTTTAAGGTGTAATATTTGTTATCTTGGTATACAATAAAGTCAATACATATTTAAATTTAAATAAAATACCTACTTACTGGCAGGAGAACCAAGGTTACAGACATAGCCTGAAGAATCGCCAAATTTAAGTGGGAGTGGGCAGGGCACATTGCTCGCAGAACAGATGGGCGATGGGGACGAAAGGTTCTGGATGGAAGGCCTCCCACAAGGTGGACCGATGACCTGGTGAGGGTCGCGGGAATCCAGTGGATGCGAGACGCTCAGGACCAGTCATTATGGCGACATTTGGGGGAGGCCTATGTCCAACAGTGGACGTCTTTCGGCTGAAATGATGATGATGACCTAGGTACTAACTACCAGCGTACTTTGACATTAAATATAATTTACAGTATCTAGTGTTGCATTTCAACGCGGAGCGTAGGACCAATTTTGTTCCGAATAATTAGCTCTTCTTGGTGTGAAAATATCCACATTTCATCCATGTATTACATACGTCGGTATTGGGAACTATTTAGTCTAATCGTTTCCACACATATGTATATTCTTGCTAGTCATCTTGTGATCTAGATTTGTGCTAGATAAATGTCTGAATTCTGTAGCTTTTGTTCCCGTGATTGATTCTCATTCCTGACTGAAATACCTATGTATTATGTATGTATATTATATATACCGCATTTAGTTGTACGATGTTAATAGATTTCTATTTGAATGAAAGCTACTTCGGTGTTACATAGACAATATCTATATAATAGTGAATATAAATATATTTTATAATAATAATATTTTGTCTAAAACAAATCCTTAAGTACATATTATCTACCGCGACTACTGGGGCCAAGGGTCTGATTCTGAAAGAAAGACTCAGCCCTGGTACAAAAGGCAACGAAGGAACAGGAGTGCGTTTTTAGTCAGTAAAAGTCTGACACCATCTCCCGCCCCGCCCAAGAGCGGGGGATGTCATAAGATGATTTATCCACCGAAAAAAAAGTACATATTATAAAAAGTCTCCCACCGTGCTTGTTTGTTTATCTGTCTGTCTGATCACGATGAACTCAAAAACTATTGGTCGGATTGTCATGCGGTTTTCACCAATAGACAAAATGATTTATGAAGTAGGTTTAGATGTATATACAATATGCATTTGTAGTGGAGAAAAACCGAGAACTTCAGAGATTTCTAATACCCGTGCGAAGCTGGGATGGTACGCTAGTGCTATATAAAAAATATTAGTAGGTAATCACGAGTTGACTATGCGACGACGCTAGCGCTAGACTCGATTTTATTCACCTGTCGACTAGTCACGGTGGAGGTGTGCCCCGCTTGGGCTGAGCAACGCCGTGTTCTCGTGGATCGGCGGCGACGATCTCTCGCGCCGGGCCTTAGTACAGGCCATGGTCCGGAGCGAGGAGGAGTGGCAGGCGGTCGCCTCCTTCTATGTAATATGTATATATATGTATAGTAATGCTAGCAAAGGATGCGGCCGATCGCGTGAGGCAACGGTCCTCACGCCCCAACCGCCGCCGGGATTCCGATCCCGATTTCCGGCCACGTTAGGCGCGGGCTTGCGGACGGCGAACGATGGGTAGCTCGCCGTTCGACCGTCCGGTAACCGTCCGGACCGAGCCCAAGTCGTCGACGGCGCGTACTGTTACACGCGCGCCTTAAAGATGTCAGCAAAACGTATGGGCCCAGCAGGGTCGAAGCCTACTGAGGCCAAGGGTCTGATTCTGAAAGGAAGACTCGGTCCTGGTACGAAAGGCAACGAAGGAACAGGAGTGGATTTTTAGTCAGTAAAAGTCTCACACTATCTCCCGCTCCGCCCAAGAGCGGGGGATGTCATTAGATGATTTTCCCACCTAAAAAAAAGAAACCTGTCAACTAGTGTATTTTTTGTCATACTTAGATACTTATTGCTAGAAATTTTAGTTTAGACTAGTTATAGCTTGCAGCGGCATAATAACAGTTATAAGTACATTATTATTTAACTTATAATCAACCGTATAATGTTCCCACTGTTGGGATTCAGGCCTTCTATCTAGGAGAGGGAATGCGCCATAATCCACCACGCGGGCCCAGTGCGGGTTGGTGGATGTCACATGTCTTCGAATTTTTAGTCCAAGAACATGACGGTTTTCTCACGATGTTTTCCTTCACCGTTTTGAGAGCAGTGGTGGTGAAATAAATTACACAAAGTAATGCGCCTAAGGTTAAGTCTGTGCCCGGAGTAAGGTTTGAACCTGCGACCTACAACTCGTAAGTCGGTGCAGTTACCACTCGATCACCACTGCTCAACATTTTACTTAGCCTCGTTGTACATATTTCAAAAAAATGTGTAACATCAAATTATTACAATAAGTTTCCACAGATAACTTAAAATTCCAACTGTTACATGTTTATAAATAAAACGGTCGCACAAAACAAGACAATTTACAGCTAACAAATAACACAAAAACTGTTCTCATATTCAAAAGGGTTGGCTGTCCACCAGGAATTCTCGAATTAATCATATTGTCCTTCAAACAAATTTGTGTCAACGGACCGAAAACGCTCGCGAATTATGATGAAACAAAACAAAGGAACTTTGGTTATTAATGGCGAAAGCTTTCGACAAAGGGTGCGGCGATATTTTAAAATTGTATTTTCAATTCGTTTTAATATTGTTTTATGTAGTGGATGGACGCAAGCTTTACAGTTGGTTGCTCTTGTTAGTGCGATGTGGCTTTATTAAAAACGATCAATGACTGTCGGGATTTGTGTGGATGGACTGGACGGCGCAGTAGCGTAACTAGAAGTGGGCGAAGCGGCCCCTCACCTACGGCTCCGCACCTTAAGGGGCCTCGCGCAAGCATTAACAACGAGGGTCTTTTTATAATTGATAGGCTCGCGTTAGACCATTATTCCAGCTGATGGTAAGCGACGAAGTAATAATATAATAATATTCCACAACTATCACTCCACAGCTCTGCTTAGCTTGGGACTAGACGGCGCGCCGTCTAGTCCCAAGCTAAGCAGAGCTTGTGTTATGAGTACTACACAACTGATAAACATACTTATATATTTCTAAATACATACATATTATAGATAAATAACACCCAGACACAGGACAAATGATCGTTCTCATCACCCAAACATTTGTCCTGGGTGGGAATCGAACCCACGACCTCCAGCATAGCAGTCAGGGCTACTAACCACTAGACCAACAGGCCAGTCACGAAGTGGTCGAACACTGGGTTGCGATAGTCGCTGTCTCGTTTTCGAGTTATGAAAGAAAGAGGCCTTGCTGATGCGCCTTCGCCCACGTCCAAATAACTCCACGCTACGCCTCTGGGTGTATTGTCTGCTGTAACAATAACACACTGAATAGATGTAGGTACGGTCAGTGGCTCATCTATTTTTTGATGAAAAGCCACCTTATCATTTGAAAAGGGGTTACGTTATTACATTGAAACGTGTGAGAAGTGTAGCTATCTGGCAAGAAAAAACTTTACATTCATATTTTAAAGGTGAAAGTTTGTGAGTGTGAGTCATTATATATAGACTGACACGCGTAGACCATTACCTGGATTTTTTTTTCGGTGTGCAAATCATCCCCCTGTTCCTTCGTTGCCTTTCATACCAGGGCCGAGTCTACCTTTCAGAAGCAGACCCTTGGCCCCAGTAGGCTTCGACCCTGCTGGGCCCCTACGGTTTGCTGACATATCATTGAGGCATGCGTGGAACAGTACGCGCCGTCGACGACTTGGACTCGGTCCTGACGGTTACCGGACGATCGGACGGCGAGCTACCCACAACTCGCCGTCCACAAGCCCACCATGTCGTGGAATAGCATAAAGGATCTCGGGAGTATGTTCCCTTGCGATACTTTTCTACTTTTTGGCCATAATAATGCAAACTCAATGTAAAATACCTCCTTGAGAGATATAATGGATTTTCCAATGTAGCTTAAGAGCATCCTTTTCGAAGTACATTTTCATACAACCGCTCTGACGTGATTATGATGTTATGATACATCTTTCTCCAGATATTTTGGATACACAGCTATCTTGTGGATATTATCTAGGCTTCGATAGAAATCAAAACATAAATTTCTGTAAAACTAATCTAGTGAAGACATCTGAAAATCGGCTATTTTACGTGAACTTTGGCCCTCCATAATGCACTCATATATGAAAAATATAAAAAAGTTCATCAATAGAAGCCTTGCACATTTAATCAATTTTTCTGAAAAACTTTTAAGGAAAAAGAAAAGAAAAGAAAGAAAAACAGTTTATTTGCACAAACATGACACATAACTTAAAAAATAATAATAATAACATACATATATAACAAATAATACAAAAAAGTTAAATTATGCGACACATTCATGCAAAACGGCCAGTGCTCAGCAAAATGCTGGGGTAAGGGTTTAACAAAAACACGTATTTTCCTGAATTTTGCGTATTTCTAAATATTCGAGTAAATCACGGATTACTGAACCCCAACAGAGTTTTCAGGCGTTATCTCTCTTTTTTGCATTGCCTCTTCATGAAACATCGCGTTGGATTGCGTTAGATGAAGTAACAAGCTTTTAAACCATGCTCGATGTTGACGATAGGCGAGTGGAAAAGGACCCTCTTAAGACACCATCGTTGGGGTAAAGCCCCGTGCATATTTGCTCTCCATACACCATGATAAACAAAGTCAAAACTATTTGAGAGTAATCATTGTTTGTTTCTTTGTTAGAGGTTTTTTTTAGGTGGGAAAATCATCTTATGACAAATCCCGCTCTTGAGTGGAGCGAGAGATAGTGTCAGACTTTTACTGACTACTAAAAACCCACTCCTGTTCCTTCTTTGCCTTCGTCCCAGGGTTTCACTTTCACACTACCCGTGGCCTTAGTAGGCTTCGACCCTGTTTGGCCTCACGATTGGCTGACATCTCCTTGAGGCGCGCGTGGAACAGTACGCGCCGTCGACGATTTGGGCTCTGTCCGGACGGTTACCGGACGGTCGGACGGCGAGCCACCCATTGCTCGCCGTCCGCAAGCCATTCTTTATTAGAGGTAATCTCTGTAAGTTTTAAACTATATATAAAAACATAACCCTTCTTGCAGTCGGGTAAGAACTGTTTCAGTCTTTTCTCCCGGCAAAATGTTAAATGGTAATGGTAAAATTGTTTATCACGACAGTATAAATACTATATAGATGCTATGCTACCAAGTTTGTTGATTTTGTGAGTCAAATAGTTTTGTACAACAAAAGTCACTTCTTGAAAATAAAATACCATTGAACCGTTAACATTATCTAATGTGTTTATTTATTTATTTATTAAAACTTTATGCACCTATAAGAAACACTGTGGCATTTTCTACCAGTCGACCTTTTTTATTTATTTTTTTCGGTGGAAAAATCATCCAAAGACACCCCCCGCTATTGCGCGGAGCGAGAGGGCGTGTCAGACTTTTACTGACTAAAAACCCACTCCTGTTCTTTCGTTGCCTTTCATACCAGGGTGCAGTCTTCCTTTCAGAAGCAAATCCTTGGCCCCAGTAGGCTTCGACCCTGCTGGGCCCCTACGACCAGTTGAACTTAGGATGGTGCAGAAACATAACAAGGTAGGTGCAACTAAATGGTAAACCAATAGAAAAGAAATAGGACAATAATAAATATATGTACTTAGATACATACATACAAATTAACAATGTTATTATGAGAAACGAATCCAACAAATCAACGCTGTGATGATTACACCAACTTCCTGCGAATGTGTTCACGTGCCTTCCCGTGTTTCGTGATTTATTGTCATAAAGAACCGTTTCGTACAGCACATACACTCAGTTTTAATACAAAATATACAGTTCTGGTAAGAAGGACCACTGGAGAGAAGCAGTATAAATTATCTCAGTATTTTGGTCCTAATATCGATATCAGAAGTATGAATTAATATAAGGGACATTTTACGTTTTGCATAAAATACCCTTACATCAATCATCCATTTTTACATTTTAGGTAAATGTCCCTTACGTTATTTTATATTCCCAGCATCGATATCCAAGGCGCCACCATCACGTATTTAATCTGCCACTCATATTTTGACTACCGGTAACTGAGCCACTTTATTCGCATCACATCAAGCAATCTGCAAACGAAGGGTCCCTCACGGAATAGCTCTGTGCCTCTGTATTCATAATCTAATGCCGGCGAGTTGACGACAAAGGTCGGGGTCAAGGCTGGCATGCGTTTGAGTAGCGTTGCCAGGCGTCCGGATAAAGCCGGACACGGTCAGGCTTTTTAGTTGCATGTCCGGTCAAATTAGGCGGAGTCCGGCCCATTTGTTTAGAATTGTCATTTGAGTTCTGCTTACCTTGTCTCGCTGGCACAAGCAGAACGGACATGCAATTAGTCTAGCAATTAGATCACTTAATTTTATTGTTTTTCATTAGAGTTTAAATTTATGAATTTTATTTTTATTAAAAAGTTGTTGGCTAAAAAAAGAAACGTCGGCTTTTTTGACCAAATGTCCGGCTAAATAGTATAGTCTGTCCGGTTTTTCGGTTTCAAGAGTTGGCAACCCTACGTTTGAGGTCCCTTTTACTCAAGGGACCTCAAGTTTTCATAGATTAACATCGTTGAGTTACAAAATAGATGCAGAAATCTATACGCCACTAATTTTTAATTAGAACAGATATTTAAAGGGCTTTTTAGAAAAGGTCTTGTTATTATTTAAGTAAAGTCTCCATAAATAATATTCATAAACAGCAAATACAGTTATTAGCAAGCAAGCAAGCAGCCTTTGTTTATTTCCAAAATGTCACTAAATTTATGATTCTAAATGAATAAATGGCGATCACAATTAAAAAAATAACACTCCTTTTTTTGGGCAGTCGTGTAACAACTGCGCGTAGTATTTTCAATTAGCAATTATTGTATGAATGATTGATTCAATTATGAATTTACCAATTATGACAAATTTTCGTGGACAATATTGGGATTTCGCTTTTTTTTTTTATTTTTGACTACACAAATATGATCAGTAACGGGTACGGATAGAACCCCATTTATGTCATTTTTTCATGTCGGTCTTCATACATTTAAATGACATTAGATCTATGCCATGCGACGCCACGCGACGCGACTCTACGTACAATCTGATTTGTACGTAGAGTCGCGTCGCGTGGCCCACGTATGCGTCGGTATAATGTAGTTCTTGCTTTACTGAATTGTAAATTAAAACAGTATGTTTCAGTCAGTGCTATAAAAACATGTTACATAATTTCAACTTTAAACCTAAATTTCTGCATCCATTTCGTTATGTTATCGGGCTATTAAGTAACTGAATGGTTAATTAGGCGCTGGAACTGGAGCTATATATAGGGTGACTGGTAGTTAGTGTACGATACTTAAACACGTGATTGTGCTTATGATAACCAACAACTTTTACTATGGGAACAAACCTGAAATCGCGAAAAAATATCAGCTGTTCAGTACATTTATGTTTGCCCAATGTACTGAACAGCTGATATTTTTTTCGCGATTTCGGCTTTGCCCCCATAATAAAAATTGTTTAATAACATGAGCATAATCACGTGTTTAAGTATCGTACACTAATTGCCAGTCACCCTATATATATACATTGTAAGTAGTATGTTTACGTTGTTAGGTAAATTTTCTAAATGTTGTTTCTACAGTGTATCTATGTGTGCCAAACAAAATATTTCTCTGTCTTTTTTTTTTCTGGTTCATGCACATTTTCAAAGTATGTTAGGCCATAATAAAATTTTTACATACGTACGTATTGGGGATGAAAGTAACTGACAATCAACTATCTTTAGAAATTATAGCAATCTACAACCTAGGGGTCTTTAAGTCAAGAGTAAATAAGTTATTTCCAGGTAAGCGCGCTCCATCTTCGACCACATCATCGATTATCATCAGGTGAGATAGTGGTCAAACGCGAACCTATCAATAATTATAATAATAAATAAAACTGGGCAAGTGCGAGTCGGACTCGTGCACTGAGGGTTCCGGAAGCCAATTTTTTTTTATTGATTTAATAAAAAAAATGGAATGTACTCCATTTTTTTTATCAAAGATAACTTTTTACAAACAAAACCTAAACCTCATATTAGTTAAGATTACTCGTAAATCATAACAGTTTCGTTTCACTTATCTTGGTTCCTTAAAAATGATTCCCTGTGTAGAGTAGGTAATCCAATTTCAATATTATCTAAGCATGTTCGAAGCCTGTTCTTATTCTTGAAAAGGCCAATCCCCGGCACAAAAGACCCGATCGATCCGGGATTTATAGTAGGACCAACGCCATAGCAGTTTCGGGTCAGTTCGTGTAACGCATGTAAATTTATGAATCCCTTAATTTAACTTGAATAGCTTAGAAATCCAAAGTTAACGTTTCTTGAGAGGCTAAAGGACCAGATTCCTGATGCTTAGCTCTGTGGGGTCTGCTGCTGGCAGGCACTTTGCATATTTTAGGAAGGCACGACGTGAGAATGGCAAACGCTGTTAGGATTTAAGTGAAAGGGACTGAAAGCAATTGAATGCTTGCCTTTCTTTAATTACTTACGTAAATCCGGTTTGAACTTTTATTATTTTGTTCTTTGTTCAAAAAATGTGTCTGTGTTACATAATCATTGATTTGAATTTTGTGTGTCTTTCAGAGTTATGTTTTCTGATTAAATAGCAAATGGTTTTTTTTTTTCAATGTTTGTTAGCTGATTAATATTTTGACATGTTTATTAAATTTTTTTACCTTCCCTTAGGGCGTCCTCCATTTCCACGGACGTGGAGCTGGACGGAGTGGAGAGGAGCGGACTGTGGACTTAGCCAATTACAGTATCTACTCGAAATTTCCACTCCGCATCAGTAGAAGTAGTGTAAGTGGATCGGAGTGGAGAAAACAAATGAATACGTGGTCTTGAGCCGGACAGAACGGAGTCGGCCGCCGAGCAGAGAGTACGAAGCAGATGGTAGCTGAAATCCACTCAGCCCCACTCCACTTCAATAGAAACACATGGCACTTTTCACTGCTCTTCTCCACTCCATTTCCAGTAACGCTTCAGTGGAAAAGGAAACACCCTAGAGAGGTGGCCTGAGTCCCAGCCGTGGGAATATTAAAAGACAAATTATGTTATGTTACGTTTATTAAATTAAATAGTATTTTAAAGCTGAATTCAATACTACGAAGCCTTCACGGCTATGATCTGTTTGCTTAGGTGTAGATTCTCACTGAACAGTTTTTAGTACTGTAAAAAAAATACATTGAAATGTAAATAGATACTGTTCAAAGGTTTTTGTTAGGCACGATTGATTTGCATTTCCTAGAACAGAATAAGAAATAAACATCTCAGAGATGATCAATGCGCTTGACATTGACAATACGACGTTAAATGGAGTACTGAACAAAAGATCGTGATCGTCACAAGCTGTACAACTGGTACACTCTGGTGCCAGTTTCAGTAATTGAAATTCGGTTGAGTAGTTTATTTTTTATTTCTCCAAGTTTATTTATTTATTATTTAGCACTTAAATCATACCGCGTTTTTATTTAGGACCGTTCATTGTGGCGACATTTGGGGGAGGCCTATGTCCAGCAGTGGACGTCTATCGGCTGAAATGATGATAGTGGTATACCACAGTTTGTTTACCACAAGTCATCGCCGAACTTCGAAAATCTAACTCAAAGCGACGCATCATCCTGCACCACGACAACGCAAGCTTACCTACACAGCGCTCGTCAAACGATTGAGTATTTGAAGCAGGAAAAAGTAGAAATTCTTGACCATCCTCCTTACAGTCCTGACCTAAGCCCTAATGATGATGGTGATGACGACTTTAATCATACGAAAGAACAGAGGCGTTTTATACTAGTCAACTAGACCAGAGTGAATAGGTTAATAATAATAAACTAGTGCGCTTCACCATCAACTTACCATCAGGTGGGATCGCAGTCAAACACTCAACTTTATAATTTAGACTTTATATCATTAAAAAAAACCGGGCAAGTGCGAGTCGGACTCGCGCACTGAGGGTTCCGTACAAACTTACCTATGAAAACAGTTCGATTCCCGAATTGAAGAACGAAGATTTTTCCGATCGTATTTTTTTTTGTGATATAACTACAAATTTACAGTTTTCAGCTTTTTTCCTATACTTGTGCTATAAGACCTTGCTTCATGCCAAATTTCAGAATTCTAGGTCAGCGGGAAGTACCCTACGAATTTTGATTTCCTTGAGAGTGTCAAAATATACGTTTTTTGCGACATAAACGGCCGATCTTTTTTTTTTCGTTAACTCAGATGTTTGATTTTTTCACAGCTTCAAGGGACCGCAGACCTGAGTATATAGTTTTAATTTCGACTCGATACCTTCATGCATTCCCGAGATAAATGGTCTTGACAGACTGACAGACAGACGGACGGACGGACAACAAAGTGATCCTATAATGGTTCCGTTTTTTCTAGTAATAGGTGCAATCAAAGAGAAAAGATATACTTTATAAAAATTTTGAATTTACTGCTAGAGAAAATACGTACCAGTTCTTCTTGAATGGATTCAGTATCAGAATAGGAGGTATAAAAGTTTGTATGGAAATTCGTCAATTGCCGAAAAGAAAAATCCCATCGGGCACACATACTCGTATCTTTAATCATCATTATCATCATTTCAGCCGAAAGACGTAGATTGTTGGACATAGGCCTCCCCCAAGTGTCGCGATAACGACCGGTCCTGTCCGTCTCACATCCATCGGATTCCCGCGACCCTCACTAGGTCATCGGCCCACCTTGTGGGAAGCCTTCCAAAGCTGCGTTACGTGGTCGCCACTCCAGAATCTGTCGTCCCTTTGGACCATCTGTTCTGCGAGTAACCCTCTCACCTCTGCCCTGCCCACTGCCACTTAAGTTTGGCGATTCTTCAGGCTATGGCGGTAGCCTTGGTTATCTCGTGGATATTTTCATTTCACATACCAAATATATTTTTAGTTTACATTCGTTATTTCGAGTGCAGAAGTAGGCGAGGTATAGAAACTTTTTCTTATTACAAGACTACACCTGAAATAGCTAGTCATGAATCTTAAGGAAATGGAAAACAAATACGTGAAAAGGTACGCTATTTTACACCTAGGTTTTTATTTTCTCTGAGGATCTCAAGATTGATGATCCATCCCTAGGAACCAAGGACCAAGGTTTTGTTCTTGTCTAAGTGATAAAGTTTCCACCCCACTGTGCAGTTGTTTTGTGTTTTTCGCAACGTTTATTTCTCAGAAATAATTCACAATTGTTGATGCGTAAAAATTTTTTTTTTATGTACCTATTCAGTTTCTGATTTTATAAATTAATGCGTACCTATATATAAATGTGTTTGATTATTTTTTATGCCTCTACAAAAGTGAATTATTTCGGAGACACTCAATACTACCAACTAGTAACTCATTACCAATAAATTCATGATTCCTCCAAATCCTATGTCACACAATCAGAATCAAACATCGGCATTCGTCTTGCTCGAGTCATTTGTCTCGCAAAAGTTACAGAGCCAACTTTGCCAGAACTTTTCTTACGCTCTCAAATCAACATAGAAATGAGAGCTAAAGTACCGTTCAGATTAGCTTCCCTTCTTACAAATTCAGGGTCAGTGTTCATTGGTTCCCTAAGTACCCAGCGTTCATTAAGATTGACATAATTAACTAAAACACCGACTCATCGTCTATTTAATTAAGTCTTTAATTACAAAAGAGACAAAGGAAGCTCGCCTCATTTCGCCTTACATTACCCTTTTGGCAATTCACCTTACTAACGACGTTCAAGTTATTACGCAATGTAAATCGAATTTTAAACTTGTTTTGTCAAACGGCGGCAGACTGTAGTAGGGTTACCAGTTATGAATAGTAAATATTAAAATAATTCTTCTTGGCTAGCTTCTTCTTTTCGATTCGATGGTAAACTCGTCAAACTGTTTGGGCCCAATAGGTGGCTACATTAATAGCAGTATGGGTAGAGGTAGAACTCATCAAATCCTCCAAAGTGCAGGTGTATGGGCACTTGGGGCATTCTAATATGTGGTTCATGTTTTGAACAGGAGCACCGCACTTACATTGAATATCCGACGGGTCTATAAAACCCCATTTTGCCAAGTTGTGTTTGCAGCGGCCTACCTGGGTTCGCAACCAATTTAGTGCTTTCCATATAGGCCACTGCAAATCGCGCCCAGGCGGAAGGTGTTCTTGGGGTTTCAAGAAGTCGGATGGTGGTAGGTGATGCTCTTCCCAAAGCTTTATTCTTTCTTTAGGTGGCGGGTCATCGATGGTCTGTGTGCTACGCAGGAAGCTCTTTATATAGCGTAATTGGTAGTACTTTAATAACTTTTCTTGTACTCAACCCGCGGTTGTGCCCGCTTAAGGTTAGTACTTCCCACTTTTATAAATTTAGTCTATTGCCTTTAAAAGTTTTATTTATATAATAGCTTCTGCCAGCGACTTCTCCTGCGTAAAAGTAGGTTTCTCCATACAAACTTCCAACCCCCGTTTTACCCCCTTAGGGGTGGAGTTTCGTAAAATCCGTTCTTAGCGAATGTCTACACCCTATAAGGAACCTACCTGCCAAATTATACGTTTGTAGGTGTTATAGTTTCTGAGATTTTGTGATTAATCAGTGAGTGGTATTTCGCTTTCATATATATACCTAGATTTAAAAAAAAACACTCAATTAACTATCATTAAGTAAGTATATACTCTAAGAAACTTTTAACTAACTAAAAGTAATCTAAAGGATGTTGAAAAACTCCTCCGGTACTCCTGCGACCAAATTTCATTTAAATCCGTTCTACGTTTGAACGTGAAGGAATAAAAAACATACAAATACAAACTACCACCTTTTTATTATTATTGTGATATTTCAAGTAGGTTGTAAATACATTAATACCGCATCTAAACTGATTGAAATGGATTTGTTTAGCGAAATGACTCTTTAGCAAAATTTCCTAAGAGTACTAGGGTCAGGTAGCCAACGTTTTATTTCTACAATATAATACATAGCATAGCATAATCAGCCTTTTAATATTCCCACTGCTGGGACTCAGGCCTACTCTCTCTAGGAGAAGGAATGGGAAGGATATTTCTACAATATTTCTGAATAAATGTCACTATAAAGCCTCATATATGGGGACAAAATTTCCGCCAAAATGACACACAATACTCATTCTATGTAACGCTGCAACGTTACCCAGTGTCCCGCAACTTACCACCCAACGTTTTACAACGCATTCACGTGACGCGGGACAACTGGTTGGACAATTTCACAGCGTTGCGCATCATGTTGGGGGACTTTTTGAGTTTGGATATTTGAGTTTTACTATGACCATATGACGCGTGCAAGCATCATAATTGTTGTAAACAAAGCAAGCATAATTTTTTAACGCCGGACAAACTTTGACTGCTGCGATCTTCCCATCCGATTATAATTTAGGTGTCTTCAAGGCTAGATTGAATAGGCTCTTAATAAACTAGTGCGCCTCACCATCAACGATTGCATCACTGCTTACCATCAGGTGGGATCACAGTCAAGCACTGGTTTATATCAATTAAAAAAAAAATACGTAGAAGTAAAAAGAAGCTCACAATCGTTGGTTACTATCGCGACAGTTTCTACAGGCTGTGTTCCTAACGAGCGGCAATTTGCTGAGATTACTCATTAACGGCACGGTTATAATGGCTTATCTATTATACATTTCTCAACAGCTCCCATTAGGTAAGGAAGTGGATAACTGAGGAAGTAAGAGGTGGCTGTTATGTTGGAGCAATATTTAGTGAAGATTTCGTCCAAGAGTTAGTCAGTCGGCCAGGACTTACGAGTTGTAGGTCGCGGATTCAAACCCAGCCAGGCGTATTATTTTGTGTAACTTATTTCATCACCACTGCTCTCAAAACGGTGAAGGAAAACATGGTGAGGAAATCGGCATGTCCTAGAACCAAAAATTCGAAGACATGTGACATCCAACAATCCGCACTGGGCCCGCGTGGTGGATTACGGTCCATTCCCTCTCCTAGAGAGGAGGCCTGAGTCCCAGCAGTGGGAACATTATAAGGCCGACTATGCTATCATGCTATGCTATAGTAGAGCAGTGGTGTTCAAATCCAAACAGGCGCTAAACTTTTCGTAATCTATACTAATCTGGATCTATTATATACTAATATTAAATAAGGAAAGATTTGTATGTTTACCTTGGAGTTTCTTGCTGGTTCTTCTCAATAGGAAACGACCATTTGGAACCGTGCACTAGCTTCTGACGTTATATACTTACGTGCTTATGTAGGCCTATGTGAATGAAAAAGATTTGGAATTTTGTATGTTTATTTAGGGTTCCGTACCTCAAAAGGAAAAACGGAACCCTTATAGGATCACTTTGTTGTCCGTCTGTTTTTCTGTCTATCTGTCACGACCCATTATCTCGGAAACGCGTCGAGGTAAGTATCGAGTTGAAATTAAAACCATATACTAAGGTCTGCGATCCCTTGAAGCTGTGAAAAAAACTAACTTCTAAGTTATAAAATATATTTTTATTTTATTTTATTATTTATTTAAGTACTTATATTTATTTAATCAAAATTGATAGGGTACTTCCTGTTGACTCAGAATCCTTAGTCCTTACAGGTAGTCTGTATTTATATAAATTTTATTGTCAGGTTTTGAAATGTATGGAAAGTGGTCATTCTTCTTTGGCATAAAGCAAGGTCATATAGTATAGATAAAGGAATAAAACGAAAAACAAAAAAAAAATTTGTTACGTCACAAAAAAAAACCTTTTTTGTGACTCGAAACTCGAGACACCGTTCGGGAATTGAATTATTCACATATTATGTAGGTAAGTTTGTACGGAACCCTCAGTGCGCGAGTCCGACTCGCATTTGTCAATTTGTTTTTGTAATGATTAAACTTAAAAACTACTGGACTGATTTTAAAAATTCTTGCACCAGCAGAATACTTTTTTATAACTGAGTGACGTAGGCACATAATAGGTCTTTACCTGTGTTATATCTTTGGATTGACTTGGAATTATAAGTTTAAATAAACTTTATATTAGTTACGTTATTCTTTTTTTGAAATTAGGTATTTATTGTTTTTTTTTTTTTGTGTTTTGTATTTTCTGTAATATGCAGTAAGTACTTATAACCATAAAAGCTAATAAAAAAACCCGTATATAACACTTCAAAACAACCCGTTTTAAAAAACGGTAATTTCATACTTTAACCCCTATTATTAAAAGTACGATCAATGTCGTATACCTACGTCTTTCTTCTAACAAAAAAACTGTGTTCTTGGTTTAAAAGCTTTCGTTTTGGAAATTTTGTCTGGTAGCCGCCCTGAGAAGAAAAGTTATTCGTGAGATAAAATTTCCCACGTGAAAGTAATTGAAACAAAAATAGACATCCCATTCATTAGTAGTTTCAAGTCCGTATACATCATCAATATTTTCAACGTTCACTTATATGAGATTTAAATTTTTTAGTTGTCGTCTAATGACGAAGCATGTAATACACCTTATATTACAGTTACAATTATGTATACACAATAGGCTTAAACATCACGTAATACTACGATACAGTATTTATAATAGGGCACAACAAAATCATTGCAGACAAACATGTAAGTACATCTAACACAATATGGCACAGCTGACTGACTAGACGTCACCGAGTTACCCTCATAATTAGCTTTGTGAGAATAAGAATCACAGAGTACGACCGATAGGGATACCTACCACTTGTGTGTATATGTAGGTGTGTGTTTATATGTAGCAGCGGCCATCCAGCAGCCCGCGCAATGTTGCTCCATCGTAATCGTAAATGTAGCTATACAAGTCCACCTTGGGCGGAGCACCGCCGTGTCCTCGTGGAGGCAATTGGCGGCAGCGACCTTTCGCGTCGGGCCCTGGTTCAGGCTATGGTCCGGAGCGAGGAGGAGTGGCAGGCGGTCGCCTCCTTCTGCGAAGCAGTAATGCTAGCGAAGGAGGAGGCTGCACGCGTGAGGGAACGAAGGTCCTCACGCCCTAGCCGTCGTAATTCCGACCCCGACTACCAGCCACGGTAGACGCGGGCTTGCGGACGTCGAGCACTGGGTAGCTCGCCGTCCGGCTGTTCGGTAATTAACCGGACCGAGCCCAGTCGTCAACAGCGCGTAGTGATCCTCGCGCTCCTCAAAGAGATGTCAGCAAACCGTATGGGCCCAGCGGGGCCGATGCCCGCTAGCTAGGACCGCGGAGAATTTCTGAAAGGGAAACCCGTAGCCCTAGTACGCAAAGGGTAATTGAAGGATACAGGTGTGGTTTTAGTCAGTAAAAGTCTGACACGCCCTCTCGCTCCACCCAGAGCGCGAGAAGTCATTTAGATGATTTCCCACCTTAAAAAAAAAAAAGCTATACAAGTCCTATTCCTATTGTCATTTTTTCCATGTGACATCATTAAACCGGCTCTAGACCTACCTGGTGGAATACGGCTCAATCCTTCTCTTAGAGTGAAGGCCTTAGTACAGACAGCGTCATAAAGTGGTTAAAGATAAACTCTAAGATATTTTAATGAGAGACTCGTTTGCTGCTGCTGTCCGTACAAGGCAGTACGTAAGACTGATTATGTGCTTATTAAATGCGTCTTAGAAGCATTTATTTTTGAGGACCCCTGTTTTACAGAGAGAGAGATATCTTCCTTTCTATGGTACAATAGTAGTTTTGTCTACGCATCATGTGAAGTTACTTAAATGGTGTTATGTATTTTCTTCTTTTTTTTTTGTGTCGTAGAAAATAGATTACCTACTTATATTGCATCCACGGTAAGCAACGGTAAAGCTGGTGACAGGGTTGATAATTATGACAGTTCAGGGTAGGTGAAATGCTGCTATTTTCAGTAGGTACCTATGGGTATTTTTTGAGGAGACGAATACACCCAAGAGTTCTCGTATTGATTTAAGCAACAATAAAAAGTCTCCTACATACACCTGCTCGTTGTCTGTATATAGAAAAGGCAGTCCTGACTCAAAAGTTATTAGACGATATATTTTTTATAATTTTAGCTTCCTACTGATTTCTTATACAGCATGACATAGATATTCAGTTTTTTTTTTTCTAAAAGAAGTTCATCGTAGACTTTGCTGTATAATTTTGTAGTCATTTTAATCAATAAATAGCAGCAGTAATATGCGCTCAAAAGGGAACGTAAAATAAAAACTCCATTTATAGTTAAAAGAAGTATCTGCAGAGAAAACACTGATATTCATCATTGCAATGTATTGTAAAACTGTAAAACATTTACATTGCCAAGAAATAATAATAAGTTAAAATAATTATACCATGAAGACATAACTCAAAAGACTCTGTATCCGGGCAACAAGCATTAATAAAAAGAATAAATGACACATTCATTAAACCCCGAGCGAACGCCGGCGTTCGAACGTCATTGTCTTTCTATTGTGTCTCTAATTACGCTACTCAATAGGTTAAACTGAAATATAATCAACAAACAATCCTATTTTTACATATTTTTTTTTATTGAGGAAGCCATAAAAAAAATTATAAGATTTCAAATTATATTACATCATAATTCAAATCATAATTATTTAGGATCGATTGGTCGTTTATTTTTCTGCATTTTTTGGGTAACCAATGGGCATGACTCTTTTTGAAAGAGTAACAGTAATTGAAACTTAACTAAACAACCCAATTATTGCGGAAGTGTGTGTCAAACTAATCATTAAAAAAATAACGCTCGTGTACGCAAACGATACAAGTTTGAACTGAACTTACCAGTTAAAATAATTATACCATGAAGACATAACTCAAAAGACTCTGTATCCAGGCAACAAGCATTAATAAAAAGAATAAATGACACATTCATTAAACCCCGAGCGAACGCCGGCGTTCGAACGTCATTGTCTTTCTATTGTGTCTCTAATTACGCTACTCAATAGGTTAAACTGAAATATAATCAACAAACAATCCTATTTTTACATATTTTTTTTTTATTGAGGAAGCCATAAAAAAAATTATAAGATTTCAAATTATATTACATCATAATTCAAATCATAATTATTTAGGATCGATTGGTCGTTTATTTTTCTGCATTTTTTGGGTAACCAATGGGCATGACTCTTTTTGAAAGAGTAACAGTAGGTAATTGAAACTTAACTAAACAACCCAATTATTGCGGAAGTGTGTGTCAAACTAATCATTAAAAAATTAACGCTCGTGTACGCAAACGATACAAGTTTGAACTGAACTTATCTCAAAATGTACACCTCTACAAGTTCTGCAATCTTTCTCTCTTTCTCTCTGCAACTTTGGATTGTCGAGTGTTTGAAGCCGATGAGTTCCAATTAACGCGTCGTTTTGTTACGTAACGATGATTTTAACGTTCGAATTACCAACTGCATAAAAATGTATTGATTAAGTTCGAAATAAAGAGATTTTCTAGGGAATTATACGCATATATACGTGATAACTTTGAATTATAGAGAGGTTCGAATTATCGCAGGTTTTCATGAGACTGGACAGAGGCAGTCTGCGCCTGGTGGCGGGGACCATCACCGGACACTGCACACTGAACAAGCACCTCCACACAAAAGGCATCACAGGCAGTCCCCTGTGCAGAGCATGCTTGGAGGGGGAGGAGACAATTGCACATGTGCTCCTAGACTGCACAGGTGTCACTGAAATACGCACACACGAACCTTAGGATCCCCGAATTCACTTAGTGGTGCCCTGAAAACCCTGAGAGGCCTAATCTGTTTTTGGAGAGAAGTGGGCTGGTTGGAATAAGCCCACCTAAGGTTATGGCCGCCATGGCCCACGTACAATGGTCCGCATAGGACTAAGTGCGGAAACCATACTCAGATATAACATAACATAACATAACATAGCATAACATAACATAACATAACATAACATAACATAACATAACATAACATAACATAACATAACATAACATAACATAACATAACATAACATAACATAACATAACATAACATAACATAACATAACATAACATAACATAACATAACATAACATAACATAACATAACATAACATAACATAACATAACATAACATCGCAGGTTTAATTAATGAGAGTCGACTGTATATTATAAAATGCAGGATTCATAGAACCGAATACAATATCGTAATTAAAATTCTATACCTACCGATTTTAAACATACACTAGATCGAGTAATTTGTCGACAAATAGATGACAAGTTATTGGCACATTACGTAGCATCCATTGTCAATCTCCGGACATGACAGGTTATATTTTATCATCAACATGCGGGGCGCCGCCGCCGCTGCCGCGTGATCCTCGTTCATCGCAGAAGCCATGTTTCTCCCGTGAAATATTATCGATATAAATTACAGTTGATACATGGATCTGCGTCGGAAAATTATTTTATTTTGCTTAACGATGGTTGTTTACTTTATTAATGATCATCTATCTTTTATTGTGGTCTGGTTTCCGCACTTAGTCCTTAGCGGACCATTGTGCGTGGGCCATGGCCCGGAGAGCAGTGGTGGCCGAGTGGTAACGGCCCCAACTTACGAATTGTAAGTCGCGGGTTCAAACCCAGCCAGGCGCATTACTTTGTGTAATTTATTTCATCACCACTGCTCTCAAAACGGTGAAGGAAAACATCGTGAGGAAACCGGCATGTCCTAGAACCAAAAATTCGAAGACATGTGACATCCACCAACCCGTACTGGGCCCGCGTGGTGGATTACGGCCCATTCCCTCTCCTAGAGAGAGGAGGCCTGAGTCCCAGCAGTGGGAACATTAGAAGGCTGAATATGCTATGCTATGCTATATGCATGGCCCATGGCGGCTTTTACTCCAACGAGCCTACCTTACTCCAGAAGCAGAGCAGTCTCTTCAGTTTGCTCAGGGCGTCTATGAGTGAATTCGGTGCTCCCAACGTACAATGTGGATACGATTTTCTATTTAACTGTTGGTCTACAATTAACGAAAAAAAAAAACTTACAAGTAGTTTCACTTTTCATTTTATAGCAATGGTCTGAATAAAATATTATTGTAAGTACTCCAAATTGTAATAAAACTCTTTTACAAAATCATTGATTGTAAAGACTATTTGTTATTTAATATTTACAAACTGTAAAAGCTTTACGTGTACAAAAGTATTAGTAACAATAAAATATTACACGTTACATTACAATACAGTCTCTGAAACAGTTCTTATATTATCCATTACCATTATATTAATTTCGTCATGAAACCTGTGTGACTAATGAACTCGTAACTGTTACTTAGCAACTGGTAGCAATTCGTAACAGTAGTAAACAAAGTTTTATCAAAGAAAATCATTTCAGAGTGCCTCGACCTATAATTTGTCAATGTTACGAAAATATTGTCATTCAAGACACGTAAACTAATACTATACATTATGTAGGTAGATATAGTATTAACGTAACATATATATGTATGTTACGTTAATAAGCCTCTGCTGTCCGTCCGTCCGTCCGTCGGTTTATCCATCTGTCAGCGGGCTGTATCTCATAAAATGTAAGAGGTAAAAAGTTGTATAACGGAATGTGTATTTCTATTGCCGCTACAACAATAAATTATACGAAGTGGCGAGCCTCCTTGCTGGCCTGCCACCATAGAATCTGGAGGCAACAGTCTTTGCACGCATGCACGATTTGCGCGTGGAGATGCAACGCCGAGGCGAAACTCCGCTACCGCGACAAGTCGCGGCATGGCGGACAGAGTTCCGGCGGAATCTCATGGTGGAATGGCGACAGCGACTATCGCAACCCGGTGCTGGGCACGCCATAATTATGGCGGTAAGTCCCCTCTTTGAGGAGTGTCTGGAAAGACAACATGGCGTCCTTACCTTCCGCATGACGCAGGTTCTCACCGGACATGGTAAGTTCGGGAGATTTCTGCACCGGATTCGTGCGGAAGAAACGCCCGGGTGTCACCATTGTGAGGACCGCCCGGAGGACACGGTGGAGCATACAGTGGAGGTTTGCCCCGCCTGGCCAGAGCACCGCCGGGCGACCGGCAGCGGCGATCTCTCGCGCCGGACCTTGGTACAGGCCATGGTCCGGAGCGAGGAGTAGTGGCAGGCGGTCGCCTCCTAGGACTGTAATTTCCTGCCGGAGTTAGTGTTTCCCGTGTTTAACTACAACCTAAGGATCTTTAGGTCAGGAGTGAATAGGTTAAGTACTTACTTCTAGGCAAGCGAGCTACATCATTCCTTTCCATCGGGTGAGATAGTGGACAAGCGCGAGTTTATCAACAGTTAAAAAATCCGGGCAAGTGCGAGTCGGACTCGCGCACTGAAGGATCCGTACAAACTTACCAATGAAAACAGTTTAATTTCCGAATTGACTTACGACGATTTTTCCGAATCGCAAAAAAAGTTTTTTTTTGTGATGTAACTACAAATTTGTTGTTTGACTGACCTGTTGGTCTAGTGGTTAGTGGCCCTGACTGCTATGCCGGAGGTCGTGGGTTCGATTCCCACCCAGGACAAATGTTTGTGTGATGAGCACAATCATCTGTTCTGTGTCTGGGCGTAATTTCTCTATAATATGTATGTATTTAGAAATATATAAGTATGTTTATCAGTTGTCTAGTACCCATAACACAAGCTCTGCTTAGCTTGGGACTAGACGGCGTTGTGTGATAGTTGTGGAATATTATTATATTATTATTTCCTTTATTTACTTTATATACATATTTTGTACATTTTTAAATATTTCTTAAAACATAAATAAAAAAAAACATTTAAAAATATAAAAAATAGTACCCCACCGGTATCGGGAACAGGGTCCAAGCTACCGGCGGTCAGGGCTCCAGAGAAAGGAACCTCCTAACGATACGAGCCGTGTCCAGGAGTACCGCTTTCTGAATCAAGGCCTTGATCCAGCCGCCTAACGCGAGCCTCCTAAGGTGTTGGTCGAGGCTCTTGGCTATTAAGCCATTGGCTGACACCACTATCGGTACAATGATCGCTGAGTCCACATCCCACATGTCGACAACCTCGCGAGCCAAGTCAATATACTTGATTTGTTTATCTTTCTCGGCTTTCACGAGGTTCTCGTCATGCGGAACGGATATGTCAACAATCATTGCACGCCTCTCGCTTCGGTCCACCACCACTATATCAGGCTTATTGGCTACAATAGTCCTGTCAGTGATGATGGACCGATCCCAGTACAAAGTGATATGACCATTATCAAGAACTGGGTCGGGCTCATACCTGTAGTACGGCACTTCCGATTCCACAAGAGAGTATTTCAGAGCAAGTTGCTGATGGATAATCCTGGCTACAAGGTTGTGTCTATGCAAGTACTCTCCGTTAGCTAGACGAGAACAACCAGAGATAATGTGACGAATTGATTCTCCCGGACGGTGACATGCCCGACAGATGTCAACCGTGCCGTCCTTCACAATAAATCTCCGGTAGTTATTCGTCATGATAACTTCGTCCATAATTGCACAGACAAAACCTTCGGTTTCCCCAAAGAGGTCACCGAAACGCAGCCAGGCTACGGACGCCAATTGGTCTACATCGGGCCCGTGAAAGGCCCGGAAAAAGCGTCCGTGAAGTTCCTTGCTCTGCCATACTTCCCTGCGATCGTTAGTGTCAAGCACTACCGGTTTACGCCAGTTCTCGTTAGCCAGAGAGAGCGGGGTGAGTCCCTTGTCCACTGTCACTACATCTCGATGCATACCCACGTCGGTAGCTAGGAAATATTCCCTGAGACTGCATACCTCGCGGTTGTGTAGGGTCTTAGCATTTAAAAAACCTCGACCTCCACACTTCCGCGGGATATACAGTCTCATCACCGACGATCGTGGGTGATGCATTCGGTATGCAGTCAGCAGTGTGCGGACCCTCCTATCCAGGGCGTCAAGTTCCGTTTGAGTCCATTTCAGTACGCCGAAAGAGTACATCAATACCGGCATGACCCAACCGTTGAAGGCGCGCACCTTGTTTCCGCCTGAAAGAAGACTATTGAATACCTTCTTCAGGCGTCCAAAGAAACGTTCCTTCAACGATTGCTTCATGTCAGTGATTTTGATGCCTAGAGCTTCCGACATACCCAAATACTTATAGGTTTCGGTTGGAGAGAGGGATCTCAGGTTTATGGAATCCGTGAGTTGAGTGCCCACGGATTCCACAACCTCCCCTCGTTTTACATGCATGACCGCACATTTGTCCACACCAAACTCCATCCTGATGGCACTACTGAAGGTTTCAGTTACCTTCAGTAGCTCCATCAGTTGCAGATTGTTGGGGGCAAAAAGTTTCAGGTCATCCATGTAGAGTAGGTGAGATATTACCTGACCACCTCTCTTCAACCGATAGCCTAGACCTGAATTCTCCAGCAGTGTGCTTAGAGGATTCAAGGCTAGGCAAAACCAAAGTGGACTCAAACTATCACCCTGGTATATACCTCGCTCGATCCTTACAGGTTCGCTATTCCTCTGGATATGTCGACATCCTGGATAGCGGAGGACCGTACTCCATTGCCTCATACACGACATCAGGAAGGTGCGTAGTGTTGTATCAATTTTATACAATTCCAGCACCCTCATGAGCCATGTATGAGGAACAGAGTCATAGGCCTTCTTATAATCTATCCAACATGTCGACAGATCCTTTCGGAAACGTCGAACCTGTTGGCTAATGGTCATATCAATGAGGAGCAGCTCCTTAGTACCGCGGGACCCGTTCCTACATCCATTCTGAGAAGGTGACATGATCAGATTTTTGTCGATATGACTATTAATTTTGCTTCTCAGTATGGATGTAAGAACTTTATAGACCGTTGGCAAACAGGTGATCGGTCTATAATTTTTAGGTTCCGCAGTACTACCTGACTTATGGAGCAGGTGGGTTATTCCTGTTGTTAGGAACTGGGGTAGCGACCCTGACTCTAAGGCAGACTGAAACTGATATGCCAAGCGAGCGTGCGATCTTGTAAACCACTTAATCCAGAAATTGTGCAGCCCATCCGGCCCTGGAGATTTCCAGTTTGGCAACGGACGGACTGCACGAGCTACATCTTGGGGGCTGATGTCAATTGCCCCCATTTGTGGTATTGGATCGCACGCACGCTCGACCTCTCGAGTCCAGTCACCCTCGGTGTGACTGACAGGCACCGACCAGATGCTGCGCCAGAATGAACTCATGGCGTCATCATCCGGGAGGCGCGTATCAGTCACACCTTGGTCCGGTCTCTCCCAAGCCCTATAAACCCACCTTTCATTACTCCGGAATGTGCGATTCTGGGTGTATCGCTCCACCCGCCGCTTATACCTGCGGATACGGTTTGCCCATGCATACACCTTCTGCTTCAGGAAGTCGATGCGCTCTGTGACACGGGACATATAGTCTCGGGGGCTGATGTCAGTCCCCGAAAACGCCCGCCTCACAAAGCGCATCACTCTTGGGCGAGTGTTGCCCTCCCTGAAGCAGATTAGTTTGCCGATGAGTGCTCTGGCCCCACCAATACGACGCTCGATCCTGCACTGCCAAGCCGGCACGGCCATTCAATGATATTATTATTATTATTAATTTACGGTTTTTAGTTTTTTTCCTATACTTGTGTTATGAGACCTTACTTCATCCCAAATTTCAGGATTCTAGGTCAACGGGAAGTATGACGACACTGTCAAGGGAATCAAAAGTCCTATGAATTTTGATTCCCTTGACAGTGTCGAAATACACGCTTTTTGCGACATAAGCAGCTGTATCTTTTTTTTCGTTAACTCTTAAGTATATAATATGTCCACGCGTTCCCGAGATAAAGGGTCCTTACAGACAGACAGACAGACGGACAACAAAGTGACCCTATAAGGGTTCCGTTTTTTTCCTTTTAAGGTACGGAACCCTAAAATGGGATGGCAATTCATCAACTAACTAGTCCCGTTTTGGGTGGACCAAGAGGGAGTGTCAGACTTTTACTGTCTAAAACCCACCTGTGTTCCTTCAGTTGCCAGCGTTCCAGGGCTTTCAAACAATCCTGCAGCCAAAGCAGGCGCCAATAAGTTAATTTCAAGTATTGCCAATTTTTCCTTTGATCGATTTATAATATCGTAAAAATATGATTACAAACCTCTCTATTTATTGTAAGTAGAGATATGTTCATATTAGCGTTGCGGCAGGACGACGCATATATCCCAACTATGTTGACAATTGTGTGGGAAGTGAAGCCGTAGCGACGGATGCGACTGGTCTGTTTTGGGTTCGAATTCATGTTTAAACATAGCATTCACATTACTGAAAGTATATCTAGACTTGTTTATATGACAAAATAACTACGTTACAAATTATTGTATATAACTTTTAGGATGTTTTTAATATCGTGCGGTTTTGATCACGCATGCGGGATTGCTCCGCACGCGTAACCCCCGCAAATGTCCATTTCATAGAAGTATTTATTGTAATGCGTGGAATACGCACGCGGGACGCGTTGTTTGCTTTTTAAAATTTTCTGCATGCGGGGCAAACCCGCATGCGTGATGAAATTCGCGCGAAATTAAAAACACCCTTACAATTAATAAAAAACAGGACAGCTGATGTACACAGGCGAGCTTAACCCACTATTGGGTTTTCTTACAGCAAACCTTAGGTATTATTTATATGTAAAGAAACACAAAGTCAAACAAATGCACAACAAAACTTAAAAAAAAATGTTAAATATTCTTTCAATTGACATTTGTTTCTGTTAAGATAATAATCTTTTATATACAAATGCGTACTTAAACACATGAATATTGTCTCACTTCAGTATTATGCTTTAAGGGGTGACCATACAGTTACAAACCAACGTCCCAACCAAGGTGACCTTGCTAGTTTCAGTCCGTGTAGACAGCAGTTGTAATCCATGACCTTCAACGCCCTTGGTAGGGAGGCGCGTTTTCCCAACCACCGAACGTGATGGCGCGTGGTTTACACCCATGTAGCCGAAATACAAACCAAACACATAAACCATGGTCACCTTGGTTGGAACGCTAGTTTGCAACCGTCTGGTCACCCCTTTAGAGATTTTCTACCTAAACATCAATGATATTATCTTAACAGTTGATATCAGTTACTAACGTGTTTTATTATTATATTACACATTTGAACATATCCGTTAGGCATATTATCCATAAATGTCTTACGCGTTAAGATAACTAACACACATCTACTTTATAACCAAAGTTCAGGCAATAAAAATTGTTCGCATATCTATATCCTATTTAATATGGCAATTATTTGATTGTGACAACTGATCTAGTCGGCACCTTTGTTGTCACGCCACGGGCGGAGGGTGCACGGGAAGCATCCATTCAGCTTCTGATTGCAGGAAAATGGAAAACAGTCACCGGCCGGCCGCCGCGCAAGCAAGACGCCTGTGCCTCGCATAATAAAAAAATCGCGCGCGCGGGAAACTGACAATAAATAAAATAAAATTGTTCATATTTCAAATTTTATTTAACATAGATCTATAGTGAAATTTAGATGCCAAATTCAGACAATAATTAATAATAGAAAAAAATAAAAACTATATTTTTTAATAATATATTCAGAATCATAAAATATGACTGATCAAAAGAATATGGAAGTTTGCGGAAGTGTTATGGACGGGATTGCTGAAAAGGGAGGCGTGCTGGAGTCCCCTACTAAGAAGGGAGCGCCGGAATACACGGTGTTTCCTATTCGATGGCTGGTTTTGTTCGTGTTCGTCTTCAACTCGGCCTCGAACTCGATGCAATGGATACAGTATACTATCATTCAGGATGCTGTCGTGAAGTACTACGGGGTGTCGAGCATCCAAGTTTATTGGACCTCGATGATCTTCATGATTACTTACATTCCTCTCATATTTCCGGCCAGCTGGCTGCTGGATAAGACGGTAAGCAAATTGCAACTTTCATTTACCAAATAATTTCGCTAAGTGTGGATTCATTTTCTCCTCAAAAACCAATTAATGAAAATAAAAGTACCAACGACGATTGTGCCGATAAGGATTAGCAAACAAAACACGTAGTTGAACTTCAGACTATAGTATGATTTTTTAGACTGTGCTATAACTGTGTTGCCTTTATTGGAAGCAATAGCAAAAACGAAGGCAAGCTCGTATTAGTGTTATGTATAAAACATAACTAAGACCAAAACAATCACAAAATGATTACGATGTGGTGGTCTCTTCATTAATTCGAAATGATTAAGAAAAGAAGTACCTATATTACACACTAGCTTCTGCCAGCGGCTTCGCCTGCGTAAAAGTCGATTTCTCCATACAAACTTCCAACCCCCGTTTTACCCCCTTAGGGGTGGAGTTTCGTAAAATCCGTTCTTGATGTCTACACCCTATAAGGAACCTACCAGCCAAATTTTAAGTTTGCAAGTGTTATTGTTTCTGAGATTTCGTGATTAATCAGTGAGTGGTATTTCGCTTTTATATAGGTATATAGATTTTTAATATATGGCGTTAAAATCATCAAATCATCGGATTTTTTACTGTGGATGAGATTTTAAAAAAAAATAACATGTGTAGTTATAATAATAAATATAAAAAAGGTTAACCTATTAAAAATTGTGATACCCACGTTAAAAAAAAATATGATTACAATAGTTCAAGTAACATCTCAGGAACTACAAGTTCGATTTGAAAAGTTATTTTTGTGGTAGATAGCCCATATATCAAGGAAGGCTATAAACTATATAACATCACGCTAAGAATAATAAGAGTAGAGAGGTTTACTACGTGAAACCGGGATTACAGTGAGTAATACATAATATGCTATCAAAATGTTTTTCGGTATCAAAATTAAGCAACATTTTTGGGTATTTGAACCATTTTTGTTGATCTTTTCTGACATAAAATGTCAGATGAAATGTGAATAGATTTTAAATATATTAATAAAAGAATCGCCAAACTAAAGTGGCAGTGGGCAGGGCGCATTGCTCGTAGAACGGATGGTCGATGGGGCCGAAAGGTTCTGGAGTGGCGACCGCGCACCGGAAAACGCAGCGTTGGAAGGCCTCCCACAAGGTGGACCGACGACCTGGTGAGAGTCGCGGGAGTGCGGTGGATGCGAGACGCACAGGATCGGTCGTTGTGGCGACGCTTGGGGGAGGTCTATGTCCAACAGTGGACGTCTTTCGGCTGAAATGATGATGGTGATGATGATTTTATTATAATTTTTATTTTTGTAATAGGTACTCCTTCCGATTTTAATAAACAGTATACAGCGAATTTTGACACTAACCTCCCAAACTACATAAAACTTTCAACGATAAGCATTTATTTTGCGAACGACCATATTCGATATTTGCTTAATGATGTGGATACAACTGCTAGCACCAAAATTGTATGCAGATACAAATTAGCATAATTATAACATAATATCAATCATAAATATAAAAAAAAACTAATCGTGATTCACAATCAGATCATCGCGGACTTTAATTTAGCAGAGGATTATCCTGATGATTTCTATAATACTTTATACATTAATATACTATAGGTCGTAGGTTCAAACCTAGCCAGGTAAATAATTTTGGGTAATTTATTCAGCACCACTGGTCTCAAAACGGTAGAGGAAAACATCGTGAGGAAACTTGCATGTCTTAGAACTAAAAAATCGAAGACATGTGAGATCCACCAATCCTGGTCACCAAACTGGTCCCGCGTGATGGATTACGGCCCATACCCTCTTCTAGAGAGGCGGTCTGAGTCCCAGCAGTGGGATTATAAGGCTGATTATGCTATTATTATTATGTTTATGCTGATCACCTCACAAAATAAGCCAATGAGCACAGGCGTAGGGTAGCCAGCCTTTCGGTGTTTTACAGGATGCATTTTGGAGAGTGTGCGCGGGCATTGCATGACTTGATTCCACCATCTCATTTCTACCATCGGACAACCCGACGAACGACAAGTATCCACCCTTACGTTGTTGAAACCTCTACGGTCCGGACCAAGCGTTTCGCCTCGTCGATTTATACCGCGCACATCGAGGGACTGGAACAATTTGCCTGCTGCGGTCTTCCCGTCCGATTATAATTTAGGTGTCTTCAAGGCTACAGTGAATAGACTCTTAATAAACTAGTGCGCTTCACCATCAACGATTGCATCACTTCTTACCATCAGGTGGGATCGCAGTCAAGCACTAGTGTATATCAATTTAAAAAAAAATACCCGCATATATTTTCTTTTTCGGTGTGAAAATCATACAATGCCATCCCCCGCTCTTGGGCGGAGCTAGAGATAATGTCTGACTTTTACTGACTTTTTTTTAAATTAATTGATAAAAACCCACTCTTGTTCCTTCGTTGCCTCATACCAGGGTCGAACCTGCTGGGCCCCTACGGTTTGCTGACATCTCCTTGAGGCGCGCGTGGAACATAACGCGCTGTCGACGATTTGTGCTCGATCCGGACGCTCATAGCCCGCAAGCCCATGCTTACGGTGGCCGGAAATCGGGATCGGGATCCCGGCGGCTGGGGCGTGAGGGCCGCGCCCTCGCGCGTGCTCGTGCGGCCTCCTCCTTTGCTAACATTACTGCTCGCAAACCTGCATAGATTTATTAGTATCTTAGTCATCAAAACTTTATTCCTGTCATTCCTGCGAGATTGTTCGAAAGAGTTACCGCCATGATCCTGGAATGCAAAAGCCTACTGGAGAACACGGGTGGACTTTAGTCAGTAGAAGTTTGACGTTCTCTATTGCTCTGCCCAGAGTGGAAGAAGGTATTTGATGTTTTCAACCGAAAAAAGTTAACTTAGAAAAAAAAAGACGAAGACAATGATGAAAGTCATTTTGGAAAAAATATATCGGTCAGAGAAATGAACTAATAGAATAATGATTGATTACGTTGAAAATATTGTTGTGATAATACTTTCTTTGAGTTTCAAATTACCTACTGAAATGCCACTGATCCAATACAAAGTGTACATTGGGAGATAGTTGGTCTTTTTCCTATCTGTGCTTTACTCAACATCAAAACGGCACACTATGATAGACGTGAGAGCGATCTGCGGCAGTGACCTCTCGCGCGAGGCCCTGGTACAGGCTATGGTCCGGAGCGAGGGGAATGGGCGGCGGACACAACCTGCGAAGAAGTAATAAATGTTAGCGAAGGTGTAGGCTGCACGTGTAAGGGAACAGATATCCTCATGCCCTAGCCGGTGGAACCCTGACCTTGACTTTCAGCCACCGTAAGTGTGGGCTTGCGGTCGACGATCAATGGGTAGTCCGCTATCCGGCGGTAACCGTTTCGACCGAACCCAAGTTGTCGATGGTGCGTAACAAAGAGATGTCAGCAAAACCGTAGGGGCCCAGTAAGGCCGAAACCTACTAAGACCATGGATTGATTTCTGAAAGGGGGACCTGTGGTCCTGGGAGGCAAAGGACAACTGAAGGAACATATGTGTGGTTTTAGTCAGTATAAGTATGAAACGCCCTCCCGCTAAAAAAACACTATGATAAAAAAGAACTTTGTAATGCAGTAATATGGCGGTGTCCAAATACCAAGTAAATAACGAACGTTTGCTAGCTTACCACAGATATCATGGATTACATTTATGACAGTAAAATCGTTTACATTCCTAAAGCCAGTCCGAAATTCGTTAACAAACAAAAGAATAATAATTACAGATAAGAAAAAAAACCGGGTAAGTGCGAGTCGGACTCGCGCACTGAGGGTTCCGTACAAATTTACCTATGAAAACAGTTCAATTCCGGAATTGAGTTACGAAGATTTTTGTGAATCGCAAAAAAAGTTTTTTTTTTCAAACTTTCAGTTTTCAGATTTTTTCCTATACTTGTGCTATGAGACCTTCCTTCACGCCAAATTTCAGGATTCTAGGTCAACGGGAAAAGTACCCTATGAATTTTGATTCCCTTAAGAGGGTCGAAATACACGTGTTTTGCGACATAAACGGCCGTATCTTTCTTTTTCGTTAACTCAGGAATTTGATTTTTTCACAGCTTCAAGGGACTGCAGACTTGAGTCTATGGTTTTAATTTCGACTGGATACCTCCACGCGTTCCCGAGATAAAGGGTCTTGACAGACAGACTCACCATCAACGATTGCATTACTACTTACCATCAGGTGGGATCGCAGTCAAGCACTGGTTTATATCAATTAAAAAAAAAAGACAGACGGACGGACAACAAAGTGATCCTATAAGGGTTCCGTTTGTTCCTTTTGAGGTGCGGAATCCTAACAAGGAAATGTATAAAGTTATTACTCTTTAGAGGTATGTGGAACAGAGTGTAAAGTCCCGTAAACCTCCGTTGAAATAAGGGAAGATACTGCGATCAGACAAGTGTTGTATCTTGTCTGGGCTGTCCGATAGTTGATTTCGGGCTGTTTTATATGTTCTAATTGCGCGGAGAACTCTAATACGGCGAGCAATGGGTAGCTCGCCGTCCGACCGTCCGGTAACCGCCGGGACCGAGCCCAAGTCGTCTACGGCGCGCCTCAAGGAGATGTCAGCAACTGTAGGGGCTCAGCAGGGCCGAAACCTACTGGGGCCAAGGATCTGATTCTGAAAGGAAGACTCGGCCCTGGTACGAAAGGCAACGAAGGAACAGGAGTGGGTTTTTAGTCAGTAAAAGTCTGACACTATCTCTCGCTCCGCCCAAGAGCGGGATTTGTCATTAGATGATTTTCCCACATAAAAAAAATACTACGATTCAGGATTTTGAATTTTTGTTCCTATGTGTTCTTAAGTGATTTGCTTTGATATTTGACAAGAAAAAGCTGTGGGCAAAGTATCCCAATGATATTGATTTTGGTCCTTGAACTTTCCCTATGACCTTATCACAGGCTGTTCTCTGCAATTTCAACAGCGTCTTCGGTAACTCCTGTGCTCCTATTGGTCCTAGCGTGATATTATTTAACCTATAGTCTTCCTCGGTAAATGGGCTATCTAACACTACGATATTTTTAAAATTCGAATCAGTAGAACCTGAGATTAGCGCGGTCAACCAAACAAACAAATGCTAAACCAAAACCAGCAAAACTTATTACAAAAAAATGCTTTAGTACTAAAGCATTATATGTTTTTTTTTAAGCTATTGCATAGCTTCTATCGAGGGCCTTGAGCGCGGAGACCGAATCCAGAAATTCCGTAACGAAAAAACCTCACGCTCCCCACTCCGACGGGCACGGAGGTGTGGCTTGAAGGTCGACAGAGACCGAACACCTATTTTAGAAAAGTCGTTAACGACCTGTGTGGCGCATTGGTACAGCGTTCTACCTATGTTATCATCGTGCCTCGAGTTCAAGCTTTTTTTTTAAGCTATTGCATAGCTTCTATCGAGGGCCTTGAGCGCGGGGACCGAATCCAGAAATTCCGTACATGCTATGCAATAGCTTTTTTTTTTAGTAAAGGGTCTCGGCTTGTTACAGTAAAGGCTCATTTAGACGGATTTTTAATTAATAATTTATTAATTACTCGTATTACTGTGACTGTTAAGTGTTGGTTTATTTATACATATAAGTCGTGTCTGTTGTGTTGTTGTGTACGTAATTGTGAGCAGTAAAAAGTGGAACAACAAATGAGAAATGTTATTGACTACGATAGTGATAGTAATGAAATTCCTTATTTCTTGATTGATTAAAAGTGCTTTGTAAAAAAAACACTGTTTTTCTTCAAAACGTTTCTTGAACCTATACTTATATGCAAAATCTTCGTTACTCAATTCAAACGAATTCCCATGATAACAATGTCTGTAAGATCACCGAAACGTTTCCAAAATATTCAAATCTTCCGGATCGATCAAGTCAATCATATTATTATACATTTTTAAAGATTTTTATATGAAATAACACACAATAATAATCAAAGCTAACCTTAAATATACATATTAGTATGGAAGTTGGTACCATAGTTAAACTAAAGGCTTCGGCGGTCTAACTTTACTACCATAGATAGTTCAGAAACTAGTGATAAACTTCATATTTTTTGGGGCGAAACCAATCTAGTAGAATTCAACGCCGCCAAAACACAAGCGTGTCTGTTCTCCGCCAAAAGGAGCCCGTTCACCTTGGCTCCTGCTTTTCGGAATGTATCCCTGGAGTGCACCGACCGCCTTCAGCTCTTGGGAGTTGAAATTTCCTCAGACCTCAATTTTGGGCGGTTCATTGAGTCCAAAGCCAAGGTAGCTGCTAGAAAACTAGGCGTTCTTGCAAAGGTCGGACGGTACTTCACACCGGGACAGCTTCTAATGTTATACAAAGCACAGGTCCGATCGTGTGTGGAGTACTGCAGTCACATATGGGCTGGTGCTGCAAAATGCCATCTAGCAGCTTTGGACTCAGTGGAAAGGCGTGCGAAGAGGCTAATTGGGGATCCAGATTTGGTTAAGTCCAATCTACAAAGCCTCGAGCACAGGCGCAGGGTAGCCAGCCTATCGGTATTTTACAGGTTGCATTTTGGAGAGTGTGCGCGGGAATTGCATGACTTGATTCCGCCATCTCCTTTCTACCATCGGACAACCCGACGTACGGCGACTATCCACCCTTACGTTGTTGAAACTTCAACGGTCCGGACTAAGCGTTTCGCTTCGTCGTTTATACCGCGTACATCGAAGGACTGGAACAATTTGCCTGCTGCGATCTTCCCGTCCAACTATAATTTAGGTGTCTTCAAGGCTAGAGTGAATAGGCTCTTGATAAACTAGTGCGCCTCACCATCAATGATTGCATCACTGCTTACCATCAGGTGGGATCGCAGTCAAGCGCTGGTTTAAATCAATTAAAAAAAAAAAAAATATTTTAATAACGTTTTATTTAGTCATGGTCTTAAACCTAGTAATAATCCTGGAACTACACTACATTTAGATCGCGTTTTGGAATAAGGCGGTTCAGCTTTATAATATTAATATACATAGTATAGATTATAAGCAATACGTTTTTTTCTTCCATTCTGTCCTGTTACTCGTCATGCTATCACTAACTTCCTTATCTTTCATATCACTCTTCACACAATCCATCGATCTTTTCTTTGGCCTCCCTCTCCCTCTCCATCCATCCACATGTATGCTCATAACTCTTTTAGTAACCTGCGTTTCATCCCTTCTCTTATTGACCATATTAAGACAAACGATTCCCCTTCAACTTTTCAGTCACTGGCGCCACTTTCAAACTTCCTCTAATATATACTCATTTCTCACTTTATCCATTCTCGTCACACCACACATCCATCTCAACATTCTCATCTCCGCTACATGCAATCTTTTTTCATTAGTCTTTTTCACAGCCATGTGTGACAGATCTTATCACGGATTTTTAGATTATAAGCCCCTACATAGATGTCGCTACAACTCGTTTGTATCACAAATTTCACTTACAGATTCTTGGAAACCCTGTTCCCATTTAGATTTAAGATTACTCACCTACATAATTATGTTTAGCTTTCATTCTAGACATTGCATGATCCTTAATAGTCTTGTACATCCAATCAATTTTTGAATAGAGCTAGTACGCAAAGCGGTGCATCGTAAATGCGTATTAGATTCTGGCATAATACTGTTGCATGTATGTCTCGTTACGTACCATTGAATAATATCACGTTTTTTGTTTTATGATAATTCTAATCGTATGACAATTATTAGGTAATCACTTCTAATTTATAACACCGGCTTTATCCGCTTTTATGACGGATTATATAAATCCACGACAGGTTTATCAGTCAAAATCGTTAAATTTACCAAAAAATAATTGAATAACCGTGTCCCTTTAGACAATGGCAACAACCTTACAGCCACTAGACGTCTAATAACAGGCGACACATGTCTGTCAACACATATGATTATAGATCTGATGTCTCGACCAATCAGAACGCAGTACTCCGCTGGCCCGCTCCCCCGTATCAATCAGAACGTAGTACCCCGCTCCCTGTACCTCAGCTAGTTGTCAGAATTGTTTTGGTGCGCTAGTTCAAGCATGAGGCGTCTAGCGGCTGTAAGGTCGTTGGACAATGGTTTTTTCTAACGCTTGGCCTTTACAAAAGATAAGTTTGTTTTCAACTTAATTGAAAGAAGATAAAAGTTTGCGTTTCTTTTACGTAACTTAAGCCCAAACCCTTATCTAATTAATTAAGAGTATTTGTTTGATATCTGTGTCTTCCCTTTCTAACTTCATTTCTTTGGATTCATTATTATCTTCCTGCCCTTGTCCTGTATTGTTCGTCCATTCTGTCACGTCACTCGTCACTCGTTTCACTAACTTTCTCACACAATCCATCTTTTCTGTGGCCTGCCTCTCCTTCTTTGCATTAATCGTCCCTTATTTGGTATTCCAACAAATCGTTGAAAATAACATAGTAACTTATTCTAACTTCAAATATAGGTACATTCAGTAGGTAAATTAAAGACATTTTAAAATTTAATCATTCATATCTATATCTTTAGCTTGTTGTCTATTAACATTAATGGAGGTTTATTATGTCTCAAACCGTACTTTAACGTCAAATTTTGACAGGTTTTCAGGCTAAAGTAGAGTTTGAGAAATACTCAACTTCAAATGCTTAATTCAGAAATCGGGGGTTAATTGTACAATAGTTACCCTACCAATCACCCTATTCAACGTAGGCGCGGGCTTGCGGACGGCGAGCAATGGGTAGCTTGCCGTCCGACCGTCCGGTAACCGTCCGGACCGTGCCCAAGTCGTCGACGGCGCGTACTGTTCCACGCGCGCCTCAAGGAGATGTCAGCAACTGTAGGGGCCTAGCAGGGTCGAAGCGTAGCCTGGGGCCAAGGGTCTGATTCTGAAAGCAAGACTCGGCCCTGGTACGAATGGCAACGAAGAACAGGAGTGGGTTTTTAGTCAGTAAAAGTCTTGACACTATCTCCCGCTCCACCCAAGAGCGAGGGATTCATAAGATGATTTTCCCACTGAATAAAAAAAAACAATTACCTATTAATTTTAAGCTTCTACTGTAATTTTATTTCTGGTTTACATTAAGAGTAAATCAATCAATAAATCTCCTATGATCTCTTTTTTTGAACTGTTCTCAAAATATTTAATTCAACCTGCACACAGAGAGATTGATTTGCTTTGATCTTCGACAAGGAAAAGTTGTGAGCAAAAGTGGTCTAATGATATTGATTTTGGTCCTTATTATGTTTGTAGCGACATCTATGGCGTCACATAAGAACTAATCCTGGATCGCGCAATTAAAGTTCATCGCGCGATTAGAACATATAGAACAGCCCGAAATCATCTATCTGGCAGTTGCCCACCAGACATAACACCCGTCTGGCCGGAGGATGAATGGATTTTCAACGGAGGTTTGCGTGACTTTATTCTCTGTTCCGCTTACTTCCAAATGTTCAATGACTGTCCCCTGCAGTTTCACCCGCGTTTTTGCTTACTGTTTCGCTCCTGTTTCTTATAGCGTGATGTTATATAAGCCTATAGTCTTCCTCGATAAATGGGTTATCTAACACTAACATTTCAATGCGAATCAGTAGTTAGCGTGAGATTAGCGCTGTCAACCACACAAACTCTTCAGGTTTATAATATTAGTGAACATTAAAAGCCCCTACAAGTAGATGTGGTGGGAGATTTGTCATTCTTGTATAGACTTTGTAAATATTACGTTAACGTACTTTGTAGTAGCAATTAGCATACTTTTTTTTTTCGAGACGTTTTGGGAACACGTTCATTGTGCATACAGCTAAGGAGTGGAATTCCTTGCCGGAATCTGTGTTTCCTGATGGCTACAACCCGGGAATCTTTGAGTCAAGAGTGAATAGGTTACTTCTAGGTAAGCGCGCTCCATCGTCGACCGCATCGTCGCTTTCCATCAGGAGAGATAGTGGTCAAGCGCGAACCTATCAAAAATAAAAAATAAATACATGATAGTTGTAAGACATTCAGTTTTCTTTTTTCTTATTTCGAATTGCCCAAACTGTGGTAAGGTTCAAAACTAGTTCGCCATCTTTTATAAATAGACTTACAGGGCCTTGAATTCAGACCAAGACGGAACAAGGCCTACAAAACCTTGTTTCCTAAGTAATTTAAATTAATACAAGCATAAATGTAATCTATCTAGAGTTCTTAAATGGTAACGGTTAAACATCTTGTAAAGATTTTCATTGCTTACAACCAACAATGAGTCACACAACTTAATTTTATGATAAGATACACACAGTTCTTCTCTCCCTATTATCATAAGAATAATAATATTCCACAACTTTCAAACAACGCCATCGAGTCCAAAACTAAGCAGGGCTTGTACTATGAGTACTAGACGACTGAGAAATATACTTATATATTTCTAAATACATACATATTATAGATAAATTTACACCCAGACACAGAACAAATGATCGTGCTCATCACACAAATTTTTGTTCCGAGTAGGAATTAAACCCACGAGCTCCGGTATGGCAGTCATGGCCACTGACCACCAGACCAACAGGCTCGTCAACCGCCTGTCTCTACCTTAATTTTTTGCCCAACTGCGCGACGCAAGGGAGAGTTATGTGTTTATCAGTCTATGTATGTATGTTTGTTCATTGTGACTCTATAATTAAACGCGTGGGCCGATTTTGTTGATTTTACGTCAATCGATTTGTCTTAGTCGCGCGAGTATCACTAAAGACATGACTGTAATCACGATTTAAAGTTACAATTGAAAAAAATAGTCGACTTTTTCATGTCACCCTATCGTTGAATATTTGAAAATCATTAGTAGTAGTAGTTTCTTTCACCATTTTTCGTTTGAAAATAACATTTAGGATAATTAAAAGTTGGTTAGCTACCATTCTCACTTTTTTTTGTGATATCATGTGAGATATTAAAATAAGGCTCCAGGCCGGAAGAGGTTAAAGATAATAAATAAAAAATTTAAAGTATTTAAAAAACTCGACTGCAAGAAAATTACTTCAAACAATTAGCACTGAATACGGCTCGCCCAGGTACAAACTTTTTGCTTTAGAAGCAGCTCACTAGTTCGCTTGAAACGGGACATATTCTCGAGGGTTGAATCCAGTACCCAAAGGACACACTGTTGGTCATGTATGGGCAATAAGCGACCAAAAGTGGAGCTCTGCAGTGAGAACTATGGCCTCATCGATATCCTTTATAGACTGGTACAGCAGGCCTTGGTTAAATAGCTCCATCACGACGTAGGAACTTTGTGTTGGCTAAACGACATGCCTCAACAACCACGCAATACAGGATGAGCGCATACCAACAAGATACTCGCTGCTTTCAACATTCTTAAGGCCTTAATAGGTATTCCAGACAAAATTAACCTTATTCGAAAATATGAAATATAAGGCGATAAGGGAACTTGAATTAAAATTATAGCTGGTGACTTTCAAAGTAATTTGCGCATCAAGTCAAGATATTAAACTTCCACAAAGTAAGATTATAAAAATTAAGAATCTCGCCCATCATTTCCATAGGACCATTTTCCCTGTGAATTAGCAATTTACCGCACGGTTTTGCGCGGTCAATTTACTTTCATTACCGTTTACTCATGAAAAATGATTTGGTTAAGTGAAACCTTAGAAGTGATGGCTGTATGTGGCAATCTATAATTTTTTTTTTTTTTTTAAATAAGTATATATTATAAGTATTTTCTTTTAAAATGTGGTCAGTTTTAACTGTCTTTTACCTATATCAAGGAACTAACTGCCCGCGTATTTCTCCATACAAACTTCCAACCCCCGTTTTACCCCCTTAGGGGTGGAGTTTCTTAAAATCCGTTCTTAGCGGATGTTTACACCTTATAAGGAACCTACCTGCTAAATTTTAAGTTTGTAGGTGTTATAGTTTCTGAGATTTCGTGATTAATCAGTGAGTGGTATTTCGCTTTTATATATAATGTTATTTTATGCTAGTACCTACTGTCTAGGTTGTTTCTTACTAGTTCCAGAACATCATCATGTTCCCGCTCTCGTCCCGTCTTATTTGGGGTCGGCGCAACACGTTTTTTGCTTCCATTCTTTCCTGTCACCTGTCACGCTATCACTAACTCCCTTTTCTTTCTTATTTTCATATTCACACGAGAGAATGCAAAAACTACACAGATATATACAGAGACAAATTGAGATTAGTACTATCATAATTATGTTTCCATCTAATTTACTTATAATGGAACCGCAAAGTGTAACACCTAACAGCAAAAAAATAGGTTTTAATCCAACCTGCCGAAGAATGCATATAAAAACTATATTTTATAGATTTTCCTCAATGAATTATGGATTGATGAATTTTATTATAGAGATGTAATTCATCTACAATAACATTATAAAGAGGTAAAGTTTTTTTTTCTTTTTTTTTTGTTACTAGGAGGTAATCTTTGGATGTACTGGTCCGATTGCTAAAATTTTTTCACCGATAGAAAGCTGCTTTATTCCTAAGTGATATAGGCTATATTTTATGTACGCGGACGAAACCACGGGCAAAAGCTAGTACGAAATAAATATACAATTAAAGTGAGATGAAATACGAAGATATTTACGAAGTCAATGCACTTGTTTCAAATAAACCAATAAGTCTCATAGTATTAAGTGTTAGTTACATGTAGACATTGTACTACCGTTTCTTACATTTAAACAATGACCATGGCCTTCATCATAATCTTTGTCTCAAATGTCTCGATGAAATTTTTTAAGTAACATGTTTTAAACAATGTTTTTTTTTCGCAATACATATTTTGCATATGCAAGTATTTACTATACAGCGACTTCCAAATCGTATTGTTAGTTTCACACGTGTAATCTTACAAAAAGTTAGTCATTCACACCTACTTAAATAAGATTTAAATATTTTGGTATGCCAGTATTGTCATCTTCCTACCTTTTTCCTGTGTCGCCAAGTCGTTTTTATCTTCCATTCTGTCATGTCTGCCGTCACGTATATATCACTGACTCCCTTTTCTTCCTTATCACGCCTCACACGTGACATGTCCAAGTTAGTCACCTACTCCTCACACAACCCTCTCTCTCTCACTCTCTCCCTATCCATCCACATATATACTCATATCTCTTTTAGTAGCATACGTTTTATCCCTCCTTTTCACATGATTGATCAAAACAAACGATTCCTTGTCAACTTTCCAGTCATCATTTTCATCTGTTATTTTGTTTGTCAATACCTAGCAACATATCTACTTGTACCAACCAGTCCTCATCTGCTGATCCTTTTCCTGACTACTTTGCCCAGTTTTAGTCGGCTTCTAGTCTATCCCAATGCAATTGAATACCGGTATTTTTTTAAATGAACCTCATGACCTCGACAACATTCATTACTGAGTACTGCTTGATAAGACTTGTTCTGGTGACAGATGGAAGGAGTGATGAAATAATTCCGTATTATTTATCAGATTATATCAATTGTAATTAATCTATGGTTTTCAGTTACATACTTATAAATATGGAATTTTTTGGCGCGATTTCTTCGAATGAAGTTCAGCGGCTGTTTATTCGTAAATTGATTTCTAGTGAATATTGTGATGTAAAATCGTTGTAGTTTTGTATCTCAAGTGTCTGCGCAACTGGAAAATTATGTGGAATCATTGAAACACACGCGATCTCGGTACAATGGAGAATAGAATAGAATAAACTTTATTTTACACCAAAAAAGTAACACAACTTATACATAAATTAAATCTATGGGTACAGTGGCGGTCTGAGAACTTTGTTGTAGTGTTGACTACCTCAGCGAAGTTTGCCGAGAAGGTTGACTGCCAAATACTACAAAAACATTAGAATGTGTAACATCCATATTCTAATGGTAAACAACCTAACCTTTCGACTGTCGATCGAAAAGACCTCTGCACTTAAATGAACTAAATGATTTATCGCTCACAATTTTAAGATTTTTTTTTTTGGAAATTGTGAAAGTAGTCGAGTGTTATTCACTATTAAAAAAAACCCAATCAAATCAAAAAATCAATCAATACGAAGACATGGCACGGACTTAGTATCCAAGCCAAAAACATTACAACAACAAAAAAATCTATTTTAATCGGAAATTCACATAATTATGGTAATGTGAATTTCCGATTATGAACGACGTTTCATGAATAGGTTTGGAAAATTTCAAATAGTACCTAAATAGAAATTGAAATTAATGAAAAGTAATTTATGTATTTGGATTAGTCTAAATTTGACGTGTTCATTTTATATATCGAAGCCTGAATCGTATAATTTGATTAAATCGCTTATCAACTGAAATAAAAAACGATGTAAAATTTTAAATTTATTTTTCCCAAAAAGTTTGTCCTGTTACTGGGGAATCTCTAGCCTTTGTTCATAACGCATCGTGCATGTATTCCCTTAATAGTTACCAGAGATGCATCTATACTTCTTTCCAATGACTTTTCTCGCTCTAGGACTGAGCAGGAGGGCGTGTCAGACTTTTACTGACTTTTTACCACACGCGGTCCAGGACCCCAGGTTTCGCTTTCGGAAGCCAACCTATGGTCCCAGTAGGCTTCGGTCCTGCTGGGCCCCTACGGTTTTGCTGACATCTCTTCGAGGCACGCGTGCTACACTACACGCCGTCGACGCCTCGAGCTCGGTCCGGACGGTTACCGGACGGCCGGACGGCTAGCTACCTGTGGCTCCTGTCGTCCGCAAGCCCACGCTTTCAGTGAAGATGCATACCAACACCTAAATTTTATCCGTTGTGTATAAGTCACTTCTAATCATCATCATTTCAGCCGAAAGACGTCCACTGTTGGACATAGGCCTCCCCCAAGTGTCGCCACAATGAACAGTCCTGTGCGTCTCGCATCCATTGGATTCCCGGAACCCTTACCAGGTCATTGGTCCACCTTTTAGAAGGCCTTCCAGAACCTTTCGGCCCCAACGGCCATCTGTTCTGCGAGCAATGTGCCCTGCCCATTGCCTCTTAAGTTTGGCGATTCTTCGTGCCATGTCAGCAACCTTGTTTCTCCTGCGGATATCTTAATTCCCTTCTAATAGAAGATGAGCCTTTTTTTGAGGTTGAAATTTACCAAATAACATTCCCCGGAGAGCGTTACATTCTTACGAACTAAAATCCACCTGTTGCCCTTTAGGGTCCTCGCCCACGGCGATTTTTTGTAGCGATGCTGTCGCGCGTCTCGTAACCGCGCGACAGCATCGCTACTTACGCGCGTTAGTCACATTTGCAAGCACTATAGAAAAGATGCCAACGCGCTACTAACGCGCTACAGCATCGCGACTGTATCGATGCGAACGCGCGACAGCATCGCTACAAAAAGTCGCCGTGGGCGAGGCCCTTACGTCCCAGGGCCGCGGTAACTATTTCGAATAATCCCGCAAATAGGGGTGCCATCGTTAATGTAATATTTCTCAATTCAAACTTTCCATTCTATTTATTTTTACCTCTAAGAATTAAGTATTAATCGGACAGTTTATTACAGAGTGCACTAAGATCATTAAAACAATACGATGTCGTTTTGATATAATTAATTTATTATGCTTTCAATAACATCATTATTGTTATGATAATTAACGTCTTGTTTACCGTTAACAGCTGATAATAATTCTGTTATTTTCAATAATTGCATTTAAACTTGGCCTTGACTGTATGATAATGTATTTTGACTAATTTATCAGATAGCCTACTGAGATGCTTATCTATAGATAATTATCGCTTTTACCGTTTATAGATGAAATGATTTCGTTAGAAGGCAGTGCATTACTTTTCCACATTTATTTTGTTATCAGTTCTAGTATTTACGAAATCTACTCCGTGCCTTTTATTCTTAGAAAGTTACCACAAGGTTAGTTTATACATATTAGTAAACAAAGTCCCCACCACGTCCGCCTGTCTGTCTGCGACAAACTCAAAAACTACTGAACGGATTTTCATATTGTTTTTACCAATAGTCAGAGTCTATCTACACTTTGGAGGACCTTAAAAACGCTACTGTCGCCGCTTTAAGCGTAGCCACTAGCATAACATAAGCATAATCAGCCTTTTAATGTCTCAGGCCTCCTCTCTAGGACAAGGAATGGGCCGTAATGCATCACGCGGGCCCAGTGCAGGTTGGTGAATGTCACATGTCTTCAAATTTTTGGTTCTAGGACATGCCGGTTTCCTCACGATGTTTTCCTTCACCGTTTTGAGAGCAGTGGTGATGAAATAAATTACACAAAGTAATGCGCCTGGCTAGGTTTGGACCCGCGACCTACAACTCGTAAGTCGGGGCCGTCACCACTCGGCCACCACTGCTCTCAAGCTGCTGGCTAGGCCCAAAAACTTTGAGGGAAAAGAAAAACATCCATTCAAGAAGAAGAAGAATAATATGTTACAAAGTAATTCATGGGGAAGGTTAGCATAATACAGTAAAAAAAACAATAATGTAAAATATTTGTGTTATCCTTACAAAGCTGGGGTAGGTTGCTGGTTTCGAATAAAACATCAATTAAGACATTATTTTTGACATTATAGGAAAAAATGTGAAACTGTTGACTTGTTTCTTTTCTCATAAGATTTAACTAATTAGCCAAACCGTTAGGAAGTAGGCATGTAGCTTTTCCAAACCCTTTAACCTCTTGCGTATGATTGGTCCGACTAGTGTTTTCGTGTCCTATTCGCCAGGGTCGTGTTTGCGACTGGGTACTCCATCTCGTTTAGCTCTTCAATCTCCATAGGTGACAGAAGAGCTGACGAGATGTAGTATTTGGTCGTGGATGTGCGACTCTGGCCGAATAAAGCGAAAGTGTTTGTCGAATTTATCCAAAGTAGGCTGTTAAAAGAGTACCAAATGTTAGCACGATAAGAAGTCGTCGTCATTAACATAGTTTTAGCTAATTGATATCAAAGTCTCTTCAGCGCCGACTTCCTTATTCTCCACAAATGACGGTCCAGCTTCATAATTTGCATAGTAAATTACACAGCTTAATTTTTCTTTCTTTGTTTTCGTTGAGTTTAATCTTCTTTGTTTTAAGTCGCGTTTAATCTGTCGCTTACCTTTACCTTGGATGGTTCTGTATGGTTCTTTCTTCAAAAGACCATCTCAGACAAATCTGCATGGTTCTCATGTAATTTGACCATTACATATGTATGGACTTTAAAAGAGACTTTGACCCCAGTTTATTTCGGTGTTTCTTCTAAGGGTAGTCAGCTAGGAAACACCGGCCTCATCTAGTTTAAAATGATGAAAAAAAATTGACGTTTAAAAGTGTTTTTTAAACCTATTTGCAGAATAAATATCATTTATCATTTACCTCTAAATTTTATTCGTGAGTAATCTCCTATTGTAAAAAGAACATCCAGCAATCATATCTTGTTGACCAAATTCATGTCAGCCGAAAGTCTTCCACTGTTAGAAATAAACCTTCCAAAGCTTAAATAAACTTGATAATCAAAATTTTTGTCACATTCCTATCTAACCTTTCAACCAAATTCAAAAATAGGCGATGGTTTCATTTCGATTGTATTTTTTCTTGAATGTCTTTACTACAGATCTCCGTCAGTAAACAGTCGATTTGGAAAATTATCTTTTATTTCAATTCATCTATTCACATTTAAATCGAGTAATTACAATTTAATCTATGGTTTCTCGTCTTTATGTTTCTAAAATTCGACGTGCCTAATGTCAATTATATTGTAACTGGTTAAATACACTCCAGTATCAATAAAACTCAAATGTTTTTACCCGACTGCAAGAAGGGTTATGTCTTTTTATCATTAAAGTTCGATTCATAGGTCTTCTTTTTCCAGAATGGAAAAAGTATAAAAAGAAGGAGAATCGTAGGTGTTCCCGTTTGCATGTCCTTGAATACGCACCTGTCACGGAAATGCGTAGTAAGATTTACATGCGTGAACACCTTTGTGCGTTGCTTGTTGGAGACACATTCTGTAGATGCGTAGCTAAGTGTGAATCCGTGGAAAGGACGCGAGATCGAATCAAAGACACTTATCGACGTAAGAATTAATTCAAGATGAGAGAGAACAAGATAGCAGAATAAGTTTTGAAACGTTCTTACTACACCAAATCTGTGAGATGGACTGGGTGACGGGGATATAAGAAATACACTATGCGAGCCTAATATGGGTTATAAAAGGAAAAAAGCTGGTCAAGTGCGAGTTGGACTCGCGCACCGAGGGTTCAGTATAAACTTACCTGCGTAAATACATAGTTCGATTCTCAAATGGAATGTCGAATCGCAAAAAGTAGTTATTTTGTGACGTAACTTCAAAACTTTTTCCTTTACTTGTGCTATGAGACCTTCCTTCTTGCCAAATTTCAGGATTTCAAGTCAACGGGAAGTATCATAAAGGTATTAATTTCCTGGCGAGCGTCAAAATAATTATGTGCATACCTAAACGAAACAGACGGCCCGCCCTATCTTTAGATTGCGGTGACTTAGAGATTTTTTCATAGCTCCAACCAAAGAGTAGCAGACTTGAGCATTTGATATTTATTTCAGCTTCATACCTCCATCCGGTTCTGAGAAAAAAGGCCTTGACAGACGGACGGACAACAAAGTGATCCTATAAGGACTCCGTTTACACGTACGTTTACCGACTGAGGTAAGGAACACTAAATAAAGAAAAGAAAATAAAGAAATAAGTTCAGGAAATCAGAATCAAGATAAATTTTAGATTTTTCTGACAAAGGTGCAAGAGTGGATGTGGTTTCTGACAAGGGGCGTTCAGCTGTTTGAGTGTGAATGAGTAGCAAACACACACAAATATATATTAAATTTTCGCCTTTATAATACGAGTGTGATTCTCATATCCTTTTCGGAAATTATATAACTTACATTACATAATATTTCACAAAGAGCGCAGAGATATATTAACTTACTGTTTCCATTAAGTTTTGTAGCGGATTTATAGCTTTTAAACAACAATCAACAAACTATAAGCGACATTAGTGTTAAGTGTGTTTGTTATATATGTTACTTACTAGGCAATCAGAGGCGTAGCGTGGAATGTTTTAGACGTAGGCGAAGGCGGATTAACGAGGCCTTTTTCTTTTATAAATTTGAAAACGAGACAGCGACTGTCGCAACCCAGTGTTCGACCATATCGTCACTTACCATCAGGTGAAATAGTGATCAAACGCGAGCCTATCAATTATAAAAAAAAACTCCCGGTTGTGCATGGCCCCTTTGGATGCGAGACCGTGGGGCGAGGGGCCACTTCGCCCACGCCTACGCTACTCTAGGCAATATACTAGATAGAGGATGTGTCCGTGAAATGTTTTAGCAACATCTTGCGAAATTGCTCGTGCGTAGAGTCAAGTTGTTGTGAGCTTGGAATTTTGGAAATTATTTGTTTTGTTTGTAAATTACTAACACCGCTTACAGATAGTATGTACATGTATGGAAGAACTATTAGTGCAGATAAATGGAATGGTCTTTGTTTAGATTCTACTTCGATTCTAAATTCGGATCTAGTAGGTATAAGCATAGCTTAATCAGCCTTATAATGTTCCCACTGCTGGGATTTAGGACTACTATTTGGGAGAGGGAATGGACCGTAATCCACCACACGGGGTCAGTGCGGATTGGTGGAAAGAAAGAATAGAAGAAAGAAATCTTTTCTATATCCTAAAAAAGCTATGGATTGGTAACAAGTTTTTTGTGCGTTTGGTTACAGCATGTGCGGAGTGTGGCAACTTTTTTTTCGGTATTTCTTATCAGGGTAGTCAGCTAGAAGATATCGATCTCATCCAATTTAAATTGACGAAAAAATCGACATTTAATAGTGTTATTTATAACCAACTAGCTTTTGCCCGCGGCTTCGCCAGCGTACATAAAATATAGCCTATGTCACTCAGGAATAAAACAGCTTTCTATCGGTGAAAAAATTTTTGCAATCGGAAAAGTACTTTCAGACATTACCACCTACAAACAAAAAAACAAACTTTACCTCTTTATAATATTAGTTTCAAAGTGTAGATTTGCAAAACAAATATTATTTATCATTTGAAAGCACAGTAACAGTTATTGCTAAATACCAAAATCATCTAATGAAGTGGTCCTTTCGCCATAAAACCACAGATCACCGGATTGCCGCCATAAAATTGTCCAAATCTCAGCATCCTTAGACCCGAGGCTCACCTACAAACAAAAAAACAAACTTTACCTCTTTATAATATTAGTTTCAAAGTGTAGATTTGCAAAACAAATATTATTTATCATTTGAAAGCACAGTAACAGTTATTGCTAAATACCAAAATCATCTAATGAAGTGGTCCTTTCGCCATAAAACCACAGATCACCGGATTGCCGCCATAAAATTGTCCAAATCTCAGCATCCTTAGACCCGAGGCTCCTAAACTCGTATCGTAACTTTCTCTCAGCATGTAGACCATAAACTTACACATATTATACGTGATATTGCGGCTCAGAGGAACAAAAAGTAATAAACGCTTCCTTCTCTGTGAACACGCCAAAGTCTACCGATTTTTCTCCATTTTCCTGGAAAAAATATTCCCGAGATTGCTGCCTTGTATCGTTTCTATAAATATTGATGTACGGAAGACGCCGATATTGAGACGCACTAAACAGTTCACTTGATGTACTGGGGTTACTGAAACAGGACTGAGGAGAATTGAATGGGGCAGATTGCATACGGTTCCATAAACTTTGAGGAGAAAGACAAACTGTACCTTGTAATAATTTTTCGTTCGGTCTTAATCTCATAAATCTGTAACCTCACGGTTTCACCCGCTTTTTTATTTCCTGCTCCACTTGTATAGGTTGTGGCGTGATATTATATAGCTTATAGCCTTCCTCCATCAATGGGCTATACAATACCAAAATAATGTTTCAATTCGAATTATTAGTTCCTGAGATTAACGCGTTCAAACAAACACTTCAACTTTATAATATTAGAAGATATATAGGTATACATGAAAATGTTTATGGTATAGATTAGTTGTAATCGTCTATTTAATTGCCCCAATTACTGGAAACAGTTAAGTAGGTAATTATGATTTTCCTTCAACTGACATAGTCTTATCGGTCGAAAATAATTAAAAATTTTCCTCAAAGAAATTCCTAATATTGATATAATAATTTAAAGACTTTTAGTTATTCAGTGTTTAACAATACAAATAGTTTACTTTTCATTGAAACACACAACAAGCGTAGTTTGCATCCCATGGTTTATGTGTAACAAGTATTTATGAACGCAAATTGAAAATCCAATTTATTGTAGCATGTCTGGAATGCACTTAATGACGGAAACAACCCAAATATGCGTTCAGAAATTCCGTACCAAAGGTATATTGGTATCGGTATTTCACTTACTTCGTAAAGCTGTGGTCTCCTGAAATACTGAAAATGGGCTCATTTTTTTTTATCCTGTCCGTTCTTTTTTATAATTTGTTTCTTTCGTACAGCCTAAGATAGTTAACTGAGACAGATATGCGGTAGTCGGAAATTGACTGGGGATAAAAAAATAACCGGAGAAAAATGGGTAAGCCCAAATATAATCCCGTGTCGTCCAAGTTGGTTTCTCTTGCAAGAAATAATATATTTTACTCACACAAACATTATACGTTTGTGTATCATATTTCAGCATTCTTCCGGGTCTCTGGACGAAATTTCTTCAAGGTCGAATTTGGTTTCCTCAACCGCTTTCTGTCATCTTATTCGTGACAGCTTGTGACATTTGGCCATCTGCGTCTACCCTTCCGTGAAAATGATAATGAAAAGGGACTGTTTCAAGGACACGCCTTATCGTCATCCTGTTTCTCACAAATTCGAAATAATTGCTCAAGACAATTTTGGTCAAATATTTTCAAACATTTTATAATGTCGACACAGGGTGAGTTTATTCTTTGACAATCTTTCAGGGGTGAATGAATTTTATGAATCCGAAAAAGTTTTTAACAATATAGTATCTACCCAAGTATGACATCGCAAGAAAAAATTCTGCTCGCATCTATGTTCGAAAAAACCGAACACAATGCAGCAACTGTAGGTTATTTTACAATTTTAGAGTTAGGAGCCAACCAATACATTAGCATATAAGCATAGCATAACCAGCCTTTTAATGTTCCCACTGCTGGGACTCAGGCCTCCTGTCTAGGAGAGGGAATGGGACGTAATCCACCATGCGGGCCCAGTGCGGGTTGGTGAATGTCACATATATCTTCGAGTTTTTGGTTCTAGGACATGCCGGTTTCCTTACGATGATGTTTTCCGTCACCGTTTTGAGAGCGGTGGTGATGAAATAAATTACACAAAGTAATGCGCCTGGCTACACCTACAAGTCATAAGTCGGGGCCGTTACAACTCGGCCACCACTGGCTCTTACTTCCAATACATTATTTATTATGAATATTTTTTCACTCTTTGAAAAACACCTAGGTGGTTTATACATTTTCAGGCAACTGCTACGTAGTTGTCTGGCATTATGCTGAACTGGGGTCTTATCATGAGAAAAAGACATGGATCTATACGGCCTATATAGCTCCATCCCTTTAACAGTTCAGTTTTGGTCGTAAAATGGATCGCGTTAAGAGCTCGTGGCCTATTCGGTCGTGTCAGGACATATTTGGAATGCCGTGGGACATATTGTTATTGTTGTTTTTATAAGTTTTCAATACTTCTATGTTCATTGTGTGCCAAATAAACATGTTTTCTTTCTTTCTTTATTTCGTATTTACGTTCTGCATCTGAATAATCCGGGATTAAAACAACGCTTGTCACAACAGAGGAATTGAATTCATACATCCGTCTATCTCTCGTTCACATGCAGTGTTAGAACCTAAACCGGGCTGAATGGCGATGGAGAAAGCCTCACTCGCGTCGAATGCTTCGGCGGATATCCTGCGACGCTTTGTGCATGCGAGGAAATGCATCTCATGTGTAGCTTACAGCTGACAGCGTTCTTTTTCTTTCAAAGTGTTTCTGTGGACCGATCATGTACCTGAGAGTGTTTTTTTTTAAGTTTTATTTAAATATCAAAGAATACTCTTTTGAATTTGTTATTATATATTGTGAACTGTGGTGGCCAATTGTTAACGACCCCGACTTAAGAATTGTAGGTTTCAAACCTAGCCAGGCGCATTTTGTGTCAGGGTTGGGCACTATTTGAATTACTTGTAATTAAAATAAGTAATTGAAATACAAATACGTATTTGTTATTTGTATTTCAATTACTTTCTTAAAATGTAATTTGTAATTCGTATTTCAAATACGTGACGGCGAAGTATTTTGTAATTAGTATTTCAAATACTTGAGGCTTCAAAATACATTTTAACATTAAAATACATTTAACCTTCAAGAAAGATTGTTTTCTTTAGCAGGTTTTATTCACTCTCCAACAAGAGGCTGTTTGTCTGACAGTACCTACATTCAAAAATCTAGTGTTCATGAAAGGAAACTGGTTTTACTGATTAATTAATCTTGTTTTCCTGTACTTTTCAGCCCATAATGGTCTAGATTACTTATTTTGTAATATGTAATTTGTATTTTGTATTTCAATTAAGAATAGCTAAAATACTGTATTTTGTATTTTATATTTAAAATACCTTACTTAAAGATATTTTGTATTTTAATTACTTACTTGCGATACTGTATTTTGTAATTTGTATTTCAATTAAAGCAAAGCATGTATTTTGCCCAGCCCTGCTTTGTGTAATTTATTTCATCACCACTACTCTCAAAACGGTGAAGGAAAACATCGTGAGGCACGTTCTGGAACCAAAATTCGAAAATATGTGTTATCCACCAAAACGCACTGGGCCCGCGTGATTGTGGCCCATTCCCTCCTAGAGACGAGGCCTGAGTCACACCACTTGATGATCCCACTAGAAGGCTGATTATGTTTTTATTATATTGTGAACAAATAGAATACTATGAGTAAAATTATTGTAAAAACTAGTTGCTGCCAGCGGCTGCGCCCGCGCCCGTGTCATAGTAGAAAATTATCCCAAGAGGATATTATATAGAGTATCCTATGTGCTATTCCAGAACGTGTTCTATCTATGTACTAAGTTTCATTGAAATCCGTTCAAATGTTCGAGCGTGAAGAAATAACAAACAAACACGCACCAACAAACTTTTGCCTTTATAATAAAAAAGATACAACAATGAGTCAATGAACGATCCCAAGAAATATTGCTCTAATAGCTATACCACATACCAACAACACACCAATATCGACATACCTACACCAATGCTTACCAACTTCGTCTAAAAAAAAACTGACGATTCGAACACAATATATTCGGACAGTGTCCGAATCGACACATTTTATTTTTAATACTTTTTCACTGACGATTTGGACACCACCAAATTTATTGAAGCTATGATTTAGTACAGTCAGACAAAAAAGTCTTAAAATATAAAGAAATTTATTACCCAAAGTTACCGCCTTAAATCCAGCCTAAAATGGTAACGCTTTTTTCCCCATAAATTATATTTTAAACTTTTTATCTGACTACTAAACAGTGTGTGTCCGAATCGTCAGTGAAAAAAATATTGAAATAAAAATGTGTCAATTCGGACACTGTGTCCGGATCGTCAGTAAGTCAAAAAAAGATCACGAGACTAGTGATCATTATCCCGTAAAATCTCATTTGTCAGACCACAGATCATGGCTAAATTATTTTCCAAACTTCCAAAATGCAAAAGCGATCCCGAACAAAAGTCGTTCCAAACATAATATGGATTATAAAGTTGATGAGGTCGTGTCAGAGCCTTTCATACTAAGTTTCTGTGAACATATAGATTGTATGAGTTTGAATAGGACAAATATGAATGCAAATGCTTTGAACGCTGCTTTCCTGTCGAATGGATGTTGGCTGGCTGATTGTATGGAATTACTGCAAATTTGAATATTTGAACTGTCGGATCATTTCAAATATGACGCCGTTTGTTAATCAGTTGCTAGTATGAATATTTGAATTATTTTATGTTGTTCCATTTGCATTACTGTTTGCCTTTTGACTATGCTAACCTTAGCATGGTGCCTAGCATACAACAATTAAATATATGTAGAAGCAGTAAGCACATTTTTTTAGAAATGTCACTGTCTAGTGAAAACAGTCGCCATAAATTTTGGATTCTGTGATTATAACTACAAAATTATATTTTAATTAAATACTAAACAGCAATCTAATCATATAAAAAATAAAAATCTAAGACTTAATGTCATTTACGCTTCTTCCTTATTAATTCGTCTATCTTCTACAAAGGTCGGCATCAAAATAAGAGCAAAAGAATTTTAATGTTAACCTTATATATTTGAATACAGTGAATCGAATATGTAGTCGTTTTTCTGGCATTTAAAACTTTAATGTAATTCCTACGTATTGAGTAAATGTAAGAAGTAAACGTAAATGAAGAAGAGAAAGTAAAAGATACAGATTCGTATTATAAATTAAAATATACGTTTTGATATTACGATATCATGGCAGACCCAGGCAAAAATAACGGGAATAAATTCTAAAAACAGCACTGATCTACACTGATGCAAAATTTAGCGAATCAAAACACAACACAAGATTCCCATGGCAGCCTCCTTGCTCCCAATTTAAAAGAAAATGTCAGTCAGTGTTATTATATACTTCTTCCATATTAATTCATCTGTCTCCTACAGAGGTCATATTATTATGTTTCTTCCGTATTAATTCATCTGTCTTCTACAAATATCATATTATTATATATACTTCTTCCATATTATTTCATCTATCTCTTATGAAGGTCATATTATTAAATGCTTTCTCCACAAGCAAAATATAAATATTCTATTCTATTCTATCTCCTAAATAGGTTACATTATTATGCTTCTTCCATATTATTATCTTCCAAAGGCAAACGAGGTATATAAGCTACTTTTCTATTTATATTATTATTGAAACAGGTGACGTTTGCTCATTGATATACAAAAATAACACATCAATGTGTTTGCTTGATGTTTAAGTTTCAGCACATACAAAACTTGGAGATTTTGATGATTGGTTGTTTGTCGTCCTCTACTCTATCTGAAAAATTCTTATTAATTTCGACAATAGTCGGAATCGCCTTGTTAAAGTATATTGAATTAGGTATTCATACCATCTGAAATTTGTCAGAAGCAGCCCGGGCTGCTAAAAACAACTCCACACTACAAACAAACAAACTACAAATCTAAGATCCGGATCCTAGATTTGTTCTCATCTCATGGCAATAGGCTCATCCTTTATTATTTGAAATTATACCAGTCGAAATATAGGTGAGACTTGCATGTAGTAACATATTTGCAAACATTACTTCCATATCAACTTATGCTGTTTTTACAACCAGTTACTTTGTTCGCTGCCGAGGAACGTGATGTGTTGTTTCTTGCTTTTTTTTTTGTTTCGTTAAGATGACACGTTTTTGTGTTGAAGCTTGTAGTTATTTTTTGCTCATTTTCCTTGACGGTAGTTTTGTGTACCGGTCACAAAATTGTAACTATATCTTGTATAAAATCTGTTGCTTGATTTTTAAAAACGTCTATGCAATTTGACATTATATTTATGCCATTATTCCATGATTTGCTTAAGACCAACTCATAAAAGTCGTATTACAAAAAAATTATCACAAAATTGTTTTTTTTTTAATCAGGTAGTAGGTACTTACCTAATAGGCAAAAACTTTTAATGTTGTTAATATTCCTTACATTGCAATCTTAACCAACAGTTTAAAGTAATAAGGATCGTGAGAAGATAATCATCTCAAAATAACTTAGGTATGAACAAAAACTCGAGAACAATAGTATCGGCCTTGTATAGTAAATATTTTGACTTCCCCATTACTAGCTATTACCGTCGCATGAAGGCATAGCGACTAACCCACACATACACACTAATACGACCAATAATCACGATATATTTGCAAAGAAATCTGTACAAAAACAACCGTGGGTAAGAAGATCATTTGCATAAACAATACACTGTCAAAACAATTGCAACTGATTGACCGACATATCAACGCACAGCCGAAACTACTGGGAATAGAAACGTAGAACATTGCTCAAGGCTTCTTTTTATGACGTACGGAAGCACTAGGACTTTCCAAAATTCACCCCCAAAGGGGTTGAAACGGAGATGCAAAATTTGTATGTAGAAATCTACTACCACGTGAGTGAAACCGCCTGTAGAAGCTAATTATACATATACACATATAGAACTTAAGAAAGAAACTGCCCTATTGAAAACATATAACTTTCAAAACCTCAATGTCGGGCGGACCGGTTTTTTTAGAATACTTTTTGGTGACTGTTTGTCCTGCTCTGTTGTGCGATTATGTAATCTAACCGTGCTTCGTTTGGCAAAGTGAGATGTCATTCAATTTATGGATGATATAATTGATATGGATATGGATTGACAGCTCACTTGAAGCTCACTTCGCCGTTTCCACGGTACAATTTAACAGAATTGATTGGCTAAAGCACTTGTCCATCAAAATGGTCTCCAATACAATGAATATGTCGCCGGAAAATTGCAGATACCGTTTGATTGTAATAAATCTTCATTAAATTATAATTTCTCGATATTTTATGAAAAAATCCTTTTGTATACTTACGATAAATCACTTCCAAATTCATTAGTTTCCAACATAGTCGAGTCTTATTTAGAAAAAAATAGTTTACAATTTCTCGCGATATTTTACAATCTTTCAGCATTTGCAATTTTCCGGTGACATATATACCATAATGCATCTATAGATTGTTTTAATGATACATATAAACTAATGCTTAACAGCGATCCCACCTGATGGTAAGCAGTGATGCAATCGTTGATGGTAAAGTGCACTAGTCTATTAAGTGCCTATTCACTCTAGCATTGAAGACACTTAAATAATAATCGGACGGGAAGATGGCAGCTAGCAAATTGTTCCAAATTCGACCAATACAATAAAAATCCGGCTCGGAGCTGATCTCAGTAGGATCTCGTATTAGTACCAGACTATTAACTCCGAAACGCCGAGATTCCTGAGCTCCGTGACCTGGAACAACTTTAATCTATTAACAACTGTAGTTGCTATCTGAAACTGCAATCGCCGTTGTCGGTGTTAAGAAAAATGGTGTCTATTTTTTATGCTGCTCCGCTGATTGCTTTTGGTTCTTGCAGAAGTTATAAATTTAAAAATTAAAGGTTTTCTCTAGATAATAGAACTAACACAAACGAAAAAAACAAATAGCACAAAACTGGTGCTTAAAATCCACGGAAATTTCTTCCAGCAAACCTGTGATAGGAGAGTTGGGTAGGAGATGTCTTAGGTTTTACATTTAAGGACTCGTCAGTCTTTATTATTAAATAAATACATGTTACCATTGTTCTTATGGCCACATGTATCATCCAAGCTGCTGCTTTGACCCTTATAAAAGTGTTAATGAAATCCAAAACATAAATTACCTGTTCAAGATGGTTCTGCATTATATTGTTCTGTTGTTTTTAACGTGGTTAATAGGGCTTCAACAGAAATGGACTTCTCTATTGATCATCAAAAGTGCTGGCTGGTCTGTGATTAATAATAATAATAAGTTAAGCCTCCCAAAATAATGGCCCTATATTTTATTTTCAATATGTCGCAGTAGTTATCTACTAACCGAGGGTTGTTCTTGGGTCCACTAGCATAGCACGTACAGGGATAATCGTTGGTTAGTACCACATTCTATGAATATGTCTAACGGCTCTGCGAGTTGGCTTCAGTCCCTCGTACGCCTTCCAAAGGTCCAGGACATCAGAGTCTTCAAATAAATAAATACATAATAAATTATTTATTTATTTAACAAGACTACAGAGGTCTACTGTGTTAGTACAGAGGTCCATTAATGCCACGGGCAAGTAAATAACTTTTTTTTACCTGACAAATCCCTGACAAATATCGTTAAAACCTTTCTTCTTAATTAAGGTCATAAATCCCTAATCACTTTTCCAACTATTCCTACCCTAACTTCAGGAGTGTCGCTTCGATTTCTCGGAAGCGTCAACAAAATAGTTAATCCTTGCTATATGAGTTTCCGATACACTCCAGAGCGTGGTATGAACTATGCCAGGTCAGGTGGGTGCTAAAATTCACTCTTGTGGTTTGTGCTTGCTCTACGGAGTTTCGTGCTCAATTTGACTTTCGATATAAGCTCTGTTAGTGGCGTTGACTTGTTTGGTAATAAGTGTCCATGTTTTATAAATTTAATACATTCTATATAATGTATAATGTGTAATGTAAAAGTTCGAAAGATAGTGGTTTTCTATAGTTATTTATTATTTTATTTAAAAAAATTGACTCCGTTTCGTATTGCATTTCGATGTTATATCTAAGACATAGGTGCAGAAAACCTCAAACGGCGTAAATATAATAACCTCATCGGAGGTTATATATTTGAGCCGTTTGGGGCTGAAACACTAGGGCCATGTGGTCCGAGCGCTCATCGAGTTGTTCGGGATATCAGCAAACAGCTGGTCGACTCTTCGCGTGACCAGAGGGCTGGGCTTTTCTTCGGTCAACGAATCAGCATTGCCATCCAGCGTGGCAATGCTGCCAGCGTTCTGGGCACTTTTCCCATTGACATCGATGTGGACGAATTTTTCGATGCCCTATGAGTTTTATTTCTACCCGTTTGTACATATATTATTTTCAGTTTGTTTATATATTTATTAAGTTATAATTTTTAATAGTTAAGATGTATATATAAATTACTTATAATTGTAAATATTATATTCATTACAATAGACATAGGACCGTTCATTGTGGCGACACTTGGGGGAAGCATATGTCCAACAGTGGACGTCTTTCAGCTGAAATGATGATGAATTATATTATAAAAATTTAAAATCATATAAAATAATATTCGTAAGTGAATTCTCGGGGACTATTAGCGTCCTACGACGCTGCTCGGAAAATACGAGGATTCTTCATCCCGTGAGATGCGCTGTTATTAATTTCTTGAAAAATGCTTTCAGCGTTCTTTGCAGTGATTCTAAAGTTGGAAAATATTAAAATAAATTTGTCCCGTTTGAAGCAGAGCTTTTGAAGTAGTAATATGAAAATTTTAAGACCTTAAATTCATAAGTATGTAATCCTATGTTTTCAATTTAGCAAGTTAACTATGCATTTTCCGAAGTTCTAATCCCAAATTGAGAAATTGTGTAAGCTCAAGTTTTAATCTAACCTAGAGTTGTTTCTTTGTTTATTCAAGTAAATCTCTGGAAGAATTGAATTGATTTTGAACATTCGTTTAGCGAATAATTATCGCTGTCGATGAGTGGGTTGAGTTATCACAGAAAAAAAAAACTGTTTCAATAAAATAGACCATGAGAGCGAAGTAAAAGCTTGCGAGATAGAAATTTAATTAGATTATACGAGTATTATCATCATGATACTTTGACCAACGCATTCAATTTATATATTAGCCACTGAACCCTAACGTTGTTGAAATCTCTACTGTCAGGACCAAGCGTTTCGCCTCGTCCTTTGGAACTGGAACAACTTGCCTGCTGCGGCCTTCCCGTCCGATTATAATTTTGGCGTCTTCAAGGCTAGAGTGAATAGGTTCTTAATAAACTAGTGCGCCTCACCATAAAGGATTGCATCACTACTTACCATCAGGTGGGATCGCAGTCAGGCACTAATTTATAAAAAAAAAAATGGTCTAGTAACATTAAATTTTCTATAAATCCTACAGTATAGTGTGACATATGACTGGACACATCCTGTCCGCAATGTGTCTCTGGGCTATAAATCTACATGTGCCACCAGTCTGCGGAAACCAGTGGACTGGATATGCATCTATTTTGTTTTCTATTCATAGAGGGTGTAAAGGAAATCGGTGGTCATAATATAAACATTTTCTGCTCATAGAAATGAATAACTTTCTCCAAGAAAGTTATAGTGAATACACAAAAAAAAATCATTCATCAAGTTATCATCAGCTGATCGAAATAAGTATTATATTATAATATAATATAATCAGAACAACCTACGTAAGCGGCCTCTATTACAGGCACCGTGCACATCGACAAAGTACAGGCGTAACGCCTTCTCCATACGTAGTGTTATAACCTTCAATAACTTACCATCGCACATAGAAATCGATCTGTTTTGCATCAGTGTACAAAATATAAGAAAGATCCTAAGCAAGGAATTTTTTGGAGACAATCATAGATAATTAGTTATTATTTAAGATAACGCTATGCAGTCTTTTTCTTCATCTTTGATATCACTTGATTCGATTCAATTCTTGTTATACCTACTTAAATTAATTTTTAACTTTATCTTAAACCTAAAATATGTCAATGCAATCTGTAGCTAGATATATATATATGTGGAAGCTTATTGTTAGCAATTTTCATTACCTATTTATAGAAAATATAATTGTTATTAGCCGGTAAGCTTTCTTTAAAAATAAATAAATATTTACGTAATTGGGTATGACTTTCTTGCGGAAATCGAATTTGTAGAGATTCTCCCTATGTAGACTATCCGACTATATAAATTGACAGTGTTAGCAATTACCTGGTGATATATGTAACACATTTACAGACGAAGACCTAATTCCTCGCCGGAACTCCAGTTCATAAAACCCCGTATGCAAATTAAATTATTTCTCTCTTCGTTTCCACGACCGGAAGCTTAGTTCATTTTAATAATACAGAGAAAGCTTTGAACAAGACCATTGACTGGATATTCAGCTGCTAACTTAAATTATGTTCACAATATTACACAGCTCGCGGAAATTCTCATAATGGCACAGCTATACTAGTGTAAAGAATTTTCTTTTCTAGTAAAACTTTACCTGAAAAGAAAATTCTTTACATTCTTAAGGCTTACCTACGGCGACTTTTTGTAGCGATGCTGTCGCGCGGTCGCATCGACACAGTCGCGATGCTGTAGCGCTTTAGTAGCGCGTTGGCGGCATCTTTTCTATAACGCTTGCAAATGCAACTAACGCGCGTAGCGATGATGTCGCGCGTTTCTCACATGAAAGTTCTTAGGTCATCAGATAACTTGAAACTTAAAATGCTTGTGTGTGGCCGAGTGGTAACGGCCCCGACTTACGAGTTGTAGGTCGCGGGTTCAAACCCAGCCAGGCGCATTACTTTGTGTAGTTTATTTCATCACCACTGCTCTCAAAATGGTGAAGGAAAACATCGTGAGGAAACCGGCATGTCCTAGAACCAAAATTTCAAAGTCATGTGACATTCACCAACGCGCACTGGGCCCGCGTGGTGGATTACGCCCATTCCCTCTCCTAGAGAGCAGAGAGGCCTGAGTCCCAGCAGTGGGAACATTAAAAGGCTGATTATGCTATACTATTTGCTATGAATTATTATTGTAAGTTACTTTTCTATTGGGGTGTATAGGTTTGTGCATTATTCCAGTCACATGTTGTATACTTAATACAAGATTTCTTTCTGTTTTAGGGCGCTTTGTGAGTTGAATACTTTATACGCCACGCTTTCCCTGAACAACCATTTATTATTTAGACCCCTGCTTTACTACGTATTGGCAAATCTATCTTGTGTCACATGGTTTAATACGAGTATATTTCGATTGAGGCGATTTTTGATTTGGGAATAGATTACATACATACACGTGTATTTATATCTACTTACATAGTGTCGCTTCTAAAAGTCTCAGTACTCATTCAGGTACTTATTTTATTTCACAATACCACAGTATAGATATATGGAACAGTACGTAAACTACCTACAAATGTTCGAAACGGCTCACTCACACGTTTGTGTGAGTGAGCGGCATTCGCTACTGACAGGACCGCGAGAAACGCTTAGGAGTCTCGTCGATGCGTATGTTTGTGTGAGTGTGCCGTTTCGAATATTTGTAGGTAGTTTCCGTACTGTTCCATATATCTATACTGTGACAATGCCTATCTCCCTTTCCCGTTTAATTGACTATGGTTATATTATGTTGTTAGCTTAGCATACATTTATTGTCACGTCTATCTTAACAAAATTTGTAAAAATGTGAAACGAGAACAACTGCCGACAAACTTTTACAGTATGGCAGAATTTTTGTAATGCATAATGTAAGCAAATTTTGAATAAAGTAAATAAAAAAAAATTCATCACAATTTAAAATATTTAATTTCAAATAGATCTATTTGGAACTTATAAAACGCCAGAAGCTAGTGCACGGTCCCAATTGGTCGTTTCCTATCGAAAAGAACCGACAAGAAACTCTACGGATATTGTGTAAAGAAAATACATTTTTACAATATTTCCATATATTATAATATTAATATTAGTGTGAAAGGACAGTGTGGACCGGTACCAAAAAGTACAACAAAAAAGTGGATCCAAATAGAAAATAATCTATGAATCTGTGGAGTCTACAGTATTCCCACATTCACATTATAAAAACAAAGCTACTTATAAATTAACCTAGTAATAATAAATAACTTGAGTGATATAACAATTATCCTCCGTTGATCTCAATTATCTCACTTCGTTATTAGTATGAACCTGAATTCTCCGTAGTATAATGGATTCGTAATCCGCTTAGAGATTACTGGTCTAAGCATAATTTGTATCATAATAAGAACAGATTTCGAGTAATACAAATACAAACAAAAGACAAAATGTTACATTCGTATGTCGTATAAGTATTTATTTTTATTTATTATTATCTACAACTGTTACACTTTACAACAAAAAGATATGTGCTATTATAGAGACCAATTGTACAATATTATACAATTGTTTATACAATATTAAAATTAAAAAGATTTTACAATTTATTGTAGTGCAGATTTAACACTTAGTATCTATAGTTAGTAAGTAATTAAAAATGTGGAGGAGAATTAAAAGAAGAAGGAGGAAAGAAGGAGGAAGGAAGGAGAGGAGAAGTAATTAAAAGTGTGGATGTGGTGGAGTGGTTAGTTATTTTAGATGGATTTGGCTCTTGAATTTTAAATAGATATGCAACAAATATCTATACTTTAATCGCAATTATTTGGAAGTCTACAAAGTCTTGAATTGGGGAGTTAGACCTTGAAATAGGTGGTGGTGGTTGTGGTGTAAATAGGTGGTGATGGTGTTTCTGCACCACCCTAAGGTCGACTGGTAGATAATGCTTAAGGCATTAAGTCCACCTTTGTACATTGTTTCTTACCAGTTCAGTCACTTTGTGAGTTCAGTGCATAAAGTTTTAATAAATAAATAAATAGTTTTTCTGAATGACTTATATCGTACTCACTATACTAAACCTAATCAGTATATCACTAGTATCAGTTACGTAAAGCCTGATATACAGCCTTTTGTTATCGTCTTAGCAATTACCTCCGTATCCATGTAAACTATCAAACTCATGCGCATACTTTACCTCCAACATGTACTTGTAATCTCTGCACAATTAACTTGACATGACATCATGTCATGGTCTACCGAACACCAGTCCACATGTACCTTCCTATATGTCACAGTCAAAACTGTTTGTTGGTGAAAACCAATTTTGAACCACCTTTTGACCGTCAGAATATATATTTTTTTAAACATTTTTGTAGAATGAAACAAATGAAACCCGTACGATTAACTGAGCACCTGTGCAAATCGAAAAAAAACAAAAAAAAAATACGTTTTTGTTTTTTTCATTTTTAGGTAAGGTTTTATCGTAAAAATAAATATAAACAACCAAATGTAAAAAAGGTATATTTTATTATGTTTAATCATCATCACTAATAAAAAGATCGAAGGATCCGAACAATTTGCCTGCTGCGGTCTTCTCGTCCGTTTATGATTTAGGTGTCTTCAAGGCTATAGTGAATAGTCTCATAATAAACTAGTGCGATTCACCACCAACGACTGCATCACTGCTAACCATCAGGTGAGATCGCAGTCAAGCACTATTAAACTATTATTTTATTCACCACGGGTTGGAGATACTCATATACAGCCAAAACATTTAGTTTTTTTTGTTTTTAATAATTATAAATATCAAACGCGCTTTTTTTAATTTTTGACTGAACCTAGTCGAAATTAGTTTTGACTAATGTACAGTTTAGACTGTAACCAAATGTAACATATACCTATTTAAAGCAAGCTAAGCTACGTCACGTTTAATCCAAAGGATGGATTGGTATCAGTGATCTGACACGGGTTGAGGTCTAGATTGACAGCGTGTTTGACCTTTGATCTTACTGAGATTAGGTAGGTAAGTACGTAGGTAATCTCTCGTCTTTATATCTTAGTAACTGCCGCCAGCGGCACATACCTTCCACTTAGTGATAATTTCGCAAAGCATCATATTGTTGAAAGATTTTTTTAAAGCGGCCCAGTAGTTTTTGAATTTCTTCATTACGAACAAAAATAAAAATATTTCCTCTTTTATAATAGGTATTTATATAGAAATATAGATGGGAGAAGGGAAAAACTACAGAATGCTACCTGCTGTGATCCTTGGAAGGAAAAAGTGGGTGCTGATACCCATTAATGTTAGCATAATCCTCAAATTGCAAAAAAATATTTAAAATCCAGCTGTGACAGACTGACAAACAAAGTTGGACCTCAAGGAATCCTTTATCATTTTGGTACGGAACCCTAATAAGATGTTAAATAAAGAAAGAAAAAAGAAACAATTTATTTACGGTAAGTGACGTAATAATAACTAACTTACAGATTATAAACATTCTGTAGGAAAAATATACGCCACGTCCAAACAAAACGGCCGAACGCTCAGCATAATGCCGTGGCCCCCATGCAAAAAGAATTATAGTCATTGCCCCCATGTATAATGCGATGTAACCACAGCGCTGGTTTTCAGCGTGGGCCGGTGATGGTGTCGACACAAAGACGTCGAAACGGTATAGCGTGCGAATAGATGGAAAAAAAATCATCATTGTCAGACTTATACTGTTTAAAACCCATGTTCCTTCAGATGCCCTTTGCGTTCTAGGTCCATGGGTAACCTTTTCAGAAGTCGACCCATGGCCCTAGTAGACTTCGGCCCTGCTGGCCCCCCACGGTTTTGCTGACATCGGCACTTACGGTTACTGAACATCCTTCTGAGCCTAAGGTGTCGGGGAATCAGCGGGGCGTGAGGATGTCAGTTCCCTCACACGTGCGGCCGTCTCAAGTGCCCTTTAACAAACATTTCTTTATCAAAACTTCAACTATTCTTCATCGAAATTCTTTCGAAGATTCCAAGCTCTCAGACTAGTAATATAACCTGTGAGGTACGTCAGTATTCAAAAGGATGTGTGTCCCTGTCTCACGAAGTCTCTACCGACGGGGTTTAATTAAAGCGTTATGTGACGCTGTTTGCAGATGTTTTGTGAGGGTAGTCGTGTATTTGTTTGTGAGTTTAGTGCTGGAAACCGCATTTTAATTAAATTAGTTTTTTCTGAAGTAACTGCTGTGTTTCGTCGAGTTTGTCTCGTTGCGCGTATGTGTTTGGCTGTCGACGTCTCTTATGCAATACGTTGCAAATTAATAATTATTCATTGGAGATACCAGATAAAATCTGGTTTGTACCATATTTAGTTTTGACTTCAGATGGACAAACTTAGTATAGTTATAATATTTCCACCCGATGTGGTGAGCCTAGCACTCGCACAAGCTTCACTACAGTTTTGCCTGTGCAGGCCGGTTTTTACACAGAATACCGTGGGTTTTTTTAAAGTGAGAAATCATCCAATGACATCTCCCACTCTTAGGTGATGTGCAAGGGCGTGTCAGACTTTTACTGACTAAAACTACACCTGTGTCCTTCAGTTGCCCTTTGTTTTCTAGGACCACGAGTTCCCTTTTCAGAAAATCCTCGTGGCCCTAGGGGGCATCGGGTCTACTGGTCCAGAGGCCCAGTAGGGCTAATGCAATCGATTTGCTGACGTCTCTTTGAAGATCACCGTGCGTGTGGTGGTTAAAACTCACAGTTTTACATGGTGCTTCGTGTACAAACCGGCCTGCGCAGGTAAAACTGAGGTGAAGCTTGTGCATGTGGTAGGTCCATAACACTTACCTCTTCTATCTGATGTAGTAACTCATAATCCTCTACCTACATGAGCCTGACGGCACGACTGTTCAAAAGAGCCTGACAGCACGACTGTTCAAAAGCAAGAAAAAAAACATGTTTAATGTTTATTCTTCCTAAATAGACGCACAATAAATTACAAAAGATTAAACAAAAACCAATGTCCCTGTCAGGTCTTAACCAGTTTCCTTGTCGGGCCACACCAGCCCCCCTAGCCAAGTTACGATCGTTTCGTTCGCGTCGAACGCCTCGAGTAGGCCACGCCTTCGATTCCTTTGTTCTGACGTCAGTCACGTGGTCAGAACAAAGGAATAGGAGGCGTGGCCTACTCGAAGCGTTCGACGGAAACGAAACGATCGTAACTTGGCTAGGGGGGCTGGCATTAACCGATCGACGATATAAAATAAATTTTATTCTATTAACTGTTTTACACTATAACAACTTAGTTTTTTTTTTATCTTCTAATAGGTGAATAACATAGAATTTTAATAATTTGTCGAATGAATACCTTGTACATCACTATCTACCTACTTTTCTATCTCCTATTTTCGTCCTTGTTTTTTGAAGTTCCAAGTTCACGAGCACCAGATAATAACTGCAATTCTAAAAAAGGTACAACAAGTCTATATACGTAATGGACAATATTATTAACCCAGACTTATTGAAAACAATATCATAAAATGTTCCTCTCATACGATATGACCTTTTGGTTCAAAAGTTATCGATTTGATAAGAACTCGCTTAGAGAAAGGTTATCATAATTCGGGATGCCAAGTCAATGAGGTGATCGATCAGCAATTATACAGTGTATTCACGTTTCTAATGATTATCTTGTTATGCAATGTAGTTGTCACTTATTCATGTCATTATCATCATTTCAACCAATAGAGTTAAACTACTAGACAGGCCTTAAACTTTCTCAAATCAATCTTTCCTGTTCTTCTCAAATCCAATTTGCGTATGATTTGACCCCAACGGGCTCCCGGATCTCTAACTAGATCCGTCCATAAAATATTAAGAAATGATTACCGTTTAAAAAAGAAAAAGAAGGAAAAGATTTAGTGAAGTGCAGAGAATTTACAAGTAGCGAAGGCAATCAGTTTCGTTACACACCATATTTGCCAAGATTATTCAAGCAATCTAAATTTCCCAGTAATCGTTTCACTACGATACCAGAGGATAAATTCCTGTATTTTTCAACGTTCGTGTTTTAATCTCAGTCTCAATCGATAAAAAGACTTTTTATTGGAGTTTCGTAAAATCCGTTCTTAGCGAATGTCTACCTACACCCTATAAGGAACCTACCTGCCAAATTTTAAGTTTGTAGGTGTTATAGTTTAAATAACCGATTTTACATTAATTGTCACCGGAGATGATGTTGAGAAGCAAATTGAACTTTTGTCTAATTAAGCGATCGACAAAATAAGGGAACAGAATATGCCGGAGCTGGCTTAAAATAACTTTTTGACGTTAAGTTTGTATATAGACCCGCTCCGGTCTATCAAAATCAAAAATAAGTAATATTTGGTCAGCGGAGACCCTCGTCTCGAACAGTTTCCTTCCGATAAGCAGCTTAAACCGAAATAACAGAATACAAAGTACGCTAAATTCTGAATTGAAAACCCTTTATAGAAACTTTTATCAATGTATAATATCAAGCTTATTACAGCTGACGAGCTGGCAGCATTTACATTTAATGATAAAACTTCTGAAATTAAGTTAAACAATGTGGGTTTTCTTACTTTCACCACCATCATCCCTTTTTAGTCCACTGTTGGACATAAACCTTTTTACTAACATCAATCCTTTTATCAACGGTCGTGATGGCCCAGTGGTTAAGACATTCGCCTCTCATGCATCAGGTTGCGAATACGAAATCGGGCAAGTAGGTACCTACCAATGTGAATTTGTATTTGTATTTCTACTCACAGATTATGTTGAGCCTTTTTTACTTTTCCTACATTGTTTGCCTTCATTTTTACCTGATAATGCACTACCAGGTACAGTTACTCCAATTCAATTTGTTCTGCAACATTGTTTTTAACGTGTTAATGATATTATTTTCTGTACAAGATTGCACTTTACAGTATTGGTCGTAAAATGTTTTCAACATCACGTCATCGATAACTTATTGTCTGAAAGAACAGTTACTACTGTAGCTGTTCTGATATAGGTCTACTTAACTAATGTTATGTAGACTTATTACATTTTTGTTGACTTTTCATTTGTAGAACTATATAGGGTGACTGGTAGTTAGTGTACGATACTTAAACACGTGATTGTGCTCATGATAACCAACAACTTTTACTATGCGAACAAACCTGAAATCGCGAAAAAAAATTAGCTGTTCAGTACATTTATGTTTGCCTAATGTACTGAACAGCTGATATTTTGTTCGCGATTTCAGCTTTGCTCCCATAATAAAAATTGTTTGTTATCATGAGCACAATCACATGTTTAAGTATCGTACACTAATTGCCAGTCACCCTATATACATCGTAATACCGTAAAGTAATTTACTAAGTTTTTAACCGATTTCCAAAAAAAGAGGAGGATTTCAAGTCGTCTGATTTTTTTTTGTATTATTTTCAGCGATATTTTCGCCAAATGTAAATTGATTTTGACGATTCTTCTTTTGTTTCAAAGAATTTGTTTGCCCATCTGGCAAAAATATAACCGACTTCAAAGACAAACAAAAATATGCAAAATAATTTTAATTTCGTAAGTCGGTCTCTAAAAATGAAGAATAAAAACCAGAAACACAAGCTTCCAAAATTAACTTTAAAATTAATTTTACTCGATATCCTTGACATAACATCATTTATCTATTTGACAATTGCAAGTTTAATCTGTATCATGCGATGTTAATTAATATGCACTTACCAACGTCAGTTTTACATAAATGTATAAACTTTTATAACTAACCAAATCAGAATAGCCTTGACACGAGAATATTTACGTTTCCCCGTACGAAATGATGTCGTATAAGCATGATGCTAAATATACTAATTAGTTTGATACACGGATAAAGTTAATCTTTAAATAGAACTACAGTATTATGGACTGTGATATGACGCTGGCTTACCTACAAATGTACTCACGTTCACGTTTACGTTATTAAAACACGTCTGTACGACTAAACAGATTTGGCACACGAGTAAACTGTGACACAGGATTCTTGCCCTCGAGCGCTGATTGTACATACGTCTGTACAACTTGAATGACCTTGAAAAACACTTCTTGTCGTTTTGTACATACGTTTTTACGAAATTTTAGCGTCTTGTATTTTAAGTTTGGCTTCCAATGAAATTTGAACTTTAACAAACTCAACATTGTGCTTATAGCTGTTTCAAAATGTAGGTAGGTGAGATAACTTTTTATAAGTAAAAGTTTTTCATTCTCTTTCGCTCCACTCAGAGCGGAGGAAGTTATTTTATGATTTGATTTCCCACCCTAAAATAACTCTCAGTTATTTTATAATGATTATATCTATTGCCGCCACAAAAACGCAGAACATGTTATTTTGGACAAGCTTGCAAACTTTTTTCGTCACTTGAAGATGTTACTTTTGACCTATTTTTTGATGTTGGTCTTTTGTGTGTACATACGTAAGGTCTAACGGCTCAGTGTTGTAGAAATAGCTTACACTTTTATAAGGAATATGCACGTGAAACTACTCACGCATGATACCTTTGTGAAATAGAATATCTTTGTTGCTTAATCTAAAACATGTTGTATCTTTGTATTTTGAGATTGTCCTCCATTACCTGCTACAGAATCCTTTTCTCTTAATTCAAAATATCTCTCAAACTGAGCTTCAATAAAGTAACCAGTAACTTCTTCATCATCAGCAGCTCTATCTATTTATTTACTTGCTTCTAATTTCATTGGGTATTCATTAATCTGTCCACTTATTGATGTTTTTTAATCAATGCTGTTACATTTGTGTCTTGCTCTAGTCAAAGCCAAATCATTTATTTTAATTAGTCCATTTACTAGTTTCGAACTGACTTCCAGGTAAAAAAGGATGTTAAATTAGCTATTCCTTATTCTCTAGTTTTCATGGTTTATTTTAATTCAGTTGACAAGATCTTTAAGGTCGCATTAACCATTGTCTTCAGTGACAGTTTAATTTACGGTTGCCTGACCACAGAGACATTGTCTTATTGCTACATATTACGCTCTTTGGGATGTTAACGATCCAAAGTTGCGTGATTAAAATTCTCATCTACATTCGTACATCCTGTGTCATTAGTCTTCTACGTACATTATACACTGACTTAGACATACATAATTAATCAACTTTATAACGTTCCCACTGCTGGGACTCAGGCCTCCTCTCTAGGAGAGGGAATGGGCCGTAATCCACCACGCAGACACAATGCGGGTTTGTGGATGTTACATGTCTTCGAATTTTTGGTTCTCTAGGACATGTAGTTTTCCTCACGATGTTGTCCTTTACCGTTTTGAGACCAGTGGTGATGAAATAAATTACTTACACAAAGTAATACGCCTGACTGTCTTTGAACCCGCGACCTACTAACTCGTAAGTCGGGGCTGACAGCCCGACTTGCCACCACAGCTCATATACTGAATTACCTAGATTAAATGCCATTATATCACAATAAAACATTCAAGTGTCTTACATCTACTTACGACGACTTACCTCAGTCTTTCATTTGCGCAAATTACTCCTGTAATGCTAACAGAATTATTTTGTACATTTCCCAAGATAATCCCTAGGGATAATATCCTCTCAACCTAATGAAATGTTAGTGGATATTGTTTTTTTTACTGATGAGTCAGTGGGATTTGTTTGTTTTATTTGCATCACTGATATTACAGTCCATTTCTAGGTTAAAATAAGGAATTGGTTTTTTACGACATGGATTTTTTTTTAGAAAAAAAATCTATCGATTTTATGTTCATAATTTTTTTTCAGTTAGGTACATGACTATTAACACATAAATAATTTTTGCCTTATTAGTCAATGATCTACATAGTTAACATCAATTATATTGTATAGTACTGGTATATTCCGCCAAAGGTGTGAGCTGTTACGTGTCAATGACTCAATGCGTCACTATTCCATACTTATTTAGATGCGTGTAAGTTTGTAATCATCGTTTCAATCGTAATACAAATTTTAAATCAATGTTTAATAAGTGTTAATAACTATAATACCTTTTTGCCGATGTATATTAATAACATTGTTCAGGCAGTGGCCATAGTCTTAATATAGTTCTTGGTAACCAATCCACTTAAGCCTCCCAAAAACCATAGCCTTTATCGTTATTTTCCATATGGCCTTATATCCTTATTTTCCAATGCCAACTGAGGGTTGTCCTTGGGTGCACTAGCATAGCGCGTACAGGGATTATCGTCGGGTGGTATCACGTTCCATCAAAATTATCTAAAGGGTTTCTGCGAGTTGGCTTCGGCCCCTCGTACGCCTTTCAAAGGTCCAGGACCTCAGGGTCCTGAGATAAATAAACGAATGAAAATAATAATACTATCGAAACTATTAAGCACCTGGCTTCAAAAATTTTAATCAAGTCTGCGATCTATAAATTAACTCATAAATATTGTATCTGTTGAGACTTATTGTTATGAATAAAATTAGGTAATAATAAGGCTATACAAGTAAATTCATAGAAATATAAAAAACAGGAGAAGTGGCAAGGGGGCGTGTGCATGTCCGCGCGACTTGCGCAAAAACGGCATACACGGGCAAATGGCCGTCAGTCAAAGACTACTATAGTATGACTGCCGTCAGTTATAAACTTGGGAGATACGCGATACGTGATCGTAAACAAATTTAAAATGCCGTGTTGTGCAGTGGTTTCGTGCAAGAACCGAAGCGATAAGAGAAGCCTGGGTCATCACGGCATCTCTTACCATATGTAAGTACAAGTTTAATACTATATTTATCTTTAAAATCAGTAAAAACAACAAATCTTCTAATATCCCTTGCTGCTACTACGTCATTTTTGTTTTCAAATATCAAGGCGACTGTATTACTCTTACAGTAAATACATTGCTCTTTAACCACTACCAAATTTTAACGCTCAGCAACTGAACAAGCAATGTAAAAATAACATAACGATACTTTATCAATGCGATGTATTTCATAATACGGCCGCTGTTAGTTGCGGTGAGTTAATGATGTGCCTGTATGATCTACTATTGTAGACTATCGACCATAATATCGATTGGTTGGATATCCGAAGTGAAATAATGTAAATATTTTTATTTATTTTGATTATTTTATAGAGTAGTAAAGAAATACGCAAGCAACTGTCGTAAAGTAAGTTAGTGAAATTGTAAGTTAATAGTCGAAGGACTATTTTTTGGTTTCAGATATCGTATCTTAGGCCTTATCTTCGTGTTATTTCCTTACTTATTTCTGATTTTGATATTTTAACTTTATGCGACTACAATAACGGGCGTGATTCAGATTTTAATAACGACTTTTGCTTAAAATAAGGCAACATGTTCTAGCTCTTTATTTGTTCTCTTTATTTAACAAGCTCTGTACTGTTTTTTTCTAATAAAAGTCTTACATGGTGAGGTTTAGCAGAAACTTAGGTAAAATGATAACTAAAATGTTATTTTATGTTTTCAGTTTCCCGAAAGACGCAATTTTAATAAAGCAATGGATTGATGTCACTGGAAGGCCACCTAATTGGTTCCCTAAAAAAATATAGTAAAGTACCATATGCTCAATTCACTTCTAAAAAAAAACGCAGTCTTTTTGAATGGGCAATCCTTAAATTAAGACTAGACCTTATTTTTGTAGAAGTGAGTTACAATTTTTTTAGTAACTGAAAGCTTTTTCATGTAATAATTCATAATATAAGTTATTAAACTTTTCAGGATTTTAAAGAACCAGGACACGCACTTGGCCGGTTTGTAGTATTTGATATTGACGTTCTAAAATGCCGTATATAATGGCCTAATGCGGGTAAATGGTTAGAGTTTTTGGGTTTTATGAAAACAAATTTTATTATTCTATTATTAATATATTACTTTCTGGACATATTGATTTTGTCTTTGGGGCCCAAAAGAAATAACACAACAAAAAATGAACAAATCGATAACTTTTCTATTTAGTCAATCACTAGCGTAAATGTAAAATAAATTGCTTTTGCATAGCACATCGACATTTAATGTGTGCGTAAGTTGTAGGTGCATGGAAAATACACTCTGTTTTTAGGAACGTAAGGTTTATAATTGACTGTGCAGTATGGACTGATTTATTAATTGCGGATGTGTGCGCGACTGCATAACTATTGCTGCATGTGTAGTAGTGTCGGCGGTAGTAGGGGAAACTGGAGACATCGTGTTCCGGTACATTTTTTACTACTTAACATATCTCCTCCTTTCTTATATCTATGAGTAAATTGTTCCGTAAGTTATTACATATGCAATTGAATTTTATCTAACATACTAAACGGGATACTTGTTTCGAATCTAATGTAATAATCGACTCTAGCGATACTCATGACATAAGTTTTAAGATCCTTTAGGGGTGACCAAACGGTTGCAAACTAGCGTTCCAACCAAGGTGACCTTGGTTTATGTGTTTGGTTGGTTTTGCGGCTACATGGATATAAACCACGCGCCAACACGTTCGGTGGTTGGTAAAATGCGCCTCCCAACCAAGGGCGTTGAAGGTCATGGTTTACAACTGCTGTCTACACGGATTGAAACTAGCAAGGTCACCTTAGTTGGGACGTTGGTTTGCAACCATCTGGTCACCCCTTTACTGTCTTTTTTTTTCTGCGTCATTAACCGGTATAACCATAGACTTTTTTTTCCTTGTACATCAGCTAAAGTGAAAACAAGAAACCTAAACGCTTTTTCCTCTTTTCAGAATCTCCGTGTAACGACAATCATTGGTTCGTTCGGGACTTGCCTGGGAGCATGGCTGAAGGTGTTCTCCGTGCCTCAGGACATGTTCTGGCTGGGTTTCATGGGGCAGACCGTGGTGGCCATCTCCCAGGTCTTCATCCTCAACGTGCCTCCACGACTGGCTGCTGTCTGGTTTGGAGCTAACCAAGTATCTTCTGCTTGCAGTATTGGCGTGTTCGGAAATCAGGTATGTAGAAAAATGCTTGTACTAGGTACTATAGGATTAGATACATTGTTGTCAACGGAGCACCCATTTTTAAGGTGGGAAATCATATATCATGACTAAAAGCACACCTATGTTCCTTCTTTGCCTAGCATTCTTGAACCCCCGGTTTTCCTTTCGGAAGTAAATCCATGGGCCCAGTAGGCTTCTGCCCTGCTGATCCCCAACGTTTTGCTGACATCTTTATGAGACACGCGTGGAACATTACACTCCGACGACTCGGGCTCGGTCCGGACGGTTACCAGACGGCCAGACGGCGATCTGCTCATTGATGCTCGCCGTCCCGTCCGTAGGTGGCTGGAAATCGGGGTGGGGATACTAGCAGCTGGGGCGTGAGGAAGTCCGATCCCTCACGCGTGCGGCCGCCTCCTTCGCTAGCATTACTGCTTCGCAATAGGAGGCAGTCGCCTGCCATTCCTCCTCGCTCCGGACCAAGACTGTACCAGGTCCTGGTGCGAGAGACCGCAGCTGCCGATCACCCCCACGAGGACAAGGTGATTATCCGCCCAAGCGGGGCACACTTCCACCACTGACGTCATGCAAATTGAAATCCTAATTTAATATGAAGAATAACGAGCGTTACGTGTGGCACAGAAATATGAAGAACCCAAAAGGATAATTTATCTACGGACTCCCAACTACAATAAAAAAATAAAGGGCCCTTGTCCTAAAACAAATAAATCAGAATTAATATGACGTGTTATCAGAGCTCTCCTCTCTTTTTATCATCTGAGGATGAAACGCTGTTAATTATAAGTTAAATCAGAGTTTGTTTTTTGGAAAACTTTTCTCGCCTATTTTTTGTATCGTTGAATTATTTCGAGCTGATTTCTGAGTAAAAAGAACGTAGGCGCGGGCTTGCAGATGATGAGCTTCGGGAAAATCATCCAGTGACATCTCGCGCTCTTAGGCGGACTTTTACTGAATAAAAACCCACTCCTGTTCCTTCTTTACCTTTCATACCAGGGCCGGGTTTTCCTTTCAGAAGCGAACCCATGGCCCCAGTAGGCTTCGACCCTGCTTGGTCCCTACGGTTTGCTGACATCTCCTTGAGGCGCGCGTGGAACACTAAGCGCCATCGACGACTTGGGCTTGGTCCGGACGGTTACCGGACGGTCGGACGACGAGCTACCGTGCACCTACACTATTTCAAAATATTTAAATATACTCGTCCTTTAAGTGCATAAAGTCTGTAAATAAGAGCATCCTTTTCGAGGTATATTTTAATACAACCGCTCTTACGTGATTATGATGTTAGTACACATCTTTCTCTAGATATTTTGGATACACAGTGCTATCTTGTGGATATTATCTAGGTTTCTATAGAAATCAAAACATACATTTGTGTATAAATAATCTAGTAAAACCTCTGAAAATCTGCTATTTTACGTAAACTTTGATCCTCCATAATGTACTCATATATTAAAAATATAAAAAGCTTATATATATTAAATGTGCAAGGTTTCTATTGATGTAGATACTTACATCAATAGAAACCTTGCACATTTAATCGAGATTCTGAATGACGACAATTTTACTAAAAAAAATTTTAAAGGTTTAAAAAAAACACGTATTTCCTAATGCTAACAGAGTTTTCAGGCGTTATCTCTCAACAAGCAACAAGCTTTTAAACCATGCACGATGTTGACGATAGGCGAGTGGAAAAGGACCCTCTTAAATAGATATAACAAATTGCAATATCGTCACACGGAATTTCTAATTTGCTATGTCACCGTCGCCATGATGATGAAGCTGAATATACGCGTCACATAACCGGTTTCCAGTAACTTATTTCCTCAGTTAGGTACGTGGGCTTATGTGACGTCAAATAACAACCGTTATTACTAACTCGAGCTTGACCATCCTCAAGGAAAACCTCTCCGATTTCATCGGTACAATAGTTCATCGCTATAATATGAAGCTTCCTTTCCACATTTCTGATTTATTTGCTCCGATAGTTCCGTGATCCTGAACCGTTTCTCAACAGGATTCGAGAAGGCTAATATTCGCTGAGATGGATATCCCATGATATCCATTCCAGCGGAACGCGTATACTTCATACCAATCGGAAATCCTCGGAACTATTGGCCCATAAAATATTCGATATGTGATTGGATGGCATACTTATAACTACGTAGATATGTGGGTATAGAATAAACACTCTTTTTCTGAAGAAGTTTTCCACTTAAGAGCATCCTTTTCGAGGTACATTTTCATACAAACGCTCTTACGTGATTATGATGTTATTACACATTTTTCTCTAGATATTTTGGGTAACTACACAGCTATCTTGTGGATATCTAGGCTTCTATAAAAATCAAAACATAAATTTGTGTAAAACTAATCTAGTAAAGACCTCTGAAAATCTGCTATTTTACGTGAACTTTGACCCTTCATAATGTAGTCATATATTAAAAATATAAAAAAGTACATCAATATAAGCCTTGCACATTTAATCGAGATTCTGAATGACGACAATTTTTCTGAATAACTTTTAATGGTTTAAAAAAAACACGTATTTCCAGGAACAAGATTTGTGAAATATTCGAGTAAATTACGGAATTATCGAATGCCAACAGAGTTTTAAAGCGTTACCTCTCTTTTTTTTACATTGCCTCTTCATCAAACATCGCATTGGATTGCGTTAGATGAAGCAACAAGCTTTTAAACCATGCTCGATGTTGACGATAGGCGAGTGGAAAAGGACCCTCTTAAGATTTGAAGTAGATACTTGAGTAAGTATATAAATTCCAGCAATCTTTCTTCAAGTATTAGTGTTGTAAGATAACAAAGTGAAGGTGATAATAAACAATGGATTTAGACAAAGGATTGTAAGAATCTTAGCTAGCTGGACGTTTTATTGCCTGTAATAAATATAAATATCATTCGATTGGTATTTATCACAGATCATGGAAGCGATAGTGATTAAAGACGGCTTTACCGAAAATATTGAAACCCACGTTACATGCACTGAGCACAATTTCACAGCCATAGTCAAAATTGACTATGGTAATATAAAATTTAAATTTGAAGAGTCAACGTTTACACTTAAAAATTGGTGACCTTTGACACTCAGCCATAGTCAATTTCGACCATCAGCCATAGTCAATTTTGACCATCACGGCCAAAGTCAAAATTGACTACAGCTCATTTTTAAGGGCCACGAATATTTGGAGACGTTTACACTGAGAGAATCTTGCTCTTGTCAACGAACCATATAATATAGTCAATTCTGACTGTCACAACCATTGTCAAAATTGACTAGGTATGGCTCATTGTCAAGGGTGGGTAAATTTTTATTAGTGAACGTTGACACTCACCATGCTTGGTTTCTATGAAAAGTATTGATAGTGCAGCCTCTAGCAGCGGCCGCCAAACCGTCTCTATAATTTGTGATGTTGAAACAATAGTTGTTATATTGCAATGACAAAAGGATGACTATAGCTTTTTTGCCAAGAGTCTCTGGTATGCAAAGGCAAACTAAAGGGTGGGCTTTAGTCAGTAAAAATCTGATCCTTGTCGTTCAACCCACAGCGGAAGAAGTCATTTGAAGATTTCCCACTTCAAAATGAAGAATATTAATAAAGACTGTGATTATATGCTCAATTTTTTAGATTTCCTATAATAAATTGAGTATATAATCGCATAGAATAAGAAGATAGCTTCTGCCAGCGACATCGCCAAACACGAATTTATAATATTAGTGTGATGGGATTTTGCTTCACTGACAAGAACACAGTGAGCTCCATTCATGGGCAGGAAAAACGGAGGCGAAACAATTAGTTTATCAATACCGTTTACTGCGATAACCTTACCTCATAATAACACTTATTAAGCATAATGACTATTCTAAAAGGAACTTTTCATTTTAAAATAGTCATTACTGCTCCGGAATTTCCCTGAAGATTTTTAACTTTTTCCATTTGTCTAAGAGCCGGACGCTTCAGTTAAGTGCCTCAATGTCGGCTAATCAGCCGATAATGGAATTTATAATGAAGGATCATTCTCAGATAAAGGGTGCGAAAAGGCATTATTTTGTTGATGCAAGTAAATAATAACTAATCTGATTTTAATACAACGAAGATATTACAGGGAATCTTGGATTTAAGTGCGTCACAATTAGCCAAAGAACGTTTGGTCGAAGGATCTTTCATCCGAATTATCGTTTACAAACAGTTGGTAAAATTTGGTAAGTTTGAAAGTGATGCTTCCACCAGAGGTCCTTAATATTCCAGAAGCCAGAATCAATAAAAGGTGGAAGAATACACACTTAGAGGTTTTAGTGAAGAGGAGTCAGCCGTAATAAGCTTTTTAATTACTTCATCATCATAATATCATCATTTCAGCCGAAAGACGTCCACTGTTGGACATACTTAGGCCGCCCCCAAGTGTCGCTACAATGAACGGTCCTGTGCGTCTGTCTCGCATCCATCGGATTCCCAAAACCGTCACCAGGTCCATCGGTCCACATTGTAAGAGGTCTTCCAACGCTGCGTCTTCCGGTACGCGGTGGCCACTCCAGAACCTTTCGGCCCGCACGGCCATCTGTTCTGCGAGCAATGTGCCCTGCCCATTGCCACTTAAGTTTGGCGATTCTTCGTGCTGTGACGGCAACCTTGGTTCTCCTGCGGATATCTTCATTCCTGATTCGATCACGCAAGGAAACTCCGAACATAGCCCTGTCCATTGCCCTTTAGGTGACTTTAAACCTTCTGATTAAGCCCATTTATTTACTTATTTATATTTTGATTGAGATAGGTTAAGCTAAAAATATTCGAGACATCCTAAATTTCGTCTTTCTTCAAGTACCTATTATGTACAAGCAAAAGTAATAGTGCACTTTAAACACGTTTTTAATAAATGCTATAACGACGTGATAGGCTGAAGGTATACTACTTATTACGGTGTGCATACCTAAGGCTAATTACAGTTTTATTAAGTCTGATATTGCATAGGTAATTATTATTATTCATTAACACTTACTTGCTAGGGTTTTAAGTAGGTACTCATTATTTTACACGTGCCATTCTCAAAGCTGTTACCACATATAATAATACTCCTACCGCTATTCTTATATCAGTGTTGAACTGCAAGCACCACACAGATGTAGGTTCACGGACAATATTTTTTTTGTGTGCAGTAGCTCAGAGCTCTCGTGTCTTCACTCGTTCTCACATGACAAACAGAAACAAACTGCACGAGAATCTACACACAAACCAAGAGCAACCCATCTTCGTGAGATAGAAAATCTATATATATACGAGATGTCAATGATAAATGAGATTGATTAAGCATGTTTTTACATACGCATTAGGGCCGGTACATACCACGTGTTTTAAACGCGCCGTTAACACGCGTTTGTAGCGATACAGACGCGAAACGCACGCGAGTCAAGGAAGAAGTACATTGCGCACACGTGGGCCACGTACGCCGATCTGGGCGCGGCGGTCTTCATACATTTTATATGGCAACTAGACTTGTAGAGCTACATTAGATCCACGCCACGCAACGCGCCGCTACGTACAAATCAGGCGTGGCTCACGCGTGCGTCGGTCTAATGTAGTTCTCGCTTCAGACGCAGCCTGTAAACCTTAGAGAAAAAGATAATCCCAAATACCTACCAACGTCTCAAGCCACTTTATGTGTTTACGATCGTGAAAATCCCATCCCTCCCTGTTTAATATTCAATCTAACAAAGCCTTAAAAGTAAAAAGACGTAATTTTGGGGACGAGAAAGTTTTCGCTCAATCTTAGAATAAATTCATTAAAACTTGCGAAAGGTTTCTGTGGACCAAACTTGGTAACGACCCACCAAGAAAATCGTAAAAGGATAAAGCCCGGAACCTTGACAGACAGGTTTGTAACTCCTATATGAGAATTTAAATTGAAATGGTAATAAATACCGCTCGTTGAATGCGAAAAACCGGATTTATGACCAAACTGATGCAATGCTTGGATGTTTTTTGCATTCAACTCTACATATTAAATTCAAAATTGAACTTCTATGCGATTATAAAAAAAACTGGCCAAGTGTGAGTCAGACTCGCTCACTGAACTTTCCGTACAAACATCAAACATACCTATGTAAATAAAATAATTCCCGAATGGAGTCTATATAAATATATATCGCCGTTGTAACTTTGTAAAAGAAACAGTGACAAGTCTCAATATTTCCTGTTCTTCTTAATAAAATTATTAGGAACAAACACATTAATACCAATAAAGAAGAAGGAAATGTTCGTAGAAATAATACGACGCAAGGTCCAAAGCCCTAATAGACCTCGACCAAGGAATCCAGTCAATTATAAACTTTAATTCAAGGCAATAAGAGTTACTGTAATGAAAACCGATGACCTATTCCCATCTTTGACTGTCTGGCATTTGATAACAGAGAAAAGCTGAAGGAGCTAAAGGACCTCACTTAAACGTTAATGGTACCTTAAAGGAATAGCCGAGTAATTTATTTTGGGTTATAAAGCGAAAATGTAAACGTAAAAGTTTACGATTTGGAATGTTTAAGAGTTTTTAAATATTTCAAGTTTTTTTTTACTTTCGCTGTCCTTTGTGATAACTGCCTATATTTTCTTTTACACAAATCTTATACAGTTTCCTCCATACAGTGACTTTGAATTTGTCCCAGTCGCGAGCTCAAACTCACCAAAGGATGAGGCCAAAAAGTCCGCTGTCTCATCTGACATCGTGTCCGACAGCGATAGTATCAAGTATGAGCAGTTAGACGCTAATCTATATGCACAAAGTATTGTTCGCACGCACACAAACACTGTTCCGAACTGAAACAACAATAGACGATGCGTAAAAAATTGGAAGTAGTACTTTGGAAATTGGAGTTTTATTTTTGTTTTTCTGTTTCTGCACTGACAAAATCAATAATAAGATGAAACGATATTATGTTTTATTTTGGATGTACAATGTCAAATTGTGGAGAAATACCAAATATTTGTATTGAAAAAGTATCGACTAGTGTAACCTAAAGAGAAGCCTAAAGTTACTAATTACGCCATTCATATTCGTAAGATAATTGGAAACAAAGTTATAAAAAAGTTCTTCGGTGTTATTCGATGACAATCACTTACAGTCTCAAAAGTGTGTTGAAGACCAAGCATGAGGAAAATGATAATCACGTGCGGTTTATTATTGTTTGTGTTTTATTTCTACAATTGGCAACAGCAGGTATTTCCCATGCAGGTCAAGCAAGACGAGTTTTGGAACCTGTTTATGTTTATGCTAATGTAATACTAATAAAAATTTGCAAAATGTAGGTATAGGTACGTTCAAAGAAATACAAATTTTAACAATCGTCTTGTTTGTTTTGAAAAAAGCAGATGCTCATAGAAAACCAGAAAAAAGTATATAACTTATCCACTTTGAAGGACCTAAAGCGCGGTCATTCTCGGACTGCATATAAAACAAATGGGAAAGAGAAAGAATGACATGGGCAATGACACAATACTTCCAAATATGAAGCAATTTGGCGATTCAATAAAATCTACAGATTAAAAAAAAAACACTATAACGGTTAAACGTCGCTTGCAGAATAATCTGACAAACAATCAGAATGATTGCATGTATATTAGTCCGGTTTTTAATAAATAAAAGTAATTTTACGAGCATCTTCGTGATTTTTTCTACCGTACTAAATTAGATGTATTATGTTTTAAACACACTATCTATCTGTCAATTATTTTTTTCGCGATTGACTCCTGTATACCTCTTAAAAGAAAACTTTGAAAAGCAACCACACAATAATCATGTTTATCTACATTAATTCTAACATCTGTATCAAAACACACGTCATTTACAATCCTCAGTAATGGAATAATCTTCACGCTGTTTCGGAACAAATTGGTCGTCTCATTCGGCGGCACGAGGTTGACAGCCCGACGACTTTGGTTTACTCACGAATACTTTCCTCCTATAAGCCTTGATATGTATGCCAAGTAATTGCTCCTTTATTTTCTTTGTTTGCCTCGAGATAAACTCAAGGGAGAGTTAATTAGAGGTTTCCATTACTTTTTCATTGAGCAAATAGGACCTACAGATGTTGTTGACACTTTTGCTCATCATCATCGTCATCATCATCAAGTGGTCTCGATATATGTGTGGCTCGATACGCTTACCTTTTACTATTAGGTATAATCTCACCTGATAATAAGCGACGATGTGATCCACGATGGAGAACTTGACTTAAAAGCCCCTAGATAATAGCTACTAGAAACACGTTTAAGACAAAACAGATTATGTTGAAGTTTTTGGTGAGATTTTTTCGAATGATGTTCAGTGGCTGTTTTAATTGTTCGAATATTGATTCCTAGTGGATTTATAATTTTATTGTTGTATTGATTACCTCATGAAGCAATTCAAGAAGGATGACTTGAATATTTGCTGCCACATACTGCGCACATTAGAATCCGCATTTTAATGGAAATCAAAGTGGCTGTTTGCAGTATCAAAAACGAAATACTTTCTAAACTTGACCCCAGCTAAAAGCACAAAACTGTCGAAGCAAAAAAATGTAAGTAGGAATAGTCAATTATTCCTTGCGAAGAGGGAGTGGCACTCAAAGCGTTGAAAGTGGCAATTAGAAAGACCTCAAAACGGATTGCAATGTTCGCAGAAAACCAGTTTAATTTACTCACTTTGTCTACCTATCTACGAGTCTAATGTTTTCTGATTCGATTTTGAATATCTTAATCTGTGAGATGAATTGTTGCATTTAACAAAGTAGTGTCTATATTTTTGAAGTCTTCAGCTTTGTCAAAGTGTTCCAAGACCACAAGATGGTTATTGGTGGTTAATTTTGTTCATTGGTCCAGATAGATGCATTGTATGAGGAGTGATATGAAAGAAAAGGGAGTTAGCATGAATTAGCATGACGGGTGACAGGACCAAATGGAAGAAAAAAACTTGTTACGTCGACCGCAAATACCACGGCATAAGTTCAGGAAGATGAAAATGGTAACTAAATACGTAGCAGTGTTATCCTTTTCGTCTCCTTTCAAACCTGCTCATTAATTCTGATATAACTGACGTACGTTATAACATGCTACTGCATGTTTTATATTCAACCCTGTCCCTTAAGTAAGCCTGTAAATTATGCGTGTCACGATCGACACTTCAGGTGTTTGATGAATCCATACAGCAGTTCTATTATCTCTGATAACCTTCCTAACACTTAAACCAACACCCCACGTGATCCTGTAGTGTTCCAATGTCGTGATTGCGCTCGGAAACGATCATCCAATTTGTCTGCGAGGGGGCTCACTGCGCGATTTGTATCATTGACCAAATTGAATGTAATATTGTGTGCATCTGTATGGAGCACTGCTGTTACTGTTATGTAAGCAGAAGTTATATCAGTGTTGTTTGATTCAATCAATGTATTTCGGTGCAGTGGATATGGGACACTTCTAAATGGGCTCCGACTGACTGCTCATCTTTCTTTTTCTTCGTTTACAAAACGATGTTCCACACTGCCATTCACTCCTCCTGCATTACTGCACTCCTGTTCCGTGCGGGAATCGTACCAGCAACACGCAGCGTAGCACCCAATCTCTTAACCACTGCACCAACCGTGTCATCTACATATTTATCTTGTTGTGACGAGTGTTAAAAGATTCTGACTGATTAATTATTTTCATTAGTATTTTGTTGAGATAGTGTCAGACTTTTACTGAAACCACTCCTGTTCCTTCGTTGCTTTTCATACCAGGGCTGAGTCTTTCTTTCAGAATCAGACCCTTGGCCCCAGTTGGCTTCGACCCTGCTGGGCCCCTACGGTTGCTGACATATCCTTGAGGTGCGCGTGGAACACTACGCGCTGACGGTGACTTGGGCTCGGTCCGGGCGGTTACCGGACGGTCGGACGGCGAGCTACCCATTGCTCGCCGTCCGCGAGCCCGCGCCTATGGTGGCCGGTAATTGGGATGGGAATCCCGGTGGCTGGGGCGCGAGGGCCATTGCCTGGCGCGTGCACGTGCGGCCTCCTTCTTTGCTAGCATTACAGCTTCGCAGAAGGAGGCGACCGCCTGCCTGGCTGACTCCTCCTCGCTCCGGACATTTTGATTAGTGTGGATACGATTACGGGTTTTTGTAGTGCAGCTCTACTCTTGTTTAGCCATTATCTGCGAGGGTCACACTCACACTTGATCTACCTATTTTCAAAAGGCTCCTATTATTATGCAATGCCTCAAGACCGATCCGATACCCAAAAATGTTGAAATCAATACGGTACGTTCATAAAATTGTCTTTCTATTTGGTGCTTAAAAATATGCAGACTACGGACTGCCTATTATTGTCAGAGATATTTAAAACGGTCTGCAGTCCCCAATGCATGCGATATTAGGAAATGTACACGCTCTTTAGAAATGTTTTACTGTGCACGAGTTTTCTCTTTGAATTCTTCAGTAAAATGTTTGGCGTAACTCAATCTGTGGGAATGATATTTAAAAGAGATTGCCGTTTTAAACTACAATTACTTTTTATTTATTTTAACTTCATATATCTACAGTAGTGGTATATTTAAGTTATCTTAACGCAACAAAGCATCATCTTCCTGCCCTTGTCCCAAATTACTTAGAGTCGCAGTAACACACTTTTTTCTTCCATTCTGCCCAGTCACCCGTCACGCTATCACTAACTCCCTTTTTCCATATCACTCCTCACACAATCTATCTATCTTTTCTTTGGCCTCCTCTACCTCTCCATCCATAAAACAGACCATCTTAGACACCCCTGACTTTGATCACACAATTAGAAACATTTCAAACTGTTTGGTTTCCCATTGCCTCAAGTTAAATACCTATCATTAAATGTTTTAACCTTTTGACGTGCGTAATTAGAGACACAATAGTAAGACAATGGCTTGCGGGCGCCGGCTACCGCCTGAGCGTTAATGAATTAATTGGCTTTCTTGGACCCGAACCAGTTTAGCGAATGTTGAGGGAGACGGTCGCTTATTCAAGTTGTCAAGGTGCTTACAATGTCAGATCCTCGTCAGGAGGCAGTTAGTCTTTTTTATTTGAGCCAGCTTAGATTTCGGTGTAGCTTCTTGTTAGGTTATAAATATATATATTTAACAGTTTCCAAACATTTTGAATTTGTTAACAACACCTTTTTTAGGGTTCCGGACCTCAAAATGAAAAAGCGGAACCCTTTTAGGATCTCTTTGTTGTCCGTCTGTCAGTCTGTCAAGACCCTTTATCTCAAAAACGCGTGGAGGTATCGAGTTGAAATTAAAACCGTATACTTAAATCTGCGGTCCCTTGAAGCTGTGGAAAAATCAAACTTCTGATTTAACGAAAAAAAAAGATACGGCCGTTTATGTCGCTAAAACGTGTATTTCGACACTCTCATGGGAATCAAAATTCATAGGGTCATCCGTTGACCCCGAATCCTGAAATTTGGCACAAAGCAAGGCCTTTTGACACAAATTAAATGAATAAATCTGAAAACAATAAATTTGTTGTAACGTCACAAAAAAAAAATGCGATTCGGAAAAATCTTCGAAACTTCATTCGGGAATTGAACTATTTACATAGGTAAGTTTGTACGAAACCCTCAGTGCGCGAGTCCGACTCGCACTTGCCCGGTTTTTTTTTAAGTGGGTTTTTTCAAATATCTTCTTCGGCTCTGGGTACAGCTAGAAGGAGCGTCAGACTCGAAACTAATACCCACCTGTGTTACTTTAGTAGTCTCTTTCAATCATTCCCGCGGCCCTTGGCAACCTCATTTAAGGCTAAGTGCGGACTTGCCCCTTAAATACCTAAATCGTCTGTCAGTGCGGGAATGCTCAAAGGTAGCCCGCGAAATTAAAATTTTCATAAGTTATTTGCAAAATGCAGATCAGTTTCAAGTTGTATGTTTATTAAAGTATGATTGGCGGACGTAATACGCATTTATTTACAGAATAAAATCATCAATACGATCATCTCGACCCTATTGAATGATTTTTCATGAAATAGCCATTTAATAGGTTATTTGCTGCAAAATGCAAAAAACTTAAGAAAAATTGAACTGGCTACCCTGGCACGTTCACCTTAACAAAACTAGGGAACCTAACGAGTGGTGAAGTGAAACGAATATAGGTAACCTAATTATTCTATAAAAAACACGGTCTCCAGTGTCTAAAAGCCTATAAAATGCTAGAAGGTTTTAATTTAAAGTTGTATTAAAAATTCTGCTAAATATGACGACCTACATTAAACAAATCCGTCAACCAGAAAACACAGTATGTAGGTACTTCCTACCTACATCCGTATAGGTCGTGAAAAAATTAACAGCCGCGTATATTTCAGCTGCAATATAAAAGTAATGGTGGGACCAGTTGTTAGTAACGTCGGAGTGTCGGACAACTCGTCGGATGGGGGACGGCCGACAAGCTGGCGTTTTATTGAACGCTACATTTTATCGGACGTGACACCCGGGCTGGAAGGGGAACCCGCTTTATGGGTGAATGGGTAATTAATGTTTAGGTAAAAACAAATTTGCTTATGTGGTGTTTGGACTGAAAGTGTACTTTGAATGATGGAGTTTTTCGCGGGATTTCTTCGAACAAAATTCAGTGACTGTTTTTATTATTCGCAAATTGATTCCTAGTGGATATTGTTATGTAAAATTGGTGTAGTTTTGTATCTCAAATGTCTGCGCAACTGGACAATATGTGGCATCATTGAAACAGGCGAGATCTCGGTAAAATAGAGCTGAGAATTTTATTATAGTTTTGACTTCCTCAGCGAAGTTCACCGAGTAAGTTCACTCGATACATTTGCTGCCAAATACTACAAAAACATTAGAATATGTCCATCCATATTCTAATGGTAAACAAATGAACTATTCATACGAAGACATGTCTTATAGGACTTAGTATCCAGGCCAAAAACATTAACAACAACTTTTTTTTTTTTCGGTGGGAAAATCATCTGACATCCCCCGCTCTTGGGTGGAGCGCGAGATAGTGTCAGACTTTTACTGACTAAAAACCCACTCCTGTTCCTTCGTTGCCCTTCGTACCAGGGCCGAATCTTCCTTTCAGAATCAGACCCTTGGGCCCAGTAGGCTTCGACCCTGATGGGCCCCTACAGTTGCTGACATCTCCTTGAGGCGCGCGTGAATCAGTACGCGCCGTCGACGACTTGGTCTCGGTCCGGACGGTTACCGGACGGTCGGACGGCGAGCTACCCATTGCTCACCGTCCACAAGCCCGCGCCTACGGTGGCCGGAAATCGGGATCAGAATCCCGGCGGCGGTTGGGGCGTGAGGACCGTTGACTCGCACGTGCGGCCGCCTCCTTTGCTAGCATTACTGCTTCGCAGAAGGAGGCGACCGCTTGCCACTCCTCCTCGCTCCGGAATTAAAAACAACTTGCAAATACTTTAAATGCCATGCAAGTACCTACAGAGGCAGGTATATATTTTTTGACAACGGAAAAATAATTCTGTTTGTAGAGTTCATTACTTTTCTGACGCTAATGAATTAATTAATCAGTCTTTATAATTTCGAAACGTGTTGCCCAGTAACTAGTAACCAGTAGTAGTGGAGGTCTAATAAGCAGTCGCTCCAGGTAAAACAGGCTTTCAGTCGCATCCGGCGAGACTGGAAGTCGACCCCAAGCATATCCGTGACCCCAAGCTAGTTTGTAAAAGGTTAGCGAGATGGTATGAGTTCGAAACGTAAACTGATTGCGTCTAGAAGTATTTATACTTACTCACTTTGATTCGAATGTTTCGTTAATTGAGAAAGTTTTGCGAACAGAATTTTCTGCAATATGGACTTTGCTATTTGATTAGGTAAATATCTCAGAACTTCTCTGTTTTCGGTTTAGATTATTAAAGCTTCAAGCTGTTGATGATCTAATCCGAAAGATTAATTGATCTTAGGAAGTAATTATCAAAGTTAATATCTTGGTCTATTGATTCTTCACAACCATTTCTGCATCACCCATTTTCTTATATGAGATGTAAAGGTATTTTTTTAAATATTTTAGACTAGTGATTGACGGCGATCCCACCTGATGGTAAGCAGTGATGCAATCGTTGATGGTGCAACAGCGGTTGCCGAGTCAGCTAGTAAATACATAAATTGTAAAGAAAAAAGATATGTATTTTTGGATTTATGTTGGTAATGAACAAATACAAAAATAACTAAACCGATTTTAAAAATTATTTCACTAGTAAAATGCTACTATATCACTGAGTAACATCTAATAAAAAAATCTCATCTCGCAGTGTTTGTTATCGAACTCCATTATTTCTTTGATTATTTATATGATTATGATTATTGTAATATAATAATGACTCTCTGCACGTGTTGGTTTCGACTGTTAGTGCCGAGAGTACCTATCATAAAATAAATAAATAGAACAACATTTACCTGGTCAGCTAGTAGGAATATATTTTCTACTTTCGGTAGAAGCTGGTATTTCATAATGCTGCTGACTGAAATAACTGAACCGATTTTTAAAATTATTTATTTTTAAAATCGGTTCAGTTATTTTTGTATTTGTTCATTACCAACTTAAATCCATAAATACATATCTTTTTTCTTTACAATTTATATATTTACTAGCCGACTTGGCAACCGCTGTTATGCCATGTAAAATATCAAAGAAAAATATTGGGTTAGGGTACTTGTACTATTTCTTATTCTGTGGTTAGGGTAAGAACCCCAACCCAAAAAACAAACCGAAAGTCCAACACAAAATTGCCTACGACCTATTCTAAGAACTAACGAACGTACAAAAAATACTGGGCAAGTGCGAGTCGGACTCGCGCACTGAGGGTTCCGTATAAACTTACCTAGGAAAACAGTTTAATTCCAGAATTGAGTTACGAAGTTTTTTTTGTGACGTAACTACAAATTTACAGTTTTCAGATTTTTTCCTATACTTATGCTATGTGACCTTGCTTCTTGCCAAATTTGAAGATTCTAGGTCAACGGGAGTGCCCTATGAATTTTGATTCCCTTGAGAGTGTCGAAATATACGTTTTTTGCAACATAGACGGCCGTATCTTTTTTGTTCGTTAACTCAGAAGTTTGACTTTTTCACTTTTTCACAGTTCTGTCAAGTCTGCGGACCCTTGAGGTCCGCAGACTTGAGTATATGATTTAAATTTCAACTCGATACCTCCACGCGTTCTCGAGATAAAGGGTCTTGACAGACAGACGGACGGCCGGCAAAGTGATCCTATAAGGGTTCCGTTTTTTCCTTTTGAGGTACGGGACCCTAAAAGTCATAAAAATCGATCAAGCCCTTTGCGAGGAGTTGGGTAACAAACACTGTGCCCTGAGATTTTTTAATATATTTTAGAAGTATAATCAATATCTACTGTCATCCAAAAACGAGTGAAGATTTAAAACTTTTACATACACATTGCGACAAAAGACTTATAAATCATATGAGATATCTATTGTCCAAGAAGATAGGTACACCACACAGTATGCAATGATAAACGATCCACAGCCACTGACAATATTAAAAATCCCGGGCATTATATTCAGAATTTACAAGGAAAATTCTTTTTTTTTTACAATTTTTTTCTCTTATAAATGTCACCATGTTTCACCACTCGTCGTTACTTGGGGATTTCTGATTCAAGTTTTTTTCCTTACAACTTGTAGGACACCTTTTTTTTCGTGTAAAATCGTCAAATAACTTCTCCCATTCTGGGTGGAGCGGGAAGGAGTGTCAGACTTTTGATGACTAAAAGCTAGTGTTCCTTCAGTTGCCCTTTTTTGTGAGGGCTGCGATAACTCTTCGAGCAATCTGAAGCCCTCGCAGGCGTCAGCTCTAACTGGCCCCATCAATTTTGACGACATCTCTTTGAAGCGCGGGTTGGAACACAATGCGCCGTCGACCCGGACGCCCGGACGGCGAGCTACTTATGGCTCGCCGTACGCAAACCCGCGCCTACAGTGGCCGGTAGCCGTCCTGGAACTCTCGACCCGCCGGTGGCATCTCCGATGGAGGCAGGGCGTGAGACTTGTCACCACCTCGTGGTTTCGGCCGCCTAGGTACCTACTTACCTACCTAGAAAGAAATCCTAGTTTCCTTTGCCTCGCTTAATCTCATCATCATCATCATTTCAGCCGAAAGATGTCCACTGTTGGACAAAGGCCTCCCCCAAGCATCGCCACAACGACCTGTCCTGTGTGTATCGCACCCAACGCATTCCCGCGACCCTCACCAGGTCATCGGTCCACCTTGTGGGAGGCCTGCCAACGCTGCGTCTTCCGGTACGTGGTCGCCACTCCAGATCCTTTCGTCCCCATCAACCATCTGTTCTGCGTGCAATGTGCCCTGCCCATTGCCACTTAAGTTTGGCGATTCTTCGAGCTAATCACTTAATCTGTAATCCGAAAAGCAAAACCTGGCAGAAACTATAATAGGCACCATAAAGCTTTGAAGACCCAATTAGTCTTTTACTAATGAGTACTCGATCAGCAAAGAGAAAAAACAAAGTTAAGGGCCTATTACACTATTCGATATTCAGACAGTCTTAGGGCGGAATTCACCAATAAAACTAATCGCGTTTTAACGTTTGGCTCGCATAATCGCGTTTAGCCGCTGTCACTAGTGTCACTTGTCTGTATTTTTCTTTTGTTGTATTTTTACAAGTGACACTAGTGACAGCGGCTAAACGTTAAAACGCGATTAATTTTTAAATGGTGAATTCCGCCCTTAGTCGATGTCGCGTAGTGTATTAGGGGTTAGACCGGTCTTACTCGGAACAAAAAATAAGTCTGAATATCGTGTGCTGAATGTCGCTTAGTGTAATAGGCCCGTAGGTACCTACGCAAGCGCGGATCCTCAGTGAGCGCGATGGGCATGCGTACAGCCCTGATTGCGCGGCTAGTAACATATATTTTTATGGTCATGCTGATGATGCTACTTTTTTAATTTTTCTGAGTGAACAAACTAACATATTTTACAGGTTTATTAATTTATTAGTGTTCACGTCATGGTTTTGCCCACGTGGAACTTACATTGTACAAAAACTTGGCCAGAGCGTCATACCGTCATTTTGTAAATCTCTTAGGAATGCACTATATCGATTTTAAGCGAGTTTTTATTCGAAAGAAAGAAAGAAGGAAAAAACGTTTATCCGTGCCTCACACAATCGTATAAACTAAAATTACACAATAAAAAAAGAAAGGTATAATCAGTGCGAGGCCAAAAAGGCACCTAACTCAGCATATGCAGCGTTATTTAAACACTAAATAATATTCCACAACTATCTCACAACAACGTCTAGTCTCAAGCTAAGCAGAGCTTGTGTTATGAGTACTAGACAACTGATAAATATACTTATATACATATTTCTAAATACATACATATTATAGATAAATTACACCCAGACACAGAACAAATGATCGTGCTCATCACACAAACATTTGTCATGGGTGGGAATCTAACCCACGACCTCCGGCATAGCAGTCAGGGCCACTAACCACTAGACCAACAGGCCAGTCGTATAAATAGCGCTGGTATTCTGTTAGGGCCCGCTGTGATGCCACAAACACACGCCGACTCGCACTAGTTCGATTTTTGGGTGGCTGTGACCACCTGTGTTTTGAGAGCTGGATCCGCGTTTGACCTGTCAGAAACTACCTAGGTGCTTTAGGCTTTGAAGACCCAATTAGTCGCTCACTAATGAGCAGTCGATAGGTAAAGATAAAAACTAGATACTTATCTACGGGTTTTTTATTATCATAAACGCGTAATAAGTTGTTTACACACTAGTGTATAATCTTTTTACACTTCTCAGAAAGGATTTGCAGATTTTCGCCTTAACGACGATAATTTAGTCGTAAAAGAATAAACGGAACCTTAAGAGATTATCATTTATTTACAGGCGCTTACCCATTTATATAAGAAGTTTGCCCACTACACCGTATCATACAATGACCGTGCCAGGTACGTGTCAGGCACGCGGGCTAGCAGACGGCGAGCAATGGGTAGCTCGCCGTCCGATCGTCTGGTAACCGTCCGGACCGAGCCCAAGTCGTCGACGGCGCGTATTGTTCCACGTGCGCCTCAAGGAGATGTCAGCAACCGTAGGGGCCCAGCAGGGTCGAAGCCTACTGGGGCCATGGGTGATGCGAAAGAGATTCCCGAGGCCCTGCAACAATGGCAAAGAAGGAACAGGAGTGGGTTTTTAGTCAGTAAAAGTCTAAAACTATCTCTCGCTCCGCCCAAGAGCGGAGTTTGTCATTAGATGATTTTCCTGCCCGAAAAACAAAAAAAAAAGGTACATGTCAGGCAAAAGACGAATCTTTGTGTTGAAAAGTATAGGTAAGGCGATGATGCATGCGTGCCAAACCGAAGTGCGCAGATAGCGCAACGGAGAGTACACGGATTATAATCACGTTTATTTGACCATTATGCACGGGTATGATATAATGTTGATATGTTCTAATGGGAACTGTTCTGTGTCGTGTTTTTTCCGTGCTTGATAATACGTTTCTATCACGCTCATGATATGATACGGTGCACTTGGCAGACTCTTTTAGTTGTTTGATGCAGCAAATTATGTACAATTAGAGATATAAACTTGCATTATTTAGTGATTTACTAAATAATGCAAGTTTATCGTGATTCTTTTGTTTTAAATTAATAATAATGCTGTCCAATTTGTGACGTTTGCTTGCTTTTCAACTGGTACTTCATAAAAACAAAACGTGATTGGATTAGAATTACGTACTAACTTCACACTTATGTTATAAAGATGGGAGTTTAATCATCGGACCACTAGATATACGACGTTGCGCCACTGGTACATGGTAGACATCCCACCCATACGTACAAAGCGTTTTGTGAATACATTTATTGTGCGTACAGCTAAGGTGTGGATTTCCTTGCCGGAGTATGTTTCCTCACTGACTGGCACTCCTTCTCCATAAAGCTGACTATTAGGTGTCCCCGGTGGTTCCTACGTCCAAATCCAAATTGCCTCACTCGCAGCTCGTCACCGTCTCGTTTGCCCAGTTTCTCGTTAAACTCCCCCATGACCACATTGAAGTGAGTCTTATAACCATGCATGGCTCTGGATCCATCCTCATACATGGTATCTACTTCTCCATCGGTGTGTGTCGAGGTCGGAGCGTAAACCCATATGATCTTGAGCGAATAACTTGATGATATTCTGACACTATCTCCCGCTCCGCTCAAGAGCGCGATTTGTCATAAGATGATTTTGTCACCCAATAAAAAAAAAGTATAAGGTACGCCACCTTGGTCGATAAATCCGACACCACCTTGGGACTGCTGGTCCCATTCCCGATAATAGAGCAGGTATCTTTGGACTTCGGATAATCCCACAATACTCCATCGCAACCTGCTCAACTCCTCCTCAAGTCCGGTGATCTTATCATCAGACCTGACTGTACGCGTGTTGCACGTTGCCAGGTCCAGTCGTCGACGGTTGATCGATCTCGCCCGGAGATTCTTAGCACCCCAGACCTCAGGGCTGCGCCCACGCCCTTCCACGCTAGCACGACCGCTGGAGTCGCCGGGCACTTGGGGCCTGTTTCTCGTTCTACTATGCATTTGGAGGGGAGGAAGACATTTAGGTAATCAGAATTGGGTGTAGACCCTATAGTAGGTATGCTCGGTAACGAAACCATAGCGCAATTCAAAAAAGTTGTCTCACTTATCAACGCCATCTAATTAAAAAAATTGGTGCTAAAATTACTATGGCTTCACAAATAAATACAAACAATGTATAATACCTACACATACTAGCGACCCCGATAGACACTGTCCTACCCGAAAGCTGGCTTTTCATCTGAAAAAAAAAATGAAAACCCGCTTGCAACGCCACCTACCAGGTTCAATTATATTTTCAAACCATTCAGGGAACCACTCAAATATACAAATAAAATTTCATCCAAATCGGACAAGCTGTTTAGGAGGAGTTAGGTAACAAACACTCGTACAAAAGAATTTTATAAAGTTAAAGGTAAATAACAATACTCGTATATGCAAGGCCAGCCTATACTATAAGCTATACCTACCTCCTAACATTATAATATCAAAACATGAATGTGAATTTAATAACCGAGGCGGGCGAGGTTGTTATAATTTCACAAAATGACTATTTATATCTACTCGTACATACACATTTCACGCCAGAAATATCTGGTAATTCTTTACATAACCGAACACAACACAATGTCAATATTAGAGGGGCCATGAGTTGTGCGAAAGACAACCCCGGGGCCCTAGAACGAAGGCCTTTAAGGACCGTAGGAGTGCGTTTTGACCAGTAAAAGTTTGACACGACCTCTCGCCCCGCCCTAGAGCGAGAGAAGTCATTAGATGATCTTCCACCGGAAAAAAAAGAACGGATTTTACTTTGCTACTGAGTGACATAGGGACGCGGGCAAACCCGCAGGCAGGAACTAGTCTATAATAAAAACGAATAATTATGGTGAAAACAAATAATAACTTTGTTTGAATGATTGTGGACACCAAGTCATAATATCATAACTGAATTATTACTGAAGGCATTGTATTAAGCTATACCGAGACGCCATTGTCACAAATGATGGATTGATACTTTTCCTTCCTAGATAGCAGTTTTATTTATCTATTGTAAAACAATAGTTTTATGACTGAGATGATTGACATCCACTTAGCAACGAATGTCTACGCTTCTGTATAGCTGGGCCCATAAATGGGGAGTTTGGGCCGCGTGGGCCGAGTCCACCCCAATATGCCCTAGCTCCCACCCCAGGATGTTGGGCTACTGATTCGAAATTCTATGATAAACGCCAAAATACTTCACACAAAAATCAGGCATTTCAGGGACCAGCCAGAAAATAACCTCTGCAGGTTTTGACTCCCTAGCAAGCGTCAAAATATGCGCCAGAAACGGCCTTATCTTGACTAATCCCTTTGATTATTCCACTGCTCCAAGGGATGGCAGACGAGAGTTCCTGAGAAAATGGGTCTTGCTTGACAAACGGACAACAACGTGATTATTTAAGGGTTCCGTTTTTTCCGAAGTACGGAACCCTAAAAAACATGTGCATTACTTATAAAACAAATTTTTAGATTTATTAAAAAATAAAATCGTCTTATTTCATTCACTGTCTATATAAATTATCCACGTAAACCCACGAAATAGAGACCTTCATATATTTTCGTACGAAAAGTACATTCGTCATTTATTAAGTTACCTGCACAGACCCACTAAAAGCCACACGATAAGAGGATTAACTGGAAACTCGTCTGCTTTGCTGAATATCATCAAATTAGTTCCGACTGGAACTCCATTCGTAATAACATTCGTTTACACGATGTCCATGAACTGCAAATAATCCTCTGTTGTTATGGCTATTATTTTCAGACAGCCAGTGCCGTAACACGCCTTTTAAACGCCTGGTGCGAGCTTCTATAACTGGCCCCTTAATTAAATAAAGTTTTATTATTAACAGGCTCGAACAATAAAAAGAAAAATTACTAGATATAAAAAAACACGCGTGACTTGATGCTTCAAACGCACCACCACCACCCACTATTTAATTCTTGTGGGTACTGGAGTCGTGTCGTCGAGTGGAATCGGCAATCCTGGTGGGAGCATCTACAATAACCGTAGGTATTATGTACAGTCAGGGATCAAAAGTGCAGTTGCACTCTACCAATGCTAAAGTGTCTAAAATTTCTTTGTTGTAGAAGTTCAATAGTCCACAATTAGTTTATTCAATACTTTAGATTCTATGCTACCAATTAAATCAGTCATGAACCATTGACTCTCTTCTACAAAGAAATTTTAGACATTTTAGCATTGGTAAGGTGGTACTGCACTTTTGACCCCTGACTGTACATGATAAATAATAGGTATTTCTCCGTCCCTCGACGGCCTGTGCCCTGTGTACAGGCACCGCTGGCACTGCCCTATTTACGGCACTGCAGACAGCTAGCTGCTTTTCAAAACGAAACATTTTGAGGCTCTCAATTAGAGGAGGTTTGAAAGTGGCGCCAGTGACTGAAAAACTAAAGGAGAATAGTTTATCTTGGTATGGTCATGTGAAAATGGAGGAATGAAACGCATATTACAAAAAGAGTTACGGGTATACATATGGATGGATGAAAAAGGAGGCCAAAGAAAGTATAGATTGATTGCGTGAGGAGTGATTTGACAGAAAAAGGAATTAGTAATATCGTGAATGGTAACAGGACAGAATAGAAGATGCGGTTCTGCGGTTCATGCGGTTCGATCGGCCACTGCCCATCACGACTTAAACCGAATAATATTTTTTATTAGAAAAAAAAAATACATGTTTGACACATAATAATGTACACATTAAAATTAGAGCACTGACTCCTAAACTAGGAAGTTCCTCTCTTTGAAGAGGCAGTGTCTTCGCATAAATATAAATACAAATAATTGACCGTACTAGAAGACTCGGATAGTTTTATAGTAATACCTTATACTTATCTAAACCAACTTTTATAATCGTATTTCGTTCGTCCACAGCTGGGCGTGGCTGTCGGCTTCGTGCTCCCTCCGCTGCTGGTCCGCGCGTCGGGCACCATCCCGGAGATAGCCGCTGACTTTCGCCTCATGTTCTACCTCATCGCCGGCTTCACCAGTGTGCTGTTTGTCTTCATTCTGCTTTGTAAGTATATATGAACTAGCTTCTGCGTGAAAATAGGTTTCTTCATACAAACTTTAGACCCCCTTAAAAAAAAATTCTTTAGTGCTTGCCTGTGTCATAAAAGGAATCCTTATAAAATAAACACGCTCCTACTAGTTGTTTCGGCTGTCAGTGTCAGTTAGTTAGTTTCTCCTTTTATTATAATATGTCGTGATCAGATCTTAGAAATTGACACTTCATGATATGGCCAAGTAAAACTGGCCATATCGTTTTAAATTTGATGATATTTTAATCTTTGTTTGGCCTACTTTCTTTAGACCTTTTATTATAATTGAAATATTATATTATATTTGTTCCCTTGATTTCTTATTAATCTTTTCTTTTTTTTTATGCATTTACCATGTTTTCTCTTCACTACACTTGGTTGACTGGTATTGAATGCCTAAGGCATTAAGTCCACCTTTGTGTTGCATGAGGTTTTAATATATTAAATAAATCAATGTTGCCAAATGAGGATTGACATATATATTATCAAATGTTAACGTTTATACGATCTGGCCAGTTTCAGTTGGTCATATCTTGAAGTGATCAATTCTAAGATCTGCCTACGACATATAGATATAAATAAGAATTCATGAGTTCAAAAGTTTGCGTTAATTCGTTCATCACCTGTTACAGCCTTGTAGAGGGTATAAAGGATATCCTCATATCGGCCTTTGAGGTTTTGTCAGATTTCACTTTGTCTGCTACTTCAGAAATGCTTTTGGCAGTCACTTACATCACCCAGAGACGGGCACGTGACTATAAGACTGAAAAGATTTCTTAACCTTTGATCACTTTCAACATTGCAAAACTTTTCAACTGTGTAAGGATATCTAGTCACGGTATGGACCAGAATACATATCAGCCCCCCTAGCCAAGTTACAACAGTTTCGTGTCGAATTCCGTTCTCCAATCGGTAACGCCTCGGTGTCAGCAATTGTAGAAAACGATAAGTTGGTAGCCATGTTGACGCGCCTGAATCGACTGCTCGTTCTACAATAACAAAGGATGTAGCGTTGAACATTGTAGAAACGATAACAATTCATTCTATCATTTTGAACGATGTGAACTTGGCTACGAATTTTCTATTCGTTTGATCTAACCACGTGACTTAACGTTGAGATGATGTCATTCCCATACATTTGTTTAGTTTTCGACTAGCGTTAACGATTGCAGATTATCAACTTGGCTAGGGGTGCAGACTATCCAAATTATTAGCAGCCGTGAATGATCTCGACTACGGAATCCAATCGCACACCTTTTTTGCGCCAGTACTCATGCGGGATTTTTTATAAGAAAATTGGATCCAGACGACGCGCCGATCTGATTAAATATACTTATTACACCTAGCACAGCCTCATCAATAAGTGATTTAACGTCTTTTCATGGAAGCCGTGACTTTTGAATTTCTATTTTGTGTTATGTGAGTCCTGTATCGGAAGTGGAACGAAACGTAATCAATATCAGTTTAGATAGACCGTACTCTATTAACTAGGGATAATTCAATTTCTATTTGTTTAATTAGTTTTTTTTTTTTAAATTATTATTACTTATCTACATTGTGTTCACATATTAGAAGCGACAGGAAATATGTAACCAAGATTTATGTAACTCATAATATGATTTAAAAGAGTGTCCATGGAGTTTCTTGCACGTTCTTCTCCATAGAGATCTACGCTTTGGAACGTGCAATTTAGCACACTTGTTTTTTTTTTTGACTGACCGACATTTTGACAATTCAAAAGTGCCTGTAATTGGTGTATTTAAAATAAACGTTTCTGATTTCTGATACCTACACAGTACCTACCTGAATTTGTTCGATCATGTATGGAGTACTGCTCTCATCTTTGGGACGGATCTGCCCGATACCAGCTTGATGCACTTGAGGCAATTGAGAGGCGAGCCAGGAAGATCATTGGCAATGATGCACTCGTTGAGTCGAGGCTTCAAAGTCTTGAGCATCGACGCCGAGTTGCTAGCCTGTCGGTTTTCTACCGGTTGCATTTCGGGGAGTGTGCGTCGGAATTGCATAACCTAATTCCGCCTAACCCGTTCCATCATCGGACCACCAGGCGTACGGCAATGCGCCACCGGTACATGGTGGACATCCCACATATACGCACGAAACGTTTTGGAAACACATTCATAGTGCGTACAGCTAAGGAGTGGAATTCCTTGCCGGAATCTGTTTTTCCTGATGGCTACAACCCGGGAATCTTTAAGTCAAGAGTGAATAGGTTACTTCTAGGTAAGCGCGCTCCATCGTCGACCGCATCGTCGCTTTCCTTCAGGTGAGATAGCGGTCAAGCGCTAACCTTTAAAGAATAAAAAAACATTACCTATATCAAAAAGATGAAACGTTAAATATTTTATAATGTTGTTCCTTAAAATAATTTGATTTATTTATACCTCTAAAACATTATTATATTCAACTAGCTTCTGCCAGCGGCTTCGCCCGCGTGACAGTAAGTTTCTCCATACAAACTTTGGAACCCCGTTTTGTCCCCTTAGGAGATAAATTTTGGAAAAACCTCTCTTAGTGCTTGCCTACGTCATAAAAGGAAATCTTGTGCAAAATTTCACGCTCCTAGTCCCAGTAGTTTCGGCTGTGCGTTGATATGTCAGTCAGTCAGTTTCTCCTTTTATATAAATAGATTATTAATTAGTATATAATGTAGCTGCTCGGTAAAGCCCTCCCTCCATTATTTCCATTGTTCCCGGCTCTGAGGCACTTCTTACCAATTTTTAAGGAAGACATCTAAGTAGTCCTGCCATGTCCTTCTGTGTCTGCCGCGGCCCTGTCGAGCGACTCTATTAAAAAAAAAACATATTTCAAAAATCCCAATCCCGCAAATCTCGCGGAATCGCAATTTTGATGTGGGACTGGATTCCCTAACCCCGGCCGTCCTTTTTACCCGACTACGGAGGGTTATGATTTTGACAGGCTATGTATGTATGTGAGTATGTTCATCTGTTCCCACATAGCTCCTAATCTACTTATCGGAACTCGAAGTATGAGGTATCGTTAGAACCGTCTTAATTGTCCGCTGAACATAGGTTACGTGACGTGTCAGAAAACTTGTTTCATTTAAGTAAGAAATTTCAATTAAGTAAGAACTCCTTTCAGGGTCAGTTGTTGGAATATTTTTTTTTATTTGATATAAGCCAGTGCTTGACTGCGATCCCACCTGATGGTAAGTAGTGATGTAATCATTGATAGTGAGGCGCACTAGTTTATTAAGAGCCTATTCACTCTAGCCTTGAAGGCACCTAAATTATAGTTGGACGGGAAGACCGCAGCAGGCAAATTGTTCCAGTCTCTCGATGTACGCGGTATAAACGACGAAACGAAACGCTTAGTCCGGACCGTTGAAGTTTCAACAACGTATATATACAGTTATCAAACGAGTTTTATTGCAAAAAGGTGCTGTTCATTCACAGGTGGTATTTACACTATGTGTCCCGATTACATTTAATTTATGAATGGGTCCTTCGGGGTATCCGGGAATGGTAGTGATAATAAATCAGATTATTGAAGGTTGAAACATTTCTCATATACTGTTTCAAATACAGGAACCTGAATGTAGATTCCAAATACAGACACCATATACATAATACGAGTATATAGTGTAGCTGCAATACATCGTTACGCATCCGTTCGCTGCCGCCGCCATCGGTGTACTGGCGCCTCGCGCGCCGCCCGGAAATATTTATACGCGAGACACACTAGCCGCGCATGGAACGAGCGTTGAGCCCAACAGTGAGCAGTTTCGACAACAGCGATCCGCGCGCCCCCGCACGTATTTCTTAGGAACTATACTTAGGAAATAAGATACGTCAACCGTCCACTACTTGCACCTATGTATTTAGTTATAAGTTCTGTACATATTTCTGTAAATCCATTCCCTTCTGAATACATCAATATAAATATAGTCAGTACATCTGGAGTATCATTACTACACACCACCTAAGCGCTACAGTGGTGACACCGACGTTTAACCCCAATTAGTAAGAAGACCTCCAGATTCAAAAATTCATCATGGCCAACAAAGAGGAACAGGAACTCTCCGGTGTCTCGACGTCGCTGCGCATCCCACCTATTTGGCGTGACAAAATACGGTTGTGGTTCGCGCAATTTGAAGCCATCATGAGCGCACAGAAGAAAGGAGATCAGACAATGTTCGAGCTCGTCATCGGGCAACTTGAGCGGCAAGATCTCGACGAAATTTCCGACATAATTCTCCATCCACCCGCAAATCAACGTTATGAGGCCCTGAAAAGTCGGTTATTCCAAGTCTACGAGGAGTCTGAACAGCGTCAAGTACAGAGGTTACTATCCGAAATGGAGCTCGGCGACATGAAGCCTTCACAGCTGCTACGTCGCATGAAGAACCTCGCCGCCGAAAACATCTCCGACTCAGCGCTGCGAATAATGTGGACTAACCACCTACCACAATCAGTTCGAGCAGTCCTCGCCGTGAGCGATAACATCGCAAAAAAATCTGACATACACGAGCTGGCGATGATGGCAGACAAGATCCTCGAGCAGACGCAACCATACGGCGCAGTCGCGGCAGTTTGCTCCACATCCACCACCCCAGCAGCACCAACATCAATTGAGGAGAAGATCGACGCGCTCGCGAGAGAAATCGCAGAATTGAAAACGAGACAACCACGTCATCAAAACTACCGACGTACATCGTTCAACAGACGACATTCGAGATCGCGTTCTCGTTCGTCGAGCCGGCACAAACACGATCACACTCGAAACGACCAATCAGCGATTTGTTTTTACCATCGTAAGTTTGGCAAAGAAGCGCGAAGATGTACCCGTCCGTGTAGTTACGAAGACAGCAGTGCTCCCTCGGGAAACTAAAACCTGCGTTGGCTGAGGCGGCAACCGGCGCAAGCAACACATCCTACCGCCTATTTATAACGGACAAAAATTCACGTTTGTCGTTCTTAATCGATACCGGCGCAAACGTCTCCGTGATACCCAAGAGGAAAGGCGGGAAAACGACACCTACAGATTTTTGCTTGTACGCGGCGAACAACACGGTGATACCAACATACGGTGAAAAAACACTGCAACTGGATCTCAACCTACGCAGACCATACACCTGGAAATTCATCATCGCAGCAGTCAGCAAGCCCATCATCGGTGCCGACTTCCTAAAACACCATCAACTTCTTGTCGACATAGCCAGCCGATGTCTCGTCGACAAAGTAACCAACCTCACCGTAAAAGCGCCAGTCACCTATTCTGCTGACCCTACAGTCAGAAGTATCGACGTTGATCAGCCGTATCACCAGCTACTCAGCAAGTATCCCGATATTCTTCGACCGTCGTGCATGAAGAATACTCCCAAACACTGTGTGGAACACCACATCGAAACTACTGGCCCACCAGTATACAGCAAGACCAGACCCTTACCACCACATCGATATCTGGCTGTGAAAAAGGAGTTTGAGACGATGATGCAGCAAGGAATTTGCCGTCCAAGCAAAAGTCCATGGTCCAGCCCGCTACACGTCGTACCAAAGAAAAACGGCGACATACGCGTATGTGGCGACTACCGAAGGCTCAATGACGTCACTAAACCCGACCGCTATCCAGTACCTCGTCTCAAAGATTTCACCTACCTACTACACGGCAAGAAAATCTTCACCACACTAGACCTAAATCGTGCATACCAACAATTGCCTGTACACGAATCAGATATTGAGAAGACTGCCATCACAACTCCATTCGGACTATTCGAATTTCCACGAATGTGTCCAGGTCTCAAAAATGCCGGGCAGACCTTCCAACGGTTCATCCATCAAGTACTCAACGGATTGGATTACGCATTTCCATTCATTGATGATGTCATCGTCGCTTCGGACAATGAAGCACGCCACGTCGAAGACCTACAAGAAGTGCTACGCAGATTAGACGACTACGGTATAACAATAAATCCATCTAAATGCGTCTTCAGCAAAGAAAATGTGAAGTTCCTGGGCTATGAAGTGTCAAGCAGGGGAATTAAGCCACCTCAAGATAAAATCACCGCTATCACTGCTTACCCCAAACCCGAGACGATACAAGACCTACGTCGATTTCTTGGAATGGTAAATTTTTACCGCGACAGTATTCCGAACGCAGCACACATACAAGCACCTCTCAACGCGTACCTACATAATTCCAAGAAACGCGATAAGACCAAAATCGACTGGAACACAGAAGCTTCACAGGCATTCGAGTCATGCAAAGTTGGCATACAAAACGCTGCTTTGCTCGCTCATCCATCTCCATCACCAAATGACGCCATCTCCCTCATGTGTGACGCATCGAGTACCTGCGCAGGAGCCGTACTGCAACAACTTGTAAACAAGAAATGGATACCACTTGGTTATTTCTCGAAAAAGTTCTCCGACACACAGCAGCGATACAGTACATTCGACAGAGAACTATTATCAATCTACATGGCAATCAAACACTTCAGAAAAATGTTCGAAGGAAGAGAACTGATTGTTTATACTGACCACAAACCGCTGACTTACGCTATCCGCAAGCCACCGTCTGATAACGACACGCAACGACGCACGCGTCAGCTATTATTTATCAGCGAGTTCACGACGGACATACGACATGTGAGCGGAGTAAACAATGTTGTCGCCGACGCACTCTCTCGCATTGGAACAATAGAAACACCGTCACCAATCAACTACGATGAGTTATCTCAGGCGCAAGAAAAGGACAGCAACATACAAACCTTATCAAAACAGTCAAATATCCAACTCAAGAAAATCGTCATGCCCGGTACTAACAAACCAATATTCTGCGAAACATCTACTTCACACATTAGACCATACTTACCAACTGACTTTCGTCGCATCGCATTCAACGCCGTGCACAATACAAGTCACCCGGGAATACGGACTACACGCAAAATGATGCAAGAACGGTACTTCTGGCCAGCAATGAATACCGACATTGGCGAGTGGGCAAAAACATGCACGTCATGCCAACTATCAAAAGTACAACGCCACAATCACAGTGAAATCGCAACTTACCCACCGAGTGAAAGATTTCAACATTTACATATTGATATTGTCGGAAAACTACCCACAACTTCGTGCGGACATCGATACTTACTCACGATTATTGACCGCAGCACTCGATGGCCCGAAGCAGTACCTTTGCAAGAGATAACCGCTGATATTGTCGCAAGAAAGCTGTATGAAACCTGGATATCTCGCTACGGTTGTCCTTCGAGAATAACGACTGATCAAGGACGACAGTTCGAAAGTCGACTATTCCATGACCTCGCACAACTTCTTGGCATAGAACGAATCCGAACTACTGCCTACCACGCACAAAGCAACGGGGTTATTGAAAGATTCCATCGCACGCTGAAAGCTGCACTCATGGCCCGACTGCAAAACAGCAACAAATGGATTTCTGAGCTGCCCACTGTGCTGATGGGATTACGAGCCGCCGTGCGCACAGACACCAATACTAGTGCCGCGCAACTCACCTACGGTCAAGCATTGCGACTACCCGGCGATTTCATATCACCATCACCAGCTGTTACAAAAATGGACCACAACTACGTTGATCACCTACATGACGTAATCACGAAGCTCACACCCACATTCAAACCGCATTCCAACAAGCGATGTATGTTCGTGCACAACGCCTTGCAAACATGCAGCCATGTGTTTGTACGCGATGACACCGTCCGAAAGCCACTGCAACATCCCTACAAAGGTCCGTACCAGGTCGTCAATCGCAATAACAAATACTTCACCGTACAACTACCAGGAAGATCAAGCACTATATCGATCGATCGACTCAAACCGGCGTTCACTGTCAACATCGAAGAACACGAACACACAAGTAGTGAGACACTCCAACCAGCTGCAGCTACCACCGAAGATCACTCCAGCATACTCCCAGCGAACACCAACGAACACCGGACCAGATCAGGCAGGATATCCAAGATGCCCGTACGCTTTCGCTAGGGGGGGAGTACTGTAGCTGCAATACATCGTTACGCATCCGTTCGCTGCCGCCGCCATCGGTGTACTGGCGCCTCGCGCGCCGCCCGGAAATATTTATACGCGAGACACACTAGCCGCGCATGGAACGAGCGTTGAGCCCAACAGTGAGCAGTTTCGACAACAGCGATCCGCGCGCCCCCGCACGTATTTCTTAGGAACTATACTTAGGAAATAAGATACGTCAACCGTCCACTACTTGCACCTATGTATTTAGTTATAAGTTCTGTACATATTTCTGTAAATCCATTCCCTTCTGAATACATCAATATAAATATAGTCAGTACATCTGGAGTATCATTACTACACACCACCTAAGCGCTACAATAGAAACTGGTAGAGAACATGAAAATGTGGCTTCTAACATTTTTTTTTTGAAGACTCGTGGCAAAAATACAATATTCAGAAACCTAGTAAATTCGTTAGAGAGCTTCTTATTAATTTGTCTACGATTTTAAAAGGTTACTTGTTGGACTCTTCGCGGGCTTGTGGACGGCGAGCAATGGGTAGCTCGCCGTCCGACCGTTCGGTAACCGTCCGGAACGAGCCCAAGTCGTCGATGGCGCGTACTGTTCCACGTGCGCCTTAGGAGATGTCAGTAAACCGTAGGGGCCCAGCAGGGTCTAAGCCTACTGGGGCCAAGGGTCTGCTTCTGAAAGGAACACTCGGCCCTGGTACGGAAGGTAACGAAGGAAAAGGAGTGGGTTTTTAATCAGTAAAAGTTTGACACCATCTCACGCTCCGCCCAAGAGCGGGGGATTTCATTGGATGATTTTCCCACCAAAAGTATGTACCTACAAGCAGGAGCCACATTCCCAGCCTTATGGCTCAACCAATTTTGATAGAGAGATAGATTGAACCCAGAAGGACATAGGGCGTAAATGAACGATCCCTTGGGATACTTCCCACTTTCACACGGGGTAAAACGCTTGCAGCAGATACAGCATAGCCAAAAAAAATATTTTTATATACCAAACATCATTAGGTAGATAAAATCAAAGCACTTAAAACTTCTTAAAGCTTAAGAGATAGCATTTAAAGTTAACTGTAAACTCGCAACTCATAAATGATGACAGTTTCCACGGACGACGAGTTGCTGCATCGTATGAACAACTAACTAAACCAATTTATGCCACGATAACTCCTGCAGCAGCGGATAACTTGCAGCGTTATAAACTGCTTCACACTTACCTACCGTAGTTTCTTAATCACCAAGCATATCATGTCTTTGCAACTTATAATTAAGTGCCTGTGCTTATTTTTGTACAGTCAGGGGTTAAAAGTGCAGTTCCACCTTACCGATGCTAAAATGTCTAAAATTTCTTTGTAGAAGAGGGTCAATGGTTCATGACTGATTTAATTGGTAGCATAGAATCTAAAGTATTGAATAAACTAGTTGTGGACTATTGAACTATTGAAAAGTGTCAAAAATTTTTGACACTTTAGCATTGGTAGAGTGCAACTGCACTTTTGATCCCTGGCTGTACTTACAATATTATATAATATACTAAACAACAAATAACACTAAAAAGAAATATTTTTTGCACAGCATCAAAATTGGTTATTAAATGAAGCTAGTTGCTGCTTCATATAACCAATTTCATTGCAAATATTGATTTGAGGAAGAGTAGGGGCGTGGTAGGAATCCATAGATTATAGGCGTCCAGTACACGGTCATGCAGGGCCTCAAGTCTGCTATTACAATAGTGTCAGAATGGTTTATCACTGATTTCATAATTGTTGATTTTCACAACTTTGGTAATCTATTAATATAATAGCGTCATTATGACTTTCCAATGATCAACCACTGGCACTCCATTGAAAGAAATGACACAGAACGGTAATTTCGTACGTAATGACAAATGAATGTCTGACGTATGCTGTAATCTGCTAAAATTTTTACAGTTCCTTTGATCAGTGTACTACCATTAGAACATCACTGTGCAGTCATTGCTTTAAATTCGTCACAAAACAGCTCGTACCACAATTCTATTACGAGACCACTGATCGATAAATGATCGACCATTATGAATTAACAGATTACGAACTTTTAGCATAATGACAATGGAATCGTGGTGTTGGAATGACGAATTTATAAAAATAACAGACTAAGGCCCCTGGCGTCAGTCAATTCCATCAATCAAGAATGATGTTTGAATGACGGAATTTTATCGCCATTAGTTTTTCGTCATGCAAACGTCAATCATAGCATTAGACGGTAGGTTTTTCGTCAATCAAAAAATTGACTGTGGCAAAACTGACAGCAAAACCTATCGTGTAATGGACGCCATACATGTAGGAATATCTCGCTGTCTGTTGAGCACACGTAATGACGAAGACGTCGATTTCAGTAAGTGCATCCTTATAGGTAGGTACTGTTATTTGGGAATACCTACTTGAGTGCAAAAACCGTATCATCGAATTTTGTTTCTTCGAAAACCTTTCAACGACGTCTCTATACTGCGACGCACTATGGATTATCGTAGAGTAAGAAGTGATCATAAATAATTTTTTGAAATGTAGTAAATTGCACATGTTTTTGGTCTTATTTTTTCTTCTTAAAAAATCATACTATTTTAAGCAATTCGTTTTTTATCAATTCAATATAGAAAACAGTGTCAAAATTGCATTAGAGCTCAACAGTACGGAAATTCAACAAATTGTAACCCTCAAATTACCTACGTATGAATTAAATATTGAGAACTGGTTAAATAAGAACCATCTATTGTATTATATATTTAGACAATTTATTTTATGTAGATTGAGAAACTGTTATCAAATTCATAATTACTGATAAAAATAACTGTCATAATTATTTACTTAAAATGCTAGAAAAAAACAAATTGTTTCAACTTCAACGAGACTAATAATAAGATTAATAACTTGTTCTTCATTGTTTCTTGGCTTGCCTTTATTGGCCGGCCGTAGTGAACACTGACGAGGAACTGAGCTCCCACCTCTCTCTTGCCTTTATTGGCTGGCTTGAGTGGAGATTCGCAAGAGCAAACGTGCTCGGGAGAAGGATGTATAATCCAGTAAGGTGCTGATCTTGACCGTACTTCCGGGATTGTCCTGATAGCCGTGGTATTCCTCTCCACTCCTCAAGCACCTCAGAATATGTTGCCCTCTTGTTGCTACGTCACTTCGTGCTAGCGGCCGTTTTTTGGGGGCCCATTTATTGAGTGTGCAAGTCACCCCCTGCCTTTTTTCGATGGATATTAATAACGTTGTTCAGGCAGGGGCCATAGTCTTAACATAGTTCCATGTTACCAGTCCACTTAAGACTCCAAAAACCATAGCCCTATTATCTTTGTTCTCCATATGTCGCAATAGTTTTTCAACAACCGGGGGTGGTCCTTGGGTGCACTAGCATAGCGCGTACAGGGATAATCGTCGGTTGGTATCATGTTCCATTATAATTATCTAAAGGGCCTCTGCGAGTTGGCTTCGGCTCCTCGTACGCCTTCCAAAGGTCCAGGACCTCAGGGTCCTGAGATAAATATTGAAAATACAGATTAATAATAAGAAATTTTTCTTATTAACAATTTCCATGTATAAGAGCTGGGCTTAATATTGATAAATGAAAGACAAGTGGCTGGCACGGTAATACAACAATATTTTTATATGTATAGAAGAGCTAAGCTTAATATCGATAAATGAAGACAAGTGTCTGGCACGGTAATATAACAAGATTTTTATATTTTTAGACGAGCTAGGCTTAATATTGATAAATGAAAGACAAGTGGCTGGCACGGTAATACAACAATATTTTTATATGTATAGAAGAGCTAAGCTTAATATCGATAAATGAAGACAAGTGTCTGGCACGGTAATATAACAAGATTTTTATATTTTTAGACGAGCTAGGCTTAATATTGATAAATGAAAGACAAGTGGCTGGCACGGTAATACAACAATATTTTTATATGTATAGAAGAGCTAAGCTTAATATCGATAAATGAAGACAAGTGTCTGGCACGGTAATATAACAAGATTTTTATATTTTTAGACGAGCTAGGCTTAATATTGATAAATGAAAGACAAGTGGCTGGCACGGTAATACAACAATATTTTTATATGTATAGAAGAGCTAAGCTTAATATCGATAAATGAAGACAAGTGTCTGGCACGGTAATATAACAAGATTTTTATATTTTTAGACGAGCTAGGCTTAATATTGATAAATGAAAGACAAGTGGCTGGCACGGTAATACAACAATATTTTTATATGTATAGAAGAGCTAAGCTTAATATCGATAAATGAAGACAAGTGTCTGGCACGGTAATATAACAAGATTTTTATATTTTTAGACGAGCTAGGCTTAATATTGATAAATGAAAGACAAGTGGCTGGCACGGTAATACAACAATATTTTTATATGTATAGAAGAGCTAAGCTTAATATCGATAAATGAAGACAAGTGTCTGGCACGGTAATATAACAAGATTTTTATATTTTTAGACGAGCTAGGCTTAATATTGATAAATGAAAGATAAGTGGCTGGCACGGTAATACAACAATATTTTTATATGTATAGAAGAGCTAAGCTTAAGCTGTTGATCCCCGCATTAACACCGGCGTTCACGCGCCATTGTCTTACTATTGTGTCTCTAATTACGCACTCAAAAGGTTAATATTGATAAATGAAGACAAGTGTCTGGCACGGTAATATAACAAGATTTTTCCGTAATGCCAGTTGTTTAGCAGAAATATCAAGTGTTGATAATGCTTTGATATTTTAGACGCACAAAACTACAAGCCATCAGTACCAGTACACAAGTTATTTATTCATGGAGAGAGTAATCGCTCCACATAAATCACTCTTGTATATTTACCAATGGAACAACTTTCGAAAGACGCGCAGGAGTCTCCCAATAAAGGCTACAAAAATGTTTAGATTACATCGTGCGAGAAAATGTTCAAAATCGAAAGATGTTTTTAATACATAACTGTTCCTTTATATACATCGGCATACATACAGCAAACGATCCATATTTTTTTTTTTTAATTTTCCATAGTGCGACACGCCTTGATGAAACGACGTTTTGTTACTGCGATGCGCGATGTAACGATACATCGTAACATCGAAAAACTGTACTACGAAACCTTGTTTAATCGACGTCTTGTTACTGTGGTGTTATGTTACTTAAGAACTATGCGAAAAAAGGCACACTACAATTCGGTATTGTAAATAATATTTGAAGTAATTTGAAAATATATTTCTATATTTGATTTAACAAAAAAAAAAAATAGTCATGTACCCAATTAAAGGGTTAATAATGAGGTTAAATTTGATCTACCATGATATTTAATTGAAAGTAAAACTTTTTGCTGCGCGGTATCTTCTCGTCCAACATACCACAGTGCCTCAAGACGAAAGTGTCTGACCAGTGCATGTTGCCAGTGATGACATATGGCTCCGTAACGTGGTCGCTCACAATGGGCCTCATCAGAAGGCTCAAAGTTACCCAAAGGGCAATGTAAAGGGCTATGCTCGAAGTTTCCTTGTGTGATCGAATTAGCAATGAAGATTTCCACAGGAGAACCAGGTTACCGACATAGCACGAAGAATCGCTTAACTTAAGTGGCAATGGAGGGCAAATTGCTCTCAGAACAGATGGCCGTTAGGGCCGAAAGGTTCTGGAGTGGCAACCGAGTACCGGAAGACGCAGCGTTGGAAGGCATCCTACAAGATGGACCAATGACCTGGTAAGGGTTACGGGAATCCAATGAATACGAGATGCACAGGACCGTTCATTGTGGCGACACTTGGGAGAGGCCTATGTCCAACAGTGGATGTCTTTCGGCTGAAAGAATGATGATAAACGCTTTTGCACTTTTTTTTAATATTTTTAAATTAGATGTGGGCAGTGTCAAGTGTAGCTGACTACTCTGAGAAAGAATATAGAAAATGTTATTTTTAAAGTTCATACAAGTAATGTAATGGTCAAATCATATGAGAACCAAGTAAATCAATGTCTAAGGTGATCGTTAGAAAAAAACACCCCACATTAGTTCTATCAAGATATATTTCTCGCTTTTGGTTTTACCAATTTATTATCTACAGGAAAATCTGTGTACCTATCTAACGACTCATAGAAGGAAAACCTGAATGTTGGAGATTTTTAATTGCCTTGCTGCGTTATGACTTCGTGGGGTTTTCCTTGCTTCAAACAACAAATCAAACTTGGAAAATTACAATTATCTACCTAGCGATCTTCTGTTTTGGACTTGGCTCAATACTCACTTGCATATACCTATATTCACTCAAATGTCTCACTGATGGTGGCGCATGTGTTGGATCATTCGGTTCCCTTCAAAATGGTTGAGCTGAGTGGTGCTAATATTGGCGTCATGTTCGTGAACGGGCGCTGTCAGTTGAGACTGGTCATCTCTTAGCTGCCAGTTGCTATTTTAATATCTATATTTAGTTTGTATTTTTACTTTATTTACATTGTTCTCACATGATAGCGACAAGAAACATGTAACAGAGATATTTGTAATTACAAAACATGATTGAAAAGAGTGTCCATGGAGTTTCTTGCACATTCTTCTCCATAAAGATCTACGCTTTGGAATGTGCAATTAGCATCATTTTTTTTTTCTGACTGACTGACTTCATGACATTTCAAAAGTGCCTGTAAATGGTTTATTTGAAATAAAATGCTTTGAATCTTTGAATTCGTTTTAACTTGAGAGGTAGATACAACGTCTTGCAGTGTTTGAAATATACAATCAACGAAATTTTTTAATAACAGAGGCAATTTGTGTATATGTCGTATGCATAATTCTGTATTCATCGTATCATTCATTAGTATCGTAGAAATGGCCATTTCTTGATATGGCCGAGGCTAGGTTAAGTTAGTTTTAAGGTGGTCATTTCATGAAATAGCCGACCACATTATGAAAAAGCCAATTCTGCAATACGACGACGTATATAATTTCTCACCCTTCCTTAAAACTACCATAATTTTTGGTGAGAGATTGACTGTCAAGTGATTGAGTGGCCTTTCTTAAAATATCCAAATGAACATTAAAATTTAGTCATCAATCGCTTAAAAAATACTGGAATACTGAAATGAAATCTACTTTTTATTTATTTTTTTATTCTACAACTATCACACAACGCCGTCCAGTCTCAAGCTAAGCAGAGCTTGTGTTATGAGTACTAGACAACAACTGATAAACATACCTAAATATTTATAAATACATACATATTATAGATAAATTACACCCAGACACAAAACATGATCGTGCTCATCACACAAACATTTGTCCTGGGTGGGAATCGAACCCACGACCTCCGGCATTGCAGTCAGGGCCACTAACCACTAGACCAACAGGCCAGTCAAATACTGGAATTCAATTGAGTCAGGTATAGGCTCAAACATAACCATGGTGGCCTATAGCAACTTCACCTCACAAAACAATTACTCTCTTATTTTCCAGTCTTCAAAGCCGCGCCCCCCTCACCACCGTCAGCGGCCGCAGACATGGGCAACAGCCTGGACTCCAACTTCCTGCTCTCGCTGAAGAAGCTCATCACCAACCGCAACTATGTGCTGCTCCTCATCTCCTACGGTCTCAACGTCGGCACCTTCTACGCTATCTCCACGCTACTCAACCAAGTCATACTTACTTATTATCCGGTAAGATCACTCTTCTAAATCACTTTTATAAAGAGGTAAAGTTTGTTTTTTTGTTTGTAGGAGGTAATCTCTGAAAGTAGGGACTGGTCCGATTGCTAATTTTTTTTCACCGATAGAAAGCTGCTTTATTCTTGAGTGACTTAAGCTATATTTTATGTGCGCGGGCGAAGCTACGGACAAAAACTAGTATTATCCATTTGTCATAAACTATAGGAAGTAGGTTTTTTTTAAAGTGGGCCCACCTACCTTCCGCTCTGGGTGGAGCGTAAGGGCGTATCAGACTTTTATTGACTAAAACTACACCTGTGTCATCAGTTGCCCTCGGCGTTCTAAGACCACGGGTTGTCTTTTCAGAAAATCCCCGCTTAGAAGTAGGTAGGTACGGTCGTGAAACATTTTGAACTGTCTCTCGGTTATTGATTTTTTTCCCGCCAAAAAGTTATCCAAATTCTAGAAAAAGTATAAGTCTGTTGTGGCAAGGTCTGGTGAGTATAGTGTATGACGGAGAACTTCCAACCGCAGCGCTTGTAACTTGGAGACCGTTTGCTGTGCAGTATGAGGTCGCGCGTTGTCATGCAGGACCCGTGGAGCCGAACGATTGACCAAAGCTGGTTGGAGATATGCGAGCTTCTCCATCATTGTGTTCAGTTCTTCACAGTACACATCTGTAGTAATGCTCATCCCATTTGGTAAGAAGCTGTGATGAATGACACCGGCGCTAGACTACCAAACAGTGACCATCACTTTTTTAGGGGTCAGTTTTCGTTTGGGGCATTGTTTAGCTGCTGAAACAGGATCTAACCAACTTGCTGAGTGTTTGCGATTATCGAACAGAATCGATTTTTCGTCGCAAGTAACAATGTGATTCAATATTCCTTCGTTTGTGTGCCTGTTGAGCAGTGCAAGGCTCAACTCGACGCGTGCTTCGCGCTGGCGATCGTTCAATTCGTGGGGCACCCATATTTCAAGCTTTTTACCTTGCCAATTCAACGCAAATGAGCCAATATTGTTTAGATGCTAACATCGAAAGCTGCTGCTAATTCAGCTGCAAATTGACAATCATCAGTCATTGTCGACTAAAGTTTTCGGTCGACTACGGGGTTCTTATTTCTTAGGTCGAAATTTCCAGAACGGAAGCGGGCAAACCAATAACGGGTGGTGCGATCGTTATTCTCGATATTCAGACAGTCTTAGTCTATGTTTATCTATGTATCTCATCGTTCTGTTTCATTCCTTTACACGACATTGGCGTAAATTGCTCTTTTTCTTGTGTGACGCTACATAGACTGAATATCGAGTGGTGTAATAGGCCCTTTAGTAGTGTTCGCTCCGTATACGTCGTTGATGTTGCGTGCCGCTTCTGCCGCTTTGCTGCCACGACGGTACTCATACTCCATAATCACTCGAATTTTTAACGTATCCATGATGACGAAAAACGTACAAATGCGATGAAAATAGAACGCTAACCATTAAACAAAATAAATGACTGATTTTCAAAAAAGAATTCCATATTTTAAAAATAAAAATAATTTAAACTTAGAATTCTTAGCGAAAAAAGAAAAAAATGGACTTGAAATAGCCAGTTCGGCAGAACGGCAATTTCATAGGTAAAGAAAGACCTATTATTTATGTCGGCACAACATGAACATACTTACATTAATCTGTCTGACTGACGTTTTTGCACCTATAATTTTCACATATGCCTTTTAGAAATATACTTTAGGAGCTGAATATTGCAACAATCAATGCATCTATTCTTATTTTTTCTTCCAGGGTGCCAACATAGACGCGGGCCGCATCGGGCTGGTGATCGTGGTAGCAGGCATGGCGGGCTCCGTGGTGTGCGGCCTCATCCTCGACAAGACACACCGGTTCAAGGAGACCACTCTCTCTGTCTACGCCTCTTCAGTTGTAGGGATGCTGATCTTCACCTTTACTCTGGACTGTGGATACATTGCCGTTGTGTATTTGAGCAGCATTTTGCTTGGGTGAGTTCTACTTCTATATAAGTGCTCCCACACGAAACTGTGATGCGTATAATTATTGCTGCGATGCAATTCCGTGCGGCAAAACGACGTCAATGCCTACAATACCTACGCGTTGCGAATCAATCCGCAAGTTCTTGCGATGCGTCGTGTGAGTTCACAGATTTTTACGATGCGATGTCGCATTGCTGTTTTGTTCGGGCCCTATATCTTTATTTAGGGGTATACGGAACAGAGAGTAAAGCCCCACATACCTCCGTTGAAAAGGGAGGATCCTCCGACCAGACGGGTGTAAGTCTGGTGGGCAGCTGCCCGATAGATGATTTCTCTATATGTTCTAATCGCGCGGAGAACTTTGATTGCGCGATGCAGGATTAGTTCTTATGTGACGCCATAGATGTCGCTACAGGTACTTCACTTTATGGTATCTGAATGAATTACAGGATGAATCTATACTCCATATGCAATAAGATTACACATTTAAACTAACCTTTTATACTGTCGGTTCAATCGATTTTGACTTTTATAGCGTTGATGGCATGACAAATGACACCAATGACAATGGCGGCAGTAAAAGTTAAAATTGTAACTACTGTTTTGCTTTTAATGCCATTCTTATTAGTTTGCAGATATTTTCAATTTCAATTTCAATAAATAGCCCTTGTATCCTGATGTCTCATTTATTGTTTGACTTTTTAATGTTGATTTTATATATCATTTGGGATATTTAGGGGTAGCTAAAACTTGCAACACCGCTAGCTACCGTTGATGTTTTTAGGTATAACCTGCTATCTACTGGATCACGTTATGCAAATACCTAAATGTTATTCTATAGCATAGTCGGCCTTATAATGTTCCCACTGTTGGGACTCAAGCCTCCTCTCTAGGAGAGGGAATGGGCCCTAATCCACCACGCGGGCCGAGTGCGAGTTGGTGGATGTCACATGTCTTCGAATTTTTTGGTTCTAGGACATGCCGGTTTCCTCACGATGTTTTCCTTCACCGTTTTGAGAGCAGTGGTGATGAATTAAATTACACAAAGTAATGCGCCTGGCTGGGTTTGAACCCGCAACCTACAACTCGTAAGTCGGGGTCGTAACCACTCGGCCAGCACTGCTCATGTTATTCTATTCTATTCAAGAAATACTAACATAATACACCTGACTTTTCCAGGTTCTTCATGACTGGATACTTGCCGGTGGGCTTCGAGTTCGCTTCAGAGGTGACGTACCCTGAACCAGAGGGTACCACTTCGGGAATATTGAATGCTGTGGTTCAGGTAAGAATATTGTTTTCCTGTCTTAATTAGGTAAAGGCATTCAGTTGAATCCATGTTATCCAACCGCCTTCCTTTTATTGTACCTATGTACCTAATATATTTTTTCCGATGACTCTTTTGGCTTATCCCACAGAAACATAGTGTATAGAAGTGTAGCCGTTAGGATAGGTGACAGACGAAAACAACCAGGGGCGCCGACTCCGTGGGTGCTCGGGGGCTCGAGCACCCATGGGAAATAAACAGTGGGTGCCGAGCACACCTGAGAATAGACATCAAAAACAGATCAGCCTTTAAATTATAATATTTCTTGATGATAAAAACTAGTTTCATTTTTATATAATGTTTTCATTTTATATTTTTATTAAAAATAATTAGTAATTAAGTACTTACGTAGTATGTAAGTAGGGCAATTATTTATTTGTCGGTCGATCAGTGTGCATATTTCTTCTCACAATTCGCCACTTTTTCGAGTCATTAAATGACCATGAGCACCCATGAGGTTTTCTAAAAGCCGGCGCTCCTGGAAACAACTGTTCGTTCCAAAGTTCTTTTTATTATTGTGTAATTCATACTATTTAAATTAATTAGTTAGGTACTATAATAATATTGCTTTGCTTGCGAAAGGTGACATGTTAATGCACCGACGACTGTCTTAATGGGGATCAGCAAGGCTTGTCCTTATAGTTTAGCTTATAACATTTACTGGTAGAGTAGCTTTCGGTCATACTCTTTTGTCCAAGCTCTTTTTTTAAGTAGAAGTTAGTGATATTAACTTAAATTCACTAACTCAATTCTCATTCCAGATCTTCGGTATCGTGACAACTCTGCTCTACGAATGGATGCTGGGGACAGTGGGTGACCGCTGGGCGAACCTCACGCTGTGCGCGCTGCTGGCCTTCGGCACGGCCATCACCGCCGCCATACGGTCTGACCTGAGGCGACAGGCTGCACAGAACACCACTAAAGGATAAACAGTCACGTCATTTGTTCTGTTTTTAGTTCAAAAATGTAATGCAAAGGTGTGAAGATCTCCAAATACACGTTGTTTGTGACATTGCATTATGTTCAGGATTTTTAGGCTGTAGTAGTACATATTTTCGCTCAACAATCTTGTGTTATATGCTCGCTTGACGAATTTTAAGCTGAAACGATTTCAGTGGATCTAAGCTATTCCATTATATTTATTACGGCAGGTTAATTACAGCATTACCATAACTTATTAACAAAGATAAGAAGAACTACCAAAACATTATCAAAATTTAAAACGTTTGTTTTGCTCGAGGCTGTGAATAAAAATGAACATAACCAAAGATACAGTCGACTCATTTCGAGGCGCTCTATATTCGACTCGTGTCGAGGCGCTATATATTTGACTCATTTCGAGGCACAAAGTAAAAGGCGGGTTAGCAATATAAATCTGTAGTTTGACCTAATTTAAACTGACTTTGAGGTCGCCTCGACTAAAGTCTCGTCTAGATAGAGAGTCCAATCGACAACCGGTAGGTAAGGCGGTAGCTAGGCCTACGATCAAAACTCAGAAAAAAAATATCTTTAAATGCGCGTTTAGTCACGAATAAAATAAAAATGAATGATAGAAGACACGATGATCATTAAGATTATTTTTAATATAATAATCTTTCTAATAGGTAAGTACCACTTCATAAATAAAGTACCTAATGTATTTGAATGTTGGTGTGTAATAAAATAATATAGATACTTTATATTAACAGTATCAGACGCAACAGTGTCTCGACTTCAATAAAAGCTATCATTCGAAGAATACTTTCTTTGGGTTATTTCATCTAATGAACCAAGGTACGCCCTTATGAACTCTTTCAATATACCTGAATACTAAAGGAAAAGACGTAGGTCCTACCTAGGATTATAGATAATATAGAGCTAGAAACTTGGAAATCACGACAATAATTGTGTGACTGTAATTATACGGTAGTTTTTGCCACAAACTAGAATAGATTGAGAAGTATCTTACGGGATGATATTATATTGGTGTTGTAGATTGATGGAATATTTACGAAAATAAAATTTTGGATGGAAATTGCGAAAAAATATTTTTAAATACATACATTATATCTACCATTAAAGTAGCTAAATGGTACCTATTTGAATTCTATAATGTACATGTAGAAGTCTTTAGTATAGAAGGCTTATATTTTACAAAATAACCATACAATAATGGCAAATTTGCTTGATCCTTCTTTGGTATTCATATTGCATTAAATAATAAAAGAATTTACCTACCAATAAAGGAAGAATAAAAAAGTAGAAAAACAAAATTGGAGCTATAATTATATTGCTTAAAAACTGTAAGCAATACCTATGTATTTGTGGCATGAAAATGTTAGGTATCAATCACTGATTAAACCTAGAAATAGGATGAATTCGTAACATACTGCAGAAAACATATTTAAATTTGTAAAGGTTTTTGAAAAAGGCCTATTTTACATCTCCTTTAAAACTATGATTGCCTAAAAGTTTTGTGCGCCTAACAAAAGAACTGCTTTAAGCGATTTGTGTATGTTTTGAATAAAATGAGCATGCCCCCTGAAAAATACTTAAATTTTATGGTCTAAGAGGATGGTAAAAAATAATAATCTTACAATAAATTAATAATACAATATTTTTAAGTAAAACGGTCAACCGTATGTTTAAACTACGAAAACCCGTGTTTCTGTAACAAATCATTACAACAGACGTGCGGTTGACTGTACCTACGTATTATATTTTTAGGCAGAAGCAATGAGCAGTCAGGGATAGGTCTGACTTTATAGAAAGATGCTCGTTAATCTGCCTGTAGGTTTAAATGATAGGTAACATATTATTTATTTTGGATTTTGAATCCTATTTGTGATCTAGTAAGAATTACTTTCGGCTTTTATTATGTAATCTCTTCGTGTTAAAAGTGAATTAGTAATTGTATAGATAATATTTATAATGGTGTAGGTTGTTTTGTAGTGCAAGTAAGCTTTCATAATTGAAAACAAGCTAAATTAATCATCATCATCATCACCTTTTCAGCCGATAGACGTCCACTGCTGGACATAAGCCTCCCCTAAATTCCTGGATTCCCGCAACCTTAACCAGGTCATCGGTCCACTTTGTAGGAGGCCTTCCAACACTGCGTCTTCCACTACGCGGTCGCCAATCCAGAACCTTTCGGCCCCAACGGCCATCTGTTCTGCGAGCAATGTGCCCTGCCCATTGCTACTTAAGTTTGGCGATTCTTCGTGCTATGTCGGCAACCTTGGTTCTCCTACGGATATCTTCTTGCAAAATTAATAATGTTCCCCAATCAGCCCATAATGACCGTAGATTGTACTAAATTATGATTCTTTAAATGATCGTTTTTGGAACACCTCGCTTTTTAAGCGAATATACCATCCCGACACGAGTACGCGTGCCTCGAACTGAGGCAATGCGCCTCTACGCAAGGCATGAACTAGCGCCTCGTTGACTCGTTGCCTCTCTACGTGTGTATGCACCTTTACAATATTTATGAATTGTTTACTTGCATTTCAAAACTTAAAAACTGTGTATGTATGCGTGCCAATATATGTGTGTAAAATGTAGTTGTACGTGATATCTATGTGATTACGTAGTGAGTTACCCAGTATTACCTAATTGTTTAGATTGACATGTGTAATTAATTTTCGTAAAAAAATCCTTTTATACTTATGAATTATGTTAGCCCATAAGATGTATGTTTATTATAATAAGTAGTTGAGTTTTGTTTATAATTTTACTAAAAACCTAAAGTGATACTTACGCAAAGCTTTTTTTTGTCATCAACCTATATCTATTCTATTTTTTAATGAGATGGGACTAAAATGACAGTTGATAGGTTGCCATGTTATCGTGTAAAAATAGTGTTGTACCCTGAATGGTTAAGTTTAGTAAGTATATTAGTTTGGATTATCGTTGATGAGTAGCTTTTTTTTTTAGTATTATAATGGATAATTTTAAAACTTTAGTACCTATCATTTATAAACTCTGATATAGGTAACGCTGTGAAGCACAAAACGGTGGATGTCCATAATAATATTGAAATGGAGCCTTTTCAGCAAAAAACATCCCAAACGACTATTAGCATTATTTACAAGAATGGGTTAATCAAAAAGTAATTATGATATTAATATGTAAATCTACTAATTTTAATTAAGAAAAACCTTTTCAATAAATTGACTGAATCGACTAAGTTGAGCCACATATTTACAACACTGCTTGCACGCTTGCAACATCATAAAAAATAAGGTTGATTGGAGCTGTCACTTCGGTCCATTTAATTAAAAATTAGAGTATACCTATATTCCATCTGTCTATGTAATTAACTAAAGGTAAACAATCTTGACATGACTTTATCTAAAAGTTGTCTATAATTTTTATCTAAAAATGTTTACAATTTGTTATTTACCTATACCGATGTTTGGTAACTAACTAAATTTAAATAATCTTTGTATGTCTTTTATACGATTTTTTTTAAATAAAAAGACATAGGTATTAAGATTATTTACGTTTAGTTAACTACCTATAGCGATGGAGTATAGTTAATATTATATTTATTTTAAAAACAAAGCATTTCCTAAAAGCGAAATTAATTAATAATTAATTAATTTAAAGATACTCCTACATAAAACTGTGATTTTCAACGTGAAACGTTTAGTTACACGCGAATGTGGTTAGGTAGATACATTCAGCAACAAAAAATAGTACTCTGTGGCAACAAACGTTGAAATCAGAAACGTTTATTTCAAATAGAACATTTACTGGAACTTTTTGTCAAAATGTCGGCCCGACAAAAAAAGTGAAGCTAAATCGCACGTTAAAATTTAGTCGCATTGATAAAAATGATTCAAATACTAAAAGATTCAAATAAGAATAGGACTGTCTAATTTGACTAAGCGCCATGTTCTGACGTCATAGCCGTCAAATCGAATCAGAATAGTTGAGCAAAATATGTTTTTTTTTTTAAATTAAATTTACGAGTCGTGAACGAAAAAAGTTTAATCAGAATCTAGTTCTTCAATTCCGCTCATCTCTGCATCACTGTCTATAGTGTCTGTCCTGTCTGAGTAGTAGCGAATGGAAGAAGAAGGCGAATGTTGCCAACAATGAAAATAAGACAGAAAACAATATTTTTTTCAACTAATTATGACTTTAATAATATATTTAGCTAATTTAGATTAAACAATAACATGTTTTCTTCACTTGGACTTAAATAAGACTCGGTTCAACAAATAAAAAAAACCGTTATTACCTACGCAATTATAAATTTTCTGTGCAAACGTTACTTTTCAAGTAATATTTGATAGATAGAGGTTATTTACGTTTTTATTCTTATTTGAATTGGTTTTTGTATAGATAAGGGATCTCGTAATTGCTCTTTCGCCTTATGGTTGGTCATTACTTACGTAATACACTTACAGATTAGAATATCTACAAAGAGTATCGCTTCTATTTTGTTTACCTACCCAAAGTATCTACCTGCATTAAAAAAAAAAAACTATATCCTATTCATCTGGGCTTGAGTCAAAATGTAAACAAAGAAAACAATGTAGGTACCTTCGACGAAGTTTTTTCGACGTGTTTGAATACATTAATAACAGTTTCCTTTTCTGTTGAATGCATTTTTGTTTTCTTTGCACGCTTTTTCATCGGCGAATCACAAGAATTCAACAAAAATATCTTGTATAACAAATTGATCGATAATGAAAAAGATGACGGATTATAACTCGCCCGATGACAAAACGTCACATTTTTATTTATAATGTTTGCAGTATCTGTGGTCTATAATTTAGTTGTATTTTATAAGTTTTTTTTTTTACCTTTTATCTTTCGGCTCCCTGAATAGGGTTATAGGCTATACTTTGTTTTTATTCTTTTGTTAGGTAGGTACTCAATATTATACTGTCATTTCAATAGGTTCATTTATGTATTATTTTTTGTAGATAGATACAGTCAACTGCACATCAGTGATATCTAACACCGGTGTATCTGAATTGCCCTTACCTACTGCTATGACAAGTCACTAAGTGATTTTTAACCACCGATGCGTGGTTGACTGTACCTTATTGATGTGTAATGTTAGGTAATTAATTGTTCAATAAAATCTGTTGATGGATTATTAATTTTATTTTATCTTGAATTTTTTAATTTCACCTACTCATATATTGCAAGTTTACTTATGTGATAAGTACCTTCATACGAAAGCATACCTTAACTTTATGTAGATAAAGTCTAAGTTAACTTCTAAAGGGAAAAGGGTGTAAAGTCCGGCAAACCTCCATTGCAACTGCTCGATAGATGATTTCGGGCTGTTGTATGTGCTCCAATCGCGCGGAGAACTTTATTTCGTAGTTCATATGTGGCGCCATAGATGTTGCTACATCACTCCCCTCCGGAGATCGGAGATCGATGGTTGGCAAGGTGGAGAGTGCTCAGCCAAGGTCGTTGATGAAGCTGAAGGTGACCAGGTAGGCATGCTAGTGGTCAGGATACCCGTTATAGCTGTGGATGCTGGCTGTATGGCTCGCTGCTCAAAAGCTTGAGGAAGTGATGATGTCACGAGGTGGTAGCTGCACGAAGGCTGCGCTGACGTTCATAGTCAAGGGAGTTTAGAAGTTTGCGGAACAAAGAGTAAAGTCCCTGAAACCTCCGTTGAAAAGGGAGGATCCTCCGACCAGACGGGTGTTATGTCTGGTGTGGGTACAGCTCAGCATTAGCACAGAATAAATAATAGTAGGTACAAGGCATTATTAAAAACGGCGTAAATATAACCATAATGGAAGTTATTTAAGCTTGAGCCATTTGAGGTTAAAACACTAAGGCCATGGGGTCCGAGCGTTCGTCGAGTTGTGCGTGATATCAGCAAACAGCTGGTCAACTCTTCGAGTGACCAGAGGGCTGGGCTTTTCTTCGATCAACTAATCAGCATTGCTGCCAGCGTTCTGGGCACTTTTCCCATATTATATCTATAAATCTTATGTTTCAATCTTATCTTAGATACTAATATTATAAATGTGAAAGTAGGTAACTCCGTCTGTCTTTCTACGCTTTCACAGTAGGTATGTGTTCTCTTTATTCCGTGGTAGGTATACTGAACCGATTTTCGGAGTAAGCTTGAACTCCAAGGACGGGCATAGGCTACTTTTTATCTGACTTCAACTTCATCTTCGCATCCACAATTACCGCCAATCACACGGACGAAGCCGGTGGAAGAAATTAGCACCCCTACCAAAGGAAACAAAAAAATTGTGGAAGAAGTTGATATAAAACATGTAGTATGTTTTACGTTGGGGTTAGCATTTGTTTCGGTAGATGGCGCTGTTTACAATGAAACCGAAATTGTACTCTAATGGTACGTAATAAAACATATTTTACAAAATCAGAAAAGTTCAACTGACAGTTCATGACAGTTGCCATGTTGACATTTCGGCAAGTTGCTATGGCGGTCTTTTCATTTTATCGGTGATGAATTTTGCATTGAAGTGAAATTATAATCAATATCCATGTTTATTACGGGCTAAAATTATGTGGCGTAAATATTTTACGTCGGAAGATGTAATCGTGGGCGGCCAGCACAACAATTTACCTGCGATGTTCCGATGAATAAGCCAAAATACAGAGTAAATTACTTTTGTTTGTTTGTAATTTTTAAATGCAAGTGCAAGTTTTCATCATGAGTTTTTACTATAATAAAGAGAAAATGGAAGGTAATGATTACAAAGATATATGCCGAAATCACTCAGCTAAAACAGACCGGGGTAAGTTACACTTTATTTAAACGCAGTAGGTATCTTACTTCCAAGGATACAAGAGAATAGTGGCTGGTTGGTGACGTCAATACCACAAAGGTGCCGGTCGCCCATCCCGCATTTGACCGCAGTGTTATCTATGCTAACCAAAATATTTCATTGATCGCCCATAGTTCAATTTCATTTTCAATAGTATTTTAATCCTGAACACTCCTCTGTTGTTGCTTACTTGACTCCTCTGCCTTACTTGTTTATGTTCTTTACATTTGGGTTACAGTATACCTATTGCCCATAGTTATCTATTTGTTAAACACCAACTCACAAATTATTTAGACTAAAAATATGTTGAACATAATTATAATCAGCAAAACACTAAAGAAAGAAAGAATAAAGAAAGTTGATATGGATAGTAGAAGTAGGTAAAACTTATATCTATATAATAAAAATACATTCAGCCGAACATAGAACCTCCTCCTTTTTGAAGTTGGTTAATAAAAATTATTAGAGGTCCTAAGATGTCCATCAAAAAAAAAGAGCATAATTTATGTTTTACATTTTTATCCTGATAAAACAAAATGTTTATATTTAGCTACAAATTCATAAAAAAATATATATACAGGGTGTCTTTGACATTGATGCACAAACAAATACCATGGATTCAGTGGTGGAATTTTGTGTCTGTTTCTTTTCTATTTTTTTTTTTAAGTCTTAACATTTTTTTATTTAAACTGTATAAAATAGTTATTCTAACATCTTTAGTGAAAAAAATGAATGAATTACGTTTAAAGTGTCATCGGGGTTGATTAGAAAAACGATTTTATCTTTCCCGCCTAAAAAAAAAACCCCAATGACTTTTTAATTACTTAATTAATTTTTATTTTTATTTTTTATTTTGTACTAAAAATATCATCAGGGTTGGTTAGAATAAGGATTTAACACAGTTAAAATTAAAAAAAGTACAGTTTTTTTTTAAATTAGTTAAAAGCCGACAAACATTCCAGCACTGGGGGGTCCAGAATCATGCATTGGATTCCTGGTATTTGTTTGTGCGTTGATGTCAAAGACACCGTGTGTGTGTATATGTGATTTCAGAGATGTTCCGAGTATGTCCATCAAAATTAAGTAAACGGGAATTAGAAGACCTATACTTTACTCTTCTGGAAAATAACCTGGAACTTAAGAAGACTCTCAATGCACAGCAGGATAAGATCCGACTCCTGTCTACGCAGGTACAGCGAATGACCAATACTCAGGAAAGATTGGTGTCTAAAGAGATGAAAGATCGTGGCACTGTTACTAAGGCTGTTGTTGATGAACAGAAAGATTTGTAAGTATTTTTATTAATTAATATTATAGTATGAGGTTTAGGGGTTGTGCGAACATAGACACTTCTGTGTCTTGTGTTGGATATAAGTTACCTAGAATATTTGCATTTAATATTACCAATATAAAATCGGCTACCCCCTGCGCAGACAACTGTTGCAAAGTTTTTGATGCCTCTAACTGGAAACTAAGAGCTGTCAATTGAAAACAAGCAACATTATATAAGGAAATTGTACTGAGCTTCACACAGTAGCGTAACTATAGGGTGGCAAGGCTGGCAGAATGCTACGGGCCCCTGGCTTGGTAGGGCTAGGCCACCGGTCCAAGAGGTTTTGAGGTCAGAAGAATCACAAAGTATACAAATTGAAGTAAATTATTAAGATTTATTAAACACATTCGCATGTTGCCAGCTTTACCACCTTATTATCTATAAGGTGGTATGCTACTAGGAAGCTCACCTTCAGAGACAAAATATAAGTCTTTGAGTATTAGAGAACTTGCTGATTTATTAATAATAAAGAATATTTTATGTCTGTACTTCAGTCATTTATCCAAATTAAACTACAAAGTTGACGATTTTCCTGGGGCCCCATCCAATGATTTTGCCATGGGCCTTAGATGGTATAGTTACGCCACTGGCTACACAAACGGACTATCTTTTTTATCGTTGTGGAAATGGGTAGAAGGTTATTTGCAGTAAATTTCGAAAAAAATATTTTTCTATGCATTCGGAGGCACCGGCAATTAATATGATCGCAATAGTTTGCATTTTAGAAAAAATTGTAATAACAATTTTGCTAGGCGCTAAATGCGCGTTTATTTACATTTATCAATACTGTATAACCACTTCAGATAGGGAATTTAATAGATTGTAGATTTATCATCATTGCATTGCCTTCATGACCTTGTTACATGTTACTTGGGATTGGCGCAACATGTTTTGTTCTTCAATTCTATCTTGTCAAGTATCCTTTTCTTTCATATCACTTCTCACACAATCCATCCATCTTTTCTTTGGCCTCCCTCTCCCTCTCCATCCATCCACATGTTTCATATCTCTTTTAACTACTTACTTCTTGTAACTCCCTCCTTTTCACATGACCATATCATTGATGTTACATTGATGATCAATGTTATGAATTTGCAGCATATCAGAACTGAAAGAAACAAACCAGCGCCTGACAGACCGGATCCAGCAGCTGAACATGAGGCTGTGCTCCGCTAAGCAGTTCGCGAAGACCACTCCCCCACAGCCGGCTCCCTTCAGGGGTAACCGCTCCGCTGCCACGGCTGTTTCCACGCCTAAGAAGTGAGCATGTTTGTAATTCCTGCCAACGTAGGCGCGGGCTTGACCGTCCGGTAAGCGTCCAGACCGAGCCCAAGTCGTCGACGGCGCGTACTGTTCGACGCGCGCCTCAAGGAGATGTCAGCAACTGTAGGGGCCTAGCAGGGTCGAAGACTAGGTACTGGGGCCAAGGGTCTGATTCTGAAAGGAAGACTCGGCCCTGGTAAGAAAGGCAACGAAGGAACAGGAGTGGGTTTTTAGTCAGTAAAAGTGACACTATCTCTCGCTCCGCCCAAGAGCGGGGGATGTCATAAAATGATTTTCCCACCGAAAAAAAGCATGTTTGTAATAACACTGTTGACCCCCAAAATTAATAGCACTTTTAGCTAAATCCTAATTTTGTTCTTATCTATTGTATGTTATATGCTTGCCATAATCATGGCGTTATGTCGCCTCTTTGAGGAGTGGTTGGAGAAGCGTCACGGGGGCTTGCGGACGACGAGCAATGGGTAGCTCGCTGTCCGGCCGTCCGATAATTAACAGGACCGAGCCCAAGTTATCAACAGCGCGTAGTGTTCCACAGGCGCTGAAAAGGAAACCCGTGGTGAGGGTAACTGAAGGACACAGGTGTGGTTTTAGTCAGTAAAAGTCCGACACGCCCTCACGCTCGATCCAAAACGGGAGAAGTCATTGGATGATTTCCCGCCTTAAAAAAAAAAAACTATTGTATGTATTGTATGTCGGGCTGGTGTCTTCAATTCTACGTCTAAAGCACGTATTTACGTAGGGTGGGATACACCCCAGCTTTTCAAGGAACGTTAGCAACGCCTTGGCGTTACTGACCATTTCGCAGAGGGTACCTGGGTTTTCAAAACCCCCTATATCCAGCGACAACTGGGCAGCTTAGAAGCAGATGTGCTGCTGTCTCGTTCTCCTCCATGCAGGCTTTGCAGAGTGGGCTGTCTGTAACTAGCATAGTCAGCATTACAATGTTCCCACTGCTGGGACTCGGGCCTCCTCTCTAGTAGAGAGAATGGGCCGCAATCCACCACACGGGCCCAGTGTTGGTTGATGGATGTCACACGTCTTCGAATGTTTGGTTCTAAGACCTTTTCCATTTTCCGAAAAAGGCCTTAGAACCAAAAAAAACCGGCCAAGTGCGAGTCTGACTCGCACACTGAGGGTTCCGTATAAACTTTATTTTTTCCTATACTTATGAGACCTGACTTCATGCCTTTCAGGATTTTAGGTCAACGGGAAGTACCCTATGAATTTTGATTTTTTTTTGCGACATAAACGGCCTTTATGTTGCTAAAAAAGTATATTTTGACACTTTTACGTAAAAAAAAAAAAATTGCGATTAGGAAAACATTCGAGACTGCATTCTGGAATTCAACTAGGTAAGTTTGTACAGAACCCTCAGTGCGCGAGTCCGACTCGCACTTGCCCAGCTTTTTTTTCCTTTTGAGGTACGGGACCCAAAAATTACACAAAGTAATGTACCTGACTGGGTTTGAACCTACGACGTACACGTCGTTAGTCGGGGCCATTACCACTGGGCCACCACAGTTCTCCAATGAAGGTGCAATTAATAATCATCACTAACAAGATTAAAAAGACAAATGTAAATTTAAAAAAAAATCTCTTACAGGCACGATTGTCTCAGCAAAAGCCCGGAGAGCTCACCAGAACAAGTCATTAAAGTGTCTACATATAGCCAGTGGGAGGAAAAGTATGTGTGAATTAATATTAATTCTTATTATATTTATTTAATCAAGCTAAATAAAGTAAAGCCACTGTATTTGGTTGTAGATCTTTGACAGGTAGTTAGACACCAGAAAGTCTGACCATCAATCTATCGAAGGAGTAACGTGTTGCTTAGTAACTGGGTTGTAGAGGTCTGATAAGCAATGAGGATCAGTCATAATTTTTGTGCAGTATGCAGACTTATAGCATCAAAAAAAAAAATTACGGGTTGCACTCTGGGAGTGCCGGCAGAAGTGAAAACTTAAGTATTAACATTGTGCGTTTTGGATATTTTGGAATGGTTATGGAATAATTTTGCACGAATTGCTTTTTTTTTGCACACAATTTTGCACGACATCCGTCTTACGAATTTTCGATCAGGTCACGTGTCCTGACGCGAGTTTAACATTTTTTACCCATTACAAAATTTTTTGCACACAATTTTGCACGACATCCGTCTTACGAATTTTCGATCAGGTCACGTGACCCTGACGGTCACGTGACCCTGACGCGAGTTTAACATTTTTTACCCATTACAAAAAAAGTGTACAACGCCGCTAAAGAAGTTTTCACTTCAAAAAACAGTAATTACTGTGAAGAAATTATTTAAATCGGACCAAAAATGACGAAGATACAGCAATTTTAGTATATTAGTTCCAGAAACGCGCCCGAGAATGAAGCGACTCGCTGTGACGTCATCTGTCATGATCGGTCTCCGCCGGCGAATGAATACGATCAAGCCGTTCGTCGCACGGATCATGACATATGACGTCATTGTAAACAGTCCAGCAAGAGCGCGCGTTTCTAAGTAGCCGTTCAGAAAAACTTTAATAAATCCAGCATTTCTTGATGGATTTTAATAATTTAAAAAATTAAATGCTCAGTAAATTATTACACATACGATGTACTTAGTAAAATTCGGATTTGCTATTATGTGATTGATCCTCATTACTCCATGTAAAACGGATATAAAGCTGCATCCGCTTAGACTGAAAGCCGACCCCACACTAGTTGGGAAAAGGCTGGGGGATGATGATTTGATTGCTACTCAGGTGTTACCTCGACGAGCGAATGAATCGCCACGTGTTGACTTTTCGATCGTCACAATATTGAAAGAAAGAAAACACGTTTATTTGGCACACAGGTACACACAATGAGATAACAATTATAATATAGAAACTTAAATACTAAAAAATACATCAACATTGTGTGTCTCACGGCTGCGCCAAATAGGTCTAGTTCAGCATAATACCAGACCACTATATAGCAGTTGCCTGACGCTGGTTTTCAACTGAACCTTGCTACGAGTCTACGGATGCTAATCAGTTTGTTTGATGTGAGGTAAATAAATATCTACGTGTAGAGGCATGTTTGTTTTAGAATAGGAACACATGGTGGGTTTTAGCCAGTAAAAGTATGACACTCCTTGTCAATCTACCCAGAGCGGGAGGTGATATTTGATGACTAGCTTCTGCCAGCGGCTTCGCCCGCGTAAAAGTTGGTTTCTCGATACAAACTGGACCCCGTTTCATCCCCTTAGGGGGTGAATTTCAGAAAATCCGTTCTTAGCGGATGTCTACACCCTATAAGAAACCTATCTACCAAATTCTAAGTTGTAGGTGTTTTAGTTTCTGAGATATCGTGATTTTTGGTACTTGTGTCATAAATGCACACAAAAAGAATAACATGGATAAGCCATTTTTCCGGAAAGTAATTCCGGTATTCCCGGATTCAATTAAATATTGTTATTGTTGGTTGTGATATTATTACTACTCAATTCAAAATTTAAAGGAAGGTATCAAAACTAAATTTATTTATTATTTAAGTATCTGTTTAATAATAAAAACAATCGAATTCCGATCGAAGCACCAGTTCCGGAGGAATGTCCATATTAATTTAGGTACGTTTCGGACCAATGACCCTGATTCAATCTACCTACTCCGATCACTATTAATCAGTGGGTATTTCGCTTATATAGATTTCTCACTGCAAAAAGGCGTGCTACTCACTTGCTATTATTCAGGTATTAAGGTTCATACTCGCAACTCAATCACGTCGCAGTCTGTCACCGGAAAGTATAATTCAAAGGATATCGGCCCCAAAAGTCAGTCACGTCACGTGAGGCGCGGCCAGGTGGGTTACCATGACGTTCAAAGTAAGATTGTTTCATTCTTATTTCGGTGTGGGTTAGAGACAGAGCTATACAGGTTGTCTAGCGTCATCTCTTACCTACAATGGAATAAGAATAAAACAATCCTGTGTGGCTTAATCGTGGTAATTTCTTTGCTGACAGCGTTTTTTTTTTTTTTTTTTATTAATGATAGGCTCGCGTTTGACCACCATCTCACCTGATGGTAAGCGATGATGTGGTCGACGATGGAGCACGCTTGCCTAGAAGTAGCCTATTCACTCTTGACTTAAAGACCCCTAAGTTGTAGCTATCTGGAAACACAGACTCCGGCAAGGAATTCCACTCCTTGGCTGTACGCATTGTACGCATAATAAATGTGTTCTTAAAACGTTTTGTGCGTATGGGTGGGATGTCTACCATGTACCGGTGGCGCAACGCCGTACGTCTAGTGGTCCTATGATGGAACGGACTTGGCGGAATTAGATTGTGCAATTCCAGTGCACACTCCCCGAAATGTAAACGATAGAAAACCGACAGGCTAGCAACTCGGCGGCGATGCCCAAGGCTTTGGAGCTTCGACTCAACAAGTGCATCATTGCCGATGGCTCGCCTCTCAATCGACTCCAGCGCATCAAGCTGGTATTTGGCAGACCCGTCCCAAAGATGAGAGCAGTACTCCATACACGATCGTACTTGCGCTTGATAAAGGTTGAGCAGCTGTTCCGGCGTGAAGTACCGTCCCACCTTTGCTAAGATCCCCAATTTTTTGGCAGCCAGTTGAGCCTTTGCCTCGATGTATGAGCCGAAATTTAGAGTAGACGACAGCGTAACCCCAAGAAGCTCAAGGTGGTCGGTTATTGGCACGGTCACACCTCGGAAAGATGGAGCCGGTTGGAATTGACTCCGTTTAGCGGAAAAAAGACACGCTTGGGTTTTAGTTGCATTGAACTTGACCAGATTGGCATCGCCCCAATCGGAAACCGCCTTCAAGGACGAGTTCAAGCGTTCAACCATAGCCTCTCGGGATGACTGGATCTGTGATCCACTAGCACGTGCGTCAGACACATATCTCTCGGCAACAGTGCTGTCGTCTGCATACCCAAAGATACCGGGTTTAAGTAAGTCATTTATGTGCAGCAAAAACAGTGTTGCCGAGAGTACCGACCCCTGAGGGACCCCGGCATTAATATCCATTTGACCGGACGAGTAGCCATCAACAACCACTCGGATGGATCGATCCCTCAAGAAGTCTGCGATCCAATCACACAGACCAGTGGGTAGGCCGAAGGAAGGAAGCTTAGCAATAAGGCTTTCGTGCCAGACCCTATCGAAAGCCTTCGAGATATCAAGGGAGACGGCAAGCGCTTCCCCATGCTTCTCGATGGCCTCGCTCCAGATGTGAATGGCATACGCTAGAAGGTCCCCAGTGGACCGATTTTGGCGAAAACCGTATTGCCGGTCACTGAGGATGTCGTTAGCTTCTAGGTATGCCAGAAGTTTCTTGTTAAGCACCCGTTCCATACTCTTACAGAGGATGGACGTAACAGAGATGGGTCTGTAGTTTGCTGGGTCAGCTCGACTACCCTTCTTGGGCACAGGCTGCACGTTAGCTTGCTTCCAAGCAATCGGCACTTTTCCAGTCTCATATGAGATGCGAAATAGGTGTGTCAAGATCGGAGACAATTCAGGCGCACAAGTTTTAAGTACAATTGCTGGTATCCCGTCGGGGCCACTAGCTTTGTTCACGTCGAGGTTACGCAGGACCCTACGAACGTCCTTTTGATGGATACGAACGTCTGACATCCTCGTCGCGCATCCATCAGGAGAACCAGGTGGCCGTGCGTCACCAGAATTCAGACAAGAAGATTCCGCAAAAAGAGAAGCAAACAAGTTTGCTTTCTCCTCAGCGGTGTGAGCCAGCGACCCATCGGGTTTCAGCAGTGGCGGAAGTGACGGACGGCAGAAGTTCGATTTAACCGACTTAGCCAGGGACCAAAACGCTTTACTACCTGCGGGGTATGAAGCAAGTTTGCTCCCAATTCGGCTTATGTGGTCAAACCGAGACCTCCGCAACACCTTCTTGCAGGACTTGGCAGCCCTGTTAAAGGCCTTCTTCTTTTGAGCCACGTCGCTTGCTTTGCGCGTACGAGCGTCGGCCCAAGCTCGATATGCCGCGTGCTTAAGCGCGTCTGCGCGATCACATTCGGCGCCAAACCATGGACGAGCTTGGCCAGACATTGTTACGTCAGAGAATGGGATGAAGTACTCCATCCCCTGTCGCAACACATCCGTCACGGCATCTACGCACGACGAAGCATCATCTGAAGAAAAGCAAGTGGGCTGCCAAGGATAGCATGCGAAGAAAGACCGCAAGCCATCCCAATCTGCTGACCTGTATCGCCAAACCCGCCGGGTGCCCCTAGGGCTGGGATCGGGCGGGGAGTACACAGACACAGATTTAACCAGACAGTGGTCGGAACCGCCTAAAGGCGAACATATCGACACAGAGTAGCGGTCTGGATCTGTTGTCAGCAGAAGGTCCAGGCAATTGGCTGTGTGCGAATCCACATCCGGCACCCTCGTTGCCCCCTGGACCAGCTGGGTGAGATTTAATGCTAGCGCTAGCTTTCGCATCTCTCGCCCAGCGTGGTCTGTGGATTGGTACGGGAAAAGCCACTCATGGTGGTGGGCATTAAAATCCCCCAGTAACACCAATTGGGCAGAAGGGTACCGCTGCTGAGCTGCATCCGCCGCCTCACTCAGATGCTGTGTGAGCCCAGATGTCTCCTGATCTCCGCTGTGCGAGCGGTAGACACAAGCGTAGATTATTTTATCTAGGCCTGTGTCCACCAAAGTCCAAAGCGTCGAGAACCTGGAGTCCTCAAGGTTACGGAGACGCCGATAGCAGATGTCGTCACGGGCGTACATACATACACCCGCACGTGGTTTGAAATTGTGCTCCAAGGTAAAACCTGGGTAAGAAAGGTACGACACGTCGGACGAACCTCTGATCTGCGTCTCCGAAAGGAAGAAGAGAGCTGGTTTTTCAGTCTCGAGGTGGTGGTGGACTGCGACGATATTGGAGTGCAGACCTCGTATGTTAGTGAGGTGCACTTTGTGAGAGAGGGCAGTGGCGGTACCTTCATACAAGCAGAAAAGCCAGGCATGCCTTACTAAAATGCTCGATAGAGAATCAATATCAAACCCGAACTATTTAAAAGTTCGCGCGCTTTAATTCTTATCAAAATAACACAAAGTATCTACCTATGCCACACTACTACACAGCGCGCGCAGAGTTTCGCATTGGCAGAATCTACGCTTTTTTTTTTTTTTTTTTTTTGTGTGTGGCCTCTCGCAGGTCAACCTAGGAGGTTGTCGGCTGCTTAACCGGTCTTGCCTGTGGCGGCCTCGATTCGAGAATCAAAGCCTCCAGCCAGGGCTTACTTAACTAACTTAAAAACTAAGCGACTACACGCTAAGGGCACCCCCTGTGGGGTACGGACCTCGGCTTAGGGCGTCGCTGGGGGGGGGGCAGCAAGGGACGGGCTGGATCGCACCAAGATATTATTATTATTAACGGGGAATTTTAAAACTACGGCTCAGCGGCGCGGGCTGGCTCGAGCAAAGGACGGGGAGGACGTTGACGGGTCTGTCGCGGCGGGCCTCGGCGGCGAGGACGGAATGACGGCGGTCTGTAATGTCTACGAACTGTACTGGTTTCCTTACGGCTCTCTTGGAGCAGGGTAATGGGGTCGTCGGGGGTGACAAGAGTATGCCTAGGACGGCGAATCTTTGAGATGAGGGAGGGTTCATATCGGGCGGCCGATACGATAAGGGGGTTGCGGTGTTTCACAGCAGTATCGAAGAAACGCTTACACAGGCGTTTCATGAACTGCTGGATGGTGGGGATTTTGAGATCTAAGTGTAGATTCTCATTTCGGACGTAATAAGGGGCACCGAGGATTTTACGGAGGGTCCGATTTTGGAGGGTCTGCATCCTATGGAGGAAACGGGGCTTGGCGTGTGCGAAGATAGCACAGGCATATGTCATGATCGGGCGGATTACTGCTGTAAAGAGGCGCAGCTTGCACTTAAGTGATAATTTGCTGCGAGCAGTCATGAGATAGTGGAGCCTACCTTGAGCGAAAGCGGCTCGCGAGCGAGCCTGCTTTATGTGCTCGGCGAAGGTCAAGTGCTGATCTAGGATCACTCCGAGGTACTTGGCTTGCTTCTCCCAGGGGATTGGCTTGCCGTACATGGTGATCGGAGGGGGAGGGAGGACGGACTTCCGCTGTCTCGAGTAGAGAACAGCTTGACTCTTATCAGGGTTAACCTCTATTCTCCATTTCCGGAACCATTTGCCCAAAATGTTTGCGGAGGTTTGGAGATTGCGAGCGATAACTCTGGGGTCACGACCGGTGTAGTAAATTGCCGTGTCGTCGGCGAATAGAGCCAACTGGGCCTTTTTACTCTGGGGAATGTCGCTGGTGAACAGCGTGAAGGCTAAGGGGGATATTACGGAGCCTTGCGGGACTCCTGCTCGGATGGGGTGGGGGGTGGAGAGGGCACCCTCAATTCGATAGCGGAAGGTGCGATTCGACAGAAAGTCTCGCATGATGAGCACAAGACGGTCTGGCACTCCGAGTTGGTATAGCTTATATAATAAGCCATTGTGCCAGACCTTGTCGAATGCTTTCGCTATATCGAAATACAAGACACCCGTCATCGTATTACGCTGGAAACCAGCGCTTAGGTGCTCTACGATGCGGTGGACTTGGTGGATGCATGAGTGCTCGGTACGAAACCCGAACTGCTCATTAGGAATGAGACCCTTGGATTCGTCAAAATCTTTGAGTCGCTTATAAATAAGCCTCTCGTAGACTTTACCGAGAACATTGAGGAGACTGATGGGGCGGTAGCTGGAAGGGTCAGACTTGGGCTTGCCTGGTTTGGGGATACCGATAACGGTGGCCTGCTTCCATGCTTGGGGGAAGATATTATTGCTTAATGCGCCATTGAAGATGGCGGTCATTAGCATTATAAGTTGAGGAGGGAAGAGTTTGAACACTTTGTTCGTGATACCGTCGGCGCCGGGGGCTTTCCGGGGTTTAAGTTTTTTGATGATATCCTCCACCTCGTCGGGAGTGACGGGGGGTAGAGGGTTATCAGGGTCTTCAGCGGGAGGGAGGGAGGCTCTACGTTCTACTTCAGCGTCCACCATGTCGATGTGAGCTTGGTCTACTAGTTGAGAGCTAGGCGAGCATTGGGCTTCGAGGCTGTCGGCTAGGCATTCCGCTTTTTCAGTGTGGTCGAAAGCGACACTCTTATCAGGACGGGTGAGCGGAGGGATAGAGGACTCTTCAGTGGAACGTAATTTCCTCTGAAGTTGCCAGAAGGCGAGGTGAGTAGGCTCGAGTTCGCTAAGCGTCTTGTCCCAGCGGGCGGAACGCAGCTCGGTCATGCGTTTCTTAACAGCACGCTGTAATCTACGCATGTGAGCCTTGTTAGCGTCGCAGGGAAAAGCGCTGTACGCACGGATGGCTGCGTTCTTCTCGGTCATCAGAGCCCGTACATCGTCCGGAATTTTCCAGCGACGGTCCTCCGTCGTTGGAATCTCCCTTGAACATTCGTTCAGGACGGATTGTACGTGATCCGTGAGCGAGTCTATCGCAGCCGTCGTGTCAGCGACTGAGTCGATGTGGTCAGGGATAGAATCCAATTGAGGTGACGTGGTAGATTTCAGTCTTTCGCTTACTTTCTTCCAGTCAGTGATCAATTGGGACGGGGGAGGCTGGCCGGGGTCGAGATTACCCGAGCGGGAGCCTAGGTGCATGATCACGGGGCGATGATCGGAGTTAAGCTCGTGTATTGCTTCTATAGATTGTAAACGGAGGTTTACATTCTTCAGGAGCGCTACATCGAGGACGTCGGGGCTATGGTTGGGATTTAGGGGGAAGTGAGTGTGACACATCGGGGCGATGATGTCAAAGTTAAGGGATGCACCAAGGTTGAACACGACCTTTCCTCTAGGGTTGGTCGTACTACTATTCCAGGCGGGATGTTTAGCATTGAGATCGCCCGCTAGTATAACGGAGTCACTCAAGCCAAAGAGGGCGGTGAGGTCTCTAGTGAGAGCGATGGACTCGTCTGGCATACGAGACGAGGAAGTCGGAGGGGGATAGTAGGCGGAGATGACAGTGATCGGTTGATGACCAGTCATGCCTACTCGACAGGCTGAGTATTCTAAGAAAGAACAGGGCGCGGGTGGAGTTAGGGGGATACAGTACAGTTCCTTCCTGTAGTAGATGAGGGTGCCACCACCGTGGCAGCGAGATCTATCGTTGCGAACTATGCGATAGTTGGCAATTTTAGGATCTTTACGGTGGGGTTTGAGGAATGTTTCCTGGATAAGGAGAATGTCTAACTGATGGTCGCGGAGAAAAGTGGCGATCTCATCTCTCTGATTGATAATGCCGTTGGCATTAAAGAAGCCTAATTTAAGGGATCGCGGTTTGGAAGAACAAATTTTTTGATGTCTATCCATCAAGAGTTATTGAGGGTAACTTGTCGAGTTCGGCCGTGACCGACTCATATTTTGAGAATAGCGCAGCTCGCTTAGCGAAGTCGAGCTGGCCATTTATTTCAGCTAGGGTTAGCTCATCAGCTAAATCCCTAGCATCCTGCGTCATAAAGATGCGGTAGTTGTCCAGAATGATCTGGCCAACGGTTCTGCGTGGGAACGCAGCCGCTCTTTGGGGAGTTTTTGCGGCCACGGGGGCCACAGAAGCGGGGGCAGGCGCTGGAATGGGCTTGGCCATTAGCGCTGGGATGGGCTGTGAGACCGCCAAAGCCGGGAAGGCTTTGTGATGGTTCAACAGATTCCATGGGGATGGTCTCTGGGGCGCGAGACGTTCGGGGAGTTGGGAAGAGGGGGCTTTCCCAGATGGAACTTCCCTCTGTTGGCGAGCAGCAGCACGCTTTGCCAGCTTGGGAGGGATTTTGGGGGCTTTAGGGCAGCCACGGTAGTTAGCCGGGTGCCCGGCTTGACCGCACAGTACACAGCTGGGTGGCTCTGTGCAGAGTGTGCGGTCCTTGGGACGAGGGCAGTCGCTCGTGCCATGCTCGCCCAGACACTTAACGCATCTGGGTGTAGCGTAGCAGTTACGCTGCGAGTGGCCATATAATTGGCAGCGGTGACACTGACCAACTATCGTCGGTCTGAAAGGCTTCTCAATGGAGATGCCGGAAAGGGAACACACCGACTTGACTTTAAAGATGGGGTGATGCCCTTCGGTGGGGTCGCATACGACAAGCACCATGTCGTAGAGCTCGCTTCCTTATGAAGGCGGTGGACAGCGGACACGGGGATGTTCTGCGCCAGGAGGTCGGACTTGATGTCCTCGGTGGCGATCTCTTTAGGGACACGTCTTATAACCACTCGGGTTGGCGTGTCTTCGGGGAGGGAATACGTATGAAAGGAGATTTTCCTATCACGGAGGACTTTGGTTAGTTCCCGATAGTCATTTGACGTCGGGACCTGAACCTTTATGCCTTGTTGGCAAGAGCGGGCGTTCGTGTAGTTGATCTTGCGATCACTACACATTTTGGACACATCTGTCCACTTCGCCTTGTCCTGGATGTACAAGGGCGGAGGGGGGCGCTGCTTCTTTGGCTGAGTGCCAGAAGCGGACGGAGGGCAGCTAGCCTGCGAAACGGGGGCGGGCTGGGTAACAGGGGCGGGCTGGGTAGCGGGGGCGGGAGAAGACACTACGGTCTTCTTAGCTTTGGAGGCCTGCGCGGCCTTTCGGGCTTTCTTCTTGCCCCCTAGGACGACTTGGAAGTCGTCCTCGGAGGAGGAGGAATCAGAGGACTGCTCGGAGTCCGAGGCGGAGGATTGCGACGTTGAGTCGCTGGCGGGGACTGAAGTGTCCATTGCCTCATTGGCAAAATGGGCTACTAAAAGGGGAGGCATAGAAGCCTTTCCCGGTAAAGGGCGGGGACAGGGGGACGGCGGGGACGGACCTGAGTCCGTGTTGGCCGGGAAGGGCGACAATACGTCACTAAAATCGGTGACGCTCGTCGGAACGGGAGGAGGGGCGCTTTTAATTAAAGCGATTTTCTCGCCATATTTGGCGAGAAAATCGGGGTCCTTAAAAAGGACCTCTTTGACGAACGCTAAGCATCTACGCGAGTCGCGAGAGCTATATCTATCTAGCTTACACGTACCGGCTTTTACCGGGCTTTCAAATACTATCTCTGTCACTTTCGCACTTATAGCGATGTGCCGTATAACGAGTTAGGACCTTATGCGTCTACAAATCGATCAGTATGGAAGATTTAAGCCGGGCATTCGTATGAAGTTGCTCGCGTATGCGTGACCTTGTCACCTTGCCAACTCTGCAGTGTTGCCGTTTTAGCGACGTTGTGAGATCTTGGAGATTTTTAACGAGTTTGGAGACTTTTTTTAAGATTTAGCAACAATAAAAACTAGCGACTTTTTAAAATAACGAAATTAAATATTCAAAAATAAAGGCAATTTTTTAGAACTGGTCACGTTAATTTCAAAATACGATGTCGTTTTAGAAAAGCATATGCAGCATTAGAAAAGTGACAAACCGGGGCCGAGTTATTTATCTAACAAAATTCAAAACGATATTATTCATTCCGTAGCCGATGTGATGCAAACTTGCATCGATTACGAAGTTAGGCAAACAAAATTTGTTTCAATTATTATTGACGAAACCCCCGATGTTAGTCATAGAAAACAACTGTGCTTGATTCTCAGATATAATTATAAATGAAATTCATGACTGTTTTTTGGGCTTTTAATTTATTGTACCTAATCAGTAGTTTATGAGAAAATTGCGATGATACATACGTAGGTACCTACATACTCAGTCGAAAACTGAACTTTCTTTTTTTGAAATCGGTTAAAATTTTATTGGGCTTGCCTTATTTTGAAACCCTAGGCACGCCACTGAGAGAGGGAGTGCAGCCGCTGTTTATCTTGACTCTTTCTTTTCCTTTTCATTTTTATTTGAGTGAAGGGAGGAGAGGAGAAGGAAGTGAAATGAGGTTCCACGCAGCTAACCTTCAGGCACGCACTGAAAGGACGACATCATTGGGGGACTAGTCTGGAGACTGCGGGGACGCCCGAGCCCCCCCGGGAATGTCCATCGGGCCCTCTCGTCTGGTCGCCAACCAGCACGATGGCGCATTCCGGGATTTTTCGACAGTTGGCGGGGCAGCCTTTCATGTGTGGCTAGCACATTACTTGGGCCCCCAGCTACCTGCGGTCGGCCAGCGGCAACCGTGCCTCGGATCCCGCTACCCTCCGCGACTAGCCTCCCGATTCCTCCATATCAGCACGAACCAGGATGGTCTGCTTGCGCTGGAACAGCTATTTCGACCCAACTCCTCTAGACTGGCTACACTGAGCATCATACCGGAACACGGCCAGGCTGTTTGGCGGCACGTCTTTGCTCAGTGGGTGGTCGCAAGCCAACGGTCGAAACCTACCACCAGTTAGTTAGTCACCTGATTAGCACCACCCGGGGACCACGTGTAGGGACTTGCTTCAGGTGTTCTCCTACGGACGCGGGTGACTCGGCCCCCAAAATACTTTTTAATAGTGACGAACAGCCTCCGGATGTCGCTAAAGTTCCTCTCAAGTAACGACATTGTAGTCTGAATGTGTTTAGACCCCAACAAATATTTGTATGGTCTACAGATATTTGTTACTGGTCTGGATGTCTTATATATGTGAGTTTATATTTTTGAGAACGCACCCACGATACTGCCCCCCCCTAGCCAAGTTACGTTTGCGTCGAACGCCTCGAGTAGGCCACGCCTCCGATTCCTTTGTTCTGACTACTTCTGACGTCATCAACGCTCAGTCACGTGGTCAGAACAAAGGAATCGGAGGCGTGGCCTACTCGAGGCGTTCGACGCAAACGAAACGATTGTAACTTGGCTAGGGGGGGCAGGAGTAATTTGTAGTATGGGGCAAAGTTATCATTAAAAAATAAATAAGAAATAAAAAAATATGACTCGAAGAAGTGTCTGTGCAGCACGCCTTACATTTAGTTGATGATACAATATAAATAAACACAAATATTTTCCAGAACTCCAAGAAAAAACATCCAAACTCAAAACAATGTGGCAGTTGAGAAGTAAGTTGTTATAATTGATTAACAAATTACTATAGTAAAATAGAAAGAATTTTTTTTTTACATTTCCCTCACATACAACAATAACACTAATTCATAAATGGTAAGTAATACTAATGAATGTCATACTGTATCCGGATCAGAATGTTGGGCTGTGAAAAAGACGGATGAAAACAGATTGCACGTAGCGGAGATGAGAATGTGTGGTGTGACAAGAATGGATAAAGTGAGAAATGAGTTTATTAGGGGAAGTTTGAAAGTGGCGCCAGTGACTGAAAAGTTGAAAGGGAATCGTTTATCTTGGTATGGTCATGTGAAGAGGATCCATGAAGCGCATGTTGCTAAAAGAGTTATGAATTTACATGTGGATGGATGGAGAGAGAGAGGGAGGCCAAAGAAAAGATGGATGGATTGTGTGAGAAGTGATATGAAAGAAAAGGGAGTTAGTGATAGCGTGAAGAGTGACAGGACAGAATGGAAAAAAAAAACGTGTTGTGCCGATCCCAAATAAAACGGGACAAGGGCAGGAAGAAGATGATGATGACTAATGAAAACAACAACAAATAAAAATCAGTTGATAAATATCTGTGCGAGACCAAAAAAGGCACGTACTTTCAGCATATGCTACGATATTTAAAACAATAAATAACATATACCGCTACGTTATTTAGCGTTGACAAAAGTACATTGTCTTTTTGAACTATTCTAAAGTGTGCACGTTGTATTTCAGGAGGCCCTTGAAATCAGACCCACCATGTGACGAAAATAAATGTAGAACTCTCATGGAAGAGTTGAAACTGAAAATCGCCACTTTACAAGAGGTATGAATGGTGTATTTTATAACTAGGTTCTGGCAGCCGGCTTCGTCCGCGTAAATATCGGTTATCGGAAATCGAAGCCAGATAAAAAGTAGCCCGTGTGCTTCCTTGGGTTCAAGCTTAATCCGTACTGAATTTCATCAAAATCGGTTCTGTAGTTTAACCGTAAAAGCGTAACAGACAGACAGAGTTACTTTCACATTCATAATATTAGTATTGATATGCAACGACCTGGTGTGGGTCGCGGGAAGCCGGTGGATGCGAGATGCACAGGAGCGGCCTTGTGGTGACCCAGCTGTGGACGTCTGCAGGCTGAAATGATGATGATGGATATGCTTGTGATTTTATTAATCATCTGGAATAATTTATTAGTTGTATTTCCAACTGATTCCGAGAAGTCATGTGCTAAGCGCCTATCATTATTATTAAGGCAATGTTACTAAGAGGAAACTTCTGGTAGACAGATTTTTCATTTAAAAATGCATACAAGTTCCAATGTTGGGTAAAGGCCTCCTGTCCTGACTTTAGCTGTTATTGAAACAGCTAGCTAGCAGCTAGAGATGATAATGATCACATTTATGTGTGCATGTATACAAACTCCTATTGGTTTATTCCAGAAATCCCCACCGACAAATTCCCACCATCGGGAATTGTTTTTTTTTTTTTTTCAAAAGTAACCAGTAGTTAAATAGTATCAGTCTAGTGTAGATTGTTGTAAAAATAAGTAACAATCCCTACCAGATGTTGTTTCTACTATAGTAGAGAAGATTAAGTATCACAATGATCACAATATTTGATAATGTCTTGTTAGTTCTACGTATTGCTATTTCTTGGTTGTAGGAACTGTTAAATGTGCACGGCGAGTATGCGACCCGCATCGGTCGCCTCGAGACCGAAGTGATAGAAGTTCGCAAGGAGAACATTCGTGTGATCAGCGAGCGTTCGGCGAGCGAAGTCGAGCTGACGGATAGCTGGAAGAGAGTCAACGAATTATTGGCGCATTATAGAAGTGTCGAGGCTAAATGTTGTAAGTTATTGCGCAGATTAGGTTTAGTTTTAACCGAGAAGCAACGCGACGCGACGCAGCGCGAAGAGCGGCTCAAAATATAACTTTACTTAGTACACGAAAAGATACAAATTTCATTGTAAGAATTCAGAATACGTTGCAGCAAGCTCGCTGCGCCGCGAGGCTCTGAAAATGAAATAAAAAACAGGGCAAGGGCGAGTCGGACTCGCGCACTGAGGGTTCCGCACAAACTTACCTATGAAAACAGTTCGATTCCCGAATTGAGTTACGAAAATTTTTGACGTAACTACAAATTTACAGTTTTCAGATTTATTTCTATATCTATACTATAAGAGCTTGCTTTATGCCAAATTTTAGGATTCTGGGTCAACGGGAAGATTTGATTCCTTCGAGAGTGTCGAAATGCACGTTTTTTTGCGGCCGTATTTTTTTTTTAACTTAGAAGTTTGATTTTTTCACAGCTTCAAGGGACCGCAGACTTGAGTATACGGTTATCATTTCAACTCGATGCCTCCACCCGTTTCTGAGATAAAAGGTCTTGACAGACAGACAGACAGACGGACAACAAAGTGATCCTATAAGGGTTCTGTTTTTTTCCTTTTGAGGTGCGGAACCCTAAAAACGATAAATATTCATCAGCGTATTTATCGACGATGTGATGTTATAACATCACACCTCAACCCATGGGTGCGCCGTGTTCAAAGACGCGGGGGTGACATGCAGTACAAAAAGTATACTTTGATCTTCATTCAACTTTGCACTCTGTGACTGTTACGATAAAGTCCATTCCATTATAACGAGAATTAATTGTAACAATATTTGTTCACTCCAAATTTTTTACTAAGTTTTGTCCTAAAACATTACAGCTGAACTCACCACTGAACTAGCAATAGAAAAGCGGAAAGTGGCAGAACTTGAGACGCAACTAAAAGCTGCCAAGATGTCGGATAAAGTTAACAAGACCATCGAGGACCATTTGACAACTAAACAAGTGAGTCTATTCATTTATTTAGGGTACTAATTTATTTTGTTCAGCTTTACGTATACGACAATTGGCTGTTACGCTACGTGTCGTGGGTTCTCCCGCACCGAACTAATATTTATATGGCTTACAAAGTGTCTTTATCCTATTCAGGGAGCCGTGAGATTAAAGGTAAACAAACCATATATAGGGTGACTGGCAATTAGTGTACGATACTTAAACACGTGATTGTGCTCATGATAACAAACAATTTTTATTATGGAAGCAATGCCAAAATCGCGAAAAAAATATCAGCTGTTCAGTACATTAGGCAAACATAAATGTACTGAACAGCTGATTTTTTTTCGCGATTTCAGGTTTGTTCCCATAGTAAAAGTTGTTGGTTATCATGAGCACAATCACGTGTTTAAGTATCGTACACTAATTACCAGTCACCCTATATAATACTACTAAATTATAGACCACAGACAGTGCAAATATTTTACATTAAAATGTGATTTGTCATCGGGCGGGTTATAATCCGCCATCTTTTTCACTATCGGTCAACTTGTTGAAAGATAGTGAAAAATGTGATACAAGAGTGCCGCTTTCTGATATTTTCATTGAATTCTTGTTATTCGCCGAAGAAAAAGCGTGCAAAGAAAACACCAATGCAATCAACCGAAAAGGAGACTGTTATTGATGCATTCAAACACGACGAAGAAACTTGCTCGAAGGTACCTACATTGTTTTCTTTGTTTACATTTTGTCTCAAGCCCAGATAAATAGAATATAGTGCGAGTTTGTTTTACCAGAACGCGATCAACACGTTTATGACGTTCAGCGCTTCGATTGGTCCGTTCCAAGCTCTTAACCAATCAGGGAGGCAAAAGCTGGAAATATTTCGATCGCGTTAACGTAATAACAACTCGTACTCAGCGAACTGTTAGGTGTTCCAGATCTGGGTGTCTTTACATTTTTGTGAACGCACCCATACACGAGTAATATTCCTAGTGAGGGGCAACGTTTAAAAAAATAACGTACTTACAAACAAAAATTATGGGTGGACTTTTGAGAAAATTAAAGAGATACTTTTGGACTTGTAATAAAACCCAAACTATATTGAGATTGGACACTTCCTCAGGATTAGTAGTACAGAAAAGACAACAGTGGCATGAAATAATTGTGTTTTTCTCAACACTAATTTGAAAAACGAGCTTTAGATCAATCTGGTTCTGGTATCGACAGTTTAACGTAATGAATCGGTTAGAATTTATGCGAATATTTAACATAAAAAAAAAACTACAAAATCTAATCTAATCTACAAAACGAATATAAACAACAAAAAGACTCGACAAACATTTCATTCTATTGCTTTATTTCTTTGCAAGTGCATTAAAAAACGTCGTTTAATACACATAGAAGTTAGTCCGTAACACCCTCGCCTGCGGCTCTGGCGATTTCCACTTCAGTCGAAATTGAAAACCTGAAAAAGTAGCTGTAAAGAGGATAAATAAATTAATACTTAAATAAAAATCTGCCAAGCACACATGGTATAGAAGAAATTTATTTAGTATTTTTTTTTAAATAATTTGTTTACTGATTATAAAACTGATAAGTAATTGGTAAGTAATTGAACTTCTCACGCCATAGAATAGGACATTAGATACTTATTGTCTCAGGTAACATACACCTGGGATAAAAAGTATATGTCCCTTGGGATAATAAAACAATATTCGCGTATAGGCGCGGGCAGAAAATAATAGTAAGTAATACTGTCTTCATTCAGGAAACAAGTGGAGCACCAGATGGTGGTCCTCGAGATGTTGCTCCTCGAGATGTTACTCCTCGAGGTGGTTCTCCAGACCGTAAACTTCGGGATGCTGGTTCTCCAGACCGTAAACTTCGGGATGCTGGTCCGCCAAGCGGTAAACTTCGAGATGGTGGTCCTAATGATGGTAGTTCTCGAGATGGCAAACCACTAAATGCTGGTCCACCAGATGGTGGCCCCCGAGATGATGGTCCTCAAAGTGGTAGCCCTCAAGCTGATGTTCCTCAAGATGGCAGCTCTCTTAAATGTAACTGCGGCTGTCCTCCTCCTACCCCTGCAATTCCTCCCCCTCCGCCTGCCAGCGATGTGAACGAAAAGGCTCCAATTAAAGTATGAACTTTTTATCATTTCAATAGGTACTTAATAGTAACTTTTGGCGTTAGATAAACTATAGGACGAGGATGGCGAACCTATATTGATGAACGTGCCATTTTTAGTTAACAATATAAAACAACAAGAACTACATTCTAATTTTGTTTCGTTTTTAGCTGTATTAATTGTAGTTGTCACTTGTTTCCTTGCCTATATAATTATTTAGTATGTATGTATTTAAGTATGTATTTTAGTGTTAAGTATGTACTTTGTTTTTCTCTCCAATTGTTTATCTTTTTTTGTAATGCACCAAGTGCAACCCCATTTAATGTCCAGACAATTTCTTTCCATACCAGGTTGCCTGGAAGAGATCGCGGAATGCGATAAGGCCGCCAATTGTATGTTTTTTGATATAAGGCTCATATGTATAATTTATTATCTTGGTGTACAATAAAGTATATATAAATAAATAAATACATTAGGCACACGTGGGCCACGTGCGCTGATCTGGGCGCGTCGGTCTCCATACATTTTACATGGCAACTAGACTTGTAGAGCTACATTAGCTCCACGCGAAGTGACGCCACTCTACGTACAAATCAGGTGTGGCCCACGTGTGCGTCGGTCTAATGTAGTTCCAGCTTAACGATCAAGTGGCTAATGTCTGCCGTCAAATAATGTTTGTTGCTGTCATAGGTTCGTCATCCCTGGTTTAGGATAACTAGTAAAACAATTCATTCATTTCATCATTCACTGCAGTTAAAATTAGCAAAGACGCCCTCATCCCCCTTACCTTAAAAGATTGATCATCACCTACTGCCATGGCCCAATCTAGTTATTTAGCCGTTCCGGACAAACACAATTTTGTCCCCTTTAAAATGACTCTTTATTAGGGGGGAAAGTTTTTTTTGAAAAAAATACACTTGAAATATATCCGTCAGATCACTTAAAGTGACGTCGAAAACAGATTCAAACTGATTATATTGCAAACAGAACCGATGACTTAAGAATGTTCATAATATAAAAAAAAACTAGCTTTTTCCCGCGGCTTCCCCTGCGTACATAAAATATAGCCTATGCCACTCAGGAATAAAGCAGCTTTCTGTTGGTGAAAATTTTAGCAATTAGGACCAGAACTTCCAGAGATTACCTCCTGACCAATATTAGTGACCAAACTTATTTTCCAGTCATTTCAGCTGAAAGACGTCCACTTTTGTAGATAGGTCTCTCCTAAGTGTTACCATAATGACCTGGTTCTGTGCGTCTTGCATCCTTCGGGTTCCCACGACCCTCACCAGGTCATCGGTCCACCTTGTAGGAGTCTTTCAGTACGCGGTCGCAATTGTAGAACCTTTCGACTCCATCGATCATGATCATCGTTGGTTTTACAAAACTAATGGATCCTGGATCAAGTTCTGACAACTGTTTAGGTCAATCAACAGCACGTCATAGAAACAGTGTGACAGGATCTTTATTTTTTATGCGTTCATACGATACTTTTGACGTGCGAGCGACTATACCATCTTGCTAGTTTGGTTATGTTTTAAATACTGCTTCTGTCGATAGAAACAACATCATCATCATCATCATTTCAGCCGAAAGACGTCCACTGTTGGATATAGGTCTCCCCCAAGCGTCTCCAAAAACGACCGATCTTGTGCGTCTCGCATCCACCGCATTCCCGCGACTCTCACCAGGTCGTCGGTCCACCTTGTGGGAGGCCTTCCAACGCTGCGTTTTCCGGTGCAACTCGCCACTCTAGAACCTTTCGTCCCCATCGACCATCATTTCTACGAGCAATGTGCCCTGCCCACTGCCACTTTAGTTTGGCGATTCTTCGGGCTATGTCGGCGACCTTGGTTCTCCTGCGGATGTCTTCATTCTTTATGCGATCACGCAAGGAAACTCCGAGCATAGCCCTTTCCATTGCCCATAGAAACAACATTCTGCAAGAATGTCATAGTCAATTCCCAAAAAAAAGAAAAATGGACCTTCCATATTGATTAGTTGATGATAATTTTGCATTGAGAGCCCAATTTTTTTTTTTGGGAGTTGTCTATGACTTTTTTGAATAAAGTGGGCCTTTTCCAAGGCTAGAAGCAATATAAAAAATGTGACCACCCAGTTTTAATAATTATATAATGTAGTTTCTTGTTAGTTTTCTTTAAGTAGACTAATAATCAGTTTTTGAAGTGCTTTCACTCTAAGCTATTTAATATTTTCATAGTCTTCATAAAACCAATTCCAGACCTTACCTCCAGTTCTGCCTCCCAAAAAACGAGATGGTTTGGATGATACTTCGGCCAAAAGTTCTACTAAATACAGTTCGACGAAGAGTTATTCAAGCGCCAGTAAATACAGTAGCAGCTGCAAATCCTATACAACCACAACATCTGGAGTATGATTACTTTGTTGTTTCGATTCTATCTTACTTATCTTAGCCTTAAAAACTGGGCAGGTGCGAGTCAGACTCGCGCCCTGAGGGTTCCGTACAAACTTATCTATGAAAATAGTTCAATTCCCGAATTGAGTTACTAAGATTTTTCCGAAACGGTGGTTTTTTTTTTCGTTAACTCAGAAGTTTGATTTTTTCACAGCTTCAAGGGACCGCAGACTTGAGTATGTGGTTTTAATTTCAACTCGATACCTCCACGCGTTCCCGAGATAAAGGGTTTTGACAGACAGACGGACGGACAACAAAGTGATCCTATACGGGTTCCGTTCTTTCCTTTTGAGGTACGGAACCCTAAAAAAAGTTTTCAATATAATAATTTAGTTCAAACTTCAGGGATTTAATCGTCATGTTTATGATTACGGGATTCCAGAGAAGGTATTATCGACTCCTGACTGTTCCTAATTACTACATGGAACTTTAGTTCAATATACTCTACCTATTCCAACCTGTAATAATGACAAAACTTATTCATATTATGAATATAAGAGAAGGCAAAGAAGTGCAATCCACTCTTATTTCACCAGTTTGGAAAACCCATAGCGCTGCTAGGGCAGATTATTACTATTTAAATGGGCACAAATCTATTAATTAATCTTATACGTAACATTCATACACCTAAAAGCAAAGCAAGATCCTTTAAGAATTTTTCTCTAAATAATAGGTGTTACAGAGAGCCTAGTGCAAGTTTGTGTCGCGAGCGACACGTTTATGAAGTTCGTCACTCCTATTGGCTTGCTCCAAACTCTTAACCAATTAGGCGATTAACACACTGCCACGCTCCACGCAGCGTTGCGGGTGAATGCGTTGCTTGTAAGTATCTCCGTTTGTATAGAAAACACGCACAGTCCAACACACAGAAAATGCATCCACGCGCGTTCATTCAGATCACGCGCCTACAAGCGGAGACACATGCGCGGGGGTGCGGCGCGACACGCTAGGTATGGCACTCCGAGTCTCGCAGTGCCGTGCGTCATTTTGAACGACTTTCAATGAAATGAGTTAGAGCCGCCGTGAACCCACAAAACACAATTACGCGCGTAAGTGCGTAAAAAACCCACACGATGATGCAGATCTGCACTCCCGCAAGTACGCGCGTAGGTGCGTTGACACGCAACATGCAGCGTGATGCGTGGCAGTGTGATAATCGCCTTAGAGAACCAAACGCGGTAAACATTTTGATCGCGCCAAATAAAAACAACTCGAACTAGGGCCTCTGAGCTACGGGACTTGCAGAAATGGATCCGATACGTCTAGCTCGGCCTTGAAAATTGTAGAACACATACAAATAACTGTTTCATTACAGGATACGAATTGCGAAACTTGTGGTTGCAAATTCCAGCTTGTGAGTGCCGTGCCAAGTCCTACCTATCCGCTGCAGGTGGTGCAGTATCCCATGCCGGGTGCAATAGTAGTATGTTACATTACTTTTATCTTAGCAAAGTAGTTTGTTGTCGAGCTAAAGTTGTTAGCGATACATACGTAATGTATCGCTTACTCTCCTTCTGCGAAGCAGTAATGCTAGCAAAGGAGGAGGCCGCCGGTGCACCTGCGAGCGAGCGGCCCTCACGCCCCAGCCGCCAGGATCCTGATCCCGATTTCTGGCACCGTAGAGCAATGGGTAGCTCGCCTTCCGACCGTCCGGTAACCGTCCGGACCGAGCCCAAAGAGATGTCAGCAAACCGTAGGGGCCCCTGCAGGGTCGAAGTCTACTGGGGCCATGGGTTGTGCGAAAGAGAACCCCGGGGCCCTGAAATGAAGGCAAAAAAGGAACAAGGGTGGTTTTTAGTCTGATACGCCCTCGCACTCCACCCAAGAGTGAAAGAAGTCATTGGATGGTTTCCCACGTAAAAAAATAGCCATAAATCTAAAAACACAAAGCAGAAAAAAAAAACAGCCTTATTTTTTAATTTAAAATACAGCTTTCGAAATATAGGAGCTCGTGACTAGGAATAGGAAATATGCATGAAAAAAAAAATCAATTTATTATCTATACAGTTTATCAATAAATATACAAAAACTAGTTTCTGCCAGCGGCTTCGCCCGCGTGAAAGCTCCATACAAACTTTGGACCCCCGTTTCACCCCTTTGGGGAAGAATTTTGGAAAATCCTCTTTTAGTGCTCGCTTAAGTATTAAAAAGAAACCTTTTGTAAAATTTCACGCTCATAGTCCCAATAGTTTCAGCCGTGCGTTGATATGGCAGTCAGTCAGTTTCAACGAGATATAACAATTTTATACAAATATCTCTATCTCTCTCTCTCTCGCCAAGACGCCATTTTCTATGGCGGCCGTATGGGTGTGATGGTCTTTGACGTCAAAGTCCACATCGGGCTACTTATTCGCAGTTTTGATGCTTTCTATCTTCGTTGTTGATGAAGATACTTTAAAAATTCTTTCATATTGGTTTAATAGAGCTAAAGATGATTTAATTTAGCTTAAAAAAAATTGCATGCATTTTTCCTTTTGCTTGCCAAGGTCGATCTGTGGACGGGTGACTATCTTAACTTCTGGCCAACGTTAGAAGACTTTTTTTATAAAAAATAAAGTTAAGTAATAAGTTTTCTCATTATTACCATCTGTCTGAATTTAATTATATTGATTTATTCCAGAATGGCAAATGCATTATGTGCGGCTATGCTCCCTCTCCTCCTCGACCTCCTCCTCCTCCACCACCACCACCACCATCATCATCGCCACCACCACCACCACCATCCCCACCACCACCACCACCTCGTCCAGAAAACACGTCTACGCCAATTAAAGTATGATCTCTTTTATTATTCTCATTGGTCTATTCCTTAGTTGCTTTGTATAATTCCTTAAATAGTCTTATGCCTTTGCCCAGCAGTGAGACAATACGGGCTTGCTATAAATATATATTTATATAAAAGTAAGTCGTGTTAGTTATACTATTAGATCGGCTGAACCGATTTGACTGAAAATTGGTGGGGAGGTAGCTTAGAACCAGGAGACGGACATAGGATACGACATGACTTTTTATCGAGTAGGGTAGAGTTGGGTAGAGTAGAATATAGTAGTCAGTTGACGGGAGCGAAGCCGCGGGCAAAAGCTAGTAAATAAATAATTTGTCTATTCAAAACCTCGTGCTTTGTCCTCATTCACAATGAAAGTTTTTCTAGTGTGACGAACGAACACACGAATGCACGAACTGACGCATACAAATCAGACCAGCGGCCTTCCCATGGCGTGGTAAAATGTTAGTCGTCCGAGCGTGAGAGAGGGATGGAGCTATACACCCTATATAGCTCCCTTTAACAGTTCAGTTTAGGTCGTAAAATGGATCGCGTTAAAAGCTCGTGGTTTGGCCTTTTGCTGTCGCTGGTTGTCACCGCCATCAAGTACCAGCTTTCTACGTGACACTAGAAATTGCGATTAAACACCGTACATTTTGTCGTGTGCTTTTTCTTTTTTCTACAATTTCAGTTCTGAACCTACGACTCACTTTTTATTATGATTATTTTTATTGTACTTTTGAGTACAATATTGACTGGTCTACACTGTCCTTACATAATATCTGCTAATACTGTAATATGGAAATATTGCAAGAATAACAAAAAAAAATTTAAAGAGTAACCATGGAGTTTCTTGCCGGTTCTTCTCCATAGGAAACGACCAATTTGGAACTGTGCACTAGCTTTTGACGTTTTATAAGTGCCCATGTAGGCTGTGAAATAAAAACTTTTGAATATTGGATTTTATAAATTTTTTAAAGAGGCTCATCCCTTTCATGTTTTCCGTTTGGTATTTTAACTACAGCAACGAATGAGGACAATCTTTTCCACATTCGTGACAAGGTTGGGGATTATGTGTTACTTACCCATCAAAGAATTCATCGTAAAATAAATTGGTTTCAGGATAAAAAGAATAACGTCGACTGTCGTTGTCCTCCCTGGGTGCAGGATGATTTATCAAAGCTGTCGTCATCTCAAGTATGATCATGATTCATTCAACTTTTCCCCCTATAGCATTTTAACTTACGTATAAAAGCTTATAGGTAAACTTCGTATCTTTATAGATTAATAGCGAGAACAATTTTATGTTTTTTGCTTCGTAGAATTTGTTTTTAATACCCTATTACGTACGAGTAATCCAGTGATAGTTCTTATAATATTTTTATTCAGAAGGGTTTTCACAAGGTATAAAGATTTCTAGAAGAAGAACTTAAGTGGCAGTGGGCAGGGCACATTGCTCGCAGAACAGATGGTCGATGGGGTCGAAAGGTTCTGAAATGGCGACCACGTACCGGAAGACGCAGCGTTGGAAGGCCTCCCACAAGGTGGACCGATGACCTGGTGAGGGTCACGGGAATCCGATGGATGCGAGACGTACAGGAACGGTCATTGTGGCGACATTTGGGGGAGGCCTATGTCCAGCAGTGGACGTCTTTCGGCTGAAATGATGATGATGATGATGATAAAGATTTCCCAACCATCGAACATCTACCTGTCTAATGTATCTAGATTTGCGATAGGCCTACTTAGAATTTAGCTACCTATATTATTTTCCGGAATAACGTATTTCAAAGAACATGTGTATTAATTTACCTTATAATTTATAAAGCTCAGCAGTCTAAAACTTGAGTTTTGTCAGCGTCCAATGAAGCGCAGCGTTCTTGGTGTTAAATGAACGGAATGCGTTTGGAACCAGTGCCACGCTTCAAAACACAATCGCCAAAAAAGGACTCCTAAAAAGCACAATATGTCAATATTGCCACAATATGTCAAACGAGTCGTGAGCTAAATGATCCACAATGTTGGTTCCCAAAATCGACCCAATATTATTGCGGCTGACTCAGGCAAAGAAGTCGGGACTAGCCTAGCTAGTCTAGCCGCTAGCTTACAAGCAGGTTCGGTCCGCACTTATGCCCAAACATTTGAAAGGAGTTAGGAAGACTTTGGCCCTGCAGTAGAACAGTTCAGGCTGAACACGATAACATATAAAAAAGGAGGGAATATATCGAATGATAAAGATGTTTTGTTTCAGGATCAAAAATGCTCAAAATGCTGTTTCAAAGATCAGCTTGAATCAGAGCCTTCTCCACCCAGAGTAAGACTATTTTATTTAAGTTATTTATTTATTTTAGGAAACTCAATAGTTAATTTATAAAGTTACATGAGTCAAGAAGGCCCACCCCACTATCAATGAACAGCCCAATGCAGCTGCGTGAAAGATATTAGCATGTAAAAGTGAGGTCTACACACGCTGCACAGTGATAGCGAAATGATGACAATTATCACTTAAACCAATTACAGAATTTCACGGCATTTATAAAACTAGGTTAACTAGAAAGTGGTGTAAGGAAAGAATAAAAAAAAACTGAAAGGGGAGGAAAATACTATTACAATTCAATCAGGTGCAGAACAAAATATTAAATCGTGAAATCTAAAACCGACTACTGTTACTAATCTAATCCCAACCAGTGAGTAAAGTAGAGGTTTTTTATCTCGACTTTAATCTACACTAATATTATAAAGAGGTAAAGTTTGTTTTTTTGTTTACTCTACTGCAAAAATTTTTTCACCGATAGAAAGTTGCTTTATTACTGAGTGACATAGGCTATATTTTATGTATGCAGACGAAGCCGCGGGCAAAAGCTAGTGTACTTTTTTTCATTCATTTTCAAATATCTTTATTAAACATAAAAGTTAACAAAGGGATGTACTTACCCTAAGATACATTGACACATACATCTAAACACTTTCTAAGGCTAAAAAATTCGCCTTTCAAAGTTTATTTTTTTTAAATATTGTTTTTAAACACTGATGACAACATAAAATTAGGTTGAAATAACAATAAACAATGACATTTATGCAAATTATTTGGTTCACTTATAATTTTGCTTATTACTTGTGGGTGTGACAATAAAAAACAATTATAATCATAATCAGAGTTTAACTGATCGCACGGTATACTGCACAAACTAGTAGCCGTGCGACCAGTCAATGAATCAGCAGCTAGTGTACTAATATTAAACAACTTATCACCATGCAAAATGTTTCCAGGAAATAAGTAAAAGTAAATCAAAGACACAGTAAACTTATTAAGAAATCTTTTGATCAGTAAATTTTGTTTGTATTTTTTTTTACAGCCTTTTTGTCTGATTTTTCAATCGTTAAATAAAATTTGTAGATAGCTTTTGCATATTAAATATCTGACACCTTCATTTTTGTTCCTAAAACTAAAATTATCTGACGATTGAAAAACCGGCTGTTAGTGTAGTGAAACAGGATTATTTTGTAGACGGACGAGGGCCTGGCGCCGAGCGGAGAGGTTTCCAGTCACAAAGGCGACCCCAATACTACTAGTTCTAATGCAGGTGACGATTCCGGATACCAGGATACCGATGAACAGGTTAGTATTGGTAGCTTAATTAAATAAACTCACATTTTTTTTTTTCGGTGGGAAAATCATCTTATGACATCCCCCGCTCTTGGGCGGAGCAGAAGATAGTGTCAGACTTTTACTGACTAAAAACCCACTCCTGTTCCTTCGTTGCCTTTCGTACCAGGCCCGAGTCTTTCTTTCAGAATCAGACCCTTGGCCCCAGTAGGCTTCGACCCTGCTGGGCCCCTACGGTTGCTGACATCCTCTTGAAGCGCGCGTGGAACAGTACGCGCCATCGATGACTTGGGCTCGGTCCGGACGGTTACCGAACGGTCGGACGGCAAGCTACCCATTGCTCGCCGACCGCAAGCCCGCGCCTACGGTGGCCGGAAATCGGAATTCGTAACACACATTAAGACACGTATTTACTATATGTTATTTGAATGCAAAAGAAAATAACACTCACTTTCTAAAACGTAAAAAACACATAATTTTTCTGGCTTAAAGGAGGCCGTGTTAGCTTTTAGGATTTTATTATCATCATCTGGGGCCATGGGCAAAGGGCAACTCAAGGATCATAGGTGTGGTTTAAGTCGGTAAACATCTGACACGACCTCCCACTCCGCTCTAAAGCGAGAGAAGTCATTAGGTGATTTCCCACCTCAAAAAATAAAATCATCATCTTCCTGCCCGTGTCCCATACTACTTGGGGGTAGGCGCAACACGTTTTTTCTTCCATTCTATCCTGCCAGTAGTCACGCTATTCAACACCATTTTCTTTCGTATCACTCCTCACACAATCAATCCGTAGGATTTTTACCTATGAACCTAATTCCATGTAAGAGTAATTTTACATTATTATAAAAATCACTAACGCCTTTCGATCTGAAAGCCGTCCTAATCCTAAGTCTCTCACAACACAAGACAATATTATTTATTTTGTTTTTTTTTTTTTTTATTAATGATAGGCTCGCGTTTGACCACCATCTCACCTGATGGTAAGCGATGATGTGGTCGACGATGGAGCACGCTTGCCTAGAAGTAGTCTATTCACTCTTGACTTAAAGACCCCTAAGTTGTAGCTATCAGGAAACACAGACTCCGGCAAGGAATTCCACTCCTTGGCTGTACGCACAATAAATGTGTTCTCAAAACGTTTTGTGCGTATGGGTGGGATGTCTACCATGTACCCGTGGCGCAACGCCGTACGTCTAGTGGTCCGATGATGGAACGGACTTGGCGGAATTAGATTGTGCAATTCCAGTGCACACTGTAACTCGAATTAGTGTTTTATTTCTTTTATATATGCCGTGATTCTATCTAAAGAGGTCTTCACGAAAGAGTTACAGTATCTTATTGTATAAATACTGTTATTTTTTTCAGACTTTAATTAAACAGAATAAAGAGTTGGTGGCAAAGGTATTGGAACTACAACGACAGGTTGACTGTATGAAAATAGGAGGGGTATGTAAAATATGTTTAGTTTTTTTAGTACCCAGAGCGGTAGCGATAAATTTCGCTCGGTTTTATTTTCTATGAAACGTGTGAAACCAGTATCGCTCAGGTAGATCATTCGCAGACCGATCGCTTGCTTTACGAAACAGGTTCCACCACAGCTGCGGCGCGTCAAATAGATTCCCAAGTAAGTTTAGCTGAACCGTGTTCTCATGGAGGCGATCGGCGGTAACGATCTCTCGCGCCGGGCCTTGGTACATGGCCATGGTCCGAAGCGAGGAGGAGTGGCAAGCAGTCGCCTCCTTCTGCGAAGTAGTAATGCTAGCAAAGGAGGAGGCCGCAGGTGCACGCGCGAGGGAGCGGCCCTCACGCCCCAGCGCCTCACGCGCCCCACGCCCACACGCTTAAAGAAATGTCAACAACATGGCCGGGGTCCATTAGGACCGATGCCTGGGTTGCGAGATTGTTCGAAAGAGTTACCGTGGCCCTGATAAGCAAAGGGCAAATGAAGGAACACAGGTGGTTTTTAGCCAGGAAAAGTGACACTCTGTCTCGCCTCTACCAGAGTGAGAAGAGTCAATTGATAATTTCCCACTGAAGATAAAAGTAAGTTTCGCGGTAGCGATATCAGGTTAGGTTTGACTTTTTACTGTTTACTCACTCGTCTTTAGCTACCCGTCTGTAAAGGCCTTAGCTTTTATGTAATATGAAAGTTAAATTATTTTTTTCATATTTCTATTATTATTTATTATGAGCCTGTTGTGCACTACGTACCGGAAGACGCAGTGCTGGAAGGCCTCCCATTAGGTGGACCGATGACCTGGTGAGGGTCGCCCGAAGAATTGCCAAACTAAAGTGGCAGTGAGCAGGGCACATTGCTCGTAGAACGGATGGTCGATGGGGACGAAAGGTTCTAGAGTGGCGACCGCGCACCGGAAAACGCAGCGTTGGAAGGCCTCCCACAAGGTGGACCGATGACCTGGTGAGGGTCGCGGGAATCCGATGGATGCGAGACGTACAGGACCGGTCATTGTGGCGACATTTGGGGGAGGCTTATGTCCAACAGTGTACGTCTTTCGGCTGAATTGATGATGATGATTACCTCCCCTCCATTCTTCCACTTTTCTCTGTCCTTAGCTACTTCTTGCCAATCCTTTAGGTTGGAGTCCAATTCGTCACGCCATCTCCTTCTTTTTAGGGTTCCGTATCTCAAAAGGAAACAATCGGAATCTTTATAAGATCACTTTGTTGTCCGTCTGACACTCTCAAGGGAATCAAAATTCATAGGGTACTTCCCATTGACCCAGAAATCTGGAAATAAAGCAAGGTCTTATAGCACAGTTAAAGGAATAAATCTGAAAACAGTAAATTGGTTGTTACGTCACAAAAAAAATTTTTTTTGCAATTCGGAAAAATCTTCGAGACTCCATTCAGTAATTGAACCATTTACATAGGTAAGTTTGTTCGGAACCCTCAGTGCACGAGTCCGACTCGCACTTGCCCAGTTTTTTTCATATACTTATTACTATTTTTAATTTAATTACAAATCGATATGCTTTGCTATGCTACTTTCTTGGTTTTAGTATTGTGGAATGCCAGAATGTCAATCTGAAAGCGTTAGTGAATTAGAACGAAGCCCGACGAAGACCGCGGATAACTCTGCTGTAACTTCTGCGACACCAGTAGTCGTAGAAATACTAAAGGTAAATGAATTACTACCACCATCTAATAACTGACACTTGTATCAAAAGAAGACCTGAGGTTTTAGACAAGTCCCGCTCAAGACGCCCAGGACGCTTTCCGGCCACCACAGGCGCGGGCTTGCGGACGGCGAGTAATGAGCAGCTCGCCGTCCGGTAAAATTCTAGCTCGGGTCGACGGCGCTTTGTTTTCCATGAGCTTCCAAAGAGATGTCAACAAAATTGACGGGGTCGGTTAGGATTGACACCAGGGCTGCGGATTGTTTGAAGGAGTTACCTTAGCCTTCGCAAAAAGTGCAACTAAAGGAACACTGTGCGTTTTAGTCAGTTACGTTTGACACTCCTTCCCGGTCCACTCAGAGCGGAAGGTGTCATTTGATGATTTCTCACGTTAAAAAAAGACAGTAGACAAGTGACATTTTACCAATAGTGGTGACAGCTAATGTCCAAAATCAAAATTAAAAAAAAGTATGCGATTGACAAATTAATGTTATCGTAATGTCGAGTGATCAGTACTTTACATTTTGACAATGTGACAATCTGTTTATATAGGGTGACTGGTAATTAGTGTACGATACTCAAACACGTGATTGTGCTCATGATAACCAACAACTTTTACTATGGGGACAAAACTGAAATCGCGAAAAAAAATCAGTTGTTTAGTACATTTATGTTTGCCTAATGTACTGAACAGCTGATATTTTTTTCGCGATTTCGGCTTTGCTCCCATAATAAAAATTGTTTGTTATCATGAGCACAATCACGTGTTTAAGTATCGTACACTAATTGCCAGTCACCCTATATGATATATAAGATGATAAAATGTCACCGTGTCGTTTTATGACGAACTAGCTTCTGCCTGCGGCTTCGCCCGTGTGAGTATATATATTCTCCATACAAACTTTGGACCCCCACTTCAATTAGGGGGTGAATTTTGGAAAATCCTTTCTTAGTGCTCGCCTACGTCATAAAAGTAAACCTAATGCAAAATTTCACGCTTCTAGTCCCAGTAGTTTCGGCTGTGCGTTGATATGTCAGTCAGTTAGTTTCTCCTTTTATATATATAGGGTGGCTGGTAATTAGTGTACGATACTTAAACGCGTGATTGTGCTCATGATAACAAACAATTCTTATTATGGGAGCAAACCCGAAATCGCAAAAAAAATATCAGCTGTTCAGTACATTAGGCAAACATAAATGTAGATACTGAACAGCTGATTTTTTTTCGCGATTTCAGGTTTGTTCCCATAGTAAAAGTTGTTGGTTATCATGAGCACAATCATGTGTTTAAGTATCGTACACTAATTACCAGTCACCCTATATAGATAAGGCCTCCTACTGTCCATGGACGCGTAGCTTTATAGACGCGTATTCGTCATTATATGTTTGATGTACGTCTGCTCACAGTTTACATACAAAATTATGACGAAGCCGCAACGACAAAACGCGAAGGCACGACATTGCCGCTTCGTAGACTATGAAACTCCATAGTTTTGTAAGCTGTGGGCAAGCGTACACTAAGCGCGTAATAACGAATAATTTGGTCCAGTGGTTAGTGGCCCTGACTGCTATGCTTCGGCATATCAGTCAGGACCGGGTCGTGGGTCCGATTCCTCCCACCCAGGACAAATGTTTGTGTGATGAGCACGATCATTTGTTTGGGTGTAATTTATCTATATGTATGTATTTAGAAATATATAAGTATGTTTATCAGTTGTTTAGTACTCATAACACAAGCTCTGCTTAGCTTGAGACTAGACGACGTTGTGTGATGGTTGTGGAATAGTATATTATATATAATACGCGTCTATGATGCTACGTGTCTATGGATAGTAGGCCTAAGGGACATTCCTCTATAGATCCATCTGTTTTACTTATAAGTTTTGTTTCTTTGCGTATTGTTCTTTCAAGTGTTTCACGATATTTGCCGTTTGTTGTAGCCGAGTGAGTTGCCAGAAGATAAACCAGATTCCTCGGAAACCAAGGATACGGCGTCAACTCATCCTCCTTTGCAAGAAGACCCACCAAAGGTTGGTAACTCGTAAAATAATTTGGAAAAAGGAAGTTTGCCATGGTCACCTTGTCTGAAATACTTGGCAGATGTCTTTGACCGAACGTTTTTCAGCTTCTAGTATTGACAGTTTTGTTGGTTTCCGTCCTTTGCCGAGATTTTTGACTCATTTTTCTGATGTGCCTAAGAATTTTAATGTAGTCCATATAGATGCACAAAGCGTTCCGGCTCATTACTCGATCAATACAAAAAAAAAATATCGCAAGCTATCAAATTAGCTTTCTTGACTTAACTAATGCATTTTCACAGGCAGAGATACCTGTAGAACAATCTCCCAAAAGTGACAATCATGAACGGATAATATCTGTAGCGTCTGATCATCATGGATATATGGATATTTCGAAAAAAATACTACGTATAGAAGCTTTGGGTAGCCCTGAGGAGACCTGCAGGGCACCACCTGTGCGAGAGCGGATGTCGGAAGATACGCGAGCAAGAACTATCGAGCATCCAGACGGTACGCAATATATCGCAGACGATGTCTCAAAAGTCCCCGATAAATATGGCTACCCCGATATACCAAATAACGAATATCGAGAACATGATAGTAGAGATTCTCCCAAGTTTAAGATTGTGGAAAAAAGGAAGCGTGAAGGAAGCACAATCACCATTATGCCGCGTAACGCGGACTCAAGAAATGTTTCTCTAAAATCTATAAGCATAGGACCAGGGTTTAATCCAGAAAAATTAAAATACTTGGAGGCTGAAGGACTCACAACAGATACGCCAAGGATATCCCTCGTCGAAAGTATACCTAGTAATCCAGAGTTAGGCTTCGGCATTCCTAGGTTGACGACTAAACCCGACCAAGTCAGAAATAAAGCTGAAAGTGATTCGCCCAGTACAAGCACTCCGACCATACAGAAGCCATGCTACTCCACGGTGCCGAGAGCACTCGGGAGAGACACGTTGCCAGCCAGCCATTCGACTGCACCGGTACAGACGGATGACAAAGACAAAGACGAAGAAGACTGTCAGTATTGTGCCGCGTGAGTTTATTTCATTATTATTTTGTAAAAATTACATTTAAAAAAAAGTCACAACACACTTTTTATTTTATTTTAGCCTAGACTAATGATGCAATATAGTTTTCTTGTTTTCGAGATAACAATTCTGACTAAGTTTTGACTTAACATTAAAACACTTTTCAGATGCTCTTTCGATAAAGAATGTGCACAGACAATCCAACCTACGACGAATAAACTTGCACTTGGGATACAAAAGGAACACGCTAAAAAGCACGATCAACATAATAGTTTACAAATTCCAGGTCCCATACAAACATTAGATACTTGCAAAAAAGAAAAGAAGAGAAGCATAATCTGTCACTTTAGGAAACAAAAAAAAGAAAAGCAATCCGCAGAGGAGTTGATCGTTAACCCAAAGATGTACGCGAGACAAACTAGTCTGACGGTCGGTGGGCCGGTCAATCTGCCTGACGTGCCACTGCTGGAGAAGAGAGAACAAAGCACAAACGATTACATCATTAGTAAGGGTTCCGAAATCGATCAAAAAAGATTGACATACAACAAGAAAGACAAGTCAAGGAAGCGAAGAAAAGGAAACCAAACCAAAGATGACTTGATCGTAAATCCAAGGACATTCGCTCAACAAACTTGCGAAACGGCCGGCGGGCCAATTTACTTGCCCGATGTTCCCCTCCTTGAGAAGGCAGTTGAGGAGAGAAGCAAGTATGGGCCTGGGAAAGATTCTAATGAAGGCAAAGTTGACACAAAACAAAAGCACACTGAAAAGTCAAGTCAAGCATCGGGTTATAAATGTGAGTTATTATTTAAGATTGGACAGCTGATCTGCTAATCGAAGACTTAGGGCTTTTTTCACTAGTGGAATTTATCCAATGACTTCTCCCGCTCTGGGGGAATCGAGAGGGCGAGGCGGTTTGCTGACATTTCTTTGAGGAGCGCGTGGATCACTACGCGCTGTTGACGACTGGCCTCGGTCCGGTCAATTACCGGACGGCCGGACGGCGAGCTACTCATTGCCCGATTTCCGCAAGCCCGCGTCTACCGTGGCTGGTAGTCGGGGTCAAAATCTCGCCGGCTGGGGCATGAGGACATTCGTTCCCACACGCATGCGGCCTCCTCTTCCTTCGCTAGCATTAATGCTTCGCAGAAGGAAGCCACCGCCTGCCATTCCTTCTCGCTTCGGACCATAGTCCAGCGCGAGAGGTCGCTGCTGCCGAAGACTTAGGGCTGATTCACACCGGAATGTCAGCGGCGGGCAGCGACGCAAAGAGGCCGGCGGAGCCAGCCGCGGATGGGCTCTGGTAGCCGCTGGTAGCCGCGCACGGCCGCTTGACTGCTTTCAAGAGATACTGGATGTAGATAAAGTTTAAAATTATTTAACTTTAAAAGTGCTCGCCGCGTCGCTGCCGGCAGCTGCCATTTCGGTATCAATCGGGCCCTAAGGACTGGTTTCTGAATTGAGAGCTTCAAACCCTACTTGGAAGCCACATTTTGACAGGTTTTTAAGCTAAAGTTTGAGAAATACTCAACTTGCTACAAATATGTCTTCTATTATGAACTTTTTTCGTGTTGTTTTGCTATGCAATAGTGAAGTTTTTGACCACACCTCTTGCACCAAATTTATTGTAAAACTACTATATAAATATTGTGTTGTGTTAATCAAGTGAGTATCTGTCATATAAACCCACATACATAAACTCACGCATTTTTCTCATGAGTAGGCATAAAGTATAGAACCTGCTTCGATCCTTACTTACTCCTACATTGCTTGCTTGATTCATTTACAACGGATATGAAGTGATACTATATCAAACGCACACAACGTACAAATTAAACATTTTGGGAACACATTCATTGTGCGTACAGCTAAAGAGTGGAATTCCCTGCCGGAATCTGTGTTTCCTGATGGCTACAACCCGGGAATCTTTAAGTCAAGAGTGAATAGGTTACTTCTAGGTAAGCGCGCTCCATCGTCGACCGCATCGTCGCTTTCCATCAGGTGAGATAGCGGTCAAGCGCGAACCTATCAAGAACAAAAAAGAACGCCAACTGTATTTAGTGGTTACAGGCCTGTAAGTTTGCAGGGTTAATCGAAAGGGTTACCACAGCCCTGGAACGCAAAGGGCAACTGAAAGAATACAGGTGGGTTTTAGTCAGTAAAAGCCTGACACGTCCTCTCGAAAGACTTTCCCACATAAAAAAAAGCCTATAAGGTGGTGAAGGGTGCTGCTCTGAGGCTTTTGGCTTTCGAAAGCTGTTTATTCTCAGCCTTAGCGAATTAGTGTATTATAGGGTGACTGGTAATTAGTGACCGATAATTAAACACGTGATTGTACTCATGATTACAAACAACTTTCCGAAATAAACTTTTTTTTATACTAATTAGTTCAATCACAATAACAAAACAGCTGTTTGAAACTTTGAATTTCGCGCGCGCCTTCACCCGATCAGCTGTTAGCGGCGCAGCGCCCGCGCCCGCGTTATCGATGACGTAAGCAATGTACCTACATGTTTCGGTAAAATAATATCCAAAGACTAGTATTTTGGTACTTTACGCGAGCGCGCTACGCTACAATAAATTAGTTTAAAAAGTTTATTTGGGAAAGTTGTTTGTAATCATGAGTACAATCACGTGTTTAAGTATCGGTCACTAATTACCAGTCACCCTATATTTAATCTGTTATATCCAGCGTGGCAGGGCGATGTGTCGCTATACCGGCGGCGTAGTGGCACGTACTGCTTCCGCAGGGGACTGCAGACCCAAGGCCCACTCGTCTGTCGTTGTATCAGCCAGCAGGATGGAGCCTGCTCCTATAAACCTAGAAATAAAGGTGAGATCATAGCGTATTATAAGCCAGTGAGCCGAGACTCGTCCGTCTGTCTACCTTTGAGCCAGCTAGCACACAGCTTGCTAAAATAAGGCGAGGAATAAAGGTAAGTGAAATATCATATGATTCCGCTTAGATTCATAAGTCAAATGAAACTCGAAATGTTAGCCGAATACCGTAGGTTCATAAGCAGTAGTTTCAATATACCTGGTTTTTAGGGTTCCGTACCTCAAAAGAAAAAAAACGGAACCCTTATAGAATCACTTTATGGTCCGTCTGTCTGTCTGTCAAGACCCTTTATCTCGGGAACACGTGGAGGTACCGAGTTGAAATTAAAACCATATACTCAGTTCTGCGGTCTCTTGAAGCTGTGATAAAAATCAAACTTCTAAGTTACGGTCGTTTATGTCGCAAAAGACGTATATTTCGATACTCTCAAGTGAATCAAAATTCATAGGGTACTTCCCGTTGACCTGGAATCCTGAAAATTGGCATAAAGCAAGGTCTTATAGCACAAATATAGAAATAAATCCGAAAACAGTAAATTTGTTGTTACGTCACCAAAAAGATTCGGAAAAAATTTCGAGACTCCGTTCAATTCAGGAATTGAACTATTTACCTAGATAAGTTTATATGGAACCCTCAGTGCGCGAGTCCTACTCGCACTTGCCCAGTTTTTTTACATTTAGTTAAGTATAGCATCACAGTGAACTTACATCGTGTAATTTAGCATAGAAATGTATGGATGGACCTCATTGATGTCATACGTATGCAGTAAGAGGACATACATAAACTCGTACCTTTTTCCCGTAGAGGTAGGTAGAAACTACAGAACGCCTCCAAAACGCCTACAGCGCTGGATTGTTCCAAAGAGTCACCCCAGCCCTCGAACTCGAACACGTCTATGTTTTGTACTAGCTAGAACACAAATGTGTCTGCATCGCACCATGCGAGCATGCTCACCTGCTCTGCCATGCACAATCTGTACTGAGCTTCGTCACCTGTACTTACACTCGTTCTTATGCGTGGTCCGTTCACGCGATCATTAATTTGTCTTAGAACGACGCCTTAGGGTCTATACACACGAAAATCACAGCTGTCGACAGCGACGCGAAGAGCCCGGCAAAGTCGTCCGCGGGTGGCCACTGTTAGCCGCGTACGGCCCCCGAAACCACGTGCCTAAGTCTCCTGATGACTAGTTTAGTTTCTTCAAGTGTTACTGGTACAGTTATGTAGATAAAATTTAAAATTATTTCACTCGCTGCGTCGCTGTCGTCCGCTGCCATTTCGGTATGAATCGGTCCTTAGTCATCCATCGTCTTAATACAGAAAGATGCCGTATATCAGCGCGACGATGCGTTCCGGTATTCGTGCGTTATCTTCTAACAAAACGTTTATCGGTCAGGTACCCAAGTAGTCGACAAACCAGAGAGTACGACTCCGAGAGACAAGCGCCGTGCAGTCTCGATGTCGGACCGCGGGACGTACACGCTGGAGTCGAAGCTGATCGGAACTTCGCCAGATAATACTGATCTCGAGATGTCCTACCTGTCAGATCTGCCTATGGAGAGGGATAGTGAGTTATATTCCTTAGTTTACACTTATTTTTTAAACGACTTCAAAAGATTGGGTTCTGAAGTTGACCGAATGTTTTTTTTTTTGTTCATTGTTCAGCGATATCTTTGCCAAATGTGAACGGAGTAAAGTCTCTCTTTTTATTTGAAAGGCTATTTATGCCAGATGGTTCCATTTAAATTTGATGAAGATCAGCTAAAGCATTTCGGAGACAGACCATGTAACTCTTCAACAAATGATAGCAAATCTTCCGGGATTGCTGTAATGACATGTCAGTTTGTTGTTAACACCATATCATAACATAACACCGAAACTACAAAATAAAAAGAAACGAATAAATAACTAATTACAAAGAAAGAATAAATATAAAGTTTATTTGATCTTATAATTTTAAGTCGATCCGAAGATATGACAATTCAAATTATCCCGTTTTAAAAAACGGCAAATTCATGTTTTTTTTTTTTAAAGTTTGTTAAAAAACCTTCGGGATATACAACCATGAGGTCATGTGCAAAACGCAATGATCGCCTATGCGCGAGATTGTCGCTGCTTATAACGACGACCCCATATAGAGTTAGAGTCTGGCCACATAGCTATAAAAAAACTGACTGTTTCAGAAAAGAGTCCGTTGAAATCGCGGCCTCTGTCCCCGGGTGAGGACAAGACGACCACGTACACCAGCACAAGCTACGGCACCTCACCTCCCACCGACTACTCGCTGAGTGAGGGTGAGATGCCCGCTCCAGCCACCAGTAAGTTATAAGGATCCTACTATCTCCCTTTACTAATTATAAAATTCAGAAAGTACTTATTTCACGCGAGAGAGATGATTTACATATTTTGCTGTCACTTCTTAAATAACTTTAAGTTTATTATTTGTATGTGGTCAAAGTTGAGTATCTAAGAGAAACTAGAAACCACTGAGTTTACTTTTTGTTATACCACTCCTCAGAAAACCTCGCTCCCCCTTCAGACAGGAACTCTTTTTCAGGAATTATAAAATTCATTCATTTCTGCCGAAAGACAACATACTGTTGGACATAGGTTAAGGCAGGCCCAAGTGTCGCCGTAACGACCGGTCCTGTGCGTCTCGCATCCATCAGATTCCCGCGACCGTCACTAGGTCATCAGCCCCCCTAGCCAAGTCACAAACGATAAACGTAAACTCTCAGTAGTCTTTAATAGATTTTCAACTTTATGTTATTGTATATAAAGTTGAAAATCTATTGAAGATTACATAGTGTTTTCGTTCGTTCCGGTCGCTAACGCTCAGTAGTCTTTAATAGATTTTCAACTTTATGCTCTTAGGTATAAAGTTGAAAATCTATTGGAGATTACTAAGTGTTCACGTTTATCGTTTGCAACTTGGCTACCAGTCCACATTATGGGAGGCTTCAGCATAATTATACTAAAATGTTTCTAAAATTTCTAACGCTATAGGCAGCTCGATACTAAAATGCCTGTTACTGTTCAATTAAAATAAATTCACATATCCGTCCATGTTCTAGGTCCATGATATATTTCATCAAGTAGGTACTAACTGTCTTCAAACTTTTGTAAATGTAATTTCTTTATCTCTTACAGAACGAAGGCTTTCTGTACCTGACAGAGACAGGATATTTGTAAACTCGTAAGTTCAATATCCTTTTACTAGCCTTAGGGCCTGCGCACACCACGTTTTTTTAAACGCGCTGTTAACGCGCGTTTTAGAATCGTGCGTCGACGGCGCGCTTTTATGCTATTAAAGGTCTACAGGCTGCGTCAGACTCGCGTGCGTATCGCTACAAACACGCATCAACGGCGCGTTTAAAAAACGTGGTGTGAACAGGCCCTTACTTGTATAAGTATACAGGTAAGGCTCGTTCGATTAAAGCGACTACTTTAAATATTTTACACAACCGTAAACTTTTTTCATTGGAACTAATGAAAACAAATATTTTGAGGAACTCGTGGTTAGACAATAACCACAATATCTGACACCAGTTTTATCTAGTCATCCAGTAACTGAATTGTAGAAGACAGATAGAAAATCGATCCATGTAAAATACTGGTACTACATCCGGTTAGAACCAACTATGTTAGGTTAGCTTCCAAAGCTAACCTAGCATAGTTGTAAAAAGATTAGGAAGATAATGGCTTTCCCTTTAAAAGAGTATTGTTATATTTCCAGAACATTAGCACATAAGGAAGAGACGCCGCCGGCGCAGCAGATGGAGGCGGCGCTGCAAACGATCACCGACGAGCTGCAGCGCTGCAAGTACCTGCTGCAGCGACACCGCCCAGAACACCTCGCAACACACCCTACTGTTAGTTAGAACCGACATCTGACCGACTTCGGTCTACTGTCCACAGCCGCGTAAAATGCGTTTTTTAATTCAAGATAATGATTTGACAAGTGCAAATGTCAAACTCCAGAAATATGTTGCCTGCTTTTTGTTAAAAGTGATGTCTCCAAATTCGATTTTTTATACCGGTTCTTATAGTAATACAAACTTTAAGGAAAGTAGGACATGGTGGACATCCCACCTATATGCACAAAACGTTTTGTGAACACATGCATAGTGCGTACAGCTAAGGAGTGGAATTCCTTGCCGGAATCTGTTTTTCCTGATGGCTACAACCCGGAAATCTTTAAGTCAAGAGTGAATAGGTTACTTCTAGGTAAGCGCGCTCCATCGTCGACCGCATCGTCGCTTTCCATCAGGTGAGTTAGCGGTCAAGCGCGAAACTATCAAGAATTAAAAAAAAAAGGACCAAGATACGATAGTCTAATATGAATTGAAGATTAAAATAATTAAAAACTAGCTTTTGCCCGCGGCTTCGCTCCCGTCAACTGACTACTATATCCAACTCTACCCAACTCTACCCTACACTACCCTACTCTACCCTACTCTACCCTACTCTACCCTACTCTACCCTACTCTACCCTACTCTACCCTACTCTACCCTACTCTACCCTACTCTACCCTACTCTACCCTACTCTACCCTACTCTACCCTACTCTAAAAAAAAAAAAAAAAAAGTAAAGTAAAGTATCCTATGTCCGTCTCCTGGTTCTAAGCTACCTCCCTGCCAATTTTCAGCTAAATCGGTTCAGCCGTTCTTGAGTTATAAGTGAAGTAACTAACACGACTTTCTTTTATATATATAGATATTCAAAAATATTACCATATTTTTTTATACTCGGACTTTTACTTATACTAAGAACTCACAAAACCGTTTTTACCCGCGTCCGCAGCTTCTGTAGAAGGCTACAGATATATGTATCCCGGTCCCCGCTGCACCGGCGGGCTACTAGTAAAATCGTGCGGGCCACGGTCAGTGGTCACCCGCAGCCTCGGCGGGTTGCGCCCGCACTCTTTGCGGTCGGTTAACACCCGCAGTGGCCTTCAGGTGATAGAGAAATCCGAAAATCTATTGATGCACCCAGAACTTTATAGGCCTTCTTTTTTTAATTCTTCTGTGAAGTAAGTATAACGCAACAGCTCGTTTCTGGTGTACGTCGACTACCCGTCTTGCGATTGTCATCTGCCAAGTTTGCGAGCGATAATAGCAACCGCTACGGCTGTATAACCACACAAAACTCCGGTCTCGTGAGTTTATAAATAAAATAGCTGTTTCCTCCAACGTGACGGGCACGGTTGAAAACCTCTTCATAAGTTCTTAGCTACTTCCTTTTATCAGGGAGCTCCAGTATACGGGCGTCCCAACACAATTTTATATCTTGTTTACAAGAGCGGGACGAGACAGTCGCAGTTTATGCTTTAGAATTAAAAAAAGTTAACATTAGTCGTCAAGATTTTTTCATGATGGGAATTCATTCAATGACTTCTCCCGGTCTGGGCGGAGCTGGAGGGCGTGTTAGACTTTTACTGCCTAAAACCACATCGGCCGTACTGAGCCCCAATGGTTTGCTGACATCTCTTTTAGGAGCGCGTGGATCACTAAGCGCTGCCGACGACTGGGGCTCAGTCCCGGCGATTACTGGGACTGATGGACGGCAAGTTATTCATTGCTCGACGTCGGTATTGACATTATGGTAGTCGGGGTTGGGGTCTCGGCGACTGGGGCGTAAAGATCACTCGTGCAGCCTCCACCTTCACTAGCATTACTGCTTCGCAGAACGAGGCGACCCCCTGCCATTCCTCCTCGCTCCGGACGCAGTTTTTGCTAGTCTTTAAATTCTTAGCCTTAATATTATATTTTATTTTATGAGTTAGACATTTGCATCTATCAATTTACCTTCAGAAAATACAAAAACTGACCTTAATTAGTTGCATAAATTTAAAACGAAATTATTTTTACTAATATTTTCGATTTTTGTTCAATATCGGTTGCGGTACCTCACTATTTATGAAATGGAAAAAACATGCAACATTCGAGTTGTCAAATCATTATCTCTAATTAAAAAACAGACTTTAGCTTCATACACCCGTATCCGTCATTATACGCTAGTGGCTCACAACTTACATACAAAAATAGGAAACTTTGGCGACGAAGCGGCTACCTCGTACCGTCGAGTCAGGTGGGATTGCAGTCAAGCACTAGTTTATATCAATTATAAAAAATAAGTAAACGCATTCGAGATGATGGCTAGAGTGAATACGTTCTTAACGAACTAATGCGCTTCACCATCAACGATTACATCACTGCTTACCATCAGGTGGGATCGTACTCAAGGTTTAGAATATATCATTTAAAAAAAATTGGCTAGAGGATTGTTCGAAAGAGTCACCATGTCCGCTAAAGCCAACTGAAGTAACATGGGTGGGGTATAGTCAGTCAAAGTTTGACACTCTCTCTCGCTCCACCTAGAGCGGGGGAAGTCATTAGATGATCGTCCACCAAAAAGGCCGTCCGATGAAGGCGATGAAGACTGTGAGGAACACGGGATCGGTCGATGGGTCCTACTTTAGATTTCGTGTATACCTCTACGTCCTAGAGTAGCCGCACACGGGGCACCGGCCACAATCACAAAACGCCGCTACACACATATTTCCTGTAGGTTTCATACATTTTATATGGATTCGCCGCACACAGTTGACGCCGGTGGCCGCCACACGCTACAAATCGCCGCTGCTTGCTTCTTGTGGCCCGCACTGGCCACTAAACGCAGATACAAAACGCCGTCACACGCCACTCGCGCATTTAAACCTTCTTCGTCAGAGCCATTATGATACTGCGCGTAAAGGTGACTGCTAGTCACAAGTGGCTGTCGCGCGCTTTAACTTCCTTTGTAGCCGCTTCTAGCTTCTCGTGGCGGCGTTTGTGGCTGTGGCATGTGGCCCATGTGCGGCGACACTTAGCTACGGTGTTTATCGTTTCGATAGTGTTGTATGTAGATTATAATTATAGCATTTTAAAATTAGAAAAAAAAAACTGTATTTATTTTCATAGAATTAATATGAGAACTACTACAAGAGTTACTACTAAAAGAGTTATGAGTATACATGTGGATGGGTGGAGAGGGAGAGGGAGGCCAAAGAAAAGATGGATGGATTGTGTGAACAGTGATATGAAAGAAAAGGAAGTTAGTGATAGCATGACGGTTGACAGGATAGAATGGAAGAAAATAACATGTTGTGCCGACCCCAAATAAGATGGGACAAGGGCAGGAAGATGATGATGATGATAATATGAGAACTACTGTTAATTGAATTAATTCATATCCTATGTAAGCCTTGTATTTTTGTATGCATTTGGTTTATTGGGTATTGTAGATAAATAAATTGTTATTGATTAGTCATTAGAAGAGCAATTTGCGCGCAATTCCAGATTATTACACAAAGTAGTTTAAATTTAATTCATAAAATCGAGTAATACTTCCATAGTGTATGTATTTGTATGATTGCTTGTGAATAGGTTACAAAGTTATTATATATTATTTTATGTGATGTTTCTGAATAGTTGTAGATAGTAGTTCAGATTACTTAGTGTTCTAGAGTGTAGTCATATTTAATATAGTTCAAATTAAAATATATATTTTTGACAAAAAGATGTTTGTATTATTATACACAATGATTGGTAATTAAGTGCGCTCATTAAAATGAGTTGTACCAGAGTTAATTTGCAACTATTTTACCCCGAAAACTTGGCGCCTGATTTGGGATACCTTTGAGTTAAGTTTTTAACCATCTGACCGCCAAAGTCTTAAATACATGACAATGCAAAAGGTGTCCAGCTCGCCATGTCACGACTAGATGACAGACTTTTAAACGATGATAAATCTTATAAAAAGTATTTTTTTTTCTTATAAGTAGTTAGACTAGAATCCCAATTTATATTGTCCATAGTAGCATAAGATCACAAAAACGAACACTATAGTTTAAGGCTTAAATCGTAGCGTGGCGCTGAGTGCATCCTTTTGTTTTTTTGACGTGGCGGTTAAAGCTAGAACTACATTAGACCGACGCACACGTGTAACACGCCTTATTTGTACGTAGAACGACGTCACGTGGCGTTGATCTAGTGTAGCTCTACAAGTCTAGTTGCCATATGAAATGTATGGAGACCGACGCGCCCGGATACCGGCGTACATGGCACACGTGTGCGCATTGTAGTTCTACCTTAAAAGGTTTTTTGGGTTTTCCTGCTTCAAGGTCGAAAACTGGTAATTGTGAGTATACTCCACTCTGGATAGTAAAGTAACAATTTTCTGATAGGACATGATGCTCATGCGCAGAGCAGTGTTGCAATACAGGCTAGCTAGCACCTATGCACCACTATTTTTTAATTAGCATGAGCATAATCAGCCTTTTAATGTTCCCACTGCTGGGACTCGGGCCTCTCTAGGAGAGGGAATGTGCTGTAATCCACCAATTATTTTTTTAATTAGTACAAAAAATGGGGCTCTATCCGTACCCGTTACTGATCATATTTATGTAGCAAAAAAAAAGAAATCTCAAAATTGACCACGAAAATCGGTCATAGAATCAATCATTCATAATAATTGCTACTAGAAAATACTACGCGCAGTGTTTTTTCGCCATTCATTCATTCATAATCCTGTACAATATTTCCATAAGTTTATGATTATTATTTATTGAGATTTTACTTAAATAATTACAAGACCTTTCTTATAGACCCTTAAAGTATTTGTACTAATTAAAAATTAGTGGTCATAATAGGTTCTAAGGGTCCCATTCTCCCAGGAAGCGACGTCGTGCAGCGCGCAGACGTCGGCGACGAGCGTGTCGCGCCCCATCGCGCTGAAGGCGGCCGCAGCGCAGCAGGGCATCGGTGACACGCAGCCTCCCATGTCTGTCTTCACTCTGCATATCGGAACTGTCGTGTTTTCTGACGAGGTTAATTATACTTCTTACGATAATTCGTAGATAGATTTCTAGACTTGTAAGTATTAGTAGGTTGACGACGCGTAATCATGCTTAGGATACTGTGTACCAACTATTATTTAGGTGTATTCAAGGCTAGAGTGAATAGGCTCTTAATTAACTAGTGTGTCTCACCATCAATGATGGCATCACTGCTTACCATCAGGTGGGATCGCAGTCAAGCACTGGTTTATATCAATTAAAAAAAAAAGATTTTAGTGTAACAATTCGATTTGGGTCCGTGGCGTGCAGTAATCTTCGCTCTCTTTCCCCCTGACTGAGAAGAGACCAGTCTCCTAACAGTCCTAACATTGCAGTGGTAACATCATAGGACGGTAGTAGAGATATTAATTTCAATTATTGTTATTAAGGAAAACAAAAAACCTACCGTTACATAGTAACATCTAGATTTTTATATATATTTTTTTTGACTTGGGTACTGAGTCCTTTAAGCCATGTTTTCATATGGAGTCTGAGACTTGCAGAAATTCCCAACTAAGAACATGTAACTTCACTCGTTAATTTACGAAGAGTTCAAATCCTTCAATGATAATAGACCTGCACCGAAAAAGCCGAAAATTATAGGAAAGGCCTTCGCACAGCATTATGATAATATAAGCCGACAGTAACTGTGACACGGCAGTGAATTAAAGGACACAGCGGCTCACTAGGCAACGCGACAGATGAACTGGCTAGGTGGATCCGGTACGGTGGTGTGCGGGCCCGAAACCATCGGCCCCTTTGGTCAGCTGCGTGGTTGGCTACATGAACACACTCACACGCAAACAGGTCGCCGGTTGTTCTCGACACCAGGAAGTAGGCAAGCCAATGAGACCATGCCACACCTCAATAAAAACCTTTACCAAAGCCTCATGCGACTGGACAAATACAGCCTGCACCTGGTGGTGGGGACTATCACCGGATAGATAGAAGCTGACAATAATCGGCCTTTCACATTATAGGCTGTTCTGAGCTCCCGTGACAAGAACCTGGTGCTCAAGTGGAAGTTCTACGACCAGGCGGTCACGATGGCGCGCATGCGTGCTGGACGGGTTATGTTGTTCGATTTCTCCACTGAGTATGACGTCAAGGTCTCCGAGGACTTCTTGAATTATTTGAAACATGTGAGTAAGTTTGTGAGAAATTCGGTGAAAAGTACTTAAGATGAAATTTGGTGCAGCTAGACTGGTAAGTGTAGTTAGCGGTAATAAGGAAAGACTATGCCATTATAAAGCGACCAGTCTGAGATTGCCAGTGTTAACAGATAATATTTTTGTATAGCAAATAAGTCTGCTAGACTGAAATAGCATTAAGCAGGTCACACAATATTCAAAGCTAGATAGACCAGAGTCGCCAAGGTAGGAAGAAGGCATTCTTTTTTTGTTATCAGAGGGGAACCTTTAAAGGTGCCTGCACTTTTGAGGAACAGACTAGGGAGTACTCCGGTGATTATCATAATCACGTCAGAAGGCGACCCAAGTGTCCACTTTGTACAACGCCTGTTAGGGCATATCCCTGAGGAGACTATAAAGGAGTCCTCTGAACCGTGTTGTGAACGGTAGCACGTGATCACTGTGCTGTCGTTTTCCCTAGGGTCACTCGGTGGGCAGACACTCATAGCCTCCTCCAAGCGGGATCGGTCTTCTCACGATTGGAAACTCAGCAGTTCCCGTCTGGACCATCAAGGTATCACAAATGGAGGACCCATTTCTCTAAATTTTTCCGTCTGCGACAGCATAGCCGCCGTGGGAGGCCAAGAGAAAACGCTACCGAAACACTGGGACAATTTAAGACCATGGTGGAGTCTTTTGCCCAGATTCACGATAGCATAGGTAGAGAAAAAAAATGTTGACGACGGCCCAACTGATGTTAGTAACATCACTATCCCAGAGATGAAAAATCATGTCTAATGTAACCACAAACAGTTATAATAATAATAATAATAAATGGTAGTCCAATTATACCAACCAATTATATTTTTAAATGTTTTTTTTATATGTTTTTTTAAAGAAATATTTAAAAATGTAAACGATATGTATAAAAAATAAATAAATGGTATAATAATAACCCCATTGCCGTATCTTTACGTTGACGTCGTGGTGGGGCTTGTGTGCTCCAATATACCTTAGGTCTGTATCGGTGAAGTTTGCTTTGCCGTAATATGCCTAGGGTGAGGGGCCAGACTAAGAGAGATACAATCCGCAGTGCAGTTTTGTGGCGAACTGTTGGGCATTAGCGACCCCACGGACCCGATCTCCCGGGAGAATTCTTGTTCTTCATCTCCGGCTTGCCTTTATTGGCCGGCCGAAGTGAACACTGACGAGGAACTGAGCTCCCACCTCTCTCTTGCCTTTATTGGCTGGCTTGAGTGGAGATTCGCAAGAGCAAACGTGCTCGGGAGAAGGATGTATAATCCAGTAAGGTGCTGGTAGGGATCTTGACCGTACTTCCGGGATTATACTGATAGCCGTGGTATACCTCTCCACTCCTCAAGCACCTCAGAATAAGTTGCCCTCTTGTTGCTACGTCACTTCGTGCTAGCGGCCGTTTTTTGGGGGCCCATTTATTGTGTGTGCAAGTCACCCCCTGCCTTTTTTCGATGGATATTAATAACGTTGTTCAGGCAGGGGCCATAGTCTTAACATAGTTCCATGTTACCAGTCCACTTAAGACTCCAAAAACCATAGCCCTGTTATCTTTGTTCTCCATATGTCGCAATTTTTCAACAACCGGGGGTTGTCCTTGGGTGCACTAGCATAGCGCGTACAGGGATAGTCGTCGGTTGGTATCATGTTCCATTATAATTATCTAAAGGGCCTCTGCGAGTTGGCTTCGGCTCCTCGTACGCCTTCCAAAGGTCCAGGACCTCAGGGTCCTGAGATAAATATTGAAAATAATAATAATATTTTTAAATGTTTTTTTTTATATGATTTTGTTAAAAAAATATTTAAAATTTAATTAATATGTATTATTGAATGAATGAAGAGAATAATAATAAACGTTTATTTCGGACCTTTCCGTCCATATGTAACCCTTACAGCATTTTTACAACACACACAATATTAAAAACAACACAACAGAAAAAAAAGAAACAGTTTACAATACACAATTAAACAAAAAGAAACACATACAAAACAAAAAAAAAAAACAAAAAAATACTACACACATTTAGTGCGGTGAGGGGAACTGTCCAGTACTCACCGTACAGCGTGCAAGCGTATCCAGTGGTGCAGCAGTGGAGAGTCCCACCTGTCAGCAAACACGCTCACAATATTGTTGCTACTGGTTCTAACACGGCTGATCAGTGACGCACATTGCTTCCTAATAAGGGCATGAAAGCCATCAGTGTGCGCTTCTGCGAACATGGTGGAGGCACTGCAGAACCATGGTAGCCCCAGCAGCACCCTAAACTTGTTATTGTATTGAAAACATAAGGCGCTATATGCTCCCAGTGTGTAGTTAGCCCACAGGCTACACGTATAAAGTGTTTGGCAGTAAGACTTAAAAAGCGTAACTTTCACTTGATTACTGCTATGTGCGAACCTGCGGGCCAACATATTACACCGGACAGCCAACGCCCTACGTGCTCTCTCAAAGTTTGTGTTGTCTCTAAGGTCTTCGGAAACCCAGTGGCCCAGATACTTAAACTGAGTGACTCTGTTTAAAGCAGTACCAGCTAAGGTGACTGTGGGTACAGTTACATAACTTTTACCAAGCCCCTTAAAAACTAGCAGTTCACTTTTCTTAGCGTTGTATCTGAGCCCACGGGCTTCCGCATAAGACTCAAACATTCGAACCAACTTACGCAATCCACCTATCGATGGACTCAGCAGTACCATGTCATCTGCGTAGCTGATATTGTTGACACATACACCATCTATATAGCACCCGACATTGGCACTGCTGAGCTCACCGACGAGTCGGTTTATGTATAGATTGAAGAGCTTAGGTGAGGTCAGACCACCCTGCCTCACCCCGCACTGCAACCTATACTCATCCGAGAAAGAGCCTGCCCATCTGATACAACTTTTCTGATTGTTGTACCAATATCTAAAAATAGAAATAACTTCCGGACTGCAATCAGTCTCAGTCTGCAGCTTCTCCCATAGCTTGTCATACAACACCAGGTCGAAAGCTTTTGAGAGATCTAGGAAGCATGCATAGATAGGGAGTCTTTCGATCACTGTAATATTGTACAGTCTGCTTGAGACACATGATGGCACTTTCCGTAGATAAACCAGATCTAAATCCGAATTGCGCGTCATGGAGCTTTTTATGCCTGCTCAGTTGTTGGTCAAGCAGACTGTCCAGTACTTTTGCTATAACCGAGGCTAATGCTAATGCCCAAACCGGTAGTATTTACAAACCTACATTATGAAATTCCTCAGGAGGAGATGCCGATCGTCATCTGCGAGTTGGATCGTGAGCAGCAGCCATTCGCCACCTGTGCCTTACCGCTCAGAGACGCACTGTTACACACCAACACGAGGGCCGACATGTCAATGGCATTAGTTAGTATTTACTATACACGTAGGTAGATAGAATAATAGAGCTATCTCATCATAACCATACCAGCATTACGATTACATTGAATTCACTAACGATGAATTTAGGCAACTTAGTGTGCTTTTCGACCAAAGGTGTGCGAAGCAGCAAGGCGGAGTATGAGGAAAACCCACTAATGGGATCAGTTTATTTTCCTAGCTAAGCTCTGGTGGCAAAAGGCTAGTAGGTATAGCTAGATATTTTTACTTACAAAAAAGCGGGAGATGTGTACGACGAGGGATGCGGGAGTGTATGCGCCCGTCCACAGCTGAATTGAGTCCGCTATTCATTACACATACATGAACTCTGTTATTCACGTTGTTATGGTGTCAAATAAATAATTAAAATTTAAAGAGAGTGATGTTTTCAAGAGGTTGTCGACTCTACAACCAGAATCTGTAGATTCGTCTCCGAGACTAGACCTCAAATGGATTTTAGATAATATAAATTCCATTGCGACTAACTCAACTATATACTTCAGCGAAATGAAAAATTGGTGGTTACCGTGTCTAGGTGGCAGGACCTCAGATGCTGAACGCACGCACCAACAGTGGTACAGACGCTCTGGACAACCGGGACGAGATCGGGGTCATCGATCTGTGGTGCATGCTTCGCACGGATTCCGCCATGATATCCAGTATCAATCTTGCCATTGGACAGGTAAAAGTAATGTCAAATTTGATTAATAGGTACTCTGTAAGATACACCCGTTTGTGATTCCCATTTTGTAGAACATTGTAACTCTTGGACTAAAAAGTCGATGAATGAGTGCATCCCTATTGACGTCGCGCCTCGTCGCTCCCGCACTAGCATCTTTGAGAGTCGAACAGAGAATTACGCGCCCTTTTCGACCGCAAAGTTCTGAAAAGGTGACCGCATAACGGGATACGCAGCGTTGGAGGGCCTCCAACGAAGTGGACCAAAAACCTGGTATAAAGGTCGCGGAAACTCGCTGAATGTGAGACGCATAGGACTGGTCGATGTGGAGACGCCTGGAGGAAGCCTAGCAGTGGACGTCTTTCAGCTAAAATAATGATAAATGATTATAAAGATATTATTAGTCTGTATCGCCCCACACCTGGACAAAGCCTCCCATCGTTCCATCCAACCATTCTGCACAACTTCTTGTTATTGCCAAAGAAGTTGTACAAATCGTCTTGCCATATACTTCCTAAATATGTACTTAAAATAGTTATAATGCTTCCAACAGCCCGGCGCGCCTATGACCATGGAGAAAAGTCAGTCGCACGTGAAGCTGCAGGGAAGAGATGACTACAACGAGCTGGAGCTCTCCATGCTGCGCTCGGGACCTGCCGCCACACACGAGCAGACCGGCAAGAACCAGTCCTATGCGGATGTGGTGAGTACACATGTATGACGGTCACTCTGCGTGAAGCTGCAGGGAGGAGATGACTACAACGAGCTGGAGCTCTCCATGCTGCGCTCGGGACCTGCCGCCACACACGAGCAGACCGGCAAGAACCAGTCCTATGCGGATGTGGTGAGTACACATGTATGACGGTCACTCTGCGTGAAGCTGCAGGGAGGAGATGACTACAACGAGCTGGAGCTCTCCATGCTGCGCTCGGGACCTGCCGCCACACACGAGCAGACCGGCAAGAACCAGTCCTATGCGGATGTGGTGAGTACACATGTATGACGGTCACTCTGCGTGAAGCTGCAGGGAGGAGATGACTACAACGAGCTGGAGCTCTCCATGCTGCGCTCGGGACCTGCCGCCACACACGAGCAGACCGGCAAGAACCAGTCCTATGCGGATGTGGTGAGTACACATGTATGACGGTCACTCTGCGTGAAGCTGCAGGGAGGAGATGACTACAACGAGCTGGAGCTCTCCATGCTGCGCTCGGGACCTGCCGCCACACACGAGCAGACCGGCAAGAACCAGTCCTATGCGGATGTGGTGAGTACACATGTATGACGGTCACTCTGCGTGAAGCTGCAGGGAGGAGATGACTACAACGAGCTGGAGCTCTCCATGCTGCGCTCGGGACCTGCCGCCACACACGAGCAGACCGGCAAGAACCAGTCCTATGCGGATGTGGTGAGTACACATGTATGACGGTCACTCTGCGTGAAGCTGCAGGGAGGAGATGACTACAACGAGCTGGAGCTCTCCGTGCTGCGCTCGGGACCTGCCGCCACACACGAGCAGACCGGCAAGAACCAGTCCTATGCGGATGTGGTGAGTACACATGTATGACGGTCACTCTGCGTGAAGCTGCAGGGAGGAGATGACTACAACGAGCTGGAGCTCTCCGTGCTGCGCTCGGGACCTGCCGCCACACACGAGCAGACCGGCAAGAACCAGTCCTATGCGGATGTGGTGAGTACACATGTATGACGGTCACTCTGCGTGAAGCTGCAGGGAGGAGATGACTACAACGAGCTGGAGCTCTCCATGCTGCGCTCGGGACCTGCCGCCACACACGAGCAGACCGGCAAGAACCAGTCCTATGCGGATGTGGTGAGTACACATGTATTACAGTCACTCTGCGTGAAGTTGCAGGGAGGAGATGACTACAACGAGCTGGAGTTTACCATTGTGATCCTGAGCTCAAGATCCATACCTAACTATTCGTTATAAATTATCTCAAATAATAAATTCAAATAGGTATACCGTATAGGTACATCGTGTCTCAGACAGACGCACAAAAGTGTACCATAGATCCAGTACATGATCCTGGGCCAAGTGACGGAATGTTTATTTGGCGTGTTTTAATTTAAAAGGATAAGGTAGTTAATAATAGCATGACGAGTGACAGGGCAGAATGGAAGAAATAAAACGTGTTGCGCCGACCCCAAATAACACGGGGCAAGGGCATATTTTAATTTAAAAGAAAATTTATTAGGCTACAGTTTTTTTTTTTAATTAAGTAAATACGGATGAAAAATCTGGGGGCGTCCAGAATTATTGTAAGTTGGTACTTACTGGATCCATGATACAGTCATATTTGTGCGTCGATGTTTAAGGGTCGCCGCACACGGGCCACCGGCCACAATCACAAACCGCCGCCACTGGCATATTTCCTTTTTTTTTTTTGTGTGTGGCCTCTCAACCTAGGAGGTTGTCGGCTGCTTAACCGGACTTGCCTGTGGCGGCCTCGATTCAAGAATCAAAGCCTCCAGCCAGGGCTTACTTAACTAAACTTAAAACTAAGCGACTACACGCTCCCTGTGGGGTACGGACCTCGGCTTAGGGCGTCGCTGGCTCTCTTGGAGCAGGGTAATGGGTTCGTCGGGGGAGACAAGAGTATGCCTAGGACGGCGAATCTTTGAGATGAGGGAGGGTTCATATCGGGCGGCCGATACGATAAGGGGGTTGCGGTGTTTCACAGCAGTATCGAAGAAACGCTTGCACAGGCGTTTCATGAACTGCTGGATGGTGGGGATTTTGAGATCTAAGTGTAGATTCTCATTTCGGACGTAATAAGGGGCACCGAGGATTTTACGGAGGGTCCGGTTTTGGAGGGTCTGCATCCTATGGAGGAAACGGGGCTTGGCGTGTGCGAAGATAGTACAGGCATAAGTCATGATCGGGCGGATTACTGCTGTAAAGAGGCACAGCTTGCACTTAAGTGACAATTTGCTGCGAGCAGTCAAGAGATAATGGAGCCTACCTTGAGCGAAAGCGGCTCGCGAGCGAGCCTGCTTTATGTGCTCGGCGAAGGTCAAGTGCTGATCGAGGATCACTCCGAGGTACTTGGCTTGCTTCTCCCAGGGGATTGGCTTGCCGTACATGGTGATCAGAGGGGGAGGGAGGACGGACTTCCGCTGTCTCGAGTAGAGCACAGCTTGACTCTTATCAGGGTTAACCTCTATTCTCCATTTCCGGAACCATTTGCCCAAAATGTTTGCGGAGGTTTGGAGATTGCGAGCGATAACTCTGGGGTCACGACCGGTGTAGTAAATTGCCGTGTCGTCGGCGAATAGAGCCAACTGGGCCTTTTTACTCTGGGGAATGTCGCTGGTGAACAGCGTGAAGGCTAAGGGGGATACTACGGAGCCTTGCGGGACTCCTGCTCGGATGGGGTGGGGGGAGGAGAGGGCACCCTCAATTCGATAGCGGAAGGTGCGATTCGACAGAAAGTCTCGCATGATGAGCACGAGACGGTCTGGCACCCCGAGTTGGTATAGCTTATATAATAAGCCATTGTGCCAGACCTTGTCGAATGCTTTCGCTATATCGAAATACAAGACACCCGTCATCGCATTACGCTGGAAGCCAGCGCTTAGGTGCTCTACGATGCGGTGGACTTGGTGGATGCATGAGTGCTCGGTACGGAACCCGAACTGCTCATTAGGAATGAGACCCTTGGATTCGGCAAAATCTTTGAGTCGCTTATAAATAAGCCTCTCGTAGATTTTACCGAGAACATTGAGGAGACTGATGGGGCGGTAGCTGGAAGGGTCAGACTTGGGCTTGCCTGGTTTGGGGATACCGATAACGGTGGCCTGCTTCCATGCTTGGGGGAAGATATTATTGCTTAATGCGCCATTGAAGATGGCGGACATTAGCATTATAAGTTGGGGAGGGAAGAGTTTGAACACTCTGTTCGTGATACCGTCGGCGCCGGGGGCTTTCCGGGGTTGAAGTTTTTTGATGATATCCTCCACCTCGTCGGGAGTGACGGGGGGTAGAGGGTTATCAGGGTCTTCAACGGGAGGGAGGGAGGCTCTACGTTCGACTTCAGCGTCCACCATGTCTATGTGAGCTTGGTCTACTAGTTGAGAGCTAGGCGAGCATTGGGCTTCGAGACTGTCGGCTAGGCATTCCGCTTTTTCAGAGTTGTCGAAAGCGACACTCTTATCAGGGCGGGTGAGCGGAGGAATAGAGGACTCTTCAGTGGAACGTAATTTCCTCTGAAGTTGCCAGAAGGCGAGATGAGTAGGCTCAAGTTCGCTAAGCGTCTTGTCCCAGCGGGCGGAACGCAGCTCGGACATGCGTTTCTTAACAGCACGCTGTAATCTACGCATGTGGGCCTTGTTAGCGTCGCAGGGAAAAGCGCTGTACGCACGGATGGCTGCGTTCTTCTCGGTCATCAGAGCCCGTACATCGTCCGGAATTTTCCAGCGACGGTCCTCCGTCGCTGAAATCTCCCTTGAACATTCGTTCAGGACGGATTGTACGTGATCCGTGAGCGAATCGATCGCAGCCGTCGTGTCAGCGACTGAGTCAATGTGGTCAGGGATAGAATCCAATTGAGGTGACGTGGTAGATTTCAGTCTTTCGCTTACTTTCTTCCAGTCAGTGATCAAATGCCGTTGGCATTAAAGAAGCCTAATTTTAGGGATCGCGGTTTGGAACAACAAATTTTTTGATGTCTATCCATCAAGAGTTATAGAGGGTAATTTATCGAGTTCGGCCGTGACCGACTCGTATTTGGAAAATAGCGCAGCACGCTTAGCGAAGTCGAGCTGGCCATTGACTTCAGCTAGGGTTAGCTCATCAGCTAAATTCCTAGCATCCTGCGTCATGAAGATGCGGTAGTTGTCCAGTATAATCTGGCCAACGGTTCTGCGTGGAAACGCAGCCGAAACTTGGGATGCTCTTTGGGGAGTTTTTGCGGCCACAGGGGCCACAGAAGCGGGGGAAGGCGCTGGAATGGGCTTGGCCATTAGCGCTGGGATGGGCTGGGAGACCGTCAAAGCCGGGAAGGCTTTATGATGGTTTAACAGATTCCATGGGGATGGTCTCTGGGGCGCGAGACGTTCGGGGAGTTGGGAAGAGGGGGCTTTCCCAGATGGAGCTTCCCTCTGTTGGCGAGCAGCAGCACGCTTTGCCAGCTTGGGAGGGATTTTGGGGGCTTTAGGGCAGCCACGGTAGTTAGCCGGGTGCCCGGCTTGACCGCACAGTACACAGCTGGGTGGCTTTGTGCAGAGTGTGCGGTCCTTGGGACGGGGGCAGTCGCTAGTGCCATGCTCGCCCAGACACTTAACGCATCTGGGTGTAGCGTAGCAGTTACGCTGCGAGTGGCCATATAATTGGCAGCGGTGACACTGACCAACTATCGTCGGTCTGAAAGGCTTCTCGATGGAGATGCCGGAAAGGGAACACACAGACTTAACTTTGAAGATGGGGTGGTGCCCTTCGGTGGGGTCGCTTACGACAAGAACCATGTCGTAGAGCTCGCTTCCTCTCGCCTTGTGAAGGCGGTGGACAGCGGAAACGGGGATGTTCTGCGCCAGGAGGTCGGACTTGATGTCCTCGGTGGCGATCTCTTTTGGGACACGTCTTATCACCACTCGGGTTGGCGTGTCTTCGGGGAGGGAATATGTGTGAAAGGAGATTTTCCTATCACGGAGGGCTTTGGTTAGTTCCCGATAGTCATTTGACGTCGGGACCTGAACCTTGATGCCTTGTTGGCAAGAGCGGGCGTTCGTGTAGTTGATCTTGCGATCACTACACATTCTGGACACATCTGTCCACTTTGCCTTGTCCTGGATGTACAAGGGCGGAGGGGGCCCTGCTTCTTTGGCTGAGTGCCAGAAGCGGAGGGAGGGCAGCTAGCCTGCGAAACGGGGGCGGGCTGAGTAACAGGGGCGGGCTGGGTAGCGGGGGCGGGCTGGGTAGCGGGGGCGGGAGAAGACACTACGGTCTTCTTAGCTTTGGAGGCCTGTGCGGCCTTTCGGGCTTTCCTCTTGCCCCCTAGGACGACTTGGAAGTCGTCCTCGGAGGAGGAGGATTCGGAGGACTGCTCGGAGTCCGAGGAAGAGGCTTGCGACGTTGAGTCGCTGACGGGGACAGAGGTATCCATTGCCTCGTTGGCGAAATGGGCTACCAACAAGGGAGGCATCGAGGCGTTTCCCGGAGGAGGGCGGGGACAAGGGGCCGGCGGGGACAGACCTGAGTCCGTGTTGGCCGGGTAGGGCGACAATACGTCACTGAAGTCAGTGACGCTCGTCGGGACGGGAGGGGGGGGCGGCATATTTCCTATAGTTCTCATACATTTTATATGGATTCGCCGCACACGGTTGACGCCGGTGGCCGCCACACGCTACAAATCGCCACTGCTCGCTTCTTGCTGCCCGCACTGGCCACTAAACGCCGATACAAAACGCCGTCACACGCCACTCGCGCATTTAAACCTTCTTTCTCAGAGTCCATTATGATACTGCGTGTATGGGTTAAAAAAAGTAGTAGCCACTGGCCACAAGTGGCTGTCGCGCGCTTCAGCTTCGTTTGTGGCCTGACCGTCGCGTGTGGTCCGTGTGCGGTGACCCTAAGGCACGGTGTAATCCACCCCAAAGTTGATACATAGACTGATAACACGTTCGTTCCGCAGGAGTACAGTCGTCCGTCCGACACGTGGAGCTACCCGTCGCGCGCGAGCCCGTCCGCAGACTTGGGCAGCTCGCGCCCCGTGCCCGCCGGACCCGCCAAAGTACCCACTTACGATGTGAGTTACAACGGTCATAACTTATGTTCATTATTATTTCAAAGTTATGTATTGTGTTTTATATATGTGTATATAATTATCTTATATATGCTTATCTAGTGTTTCATTAGTTTGTTAGTAGTACACCGCAGACTACCCCCTGTATTATTTTAGTTCTTTCGATCCATCCTAAGGTAGATATGTATATATATAGCTGTCAGCGATAAGGCCACAATTGTACCCATAGATTTAAGTTTATGTATAAGTTGTGTTACTTTTTTGGTGTACAATAAAGTTTATTCTATTCTATGATAGTTTTAATGAGTATAGTTATGTAATTAGGGGCCATTCATTTACTACGTAAGACGATTTTACTAGTTTTTGACCACTCCACCCCCCCCCCCCCTAATTAAGAAAAATGAGAATAGATAGACCAGAGGGGTCGGTCTATTTAATATTTATTACGTAAGATTCTAAAGGAAAAAAAATGAATGTATACGTTTGATTGGTTTAGATGTTTACTTTTAAAAGTAACAATTTTTAGAAACGCTTACAAATGTGTCGTTTACGTAAATAAGTAACGACTGGTTCACAAGTGACGTTAACATGGAAATATAATATATAATATTCCACAACTTTCACACAACGCCATCAAGTCCCAACCCAACTAAGCAGAGCTTGTGGTATGACTACTAGACAACTGTATTATAGATAAATTACACCCAGACACAGAACAAATGATCGTGCTCATCACACGAACATTTGTCCTGGGTTGTTAAAAAAATAAATAATAATAAATAGCGATCCGAGCGCACATCAGCACTCGCGTGGTCGTCCGCGCTTTTTCAAATCTTAACTTTTCGTATTTTGGTGATTTTACGTAAGAACTATAACGACTCCCACCCCCTTGTAAAAATAAACTAAGACATGGTCGACTCTCCCACCCCCAAATCGTCTTACGTAATAAATGAGTGGCCCCATACAGATACGTCGTGACCGCAAATATATGTTTTGTTACCATGCATAATGATACTGAACTGCAGTTCAGTACCAATATATGGAAAAAGTTTCAAAAATTTTATTTACTCGTGTTACCCTGGAGCATTCACATTAAGAAACCATGTCGATACAAAAATCTAATGAAAATGGTACCCTCGAACTCCGTAACAAAACAATTTATATGAGCTTGTCATAACTAACCCGTGTATTCCAGCCCAGCAAGTACCCGCCGCTCCGGCAGCGCAAGTCCTCGCTTGCCAGCAGGAAACTTTTAACCCCTGAGAAGGTATGACATGATCCCACTAATGAAACGCACAACGTTACGGTGTGCGGTGTCACACACATAATCATATTCATATTATGGAAAGCGTCTTAAATAGTATTTTGTTACGTCACAGTATGCGTCAACGTTGAGGAGGATTAGATATTAAAGCGTCTATTACACCGCTCGATATTCAGACAGTCTATGTAGCGTCACACAAGAACAAGAGCAACTTACGCGAATGTCGTGTAAAGGAATGAAACAGAACGATGAGATAAATAGATAAACCAGAGATATGTCAAAACAGTAAAAATATGTTTTAAGCACAAATTTATTCGAGTTCAGATGTCTTCCACTTATTTAACTAACACAAAATCAAAAACTATAAGAACGACACAAACTCATTTTTCCTGAACCCTTAATGTACTGTACATCTTTTTTGTGAAGTCGCACCAAAGTTGGCAAGTGTACATTGTCAGGCAATAAGCTCTAAACAATGTGATCTTGACATCATTGGTGCACCTCACAAATCTGCGTGCGAGCATGTTACTCCTCACTGAGAGGGCCCTACGCTCTCGTTCTATGTCGCAGTCATCCCGGAGTCTATCTGTCAGTATGTGCCCTAGATATTTGAACTGCTTTACGACAGTTATGGTCGTTCCGTTCAGTTTAACACTGGGTATGTTCTCCGGACCAGCGCCAGACCTGAATACCATCGATTCATTAGCATAATGCTCACAGACCGACAGCAACCTTCTCAACCCTTTGATCGAGGGACTCAGAAGTACCATGTCATCGGCGTAGCTTATGTTATTCACACAGACATTGCCTAGGTGACAGCCGACTCTGGTTCCTCTGAGTTCCTCAATAAGATCGGTCACGTACAGGTTAAAGAGGTCCGGAGAAGTTAACCCCCCTTGGCGAACACCACAATCTAGCCTATAGTTGCTAGATAGAGCGTCACCCCATTTTACTTGATTGGTTTGGTTTCCGTACCAGTATGTCAACAGATTTACAAGTTGATGAGATACTTGTGACCTTTTTAGTTTGTCCCAGAGGATATTATAATTTACAAGGTCAAAAGCTTTGCTAACTAAGGTCTAGAAAACAAGCGTATACGGTAGTTTTTCTGCTGGTGTAGTATGCTATCGTACTTTTTAGGCTTATTATTGCAGAGTCTGTTGAGAGCCCGGGTCGGAAACCAAACTGAGCATCGTCAATTTTTATATATTTCTGCAGTTCGGGCTGTATGAGACGATCCAGCACTTTACCTATAACGGTACCGAGCGAGATTGGTCTGTAGTTGCTTGATGCACTCAAATCGCCTGTCCTGTTTTTGACAACAGGGACCACCACAGTCTTCATTAAGAGCTCAGGTAGGTAGGCATATTTCACACATAGGTTAAACAATACGCTCATATGGTGATATAAGTTGCCACTACCCCAGATTAGGTGCTCAACACAGGCCATCGTGTCCTGGTGACTTACCACGCTTCATATTCCTCACAGCAGAGATTACATCTTCTTGCGTGAATATTGGCATGGACACAGTGGCGATGGTATCAGTGCTGAGCTGACAATCCGCATGCATGGGGTCTACTTTAAATTTACTGGCAAATAAGTCCGCTATATGTGATGTTTCCTGCAATCCATCAACAGAAACTGGTAAACTCTGTTTAAAATTAAACTTTTTAGTAGCATTCCAAAACTTAACAAAATTTTTCTCATTTCTATGCAAAGCCAAAATGATCATTTTTATAGAATCTTCATTTTTTTGGCACCGTTTGATTTTATTTTTGAACATAGATCGAGTTTTACGCATTTTATCGAAAACTAATCCTTGTGCTGGCCTACCAGCCTCCACCCAAACCCTAAAATGAAACCTAGCATTTTGATGATAGTCCCTTACATGGTAATTCCACCCTGTCACCTTTTTGCACCGCTTCTGTACACCTTTACGAGAACCCAGCATAGCAGCAGCCTGCAATGTATCAACAATGTGCGTATAATACAAATTAATTGATTCATAATATTTATCAAGATGTATACAAATCATACTGTTTTCACAATCACATTTAAAAATATTAAAACCATTTCCCAACTTATCAACACAATATTTTTGGTATACATATAATTATTTGTCCAGTGGTTCGTTTTCCCCATTTGATATTCCTAAGATCATCACGATAGTCGGCGAAGGCCGTCTCAATAGTCATACACTTTATATCGCAGATAATACGCAAGGGATAATGATCAGACCACATCAATTCACATCCAAACTTGGCGGACGGATGCGCATTAAAATCACCAAGAACATAAACACATTGCACATCGCCTTCTTCTATAATTGCATTAATTGCAGCCAAGCAATCAATAAACTCTGTCAAATTATCAGCGTTATCCACCGGCATGTATACATTTATAACAATAATACATCCCATACCAGTCGCTATTCGCACAGCCGCTAAGGGGTCGCTACTACAATTAATAGGCGACACGCACGGAAACTTAGTTTTATTCCACATAATAGCTAACCCCCCGTACGGTCTACCTCTCAATACCCCTGCTGATGTGTCGACAGAAGACTTGGCATCCAAAATCTTCATTAATTTCATTTATAAAATCTAGGTCATGGGGTAGCAACCAAGTCTCCTGCAGCAGCACTTCTTTCTTTCCAGCCACTCCTCAAAGAGGGGACTTATCGCCATAATTATGGCATGCCCAACACTCGGTTGCAACAGTCGCTGTCTCCATTCCACCATGAGATCCCGCCGGGAGTCTTTCCGCCATGCATCTTCATGCGCAAATCGTGCATGCGTGCGAGGAGTGTTGCCTCCAAATCCCACGGTGGTTGACCAGCAAGGAGGCTCGCTGCTTCGCGGGAGATTGTGCGGTATCCCCGCACCATCCGGATGACCATGACCCTCTGGCTTGCGTTCAGCTTGGCCGCCGGTCGCTTTCGTAGCGACGGCGCCCATACCGGCGCCCCATAAAGGGCCATGGACCGAACGATTCCTGCATACAGCCTCCGGCAGGAGGCGTCTGGACCCCCTATGTTGGGCAGGAGCCGCTTGAGGGCAGCCCCAGTACGATCCAGTTTGGGAGCCAGACGTCGGAAATGCTCCTTGAAATTCCATCGGCTGTCGAGGACGAGTCCAAGGTACTTCATCGTCGACTCGACGCCGATGTGAACTCCTACCGTTAGTTGGGAACCCGATGGTGGCGCGTTCCGAGGGCCGTGGAAGCACATGGCCTCGGACTTGTGCAATGCCACCTCGAGTCCCAACTCTTGGATCCTCTCCACGACTGTCGCAACCCCGCGTGTCACTAGATCGACCGCCGCCTGGTACGACTCTCCCCGCGCCAGGACCAGCGTATCATCTGCATAGCAGACCACGCTGACCCCGTCAGGGAGATCGCCGCGCAGCACGTAGTCGTACCCGATGTTCCACTCTCCCAGGTGACCAGGGTAGATAATGTACCTGTCCGACAGGTAGGCCTCGACAACATGACAGAGGTAGTCAGGCACCCGGTGATACCGAAGTGCCCTCCTAATGCTACTCCAGGGCATGAAATTGAAGGCGTTGGCGATGTCCAAAGACACCACCAAGACACACCTGCCCTGGGACACCGCATCCCCCGTCGTGAGGGCTCGCACGCACATGATGGCTTCCACCCACCCGTGTTAGGTGCGCGACGAGGCGGTCTGCAATTACTCTTTCAAAGAGCTGGCCCACCTCGTCGAGCAGCACGATGGGCCGGTACGCGGACGGTGAGTTCGCAGGGCGCCCCGGCTTCGCAATGAGAACCAGTTACTCGTACAGGAGGATACAGATACGTCGTGACCGCAAATATATGTTTTGTTACCATGCATAATGATACTGAACTGCAGTTCAGTACCAATATATGGAAAAAGTTTCAAAAATTTTATTTTCTAACACGCGAAAATAAAATTTTTGAAACTTTTTCCATCCCTGGAGCATTCACATTAAGAAATCATGTCGATACAAAAATCTGATGAACGTGGTACCCTCGAACTCCGTAACAAAACAATTTATATGAGCTTTTCATAACTTAAACTTAGATTTGAGTAAATATAATATATTATGCGAGGAACAAATGGGGTTTAGAAAAAAATAAGAATATTAATATGGCAATATATAAACTCTTAAATAATATTATGACAAATGTTGACAATAAAATTCCCGTATGTGCAATTTTGACTGATATGACTAAAGCATTCGACTATGTAAACCATGACGTACTTTTAAAGAAGCTTTACATCTATGGTATAAGGGGAAATATCCTGGATCTAATAGAATCATACCTACGAAGTCGATTGCAGTACACAGAAATAACGAGAGTATGCCTTAAAACTAAACGTGAACTTAAATATATTTCGGATTGTAGAGAGGTTAAACATGGCGTACCACAAGGTAGCGTTCTGGGGCCACCTTTGTTTCTCTTATATATTAATGATCTGCCCCGTCAAATACATCATCCTATGGTGCTGTTTGCTGACGACAGTACTGTGATAGTAAAATGTTCGGACATAAAAAAATATGAAAGTGAGATTAATAACACATTAAGCTGTTGATCCCCGCATTAACGCCGGCGTTCACGCGCCATTGTCTTACTATTGTGTCTCTAATTACGCACTCAAAAGGTTAAAGAGTGTTATTAATTGGCTTAGCATAAATAACTTGATTATAAATTTGCAAAAAACAAAGGTAATGCATTTTTACCAAAGGATTAGTCCCGCTAATATAACTGTCAGCTATAATGGCCAAAAAGTTGACTCAACAAATACAGCAAAATTCCTAGGAATCTTAATTGATAGCAATCTGACTTGGAAACCTCATTCTGAGGATGTCTGTAAAAAACTGAGTAAATTAGCTTATGTACTGCACAACTTATCGCACAAAGTAAACAATACTACACTTCTAACAGCTTACCATGGTTTGGTTGCATCGATATTGAGGTTCGGAGTGATATTCTGGGGCAACTGTAGTGAGAGGGAGGAGATTTTCAAGGCCCAAAAACGATGCCTAAGATCAATGTCAAATTTAAAAACTACTGATAGCTGTGAGCCTGTGTTTAGGTCGCTAAAAATACTAACCTTCCCGCGTCTTTACATATTGGAAGTGTCCATTTTTGTTAGGTCGAATTTAAATTTATTTCCGACTCTAGTTAACATTAGATTACGCTCAGGTCCTATGAGACTACAATATAATAAATGATTACATACAGGAAAATACAAAACAGCATTATTAAGAAAGAGTATAATGTCTATGGGCCCTATCATATATAATAAAATTCCACACAGTCTGAAAGAACACCCCATACGCATATTTAAAACTAAGTTGACTACATTACATTACTATTGCAAAAATGTTATTCTGTTAATGACTTCTTGAATGATAAAGATTTATAGTTGTACTTTAATTTATTTAGTTTTTGACATTTTTAATGATAATAATTTATTATAATTTCTAGTTAAACTTATTAATTAATAACTGACTATTTATTTGACAATTGACATATGTATACGAATTTTGATAACAAAGTAGTAAGTAATAAGTCGATTATATTGAATGTATTGTAACTTCAAAAAATTATGATTTTGCATGCCGTAAGGCAGAATGTAACGGAAACACCCAACTCTGTACCATCTTATAATTGTACCTACATCGCTCGCAAATAAATAATTCTGATTCTGATTCTGATTCTGAACTAGCCCGTGTATTCCAGCCCAGCAAGTACCCGCCGCTCCGGCAGCGCAAGTCCTCGCTTGCCAGCAGGAAGCTTTTAACACCTGAGAAGGTATGACATGATCCCACTAATGGAACGCACAACGTTACGGTGTGCGGTGTCGCACACATAATCATAATCATACTATGGAAAGCGTCTTAAATAGTATTTTGTTATGTCACAGTATGCGTCAACTTTGAGGAGGATTAGGTATTAAAGCGCCTATTACACCGCTCGATATTCAGACAGTCTTAGTCTATGTAGCGTCACACAAGAAAAAGAGCAACTTACGCGAATGTCGTGTAAAGGAATGAAACAGAACGATGAGATAAATAGATAAACCACAGATATGTCAAAACAGTAAAAATATGTTTTAAGCACAAATTTATTCGAATTCAGATGTCTTCCACTTATTTCACTAACACAAAATCAAAAACTATAAGAACGACACACAAACTCATATTTCTCACGGACACAATGATACTGACTTCACCATTAACAAACACGATAATAGATCACATTCAAAAAGGAGGTGGAGCATCTACTTGTAACTACGGGGTCAGAATAAATACACATAAGCAAAATATACAATTAGTGATGTTAAGTAGTAATCATAGAAAAAAATATCGATGAAATTCAGAGTTGCAATTGTTCTATCTCACCAAGACAATCTTTGATGTATTGTACGTTTGATGACTTTTTATTCCATGTGCTTAAACTCGGAACACTGTCTCATAGAAAATAGCTGACTCTTACACAGGAACAAAGTGTACATGAGTCTACACACACATCCAAGATCGACACCACCTTCGTGGGGTAGGACCCCCTATACCTATAATATCTCCTGTCTTTCCTAAAAAATATTTTGACTGTGAAAAAAAAATATTTATACATTTTGTGTTAAGAGAAGAGTAACTTTATAAGAGCGAAGTTTGATCTTAATTCATAGTCATAAATTAACTGTTAATTCGATTTTGTGGACACGATTCAGAGACTTCATAGTTTTAGTAAACAGTAGCAGTTAACTTCTAATATAATAAAATCAGTGTACTTCAAAACTATAATCTAAAAAAATCTAACAAACCACGAACATTTCTTTGGGATAGATTTTTTAAAAATTGTATAATGTTTTTATTTAGTTAATATCAAATTATTAACTAACTTCATTTATATGGAGCACGCTTGGAATGATAAATGATATTTTTTTGCAAATAGGTTTAAAAAAAACACTTTTACGCGTCAATTTCTTTTTTCCTCATTTTAAACTAGATGAGGCCGGTGTTTCCTAGCTGACTACCCTGAGAAGTAACGCCGAAACAATCTCAGGGGTCAAAGTCTCTTTTAAAGTCCATACAGTAAACATGTAATGGTCAAATCACATTAGAACCATGCAAATTTGTTTGAGATGATCTTTTGAAGAAAGAACCCTACAGATTTGAGCGGACCTGTCCAGTCAGTGCAAGCAATTGTCAGTATTCGCAAAGCTTAACTCAGGATTACTAAGGAGCTCAACGACTTGACGAACAATACCAAGGAAAGGACTTTTGGGTAGGCCGCAAAAAATATTTAAATTGCCAGACATACGTTAAAATTACTGAAAAAGAAAAAAAAAGCTATCAACATAGTCCTCACGTTCACAATAATAAAATGAAATATATAGTTTACAAAATGTAATACTTGTGCTAAACAACCGGGACGGATGAAAAAAGATTGCACGTAGCGGAGATGAGAATGTTATGATGGATGTGTGGTGTGACGAGAATGGATAAAATGAGAAATGAGTATATTAGGGGAAGTTTGAAAGTGGCGCCAGTGACTGAAAAGTTGAAAGGGAATCGTTTGTCTTGGTATGGTCATGTGAAGAGGAGAGATGAAACGCATGTTACTAAAAGAGTTATGAGTTTACATGTGGATGGATGGAGAGGGAGAGGGAGACCAAAGCAAAGATGGATGGATTGTGTGAAGAGTGATATGAAAGAAAAGGAAGTTAGTGATAGTATGACGAGGACAGGGCAGAATGGAAGAAAAAAACGTGTTGCGCCGAACCCAAATAACACGGGATAAGGGCAGGAAGATGATGATGATGAACCCCTCAGTCGCCTGAATGGCCCGGTGACCATGTATTTTTGCTGACATAACAAGCTGATAAGTTTGTGATTTTTCATGATACAGTTGTGAAATTTTGTACATAGATTCTTTGCATAAAAAAACTAGACACGTGTTTCGGGTTTCGCATATAGTAAAACCAATGTTTTATATAGATAAATAAATTATTATTAATCTGTGTGGCATAGGTATGCTACATTCTACAATGAAAAAAAAAAGGATTCTGAAAATAAATGTTAATAAATATCAGTAGCAGTAGATTATGTTAGCGGTATCGAATATTAGCAGTGGCTTATTACATAATCGAGTTAGTACTGCCCCCCTACTCAAGTTACGATCGTTTCGTTTGCGTCGAACGCCTCGAGTAGGCCACGCCTCCAATTCCTTTGTTCTGACGTCATCTCAACTCTCAGTCACGTGGTCAGAACAAAGGAATCGGAGGCGTAGCCTAGTTGAGGCGTTCGACGCAAACGAAACGATCGTAACTTGGCTAGGGGGCTGTAGTTTTTAACTTTCAAAATATATTTCTTCAACTTGTTTATTCTTTTATACACAGGTGTCCGATATGATCTACGATGAAGTGGTAAGCAATATATTTTTATCAACATCAATCATTTATTACTGGATATAAGATTCAACTTTTAAACTTGCCGGTTCCGTGCGCCAGTTGACCAGGTAGCCTGTGATTGGATTAGACTTGCACTACGGGGGAAAAATGGAAGATCGACAATGTTTGACTGGTCTAGAGGTTAGTGGCCCTAACTGCTGCTGGTCGTGGGTTCGATTCCCACCCAGGACAAAATATGTTTGTCATGAGCACGATTTGGGCCCAATCGCCCCCCCCCCCCCCCTTTTATATGCCTATGCCTGTCTTAGCTATAAATATTTGTGGTGCGCGAGCTATCAAACGCGTGTCATGGACTTTTCAGAAAGAATCTTCTGCAACGTATTAAAAAAAGCTATTTTAAATCGGTTAAGTCGTTCTCAAGTTATGGCGTGACTAAGGAAAATAAGGATTCATTTTCATATTATTAAATATTCCAGAAACCTATGATCAAAACATCGGGGGACGTAAAGTACGCGATGCAAGTAAGTGTGTGTATAAACAAATAGTACAGAGGAGACTCGATTACCTGGACATCAGTTAGGCGGCGTCTTACGTGGACATTTCCAACGTAAATACGATTGCGAAACGATCCGATGTGGTTTACGCGAATACAACGCGATGCGCCTGCCCTACATTCGCGTGAAGTCGCCGCTTCAACCGCAATTTATTTTTTAATTCACTTGATCTCACCTGCTCTTATCCTTATCGCTTTTAGGCACACTTAGGTACACTATTTACTGTTTTCCACACTAGTGCAAAAAAGTGCGCGAGCTAGTCCCCGCCACAATTGATTGTATTTATAGTATCCCCCACGAGTCGCAGGTCTATCCCCGTCTAATTATTTCTCTGTGTATTGAGTGAATTGAAAAACGTCGTTTGATACACGTGGAAATTTGTCACTGTAGCACTCGGCTCCATACCACTCTCGCCTGCGGCTCGACGGATTCCACATCGGTCGCAATGACAAACTTTCTCCACTTATATCAAAATGTACTATAAAAGAAGCCACCGCACAGCAAGAGTTCGCGCGTAAATATTAAACCAATTAATCGCTCCCGCTTCGTTTCGCTCACCGTCGCCGCACCGCACCCACGTGCTATTAGTCACGTAGACCACCGCAGTAGACCAATCGAAAGATCAATTGTTTGTTCCATTCACGCCGCTTCGCTTCACGTTGGCATTCGCTTCGGCGAACCACTAGGGGTGGCCACAGGAAGGCGCGCGCGGGTCCCGGGGAACGAGCCTCGCCGCTCACACGCCGCCACTCGGATCTCAGGCGCGGTCTGATATAGGCACTTCTCAAAATTATAATCATACATTCAATAATCCAGTTTTCGTTTATCCGAATATATTACGACAACAATTAGTCCTGTTAATCGAGTTTTCATGGTAATCATGGAACTTGATGCTGAAATTCGCGTCAAAATCCATAAATGCCATCACCGTAATCTTTTAAGTTTATATTATAAAGAGGTAAAGTTTGATTTTTTGTTGGTAGGAGGTAATCTCTGGAAGTACTGGTCTGATTGCGAATTTTTTTTCCCCGATAGAAAAGCTGCTCTATCCCTGAGTGACATACGCTATATTTTATGTATGCGGGCGAAGCCGCGGGCAAAAGCTAGTCATTTATATTTAACTTAGATATTCGTACGAGTATGTAGCATAGAAATCTCGAGGTTTTGACGTAACACCATTGCACCCAAACGAAATATGAATGGATTAAAGTATGGCTTTTAAATACCGGATTTTTTCAATACCGATGTAATTCACAGACTAAAAATTATTTTATTTTTTTGTTCGATTTGCAGAAAAACAATCTACTAAACGATTCCAAGTACAAAGACGGCCGCCCAAGCGAAGTAAGTTAATGTTTTGTAACTATTTGCCAGACAGTCTTGTCCTAGATTCAAGCAGAATTTTATCACCTTTTGTAATCAAAAGGAACAGATAAAAGCATTATGATAAATATTGAAAAGAAATTGAATAGTTTATTCCCAAATAAACACCACTATAATAAATATCCAGAACGCTAGGAAAATTCAACACCATCTATCAGACGGAATATGTTGGCATAATCCTAGCGGCTCATGGCATAAAAGCTAAGAGAGTCATGCCAGTATACTGGGCTGAGAACATGGTGGACATCCCACCTACACGCACGAAACGTTTTGGGAACACATTCATTGTGCGTACAGCTAAGGAGAGGAATTCCCTGCCGGAGTCTGTGTTTCCTGATGGCTACAACCCGGGAATTTTTAAGTCAAGAGTGAATAGGTTACTTCTAGGTAAGCGTGCTCCATCGTCGACCGCATCGTAGCTTTCCATCAGGTGAGAAAGCCAACAATAAAAAAAAAAATATACTTTTCCCCTCTGGGAGAAAGGGAGTGGGGAGTATAACTTCTCCCCTCTGGGAGAAAGTGATTGGGGAATATCAGACTTTTACTAACTAAAATCCACTTGTGTTCCTCCAGGTCCGCGGTAACTCTTTCGAACAATTCCGCAGTCCTGAGGTCTTACCTTGACTTATTAAAAGGTCAGCTGCTCGAGCGAGAAAGAGGGATGGGGCTACACACCCTATATAGCTCCATCCCTTTAACAGTTCAGTGTAGGTCGTAAAATAGATCTCGTTCAGAGTTCGTGGTAGGACTCCAGGCAGACATCAGTCTTTAGGGGCTGTGTCAGTTATGCTGACAGCTCTTGAAGGCGCGCTTGGAACATAACACGACGTCGATCAAGGCCTAGTTCTTATCGGACAGCCAGCTGGATTCCTAACCTGGTTTTACCCTGTCTTAGTATTTTTTTTTTAGGTGGGAAATTATCTAATGACATTTCCCGGCTTTGGGCGGGGCGAGAGGGCGTGCCAGACTTTTACTGACTAAAACCCACTCCTGTTCCTTCTTTGCCTTCGTTCCAGGGACCCGGGGTTCTCTTTTGCATCACCCATGGCCCCAGTAGGCTTCGACCCTGCTGGGTCTGCTGGGTTGCTGACATCTCATTGAGGTGGAACGATACGCGCCGTCGACGACTTGGGCTTGGTCCGGACGGTTACCGGACGGTCGGACGGCGAGCTAGCCATTACTCGCCGTCCGCAAGCTCGCGCCTACGGTGGCCGGAAATTGGGATCGGGATCCCAACGGCTGGGGAGTGAGGGCCGTTGCCTTGCGCGTGATCCTGTCTTAGTTGAAAGTATAGTTTGTTTTTTTTTGTTTTTGTTAGCAGGAGATAGATAGTGTCTGCCGTGCCAGCAGCAGTTATGGGTCCTTAGTAAGTAAACTACATTTTACAACAACAATTGCGAATAATCTAATATAACATTACCATTTCCTTTTTCTATTCTTCTGTTTCCTTCTTCTTTTCTTTTATTATTAGGTACATAAATTGTTAAATAAATAAACAAACATTCTACAACAACAACAAACAAACAACAACAACATTGACAACAAGAACAACAATATTGACAACAAGAACAACAACAACATTGTCAATGATGTGTTGTTGTGTTTTTTTTCAACATTGTCTTGTATTTGAACGAATGAATATTTTTAGAAATGCATTCAAATATCAAAATTGTAGTTTGTATGAGTCACTTCATTCATAGCAGAATCGAAGCTTGGCGACACGTCATGTTTTTCAACTACAAACCGCTCGACTCTATCGTCGTGTGATTCAATAATAATAATAATAATAATAAAGTACTCAATAGTCTTTTATCAGGCGGAAACAAGGTGCGCGCTTTCAACGGTTGGGTCATGCCGGTATTGATGTATTCTTTCGGCATACTCAAATGGACTCAGACAGAACTTGACGCCCTGGATAGGAGGGTCCGCACACTACTTACCGCAAATCGGATGCATCACCCACGGTCATCAGTGATGAGACTGTATATCCCTCGGAAGTGCGGGGGTCGTGGCTTCTTAAATGCTAAGACCCTGCACAACCGCGAGGTATGCAGTCTCAGGGAATACTTCCTAAAAACCGACGTGGGTATGCACCGAGATGTGGTAGCGGTGGATAAGGGCCTCACTCCGCTCTCCTTGGCTAACGAGAACTGGCGCAAACCTATAGTACTGGATACTAATGACCGCAGGGAAGTATGGCAGAGCAAGGAGCTTCACGGACGCTTTTACCGGGCCTTACACGGGCCCGATGTAGACCTGTTAGCGTCCGTATCTTGGCTGCGTTTCGGTGACCTCTTCGGGGAAACTGAAGGTTTTGTCTTTGCGATTATGGACGAAGTTATGATGACGAACAACTACCGGAAATACATTGTGAAGGACGGTACGGTTGACATCTGTCGGGCATGCCACCGACCCGGAGAATCAATCCGACACATTATTTCTGGGTGTTCTCATCTAGCTAACGGAGACTATTTGCATAGACACAACCTCGTAGCCAGGATTATCCACCAGCAACTTGCTCTTAAATACAATCTTGTGGAATCAGAGGTACCGTACTATAGGTATGTGCCCGACCCAGTTCTCGACAATGGCAATATCACGTTATATTGGGATCGATCTATCATCACTGACAGGACTATTGTTGCCAATAAACCTGATATAGTGGTGATAGATCGACTAGAGCGTCGCACAATGATTGTTGATATAGCGGTCCCTCATGACGAGAACCTCGTGAAAGCTGAGAAAGATAAGCAAACTAAGTATCTTGACTTAGCTCGCGAGGTTGTCGACATGTGGGAAGTGGATAGAGCAATCATTGTGCCGATAGTCGTAACGGCCAATGGCTTAATAGCCAAGAGCCTCGAACAACATCTGAGGAGGCTCTCGTTAGGCAGCTGGATCAAGGGCCTGATCCAGAAAGCAGTACTCCTAGACACGGCGCGTATCGTAAGGAGATTCCTCTCTCAGGAGCCCTGACCACCGGCAGCTTGGACTCTGTTCCCGATGCCGGTTGGCTACTATTTTTTATATTTTTAAATGTTTTTTTTTAATGTGTTTTTTCTAAAGAAATATTTAAAAATATAAATGATATGTATATTAAAATAAATAAATGCAATAATAATAAATTATTTATTTCAGATTCTACATCCATATTTGTTAGTACAATGCGAGCTTACAAACTAGTGTTAGTAAAAAAAAAAAAAAGTTAAAAGCTTTAGATATTTCACATAGGCCTACATGGGCACTTATAAAACGTCAGAACTAGTGCAAGGTTCCAAATTGGTGCTCCTATGGAGAAGAACCGGCAAGAAACTCCATGGTTACTCTTTTAAAAAAATTGTTGTTCGTACAATATTTCCATATAACAGTATAAGTAGATATTATGTGAGGACAATATTTGCATAACACAAATTTGTACCAAATAGTGGCAAAATAGAGATGAATATGCTATGGATAAAAATATGACGCGTCGCTACGCTTCCACTATGCGTCAGTATGAGTTGAGCTATTATAGATTTTTTATTTGTTAACCATCTAATTGTTTCTTTTCTTTTTTTAGAGAAGCGTTTTATCCCGGTTACATAAAAAAGGAAGTTCTCATACTGTAAGCTAAATTTCATTTTTTAACCGTATTTATGAAAATTGTGTTATTTACCAATATTCTGAAATTTATCTTACCTATATTTTTTTTTGTTTTCGTAGCAAACACATGGCGGTGATCAGCGTAATTTTATTCAAAAATTAAGGAAAGCCAGTAAGTTATGTCTTGTATACCATGTCGTCTAAGGACATTCAAGGCACGTTCGGTCTGTTTGGAGGCACTGATCCGATTACAAACCTTTTTAAGTGCTAGAAAGTACTACACTACGTCCTGCGAGATAAACCGCAAACGGAGGTGCATGAAAAACTAGTGTTTAGTGTTTGAAAGAGGTACTCTCTGGAGGTACGACCTGATTACAAAATTATTAATGCCTATACACTATCATTGAGGGCCATAGGCTATACCTAATAATAATTTATTATAAGTTTGATCCACGAATACTGTAAGTACGGTTTCTGCAGCGTAGATAGACCACAAGACTGAAGACAGCTGAAAGCTAAGTATTTTAACGGTTGCTCTGGTATTTTACCAGAAAATTGGCTGTTATTTTGCGATAAGGATCGGGAGCAAAACCGCAGGAAAAGGCAGATTATTTATGCAATGTATTGCTCAAAGTACAAATTTAAAGAAAAATGAATGATTATGCATAACAGAAGCACAATCAGCTTTTTAATGTTCCCACTGCTGGGACTCAGGCCTCCTCTCTAGGAGAGGGAATGGGCCGTAATCCACCACGCGGGCCCAGTGCGGGTTGGTGAATGTCACATGTCTTCGAATTTTTGGTTCTAGGACATGCCGGTTTTTTTTTAATTGACATAAACCAGTGTTTGACTGCGATCCCACCTGATGGTAAGCAGTGATGCAATCATTGATGGTGAGGCGCACTAGTTTATTAAGAGCCTATTCACTCTAGCCTTGAAGACACCTAAATTATAGTTGAAAGGGAAGACCGCAGCAGGCAAGTTGTTCTTGTTCCAGTCCTTCGATGTAAGCGGTATAAACGACGAAGCGGAACGCTTAGTCCGGACCGTTGAAGTTTCAACAACGTAACGGTTTCCTCACGATGTTTTCCTTCACCGTTTTGAAAGCAGTGGTGATGAAATAAATTGCACAAAATAATGCGCCTGGCTGGGTTTGAACCCGCGACCTACAATTCGTAAGTCGGGGCCGTTACCACTCGGTCACCACTGCTCGAATTACTATAAATAAATAAAAAAATAAATAAAATAGCCTTTTTATTCTACTACCACATCTAACAATATGTAAACACATTTTAAATTAGTTAATTTCGAATTACTATGATTAATAAAAAATAATTTATATTTTTTTTTTTCTGAAACAGGCAGCCCTAGCGACCGGCAATCGAGATCCATGGCCAGGACCGAGGCTAGAGACACGGAAATATATAAAAAATATGAAAATATGTTCAAGTCTGTAGGTGACGTACTTTTTTCATTTTTATTTAATACTCGACGGAATCGTAAGTGCCATCTCCGAGAGTGAACGCATGCGTCATGGTACATAGTCATGGCCTCTCTACTAAATAGAAATGGTTGGGCTAGCTGAAAGACCTGTAACCGGACCGAGCCCAGTCGTTAACAGTGCGTAGTGATCCTCGCGCTCCTCAAGAGATGTCAGCAAACCGTAGGGGCCCATCAGGGCCGATGCCCGCTAGCTAGGACCGCGGAGAATTTCTGAAAGGGAAACCCGTAGTCCTAGAACGCAAAGGGTAATTGAAGGATACAGGTGTGGTTTTAGTCAGTAAAAGTCTGACACGCCCTCCCGCTCCACCCAGAGCGCGAGAAGTCATTTGGATGAGGACCCACCTTTAAAAAAAAAAAACTGAAAGACCTGCCTGGCCCTAACATGACGTGATAAAATGTCAGTATTGCGAGCGAGAATGAGAGATGGAGCTATAGACCCCCATTCCTTTAACAGTTCATGTGACGAACATGTTAAAGGAATGGGGAGAGAAATGGTAACATGTTAAGCAATACATGTGACGAACTAAACTGTTCGTCAAATGTATTGCTTAAAGAGCTCGTGGTGGATAAAGGTATCTGTAAGATAGATTAGTGGGCTCCATATTAACTGCACCCGTCATCATCATCATTACCATTTCAGCCGAAAGACGTCCAATATTGGACATAGGCCTCCCCCAGGCGTCTCCACCGCATTCCCGCGACTCTCACCAGGTCGTCGTTCCACCTTGTTTTCCGGTGCGCGATCGCCACTCTCGAATCTTTCGGCCCCATCGACCATCTGTTCCACTGCCACACACGATTTTGTAAACACGTACTGCAGTTCTGGACAACGTGAGACGAAAAGTGTTATTCTTTTTACGCGCACGGCACGCTTTGCGCAATGGTTGAGCGATTGATGCTGCGTTGTGTGTCGCGGCATCGATTCCTGCACGGAACAAATTTTTGTAATCTCCCTGTGTTTTCTATATCTATGTAGTAAAAAGGTAGTAAGTATTACAACTTAAGATGTGTTTTTTGTTAAGGTGGGTAATCATCCAGGGTCTGGGTGGAGCCTCGCGCTCCAGAGGCGTGTCAGACTTTTACTGACTAAAACCCTATAAAATGTAAAATTTTATAAGATACTAGGTATCACTTTACCAACCACTTTACTACACTGGACTGTCGGCCGTCAAAGTGCTTTTGTGCCCATTTGATATTCGCCATTTTGGCGCTGTCGGCCGTAGCGAGTGTCTACGGTACTAAAACTAAAAATGTCGCGCCACTTACATTACACATGATCTCATTTTTCATAGGTTTTATATAATTCGTGAAGCAGGAATAACACGGAATTCGAACGAAATTAATTCAAAATGCAGAAATTCTTCAGAGACTGTTACAATTCTCTGCAGCTATTTGCATAATAAGTCAAAATTAGTTCTCTGGACGCTCGCAAGTGGCGCTTCAAATAGGCACAAAAAATCAGTTGTCAAAACATATGGAACAGCCTGTCCAGCGGTATATAGTAGAGGTCAGTGGTAGGTATATGATGTAAAAGTTTTTTAATTATTTTCTCCCTGTGTAGACTCAACTAGGACAGACCATTCTAAGAAAGTAACAATACAGCCAAAATATTTTGAATCGGAGGAAAAACCGCAAAGGGTAAGTCCAAAGTGGTACAAATAAAAGTTAGTAGGAAATCGGTGAGATAATATAAAACAAAGTCCCCCTTCGCATCTGCCTTTATGAACGCGATAAACTCAAAAACTATTGAATACATTTTTCTGCTGTTTTCACTAACAGACAGAGTGATTAGGTGTATAAAAAAGCCGACAGGAGGAGACACGATATACTCGTAGGTATATTATTGGTACAGGAACCTGATGATAAAGTATTTTAAACCAAAGGGCTCTCACTGCAGACCTCACTATAAGAGCCGGGCTTCTCTGAGACACCATGGCGGCGTAACCAGGTCAAAAAATCTATGGTTGACTGCGTGACCAAGAGTTGCCAGGTGAGGTATACACCATAGAGCTGTGTAAACTGTGTAAACCAGTGCTTGACTGCGATCCCACCTGATGGTAAGCAGTGATGCAATCATTGATGGTGAGGCGCACTAGTTTATTTTAAGAGCCTATTCACTCTAGCGTTGAAGACACCTAGATTATAGTTGGACGGGAAGACCGCAGCAGGCAAATTGTTCCAGTCCTTCGATAGTAGCACTTGCGAACTGGTAGCACTGCCATGGCATCCCATTGAAGCACGGGCCTAAAAGCTTCGCTATAAAAAGGGTGGCCAAATGTTGTGGCAACAAAAATCCTAACACACAGTCATAATTCTCAGGATATCGAAGAGCCAACTGTTCAAGACAATCAAAAGCGATTTACCCCAAAATTAGAGATCACAGTCCTCTGGTTAGCTCTGAACGAGAAATGTGACACCATGATAGACCCTCGTGTTCAGCGTGTGTACGTCGCATATACCTTCCTGGGAAGATCTGGCGCTGATCTCGAGACACCCGTCAGTTTGCCCAAGCCTAAACATTATGTGGAGAAGTGCTACTTCAACTTTACGAAAGGTAAGTGCTAGTGCTGAATTCAGAATCATTCTCTTGACTTCTTAGTTATTTAGGGTCGGCGCAATATATTTTTTCTATAATTCTCTATGTTATCGTCATGTCGTCATCTTAGTACCGTACTACCGTCGAAACTAAAGTGCCGTTTAGTCCCATTTGGCAGTTTCAGATACCACGGTAAACAGCCATAAATTCTCTATAGATCTGTTTAAGCAGTATTTCTCTACTATCAATAGATAAAGAGATAAATAAATTTTATCATTAAGTCTTGGTTTTTTTTAGAGCCCTAATTTTTAGTGACTCGGTGCCTATAGAAATCAGAAAATGTAGGGAAAGACTTTTGAGGCAGTGAGATAGGAGTGTCACTAAAAACTAAAAACTAAGCTGAGCTTGTGCTATGAGTACTAGACAACTGATAAACATACTATATTTCTAAATACATACATATTATAGATAAATTACACCCAGACAGAACAAATGATCATGCTCATCACACAAATATTTGTCCTGGGTGGGAATCGAACCCACAACCTCCGGCGTAGCAGTCAGGGCCACTGACCACTAGACCAACAGGCCTGTCAAAATGTTTTTTTCTTAGCCATTTCTGTCCCACTGTTGGGGAAAGGGATCCCTTAAGTCGTTCCATACATTCTCCCGCGCCGTCCCAAACCAGTCCTCGCGGTACGTGTCTAGATCATCTCAGCCCCGCTTTCTAGGCTCACTGCGTGGCGATATATACCTTTTAATATTTAATCTGATAAATTAAAAACACATTGTAGTTTTCGAGCTGGAAGATGAGGATTTTCCGAGACTCGGGCACATGGCAAAGTGCCGCAACAGCAGCGGAAGCGACAGCGCAAAGGACTGCATCGTCTTCTCCGTTGTCAGCGAACCCGCTGAAGATCCACTTGGCATTGAAACCTGTGAGGACATTGGGTGAGTAAGAAGCTCTAGAAAACTTATTTTCTTTTTTAGGGTCCCGTAATCAGTCGGCAGAAACAGAACCCTTATAGGATCACTTTGTTGTCCGTCTATCAAGATCCTATTTCTCAAGAACGCGTAGAGATATCAAGCTGAAATTAATATCAAATTCTTAAGTCTGTCTATTGGAAGGCCTCCAACAAGGTAGACCGACGACCCGGTGAGAGTCGCGGGAATGCGGTGGATTCGAGACGCACAGGATCGGTCGTTGTGGAGACACTTGGGGGAGGCCTATGACCAACAGTGGACGTCTTTTGGCTGAAATGATGATGAATAGAATAGAATAGAATGGGATTTATTCGATGCAGGCAATACGAAAGCGAACCGAAAGGGTCGTCAACTCAGCAATGATGATGACTTATGTCTGTTACCCCTTGGAGCACTAAAAAAATCAAAATTGTAAGATAACGGGCGTATACTCCATTTAGGTGCATATTCTGACACTCGCAAGGAAATCAAACCTGATGCAGTCTCTTAAAACAAGGTAAAGAGAAAAGTAAAAAAATTGAAAATTTGTAGCTGCATCACAAAATAATTTATTTTTCGCGATTCGGATAAATCTTCAAGAATCGATTCGGGAATCGAACTATTTACATGGGAAAACTTGTACTCGAAGCGCCGGTTTTTTGTTTTCAGGTATGCATACTTATACCTGGGCGATTTGCTAGCATACAGCGCCGGTAGCCCGGGCTACACGGAGGTGATGCCGGTGCGCGCGGCGCGTGGCGATGCTGCCGTGTGCGGCGTGCTGGCCGTGCGGCTGGACGGGCTGGACGTCGTACGACGCTGTATGCATCTGACCAGCTCGTGAGGTACGTACTCCTCATCGTATAGGTAATAGTACAAGATTGAGTCGTCGACGGCGCGTATTGTTCCACGCTATATGTTCTATAAAAATCTTTATATTTTCTGCTGTTAGTGTAGCAACAATTAAAAACCTGTGAAAGTTATCAGTCAACCCGTTCAACATCAAAATGGCTAATAAATATCTTTCCAAAGTCTTCGTTAGAAAATACACGGAGAATATTAGAAACTATCTCTAAGAAGGATAACTTTTGGAGATTCGGTCAACGATATGAGTAGTCTTTCTTGACGAAACCTAATATTGTGTACAATAGATGACGTATTATTCTTAAGATTAAGATTAAACCCATTGTATATGCTTAATGCTTCACTAGTTTAGCAAATTTATGTACAGGTTTCTCCATACAAATTTTGGACTCCCGTTTCATCCGCTTAGGGGGTGAATTTTGGAAAATCCTCTCTCTCGCTCGCTTTCGGCAAAAAGGATACCTTGTGCTAAATTTCACGCTTCTAGTTCCCATAGTTTCGGCTGTGCGTTGATATGTCAATCCGTCACTTTCTCGTTTTATATATATAGATTACTGTCAGACATGTGCATCCGGATATTTCGTATGCCGTACATTTCCTGTTTACATAAACGGATTGCGTTAGAGTAAATCTAGATTAAAGGATATTCTTTATTTCAGAAAGACGCGCGTGCTACGTAATTGTCAACGAAGAAGCTCTGTTTCTTTTGTATCCTGTTATATGTATTTGTGTAAATTAAAGTTATTTATTTATCCATACGGTTCTCTCATTTTTTGTATATAACTGCACAGACAAAAGTTTTCGTCGCGACTCATTTGTCGTTAAGTCTGTCAGTAACACTTGGCACTTGACGCCTAGACGGGTATTGCATACTATGCAGCCCCAAAATGGCGCTACATAGCACACATACCACAGAAAATGAAACTCTGTATCGTTCAATTGATTCGAAAACATTCCGGTATCGATTCAAGTGGATTTCAATACAGACGTGATAGAAAATTGGGAGTTATAGAAACGTAGTGACGGTATCAAAATACTTGCGAGTGTACGCAGTCTCGGGTGTGTTTGGGCGAGAGACGCACGCGCGCGCGTCGACACCAATCGTTCGGCGATCGAACCGTTTCGTAATACTCCTGTAATAGTCGCTGCCGACCCCATTGACACGACCTCTCATATGTACATACCCACGATCCCAGCCATCTCGTGTGTGAAGTGAAGTGAACGATAACAACGACTGTCTCATACACAACGATCACAGGATTTTTGCACAAAAACAAAAAATAACCAACATAAAAAAAACAAAGCAAAAACATGTAAAAATACTTCAGGTATTGTACATACAAACACGATGAAAAATATTAAAACTTGCACTAGCGTCTTAATGTAAATATAAATATCTATGAAAACAACGTTATAAATGCGAAGTCAACTCACAACAGAAAAGACTACGCTGTCAACAGAATTGAAAGGATTCATAATAAACACATTACTTCTACGAATGACGAAACATTTGCTAGTATAAATGAAGAAATAGTTTTACTAAAAGAATATAAATTATATCAGTTTTTCCAGAATACAGTATTAAACTAGAAATTCATACTTACGAAATAACGTATTAGCAGATTTGAGCTTTCAATTAAGTAGTTGTCACGAATGATATAGACAAACCAATAATAAATTTTACTTGTAAACGAAAACATTGTGTTGCAATCATAGATTTGATGTATTGTATGATAACAACAGCTAATATAAAGATATGAAAGTAATACGAGGGAACTTTAAAAGTATATCGTCGAGCTGTTACTAAGTGCACATAATAGCAGTCTTTGCACATAACACATGTACTGATTATCTGCTAGAAACATATACTACTGTCTCTGCCTCTATTTACTGTCTTGGGAATGTGTGACCGATTGTATCTTACTCCACAGTCACCAAAAACTTCGGTTTCTTTATTTTCATCTTGTATACAAACAATTGGGAAAACTGGCATACATTTATTGCTGTTTCCGCTCAAAATTAATTCCCTCTTTCATCAAAATTTTCGTTGGAAATAAAAAGCGTCCCACATTTAAAGTCTACGTACTAAGATCGATAATATTTCATTTTCCCAGTCTTGTCTCGCTAAGATTAATCGGTCAATCAATCTGCCGACTGCATAGGCGCTTCGCGTCCTTGCCCCAGTGCCGTGCCAAAGACGCGGACGCATTTAGACCGGCCTACCGGGCCTGTATTACTCCCACAAACTTTCTTCGTACACCAAACAATATATAACGGACCTTACTACCCCGTGATAAGTGCCTCGATATTCGCAAAGTCTGAGTTGCAGTCATTTTCCTTGACAAACTTTTTCTCGTTGTCAATCAAGGGATTGTAGGTCTTATTGCTTCGTTGTAAGAGACATTAGAAATGTAGTGCTAAAGTTGTAGATTAGTAAACAGAGAGGAACGCGGAGCTGATTGGCGCGCCGTACACTGACATTTGGACGTCGAACAGTTCTTTCGTTCTTAGTATCAACTTTTAGAACTGTCGTTAGAATGACATCATTTGTAATCAATAGTTCTTTATTTTCTTTTTTTTTCTAAAGACTACATTTTTTGTATAGTTTTAATTTCTTTCATCTGCGATCTTCCCTGTTTACTCTGATTGTCATTTTGTTTCTATGTTGATGTTTAATCTTGACATCGACAAAGACTTTGTCTACTCGTCTTTCCAGGTCGGGTTTAATGATCAGGAAACTAGGCCAATGTGGCACTCGTAAATAGGTCATCTGTCAATCATTGCGCATGGGCACAGCCCTCATAACTTTTTGTCTTTATGAATATCTGTTTCCGATTCTCAATGGAAAAATATAGGTCTATATATTACGAAAATGATAACAATATAATGGAACCACATACTTACATGTTTCCATTCATGAACGTTTTAATAAAACACATTTTGTTTACAATATTGTAGTTACTGTGTTGACTCTGTTAGATGCCTACATACCATACGAATAAACAGATTCTGAAAAAATAATTTGTTAATAAAATATAAAGCAGGAAGTTTCATAGGTAATCTTTTAAAATAATGAGACGTTTCCTGTTGTTAAAAAATAGCGGAAGCTGAAGAAATATGCAGAGAATTTACACTACGTACGTAATCGGTTACCGAATGCTTTAACAGAATTTGAAATTATTTTCACGACTTCCAAATCTGTCATCTCTGAATAGTACCTAATAAAAATATTACAAAGTTTCAATAATAATATGAGAAATAAACGACGCTATATAAAATCGAATCAGCTGATGCAAATGCAGTCGTTGTAAAAGAAACAACAGCAGGAAATTCAAATCCAGACGCTGGAAAACATGAATGGAGTCGTGCATCTATAGCTCGCTCATTAGGTGCTAGTGGTACCTAATAAAAATATTACAAAGTTTCAATAATAATATGAGAAATGAAAGTCGCTATATAAAATTGAATCAGCTGATGCAAATGCAGTCGTTGTAAAAGAAACAACAGCAGGCAATTCAAATCCAGACGCTGGAAAACATGAATGGAATATTGCATCTATAGCTCACTCATTAGGTGTTATGACGAAGTTCCTCGTCGTCATGAGACAATGAGACAATCTATTAGGCATGTTGTCTCATCCGTAGCTCTTTCAGCATGATGCTTGGTTTATAATTAACTGTGCAACGTGTGACATTTCCGACCGGGAACGGAGCACTGAGTGAGCGTGATAGATCGAACTATAGGCAGTTACTGTCGTTGGTTTCTAGCATTTCTTTATCTCTATCATTGTCTTTTGTCGGTTCACTTATTGCTTGAATCAGGATTCTTCCTCTATTTGAGCAAGGTTTTTGAACAAGCCAATCTATCTTAAGTTAGAAAACTTGTATCATGACCGTTACAGTGGCGGGCGGTAATAACTGCAACACAGTATTGCACTTCTGCAGTTATTATCGCTACAATTGTTGTTTTGTACACAAATGTGATTCCTACGTAAATAAATAAGGAAACACACTCAAAACCCAGTTGAATTGAGCGTGAAGCTAATTGTAATTTTACTTGATTCTGTAAAAAGCTCACCGTGAAATATAATGTGAAGTGACCTGTAAACCACCCAATCAAAGTAGAATGACAGCTCGTTTCAAGCTCCCTCTATCTAAGTTCCCACGGTTAGATGCTTACAGAATTGACCAGTTAAAGCAACGGATTGGCAAATTTTTTCAAACTAGGTATGTAACGGAAGTAGTTATATCGTAACCTAATTCGGAATCCGGTGCAAAATCAATCGGTAGTTAAAACCCGAGGAATCCGAATCGTACCTCCTTAATATCTCTGCTCCAAATCGGATTTTTTTTATTAAAATGATGATGCGATGAAGAAATAAAGTATTACAATGAAATAAATCAAGTATGTTTTTAATATCTGGCCGTTTAAACTGTCTAACAAATTTTATCGCCACTGAAGTAAGCTATGATTAACTAAATGAGTTTAATAAATCTATGCTTTAAAGAATTTAATTTAGAATTCTCATAATTATTTCACTATCGCACAGGTACACAATTTTCAAAATAACTTTAACAAATCTTTTTACAAAGACAAGCTACTCCAGCCCCACATAAACAGGATTATAGGGCACAAGGGTAAAGGTTGTACGTAGCGGTATTATTTTATTTGGATCGTTTGGTGTAGACGCGTAAAGCAGGGGTGCTCCGTGGGTGCTCGGGTGCTCAAGCACCCATGAGAAATAAAACAGTGGGTGCCGAGCACCCCTGAGAATAGACATCAAGAAACGGATCAGTAATCGCCTTTTGGGTTACGTATAAATTATAATATTGCTTGATGATAAAAACTAGTTTAATTTTTATATAATGGTTTCATTTTATATTTTTATCAAACATAATTAGTAATTAAGTACGCAGTATGTAAGTAGGACATTTATTTATTTGTCGGTCGATCAGTGTGTCAAATCAATCAATCATCTCACACTTCGCCACTTTTTTTGAGTCCATCAAATGAGCATGAGCACCCATGAGATTTTCTGAAAGCCGGCGCCCCTGGCTTAAAGTTTGATTTGGCTAAATATTATAACGTGCAGTTCGTTGTAAACGTAGAAAGAAGATAATGTAACAGAATTTCACAATTTCTCACGCCATAACACCATTCAGCCTAGTTGACGACAGTCTCGCAGTGACTCAGTAACTCGGAGTGTATTTACACATATTTAGCGTTGCGCTTGCGTCGTAGGCGGCGCTAAAAATAGCCGCAGCTATTTCAAGTTCATACATTTATTATGTCGCACCATCTATTAGGGTGAAGCTCCGTTATTGAATTGAAAATATTAATTTTGGTGATGCTTTTGACCAATTTTCTTTCTATGCTTTTATAAATTCATATCAATGTGTGTATAGGAGTAGTTATGATCTTAGATTTTATGGCAATCTAAATTTATTACTCGATTAGAACCCGAAATATGGCTTAAAATACCTATGCGATCGAGTAAGAATGTACGTAACCAAGAATTATGATTTGTTAGAGCGTGTGTTGGCGATGTACAATATAATGTTTAAGTTTTTATTGGTACCTATACTGTAACTACACCCCTATTTTTCTTTTACTGATTATATTTTTATAGTCAAAAGTAAAAAAATCGAAATTCCAAAATTGTCCACGAACATGTGTCATAATTGGTAAATTCATAATAGAATCAATCATTCATACAATTTGCTACTAGAAAATACTACGCGCAGTGTTTTTTCCATTTTGATCGTCATGTATTCATTCATAATCAATAGCCTGTACAATATTTCCATAAATTGAGTGACATTTTGGGATATAAACAAACGTTAATAACTTTGCTGTTTATAAAAAAATATTGAGTCCATCGATACGAAAAGTAGAAAAAGAAATAAAATATTCTCCGGAAGTTATCCGTCTCCATAATATTTATGCTCTCATAAAAAATAAGTTTCGAACTTTATGGATTATCATAACACATTAAAGATTACTCTGATATATTAAGAGCGTCCTTTTCGAGGTACATTTTCATACAACCGCTCTTACGTGATTATGATGTTATTACACATCTTTCTCTAGATATTTTGGATACACAGCTATCTTGTGGATATTATCTAGGCTTCTATAGAAATCAAAACATAAATTTGTGTAAAACTAATCTAGTAAAAACCTCTGAAAATCTGCTATTTTACGTGAACTTTGGCTTTCCATAATGTACTAATATATTAAAAATATAAAAAGTACATTAATAGTAGTCTTGCACATTTAATCGAGATTCTGAATGACGACAACTTTTCCGAAAAACTTTTAGGAGTTTGAAAAATAGCACGTATTTCCTGGAACAAGTTTCGTGAAATATTCGAGTAAATCATGGAATTATCGAATGTCATCAGAGTTTTCAGGCCTTATCTCTCTTTTTTTACATTGCCTTTTCATCAAACATCGCGTTGGATTGCGTTAGATGAAGCAACAAGCTTTTAAACCATGCTCGATGTTGACGATAGGCGAGTGTAAAAGGACCCTCTTAAAAATACTAAATTACACCTGTCAAAAAACTAAGCCTATCAAATATATTCATGAACAGTAATCTTTTCCAGCTGTTCTCTATATCCACGCTCGTCTAACCCCAACATTCCTGTGCTAATCTAACCCTGACGTGCAGATGCCAAACCCATCGTAAATCGGATAAACCGGATGTCACTGAATATCTATCATGTCTGACGTCACTCCGGTCGCCATGCTGAGGAAGTGCAACTAGCCTTGGAGCTATTTCTGAGGGGTCATAGATTGCACATTATAAATTAAATTAGGTGTATTCTTCAGATTTGAAGATTGACGTAATCTGATATAAGATAGTTTGGATCAATAGTAGGTACATATCTAATGTTAGTTGGGTTGAATGCGTCTGAAAAAATTTTCAAACGACCGTGGCTCGCTTTTGAATCTCAATTTATCATCATCATCATCATTCCAGCCAAAAAACATCCATTGTTGGACATAGAGCTCCCCCAAGTGTCGCCACAATGAACGGTCCTGTGCGTCCCGCATCCATCGGATTCCCGCAACCCTTACCAGGTCATCGGTCCACCTTGTAGGAGGCCTTCCAACGCTACGTCTTCCGCTACGTGGTCGCCATCCGTTCTGCGAGCAATGTGTGAATCTCAATTGGTTTAGAAGAATTTGGATTTCTGAATTTAGCCCAAACTATGATTGTTTAACTGTTTTGTGACGACAAATACAAGATTTTGATATTTTAACCCTTTAACCGCTTGCGCCGAATTGGTCCGACGAAAGTTTTCGTGTCCTATTCGCCAGTACGTAACACTTGTCTAATATATTTTGAATTTACCAAAATTAAAACACATCTCTTCGTTGCGCCGGAGTTCTCAAGGATTACATTCGTAACAGTTTATTAATTAAGATGTTGATAGCTACAATCTTTGCCAGGCATCTTTGAGAATGTTTTGATCGAAGAATGATGTAGATAAATAGCCCTTTGCAAGGTTAACAAAGATTAGAATCAGTCATCGTGATAGATGGTCGAGGATATTGTAAACAGTTCTACAGACTTACGAGTGACTGACGTCTGGCTAATTAATTTAACTAACTATACGATGACTGAAGATAAACGAATCAATCGCAATAGTATGTAACCTCGTTATTTTGATGTATACGCAATACAGTTCAGTTCAATTTTATGTATTGAGCTACGCGAGTGCTACAAGACTCGTAGACCTTTCGTAGCATCGTAGCAATTTCGTAGCATCTGGCGTAGAGGGCCTCTATCTCTATACTCCATCTGTTTAGGTAATTAACTAAAGGTAAACAATCTTGACATGTCTTTTATCTAAAAGTTGTCTATAATTTTTATCTAAAAATGTTTACAATTTGTTATTTACCTATACCGATGTTTGGTAACTAACTAAATTTAAATAATCTTTGTATGTCTTTTATACGATTTCTTTTTAATATAAAAAAAACTTTTTACAAAAAAAAAAAATAAAACCGACTTCAAAGTAAAAAAAAAAACACTGAAAAGTGCAAAATAACTTTAATTTCGGAAGTCGGTGTTTCTATAATAGTTTTGTCTCTTCGTTATTTAACACCGACTTCCGAAATTAAAGTTATTTTGCACTTTTCAGTGTTTTTTTTTTCTTTGAAGTCGGTTGTATTTTTTTTTGTAAAAAGTTTTTTATTTTACACTTTTTAGTTATGGTACCACCACTAAAAAGTACCCCTCCGCCAAACTTAAATACCTTATAGCCAGAGTGCATCTCATGACAATTCTAATAATCCCAAACACGGTTAGATTACATTAATTTATTACAGAGTTCCGGTGCCTAACTTCAGGCTTCATCATCAGATCAGTTCGATATATTCCCTGGGCACGCCATAATTATGGCGATAAGTCCCCTCTTTGAGGAGTGGCTGGAAAGACCTCACGGCGTCCTTACCTACCGCATGACGCAGGTCCTCACCGGACTTGGTAAGTTCGGGAGGTTCCTGCACCGGATTCGCGCAGAAGAGACGCCCGGGTGCCAACATTGTGTGGACCGCCCGGAGGACACGGTGGAGCATACGGTAGAGGTGTGCCCCGCTTGGGCAGAGCACCGCCGTGTCCTCGTGGGGGCGATCGGTGGCAGCGATCTCTCGCGCCGGGCCTTGGTACAGGCCATGGTCCGGAGCGAGGAGGAGTGGCAGGCAGTTGCCTCCTTCTGCGAAGCAGTAATGCTAGCAAAGGAGGCGGCCGATCGCGTGAGGCAACGGTCCTCACGCCCCAACCGCTGCCGGGATTCCGATCCCGATTTCCGGCCACCGTAGGCGCAGGCTTGCGGACGGTGAGCAATGGGTGGCTCGCCGTCCGATCGTCCGGTAACCGTCCGGACCAAGCCCAAGTCGTCGACGGCGTGTAGTGTTCCACGCGCGCCTCAAGGAGATGTCAGCAACCGTAGGGGCCCAGCAGGGTCGAAGCCTACTGGGGCCATGGGTGATGCGAAAGAGATCCCCGGGGCCCTGGAAAAAAAAATGGCAAAGAAAGAACAGGAGTGGGTTTTTAGTCAGTAAAAGTCTGACACTATCTCCCGCTCCGCCCAAGAGCGAGGGATGTCATTAGATGATTTTCCCACACGAAAAAAAAAAAGTTCGATATATTCCCCCTCTACTTTCAGTCAGTCATCGACTACACGTATAAACAAAGCAATTTTGCTTGTTACGACGGTTCTGCTGTGATCCTATGAGGAGTTCTGTTCCATAATTCTTCAAAGTTCATGATCAGATCATAACAATATTTCTATGGGACCAATTCGGAAGCATAACTATTCAATCAAAAAAAAAAATTCAAAATCGGTCCACCATTGACCGAGAAATCGGTGAACATACATAAAAAAAAAACATACATTCAACCGAACATATAATCTCCTCCTTTTTGAAGTCGGTTAAAAAAGACATATTAAGATTGTTTGTAGCATGTAGCATGTAGTCGGCCTTATAATGTTCCCACTGTTGGGACTCAGGCCTCCTCTCTAGGAGAGGGAAAAGATTAAGAAAGATTAAGATTGTTTACGTTTAGTTAACTACCTAACCCGATGGAGTATACGTTTATGTTGAAAATATTTTTTTTTATTTAAAAGCTAAGTTTTGCCGGTTTAAAATTTAGCATTTGTAAAAGGGATTCCCTGAGACCATCACGTGTACGAATTCAAAATAATCGTAGATTAGTCTCTCTAAAATATTATATCGCTAAAAGCAAGTTCAAGTATAGTCATCTACTTGGCAATGTCCGCTGGCACATTGCTAGCACTTACGCCACGAGCGAGCTCTCATCGGTGCAGTCTTATTATTGTTCACGAATTAACTACGTGCAGGTGTGAGGGGGATATTGCCAAAGTGCTGCATATGCGGATGAGTCCTGAGGTGGAAACTTTAGAGAGATGAAAGAGAAAGGCTTAAAGTAGATGTTTGTGACTGTCTTAGTCACATATTTGATTACCTAAACTGAGCTGTTAAAGAGATGGAGCTATACAGGGTTATTTGTAAAACACCGGCAACCTCTTTTTTTTTTTTTTTTCGGGTGGGAAGATCATCTAATGACATCCCCCGCTCTTGGGCGGAGCGCGAGATAGTGTCAGACTTTTACTGACTAAAAACCCACTCCTGTTCCTTCTTTGCCATTTTTTCCAGGGCCCCGGGGGTCACTTTCGCATCACCCATGGCCCCAGTAGGCCTCGACCCTGCTGGGCCCCTACGGTTGCTGGCATCTCCTTGAGGCGCGCGTGACCGGCAACCTCTTAGGACTATGTTAAGAACATCATAAACAACAACTTTTGTTCTATGACTTTTTAAAATTTATCATACATTGGTTCACCAGATTTTCATACAAAAATAAAAATATTTAAATTGAACGTTCTAAATGTTACGAAGGATATGCGAAGCAAGCGATAGTACAATAGCGGAGGGGAGCGGGGATCGTGCGCGGGAGGCGGAGGTGGGTACAGCAAAATATAGAGTTGAAATATGTTAGATAGAACAACGAAATATTGAAGGTTTGTTTTTGGTAAATGTATTATGTTTTGTAAAAAGTAATAGAACAAAAGTTGTTGTTTATGATGTTAGTAATACAGTCCTGCAAGGTTGTTGGTGTTTTACAAATAACCCTGTATAGGGTCATCCCTCTTTCACGCTCGCAAGCTTGACATTTTAACACATCATGGTAAGGCCCCAGGTCTGAACACTTGCGCTATCTTATGTTTGTTTCTCATAAAAACTATCGGTAGCCTTTAAAAACCTCTTTCGACGATCTCATGAGTGCTCGTTGCGACACCGTTTTAAACTTTAGTCTGCAATTGTAATTTAACTACAAAAAGTCGTCGGCCACATCATCGCTTACCATCAGGTGAGATAGTGGTCAAACGCGAGCCTATCAATAAAAAATTTAACGATTCTAGCTTAGAGTAAAATTTCATAGGCTAAATTGAGTTTTTTTCTGGTATCTAAAGTTTTGCAAGATCAAAGAAAAATGTAAAGGCAGAAACTACTACGAAATAGTCGAAGTAATGTAAATTGTTTATTCAATGTTTGAAGTTAAATTTTCTTATCGATTATACAATTTACGTTCTAAATTTTTGAGTACATAAATTAAGATGTCTCCTAAATCTTAAGACGTAAGCATAATGAGACGCTCACACATTCCCGAGACTGTCACTCCAATGAGATCATTTCTATTCTCACAATGTAACTACGATCAGCTGTTACATTAAATAGAAGAGACAGGTTCAAAATTCCCGTCTGTCTTACTTTTTATACGTATCTTTATTTATAACAGCAAAAATCTCAATGGCTGAATCTCTATGACGTCAAATTCAAGTGGTTGATGAAAAATATGATGAAAGTTTTTAACTATAATATTTATAAACGTCTTTATATTAACTAAATTGATATTTTCTGACGCTAATGTTCCTGAAATGTCTTGTAAAAAAAAAAACAAAAACAAAAAAAATGTGTACAAATAAAAAACCTGCTATTGTTTTGAAAAGTTAGCTAACATACATATTTTTTTAAGTTAAGCTTAATACACAATGGAGAAGACAAGCACAAAACTGAATTTTATGGCAAACTCTAGGGGAGGCCTATGCTGGAAAGCAAGACAATCTTCACGAACTGGGGTCAAATAGTTAAAGCAAATAGTAACGAAAAAGAAAGAAAAAAAATTGTATGTGGTAAATGATATACTGATATGTTGGATTGTTATTATTATTGTTATAATACACAATGCTATTTTGATTCCATTTCTAGATAATGAAAATTAGATACTTAAACAAAACGAACTCTATAACGATACGCATGCTAACGAAGCGAACACAGTGAAACAAACGTAACAAAACAAAGTGACTAAAGAATCAGTGCCAGTGTTACAGTGCGGTGATCATACATACGTGCACATCATAAATATTGTATAGCAATAGTAAGCACACACAATCACCATGGAACACGATACACAAGACATTTTGACCGCGGAGGCGATAGGTCAGTGGAAACTTGAGATGAACAATGATAGCAATATAGAAACTGTAGAAAACTTAACAGTCTTCAATAGCAGAATGTTAGTAGATTTACCACATAATATTTGTGGAACAACGTATTAAATAACAATTCACTAGTCAACTCTCCTTAACTGTATATACCTTAATGGAAACATTAGTCTGCACCCCTTCCATAGTATTGTCTTGTCTGATGTTAGTTCCACAAATATTGCACTGAATAAACAAAAATAACCTTCTTCAAAGAATCCTTGACGATATACCCCTGCCCTGTTCTCAGTTAACTGTATTTTGCCAGTTAACTGGTATTATTATAACTTCTAATCATTGTTCCTCTTAAAAGTATTAATTGGACTTACACTATTTCTTTTCTAACAAAATTATATTTAACGCTGACCGTCTGTTGATGCAAATACTACTTTCTATTCTTTGTTTTCTATAAAAGAGACTATACATAACTAGTCTGCTATTAAACCCAATAGATAAATTGACTTCCTATAAAAAAATATTTTTAAAAGCAAAACATACTTTCACAGAGTGTATGTCAAAACCAAGCCATGATGGAACTCGTTATAATAACTCATTGAGTTGGTGATCAATTGGTTATGACAATATTGAGGCCAGCGCTTTTATGATTTCAAAGATTTCTTAATGATCTGACGATAATTTATTTACTTTTAACATTGGCAACAATACTACAATCAATTCTTTTTTAGACAGTGCAGACAAAACAATGTCACACTAAACATTCAACACAAAGAAACATTTTTACAAACAGTCAATTTATCTATGAACATGACACGAATGATGTAGTAGAATTAGCAACTGCACAATTTTTTGTAGATTTCAATATTTACACTGTACACCGTCACACTTAACATCATCTACTTTAACGGTCATTTTAACTGTTCTTCTCATAATACTAATATTGTGACTAAATTAATATTACTGCGATTACTACAAGTGCCTTTTCACTAGGCTGATTTTCCATTATATGTTCTATAGTAATATAGAACATATGTTACATAAGACAAGGTTACTTTACATAAGTTTATATTGTTTCATGAATAAAGCGAATTTTGATAGACCTTTAATTAAAAATAATCTAGTTGAATTGAATATGCCATATGCCTCTGTTCATAGGTAAATTGTATATTCAATTTTATGTCATCATTCTGTGTAATAACTACTCTTTCTCTGTTACGCTTTTCTCTTCCAAATGTTTTGATGTTCTGGGCCTGTTAATTCCCATACATTGTGATTGTCGGGTTGAATGAATATTCTGTACACTATGGTTTGAGCATCTCAAACTGTAGTAATGAAAACTGTAGTAGTGTGGAGTAATGTAGAATATCAATAGGAAAACTGTTTTGTTAATACTTGATTTGATAAAAACAATTTTGATTATGTACATCAAGATCACAAATTCTATCCTATCTTTGCAGATTCTATGAAAAGCTTTTTTATAACTACACATTAGTAATCTACTCCATCACTCAGGCCCTCAACATTATTCACCTTTCCTCTAACTCTTCCTGCATCTTCTACTAAACACGTGAAGTCAAGTATCCGTGTGTGACAGTGTTGTGTGCACAGCGTTCGGCGAGTGGTTGTCGCGGGAAGCGGTGCCGGCGCTGCGACCGCGCACGCTCAGCGAGGCCAGGGCCCGGGCAAAGACACTGCGGCAGAACATGGATGTGAGTATGATATGACTTATTATTTTATTTTCATGATGAATATACTTAAAAACATAGTAAGACAGTATTGGACCTAGAATAGAACCTTGCGGAAACCTTGCTCATCCTTAATAAACCGGATACAGGTATGCTCAGGATTTTTCTGGTTACTGCTTTCTTTGTCAGTCATACAGACTATTTATATAAAGGCAAAGTGTAAAAAGGTAATTTTTGAGTAATTTGTAACAAAGATATGGCTTCCGGGATAGCTGTTTGATTCAAATGCTGAATATCGGTCAGTTTTGTTATAACACTGACTAAACGTATAGATACCGTGTATTATTGAAACTGTATGATAGAGCGAGTAATAACAAATTATTATTATCAATGGGCAGTGTCATCATATAAACCACGAATAAACTATATTCGCATCCAGGGTGTAGCGGATGCCAAATCTATGCCATTCATAAATTCCTGGGATTCAATTCCAATGCTACGTTTGCCAATGACTCAAAGAATGCATGTGTGCAAACAACAATGTATGTTGAGAAAGTCTCGTAGGTTTGTCAAGCAAATGATTAATAGGTATAAATTGAAATATCTAAATTTAATGTAAAAGGCTGAAGTTTATGAATCAATGGGTACGCCTATTGGTGCACTCATTGATTCGATAGGCCGGACGGCCTGTTAAAACAAAATCCGTGACAGATTCATTTAAGTTTTTATTTATGGGATTATGTACAAGCAGATGTGCTGCTAGGGAGTCTGCATTTTTTTTCTCCGGTTTAATTTTTTAGAAGATAGATAATAGGTATATGGTGCCATTTTAGAACTTTTTTCTTCTCAAAAATGACGGTTCTTAACACAATGTCACAAGCAAAAAAAAATCATAGTTTCAAGTTGCAACTGTAGTTAGATATAAATAAGTTTTTTTTTGTATTATCGTTGATAGATATCGACACCATAGCGTCAGCGATGGAGTATCGCTAGTTAATTCAATTTTAGCCAGTATTTATGAACGGAGAAAGCCAGATATTCTACTCATAACTAACAATAATATGCTAATGTATGTTACTCTTCGCAAATAAACAACTGATGCAGTAATTCTGTTGCCAAGAACCAGTATTTGTCGCACAAGCAGTAATTCTATCAGCAAAACAATTAAAGGCGATACACATAATGAAACACTGCCGGATGCATCCATGTTGTTCGTCGTAAATTCTAATAACTGGTCTTAAACGTACATTAAACGAACGAATGTTCTACGGGAATTATGAAAATGAAGATTTACTGGGTCATATGACGACTAGTAAAATTTAAGAGCTTTTTGTGCTTCATCTTGCAATTCGTGGACAAAACAATGATTTATTTATTTATTTTATGACAGGTACTCTCTGCACTAACAGTCGAAACCAACACGTGCAGAGAGACTCGCAGTACTGATAAATAGTATTTTTTTATTATAGATAGGCTCACGTTTAACCACTATCTTACCTGATGGTAAGCGATGATGTAGTCGAGGATGGAGCATACTTGCCTAGAAGTAATTTATTCACTCTTGACTTAAAAACCTTCAGGTGGTAGCTATCACGAAACACAGACTCCGGCAGGGAATTCCACTCCTTAGCTGTACGCACAATAAATGTGTTCCCAAAACGTTTTGTGCGTATGGGTGCGATGTCCGACATGTACCGGTGGCGCAACACCGTAAATCTAGTAGTCCGATGATGGAACAGGCTTGGCGTAATTAAATTGTGCAACTTTGTTCTATATTTTATGCTAATTTGATACTTCCAAAACTAATACTTATCAAAAGTTAAAACATATTTTCAGCTTACTTTTCAAGGATATGATTTTGAATAAGACATTCATTTGCCTAGACCACTGCTATGTAAAATAAAACACTAACAATTAGGTGGTATACGGTGAAAAAGCTCAATAAACTCGAAACTAAATGATGCTAAAAAGCACATTTCTCTAGGTCAACGTGATGGTATCAAAAATAGCCGGGTCAACCTTAGTCAATGTCGCAATATTTATAGTTAACCCAGACGACACTGCAGCGACTTCACATACGTAGAAGAATGTCGATAGCATTGGATTTGATTGTTTTCAATTAGCATTTAATTTATAGAGACTAATTAGGCATTCATGTTTGCATAGGTATTTAATTAGACATTGATGAATTTATTCGCCAAGATATAAGTGCGATAAGGTTTAAAAGGTCAACTTGCTTTTATTAAGTACTAGTTGCTGTCAGTGGATCTGCTGATGTGAAATTTATCCCAAGAAAAAATTATCCCAAGGCAACATACTCCCGGGATTAAAAGTCCTATATGTTACTCCAGGTACTGGTTTACCCTTGAGCCAAATTTTAACCAATGAATAAATGATATATTTATTTGCAAGAATAATGGTAACTATATAATAATAATAATAATATAATAATATTCCACAACTTTTACACAACGCCATCTAGTCCCAAACTAAGCAGAGCTTGTGCTATGAGTACTTAACAACTGATAAACATACTTATATATGTATATCTAAATACATACATATTATAGATAAATTACACCCAGACACAGAACAAATGTTCGTGCTCATCACACAAACATTTGTCCTGGGTGGGAATCGAACCCACGACCTCCGGCATAGCAGTCAGGGCCACTGACAACTGGACCAACAGGCCTGTCAAAAAATTATCCCAAGGCAACATACTCCCGGGATAAAAAGTCCTATATGTTACTCCAGGTACTGGTTTACCATTGAGCCAAATTTTAACCAATGAATAAATGATATATTTATTTGCAAGAATAATGGTAACTAACAAGTTCTTAAGATTTATGGGGTCTCACTATATTGGGCATTTCAGCCGTACAAATATTTAGATATTACATCTTTAGCATGCAGTAGGTACACATTTGGTTATTAGCAATCTCATAAAATACCAAAAATAATTTCATAATTTAAATTTAAATAACAATTCAACCGATAAATTAAAATTAAATACTTAATAATTGACAACAACTAATCCATAGCTATAAATAAAAGCGAAATACCACTTACTGATTAATCACGAAATCTCAGAAACTATAACACCTACAAACTTAAAATTTAGCAGGTAGGGTTTTTTTTTTTTTCGGTAGGAGTGGGAAATCCTCATGGACGCCCAAGCTGCCTCACAGACGAGCCAGTCTGGGCAGTGTCAGACTCCTACTGACTAAAACCGCACTCCTACCTTACATTTAAACCACGGACATGACGTCCGTGCCCTTGTTTTTTAATTATACATTATTTGCTTCTGGGCAACTCCACGTGCAAGTGGCGTCACTCCAGAGCATCTTTCAGCGATTGCAATAAATCCCGTCAGAATTTCAGGGTTTAGAGGCCACCAGTCCGAAGCGATACCCAAGCGACAACGACCCACATGCATACGCATCAAAAATCAGGAATCTCCCAACCTTCAACACACATACAACTCATCGCCGCCCAAAATGCCGCACCAAAGAAATGGCCCCTCAACCCCAATAACTATACTTAATACTAATACTTAATAGGTACTATACATAATATTAATTATATACATATAACCATAAATACCATCTAGTTTATATTACATAATTATTATCAATAACTATAACTACTATATTATGCTGTAAATACAATGTTTGACTTCCGTTCATTTTTTATTTCTTTATTTATTTAATTTTTTTTTTTTTTTTTTCAAATGTGCAGCCTGTTTACTTTTTTTTTTTTTTTTCTTTATTTTTTTTTTTTCTTTTGGGCCTGGTGATACATATTACGTCCTTAAATTTAGGTGATACTATGATAAATGTTTACTTAATGGTACTCTCTCCTCAGTCGCGGATTATCCACCTCACCATTCCCCGTTTTATCCAAGACGGCCCCGAGCAATACCCGCGTCGTCCAAGGCGCCATCAACTCGTCATTGCCTTAGTAAGCGGATCAGTGCCTCGACGACTGTTTCGTCCCGATGCCGCATGGCGTTCTTCATGTTGGTGTTGATGATGTCCCTGGTCGACGCTTCCTGTGCCCTCCTCACAAACCGTCCAATTGCGTCATCAGCGTTGTCGGCGTAGTACACGCAGTGGGCAGTATGTCTGGAGACTGCCACTACTGCGTGGGGGACGCTGCTGTGAATCCGGATATTTATGGATTTTGTCTTCAGGATGATGACCGACTCACTGCTAAGACCCTGGGCTTCGTGAATAGTTAGGACGCATGATCCAGCACCAGCCCCATATCCCTGGTCAATGAGGGTCTTCTTCTCCTCCTGCGTGTGGACCAGAAAAAGCGTGTTGGGAAGTGTGCCGGAAATATGCGCGCCCGTGAACCTCCTCAGCTGTAGGGAGTGGACCTGGTTCCTTGACGAGTAAATGCCGGGGTACACCTCCCCCAGGGCATACGCGACATCCATTGGATTCCGGTGTGTGCAGGACAGCTCGTGGCTGATGGTCACCACTAAGTCCGGACGGGCGTAGCTAATGGGGAAAAGATTTTCCCTGTCCAGATAGGGCAGTTGATTAATATCTCCGATAAGGACCGCGCTACTAGCGCCTGACAACCGGACTGCCATTACGATGGCCCCGAAATTGTTCATAAGAGCCTCATCTACGAGAATGCGATTGCATTTTTGTGACTCTTTGCACCCGTTCGATAGAATTGAAGCCATCGTGCGCACCTTGGTTCTGTTGTCTTCGCCGATTTTGTGCGCTAACTTTTGCCGTAGGTCTTTCGCGGCCTCGGTTGTTGTAGTGACTATGACGTCGTTGTCCTTATCGAAGTTATTGATCACCCAAGTGGTCTTGCCGCAATAAACCCACACGTAGCACTATATGCAGCCATATATTGACCAGTCATTTCTCCCTTGATGACTTGGGAGGTGGCATTATTATATATGGCTGCCGCAGCCTCCTCTAGTCTCTCCTGAAGCAACCCTTCAGTCTCTAGCTGGTATGACTGCATGATTTTCTGGCAAGTCATGAGACCGACAGCATTGATTCCTTTTGTGATCGCTTGAAACTCGAAAAAGGCATTCGCCACGTGGTCGCCTGGCTTGGTTACCGTCCTGAGTTCCGGCGGGCTGACTTGCCCCCTGTCGGCTCTCGTAGGCGTTGGGCGCTTCTGTTTCGGTGGTTGTGGGATAAACCTGATGAACTCCTGTACTGCATCTATCTGTCTGATATGACGGGGCCTGGCACCAAATCCCAGCCGCCTGCTTAGAAAGTTGGAGACCGATTTCCATCGATCCATGGTGTCGATCTTCTTCTCCAAACTACGGCTGATTTTTGCCTCCGAAGCGGCCCTCTCGGCTGCTATCTTCTGCTGTAGTTTCTCTGATCCGCAAGGTGTTGTTGGGACCGACCTGGAGGATGTTCGTTGTACAGTCTCTGCTGTTTCCAGTACGGCACACTTTTGGTGGGGTCTAAGAAAACTGAGGTCTTCCCCCCTGTCCTCATACACCACCAACTCGTGATCTTTAGAGGCTTTAATGCAACCGTATCAATCAGCAACCTCACCTCTGTCGTAAACAATCACCATTGCATCCACGCTGATGATTCGGGAGCGCGTACTCGTGGTCCGGTCTGTCTCTGCGATTTCGGTGAGCAACGAGCATACTTGGGCAAACGGAGTTGTCTCATGCCGCATAGCAGGTAGGGTTTGGCCTCATAGGGTGTAGACATCCGCTAAGAATTTTACGAAACTCGACCCCTAAGGGGGTTTTTCTTTTTTTTTCGTGTGGGAAAATCATCTAATGACATACCCCGAGTGTCAGACTTTTACTGACTAAAAACCCACTCCTGTTCCTTCTTTGCCATTTTTTCCAGGGCCCCGGGGGTCACTTTCGCATCACCCATGGCCCCAGTAGACCTCGACCCTGCTGGGCCCCTACGGTTGCTGACATCTTGAGGCGCGCGTGGAACACTACGCGCCGTCGACGACTTGGGCTCGGTCCGGACAGTTACCGGACGATCGGACGGCGAGCCACCCATTGCTCGCCGTCCGCAAGCCCGCGCCTACGGTGGCCGGAAATCGGGATCGGAATCCCGGCGGCGGTTGGGGCGTGAGGACCGTTGCCTCACGCGATCGGCCGCCTCCTTTGCTAGCATTACTGCTTCGCAGAAGGAGGCAACCGCCTGCCGGGGTAAAACGGGGGTTAGAAGTTTGTATTGAGAAACCTACTTTTACGCGGGCGAAGCCGCTGGCAGAAGCTAGTTTATAATAAAATTAATTTCATGTCAACAAAAAAAAAAGAATAATAATAAAAAATAACAAAAATAACGCAGCCGCTACTTTTTTTTCTTTTCTTTTTAAATTAAACTTTCGCCTTTATAATATTAGTGTGATTTCTTTTATTGCTCGTCTTCAAAATTACCAATTTACTCACACCAATCTATCTAGCCCAGTATATACGATCCTGGATGCAGTTGGATATGCATACAATACAATTTTCTAACATAGATAAACATAATAACGCTATAGAAAATTATCCTTTTTTGAAGACCCTCAAAGTGCTCAAAGTGTAATCTATGTTAGGCCCCTCGCCCACGGTGGCTTTTTGTAGCGATGCTGTCGCGCGTTTCGTAAGCGCGCCAAAGCATGGCTACTAACGCGCGTTAGTCGCAATTGCAAGCGCGCTATAGAAAAGATGCCAACGCGTTACTAACGCGCTACAGCATCGCGACTGTATCGATGCGAACGCGCTACAGCATCGCTACAAAAAGTCACCGTGGGCGAGGGGCCTTAGTAACGTTTCTGGATATTTTCTATAAGATATCAATATCTTCTTGCAGTTCTTTGAAGCTGTGGCCAAAGTTTTCAACATTATGACTAGATCATTTCCCAGATCTTTACGAAGCCGTATTTCACTTCTTCACTCCTATTGTTTCAAGTTTATGAGCTAAAACCAACACTGTTTGTTTTAATTTTCTTTACGTGGTGTAGTTTTAGATTACTTATAGTTTTTTATAAGCTATTCTCTTGTACCTGTAGTGTGAACTGGGTACTGATTTACAGTCTACGCTTTTTTAGTTCATCGTAAAATTGTTAATGCTGTATTTGATAGTCAATATTAATTCTTTTACCTACACATAGCCAAGTGGTTCACAAGTTTCATTTAAAAGTAGCGGTGTACGCAGCTTCATTCTTTTAACTGATCCTATAACTCTTGTGACTAATACCACAGGAATCGTGCGTTTTGCTAGGGTAAAAAAAGTCTATGTCACATAGTAATAATGAAAGACAATATGTCACATAGTAATAGTGCCTGGTATAGTATATAATACGGTAGCTACACACACAAGTCACATAGGATCTAAAATACAAAATCCTGCTACGCGGTATTCTCCACACGATTAAAACACATTTATACAATAGCCCAAAATCAACTGTCGGGCAGTTGCCTGAACCAGGTACAACACCCGTCTGGTCGGAGGATCCTCCTTTTCAACGGAAGTTTGCGGGACTTCACACCCTGTATACCTCTAAAATATTACCTTTATCAAAAGTATTTACAGTAAAATTATACCTTGTTTCCATTCTATTGTGAAAATTTCAAAAAATAAAAAACATTGTTCTATTTAAACACATCTTAATCATACGTTTATTCTGGGCTTCTGTTGTGGTTCTGGGTTACTAGCCGGTGTGTCATAATAAGTCAGAAAGCTTAAACCTCAACCGACGTCTATAACTAGTTAATAAAGGCGCAGACGTTAATTCTAAATTATATAATATAATATAATCCATAATTTTATTTTCATCTTGGTCAGGGCTACTTAAAACTTGTAGTTCGTAGCAGAAACTGAATGCCAAGTACTTTAGTTAAATAAGACTAATATATTCCTTCTAAACATGATCGTTAGACCAATAGCTGTAACAAAAACCGTTCATAAAACACTCATAAAAACCGTTGATCATAACAAGTAGCAGTTATTTAGTCTGGCAACATCAGATTATGAAGTCGTTCGTCTCGGTGTCGTCGAATCTATTAATTTTATAAATTCATACCGTTGACGATAAATAATATTTTATCACATGCAAGTGGCGTATGGCGACGAATATGTACGGCGACTGCCAAAACAAACTTTACAATGCAGTAGGTATTTTTAGACCTTTTTTCTGTTTAAGGCCCTTGCTCCCATTTAGTGCCGTAAATCATTGACTTTCTGAAACCTACTCCTCGGTAACGGCTGGGTTAATAGATTTGAAAAAAAAAAATAGTATATAACATAAGATATTTTTCGTATGACTAATACTTTAGTAAAAAAAAAATTGACATGATATTTTTTTACTTCTTTTCCCTACTTCTTTCATCTTTAAAAATATATTTCAGAAAATAAAAATGCTGGTTAAGTGTTCTTCAGAATGTACATAACATACGTATATACCAATATCAATCAATATTTCGCAAAAAAAAATATTTTAAAGGTCAGTTTCTCGAACAAGTGAGAGTTTCTTGCCGGTTCTTCTCCATAGGAAACGACCAATTTGAAACCGTGCACTAACTTTTGACGTTTTATAAGTGCCCATGTAGGCCTATGTGAATTAAAAACTTTTGAATTTTGTATTTTTTTTTTTTAATTTTGAAGTGGGGCTCTATGCGCGACCAGTCAGTACGATTATGTGTGCATTTAACTCCAGCCAGATGTTCAAGGGACTGTACGCCTTAAGATCGCATCAATTATGGTGAGATAGCTTTCACTGTAGGGCGGATGACGAATCAATTATTTAGGTGACGCTGCACGCGCTGCGGGAGAATTGGTTGCGTCAGTTGCGTGTGATCCGTTGGTAAAAATAGAATGCCTGCCATCAATATGTTTATGGGTTTTTAGGGTTCCTCAAAAGGAAAAACGGAACCCTTTTAGGATCACTTTGTTGTATTCCTGTCTGTCAAGACCCTAAACTACAACATATAGAACAAAAAGTGTACAGTGAGCAGTCTTATCGCACAAGGCTCGCTCTTAAACATAACCTTTGACTGAACTGAATATCGGGAATGCGTGAAGGTATCAGATAAAATTAAAACCATGTACACCGGTCAGCGGTCCCTTGAAGCTGTGAAAAAAATCAAACTTCTAGGTTAACGAAAAAAAAAAGATACGGCTATGTCGCAAAAAACGTGTATTTCGACACTCTCAAGAAAATCACTGTACTTTTTTTTTTGTTTTTGAGTTGTTGCCTATTGTATTGCCTGCATCGAATAAATACTATTCTATTCTATAATCAAAATTCATAGGGTACTTCCCGTTGACCCAGAATCCTGAAATTTGCCACAAAGCAAAGTTAATAGCACAGGTATAGGAATAAATCTGAAAACAGTAAATTGGTGGTTACTTCATTCAAATTAACATTATAATCAAAATTCACAAACTTTTTTGCGATTCAGAATAATCTTCGAGACTCCATTCGGGAATTGAACTATTTACATAGGTAAGTTTGTACGGAACCCGCAGTGCGCGAGTCCGACTCGTACTTGCCCAGTTTTTTTTGTCTAAGATTTACTTTTATTACTTCAAATGTAGGTACCGAAAAACCCCTTCGCATTGAAAACGATAATTACAAACAAATAAAGAACAATTTAGTGTTGATCATCAGTACATCACTCATCTCATCACGTATAGCTTTCTACCTTTACCTTTCAGTGCAATTTCTCATCGTTAAAATAATTACAGTACTCTTAAATCTAGAAAGACTCAAACTAAATATTTATGTGATAGGAAAACTGTTCCAGTTCCCTCAGTCGACACTAGATGGAGTTAAACACGATCTTACAAAAACTCTGCGCACGAGTTGTTTTGAACAGCGGCATCTAGCGTGAATTGTACGAAGTATCTATGTTTAGTTTGAATCGAACATTTCAGTCGTAAAACAGTTTATGAAGCTGGCATTAGTCCAATGTGATTTCAGCCGTTTTCAGGAGAGGGCGCTACTACATCTTTCAGTGAATAACAACATAAGGCTACTGAAAATCTTGTTCTGATTGTGGTAACAGTTTTAGGACCTCACATTATTTATTACTTATTTATTAATCAACAAATAATACCCTTAAAATGTGTTATGTTAAAGTTTATTAAATTTGTTGGCCTCCTTTAAATCCTTCGAAAAATTCCGTAGTTTTTCCAATAGATTTGAACGGAATCAGTGCTTTTCGGGCTCGCGCTCGAAGGGTTCCGTACCAGTAAATGATCTATACAATATTAGACACTATATACCTTACCTTACCTTTACCTTTGTTAACCCAAAAAACAACGTTTGTTTTATGGGAACCCCTCTGTAATATTTTTTTTTGTTCTGATTTTAGTATTTGTTGTTATAGCGGTAACAGAAATACATCATCTGAGATCAACCACCAGACTGTATGAACCGTGATAGCTAGACACTATCACGGTTCATGAGATACAGCCTGGTGACAGACAGACGGACAGTGTAGTCTTAGCAATAGGGTCCCGTTTTTACCCTTTGGGTACGGAACTTTAAAAATGTATCTTTGAAATGGCCTGTTTCGATCTAGCTGGTATAACTAACTTGGTACTAACAAAGATGATTAAAGATTTGTCAAATTCGTCACCATCTGTATGCAATTCAAAATGATAAGTAGGTTTGGCACACGCCAACAGTCAGATGGCAGGAGCATCGTTTCTGCCAACCTAAATATTTACCACCCCAGCGCGACGGCGGCGGCGGCGAGCTGCGTCATTCGGCGGCGGTCTGCAACCCGGCTGCCTAGCGAGGAAGCTTTGGATAATACCATCCTTTGGAATGAAGTTTTTCCCGAAAAGTTTATTGATCTTCGTCACCATTCTCTTGTCCTTATCCACAAATTATTCGGGGTTCTCACAATACTTCTTCTTCCATATTTCTCTGCCAGTGGTGGTTTCGCCTGCGTGAAAGTAGCAAATTATCCCAACATACTCCCGTCCCGTCATCCACCAACCCGCACTGGGTCCGCGTGGTGGATTACGGCCCATTCCCTCTCCTAGAAAGGAGGCCTGAGTCCCAACAGTGGGAACATTATAAGGTCGACTATGCTATGCTACTCCCGTCCTGGGATAAAAAGTATGCCTATGTGCTATTCCAGGACATGGTCTACCCATGCGCTAAATTTCATCCAAATCCGTTCAGACGTTCAAGTGTTATGAAGTAACAAACATACACACTCACAAACTTTCGCTTTTAAAATATTAGTGTGAATTATTGATAAGCTCGGGTTTGACTACTATCTCACTGATGGTAAGCAATGATAACATCGATGATGGTGCACGCTTGTCTAGGAGTAACCAATTCACTTTTGACTTAAAAACTCATAGGTTATAACTATCAGGAAACGATTTTGGCAGATAATTCCACTCTTTAACTGCACGCATATTGCATGCGTTTCCAAAACATTTCATACGTATGGGTGGGATGTCCACTTGTCCAGTAATGTGCGATGAGCGTAAAATTCGGAACTACTACTTGAAGTCCCCTCAACTTTAGTTTGGTCTTCGTCAGAATTATTATTAAGTTCTCTTAACGATTTGATATTTTTCATAGTATTTATTAGTTTATAATTTTAACATATATATGTATTTTATTATTATACAGTTTTTATTTTATTTTTTCTGTTTGAAAGAAAGAAAGAAAAACTGTTTATTCGCGCGAAATGACGCAATCTTAAAACTAGCTAACAAACATTATCAATTGAATAGGGAAGATATGCGTCACATCCGCAAGTATCTGTTATTTATTTATTGTGCAAACCTACCACAGTATTGTCTTTTTAACCCAAAGGTTGACTGGAAGAGAATGCCTTGTTGCATTAAGTCCGCCTATGTACCACTACTGTACATGAAGTTTAAATAAATAAATAATGTACACTATGTACCTCAACACCGTACGTCTAATGGTCCGAGGATGGAAAGGACTTGGTGGAATTAAAGTACAATTTCGACGCACACTCTCTGAAATGTAAACGATTAAAAACGACAGGCTAGCAACTGAGTATCGGTGCTTATGGTGTACTCACATGGAGTTGTCTACTGATTGTTGTAGGCGGCTCTGTTGAAAAGTGGCTTACCATCCAGTATAAATGATGAGAGCCATAATGTAAATCGATGTGCGCGGGAATTGCATGACTTGATTCCGCCATCTCATTTCTACCATAGGACAACCCGACGTACGGCGAGTATCCACCCTTACGTTGTTGAAACTTCAACGGTCCGGACTAAGCGTTTCGCTTCGTCGTTTATACCGCGTACATCGAAGGACTGGAACAATTTACCTGCTGCGGTCTTCCCGTCCAACTATAATTTAGGTGTCTTCAAGGCTAGAGTGAATAGGCTCTTAATAAACTAGTGCGCCTCACCATCAATGATTGCATCACTGCTTACCATCAGGTGGGATCGCAGTCAAGCACTGGTTTATATCAATTAAAAAAAAAAAAAGTTAAAACGTGCTAATACCAGCCTTTGAATAGTTTTGATTTTTTTTTTAGATAGCAAACTGGGTACAGTTTGCTATTTAAAGTTAGTCTTGGCAGTGTGAATATAGCAGTTACCTAGCCCCAGTACTTACGTAGAACATGTCATATTTTCCTATACACCTACAGTTTTATAATGATGTTAAACGTCCAATGTTAGACAGTTACAAGCAAGAAGACACATTGATTGATGTATTACGGTACCTGCCTATGTACCTACTTACAATATTTTCATACATTTGACTGAAGTAAAGATAGTTCCTGCCACTCCCAAGGGTTCTATTTTGAAGTGCAGTCTATTTCGGTTCGAACATTGTTGTGGCTTGTCTGACAGTTGACAGACGTCTACGTAATTAGTTGCCCGTACGATTATATTTTATGTGAATGTTCGTTTTATAAAGACAACAGCAATCGCCCCTCGCACCTACCCCCCCCTCCCTCCCTCGCGCTTTTATTGTTGTCTGTCCTGAACGAGTCACAAATGTTTTGCTTTTATTATTTTCATTTCACTCTTGAATCTTTCATTAGTGGATAAGTGCCTATTAATTAAGATCAGTCGTCAATCGTGTTGCCATTGATGAAATAATTATGGAAACTTGATTGCTCACAATGGGCCCCATTAAAAGGGGTAAAGTCACCCAAAGGGCAGGGGAAAGGGCTATGCTCGGAGTTTCCTTGAGTGATCGCATCAGGAATGAAGATATCCCAAAAGAAACAAGATTACTGATGTAGCCTGAAGCGCGTCAAACTTAAATGGCAATGGGCAGGGCACATTGCTCGCAGAACAAACGTTCTGGAGTGGCGGCTGCGTATCGGAAGATGACCCAATGAGGGCCGCGGGAAACCGATACATGGGAGACACAAAGCAGTAGTGTAGCTAGGCGGGGGCGAAGCGGCCCTTCGCCCACGGCCTCACACCCAAAGAGGCCTCACGAAAGCAAGGGCTCTTTAAGAACGAGGGCTTTTTTATAAAATTAACATTAGCATTACGTTTGACTACTATTTCACCTGATGGTAACTAACGATGTGATCGAAGACTGGATAGCGACAGTCGCTGTCTTGTTTTCGAATTTATGAAAGAAAATAGTTTAAAAAACTAAAAAACACGCTTTTAGCGCGCACTAAAAATTACAAAATCCCACTCAGCAAACCCTTTCATTTAATACCCATATCATGGGGGTGCATTTCAAATAGCCAATCCGCCATCTTGGATGTCCGCCATGCTGGATTTAAGTCATGTGACTATTTTTTTTCGTATTCCTGACAGCAAACCCTTTCATTTGATACCCATATCATGGGGGTGCATTTCAAATAGCTTGTCCGCCATCTTGGACGTCCGCCATATTGGATTTAAGTCACGTGACTATTTTTTCGTTTTCCTTACAGCAAACCCTTTCATTTGATACCGCCATCTTGGGGAGGCCGCCATATTGGATTTGTAATGACGTTTCTTAACTAGTCATGTATTGTCATCAGAACTCAGAGCGTGTGCAAAATTTCATCCTAATCGAAGACCGGGAAGTGGGTCAAATTAAGATTCCAAGATTTTCTTACATACATAGTTACAAGTGAAGCTAATAAAAGCGTGTTAAAAAGGCCTCGCTGATGCGCCTTCGCCCACGTCTAAATTAGTCCACGCTACGCCTCTGATACAAAGGACCGTCCGTTGTAGCAACACTTGGGGGAAGCCTAGGTCCAACAGTGTACGTCTTTCGGCTAAAATTATGATGATAATAAATTTACAAAATAAACCCTGACACAGAAAAGCTGCGTGATGACAAAAAGATATCTCCATTATCATCCTCTTATCCAATTCATTTTGGGTTAGCGCAATGAATCGCCATAGTTCACGTCTATATTAAGTTACCGTACTCTCAATAGTCACCTCGACATTTCTTTGAACTTCTTCTGTTCCTGTAATAAGTCGATTAAGAAAATATCCCTCGATTAAAACCAAATATGCAAGTTTTGGCTTCACAAAAATTATCTTTCAAACGCACAAAAAAAGGCTACAGATAACAGTTTCCCAACAGCTGCAAAGAGTATAGTAAATACGGCTGCCTGAGAGGAAAATGACGGTATACGTCATTTCTCTAGGCCAGATGTAAGGCACTTAAACAAGTGCACCGGACGTTACACGGGGTTACCCACTAAAACATCTGATGCAAACGGTATGGATGTTTACCATCGTAAAGAACCACACGCTGCGTATACAGCAAGTGACTAAGCGTCTGCCAGGCCAGTCATGGGCAGACATAAGTGCGCCATATTGAACTCAAGTCGTAAAATGAACAGTCATGGCACTTTGGAATAACCCACTTCACTCAGTAAACAAACTGATTGCATTTCAAGCCTTATTATTATTATTTCCTTTATTTCACTTACAATCATATTAATTCCACTCAAGCCAGCCAATAAAGGCAAGAGAGAGGTGGGAGCTCTGTTGCTCGTCAGTGTTCACTACGGCCGGCCAATAAAGACAAGCCGGAGATGAAGAACAAGAATTCTCCCGGGAGAATTGTCGCTAATGCCTAACAGTTCGCCACAAAACTGCCCTGCGGATTGTATCCTCTTTGTGTGGCCCCTCACCCTAGGCATGTTACCCATTTCACTGAGTAAACAAACTGATTGCAATCAAGATTGAAATAATACAAATTTGATTGAAATAATATGTTATGAACCAATGTCTGTACCTTTTGAGAGAAATAAATCGATATTATTATTATTATAATCTCAAGCCTTATTATTATTATTTCCTTTATTTCACTTACAAAACATATTAATTCCACTCAAGCCAGCCAATAAAGGCAAGAGAGAGATGGGAGCTCTGTTCCTCGTCAGTGTTCACTACGGCCGGCCAATAAAGACAAGCCGGAGATGAAGAACAAGAATTCTCCCGGGAGATCGGGTCCGTGGGGTCGCTAATGCCCAACAGTTCGCCACTAAACTGATCTGCGGATTGTATCTCTCTTAGTCTGGCCCCTCACCCTAGGCATGATAAGACATAACAAACGCTACCGATGCAGACCTAGGATTTATTGGTGCACGCAAGCCCCACCACGACGTCAATGTAGAGATAAGGCGATGGGATTGTTATTATTATTATTTTGAGGTGAGAAATCATCCTATGACTTCTCTCGTTTTAGAGTGAAACGAGAGTCCGTGACAGTTTGCTGTCAGTGCCACATGCATCTTTCAATTGCTCTTTGCGTTCTAGGACCACAGTCACTCTCAAGCGTGCCCGAAGTGCTAGGAGGGATCAGCCCTGCCAGTTCTTTTCAGTTTTGCTGACATTTCTTTGAGGCGCGTGTGGAACACTACGCGCCGTCGACTCAGGCCTGGTCCTTACCAGATGGGCTGACGAAGAGCTACCTATTGCTCGTTGTTGTTGAATATGTTACGTTAGCAATTTTCTGAAGCTCTATAGCATCTCAAAAAACAAATAGCCTGATTTAAACGAAGCAAGTTTTTGAAGTTATTATCCTGGATTGACACGTACCAAGTTGAAGATAGTCCTGCATACCTAAGGCCAGATTGACTACCAATGTAAGCACTTTCTATCCTAACTCAAAAAACCAGCCACAGCCGAAAAAAAATTAAAAACCGTAATGTATCGTTACCAGTTCGCGAGTCAGTTCAGCGTGTCACAAAGACTTCTCTGTCCTACTCATTGAAAGTTATAAGTAAATGGTACGGAACGGAAGTTTACCACCATAAAGAAACCACAAACTGATTTCTTGCCGACACTATCAACAAGTGACTAAGCATCTGCCAGTCCAGTCATAATCAGACATAAGTACGCCATATTGAGCTAATATCATAAAACTTCATATATCTCGTTGGAAGGCCTCCCACAAGGTAGACCGATGACCTGGTGAGGGTCGCGGGAATCTGGTGGATATGAGATGCACAGGACCGGTCGTTACGGTGACACTTGGAGGAGGCCTATGTCCAATAATGGACGTCTTTCGGCTGAAATGATGATGGTTGATGATCGTAATACAAAAGATACGCATATCCCATTGCAACTTAATAAACAAGATGACCATACCTACTGCGTTCTACGTGCCCCTATAACGCAAGGGCAAATAAAGGAATACAGGTGGTTTATTTATTTATTAAAACTTCATGCAACACAAAAGTACAAAGGCGGACTTAATGCCTTAGGCATTCTCTACCAGTCAACCTAGGGTGGTGAAGAGAAATTGTGGCAGGTGCATAAAAATACAAAAGAAGAGAGGTGGAAGGGAGGTTTTTAGGCAGTAAAAATGTAACACGCCCTCTTGCTCCACCCAGACCGGAAGAAGTCATTTGATGATTACCCTCATCAAAAAAAAAACCTATTTCGCATAATATCAGTAATCGTGGATAGCATACCTATCGGTTTTAAGAACACAAACGTTGCCAAAAATTTTAACTGAACGGGTTTTGGATAATTTGACAGGGGTACACAGGTCGCAACTCATTTAAGGTTCGGCGGCGGGGACCTCTCGCGCCGGGCCCTGGTATAGGTTATGGTCCGGAGCGAGGAGGAAAGGCAGGCGGTCGCCTCAGTAATGCTAGCGAAGGAGGTGGCCGCACGCGTAACGGAACGGATTTCCTCACGTCCCAGCCGACAGAATCCCGACCCCGATTTCCAGCCACCGTAGGCGTGGACTTGTGGACTACGAGCAATTGGTCCGGTAACCGTCCTGACCCAACCCGAGTCGTCGACGGCGCATAGTTATCCACACGCGCCTCAAAGAGATGTCCAAACTGTAGGGGCCCAGCAGGGCCGAAACCTACTGGAGCCATGGATTGGCTTCAGAAAGGGAAACCCGGGGTCCTGGAACACAAGGCAAAGAAGGAACAAAGGAGTAGGTTTCAGTCAGTAAAATTCTGACAAGCTCTCCCGTTCTGCCCTAGAGCAGGAGAAGTTATTGAATGATATCCCACCATAAAAAAAAAAACAAATAAAGTTATCAGGCAAATTTACGATACCAGCTAGGACCACTAGAGCAAGAAGTCTGCCACATTGAAAACGTGACTTGCGACTTTGACGTCGACTTCTCATCATCAAACATAAAAATTTTGACAGGTGCCTGGTACCTGACGTCTCAGTGTTGCCACACGGTGCACGTCATTTCAAAAATCTTTCATCTAATTGAGTGCATTTTGCTGAATTGACTGAAGACTGCTTTGTGCGCAGACTGGCTTTGTGTCCGAAGTTCATTAACATGTATGAACGTACTCGATTTCTTTGTATATTGCTAAATAAAAATTCGCTAAATAATTTCTCTTGCTCTGGGCGGAGTGTGAATGAGAGTCAGAATTTTACTGAATAAAACTTACCCATGTTCTTGCCCTTTATTTTCCACGGCCGCGGTGACTCTCAAATGATCCCGCAGCTCTGGACATAAAGTGAGAGTCGTACTCACGCACCGAGGTTTCTATACAAAATTACTCTCGTTGATTTTTCTGAACAGCAATTTTTTTTTTGTAGTGAGCTACCGGTTTTCAGACATGTTCATAGTCTTATGCTAAGAGATCTTGTTTCATGCCGAATTTCAGGATTTTTGGCCAGCGGAAAGTACTAGTGTAAGTAATAGATAGTAGTGTTTTGATTTCACAATTAATTGCGAGTGTCAAAATATGCGTCTAATCGGTCTTATCCCTAGATTGCGTTGACCTAGCATTTTAATTTTTTCACTGCTGCTTGGGGTAGCAGACCTGAGTGTCAGGTCTGTGTTTCAGGTTCATACTTTTACGCAGTCCTAAGAAAAAGGGTATTGACAGACGGACAAAAAAGTGATCCTATAATGGTTCCATTTTTGCCGACTTTTTTTTTTTTTTATTCTTGATAGGTTCGCGCTTGACCGCTATCTCACCTGATGGAAAGCGACGATGCGGTCGACGATGGAGCGCGCTTACCTAGAAGTAACCTATTCACTCTTGACTTAAAGATAAGCACGAAATCCTAAAAACAACTACGAAATAAGTATCAAATGACTACATGTCTACCTTCATGTACACCCAGTCAGTAGTCCATTATTAATCCATCATTATAAACGAACAGTTACGCCACATTAAGACACAGTGATCTCACTTTCAAGCACTATTTCCTAAGATATGTGGCTGGCGATCATGCATAGCTCACAGTTTTGAAAACACGACCGTCGCCAAAGATATAAACCTACTTTAGTTGTAATGCCTAAGAATAAGCTCATCTCATGCTTATCTCTTTTCAATGAATGTATGTTTAGTGCTGATTCTAGGTTATTAGCAGGAATTAAATCATTTTTATGTGGATGAGGGCACAAAATAACAACGATACGTTTTTTTTAGGGTTTCGTACCTCAAAAGGAAAAAACTGGGCAAGTGCGAGTCGGACTCGCGCACTGAGGGTTCCGTACAAACTTGAAAGGTAAATTGCGGTTTACGATTTATGACGTCTATTAAAAAAAACTACTTATTAGATCTCATTGAAACCAATTTTCGGTGGAAGTTTGCATAGTAATGTACATCATTCATTTTTTTTAGTATGTATGTATGGGTTTGATGAAAAAAAAATTTTGAGTTTCAGTTCTAAGTATGGGGAACCCCCAAAATTTATTGTTTTTCTTCTATTTTTGTGTGAAAATCTTAATGCGGTTCACAGAATACATTTACCTACTTACCAAGTTTCAACAGTATAGTTCTAGTTTCGGAAAAAAGTGGCTGTGACATACGGACGAACAGACAGACACATGACGAATCTATAAGGGTTCCGTTTTTTGCCATTTGGCTACGGAACCCTAAAAAGGATCACTTTGTTGTCCGTCTGTCTGTCAAGACCCTTTATCTCGGAAACGCGTGGAGGTATCGGGTCGAAATTAAAACCATATACTCAAGTCTGCGGTCCCTTAAAGATGTGAAAAAAATCAAACTTCTGAGTTAACGGAAAAAAGATACGGCCGTTCATGTTAAAAAAAACGTATATTTCCACATTTTCAAGGGAATCAAAATTTATAGGTGCTTCCCGTTGATTTAGAATCTTGAATAATTGCCATGAAGCAAGGTCTCATAGCACAAGTATAGGAAAAAATCTGAAAACTATAAATTTGTAGTTAGTTTTTTGCGATTCGGAAAAATCTTCGTAACTCAATTCGGGAATTGAACTGTTTTCATATGTAAGTTTGTACGGAACCCTCAGTGCGCGAGTCTGACTCGCACTTGCCCGGCTTTTTTGAAAGAAGAAAACTTGCATCGAAATGTTGATATTAATATGGATCTTCCATTGATTTCTAATGAAAAATCCCGTGTGGCCAACAATATTACAAATAAATAATAATAAAAACCTCAGAAATAGGTAAGACAAATAAAACAAAGATAATTAACATACTGTTTGACACTGTTGATACTGTCCAACAGTGGACGTCTTTCGGCTGAAATGATGATGATGATGAATTAACATACAATTTTTATTAGTATTTTTCATTGAAAAAGATCTCTCTACGTCAACTGAGTTAAGATTAACAAATTTATACACCATCCATCCTCCTCCTCGCCATTAATGCAGGAAGAAAGTTTTTCTGCTATATTTCTGATAATGTCATAAAAAAAAATCTGCTCTATAAAATTAATCTCGGGATTTGAGGCATATCCACTTTATTCTTTCGCTGTATGAAATCGTTGTAAGTACATGTTTAACTCTACCTAATTCCGACCTCTGGTCATTACGGGAGAAGTCCCGTTCTGCGTGAAGCGAGAGAGAGTATCGGACTTTAACTGGCTAAAACCCACCTTCCTTCTTGTTCCAGTTTTTGTCTCGGGAGGACGTTTCCTTGGGATAATTTACTACTATCACGCGGTTGAAACCACTGGGAGTTTATAGCATATAGCATATTCAGCCTTATAATGTTCCCACTGCTGGGACTCAGGCCTCCACTCTAGGAGAGGGAATGGGCCGTAATCCACCACGCGGGCCCAGCGCGGGTTGGTTCTGGGAGTTTAGTTCTGATATAAATCAATACACGCGTGGACTCCGTGGGAGGCATCTGAACTATCAGACTATTTAAAAGTTCAGCCATTTTATTTTTAGTAAATGCCGCATTCCAATGGCGCCGGTTTTATGTAATAATTCGTTTCTTATTAAACATTAGGCCGTGACCGCGAATTTATTTGCACTGTTTGTCGTGAGGGTAATTTCTTTTTTTTCTGAATGAACCGAGGCCAATCTTTCTATTATTTGGTTTTTATACATTCGATTAGTTCTTTCAGTGAAAGCTCGTTTTACAACTTCAGGTTTCAGTATATTTTTACATACAGTAGGAATTATTTTCTTAACTCTAAAATTACACTACTTCCTTTAATGTTTCACCTTTCTTTGGCCAGGATCTGCAAGGCAGACAATTCTTTTACTAACTTAAAAAAACTTTAACGGTCTAAGCGTAGGTATATCCACTACGAATTATAATTCGAGACGACTTGAATCCTGATCCACCAACTCATGTATCAATTTTAGAGTTGTGTAGTTTAAGTGACCATTTGTATTTAAAAATATCTTAAAAGTTAATTCAAACATAATATCTCTTCCATACAATCTTTTAGGCCAAACGCTGCGATACGCGAGCGCCCCCGCCCCCGTTTTGCTACGTAATAACACATTAAAGTTCTCCATCGACACGACTACATGCACACCGTTAAAGTTGAACTAGCGACACTGCGCAGGTAATAATCCGGTCTCCGCAACGGGGACCGCCGCAAACAATACACGCGCGACGTCACGCGACGGGTGCATGCACGGGCTCCCGCGCGGGCTGCCGCTTAACGCAGCGTTGGCCGTAAGACCCCCGAAATTGTTCTATTGGAGACAGAATTAATAACAAATAATGTTAATTTTTATTATTTACAGAGGGTAACCTCTGATCGTGAGTTGTAACTCTTAAGTATTTTGGCACACGGAATGTGATTTTGCATATAAACAAAATTACTTCTTTTCACCCCCTTAAAGGTTGAATATCCAAAATCCCCTCTTACTGCTCGCCTACGTCATAAAAGGAAGTCTTGTGCAAAAATTCACGTTCCTAGTCCCAGTAATTTCGGCTGTGCGTTGATATGTAAGTCAGTCAGTTTCTTCTTTTACATAATCGTTTATAGATTTATCAACCATTTGTATAGGCTTATTCACCGTTATAACATACAAACACACAGATACACACACTCTCAAATATAATTGCCTTAATTCCCACCATGTGTTTCTTTTTGTATTCCTTTTTTAAAATTAGATTAGAATAAGACACTGAAATTTAACCAATTATAATATAACTGGCTGATTCGGCAAACGTTGTTTTGTCATATAAATTACCTAAGGGGGTCTGAGTAAGAGGGTAAAAAATAGCCTGCGACCGATTCTCGAACCTATTACACACATACACAAAAAATTTCATAAAAATCGGTCAAGCCGTTTCGGAGGTGTCCGATAACCAACAACTGTGATACGAGACTTTTATTAAAATATAATAATAGCAATAAATCTTAAATGACAAAGCAGCCTAGATTTCACGACACAGGGAATCAACCCTACCTTAATGTATTTCTTAGTTAACAAAAACAATCTTATTCTTAAAGCTCATATCGATAATAATTAACACAATCAGACAAAACAAACGACATTGTCTCATTACACCGATGTCAACAAGTTTTGGCAGTGTCTGGCCGGGGTTCCCAGAACTCCAGCCAGTCTGAACGACCACAGAAAGACGGCGGATGGCCCTGAACCAGATACAAGACTGGACATGTTACGTCACGGAAAACTAACGGGGATAGGGAAAGTCTGGCCTGTTTGTGAATTGTTTTTGAGTTGGAAAAACCTGTGCAGGGAAAAATAGGTGTTTTTGTTTTCATTTTTTTCGATGTATTGGAAATATTGTTTAAACGGAGTAAACAAGTGTTTTCCAATAATTGTGGCTCAAAATAAACACAGGTTTCCTTTTCTGCGTGTGACTTAATAAACTTTTTCTATCAAATTACTTTTTCGCTCGCTTAAAAGCGATAATTTTTTTAATGTAACCGTGAAGTTTCTTGCCAGTTCTTCTCCATAGAATACGACCAATTGGAACCGTGCACTAGCTTTTGACGATTTATCTATAAGTGTGTGCGCTTAAGTGATGTATCTATACCGCCATTGTACCCATAGATTTAAGTTTATGTATAAACTTATACATACAACATACGTGTTGCTGTTACTTTTTTGGTGTACAATAAAGTTTATTCTATTCTATTCTATGTGGAATAACATTATTTGAATTGAATTATCAGCGAATCATAGAGCTACAATTGATATCTCCATTTTACATGACATTACATTCAAAAGCAGAACACGGTTGATTAAATGCTGCTTATCTTCAGTTTTAGTGTAAATATTCCATGACAGTAATAATGACGCTGACAGCTCTTACACCCGGCTTTCTAGATGTGCTAATCTAGATTTGTTTCCATGTCTTTTATATACAATATGTAACTGGACTATTGCACATATATAGGGTGACTGGCAATTAGTGTACGATACTTAAACACGTGATTGTGCTCATGATAACCAACAACTTTTACTATCGGAACAAACCAAAATCGCGAAAAAAATATCAGCTGTCTAGTACATTTATGTTAGCCTAATGTACTGAACAGTTGATATTTTTTTCGCGATTTCGGCTTTGCTCCCATAATAAACATTGATTGTTATTGTAGGGGGCAGAGGATGTAAATAATTACACAACACAATGGTCACGCTTGAAAGGCCTCAGCCAATTTATTTAACACGTATAAAAATACAGACTTCACATAACACGTGTAAATACTTTCACATAATCGAGTCCTTTACGTACATACGCGTGACGCTAACTCACAAATAGTTCACAGTTACTTTACAATACTTCACTGACTCTAATGCGTTAGATAACTTAGGAAATCTGGAAATCTAGGGCCGCTCCAGGAGCGTAGGGTGCCAAGACAAACTGTCGTAGTGACGCTTCGAGTCGAACTGCAGAGAGAGAACGTCGTCTTCAAGGAAAGTGCAGCTTAAGTACTTTTTCAGCCGGTCGCAAGTCGTGGGAGAGAGTCCCTTTTCCTCTAGTCTATTCCCTAATCCTGTTGAGGCCGGCTGACGTTCACCTCCCGACCCCCCGCATACGGCAAGCACACCATTGGTCATCAATAGTGGCGTGATTTTCTCCGTTGTAATCTACCAATAGAAACCCAGATTATTCTTAACGGTTTTTCTGCGCTATTTACTTCTAAGAACCGCATTATGTACTTCTAAGAACTCAGTACATAGCCTTATATACTATCCCGGTAGCTGATTGGACAATAGTCTAGCCTCTGATAGGCTTGCTCTGTATTATGTACAGCGCTTATGTACATACATTACGCGTCTGTGAATGACGTAATGTTGATTATATTTAGTGATTCTAAATTACATGCTCGTGTCCGTAACAGCCTCCCCCCGGCGTAGCAACGCGAGCCTAACTTCCATCGGCCAGGACAACGAGCCTTCTAACTGGGCGTCTGAAAACGCCTCCACGCGTCTGTACCTCAGCGCTGCGTATGACACCATCAGGTCCTTGTATGGTGCGCACTATCTTCCCATATGGCCATACATTTCTCGGCGGTCGTGTCGACGTGGCTGGTGATGTGCGCTATGTGCGTGACGATCTCATCACCCCCCTCTCCCTGCGCGATCTCCGTTGGCCAGATGTGTTCTGGTCCGCCCAGGAAGAGGGGACCAGTGGACCATCTGCTGTCGCTTTCCAGTTGTATCATTCCGGACCGAGTTGCGTCATCGGCTACTTTACTCGCGTACCCTTTTTCCTTGAGGTCATTGACCTGTGACACGTGTGCTTTTTTGAAGTCAGCTGACTTATCCATTTTCCTTTCAATGGTGTCGAGTCTACGAAAGGTCATATCGTGACTCGGTGGTAGGTGTGGCTCATCACTCCGCCACGGCAATCCTACCTCATGGTGACCGTTGACCAGCCGAGCAGTCTTCGTGAAAATATCCTGCGCCCGTTCGTCTGCCAGCACTGTTCTCGGCTGGTAAACTGTCCCCTGAGCGTCGATCGAGATATGCGATGTGGTGAGGTCCTTTAACTCTTCGCAATCCTTGGATATTTCCTGTGGGTGCACGTGCAATGCTGTCCCGCTGCTCGCCTCGAATCCAGTTACGCGCCGTGGTACCGTTCCGTGTACCACCCATCCTAGCTGCGTAAGTGAAGCGGCTGGCTCGTTCTGCCGTCCCGTGAGCAAAGTTCGCGACACTATCAAATGCCAATTATCGGCGCCTATCAATAGGCGTGGCTTCGCATTCTCGTAACACACGTCACGTGCAGGTATACGTTTCATGTGTTCGCAGCGTAGATAGCTCGCTTTCACGGTCTGACCGGTTATATTTAAGCGTTTAACAGTACGCGCGCGTATGTTAAAACACTCTGAGCGTTTTCCCTTGATTCCTATTTCCACGCAACGACTGTCGTTCTCTTGTCGCGTGGCCGTAATCCCGTGGACGCGTAACGCTCGCTTAGTTCCCTTTGCGCCCATTTCGTTAGCTATCTCTTCGTCGAGTAGCGTAATAGTGGAGCCCTCGTCCAGTAACGCATGCGTCTCTATTTCCTTGCCGTTCGGCCCCCGCAACGTTACTGGGCACACTTTGAGTAACACCGCGCTCATTTCGCTGCCGGCATGGGCAGATGCGGTGGTCGCCGATTCTTCCCTCACGCTCCTGGTCCCACAGTTGGTGGAGGCGCTAGCCGCGTCCGACGTTCGGTCGGCGGTGTGGAGTAGCCTATGGTGCGATCTACGACATTCCTGCTCTCCGCACTTCCTCGCGGTACACTTGAATCGACGATGTTTACTCGCCAGACATTTGAAACATGCTCCAGTTTCCTTGGCCCATTCCCATCTTTGTTGGACCGTCATGTCACCAAGTTTCTTGCAGCTTGGCGTGGCATGTCCCTCGCCACAGCACAAGCACGTCTTCTTAGCCCTCTCTCTCTCGTCCTCGCCAGGTCGCTCGGCGGCGGCGTACGTTGCGGGTACGCGCGCTTTGTTCTTCCTAATGACCGCTTGTGCTCTGGCGGGAGCTTGCTGACGCGTCGCTTCCTTTGAAGTCGTAGTCACGGTCGACGAGTACGCGTATCTTACGGCCCGATCAGCTTCCCTCATTAGGTAGCGCGACAGCGTAACGATCTCTGCTTCCACGCGACTACCATGCTCTTGGGCGTAATCACACCAACGCGCGCGCATGTGTGGGCTGAGCTTCTCTACCACGTGTCTGGACAGCATTGGGTTTTGTAGGTACCCCCTATCATCCAGACACGATAGCACGCTGACGATGTTCTGCAGCTTTATCGCGAACGCGTTGAGTTCAGCGGCCGTCGTACCGAGTCGCGGTAACTTTCTTAACTCGTCGAGCGACTTGTCGATTATAATCTCGGGACGTCCGTAACACTGTTCGAGTGTATGCATTATCACGGCGGGGTCAGCAGCGGTGCAAAGTAGCGCGGACACAGTCTCTCTCGCTTCACCTTTCAGGCTGTTGCGTAGGCGCGCTAAGTTCTCTCCTCGTGAGAATCCATACTCTCGTGTCGAGTCTCGCATTGCTGACTTGAACAGCAACCACTCGTGCGGCGCTCCCGTGAAAATGGGCAACTCTATCGCTTGACGCGGCGGCGGTCGATAACGTGTCATCCTATTTAACGCGTCGGCTAGCTTATCGATATCTCGGGATCGAGATCGAGATCTATGTCGCGACCTAGGCGGTGACCGTGACCTAGGTTCGCGGGGCTCCTTATTCTCTACGCGGGGCGGCTCCTCCCTCGGAAAGTACGCGTGTTCTCGCTCCTCATACTGTGGCGTACGCGGCCTCGTAAATTCCTGCCTACCCCGGGTGCGATCGGCTTCCTCCCCCCGTATGTGAACCGGGGCGGGTGCGCGTATCGCTGACGACGTTTGATCTATCGCAGTCAGCGATGGTAATTCCTCGTCCCCCGTAGGCTGCGCGCATTGCAGCCACTTATCGATTCGATTATCGGTGTCCGCGACGTCCTGGGCTATATCACTATCTCGATCTGTTTCCTCGCGAATGGTAGCTACATCTATCGCTAATCTCTTCTTAACCAGCTCGGCTTCGAGTCGCAATTCCTGGCGGCGTATCGCGGCGAGGCGCTCCTCAGCATGTAATTCTGCTTGCCTAATGCGCAGTACAGCACTAGCGGTGGATTGGCGCGATCGTACCGATTGGACGGGCGACCTACTATTTATCCTATCAACGGCGGGCGCGGGCGCTGGGATGGCGGTCGCGGCGGCGGTTGACGTTATAGCATCCATCGTAATGTTCTCGGCTGTCGGCGCGTTCGTAGGCACTGTTGCAGGAACTGGTACAGACGCGGGAATCGTAACGCGGGGGTTAGCGCGTGATAATATTGTCGCGCGGGACGACGGTGACGCGGGGGGTTCTTCAAACACGCGGGCTTGCGTATCTTCGTTCTTCTGGCTTCTTGTAGTCGGCATCCTTCCTCCTCGTTTGGCACCCTAGCTCTATCAATGCCCTAGCGGCCCTATCAGACCTACCGGAGGGCCCTATGAGAGGGATATGCTCCGGCAGGGATGGAAAATGTGCAGGAAATGGAAAGGTGGGGACTACCCTGCAGAGAGCTACACGCGGTACGAGGTGCTCAGCAACCGGTGGGAACGACCGGTTGCCTCGGCAGTGCCTACAGTCCGGCCCTCGCAACGTGCGCAGCCTTACAGGCGCAGTAGTGCTATTCAACCACGTTTGGTTGGCGACACCGCACAATATGTCGCACCGCCTTGAACGGCGTTAACTCAGGCACGCACCTTTGACACCGTTAGGTGGCACGTACCTGAGCCGCGGTCCACCCGCTTAAAAGGTTCTTGACGCGACGGCGTAAAGGACCCGTGGATCCCTCTCTGCAGCTCGACACGACGGCTTGACACGACGCTGGCGGCTCGAAGTTCCCGACGTGGCGACAATCCTAAGCACCTACTGGGTCGGACTTGCTGCGTTCCTGTGTTCCTTTTCCCTCTTCAGAATAGGTATTCTTCGTAACGTGACTTGCTGCGTTCCTTTTCCCACTTGAAGCATTCCTTTTCTATCTTGAAAATAGGTTTCTTCGAAACGTAACTTGCCGCGTTCCTATTCTTACTTGCAGCGTTCCTGTTCGAGCTTGAAGCGTTCCCTTCTTCAATCTTCGACACCCAACTGTATTTCTTCACGTCTCCCCAAAGACGCACAATAAGCCGCTCGATATTCCTTACCCAAGGACCAATATCCGGCTCTCGAAGGACCAAAGTTCCTCTGTTGGGGGCAGAGGATGTAAATAATTACACAACACAATGGTCACGCTTGAAAGGCCTCAGCCAATTTATTTAACACGTATAAAAATACAGACTTCACATAACACGTGTAAATACTTTCACATAATCGAGTCCTTTACGTACATGCGCGTGACGCTAACTCACAAATAGTTCACAGTTACTTTACAATACTTCACTGACTCTAATGCGTTAGATAACTTAGGAAATCTGGAAATCTAGGGCCGCTCCAGGAGCGTAGGGTGCCAAGACAAACTGTCGTAGTGACGCTTCGAGTCGAACTGCAGAGAGAGAACGTCGTCTTCAAGGAAAGTGCAGCTTAAGTACTTTTTCAGCCGGTCGCAAGTCGTGGGAGAGAGTCCCTTTTCCTCTAGTCTATTCCCTAATCCTGTTGAGGCCGGCTGACGTCCACCTCCCGACCCCCCGCATACGGCAAGCACACCATTGGTCATCAATAGTGGCGTGATTTTCTCCGTTGTAATCTACCAATAGAAACCCAGATTATTCTTAACGGTTTTTCTGCGCTATTTACTTCTAAGAACCGCATTATGTACTTCTAAGAACTCAGTACATAGCCTTATATACTATCCCGGTAGCTGATTGGACAATAGTCTGGCCTCTGATAGGCTTGCTCTCTATTATGTACAGCGCTTATGTACATACATTACGCGTCTGTGAATGACGTAATGTTGATTATATTTAGTGATTCTAAATTACATGCTCGTGTCCGTAACAGTTATCATGAGCACAATCACGTGTTTAATTATCGTACACTAATTACCAGTCACCCTATATACACCCCAATTAAAATAGTTATTAAGTCACAATCATAATTCAATCACTGAAATTTTACTGAAATGCAATATAGGTAATGTTTTTTTAAGAAATTAATCATCTTAATTGTAGGAAAATAATATGAGAATCCAAAACACTACAGTGATAGAGCAACGCTATTGGTATTTATGCACGCACGCAGATTCACTCTGGAGACGCAATCAAGAGTTATCAAAGTAGGTTTTTTTTTTTTTTTTTTTTTTCGGTGGGAAAATCATCTTATGACATCCCCCGCCCTTGGGCGGGGCGGGAGATAGTGTCAGACTTTTACTGACTAAAAACCCACTCGTTGCCTTTCGTACCAGGGCCGAGTCTTCCTTTCAGAATCAGACCCTTGGCCCCAGTAGGCTTCGACCCTGCTAGGCCCCTACAGTTGCTGACATCTCCTTGAGGCGCGCGTGGAACAGCACGCGCCGTCGACGACTTGGGCTCGGTCCGGACGGTTACCGGACGGTCGGACGGCGAGCCACCCATTGCTCGCCGTCCGCAAGCCTGCGCCTACGATGGCCGGAAATCGGGATCGGAATCCCGGCGGCGATTGGGGCGTGAGGACCGTTGCCTCACGCGATCGGCCGCCTCCTTTGCTAGCATTACTGCTTCGCAGAAGGAGGCGACCGCCTGCCACTCCTCCTCGCTTCGGACCATGGCCTGTACCAAGGCCCGGCGCGAGAGATCGCCGCCGCCGATCGCCCCTACGAGGACACGGCGTTGCTCTGCCCAAGCGGGACACACCTCCACCGTGTGCTCCACCGTGTCCTCCGGGTGGTCCGCACAATGGTGACACCCGGGCGTTTCTTCCGCTTATCAAAGTAGGTAATTTTTTATTCTAAAATAGTCAAGAATTGTTTTAAGATAAAAAAAATACGTATTTTAAATTGTGTGAATATTGTGATATCGAAAGGAGATCGCATGAGTTGTTTTTTTATAGCTAACGGACTGGCTTGTAAAATATAAATTTTAAGGATTTTACATTTCTAGAATAGGTTTCAAAATTTAATAGAAAAAGAAGTGTGTTGTTTTTTTAACCGACTTCAAAAAGGAGGAGGTTATATGTTCGGTTGAATGTATGTTTTTTTTTTTATGTATGTTCACCGATTTCTCGGTCAATTGTGGACCGATTTTGAAATTTTTTTTTTTGATTGAAAGGAAGTCGGTGTTAAATAATGAAGAGACAAAACTATTATAGAAACCCCGACTTCCGAAATTAAAGTTATTTTGCACTTTTCAGTGTTTTTTTTTACTTTGTCGTTGTTGTTTTACTTTGTTGTTGTCAAAGTCGGTTGTATTTTTTTGTAAAAAGTTTTTTATTGGGAGTATTGACGTGACTTCTATAATGAAAACATATCTTTTAAAAACTTATGTGAAAGCATAAATGAGTTCCCGTCAGGAACGAATTAGGTGGAAAAATTCTAAAATATCATGTCAATGCACAGCCGAAACTACTGAGACTAGAAGCGTGAAATTTTGCGCAAGATTTTCTTTTATGACGTAGGCGAGCACTAAGAGAGAATTTTTCAAACTTCACCTACTAAGGGGGTGAAACGGGGGCCTAAAGTTTATATGTCTGGAACCTACTGTCACGTGGGCGAGGCCGCTGAGAGAAACTAGTGTAAGTATAAAAATATCTCTTATCTCGGGACGGCCGATTTAGTTTTAAAAACATATCGTTTATAACAGAAACATAAGCCTTTAATCTCTTAATAAAGATCATTCTGTGCACTTAACACAGTTTTCTAAATGTTAAACTCAACCATGAACCCAGCAGTATTATTAGGTAAAGTCATGTTTCGCAACGGCATGCGCTTGCCAACCGGCGGAGGGATCCACATTAATCAACGAGTTAATCGTCTCGACGAAATGGCCGAACTAATGGGATTGTTAACAGTCAAGATTCATAGGGAACAGTCAGGCCTATTTCATGTTATTTGTGGCTTTCTAAAACTACTTAACTATTGGTTAGTTATACTTACGAAGAGAACGAAGACGTTAAAACTCTTATAAAGTTTTAGCACGGTTGGCGCAGTGGTTGAACGATTGGCTGCTGTGCTGCGTGTCACAGGTTCGATGCCCGCAAGGAGCAACTATTGATAAATGATATTTATTTTGCAAATAGTTTTTTAAAAACACTTTTACACGTCAAGTTTTTTGTCAGTTTAAACCAGATGAGGCCCGGTGTTTCCAGGCTGACTACCCTGAGAAGAAACACCGAAACAAACTCAGAGTCGAAGCCTCTTTTAAAGTAGACCATACATCAGACAATAATAATAATAGAATGGCCAACAAATTGATTTTTTAATACACTTACTTGAAAACCCGCACTTATCCCACTGCTTTTAGGCACGCAATAGACTGTTTTCCGCACTAGTGCAGAAAAGTGCGGAAGTGCTCTCCCCCGCCACAATGTTATTACATGTATCGCATCAGGCTGGGCGCGCGTCGACCCCCACGAGTCGCTGGTTAACCCCTATTTATTCATTTCTTTGTAAGTGTATTGAAAAAAGTCGTTTGATACACGTGCAAATTTGTCACTGCAGCCCTCGACTCCATAACACACTCACCTGCGGCTCGTGCGAATTCCGCCTCGGTCGCAGTGACAAACTTTCTTCACTTGTATCCAAATGTACTATTCCTAGACTGTGTGTGTTGTGTAGGTATGTCAGTTTATGTTTCTAAATGCACTGTCAAATCATAGAGTGGGTAAAGTTAAAAAAAAAACCGCCCAATGCGAGTTGGTCTCGCGCACTGAGGGTTCTGTACAAACTTACCTATGAAAACAGTGCAATTTCCGAATCGAATCAAAAAGATTTTTAAGAATGGCAAAAAGTTTTTTTTTTGTGACATATCTACAAATTTGCAGTTTTCAGATTTTTTCCTGTACTTACGTACAAATTTCAGGATTCTAGGACAACGGGAAGTACCCTATGAATTTTGATTTCCTTGAGAGTGTCGAAATATACGTTTTTTGCAACCTTAAACAGCCGTATCTTTGTTTTCGTTAACTTACAAGTTTGATTTTTTCACAGTTTCAAGTATTCGCAGACCTGAGTATATGGTTTAGAGTTTTTTTGAGATAGTGTCAGACTTTTACTGACTAAAAACTCACTCCTGTTCTTTCGTTGCCTTCGTACCAGGGCCCCGGGTTTCGTTTTCACACTACCCTTGGCATCTTATAGGGGGGGGGGGACCTGTTTTTTTTCCTTCGGTACGGTCGTACGGAACCCTAAAAAAAACATATTTTTACGTTTTCAGTGAAAATGAAATAGAAACAAATCGAAAATGTAATACTATACTCCAATTAATTTTTTGCGATTTAAAGTCAAGCATGTCTGATTTTAATATCAATTTGATCTTGTTTTATATATTTTATCTTGGTTTCTTTACATTGGGAAAACATTTGTGTTGCATTCAGTTTTTATCAGATGAAGCTCTCTCGTGATGATGAAAAATCTTTTACATATCTGAGGTTAAATTTTCATTTACAAACTAGGTCTTAAGAGACAAAACAAATAAATATCACAGCCATATTTCAGCATCGTTTTAATAAACGTCTGCTAATTTGAATCGTGTAATAAATCCATCAGATACAAAGGTAATTCGGACAATGTTCTTTGGGATGCTCGCAATTTGTTTTATGTTGCGTTTTTTTATTCAAAAGATTGGCCTTAAAACCGCAAGGCAGCGGGAACAAAGTTTATTCAGAATATGTTTTGCGTAATAAATAATGATGCAGTAAACAGTTCGGGGTAGCGCGGAGTGATTTTCGAACCAAGATGCCACGTTTTCGCCAAGTGATCCGTTATACAGAAATAAAGTTTACGAGGATATCTGAATGATTTTGAAAAGCTCTTGGTCATCTATAATATATTTATAAAAGGAAAAACTTACTGACTGATATGTAGGGCGCTGTCGCTGCATTTTGTATCCTAGTACAGTGCGCAGTGCCCGGGCTTCATTCTGCCCGTAGCAACGACCACCTATAGACGCGCTTACGTATAAGTAACAACCTGTAATGTAATTCGTTATCGAAAGTAAATATTCATCTAAGGCAAATAGTCATTTAATTTCTCTCCGTACACACTTCCAAAGAACATTATACACACGCACACAAAAGATATATCAACGCACAACCGAAACTAATAGGACCAGCCCCCCTAGCCAAGTTGCAAACGATAAACTTGAACGCTTAGTAATCTCCAATAGATTTTCAACTTTATACCTAAGAGCATAAAGTTGAAAATCTATTAAAGACTTCTGAGCGTTAGCGACCGGAACGAACGAAAACACTATGTAATCTTCAATAGATTTTCAACTTTATATCCAATAACATAAAGTTGAAAATCTATTAAAGACTACTGAGAGTTTACGTTTATCGTTTGTGACTTGGCTAGGAGGGCAGGAGCGTGAAATTTTGCACAAGGCTTCCTTTTATGACGTAGGCGAGCACTAAGAGAGGCTTTTGCAAAATTCACCCCGTAAGGGGTCCAAAGTATGGAGAAAACTACTTTCACACGGGCAAAGCCGCTGGCAACAGCTAGTGTTGCATAAAGTACGTGTCGTTTGTGAGATGTTATCCTTCAAGAAAATGCAGTTTAGTTTCTTGTTGATATATACTCCTGGCAAAGACAATTGCCAGAATTTGTATAACATGCATATCACCACAAACAACTCCATTTCTTCTTCAATCCTAAATCAGGAAATGCCAACCCTGTTACAGCATGATTCCCTCATAAATCAATTTACCTAAAAGCACAGAACATAAACAAAATTCACACGTATTTGTCACCCAGCTTCCCTTGTAACGTCCAAGTTTAAATTAATGCGCTGTGTTTCGAAGGGCCGCGTGAGGTATGGTGGCACTCACAAATTTACGGGCTTATAATTAGTTTGGAGGCGTCCCAATTCGGTGCAGTGTTTGTAAATGCATCATGTTTATGCTTATAAATTATGCTTTGTGTAGTCGATTTTTAGCTGACTTGTATTATCATTTATCTTGGTGAAAAGATACGGTCCATTTTACCGCATAAATATCAGATCATCGTGAGATTACGTACCTAACTATTTAATTGGCAGATATGGATTTTTGATCATTTTAAATCGAATATCACGTCTAAACGGCTAGTCCGTATGTTTTGAAAAAAAAAATATGTTAAACTAGACTATTTGCCTAATAATTTGATATACGAATATTTACATATTTATTTATTTATGACAAAAAAGCGAAGATCAGGCAAAAACCAGTGTATTTTTTATGCAACTTTCACATGTCAGCTTCTGACGTTTTATAAGTGCCCATGTAGGCCTATGTGAAATAAACTATTTTGAATTTTAATTTTTTTTTGAAGAGCGTTTAGTCTAATACAATTAGGATTATACTTATAGGTACATAAAATAAAAAACTATCTACAATTACTGCTGGCCAATATCTTCATGTAAGCGTAATCCTAAGTGCTGTCGCGTCTCGAGCAAACCTTAATTTCCGTGTATGCTCCACTTAGGAGACCTTTAATTGCTACCAGTCTACAATTTTCCCCACTTAAATCCCGATTTCAAGGCAATAATAATGTCCTAACATTTGTCAAACTCTCGAACTGGGATATTGGCCAACTTCTCAAGCATATTGTGTTACTTTTGAACCTGAACTACAGCTAACTCTGACGGTTATAAATATAAAAAAATCTTGGCTATAGTCGATGCTTTTTATTTTTTACTAATCGACGTCTTGACAGTGTTCTCAGCGCGATAATTCTTAGTGTTGCTTTGTTCTGAAAGGTTTCTTGAACAATAATAAAACAATGTATTTGTTTTGTTATTCTAAAATACAATTTATTATCAATTCATTAAAGCGTTTATTAATAAGTGAATTGTGGTTATAAACTTCTTAGTGAATATTCTACCTACATAAATCTTTATTATATTTTAATTATTAGGGATCTCTCGACGAGTATACGTCCTCTTCAATTTTCTTCGATTATCTCTTTCGTGGGCTAATGTTATCAAGTTGCCTCCAGCATTTTTTTTTCGATTTCAGTCGACTATCATCATAATAAATTGATATGTATTGAATAATAAATTGTTTTAAATAACTCTTTATAAAATTCATGACTCTTGTTGATTTTCAGACAGACCAAATATTCGAATTTGTTTAAAAAAATGAGTCATTTTTCACAGCAGGAGTGAATAGGCTTCTTCAGAGCACGCTCAGTCTATCGTAGATATCATGCATTGCTATCACGTATTGTAACATATCTCCCAACCGCGTCTCTCTGTAAAAACGCGACAAACTCAAAAACTACTGAATGGATTTTCATGCAGTTTTCACCAATAGACAGAGTGATTAATGAGGAAGGTTTACGTGTATAATAATGAATATTATATAAAGCCGAGAATTTCAAAGTTACCCGTGCGGAGCTGGGGCGGGACGCTAGTTGATACACAAAATGGGGTTGCAATCTCTGTCGATTCCAGGTTGCCTGGAAGAAATCGCCGAACGCGATAAGGCCGTCGAGTGTATGTTTTTTTATTGTAAGGTTTCCTTTTATAAATTGTAATCTTAATGTACAATAAAGTGTATATAAATAAATACTATACTATGTTTTATAATGTGTAATACATGATAAACGAGATCGAGGTTAAAGGCAGACAGGTGAATATTCACTTTTCTCAAAGGCTAAAGGGCGGCTTCCTTCTTAGATGGGAATTTTTTTTTCATCGACAATCGTTCATCCCTCTTAAAAATAATGACAATGTCGTATTTACGCTTAAATTGTTTAATAATCTCATTATTTTAAGGATATTATAAGATAGTATATAATACATGGTCGCCACTCCAGAACCTTTCGGCCCTATCGATTTTATCTGTTCTGCGAGCAATGTGCGAGCCCACTGATCCCTACGTAACACTTGACGTCTTTTGGCTAAAAATGATGATAGTACTTAAATTAGAGATTTTTTTTTTAACATGACTACCTGGACGAAAAACGCCACTTTTTTGTATTGATCAGTTGTCGATACAAAATAAAATCGTGCCAGATGTGTCTGCACCTCTTTCTCACCCGATTTATAACAATAGGATTGTGCAGAAAAATAATTCTAATTTTAAACAATGTGTGTGCAAATGTTCCAACTTCTGTAACAAAGAAAATGACACTAAAAATAATTATAATCAACGTGGTGTTTGAAGTTACTAACAAAACATTGCGCAAAGTTGTACATGCCTACCTGTTTGTTCGTCACCTGAATAACATTACCCTCCTTTCCGTCCCGTGGGAGTCGGGTGGAAAATACCGCTGTAATGGAACTGTCTTTTATCACAACAGCCGTAACAGTCGATTGAGACTGTCATTACTTCACGTTTTTTAATGAGTCTCCTTGAAAAAATGTTGGTGATTTTTTACTGCTTCTAAAAAGGACGTAGTGACCTAAAAAAATATCCTTACTGAATTCCAATAAGTATATAGGTAACCTGAGTTCCTTAAGAGCGCCCAAACCGTGACGATTTCCCATATCCGCTCTAACGTCTTACTATGGATATTTTGAAACACAGATATTTTGTGGTTATCTATTTAGGTTTCTTTTGGAAACAAAACATTTATGTAAAACTAATCCAGTAAAGACTTCTGAAAATCTGCTATTGGGTTTAAAAATAAAAACCAAAAAAGTGACCGAATGCCAACCGAGCGTTTAGGCGCTATCTCGCTTTTTTCACGTTGCGTCTTTATCAAACATTATAATAATAATATTTCACAACTATCACACAACGCCGTCTAGTCCCAAGCTAAGCAGAGCTTGTGTTATGAGTACTTGACAACTGATAAACATACTTATATATTTCTAAATACATACCTACATATTATAGATAAATAACACCCCAACACAGAACAAATGATCGTGCTCATCACACAAACATTTGTCTTGTGTGGGAATCGAACCCACGACCTCCGGCATAGTAGTCAGAGCCACTAACCAACAGACCTGTCAACCATGCTCAAGTAGACGACAGGTGGATCAGGTCTCTCTTAAGTCAAGAGTTGACGGGTTACTTCTAGGCAAGTATCGCCATCCGGTGAGTTAATGTTCAAATGCGAGCCTATACCTACAACATGCTACACGAAAAAGCAATTACTTTGCAGACACGAAATTGCACGTCTATTTCCTTTTTTTTTTTTGGTCGGAAATCATCAAATTACTTCTTTCGTTCTTGGGTGGAGCGAGAGAGCCTGTTAGACTTTTACTGACGACCTAATGAAAACTGCGTTTCAGGGCATCAATAACTCTTTTAAACAACGTTTATGTGGCATTTTCCATGTCTGAAATAATTTATCGCGATCCACTTTCGCTTTTACTATTTCAGTCAGCCTGCATCTCTCAAATGTCACTACGTTTATAGTCCTCACCTACGTTTTTAGGAATAGCCCACGATTTCACACAGCCCAGAATAATTAAACCAAACACGTATTCATTTTCCAAGAAGCCATTTCAAGCAGCAATTTCACAAAGGATATTACTGCTCACTTAAATCTGTCAGAACATTTAGTGGGTACTCAGTCAGTTATTGTGTACTTTATGGCGGCAGAACGAGCTGACACAATAGAGGTTTGCTGTCCTTTCAGCAGGTATTAATTTTGGAAAACAAAGAGACTGTCGCGTAGTGAAAGATTTAGTGACATGAAGGAGAGACGTGCTCTTGCGCATGTAGATCCAGATGATATTATTCGTGTCGTTTGAAGTTTTAGTTATTTGGGACACGAATTTGCTGTCGTTAGGCTTTCTTCTCGCTTAGATTGAAGTATATATTGAAAAAAGTGGAGTTTAACATTCTTGTCCATAGAGATCTACGCTTTGGAATGTGCAATAGGTCAGACTAAATGGCTTGTTGACATTTTTAAAGTGCCTGTAAATGGTTTACCTACATACATTATAAAAGGAGAAACTGACTGACTGACATATCAACGCACAGCCGAAATTACTGGGACTAAGAGTGTGAAATTTTGCAGAAGGTCTCCATTTATAACGTAGGTGAGCACTAAGAAAGGATGTTTCAAAGTTCACCCCCTAAGGGGATGAAACGGGTGTTCAAAGTGTGTATGGAGAAACCTACTTTCACGCGGGCGAAGCCGCTGGCAGAAGCTAGTTTGAAATAAAATGCTTTGAATCAAGTAGTATTTATAAAATAGCTGTTTTGCCTAAATTCAAGAGAGTTTTCAATAGCCACAAACTGTAACTACATGTTTGTCAATAAATCTTCAAAGTCTATCATAAAGGTATTTTACTACGCTTTGGTTAAGGTTGACAATTGTTAAAACACATGTCTGCCCAGAATTTGCTAGACTTAGTCAGTGAAACATGGACATCAGTAAAAGCTCTTTTGCTGTACCACATTTTGTTTGCAGAATAGGTACTCTACTAAGCTTTGGTTAAGGTTGACAATTGTTAAAACACATATCTGCCCAGAATTTGCTAGACTTAGTCGCTAAAACATGGACACCAGTAAAAGCTCTTTTGCTGTACCACATTTTGTTTGCAGAATAGGTACTCTACTAAGCTTTGGTTAAGGTTGACAATTGTTAAAACACATATCTGCCCAGAATTTGCTAGACTTAGTCGCTAAAACATGGACACCAGTAAAAGCTCTTTTGCTGTACCACATTTTGTTTGCAGAATAGGTACTCTACTAAGCTTTGGTTAAGGTTGACAATTGTTAAAACACATGTCTGCCCAGAATTTGCTAGACTTAGTCAGTGAAACATGGACACCAGTAAAAGCTCTTTTGCTGTACCACATTTTGTTTGCAGAATAGGTACTCTACTAAGCTTTGGTTAAGGTTGACAATTGTTAAAACACATGTCTGCCCAGAATTTGCTAGACTTAGTCAGTGAAACATGGACACCAGTAAAAGCTCTTTTGCTGTACCACATTTTGTTTGCAGAATAGGTACTCTACTAAGCTTTGGTTAAGGTTGACAATTGTTAAAACACATATCTGCCCAGAATTTGCTAGACTTAGTCGCTAAAACATGGACACCAGTAAAAGCTCTTTTGCTGTACCACATTTTGTTTGCAGAATAGGTACTCTACTAAGCTTTGGTTAAGGTTGACAATTGTTAAAACACATATCTGCCCAGAATTTGCTAGACTTAGTCGCTAAAACATGGACACCAGTAAAAGCTCTTTTGCTGTACCACATTTTGTTTGCAGAATAGGTACTCTACTAAGCTTTGGTTAAGGTTGACAATTGTTAAAACACATGTCTGCCCAGAATTTGCTAGACTTAGTCAGTGAAACATGGACACCAGTAAAAGCTCTTTTGCTGTACCACATTTTGTTTGCAGAATAGGTACTCTACTAAGCTTTGGTTAAGGTTGACAATTGTTAAAACACATATCTGCCCAGAATTTGCTAGACTTAGTCGCTAAAACATGGACACCAGTAAAAGCTCTTTTGCTGTACCACATTTTGTTTGCAGAATAGGTACTCTACTAAGCTTTGGTTAAGGTTGACAATTGTTAAAACACATATCTGCCCAGAATTTGCTAGACTTAGTCAGTGAAACATGGACACCAGTAAAAGCTCTTTTGCTGTACCACATTTTGTTTGCAGAATAGGTACTCTACTAAGCTTTGGTTAAGGTTGACAATTGTTAAAACACATGTCTGCCCAGAATTTGCTAGACTTAGTCAGTGAAACATGGACACCAGTAAAAGCTCTTTTGCTGTACCACATTTTGTTTGCAGAATAGGTACTCTATTACGCTTTTGGTTAAGGTTGACAATTGTTAAAACACATGTCTGCACAGAATTTGCTAGACTTATTCAGTGAAACATGGACATCAGTAAAAGCTCTTTTGCTGTACCACATTTTGTTTGCAGAATAGGTACTCTACTAAGCTTGGTTAAGGTTGACAATTGTTAAAACACATGTCTGCCCAGAATTTGCTAGACTTAGTCAGTGAAACATGGACACCAGTAAAAGCTCTTTTGCTGTACCACATTTTGTCTGCAGACACAAGACTAATTAAATCTAAAACTCCCTTTATTCTCATTCTCAACCGACGTTTTGAAAAAATGTGTCCGAATTGACAAATGGCTTTCAAAAGTCCGTCGTCTGCCAATGTGTTGGATATTTTAGAGCTAAGTGACGTTCGTGTCACATCTCTCCACACCAACACTGATGCAACATGTATTGTTTACCTATTGTAACGTTATTGCAGCCTGTAGCTTACATGTGTTTATGAAACCAGGCGCCCCACTGGCTGATGCCTGCTTTAGGATGCCGTAAATAGACGAATATTGTATGTGTTCTATTTTGGAGAAATTTCTTAGTTGTTGATACGTAAGTGTATCTCGTTGTAATAAACAAAATACTCTTTTGTTTGTCTCGTATAGGTGTCTAACCTACTCTTGCTTTTCGATTTGCGATTATAAATTTTAGAAGTATCTATACGGAACAGAGTGTAAAGTCCAACATACAGCTCCGTTGAAAAAAACCAGATGGATGTTATGTCTGGTCCAGCAAATGCCCAATAGTTCATTTCGGACTGCTGTAATGTATATGTTCTAATCGCGCGAAGGACTCTTCGCGATGCAGGATTTTGACGTTAAGTTCCTACGTGCCGTTATAGATGTCACTACAAAATAACAAGGTGACTGTGTGTTTTTAGCAGGTTCAGCTGTTCCGTAGGCTTGTGGACGGCGAACTATGGGTAGCTCGCCGTCCGACCGTCCGATAACCGTCCGAACCGAGCCCAAGTCGTCGACGGCGCGTATTGTTCCACACGCGCCTCAAGGAGATGTCAGCAAACCGTAGGGGCCCAGCAGGGTCGAAGCCTATTGGTGGTCTGATTCTGAAAGGAAGACTCGGCCCTGGTACGAAAGGCAACGAAGGAATAGGAGTGGGTCAGTCAGTAAAAGTCTGACACTATCTCGCGCTCCGCCCAAGAGCGGGATTTGTCATTAGATAATTTTGAATTGGGTGAAATGTATTAAAATCTCTAAAACTAGGTTTGAGTCGAATCGAGATTTTGATAGTAATCCGGATTCAAATCTAGATTTATGATTGAAGACCGCTTTAGAATACGGAATTAAATGTTTCGAAATCCCCTTTTTCCCTGATTCTAGTAAGATTTGAACGTTCATTTACTTGTTTCATTTCATCCTTCCATACATCAACGTCGGTTGCAAGTAGGTAGTCCGTTACGACGCCTCTAATTCGTGATATTTTTCTAGATTATTATCATAATATCTTAGTTTTTACGACATTTTCTAATGAGTACTGACCGGATCTATCTTGCCAAAATAATATATTATTACATCAGATTAACCTAAATAATGTTACAGTTGTGAAATAAATCATGATTTTCGCGCTATACCTAACTGTTTCACAAATTTAGGTAGGTATAGATAATTACACATGCAATATCTTAGAAATGTTATAAGCTTTGATCTGAATCACAATTCGTAACGTGTTCAGTAACCAAAACAACTCGACGGGTTTCAAATGTTATTAGAAACTCTAACGTATCACTATACTGTTTCTTCATGTAAAATAAATGTAACAATGCACAATGCGTTGGTAGACAGCGTTATAATTAACACACAACACCTGCAAAGTTTTAAAAATATTTTTTCTTAAGCAAATAGGTTCTAGAAATAAGCACTAGAAACTACGAAACACAAACGATATTTTCTTAGAATCCTTTAAATACTCGCACTAGTTTTGTGTCTGCATTTGTTCTCGCAACTAGGTCTGTTTGAATCTCTTCCAATAAGATAGATACTCCGCCCAAAGCTCTTGTCGTTATAATTTTGCAAACTCAAAACATTGTCTAGTTTTATTTAATGTTTTCTTTCATCTCGCTTTTGATCTAATTCATTGATCAAAATGTCTGCGCAGTTTTATCAATGTACAAAATTGCGATGTAATTAGGCTGTAAGATTTACTTCCTTTGTTGTCTTTTCACTTATTTGTGCAAATTCAATGACAGATGTCACATTTTCCCGCCCACGGCTGGGGATTTCCTAAAAACCGATAACTGTGTGACAAGGAAAAGGAGACACTTTTTTTTTTGCTTATAAATGACGATAATAGCCATTTGCCATGAAAGCCATGTTTATATGGCACTGTGGTTTATACTTTAATCATTACGAAAAAAAGGAAAAAATATTGCAATGCTCTGTGAAGACAAACCATAACGTAAATAATCACATAGAATCTTTGGAAAGATCATCACCTATCACCACCCGACTTCTTGAAGCCCCAAGAACAATACAATCATATATCTAAATACCTCTTACGTTTCGTTACCACTGTAACGAAATCAATATAAGGAAAGTTAGTTTAGTAAGTTGAGTCTGAAGAATTAAAATAGCAATGTAGAAGTGAGAGGAGATTTATCTAAATAAAGATATCCAATCATCACGTTAGGTACCTTAACCTTGGGCAATCCTCACGCCCCAGTCGCTGCAGGAAACACCCCGTGCGTCGGAAGTCGCAGGGCAATTCCCAGCCACCGTTGGCACGGACTTACGGACGGCGATCAATGGGTAGCTCGCCGTCCGATGAGGACCAGGTCCGCGTCGGTGGCACGTCATGTTCCACGCATACCTCATAGAGCTGTCAGCATAATAAACGGGGCCCGCTAGGGCCAATGCCTGCGGGAATGTGAATAGGTTACTTCTAGGGAAGCGTGCTCCATCGTCGGCCACATCATAGCTTACAGGTGAGATCGTGGTCAAACGCGAGCCTATCCAATATAAAAAAAAAACTGGGCAAGTGCGAGTCGGACTCGCACCCTGAGGGTTTCGTACAAACTTGCATAAGTAAACAGTTCAATTCCCGAATGTAGTCTTGAAGATTTTTATGTATCGCAAAATGTTTTTTTTTTTTGTTGTGACGTAACAAATAATTTACAGTTTTCAGATTTATTCCCATATCTGTGCTGTAAGACCTTGCTTTATGCAAAATTTCAGGATTCTGGGTCAACGGGAAGCACCCTATGAATTTTGATTCCCTGAAGAGTGTCGAAATATACGTTTTTTGTGACATAAACGGCCGTATCTTTTTTTCCAGTTAACTTAGAAATCTCATGTTTTTTACATCTTCAAGAGACCGCAGACTTGAGTATATGGTTTTAATTTCAACTCGATACCTCCACGCGTTCCTGAGATAAAGGGTCTTGACAGACAGACAGACGGACGGATAACAAAAATATTCCTATATGGATTCCGTTTTTTCCTTTTGAGGTACGGAACCCTAAAAATGTTCGAAAGAGTTACAGTGGTCCTGGAATACAAAGTGCTACCTGAAAGAACACAGTTTAAGTCAGTAAAAGTGACACTCTCTCAGCTCCCTTTCAGTCCACCCAGAGCGGTAGGAGCTATTTGATGATTTCCGACCGTAAACTTTTGGGTGACTATAATTTTTATAAAACACTTTTTATAAAAAAAAAATACAACCGACGTCAATGTAAAAAAAGATACGGTCGTTTATGTAGCAAAAAAACTGGGCAAGTGCGAGTTGGACTCGCGCACTGAGGGTTCCGTACAAACTTACCTACGAAAACAGTTCAATTCTCGAATTGAGTTACGAGTATTATTCCGAATCCCAAAAAAAGTTTTTTTTTGTGACGTAACCACAAATTTACAGTTTTCAGACTTTTTCCTATACTTGTGTTATGAAACCTCGCTTCATGCCAAATTTCAAGATTCTAGGTCAACGGGAAGTACCCTTTGAATTTTGATTCCCTTGAGAGTGTTGAAATACACGTTGAGTATATATATATGGTTTTAATTTCAACTCGATACCTCCACGCGTTCCCGAGATAAAGGGTCCTGACAAACAGACAGACGGACGGACAACAAAGTGATCCTATAAGGGTTCCGTTTTTCCTTTTGAGGTACGGAACCCTAAAAAAACTAAAAAGTGTAAAATAACTTTAATTTTGGAAGTCGGTGTTTTTATAATAGTTATATCTGTTCGTTATTTAACACCGACTTCCGAAATTAAAGTTATTTTACACTTTTTTGTGTTTTTTGTTTACATTGAAGTCGGTTGTATATTTTTTGTAAAAAGTTTTTTATTTTACACTTTTTAGTTGCAGTACCACAACTAAAAAGTACCCCTCAGTCAAACTTAAAGTCATCGCGTATACGTACGTATAAACAAAGCAATTTTACTTGTTACGACAGTTCTGCCGTGATCCTATGAAGAGTTCCGTTCCATATCTTCGAAGTTTATCATCAGATCATAACAATATTTCTATGGGACCAACTCGGAAATATAACCTTTCAATCAAATAAATAATTTTCAAAATCGGTCCACAATTGATCGAGAAATCGGCGAACATACACGCCTTTTTGCTTATTTTCGCGCTTTTGTATGATTTGTTATATATGTATGTAATTTGCTATTATTTTTTTTTTTGAGTTATGTGTCATGTTTGTGCAAATAAACTGTTTTTCTTTCTTTCTTTTCTTTCTTTAAAAAAAAATACATGTATATACAGCCAAACATACAACCTCCTTCTTTTTGAAGTCGGTTAAAAATAACAATATCTACTTATGTACTCAAATTCAGAATAATAATGGATACAGGCTTATTAATATCAAAGACAATGTGTCACCAACTTTATAGCATTCACCTCTTTATATTTTCCGTAAACACACGGCTCAGATCAGAGAAATGAGGTTTTTATCCCGATCACGCCGTGTCCCCAGCAGTTATAATTTAGTGCCAATATCACGGTAATTTTTCTGTGAAGATGGCACTCGTAAAGCGCTTCAGGGAAACGTTTAATGACACGACGTCCATCATATTTACACGGGAAAGTTGTATGAGTAATAAAAATGTTGAAGAAAATCTGCCGTGTGAAAAACTATATTTTTCTTAGTAAAGATTTTCCTCATGTTGTTATGTCAACTTTTATAAATATTTTATCGTAACTTTATTAGGTACGAGCTTTCGCCCGCAGCTTCGCCCGCGTACATAAAATATAGCCTGTCACTCAGGAATAATGCAGCTTTCTATCTGTGAAAAAATTTTTCGCAATCGGACCAGTATTTTCAGAGATTACCAATTACAAAACAAAAGAACATAAAGAAAGAAAGAAAGAAAACACGTTTATTTGGCACACAGGTACACACAATGAGATAACAATTATATAGAAACTGTGTGTGTGTCTCACGGCTGCGCCAAATAGGTCCATTTCAGCATAATGCCAGGCCACTACGTAAAAGTTGCCTGACGCTGGTTTTCAACTGAACCTTGATATGCGTCTACGGATGTTAATCAGTTGGATAAAAACAAACTTTACCTCTTTATAATATTAGTGTAGTCTAGCTTCTGTCAGCGACTTTGTCCGCGTGAATGTCGGTTATAACAGACGCGAAGCCGAAGTCGAAGCCAGATAATAAGTATCTCCCAAAGGTCTGCTTTTGAAAGGAAGACTCGGCCCTGGTATGAAAGGCAACGAAGGAACAGGAGTGGGTTTTTAGTAAGTAAAAGTCTTGGCATGCCCTCTCGCAACGCCCAAGAGCGGGGGATGTCATTGGATGATTTTCCCAACTACAAAAAAAAAGATAATAGGTATCTTATTTCCTTCCTTGGAGTTCAAGTTTACTCTGTTCCAAATTTCATCAAAATCGGTTCAGCTGTTTATCCGTTAAAGTGTAATAGACAAACAGAGTTAATTTCACATTTATAATATTATATTAATATTAGTATGGATTGGTATAAAAATCAACTCGTGTTTATGTTAAACTAGCCGTTACCAGCAGCTTCGGCTGCGCGAATATTATCCCAAGGGGACATACAACCGAGATGAAAAGTACCTATACTATGTGCTATTATTATTTATTTTATCGAAATCCGTTCAGCCGTTCGAGAGTGAAGAAATAACAATTATACATACACAAACACACAGACTCACAAACTTTCGCCTGTATAATATTAGTGTTATAAAGGAGCTTTCTTTTTCTAAAGACTTTTATTCTATCATAAGTCGATATAAAACATAATCTAAGTGTAGCTGCGGAAGTTCACGCAGTCGGCTAAACCAAGACAGCCCTTGGCACTGCACGTGTAACTTTCTGCTGTTTTAGTCTGTCATAGCAATAGTAAATTAACAGTAAAATAAAAGCATTCAGTTGTTTATTTGAGGTGCTAACATCTTGAATGCATCTGGGAGGACACGGCGATGTATTACGCACGTGAGTTGTCACTATAATGATGTAAATAGGACCGTTGTGAAGATGAGACAAATGCCAAGATACGGCTAATGCATCGCTGTATCATAAAGTAAGTACCTATGTGTTAATGCTACAGTGCCTACCTATATTAGTTGTTCTTTTTGAGTTGATGGTCAACACTTTAAATCTGTTCAACCCAGTAGGTGGCCACGCAAATTTTAACGTCATCAGTGGGTCTTATTAGGTCTAAATAACGCTTTTCAAAGCGTATTGTCAGAGTCTGTGCACGGGGGTCTGTGGATTAACTACACCAAAAGGTCGCTGGATGTCCTGCGCGTCCAATACAATAATATTTTTAGAATGTTGATGAGGCTACCCCGGTTCTGTAGTGCGTCGGAGATGTTTACACAGAATCGAACTGACGGCTTTCATGCGATCATTCGGAAGAAGCTAGCATCATTGGCGGCTAGAACCTGGGCCAGTAGCAACAGCATTCTAAAAACAGTCGCGGAGAGTGTGCTTTCTCCCTTTTTGAGCACTTTGTAGAGAAGATGAAATTGGAGTCATTTTCTGTGCTGAATGCTTAAAATAGTATAAGTAGATAATTATAGAATAAGACTAACACTAGGTTTAAGGTTACTAACATTATGGATCATTTGTTGTCTGTGAAATAAATAAATAATTATTATTATCACCGTATGCGCAGTCTTGCGGTCGACGAGCAATGGGTAGCTTGTCGTTCGGTAAAGGTCGAGCCAGAATAGCCGATGGCACGTAGTATTCCACGCGCACTTTAAAGAAATGTCAGCAAAACTGTAGAGCCCAAGCTGGTGGCCACTATGGTCACAGGGAATTTCTGAAAGGAAATCCTTAGCCATAGAACGCAAAGGGCAACTGAAGGACATAGGCGGGTTTTAGTCAGTAAAAGTCTGACACACCCCGAGAGGGGAAGAAGTCATTGGACGATTTCCCACATAAAAAAAAGTAGATCTCATCAGGTCCTCAAATGGGCACGAAGAACACTCAAGCTTGTGAGTCATTTACTGGACAGGGGCACCGCACACACATAAGATATCTGACTGGTGTATAAAGCCCCATTTTTCCAAGTGGTGCTTACTGCGACCTAACTGGATACGCAACCGATCACATCGACCTTCCATAAAGACCACTGCGTTATTTTTTTGTGCAATGGGACCAGAAACAAGGTGGACCGATGACCTGGCGAGGGTCGCGGAAATCCGATGGATGCGAGACGCGCAGGACCGTTCGTTGTGGCGACACTTGGGGGAGGTCTATGTCCAACAGTGGACGACTTTCGACTGAAATGATGATGATGATTATTTTCTGAGTAAAATCTAATTGTTGACAAAAGATGTGAAAAAACATGAAATTAATTTTTATTATGCTGCTTGTAGTTACTCAGACTGCCTGTCTACCATTGAATCTTTTTGATAAGAACTTCCACAATAATGTATCATGAACTTGTATCAGTAGGCAAGTATAATAAACGTTTTTGGCACCTCACTCTTGTTCACACTACATTAATTTTTAATCTAATAGTTTTTCGGAAAATCCATTATTTACTTTACATTTTGTGGAAACAAGAAGATACATTGCTCTTCTCCTTTTTATTGCTTCTTTATGAGTCAAAATAGTGACTCAATCCCAATGGAGAAATGACTTGTCTTGTAGGTGACATACTCACTTTTCGTTTCGTTACGTGATGGTTTATTTCGCGGTTCGTGATAAAATCTACAAAATCGTTTAAATGCCGATACATCTTTCTTGGAACTTTTGAATTTTATAGCTCTATCTATCAGGGCGGTGTGGAAAATGCTTTTTTCTGGGAAACTCCGAAACTCGGAAAATCGTAACAAAATGACTGTGTAGTTTTGCACACATCTTTTTAAAACATCGGAGTATGTAGCGTGACGATGTGTATACTTACGCTTAATTATTTATATTTATCTATACTTAATAATATATTACAAAGCTGAAAGTTTGTTTGGTTGAACATACTAATCTCAGGAACTACGGGTTCGAAATAAGTATAGCCTTTAAGAAATTAGACACAAAAGAGTTTTCATTCCATGAAAAAATCACATGATTGTATAGCTGGCAGTTTGGCCATTGCAGTGATGATAAGCGAAAATTCAAAATTATAATTTCATTTGTTTATCCTCTAAATGAAATGATTCACTGTTTTGAGACAAATGTGTGTTTAGAGTTGGAGTACATTTCACCTCTGAAAACTAAAAACTAGCACTCATCTTAAAACTTTTTGTTCTTTATTTGTTCACTGTGACTTTGAAAAAGTTCTTTTTTCTAAAACATGGATACTTCGCCCGCAGAAGCCGCCCAAGTGGTGGCATTGCTGGATTCTGGACTTAGTCAGCGTGTGGTTAAAAGATTACATCTAATCCTGTCGTCTGTTCATAGAGTCTACAAACGACTGACAAAGAGACTGATTTGTTCATCGTTCAGGATCTGGCAGGAATCGGGTCACTTCAGTTCGGTCATATTATTCACTATTAAAAGACATTTGACATAATATATTCCTAAATATACACATTTTTCTGATAGTCCTTACAAAACATAAACTTACAAGGTGTTTCGATTTTTCTGGTAAGAAGTGTAATTAAGAAAACTCCAAAATTTTCAAAAATTCCTCTCAATTCCCATGATTCATGAAACATTTTCGAAATAGAAAATCCCCCTTCTAGATTGAACTTGATACGTCTCGCAATGTCGTCTATTCTTGCCTCGGCCGACACCTGACATCCGGAGGAAGTGGCGTGTGCGCAGGTGTCGCCTACTTCGAGATCGCGACGTTTCCGCTTTCTCAATGGACGCTCGATGACCGACACTCTAGCTCCGGTTAAAATAATTGTAAGGTTATAAGCTTGTTCTTAGAAACTTAAGAGATTTTTATGCGAGTGTATTTAAAATGTGGAAACAGCAACCCTGGTTTCGTAGATAACAGTTTTGCTGTCTTCCAGTAAATGCGATATGTTAGGAGCATGCTCTAAGTAGATGAATATGTAGGGTTCACCCCTACCACATAGTTTATTTACGTTTATTATAAACTCACACACGACACCACAATTAAAACACAAACATAAACACAGCCACAGTATTATTATCATTTACGTATATCAATAACACTACTCAACATTCACGGCATTTATAATGTTTATCATTATAATGTCGGATGGTGTCGGCTGCCCCAGTGCGCGGGCCGGCGCACGCGGCGGTTGAGCGTCCAGGATCAACTTTTGATATTTCGAGTTGTGAGGGTCAGTCGGTCACAGACCTCGCCGCTTACCGCCTGCGCCGCGCCCGCGATTATATTTGTTACGCAAATTGGTACTGTTTTTGTGAACTGACTATTGTATTGTGCTGTAACTATTGTGTGTCTCTTCTGTCCATTCTCCTTCTGTGTTTTATGTGTTTTATGTGTTGTGTATGGACCTAGTGCAAGTAAACCGTGAGTACTTTCCGAGTGACTTTTATTTCCTCGCACCCGCACTCACCACACACACTAACTAAACTGGTGACCCCAAGACGAACACACTAAACAATAATGAGTGACAGTGAGACCGAGCACACCGCGTCATCGCAGCCCGACGATCATGTTGCGCACCGCGCGCGCAAGGCCAAACGCCTCTCGGGCTCAAAGGTCGAGCCGGCTGAGGTGTACCGCGTCGCATTGCGCCTACCCCCATTTTGGCCCGAGGAGCCCGACATTTGGTTTGCGCAGATTGAGGCGCAATTTGAAAACGCTGGGGTGACAAATGACGTCACCAAATATAATTACGTCGTCGGACATCTCGACCACCAGCAGTCCAAGGAGGTGAAGGACATAATCATGTCCCCCCCGGCGCACAATAGGTACGAGAAGTTGAAGACGGAGTTGGTGCGGAGGCTCTCTGCCTCCCAAGAGCGGAAGGTGAAGCAGCTGCTGATGCATGAGGAGCTGGGAGACCGGAAGCCGTCGCAGTTCCTCCGCCACCTGCAGGGGTTAGCAGGACCTACCGTGCCCGAGGACTTTGTGCGCACCATCTGGTGTAGCCGACTCCCTACCAGCATCCAGCCCCTCCTGGCATCGCAGCCCCACAGCACCCTGGGCGCGCTAGCCGAGCTGGCAGACCGCGTCCAGGACATCGTCGCGCCAGCAAGCCACGTCGCAGCAGCCTCGGCAGCAGGACCCTCGACAAGTGAGATGGCCGCCGAGATCGCCGAACTGAAGCGGGCAGTGAAGGACCTGACACTGCAGCTGCGTGACAGCCGTTCGCGGAACCGCTCCCACAGCCGTGGCCGAGACGCGCGACGGCGCTCACGTCATCGTTCCTCCACCCGCTCGGACTCCAGCTATCGGCAGCACCCCGTGTGCTGGTACCACTCCATGCACGGGGAGAAGGCGAAGCGCTGCGTCAAGCCCTGCGACTACCGGCAGGGAAACGCCGCGGGCAGTCGGTGATGGCGACAAGCGATTGCCCTCCCTCAACTGGTCGCCTGTTCGTCATGGATCGCAGCACCAAGACGCAGTTCCTGGTCGACACAGGTAGCGACCTCTGCGTCTACCCCCGCCGTCTACTAAGTGACCGTCGTGAGTGTACCAATTATGACCTAGTGGCCGCGAACGGCACGCCCATCAAGACATTTGGGTATGTAGAACTGAACTTAAATCTAGGACTCCGTAGGGACTTTAAGTGGCGTTTTGTGGTCGCTGAGGTGACAAAACCTATTATTGGTGTGGACTTTTTATGTTTTTACTCGCTAGTCGTTGACTGTCGTAATCAACGACTAGTCGATAGTAACACAAATGTTTTTACCGTTGCCTCGAATCACACAGATTCATCTTTATTTTCTGTAAAAATAACTTCTGGTGATTCGAGGTACCATAGAATTTTAGACGGGTTTCCCGACATCACCCGACCCGCCGGTACACTACGCACCACACCTCACAACACCGTACACCACATCCGCACCACCCCAGGCCCTCCAGTATCTTCACCATTTCGGCGCCTAGCGCCAGACAAATTGAAAATTGCTCAGCAGGAGTTCCAGCTGATGCTCGCCAATGGAACTGCCAGACCGTCGGAGAGTCCATGGGCATCACCATTACACCTCGCTCCTAAAAAGGACAACGGATGGCGACCCTGCGGTGATTACCGCATGCTCAACGCCCGGACCGTCCCTGACAGGTATCCGATTAGGCACATCCACGACTTTGCTCATAGCATCTCTGGTTGCAAAGTCTTCAGCACCATAGACCTAGTAAAAGCCTATAATCAGATCCCTGTCAGTCCGGAAGACATTCCGAAGACGGCGATCACCACACCGTTCGGCCTGTACGAGTTTCCGTTCATGACGTTCGGTCTGCGTAACGCAGGCCAAACGTTCCAACGTTTTGTGGACGAGATGACCAGAGGTTTGGACTTTTGCTACAGCTATTTGGATGACTTCCTTATATTTTCTAGGTCACAGGTGGAGCATGAGGAGCACCTCCGCATTATCTTCGGCAGGATGAAGGACTACGGCATGCTGATTAACACCTCTAAGTGCGTTTTTGGTGTCCCGGAGGTAACTTTCCTAGGTTACCGCATCTCCGAAAAGGGCACCCAACCACTAGACTCCAAGGTTGAGGCGATCAGGAACTTCCCGCCACCCAAAGATGTTCGTCAGTTGCGCCGCTTCCTGGGTATGATTAATTATTACCGACGTTTCATACCCCACGCAGCACAGATCCAGGCGCCACTTCATAATCTTTTGATTGGCAACGTAAAGGGCTCGCAGCCCATATGTCTTGCGGAGAATACTTTGCAAGCATTTGAGGACTGCAAGGTGAGCTTAGCTAACGCTGCTCTTTTAGCTCACCCCGATTGCAATGCCAATCTCGCGTTAGTCACTGACGCGTCGGATAACGCAATCGGCGCGGTGTTACAGCAGCTTAGCGATGATGGCTGGCAGCCATTAGCTTTCTTCTCCAGGAAGCTCAGCCCTTCGCAGGCAAAGTATTCTCCCTATGACAGGGAACTGCTGGCCATTTACGAGGCCATCAAATACTTCCGCCACATGCTCGAGGCTCGACACTTCGTCGTCTACACGGACCACAAGCCGATCAGTTTTGCATTCCACGAGAGGAAGAAAAACTGCTCGCCCAGGCAATTCCGGTACCTAGATTACATTGCCCAGTTCACCACCGACATAAGGCACATTTCTGGCAAGGACAACGTCGTAGCCGACCCCTTATCTCGCGTGGAAGCGCTAAATGTACCGGTCAGCTTCGACACTCTCGCGGAATCGCAAACTTCTGATCCGGAACTGTCCAAGCTACTCCAGGAAGGCTCTTCGTTGGTTTTGGAGAAAGTGCAGGTCCCAGGGAAGCGTACATTTGTGTACTGTGACGTCAGTACAACGCCTTCCAGACCCTTTGTGCCCGTAATGCTACGAAAGCAAGTCTTCGACAGCTTGCACTCCCTCAGCCACCCTGGTGTCTCAGCGTCTGCCAAATTGATCGCAGAGCGCTTCGTTTGGCCAGGCATGAGGAGAGACTGCAGGGAGTGGGCACGAGCTTGTCTTGAGTGCCAGCGGGCCAAAGTGAACCGACACGTTTTTGCGCCATTAGGGTCGTATCACCTCCCACGTGCAAGGTTCACCACTGTCCACATTGACCTGGTGGGCCCGCTTCCAATTTCGCAAGGCTTTAGGTACTGTCTGACGGCAGTCGACCGTTTTACCAGGTGGCCAGAGGTCGTACCTATCGTCGACATAACTGCAGAGACAGTAGCTAAAGCGCTGCTATCCGGATGGATTGCCCGGTTTGGCTGTCCCTTGGATATTGTTACGGACAGGGGACGACAGTTCGAGTCGGCCCTGTTCGAACAATTGTCTAAATTGGCTGGTTTTCAGCACAAGCGGACAACGGCATACCATCCGGCTTCCAATGGCATGGTGGAGCGCTTCCACCGCCAGCTCAAGGCGTCCATCATGTGTCATGCAAATGACAAATGGACAGAGTCCTTGCCGTGGGTATTGCTTGGTATACGGAGCGCATACAAGAAGGATGCCCAAGCGTCTTCAGCCGAACTTGTTTACGGCGAACCACTAAGGCTCCCAGGTGAATTTTTCGCACCTAGTGACGAAGGAACGACCGACGTCACAGACTTCACTGCGCGCATACGCAAGTTTGCACAAAACCTGCAACCAACCCCAGCGTCCCGTCACAACAAGACCAGCATTTTTGTTTACAAGGATTTGCAGACCACTGATCACGTGTTCCTTCGTGAAGACGCATTACGTGGCTCGCTTCAACCAGCGTACACAGGTCCTCACAAAGTTCTGCAAAGGGGAGACAAAGTCTTCAAAATATTATTCAAGGGCAGAGAGGTCACGGTCTCAATCGACCGCCTGAAGCCAGCTTATATCTTGGCAGACAAAGCTGACCCAGAGGAAGTCACTCCACCTAGCAGTAGCAAGGAGTACACCACACGCTCTGGTCGTCATGTCAGGTTCCCTGACTTTTATCGCCCTTGACGGTCTCTGGAGGGGGGTGATGTAGGGTTCACCCCTACCACATAGTTTATTTACGTTTATTATAAACTCACACACGACACCACAATTAAAACACAAACATAAACACAGCCACAGTATTATTATCATTTACGTATATCAATAACACTACTCAACATTCACGGCATTTATAATGTTTATCATTATAATGTCGGATGGTGTCGGCTGCCCCAGTGCGCTGCCGGCGCACGCGGCGGTTGAGCGTCCAGGATCAACTTTTGATATTTCGAGTTGTGAGGGTCAGTCGGTCACAGACCTCGCCGCTTACCGCCTGCGCCGCGCCCGCGATTATATTTGTTACGCAAATTGGTACTGTTTTTGTGAACTGACTATTGTATTGTGCTGTAACTATTGTGTGTCTCTTCTGTCCATTCTCCTTCTGTGTTTTATGTGTTTTATGTGTTGTGTATGGACCTAGTGCAAGTAAACCGTGAGTACTTTCCGAGTGACTTTTATTTCCTCGCACCCGCACTCACCACATACACACTCCTAAAAATACTACCTAGATATCTTCCTATTAGAGCTGCGCCGAATATTCGTTTTATATTCGGTATTCGGCGTACGCGGCAGAATTTTGAGGTATTCGGCCAAATCATTCTGTTGAAATGCCGAATGTATTCGGTTTTCGGACGAAGACAAGGAAGTAAAAGGGGTTTTTAGTTAGTAAAAATCTGACACGCCCTCACGCTCCGCCCAAGAGCGGGGGATGTCATTGGATGACTTTACCACCTAAAAAATAAAACAAAAAGAGCTGGAGAAGTAATTTGAAGATTTCCCACTTCAAAAAATAAACGCACAAATCTGAAAACCCCGTTTAGCCAAATCTCATACATTACAATAAGACAGACTGATGACAAGTACCCCGGGAACCGACCAAGGTGATTTGATCAAAGCGTTCGACACGGTATGGAAGCTTTCAAAAGGCTATCAATTTAAGTTCAATCGCCTGAGATATGGCCTTTATAGCCTGCTCTGGCTTTTGTGTCTGAGTTTATTGATTCAGAGAATCGTGTGTAATGGGCTTTTAAAGGGATTCAAAAGTTTTTTTCGTAATAGTGTTCATCTGTAGTACCTAGCGGAAAAACAAGGAAATGAAATCATTGTGCAATAATGGTAGTGAAGTTCTAACTGTACGTGAATCATAAATAGTTTCTTTACAGTAGAGCAAAAGGACAATTAGAAATTATGATTAGATATCGACATTAGAATTTAATTAATTGAAATAAAATAATTTATTTGTTAAAACGAAACACACTATTTCTCATTATCCTTCTTCAAACCGCCAATAACGTAATTTTAAAACTTCACCGACGATAGGCATATTTTGAATGGTAGGCCATCTTGTAGGTAATCCTTGTGGCTCTGGAATGCAGAGGGTAACAATAGGAACACAGGATTTTTTTTTTTAGGTGGGAAAATCATCTTATGACAAATCTCGCTCTTGGGCGGAGCGGGAGATAGTGTTAGACTTTTATTGCCTAAAAACCCACTCCTGTTCCTTCTTTGCCTTCGTCCCAGGGCTCCGGGTTTCACTTTCACACAACACGTGGCCCCAGTAGGCTTCAACCCTGCTGGGCCAATAGGAACACAGGTGGGTTTTAGTCAGTAGAAGTCTGACCCTCCCTCTTGCTCCATCCAGAACGGAGGCATTATTAAGCGATGTCCCACCTCAACTAAAAGGGCATCTTTGTAACTCAATAATAACCAGAATGATAAACACTAAGAAATGCATTTTTTCCTTCAAGTCTTCCATTCCTTTTGTTCATAAAATTGCTTAAAACTGTTCTAAGGTTAGTTTTGACTTTTTAACCAGGAGAACAATTTAATCGATCTATCTAATTTCCATTAATCTCATAACCTCAAAAACTTTCGACATATCTCACGATCGAAGTGACGCGCGAAAATCATCGTGTATTTTCCCGATCTCCTCAAAATCTGATGTTTTATTGAAAACGTGATCTAACACATACTGCACCTGACCCAATTACATACAATGTTCCACTGTGGATTTTCATAATACTGAAAATAAAATATATTCAAGGTTGTACGTCAAAAGTTAGGTCACACAAATATAAACAGACTAAGCTAAGTAGTTGTAATGTGTCTAACACATGGTTTGTGGTGTTTAAACGTAAATGTGGAGCATACGAAAGTTTTCTCTTATTTTTGTCTGTAGGTAATGACTAATCTCTGTTATACTACCTATAATATAGGTATGTTATTTCTTTTTCAATACACTTACTCGAAAACCCGCTCTTATCCCACCGATTTTAGGCACGCAATAGACTGTTTTCCGCACTAGTGCAGAAAAGTGCGCGTGCTCTCCCCGCCACAATTTTATTACATTTATCGCATCAGGCTGGGCGCGCGTCGTCCCCCAAGTGTCGCCGGTCAACCCCCGTTTATTCATTTTGTAAGTGTATTGAAAAAAGTCGTTTGATACACGTGCAAATTTGTCACTGCTGCCCTCGGCTCCATAATACACTCGTGCCAATTCCGCCTCGGTCGCAATGACAAATTTTCTGCACTTGTATCAAAATGTACTATTCTCTCTTCATCCTTACAGTATCTTTATTCTTTTTCACGAACACTCGAACCAGCTCATATTATCTTCTGCCGCAATTTATTGTATTTTTCGTATCGGGCTGGGCGCCAAGCAGCCTCCATTAGTCGCTGGGCAACCCCTGTCTATCTATTTCTTCGTAAGTGTATTGAAAACTTCGTTTGATACACGTGAAAATTTGTCACTGCAGAACTCGGCTCCAGAATTCCGCCTCGGTCGCAATGCCAAATTTTTTTCATTTGTATCAAGATGGTTCTTAGATACTTTTGTCACACCTGTGCGAAAATTTCTTAGTAACAGCAGAGAATGTCTCTCTACAAGTTTGTTGAAAACACAGTTATAGTAAATCCAATATTAGTAGTAATCCACAGTACTAATGAATATTGAATAAAATCTAATGATAGTATCTTTCGCAAAGCACCACCAAAAATGGTAGTGGAAGAATCACAATAACAGAAAATGAATAGATACTTAAACAAATCACTGTATAAAACCCACGTCCAGAAAGAGGTGATGAAAACATATTAATCTAATTAGAGCAGTAAATTAGAGATGTCTAATTTAATACAAGTGAACACGATGAAAGCTTGGCACTGGATTATACAAATCATGCGGATGTATCAGCTCCAGCTGTTATGGTACAGATATGTATGTAGATCAGTAAGTACGTAAAGCGAAAATTTGCATTTGCTTGTGTGTGTATGTTTGTTGACTGAACGTATTTGGATGAAAGCTACCAGAATATCTTATATACTATTTTTATAATAGAGGGAAGTACTAATTCCACGCGAGTGAAACCGCTCTGTCAGAAGGTAGTTGCTCATGTGATACAATTGATGGTGTTCGCGAAGACCTAAAGATAGGGTCAGAATTCGATATCAAAAATCCATTTAAACTAACAAGAAAAAGATTTAAAACCAAAGCTGAAGTTTCAGACAGGAATGGCCAGTGAATATTGTATGTATTGTATAGGTACGAGAACCAGCAACAAGTCGTTACATTTAACTGCAGCCATTCCAGATAAATACCTTTTGAAATGAGGTATATTACCGTTACAAACATCTTCTTACTGCTTCCTCATGTCAAATATGTATGTAGTTACCAAGAAATTGGTGCAGTTAGATCGAAAATAGTTTCAAAAATAAGAACAACGTTCTATATAACGTTACAGCATTTATCAAATACTCATAATGAATCTTATATAAAGTGTTTAACATTTCTCCTCCATTATATCGGAGCCGAAAAATTGCAAGCCATTTGTCAGCTGTGCCATCGGAATCTGCTGTGAAATTATATAGGATTGTACACCCATCTGTTGACTGTCAACATTATTTTGCGACCCCATTTGCTAAACGGTTCGGAAAATGGCCGCCCACGGTACGATTGTTATGCCCTTTTTACAGTTAAAGATAATATGAAGTTGTAATTATAAACTTCTCCTATTTTTCTTTGTGTTAACCCAGAAATCTGGTTTAGCAGCAGAAAAAATAGAAGTGAGATAATGTTTAATTACAAAGAAATGAAAAAACTATACGATACTGATACAAAATAATCAGGATATTTTTAAGGGAAAATGTTGTCGCAAGAGAAATTCTTAAACCACCAGCTCTGAAAGCCAATGATTACATAGATAACAAAAGAAAACCAGATGAAAAATAAAAAGAACTAAGTGCTGACCAAAATAGTTTACTACAAAAACATTCAGTTGCCGTAGTAAAAGTTTACCGGTTTTAAATAGTTTGTTTTGTTTCAAAACATTGACCAAACGTCTTTGAAGAGCAATAAGTAGGTACGGGTGTTATCAATAATCATTTGGAACAGAAAACTGTATTATGCGTTATTATATCAAGGTGAGGTTACAATAACACACCGGTTATGAAATAAAGCTGGTTCTATTCTGAAAATAGACTTCTTAGATGTGATTGCGATTGATCCAGTGCAAAGCGGTGTCAATGTCATAGGGCTTGCGTATGTTTTTAGAATCCATCATCGTCGTGCTGATTTTCAAATTGCGTGTTATTTTAACATCTGTGCGGTGCGGTTTTTAAATTAATTTATTTTTAAAGTCTGGTTAGATTTGGAAAGAAGGTTATTAAGTTTATTGTTGACAGTTCTGAATAAAACAAAAAGGGGTTTCCAATTACTTATTCCAGAAAAATTAAGTTTTACAAAAATAATATCTGTACGGTGCGATTTTTAAATTAATTTATTTTTTAAGTCTGCTAAGATTTGGGAAAAAGGTTATCAAATTAACTATTGACTGTTCTGAATAAAACAGACAGGAGTATAATATTATAGTTTCCAACTGACCAGAAAAGTTAAGTTTTACTAAAATTATTACTAGATCGTCAATTTTTCTAGCAGCTTTCGTATTTGCTGGTTCATCAAGTTCCTTAATATAGTGATGAAGTTTTGAAAATCGTTGTATATTACAAAATCATGAACATTTGTACTTCACCTACATTTTGTTGTCGACTTTCTATTAATTTCTACTACAAAAATAAACAGTGGTTGTGACCGCGTCGGTTTGCAATCACCGCGAAGGTCCGCGTTTAGATTGGAAAATTAAAAATAACCGTTTGTTGACGAGGTTAACAACTGACTGCTGTGACAAGCAGACGACTCAATGAGTTTTGGTTTATTAACTCGATGAGTTCTTGTGCAAATGACAAGGTTTACGTTATATTTTTGAATTTCTAAAGGTTTATATTTTATTTTAGATCAATTATGGCCTCCACTGTGACTCCTTACGTGATCCAGTTAATTATATAAATAACACAGAAACTCTACTGAAATAATCAGCAACATGTAATTGACATCGCTGTTTCTAAGACTAAGCTATTCAATTTGCCATTTCGTTGTTTTTAACGTGAAACTGTGTCATATATTTTGGCTTAAAGAATAAATTCATCTTTCTTTTGTTTATAAATAACCTGTAACCGGAACAAATATACGGCACACCGTCTGAGCCGAAGGTGCGAATCGATGCGCGGGCGCCTTAAACTCCGCCACAGAACTTCGCGGCGTTAGTCGCCCTGCACACTCCGCTCAGAGCACACGCGCCCCAACGCGCACGCGAATTTCCCGCTAGTACGATCGCGATTATCAAACAAAAATAAACTAAACTTCCAAATAATTTTATAAACAAATATGCCTGCTTGATAAATCAAAATGTCGTTCTGTAGAATAACTGGTCGCAGTCGAGGGCTGCCAAAGCCCAATTATTTCCCGCTACTTGCCCCTATCTCGCCGGCTGACGCCAAACGGTGCTGCAGGATCACCGGAAAATCTTATGGGCTGCCTTCACACCACTACATTCCAGTACTTCTAACCGCCCGCTCGTCGAAGGCAAAATGTAAAATTACAAACGTATCTGGCGAACTTGGACCGCATCACTACTCACCTGAGATTAATTACGGCAACAGAAAACACGAGATTCTTCCTGACTACAGGTATATTTTCCCTGTACTCGATGGCTCTACGGAAGCGCAGAAAAGCTTAATGGAATTGTTATTGAATAAACAAGTGATTGAAGACAAACGTTACGTATATACAGTGCAAGAGAAAAGATGCAGTTTGGTGTTCTCCGCTCAAATGGAAGCGGCAGTGCGAGATGGTGATGTCAGGGACGTCATGCTGGCTAAGGACTCCGATACTGTATTAATCAAAACGAAACATGGCCGCAGTGTCTCTATGGACTTCAAGGACTTCACTGAAGATGTTGAAATGTTTGAAGGCGAAGGGCCTAGTGCTGAAGTATTAAAACAAAGAGACCTTGAAGAAATGGAAGAAAGAAAGAAGAAAAGGAAACGTGCTGCTGGTCTTTCTTCTATGAAGAAAATATTCGAAAAGAAAGAGCAATTAGCAGAAGTTCAGGAGTTAGAGGAAGAAAAGCAACGAGTTGTACGGAAAGCAAAAAAAGCTAAATTTGAGGAAACAAAACATGACGTTAAAACGTTTACTTACAACACCTTCGATGCTCATCACATGCGTTCAAAGTCAAGCATTATATCGTGCACAAGTGAATGGAGGGACCAAATGCATCCACTTATTGAGACGTGGGATTGGGAAACATTTGAAAAAGATGTAACTGAAGAACGTATCGTGCCTAAAGCTACTAAATTACCCACTCCGGTAAAAATAACTCCACACCACTGTGATGCCGAAATTTATGAAGTCGACCGGAATGTCAGCGAAGTGTCCATACCATTAGATTTCGTGCCTTGTGTAAACCCGCTAAAACCAATTAAAACTCGTCCAGCAGAAACAGTTTTGAGTGCCATCAAAGAAATACCTAAAGAACGTCTAATTGATACGGCTGATATTATTGAAAAATTAGTGGAAAGTGATAAAGTTGATCTACTTCCTACAATGGAAAATCTCTTTGAAGTAGTCAAAAATATTAAAAAAGGCAAGAGAGAAAAAGTGGCTAAGATATCTGGACTTACTTTGGATATAAATAAAGCGAAGACTTTTATTCCTGGTCAAGTAGTTAACACACCTCAAGGACCTATTTTTGTGCCCGGACAAACAGTGGAAACGCCTACCGGCCCCGTGTTTATTCCTGGTTTAAGCGTGAACACTCCGGTTGGGCCAGGACTTATACCTGGACATATTGTCACAAATGAAAATACAAATGAACCATTCTTCCTTGCTGGTCAAGTTCTGCAAACATCAAACGGCGAGGAATTTGTTTGTGGACAAACAATAAAAAATAAAGATGATACATATCGCTTTGCTGAAGGGCAAACAGTGCTGTCCGAAGAGGGGCTCAAATTCGTACCTGGTAAACTTATAAACACTGGATCTGAAGAAGTTTTTGTGCCCGGCCAAACTATTATGACACCCGAGGGAATCCAATTTATTCCTGGTCAAACAATAACTGAAAATGGTGGTACTACTTTTACCCCTGGACAAAATGCTAAGATAAACAATGAGTGGCAGTTCGTGGCTGGCCAAGTGTTGCATCAAGACGACGAGTTACATTTCGTACCAGGAGCCACAATAGCTACACCGAATGGCCTTAAATTTGTTCCAGGCCAAACCGTATCTATTGATGGTGAGACTTGCTTTATCCCTGGTATCACAAAAACAGGAAGTAACAATAAACTGGAGTTTATACCAGGTACTACTGTTGAAACCATCGACGGGCCAAAGTTTATTGAAGGACAAATAGTACACACTGATGTCGGTGAAAAATTCATGCCAGGAAAAACTATTGTTCAAGCAGATGGACACGTTGAGTTTTCTGTAGCCAAGTCCATTGAAGACATCACGTTTAGTGAAGGTGCTCCGGTTGGGCTGCCGATTGATATACGAACATGTTCTCTTTCTGAAGAATCTTTGTACGTCTTTGGACATATGGTGCAAACAGCGAAAGGAATTGAATTTTATCCTGGCCCCAGAATGCCAAAGTTAGAAGGCAAGGTGGTCCCTGGAAGACTTGTCAAGAACGAAGCAAACGAATCTCGTTTTGTTCCAGGAATGATGGTCGAGGGTATTTTCGTGCCGGGTCAAATAGTATTTACTGAAAATGGAGAACAATTCGTACCTGGACAAGTAGTTGACACAGCTGAAGGACCCAAGTTTGTTCCTGGTCAAGTAGTAAATACGAAATCCGGACCTAAATTTGTTCCCGGTCAAACAATACACACAATTGATGGTCCACGCTTCGTGCCTGGCCAAATCATTGAAACCAAAGCTGGTCCTACTTTTATTCCTGGCCAAGTTATTTCCACGGAAGATGAAGGATCACGATTTGTACCTGGTCAAGTGGTCGATACTGAAGAAGGCCCAAGATTCGTTCCTGGTAGAGTTATAGAGACAGATGATAACGGTGTCACCTTTATTCCTGGGCAAATTGTTCAAACACCAGAGGGATTGAAATTCGTTGCCCCCGACCTAACTGAAGGTGATGAGGGACTGGAGTTTTCTGTTCAAAGTTTCGTAGTTACGCCTGAAGAATTGAAATTATTAAAGGTAAAAACAAACCCGAATGACACTACTTCCACAAAAGGGGAATTGACTATTGATACGAAGATGCTTCGACAACTTTCCGAAGCTGGAATGTCTATTGGTAGACAAGTGCCTGCTGATTTACCCGCCATCAGTGTCGTACTAAATCAGACGAAAAATGCTGAGGCATTGAAAGCTTTTGTCACAGATTTCGGATTAAAAGATGATGTTGCAAATCAATTAATGGACGTTATTACTTCTATTATTGAAATGAGTGCACATTTGAAATCAGAAATACATGAAAATCACAAAAGAAATGGACTACACAATGAAACGAAAAAGAAAAATGGCAAAAAACGAATGGATCTGCAGGAGCAGGTCGATTTCACTGGTGGCAACGATCAATCTGCCCACCAAGAACATGTTAAAAACTCTATTGCTGCTGCTGTACTAGCTGCTTTAGTTACAGCTGAACAGTTCGAAGAAGTCAACAATAATAATAGTAAAGAAAAGTATCAGATGATTTTGAAGTCTATTGATACCATCCTTGGGAAGACTATCGATGAAGATCTCGTATCTGCTATGTTTAATATTCTTCAAAAAGAAGAAGACAAAGAAATTCTTCGTGAAGAAATTCTCGAGAACACCTCTCAGCCAAAGGTCGAATTGATCAAAATTGCCGTGAAAAGCGCTTTGCGCAAACATTCCTTTACTGAAGATGATATAATTGAAAAGTTCGGAGACTACTTGAGTAGTGAAAATGAAGTATTGGGCCCAGCATTTAAAAACATCTCTAAGATTGACTCTGGCCTACTTCAACATGTGCTGGGCCGTATTTCGGAATCTATTTCTTTCGTCAAATCTGATCGTGAAGTCACAGAAACTCTACAGAAAGCTATAGTTTGTGCAGTGCAAGAAGCAAGTAGCAAGGAATTGGAAGTATTATTTCAAGACAAAGATAAACAAAACCTAAAAGAGTTAATTATACAGTCTGTTGGACTCGCTAGAATACTCGGAATGAGAGAGGTTGCTGCTAATTTGATGTCAGTTGTAAACGACGAAGATAGCATGTCTAAATTGGCATCAGACCCCACAAGCCTAAACATTCTAAAGAGACTCACCGTCATGCGGAAATTAGCAGATAAGACGCCGAGCTTGCATTCCGCGTTACGCAAACTGGAAACTGATCCAACACTGGCTCGCACAGATCCTAAACTAAGGGATTTAGTAAGAGAAAGTGCTGCGTTAATGATTGTGCCTGAAGAAACTCCACTGATGACTTCTGAAGACGTTCCATTGAACTTGCTAGACCCAGAAAATAGCCTTGCAATGGAAGACTTTTTGTTCCAAAGAAGAAAACAGAAAGGCGCATTATTGATTATGAAGAAAGGTTTGCAAGCAGTTGTGCCTCGCGAAGCAAGTCGCGCTGTATTAACTGGCGAAGTCGCATATACAGTACTTGATGAGAACGGCATCCGCCACTTTGAACCCTTACACGTATTTTCAGCTTTAAACCTTAGCCAGCCGACAGCCCATCGATTTTCTATGTACAGTTGTCCGATTGTTGACGATGATGATGAAGACTTACAGTCATTCACCGGATACTATAACATTAGTAATAATCAAAAGATCACTAGACTGGGTGGCTGGTCACGCAGATACAGCGGCGTTTTATTAGACAGAGAGAATACTAGAAGACGAATGAATAGCTTAGAAACCACGCCAAGTTACAAACGATACCCGTCTCGATCAATGTCCAGTTCTAGATCTAGGTCTAGTTGTAGTAGGAGTCCGCCTAAGGTAATAATTTCAACATCTGTCGAAACAAAACACTTTGTATGAACATATTCTAATGTTTGTTTTCTTTTGTTACAGGTAGAAGATGTTGTGGTAGCATCAGCTGATTATTCAGCTGTTGCCGATGATGAAGTATCTCTAAAAACCGGTGACATTGTTGAAGTTCTCGACACCAAGTCAGCCCTCGGATCAAAGTGAGTACATATTTATTATTGGCATGAGCTTTACACAACTGTGCCCTCATTGGTGTATTTCGTAAATAAACTGTACGGACATGCGCGCGATGTGAAACTGATCGTTACCCCAGCTCTAAACTCGGTTACCAAAATAATATTTAGTTAAATAGTTTCTGCTCACACTAACTCATAGTTAACATTCATCTAATTGGAAATAACTGCAGGACGACGAAGCATTTGTAATTGATTTACTTTTTTAAATAACTTTTTTAATACCACCATTACATATGTTAAGTGTGCTCCCCGTTTTTAATAAGTCTCATAAAACCATTCATCAACAACATTATCATTTGTCTGATAATCAACATTATGCTTTTCATACCTTTGATCCATAAATACTTGTAACACCACATGTTTCTCTTCAAATCATAAGCTACTGTCAGTGACTGAAACTTTCACTACGGTAACAACTGCAACACGATACATTTAAACTCCACATGTAAAACAACAATCCAAAGCTGACAGCTTCAAGTGGCAGTATCATATTTGCCAGTGGGAATGTGTTGCGGAAGGAATATAAATGTCAAGAATGCATTTTCATAGCTCCAATGCGTCCAGCATTCCTCCTGTGACTTCGATACTGTATAATTTTAGCAGCGGGTTCGTTGCACCGCCGTTTGCGCAACGCACTATAATATATCTTAATTTACACGTTTGTTTTTTTTCTTCTCACGTTTGTACACATTAATCTCCATTATCATTTCGACGCCTTTGAATAACGACTTCTGGATTTAATCGAAGGGACAGCTTGTTGCATAGTAAGATTTGGGTTACAGCTTAGATGCTCCTTTCGGCACCTACTAAAATCGAAATTCAAATTAACTTCTGATGCAAACTGCATACCCTTCAGGTGAAACATAAGTCAACCTGTAGCCGAAAGTATGCACTCAGCTGGCATTCACTAACACTTCCGAACAAAAATCACAATCATTAGTCTAAAACTCAACAATATCTAATAAAACCACCCCATCAAACCACCTCTAAACAATCACCATTCACTGCAATCACAGTCACCGCTGATTACATAATAAAAGAAAACATTGTTGATGCAGGTACAGAGGCCGCGTATATTGTTACGAGAATCATTTCTTCAAAACCAGAGGTCCGTATATGGACTATGTGTTTAGCGTTCCGACCTACAAAATGTACTATCATTGATTCTGAAGACAGAAGATCGGACTCATGTTGCATTGTATATAATCTTCGCTTGCATATCGTCATATTCGTCATTTATGTTGTATTTATCATTTTATGTTGTGATCGACATACTACAGTATTGTGATAACTTTTGTAACATTATGCCGACACGGCTTTACACATTTATGTGTTTATATGTTAAGCGTTTGTGTATCATTTAGGAACTTATGTAATAAAGGTAATAAAGTTCTCGGAGTTTCTTTTCAATACAGTTTATTTTAGGTAGGCTAGTGTTTATTGATATACTGTAAATATAATTCCAATATCATTCTTATTTAGTTTGTGTGCTCAGATATTTGTCAATCTCAGACTACATCAACATTGCACACGACGAGACGCCAACATATTTCATTGGACGATATTCTAGAATGTTATTTTATGATTTCAATTTATGATACAGCTCACTTGATGGTAAATGGTTGTCCTATTTAAAACTAACATAAATTAGGCAAATGTAATGTGTCTTATGCTATGGTTATTGCTCTATCATCTATGATAGGTTTTTTTTAAGAGTGGAACATTTTATACCTAAACAAAATGTAATTTTCAAAATATTGTTTTCTAATTAAAACCTAAAGACCTTACCCTTGGATATTATCAAGTAAATAAAACTAAGAGTAATTATAAATTAGTGTATTTAAATGTAATTTAACACACAAGTTTGTTGCAATAGCATTAAAATTATACAGCACCATCATATATTATTAATTACTTAAGAATAATATAGTGAGCACTTGTGATAGAGTATAAATAAATTTAAGTATATATAGATGATTTTATTATTATTCTTAGTTGTCATAGAAACATGCATTTGCTCCGAGTTCGTGTCTCCCCAACAATATTTATAGGTGACTTTCTGAGTAATATAGAATTCTCTGTGGAAATGAGTCACGTAGTATTGAATAATATAACCTTATTTATTTATTTACAAGCACTAGTACAACGTTACGGAAGATATATTTTTTTTTATTCTTGATAGGTTCGCGCTTGACCGCTATCCAAGGCGTTGTACAGTAGAACCCTACAAACTAGAAAAATACATTTAATAAAAACAATAATAACTTAATAACAAATCCATACACATTGAAGAAAATAAAAGAAAACTAACATATAATTTAGAAACGAAAAAAAAGAAAATACATATACATTACCACTAAAATAATATATCCCACTAAACAAATGAAACAATTAATATTGTCTTCATGTATTATAATGATTCTATTTTGTTTAAAACAATGATAAAACGAAACAAAACTTGGTTTTCCACCTGAGTTTTACATTAAAGAGACGCACGTCTCACATTTATAGGAACCTATAAATATTTACGAACCCATAAAACACTATCATTTCTTTCTCAAAACTCTTATATCTGGAAATTCCAGCAGTTGTAATAAACTGGTAAATTTGAAACATTTTAGAAGATATTAGAGAAAATGTAGGAAAATCCCCAGAAAAAGCCACAGGCTAGCTCTAAGGCAGAGTAGGTCCTGGCTGAGTGCCAAACACACTCATCCAGGTAACACGTTGGCAATGCCACTTACATTTACAGTCTCATATCAAATAGTTGGTGCTTTAAACTCGTCACTGTAATGGACTTTCTGACGTTGTACTGCTTTAACGTCTACATGGAAATAAATTATCATGAATATTAACATTTTACTACATTCAAATTGGTTACGCGAAATGATTCCTTACTAAGAATCTCTATTGTTAATTTCATTGGAGTTTTAGAAACGATCGACTAAATACTTCAAAACATATAGTTAGTACCTGCATATTTGCATATTGCATTCTTGTATCAGAATACTACAGAATAGCATCTAGAGCAATCTGGTTTTGAACTGTCTCGCATCACTACATAAGATCAGAAAAATGTTCCTAAGCATATGAAGACGAAGGCAATTCAGTACTGACTCTAAAAGAAACCTATACCTGTAGAAGATATACACAGTCATGAACTACCTACTATATCAAATCAATCCATCGACACCTGAAGCAGAAAGTAATAATACTAAGTGGCTTAGTAGGTAGATAGGCCAGTAGACCATTGATGAACTAACCTAACCCAACCAGATCAGTCAAACAAAACACGTCCTCGTTAACTGACGTCTGTAAACTTCCTCTGGACAAGGTTGACTCTAGCAGTACTTTGATTTATTGTTTAACTGATTAATAGGATTCGGTTTTGTTATTTCTAAAACACAAGGTCTGGTAGGTTATGATGACGCAAAGGAAGGAATGATTTCGATATCTAAATATATGTTATGGTTAGGTGGTAAGGGATTGGAGATTATCTGAACAGTATTGAGGAAGGTTCAGTGTAAGACTACGAGCCTGTTGGAAACACCAATAAGGTTGTAAAGTATTAGGCTGCAGAACTATTTAATAAAATAGTTACTAAAAACAAATCTTATTATATACGAGTATTTGTACCAACTGAAACGAAAATGAACCATACGTAAAGATATCTAGAAATAGCTATAACACAAAGTATTAGTTAAACTAAATCCGTTTCAATTTTAATTATATTGTGCAAGTTTATTAAGGGGAGGTGGACCAGAACCAACAGTTATGACTTAACCCCATTGCGAACTGTGTCGTATTGACGTCACATCGTTTCTGGGCCAGCCCGAAATAACCGCACACGCCAACTTAGGATGTACGCTGTGCCTTAAACGACTGCTTACACTGTTTGACGTACGGGCTGGCGTGGAAACGAAATTAAAATGAAAATGTGTCAGTTACCTTTCGACCCGAATCTAGAAGAAAACTTGCCAGGAGAAGATGACTAATATACTGAAAAGATTAATGATGAAAATCATGTCAACGCCATTATTCGCCTAATTGGTCGTGGAAAAAGTATTTTGGATTTCTGTTTTTTTTTTCTTAAAGGAAATAAAATCTTTCTATGCTACCTTTGCCCGGTTTTAAATACAGAGAAGTTAACTATAGTTTATTTTGTTTAATCTACATTTAAGAGAGATCATGAGACTGCAATGATTATGAAACCTGCTAACCGATTGATTTATAGGTGGCTATCAACTGAAATAATAGTTAATAATCCAGAACCCTTGACCCAGTTGCCTGATCTATAATCATAACTAGTTTTAATGATAGGTACCTTCATTTAACGATTAGAGTAGATATATATAAAGCAATACTTGTTTGCATTACTAGAATAGAAAGAGTGCATTGCACGGCTTTGAAGAGATCGTTGATTGCCATCGTTGTCAACCGACAGAAATACTGAATAGAATAGAATAGAAATGCTTTTATTCGGGACAGACACAGCACAACGCACTCGCACAGTATCTACTGCATATATTATCGTAATGCGTGGTCTTTGAGTTTATTGTCTAACTCTTCGTTATATTGCATATAATAAGCGTAATTATCCTTACATAGTCGATTTCTTATTCAAGTATTTTAAGTTGAGTATTTCTCAAACTCTATTTTACCCTGAAAACCTGTCATTTGCCTTCCAAGTAGGGTTTGAGACGTTCTCAAAGTACTCAATTCAGAAACCCGCTCTTAATGTTCCCAATGCTGGGACTGAGGCCTTTTTTTTTTTTTTTTTAATTCATATAAACCAGTGCTTGACTGCGATCCCACCTGATGGTAAGCAGCGATGCAATCATTGATGGTGAGGCGCACTAGTTTATTAAGAGCCTATTCACTCTAGCCTTGAAGACACCTAAATTATAGTTGGACGGGAAGACCGCAGCAGGCAAATTGTTCCAGTCCTTCGATGTACGCGGTATAAACGACGAAGCGAAACGCTTAGTCCGGACCGTTGAAGTTTCAACAACGTAAGGGTGGATACTCGCCGTACGTCGCGTTGTCCGATGGTAGAAAGGAGATGGCGGAATCAAGTCATGCAATTCCCTCGCACACTCTCCAAAATGCAACCTGTAAAATACCGATAGGCTGGCTACCCTGCGCCTGTGCTCGAGGCTTTGTAGATTGGACTTAACCAAATATGGATCCCCAATTAGCCTCTTCGCACGCCTTTCCACTGAGTCCAAAGCTGCTAGATGGCATTTTGCAGCACCAGCCCATATGTGACTGCAGTACTCCACACACGATCGGACCTGTGCTTTGTATAACATTAGAAGCTGTCCCGGTGTGAAGTACCGTCGGACCTTTGCAAGAACGCCTAGTTTTCTAGCAGCTACCTTGGCTTTGGACTCAATGAACCGCCCAAAATTGAGGTCTGAGGAAATTTCAACTCCCAAGAGCTGAAGGCGATCGGTGCACTCCAGAGATACATTCTGAAAAGCAGGAGCCAAGGCGAACGGACTCCTTTTGGCGGTGAACAGACACGCTTGTGTTTTGGCGGCGTTGAATCCTACCAGATTGGTTTCGCCCCACATGGAGACTGCCTGAAGTGAGACATCGTACGCTCTACCATAGCCTCTCGTTCGGACCGGATTAGCTCCTTACTAGCCCGAGCACCTGGCAGGTATCTCTCTACAACTGTGCTATCATCTGCATACCCATAGATACCGGGCATCAGCAGATCGTTAATATGCAGCAGGAAAAGAGTTGCAGAGAGAACTGACCCCTGAGGAACTCCGGCATTGGTCGTCATAGGCTCTGATGAGCATCCATCGACAACAACTCGGAGAGACCGTTCACTCAGGAAGTCTTTTACCCAGTTAATCAGACCAGGGGAAATGCCGTACGCTGGAAGCTTACTCAAAAGGCTGGCATGCCATACCCTGTCGAAGGCCTTCGAGACGTCTAAGGAGACAGCAATCGCTTCTCCATTTTTCTCAAGGGCCTCGCCCCACATGTGAGTGGTATACACTAGTAGGTCCCCAGTAGACCGATTGTGGCGAAACCCGTACTGTCGGTCACTGAGGAGATCGTTACCTTCCAGGTATGCCATGAGGCGCGAGTTCAATACACGCTCCATAATCTTGCAGAGTATGGAGGTTATTGAAATCGGCCGATAGTTGGCAGGATCGGCACGACTGCCCTTTTTGGGCACGGGTTGCACGTTGGCAAGCTTCCAGGACTTGGGCACTATACCAGTCCTAAATGAGAGGCGATACAAGCGCGTCAGTACAGGAGACAACTCGGGCGCACATGCCTTGAGAACAATTGCTGGTATACCATCTGGTCCACTAGCTTTATTCACGTCTAGGCGAGACAGTGCTCTCAAAACTTCTTTGTTTCTTATGCGAACCTCGGGCATTGAGGTGTTGCAGTGAGGTAGAGTTGGTGGAGTAGCATTGCTAGTGTCAAGACGAGAGTTATGGGCGAAAAGAGATGCAAAGAGACCTGCTTTCTCTCTCGCCGTGTGAGCCAGTGTTCCATCAGGCTTAACCAGCGGAGGCAATGTGGGCCTACAGAAGTTCGCTTCGACCGATTTGGCAAGGGACCAGAACGCTCTGCTACCGGACGGCTGTGCAGAGAGCTTTGTGCCAATATGGGTAATGCGGTCGAACCGAGCCTTCTTTAGTGCCTTTTTGTAGGACTTGGCAGCATGGTTGAAAGCTCTCTTCTTTGAGCTCAGATCCGGAGCTTTGCGGTCACGAGCGTCAGCCCAGGCTAGAAACGCCGAATGCTTACGCTCTTCAGCTTGAACGCAATCGGCGTTGAACCATGGGCGAGCTGAGCCTCCGATGGGTACGTCTCTATAAGGGATGAAAAACTCCATAGCTTGACGTATCACATCGGATATAGCATCCGCACAGCTCGACGGACTTTTAGAAGAGAAGCAGACCTGCTGCCAAGGATAAGACGCGAAGAAGTGCCGCATCTCATCCCATTCTGCTGACCTGTAACGCCATATTCTCCGTTCACCGCGTGAGTCGCAGTCAGGTGGGGAGAAGCACGAAACAGACTTCACCAGACAGTGATCTGAAGTTCCAAGTGGTGAGGAAACTGTTACAATACATCTGTCCGGATCGGTGGTCATCAGTAGGTCTAAACAATTGGCAGTATGACCAACTACATCAGGCACCCTAGTCGCTTGCTTAACCAGCTGGGAAAGGCCCATCGATACTGCAAAGTTTCGCGCTTCTCTCCCAGCGTGGTCGGTCTTCTGGTATGGGAAAAGCCAGTCTTGGTGGCAGGCGTTAAAGTCCCCCAGAGCGACGAGCTGCGCATCAGGGTGCCGATGCAGAGCCTTATCGGCGGCCTCACTGAGGTGGTCGAACAGCCGAGTCGTCTCCTGATCACCGCTGTGCGATCGGTAGACACAGGCATAAACAATTTTGTCCATACCAGTGTCCACCAACAGCCATAGCGTAGAGAAATTTGGGTCTTCAAGGTGACGGAGACGCTGGCAGCAGATGTCATTACGGACGTACACACAGACCCCGGCACGCTGCAGGAAATGATGCTCCAGTGAGTATCCCGGGTAGTTGAGGTACGCCGTATCTGACGGACATCTAATTTGGGTCTCCGTCAAGAAAAGCAAGTGTGGCTTGTCAGTCTCAAGATGGTGGTGGACCGCATCGATATTGGAGTGCAGCCCTCTAATATTAGAAAGGTGCACTTGAAATGAGAGGACGTGCATCCGCTGTTGACACTTGCCTTTCTTTTTACCTTTTATTTTTTTTTTTGTGTGTGGAGTGAATAGGAGAGATGGAAGATGGCAGTTGAGCGAGGTGATGCGATGTTAAACCCAACAACACAACCAGAGTTGCTGTGCCAATGGAGGGTTGATCTGGAGACTGCGGGGACGCCCGAACCCCCCCAGGGATCGCCATCGGGTCCTCTCGCCCGGTCGCCAACCGGCACGATGGGGCCACCCTGGGATTTTTCGCAGTTGGCGGGGCAGCCTTTCGTGTGTGGCTGGCACACTACTTGGGCCCCCAACTACCTACGGTCGGCCAGCGGAGCACCGTGCTTCGGATCCCGCTACCCTCCACGATCAAACGTCCGACACAACAATAGCTGGTGCATCATACCCGGTATACACCACAACACAACTGCTCAGACCCATCTTCCACCATACGGCGTCACCAGACATCACGCCGGAACACGACGAATCGCTTGGCGGCATGGCTTTGTCTGGTGGGTGGTAACTTTTAAGCCGACAGCCGATGCTATGGCCTACCACCGTATTTACTGCTCGTTTAGCACTACCCAGGGGACACGTGTAGGGTGGTCAGAACTAAGTAAATCCTACGGACGCAAGCAGTTCATCCCTCAAAAGCCTCTTATCTAGGAGAGGGAATGAGCCGTAATCTACCACGCTTGCCCAGTGCCGGTTAGTGGAAGTCACAGGGCCACATGGGACATGCCGGTTTTCACACGTTCTCTTTTTTCACCGTTTATAAATAACACCAAGTAAAGCAGCTAGCTGTCTGGGTTTGATCCCACGATGTGTACCACTCGTAAGTTGGTGCCGTTACTACTAAATCAACACCGCTTCTTTTCTGATTCCTTTGTATTGAGAGATATAATTATCTAGCAAAATAATACGAGTAGGTTGAATCTAGTCGCAATCTGCAAGACAATATGATACGTACGATACAAAATATTTTTAAAGAAAATCTTTTTGATTGACGACGCATTAAGATATTTAGCACGACGACCTCTAAAACGTCTTTATATATAGATATGGATCAATGTCCGTCAAGACGAGATGATCTATATTATTACGCCTTTAATATTAACATCAATGAAGAAATTAATAGAGCAAGACAAATAACGTTCTTGAGCAAACAACATTAGAAAATTGGTTTAGAACAGAATATTAAAACAAGTAAGAATAGGCAGCTTTAAAAGCATTTCGTCCATGATTATGGAAAATATGGATAAGGAAACATTAAACTCAGAGATTATGGAGACTATGAGACTCTGTATCCTATTTTTTTTACTTATCTTAAGGGCTATGTTTCACCGAGACAAATGGCGGCGCGACCAGTCGCCGCTACCAACAAAATGTATACAGCTCTATAGAGAGTTACTCACCTGGTGTCCGTGTGGTTACACCATGGCGGCGCAACTGGACGCGCCGCCATGGTGTCCCAGTGAAATATAGCCCTTAAACTAGGTACTACTATCAACTTAATAGAAAAATATCCCAAGGGAATATACTCTGGGGAAAAATTTCCTTAGTACAGGCCAGGTCATGGTCTACCCATGTTCCAAATTTCATCCAAAGCCATTCAGCCATTAGAGTGTGAAGAAGTAACAAACATACACACTCACAAACTTTCGCCTCTCCAAGTATAGCCATAACGTCCGGCACTGTGCGTCTCGCACACGTCCACTGATATTATTTAGTGTGTTTGGAAGACGCAAATTTCTATACAGTTCAAAAAATAAATAAAGATATAAGTAAAAACGTAATTTCTTCTGCCAAGAAATTAGATAAGTGTGTATGTCACATGATGCAACCTGATCTAGCAGAACCCTGACAGTGAAATGTCCCACCACTTCGTACCGGAGACACATTTAACTACGATTCTTTGAAAAGAAGCGACAAGCGACCTTGCCTGTCACAAGATGGGCATTATTTATGATAATATATTGCTCGTATTGTTTGTCAAAAAGGTGCCGTTAATCACAATGTTTTATGAGCAGGTTGGTACCGTACATTGACATCGTCTTCCGTAAAGATTTAGAGCAATCAACTTCAGATTTGAAGGAAATAACTGGTATAATATCGTTTAATGGGTAACTGTTCTTTTTCTTAAAAGTTCAAAAATACTCAAAAATCAAAAGGGAGAAGTCGGAATAGAATTCTACATCGACAAGTACCTACCTAGCAATTGTTTTACGTAAGGCAGCTGTTATAAAACCGAAAGTTTAAGTTTTGAAGGACTATACGTAGGAATAGGTAATTCTTTTAATTCCGCCAAGTCCGTTCTACCATCGGACCACTAGACTTATGGCGTTGCGCCAGCGGTACATGATGGACATCCCACCCATACGTACAAAGCGTTTTGGGAACACATTCATTATGCATACAGCTCATCATCTTCCTGCCCTTGTCCCGTTTTATTTGGGGTCGGCACAACACGTTTTTTTCTTCCATTCTGTCCTGTCACTCGTCACGCTATCACTAACTCCCTTTTCTTTCATATCACTTCTCACACAATCCATCCATCTTTTCTTTGGCCTCCCTCTCCCTCTCCATCCATCCACATGTATATTCATAACTCTTTTAGCAACGTGCGCTTCATCCCTCCTCTTCACATGACCATACCAAGATAAACGATTCCCTTTCAACTTTTCAGTCACTGCATTATGCATACAGCTAAAGAATGGAATTCCCTGCCGGAGTCTATGTTTCCTGCTAGCTACTTTAAATCAAGAGTGAATAGGACTTCTAGGCAAGCGTGCTCCATCGTCAGCCACATCGTCGCTTACCATCATCTGAGATATTGGTCAAACGCGAATCTATACATAATAAAAAAGGTATCTGGCTACTATCAGAAACTAGTCTTATAATAAGAGGAATAATTCAGCTACCTTACACGAACTGAATAGTGTAAACCGCTATTTATTTGTGACGATCACTTTAGGCCTTAGGACATTCTCGTATGCTTTGTGGACAGCTATTACTTATATAAGAGCATTCAAATTTCAGGAACATTGCTATAAGGTACAGCAAGGTAATATGGTAACCTTAGAGAAAAGCTTGTGAGGTTTTAAATACATATCAAGAATCAAGGAATTAAAACGAAAACAAACCTGGAACAAATGTAACTTTCAAAAATAAGCGAATAGTAGGTACCAAATTCCAACATGTGCCTGAGATTATGGCACATGCAGGAAATACTGAAATACATTATTTACCTCACATTTCGGGCTGATATGTTTACTTGTCTGACGCTGTAGGCTCTACATAATCTACATGTATGGACGATAAGAAAGATCAGGGTTGACCTTGCGTATTTCTGATTCCAATAATTTACTCGTAGTATTCGGGATTTCGGGGTTGGCAATTTTCATGAACAGCACGTTCACGAGGCTTAAATAAGGTCGTGTCAAGAGCAGTCTAAAAAACAACAGAAAACACAATAAAAATAATTATGATATTTCATTCCACAAAAGTATTTTTTTTTAATTTTGATAGGTTCGCGTTTGACCACTATCTCACCTGATGGTAAGCGATGATGTGGTCGACAGTGAAGAACGCTTGCCTAGATGTAACCTATTTACCCTTGACTTGAACTCTTAGATTCCTAGGTATCAGGAAACAGAATCGGGCAATGAATTTCTCTCCTTAGTTGAACATTGAATGTGGTCTAATAAACGTCTCGTGCGGTTGAGTGGAATATCCACCATGAACCGGTGGCTCATTGCTGAACGTTTTATGGCCTGGTGACGGAAAGAATTTGGCGGAATTGAATTAACCCCTGAGGGACCCAATTTATAGAACGCGCAGCTACTGATGACTAATGACCACTGCGATCCAATAAAGCAATCCAAAAAGAGGAAGCTTATAGTAAGGTTTTCATGCCAGATCATGTCAAAAGCCTTTGATGTAGAGAGAGATGGCAAACATTTCCCCGCGCATCTCGATGGCCTTACTCGGGATGAAAATGACAAAAACTAGCTAGAAAATCCCCAGTTGACTGATTTCGACGGAAGCCGTATTGACGGTCACTAATGATGTCGTTAATTTTTGGGTTTAGTAGGAGGTTAAGTACTGTTGAGTACCCGTACCACACCCTTACAATGAATAGATGTTAGTGAGATGGATCTGTAGTTAGCCAGGTCTGCTCGACTAACCTTCTTGGACACGGGTTGCACGTTAGCTTTGCTTCTAAGTATTCGACAATTTTACAGTCTCAAACGAAAGGCAAAATACCCGTTTCGTGATCAGAGACAGCTCAGGCGAAAAAGTTCTTAAAACAATTACTGGTATCCCGCCAGGTGGTTAGCTTAGTTCACGTCAAGGTCATAGAGTATCCGTAGGATGCTCTTCTGATAGATGTGAATGTCTAACATGCTCGTCCCGCATCCATTAGGAGGCTGCGCGTCACCAGAATAATGATGCGAAAATTCCGCAAAAAGAGAGGCAGACCAGTTTTGTTTCTACTCAGTGATATGGGCTTGTGACCTGTCGGGTTTCAGTAGTGATAGTGCAACGGCAGAAGATCGATTCACCTTAGCCACTGATTAAAACGCTTTACTACCTGCTGGATATGAAGCAAGTTTGTTCGCTATGCGGCTAACGTGGTCAAACCGAGACTTCTGCATCCTCTTCTTGCAGAACTTCGCAGCTCCGTTGAAAGTTGACGGCGCGGTTAGCGCAGTAGTTAAGCGACTGGCTGTTGTGCTGCGTGTCGCGGGTTCGATTCGCACATGGAACAAATATTTGTATGGCCTACAGACATGTGTTCCGGGTCTGGGTGTTTTATGTTTATGGGTTTATATGCTTCTAGTGTGTAGTAACGTTTTTTTTTTAAATAAAGAAAATCAAGCAAGCGTCGACGTGCCTGGTATACCGCGTGTATAAGCCCGTTAACGTCAATACACTCGACTTCAAACTATGGTCGAGCCGCGCCAGACATTGTTATGTTAGAGAAAGGAATGTAATACTCCATCCCCTGCCACAATACACCCGTCATGATTTCCGCGTTCGACGAAGGATCAGGCGGAAAAAAGCAAGTAGGCTACCAAGGATAACACGCGAAGAAAGTTAAAAACATCAAAGACTTTCCTTCTCAATCACGTTTCGTACATTATGACACCTTAAAATACATTAAATGAGTTTACCACTTACCAACCCTTTACCCAAAACTTTATGCACTAAGTAAGTAGTAAAAAACAGCTCTTGACAGCTATGGATTAACATTCAAAACTAACTTAGATAAATTAGAAGCTCTTCAAATTAGATTCCTAAAACTACTTGTTACTAAAAAAACTAAAAGCAGTTGTAAGGGAGATTATAGAAAATTATTTAAAATATACAAAATTCTACCGATCACTTTCAAACATAAATATATTTTATTAGTTAACCACCACAGTACCCAAGAGCATAGCTTAACTCACGTATACAACAATCATAATACACGATCTATGGCTGCTGGTGGATTCAATGTACCCAGAGTCACCCATTACTTTGATGACAGAACACTAAACAAGAGATACCATACCACCATACCTAATGAACAGTCTGCTGGCAGACATAAGGAGTGAAACAAACACAAATAGATTTAGACGTAATTTAAAATTATATTATTTAGAAATGTTTTAAGTTTTATATAAGTGTAAGTTTAAATAATATTTAGTTTTAAGTATATCTAGAGACTCATCGACCCCACAGTCAAACCATTGCAACGGTTTTTGTGGGGCTTAGCTTAAAAGTTACTTACATTTTTGGATTAAAGATAAAAAAATTATGCATTTAGTGTCTTAGGCATTTTCTACCAGTCGACCCTTCAAATTTTTACAAAAAGAATAAGTTTTTTTAATCCTTATTTAAAGAGTTTTTTCGCTAGTAAATAGAATAAATTAAAAGCAAGTTTTCGTCGGCACGCAGGTTTTTAGCTACTAAAATGGTGTCAGAAAAATAGTAAACCCGAGATCTGATGTATTGATATACTTTTCTATGAGCTATACACTAGAAGTACCATCAAGTGTTTAGAGATATCTACCTATAAGTAAGTATCCATCTTACCCTCCCTTACTTATTAAAAATCGTCCTACATAAATAGTTTCATATTTATTATTATTTAGATAAGTTCTCCCAGTTCTCCCAAACTTTTAATATTGACTACCTCAAATAAATAAACACAATACGTCAGCGTGAAGAATTTCCCTGAAACTCATTTGGGCATGCGCATCGGATTTTTCCTGAACAATAACTGTTTTGAAAGATTTTCCTTCTTATTTATTAAGTACCTGCATAACTGTGAGTCAGCTGATAGAATGCACACGATACCTATCGTACATATGGATCATTCTCAGTAGGTACTTATGTTGGCTAGTCATCATTCTTCTGAATAGTGGGAGATAATTGTTATAATAAATGCTGAGAGAAAAGGAGGAAAATTATTTTAGAATTAGTCATACACATATTGTATCTAGCTCAGAGAAGTGCTGAGGCCTTACCATGACTTGGTAAAATGTCAGCCGTGCGAGCTCCATCCCTTTAACAGTTCAGTTTGGGTCGTAAAATGGATCGTGTAAGTATGGTAGGACTTCTGGTGTTGGGTTTGATCTTCATGTGATGATTTAGCTTTTACGAATGCATTGGTAAGCCATAACGTACTTGTTGGCTTAAAGATTATGTTAAGCAGGAAACTCCTCAATTTATCATTATTAAACCAAAAATAATGGTTCATTAGAGCATTAAAACAACCATTAACCATCAAGTGTTCTGACCAACATAAATCTGATCATAGATTTTATTATTTCTCTTGAAGTAGGTTTACAACTTTCTGTTACACTGAGTTTTTTTTTTATTTGAACAACAAATTCTAACTTCAAATCGTCGCCTTAAATTGGAAACCACATGTATGCGAAAGAGACAACTTTACAGGAGGTAGAAAAACTACTTCACGTTATTACTGAGCTTATTTAAAAAAAAAAAGTTTTAAACTAAGATACGTTTTCGGATGCATTAAAAACGTCAAATGCTATTGGCTCTAAACTTTATTGCGTGTAATGAGGACATGAATCCCTTAATTCTTTTTTCTAAAAAATTAACAAAATAAATATTGTCTAAATTACATTTCTGTTTTCATTCTAAAGTGACGAAATAAACTATTCCTCTGACAATTAACACTCTACATTCTTCATAAATCTCTCTCTCTCTCTCTCTTTGTAAACCCCCTCTTGCGTGTAAACTAACCACCATTTCATCCAGTAACATGATCCCTACCCGTCCAGGAAGCCCCGGCTCGACCCAGACTTGGACATCAAGGCTCTGGCATCCGAACTCTTGGACGCCTCAGCAGCTAGGCACAAGATCGCCGTACGACCCAAGAAGAACCATCCCAGGAAAAAGACTGTGACTTCCAAGACTGAAGAAGAAAGCAGGTAAGGAAATGGCATAAGTATCTATACAGCGGAACTAAATAAGCTACGTCCAAACTGATATAAAATGAAGGGATTAAAAACGTGAATGGGCTATCTCGTAGCTATTTTGTAAACAGTAGAAACATGTAACGGCACTCTTATAATGACCAATGTTATTTCTATTGAACTGGACACTGAACAAAAACAACACTTCATCCACTATACTCACAACTCTTCTATTCCCGAAAACACAAGGTGCGGTTGAGACGTTTTATAATGTTAGTTCTGCTCCGCTGAACCACTGGTGCTGCGTCCACTGCTGGACATAGACCTCCCCACAGGACCGTTCATTGTGGCGAGACTTGGCCACAAGAAACGGTCCTGTGCGTCTCGCATCCATCGCATTCCCGCGACTCTCACCAGGACATCGGTCCACCTTGTAGGAGGCTTTTGAACGCTGCGTTTTCCGGTGCGCGGTCGTCACTCCAGAACCTTTCGGCCCCATCGAGCAATGTGCCAATCCCACTGCCACTTAAGTTTGGCGATTCTGCGAGCTATGTCGGCGACCTTGGTTCTCCTGTGAAAGTTAGTGAACCGAGTAAACTGCGACCAAAAACCGATCAGCTAGCAAGTTTTTCTTTTGAACTTGTACAGTTTTGAAACAATTTCAATTGAAATAACACTACCTAACCTCCCACACCATAAAACTTGTCATGGAGATGTCAAACCAATATCACTCGAAAGAAATTCATATGGCGTGACCGTGTTAACTGGACGTATGTTTTTTCAGTATATAATTCAGTACATAATGTGGCCCGGCTATTATATAACAATGATGTATATATTAGTGCTGTGGTTAAAAGCTACGCGACCTCATTACTCTTCGTTACGAAATACGTGATTTGCGAAAAGGCGCGCTTAGTGGCGACACGCGATGTCTCTCGGCTATTTTTTTTTTGTAGTATTTTTAAAATAATAATCATTATGACATTAATTTTCGGAACGGAGATTATTCAACGTCCATACATTTTTAGGCTGAATATAAAAATGTCAGCCAAACAAAAAAAATGTTTTCTATTGGACCAACTTTGTAGGGTTACTCTCCGGCAAGTTACCAAAGTTCAAATAATAAATTTTTGATACTTATTTGATAATCTTAATCATCGCAAAGAAATTAATTCAGATTTATTCAGAGAAGCTATTGTTATCTTTTGTCAGTAGGTACACTAAAATAGCCGAATTAATAGAACAAAGCAACCGCAGGGAACGCACCTTACCACAGGCCAACCCAACAAGTCCAGGCTTGTAACCTATCAATCTGTCAATCCTATCAAAGTTGTTGAAATTATCAATGGACACTTCAAGAGGGATTTTCACCTGTTGAGAAGAGGCCTGAGTCCCAGCAGTGAGAATATTATAGGTAAGGCTAGTTATGCTTAACCAAGCAGTATCTAAGCAGTACGATGGATTATTTCAGAATTGCTGCGGCTCTTTTAAATTACTGCCATGTTCTAATAAACCATTATGCTCGCTAATGAGTTTTTAATAAGAAATAAAAAGTCTCCTTAATAGACTAGCAGATCTTGTAATTAGAAATCATTACAATAGTAAAAGATCACATTTTTGAATGAACTGGCGAATACAACTATTTCTTTAGATTTTGAAGATAAAGCACAACAAGAACTTATACTTGGAGTTATTCTGGACAGCATTGTACAAAGCCAATGATCACAACAAGACAAAGTTAAAGGTGAAACTGTCAACAATGTCAAAGGAGGAAAAAGTTAACCGCACATAAGCGTGGAAAGGATCGAACTAATACTTTTGCATGATTCAACGAAAGCATATCATACCCAAATTATTTGTCCAACTAAAATGAAAATATACCAACACACATCTCCACTCATTTCTATATAGCTAAGCAGCGTCTAGCTATCATTGACAACCTAGTAATGGTTTCCGCTCCAAACGGTTTGACATAAAAATATGAGAACACGAGTAACCACTCCGATATATCGGTCAAGATCCGAGCATGACCGGCCAAGCCCGATGCAGTTTTTAATAGGTTGTCCCCAATAACTAATACTGAGATATAAAATTAAGATTCTAGCTTTGATCTTATTTATTTGATTGCTTACAAGTTTTGCAGATTGTTAAATATTTATGTGTCTGTCGTCTAGCTGCGTTTTTGCGAATCGAGAATTTATTTCTGCAAGAGTTGGGTCTCCGAAAATAGAAGGGTCAACTTCAGTTACCAAGAACTTCGCATCTATTACATTGCATTCTCGATCTGCCTGTCTATCTCTTCCTACACTTGATTGGCATATTTGAATCTCGTGTATTTTTGTTTGCTTCTGTTAATTCCATCAAGTAAACTAGTTTTTTTTTCTATCAATCCCAAACACCACCTAGATGTTTATCTACGTCATAGTACAAGGAAAATTGCTTTCATTAGGTAGGTTGTTCAAGTTCATTCATCCAATCAATTTGTAATTTCAACTACACAATACACACCAACTTTTTGGAGAGCAGAATCAACTATGGCAACTGTACTGTAACAGTAAAATTTTTGGGAAGATTTCTGATAAAATTTGCACGATTCAATTCAAAATTCACACAATTTCTTAATGTCTTAGATATAGGAGTGATATTGAACTAATTTTAGAGAGAATACAAAGTAGCTTAGTTACATTCTAAGAAGTAGTAACTACTATCGCGTTCTATTTACGTGTGTTTGTTCTAGTTTACAGTTAACTGTCTACGTAATTGCGTCCAGCGCAAGTGAAAAACTCTGCCACAATCGTTCTGATTCAACGTTTCATAGTTAGTTTCGGTGGCTAAGAAATTTCGCTCAGATATTGGCTTTTCTACTACGCGAACTATGATTTTTTTTAATTCTTGATGGGTTCGCGCTTGACCGCTATCTCACCTGATGGAAAGCGACGATGCGGTCGACGATGGAGCGCGCTTACCTAGAAGTAACTTATTCACTCTTGACTTAAAGATTCCCGGGTTGTAGCCATCACTATTTTTTTTCCACGGCTTTTACTTCCGTTCCCTCAAGAATAAAAGCTAGTGAGCTTCCTATCAGTAATAAAAAACAACAAGAGATATCTTATCAAAGATTTAGACAAAAACAGCTTAATATGTTGCAGCATCTTCAAACCTGTCACTAACTTTAACTGATTACCAAGTCTTTGTTAGCTCTTTCGCTCACAAAGGGAAACTGAAGAACACATACTCTGAGTGACTCTGTCTGTCTGCTCTGGGTGGAACGCTACCTAGAGCGAGAGGAGTTACTTGATGATGTTCCATCTCAAAAAAAGTCTGCTATTTTCTCTTCATCAGTAATTATAATGTCTGTTACTGCTTCGACAATCAATATTTACAAGCAGACCCAGACAGTTAAGAGTTTAAAAGTTAAAGTACCGCATATAGATTAAGACAGACACGTGTTTTCTCACAACACAGTGCGTAACGTTAACTGATAAAAACCAGACGGCCAGTCGCCTCGTGCGTAACGACTGGAACGCCTGGATCTCGATGTGGAAAGGATTGATATATTTACATACCTTTTTACCAATGCAGAGGTAACCACTAAAAAACCTAGTAACATCTTTATGCAAATTTACCGAACTGAGGTAGTGCTAGTGGTTAGAGGCAAGCATTACTTACCCTTACCCTTGACCCAATGAGAATAATCGCGTTTGGCTTCGCTCTTGAGGCGATGGTGTAGTGTGTGGTCTTCTTCTTTTTAGGTCTTTGAGTGTTCTTTTTCTATTTTTTTTACTACAGACAGAGATTAAGATACAGTTCTACCGACTATTGCTTTTAAAGCAAGATTTTCCTATCGTAATCATGCCCTTCTTATTTATCGATTAAATGAAACTGTACAACACTGTGACACTACTTACCGATGGAATGATTTTAATCTAAACTTTGCTTCCGTGCTCGTCATAACAGCCTTTGAAAGCTTTGTTTAAGGACCTTTCTCTTTACTGCCCCCCCTAGCCAAGTTACAACCGTTTCGTGTCGAATTCCGTTCTACAATCGGTAACGCCTCGGTGCCAGCAATTGTAGAAAACGATAAGTTGGTAGCCATGTTGACGCCCCTAGCCAAGTTGCAAACGATAAACGTGAACGCTTAGTAATCTCCAATAGATTTTCAACTTTATGTTATTGGATATAAAGTTGAAAATCTATTGAAGATTACATAGTGTTTTCGTTCGTTCCGGTCGCTAACGCTCAGTAGTCTTTAATAGATTTTCAACTTTATGCTCTTAGGTATAAAGTTGAAAATCTATTGGAGATTACTAAGCGTTCACGTTTATCGTTTGCAACTTGGCTAGGGGGGCTGAGTCGGCCGCTCGTTCTACAATGTCGTTCTACAATAACAAAGGATGTAGCGTTGAACATTGTAGAAACGATAACAGTTCATTCTATCATTCTGAACGATGTGAACTTGGCTACGAATTTTCTATTCGTTTGTTCTGACCACGTGACTTAACGTTGAGATGATGACATTCCCATACATTTGATTATTTTTCGACTAGCGTTAACGATTGCAGATTATCAACTTGGCTAGGGGTTCTGGTGCCAACTGGTAAGCATAATAATCGTAGCTCTCACTTATTTAGGGTCGGTGCATCATACTTTTTCTTCCATACTTCTCTATTTTTTTCTTCTCATCTTCTCTCAGTAGTCACTCCTAGCTTTCTGGGCATATTATCATCTTTCAAATAGTCTATCAATCGTTTCTGTGGTCTTAGCGTCAATTTATATAAATAAGTTCCCTTCGAACTTTGTATAAGAAATAAATAGCACTATATCGGAATTTGATGTAGTAGTCTGAGCTTTGCGCGTTGGTTGTTGTCTTGTGAAAGCGCCAGGCCAGGTGCGTTGGCGAGCCCTCATAAATATAATCAAAATGCCATTCCATTGATAGTGACAACTATCAGCTTTCATTATTCAACAATTTCCACTTGTTTAAGTTTTGTTGTACGAAAACAAATATTATAATAATATAATAATATTTTTAGTGATAGTATGACGAGTGACAGGGCAGAATGGAAGAAAAAAACATGTTGCGCCGACCCCAAATAACACGGGACAAGGGCAGGAAGATGATGATGATAATAATATTTTTCACAACTATCACACAGCGCCGTCTAGTCCCAAGCTAAGCAGAGCTTGTGTTATGAGTACTAGACAACTGATGAAACATACTTATATATTTCTAAATACATACATATTATAGATAAAATTACACCCAGACTGAGAACAAATGATCATGCTCATCACACAAACATTTGTCCTGGGTTGGAATCGAACCCACTGCCTCCGGCGTAGCAGTCAGAGTCACTAACCACCAGACCAACAGGCCAGTCAATATTGTTAATAACATAATTCATTAACTGTTTGTGTGATGTTTGAGAATACAATACATTGGGAAAAAATTGTTGGGCAAGTTGCGGGACACTGAACAACGTTGCTGCGTCATGTAGATTGAGCGTTGCGTGTCATGTTGGGGGGACATATTGTCCCCTAACATATCTGAGGCTTTTAAGCAACTGTTTCAATTATGTTTAACATCACTTAAGTCAGGTCAGCTACCTAAGATATTGGTCAGCTACCTAATTGACTGGGCTGTTAGTCTAGTGGTTAGTGGCCCTGACTGCTATGCCGCAGGTCGTGGGTTCGATTCCCACAAAGGACAAATGTTTGTGTGATGAGCACAATCATTTGTTCTGTGTCTTGGTGTAATTTATGTATAATATGTATGTATTTAATAACTATGTTTATCAGTTGTCTAGTACTCATAACACAAGCTCTGCTTAGCTTGGGACTAGACGGCGTTGTGTTATAGTTGTGTGAATATTATTATATATTATATATATATATTATATAAGGTTTGCGTTGAACCATTTACATGAATGTTTCTCTAGTAACTCGAATAAGAAAGCTGTATCTGTATCAAGTAGATACTCATAATTTAATAGTAATGTCTGTATCATAGTGATGATCTGGCGGCGTGCCAGCGTCTGCTTCCCGCTAAATGTTCCATTTGACCAATTTTGTTCATGCTGTTTGCAGTCTGCCACATGCGTAAAGATTTGCTATACATGTAAAAGGATAGCTCAGATCGTTTAGCTGTAAGTCTTCCATTTTATCTAAATAAATAAAACGCAAAGGACGATTTTTAATCCAAAAGTTTTCGTTCTCATTTTTAGGATCTGTTATGAGTCTTGATTTAATATGAATACCATAAATTAAGCCATCATATAACTTTATTAGAAAGACAAAGTATTTATTTAATTGACACTTAACTAACTATAATTACAGTAAATTAAAAAACAACCAACCGGCCAAAAATTCGATTCGAAAATATAACTTTCAATAAGGTTATTATATTTCCGACGACTGAACCTCAGTCTCCGCAGCCACAGCGGCTGTACCAGCACCAACGCAATACGATGAGCTAGGAAGTTGGGACGGTAAGAGTATCGACACAAGTAGCGTCCCATATTAAAGGCCTACCCGTCATGGGAATAACAACATGCCGTTCGGTCTCTTGTCATCGTCGCATGCCAGGCCATGGGGTTCCAATATCCGGCCACCGTAAGCGCGGGCTTGGGCTTGGTCCGACCGTCCGGTAACCGTCCGGACCAATCCCAAGTCGTCGACGGCGCGTAGTGGTCCTCGCGCGCCTCAAGGAGATGTCAGCAAACCGTAGGGGCCCAGCAGGGTCGAAGCCTACAGAGGCCATGGGTTTGCTTCTGAAAGGAAAACCCAGCCCTGGTATCAAAGGCAAAGAAGGAACAGGAGTAGGTCTTTAATCAGTAAAAGTCTGACACACCCTTGCACGTCTGATGATGTCGTTGATATTCGCGCGTCGCGCTATGCGACCCGCACTTCGGCTGCATGAACGATATGTTGTACCGAGTCAAAAACCCCTAAACTGAACCACTGGGAACTCTAGATCCGATCTAGAAAAATAACGATTACAACAACATACACATTCCATTTATAAGCTGATGTATCATAAACAACTCATACGCGTAAGTCTTTAGACTAAACGAAACACGAAATGCATGTTTGTATTGCATAAATAATCTCATTATTTCGATACTTCATATCAGGTCAACGTCCTCCGGCACAAGTAAAAAAACTCGTAACTACATAATCATTTCGCGGATACGTGAGCAGCCGCCAGTTTCAGGCGACCTGCCAACTTGCATGAAATCTCTTGTGACACTTCATTGTTGTAAAACTTCAAAGGAGAAGGCAGAGGTCAACGTAAAGTGGTTTTAAAAATTGGCGTGGTCGCTGCTCTTAAAATATTCCCGGTACGTTATTAGCGTTATTAAGATGGCTTGCGCACCCACTCGTGGACAAAACGTTCTGTAATATACAGTTTCACTATTCTCTTATTGTCTGCCCCAGTTACCGTCCACCTATGCGACTAATTCGGGAACGCTGGAGAAGGCCTAATTTCAACTTTGGATGCTCCAACATCTTCAACGTCATGTTTATAATTGGCAGTTCATCGCGTGTTGTCTCGCCCTATTTCTTTTGTTTATAACCTACTGTTGAATGCAGTCGTGATTTCCGGATGTTTTGACTTTCTAGTTAGATGTTTGTATTCTCGTGTTGATTGCTGCTTTATGCGTTTTGTTAATGTGAGTGAATTTGATTATGAAAATTGTCTTGTATTTTAAAGCGACTAAAATTTTGAATTTTTTATTTTCATTAGATTTTTAAAAATTCATATCTACTAGATTGCATGTTGGTAACAGGATTCTGAGGTCAAAACTGTTTTTAGCTTTCTACATTAACTTTTAATTTGACTTTATTAGCTACACGTTCTCCTTTCTTTAGTTAACGGCGCAGTCTAACTACGACTCCAGCAGTACTTTTATTAAAATACTGGCTACTGCCGGCGGCATCACTGACGTGAAAGTAGAAAATTGTCTCTCAGGACCATATTCCCAGAATAAAAAGTATCCTATGGTCTATTCCAGGACATGGTCTACCCATTTGCCAAATTACATCCGTTCGAGCATGAAGAAGTAACAAACATGACATGACATGATGGTATGCTGACATATAAATTCGGCTCATATTTTTCAAGCAACTATTCTTATTTATTTTTTTGCAAAAATCTTGTAGAAACCCTGAAAGCATTGCGAAACAGTATAACTTCAGTGCATAAAGCCACCTGTCTTCTATTAACACGATGGCTCTAGCTACTAAATCGCACTAACATTTTATGCGATTTCAAAAGAGCACGTTAGAATAATAGCATCGTTATCTTTTATCGCTTTGTTAAAGTCAGATCTGGTAGCACTGGCGTGTTGTTTAATATGTTTACCTGTTTCCTGTTCTCCTTAGATTTCATCTTTAACACTGTTTAGTTTTTAGTCTCCTTTCATTGTGGTCTTATCATCTTAGATTTTGTTATAATCAGTTTTACTTACTTACAAAAACTATTTACAATGAAAAGCTTTATGATCTTCACTACTTACGATGTCTCATGTAATAAAACAGTGTACTGGCAGTTATATATGATCTTCTTTTATGTTTGACAAACGTTTTAGGTGCAATAAAATAAGAAAATGAAACACAAAAGATGAGTAAAAACAATACGTTATTTTCCGAAAAATAGGGCAAGAGGCCAACCGCCTACAAGACGAAAGTTCTAGCCAAATACCTAATTAAGTTTAGTGCGCTTTGCAGGTAGAGCTAAAACTGTGCTGAAAAGTGACTCAATGAAGCCGATGAAAATGTTGAGATGGATCTGTGGTGTGACGAGAATGGATAAAGTGAGAAATGAGTATATTAGAGGAAGTTTGAAAGTGGTGACAGTCACTGAAAAGTTGAAAGGGAATTGAGGTGGGATGAAACTCATGTTACTAAAAGGTTTATAAGTGTACATGTGGATAAATGGAGAGGTACAGAAAGGTCAAAGAAAAGTTGGATGGATTGTGTGAGGAGTGATATGAAAGAAAAGGGAGTGAGAGATAGCGTGACCGGTGACAGAACGGAAAGGAAAAAAAGACGTGTTGTCGCGACCACTAAAAACACGGTACAAGGGCAGGAAGATGATGAATGTTAATAGGTACCAATGTTTATAATCAAACTATTGTATGGTCTTGCTTTGAAATTTAGGACAATGACGATTGATAACAATGATTTGCAAAATACAGAACACAACGGAATAGTGGAGAAAAACAGAAGTGTTCTCCTGCAATGGATGGAACAAGTCCATCAATCTAAAGATCGTGGTCAACGAACCATGTCACAAATAAAATAAGTCATAAAAACAAGAAAAATGAAAATCAAACAGATCTAATTCACTCAATAAATGCAAGTGAACATACTAAAACAGATTTTGATCAGCATAACACAGAATTTAGCATACTAGGACACGTCTTCCGTGTCAGTCTGTAATAAATTATCGTTCGGAGAGATTTATAGCTGGGTTCTTTTGATGACCATTACGTGGGCTCCTGGGATAGATATTATAGGTTATTTTCCTAACCCTGTGCCATGAACCCAAATGAGATGAGTAGATGACGAATGTGGAACGAAATGTGATTTTTTTTTTTTTTTTTTTTTTCGGTGGGAAAATCATCTAATGACAAATCTCGCTCTTGGGCGGAGCGAGAGATAGTGTCAGACTTTTACTGACTAAAAACCCACTCCTGTTCCTTCGTTGCCTTCGTCCCAGGGCCCCGGGTTTCGTCCCAGGGCCCCGGGTTTCGAACGAAATGTGATGTGTTTATTTATATAGGAATGGTGTTTCGTACACAGTAGAGTAATTCGGAGCGTTTGATTAGAACTTCCGATATAAATTTTTGATGTATTTTATTTAGGTGTTAACTTGTTTTTTTTTTATTAGTATTTGGAAAATGTGTGTTTTCTTGTGAACTTCCGTAATCCTAAGGGCGGAATTCGCCGATAAAACTAATCGCGTTTTAACGTTTGGCTCGCATAATCGCGTTTAGCCACTGTCACTAGTGTCACTTGTAAAAATACAACAAAAGAAAAATACAGACAAGTAATACTAGTGACAGCGGCTAAACGCGATTATGCGAGCGATTAGTTTTATTGGTGAATTCCGCCCTAAATTGTTTTATTTCTTAACAATTTTGTACGTATGGCAACTTAATACATACTAGCCTGCCGATAATTGTTCCGGGTGTTTTTTTTTTTTAGGTGGGAAAATCATCTAATGACAAATCTCGCTCTTGGGCGGAGCGAGAGATAGTGTCAGACTTTTACTGACTAAAAACCCACTCCTGTTCCTTCTTTGCCTTCATCCCGGGGCCCCGAGCTTCGCTTTCACACTACCCGTGGCCCCAGTAGGCTTCGGCCCTGCTGGGCCCCTACGATTTGCTGACATCTCCCTGAGGCGCGCGTGGAACAATATGCGCCGTCGACGACTTGGGCTCGGTCCGGACAGTTACCGGACGGTCGGACGGCGAGCCACCCATTACTCGCCGTTCGCAAGCCCGCGCCTACGGTGGCCGGAAATCGGGATCGGAATCCCGGCGGCGGTTCGGGCGTGAGGACTGTTGCTTCGCAGAAGGAGGCGACCGCCTGCCACTCCTCCTCACTCCGGACCATGGCCTGTACCAATGCCCGGCGCGAGAGATCACTGCCGCCGATCGCTCCCACGAGGACACGGCGTTGCTCTGCCCAGGCGGGGCACAACTCTACCGTATGCTCCACCGTGTCCTCCGGACGGTCCACACAATGGCGGCAGCCAGGCGTTTCTTCCGCACGAATTCGGTGCAGGAACCTCCCGAATTTACCATGTCCGGTGAGGACCTGCGTCATGCGGTAGGTAAGGACGCCATGTGGTCTTTCCAGCCACTCCTCAAAGAGGGGACTTACCGCCATAATTGTGGCGTGCCCAAATTGTTCCGGGTCTGGGTGTCCTGTATATGTGAATTTACATGCTTGTGAACGCACCCACGATGCAGGAGTAATTCTTAGTGTGTGGCAACGTTTAATTTAAAAAAAAAACCGGGCAAGTGCGAGTCGCGCACCGAAGCCGAGGGTTCCATACCAACTTACCTATGAAAACAGTTCAATTCCCAAATTGAGTTGGAAGATTTTTTCGAATCGAAAAAAAAGTTTTTTTTTGTGACGTACAACAATTTTACAACTTTGCTTACAAATTTACAGTTTTCAGATTTTTTCTTATACTTATGCTATGAGACCTTGCTTCATGCCAAATTTCAGGAAGTACCCTAAGAATTTTGATTCCCTTGAAAGTGTCGAAATACACGTATTTTGCGATATAAACGGCCGTATCTTTTTTCCGATAACTCAGAAGTTTGATTTTTTCACAGCTTCAAGGGACTGAAGATCTGAGTATATATTTTAAATTTCAACTCGATACCTCCTCGCGTTCCTGAGATAAAGGGTCTTGACAAACAGACAGACAGACGGACGGAAGGACAACAAAGTGATCCTACAAGGGTTCCGTTTTTTTCCTTTTGAGGTACGAAAACCTAAAAAGAAAGAAGGAAACAGAAAAATAGGTACAAAGCTGATGGTGATGATATTTATTTATGAAAGGCAATTCGAACTGCCTATAAACCGGTTTTGTTTTTAATCGTAAACCTTAATCTGAATAAAGAGCTGTAACTCCGGCTTCAGCCAAGATCAAAAATTTCCTTTATTTTTTCCTCAAAAAACCAGAAATGGGCCAAAAAATTATGATTGGCATAAATGTCACGGGCGGAAACACAGGACAGTTTTACAAAATAAAGGTACATTTAGTGGACGTCATAGGTTGTCATACAAACGTGTAGACTAGACATTTGCACGTCCACTTGTCCAGGACGGTCCAAACGGACTGACAGCCTAGACATTTCCGGATTCTTGACAATTACATGTGCAATGAACAAATTACATACATGTAAATTTTAGGAAGAAGAAACTATATGAAAATTATTTATTTTTGCTAAAGAAACTACAGAAAAAGAAAACTTATTTAGGGTTAATGCTATTTTAGATAACGCTAAGCAACAGCTATCATTTTCGCGGGCTTGCGGACGGCGAGCAATGTGTAGCTCGCCGTCCGACCGTCCGGTAACCGTCCGGACCGAGCCCAAGTCGTCGACGGCGCGCAGTGTTCCACGCGCGCCTCAAGGAAACGTTAGCAACTGTAGGGACCCAGCAGGGTCGAAGCCTACTGGGGCCATGGGCGATGTGAAAGAGAACTCCGGTGCCCTGAAACGAAGGCAAAGAAGGAACAGGATTGGGTTTTGGTCAGTAAAAGTCTGACACGACCTCCCGCCCCGCCCAAGGGCGGGAGATGTCATCGGATGATTCCCAGCTTAAAAAAAAGCTCCTTAAAGGATATGCAATATATAAAGGCATAAAATGTTCTTATTTATGTGCTGTTATATTGTCAAACTTATGTTAAAAACTGTCAATTAGCTAAGTAAAAAACAAATGTCAAAAAAATTAAAAAATTAAAATACTCAAGAAGTATTTTTTAAAACAAAGCTCTTGCGGCGTAAACTAATATTTTTCGTTTGTGCTCGTTATTTCCTTCAAGATTGAATTATTTGGTGTAATATTTTATCCTGAGAGATTAGCAAAAGTGGGATGCGTCTACACACTCCGCATGATTTCGAAACTCACTCACGAACCTCGTGATATATGGACGCTTTTGTTTTCGTTTGCAAAATCTTATTCATGACTGCAAATATATCTATATAAATACAAATGAATAGTTCTTCGTTAGTCTCGTTAAAACTCAAAAACGGCTGGACCGATTTGGCTAATTTTGGTCTTGAAATATTCGAGATAGTCCAGGGTAAGTTAAACGGTGAGAAAAAATGGAAAAAATCACGAGAAAAAATCCGAATACAACGCCATCTCTAATTAAAATGTCATTATAAAATGAATTATGCTGTTCTAGTAATGCCAGTAGATGGCGTTATCCTTACTATTAGGCGGTACGAAGTTCGCCGGGTTAGCTGGTCTTTATATATATAATTCGTTTACACTGTACGTGCGTTTGTCACCGAACTCCTCCTAAACGGCTTGACCGATTTGGATGAAATTTTGTTTGTATATTTGAGCGGGTCCCTGGATGGTTTGAAAATACAATTAAAGCCGGTAGGTGGCGCTGCAATCGGTTTCTCATTTTTTTTCTGGCGAGAAGCCAGAACAGACAGGACAATATCTTTTGGGACCGCTAGGTTCTCGTATAAAATTCGTCCAAAATGTAAAAAAAAAACAATGATTTGATGAGTCATCATGCTATCGCATAGGATAAATATTTTTAAATTTCATCACGGTGTTTTGTATGTAGTGTTTTAGGTCAAAAGTATTCACCTCACCTCAAAGAAATGTCAGCAAACCGTAGGGACCCAGCAGGGCCGATGCCCGCTAGGGCCACGAGGGAATTTCCGAAGAGGAAACCCGTGGTCCTAGACCGCAAAGGGCAACTAAAGGAACATTGGTGGATTTTAGACAGTAAAAGTCTGACACACCCGCCCACTCCACTCTAATGCGACTCGAGAGAAATCGTTAGATGATTTCTCAAACCCCAAAAAAAAATATTTTCACCTGCCTCCGATATCTTATTAGCAATATCCTGATATTTGGTCAGCAATATGTGTATGTAAGCCATATGATTAAAGTTCACGGAAACAATCGTAAAAAAGTTCTCCCAATAAAATCATCAATTCCTTGTCGGAGTCTGTGTTTCCTGATAGCTACAACTTAGGGGTCTTTAAGTCAAGAGTGAATAGGTTACTTCTAGGCAAGCGTGCCCAACGTCGACCACATCATCGCTTACCATCAGGTGAGATGGTGGTCGAACGCGAGCCTATCATTAATAAAAAAAAAAATCGTTGAAGATGTTACAAACACAAAACAGTTTTTCGTGTTTGACACGAAAAAATCGTCAAAGAACACGCGTTCAAAATAAATAGCTACAAAACCAAAATAAATAACTCAACCTGGTAACAGAGTAATTAAAAACTAATTTTGGCAACGAAAGTAGGTGAGAATATGTTTAGAATGTGTAAAAAGAAACTTCCGATACCGGGAATCGAACCCGAGCCTCCTGGGTGAGAGCCAGGTATCCTAGCCACTAGACCATATCGGATATTGAAGAACACACCGAAATTATGGAGCATAATAAAATAATCGAAGCCAATTCTACTAATAATATTATTTTATCAGTATCAACTGCGAGTTATCCATTTTTATCATTATTATGATTTATGACAGTTATTATGATATTTATTATATCAGATGATAATAATTATTTTTATTTTGTTATTATAAATGTTTTACAGTGTTGTTTATGCAAAAATGACAACCTAAGTACTTACTATAAATTAGTCTAGAATTTAAAAGAAATATTAATATCTTTGGTTGATGCTGCCGAAACGAGAGAGAGTGTCAAACTTTTACTGACTGAAACCCGCTTGTGTTCCTTCAGTTGCAGTTTGCGTTCGAACATAGTCTTTCGAACATTCCGCAGCCCAAATTGAAGCGCCTACCTGGGTTTGAAAACGCGACGTACAATCTTAAGGGTGTTTTTAATACCTATCATGGATTTCATCACGTATGCGGGTTTGTTCCGCACGCGTATCCCCCGCAAATGTCCATTTCATACAAGTAGGTATTTATTGTAATGCGTGGAATACGCACGCGGGACGAGTTTTTTTGCATTTTGAAATTTTCTGCATGCGGGGCATTCCTAAATCTTTAATCGTTGAATTAAACCATGAGAGTTCATGAAATAAATTCTCCTGCTCTCGATGAAGCGAGAGGGAGTGTCAGACTTTTATAAACTAAAACCGTTCTTTCAGTTACCTTTTGCATTTCAGGGCCAGGGTGATTATTTTGAATAATACCGCAGCGCTGGCTAGGTCTGGCATCTATCAATAATTGGTTTTTAAAATAATTGGTCAATATTGATGTCAAAATACTACTCTGTCAAGAAAGTACCGGGAAAAGATCAATAATAGGTACACAAAATGTTTGTTATTCATCCAAATTTATTTTATCACCTTCAAAGTATGCTCGTTCAGAAACGATACACTTACGCCAACGAATAATCCAATCATCAAAACATTTTTTAAATGCTGTTTCCGGAATTGAGTTCAGTTCTCGCCGCAAATTCTCCTTTATGTCTTCTACCGATTAAAAACGGGTGCCACGAAGTGGTAATTTGAGTTTAGGAAAAAGAAAGAAGTCGGCTGGAGCCATATCTGGTGAATATGGTGGTTGCTCGGTGGTATTTGTTGAGTGTTTGGTCAAAAATTCGTTCACAATGATAGCCTTGTGCGAAGGCGCATTATCGTGGTGAAAATTCAAGAATTTTATTTCCACAAATCTGGCCTTTTTCGTCGAATTTGCTCTCTTAAATGCCGCATAACGCTCAAATAATATTCTTTATTTACCGTTTGACCTTCCGTTTGAATTCCGAGTGCACAACACCGCGATAATCAAAGAAAACAGTCAACATGACTTTGACTTTTGATCAACTTTGCCGTGGTTTTTTCGGTTTCGGTTCAGTTGGAAGGCGCCACTCCGAAGCTTGTTGACTAGTTTGCATATCAAACTCGTAAACCCATGTCTCGTCACCAGTAACAATACGTTTCATGAATTTTGGGTCGGAATTGACTCGTTCTAGCATGTCCTCAGCGACTCTCATGCGATTGAGTTTTTGGAGAAAATTCAGGTCTTTTGGGACTAGCCGAGCGGTAACATGTTTCATACCAAAATTATTAGTTATGCTACGGATCGACTCGTGAGATACAGAAAGTTCGGCGGCTATCTCTCTCAAAGTTGAATGAGGATTTTCAGTCACTATTTCCTTCACTTTTGCGATGTTAACTTCAGTTGAAGACGTTGATGGCCTACCAGAGCGAGACAAATCTTCCATCACATCTCGACTGCTTTTGAACGCTTTGTACCACTCATAAGCACGTGTTTTTGATAAAGTCGATTCACCGTAAGCCTTCTGTAACATTTTCAGTGACTCCGAACACGAAATTCCACTGGCGATGCAAAATTTAAGACAAACTCTTTGTTCGATGTTTTTGTCCATTATGAAATTCGCAATACACACTAGATATGATATAACTGAAAACACCTTTGTATTTAATATAAATAACAGATGCAACTCAAACTCCGCGCCAAAATGGGAAACAGTTGTGCCAATCTACCAACAACAAAAAAAGAAACAAAAATTTAAATTTGGAACCATAAACAAATCATCCATTCCCGATAGTTTTCTGACTGAATGTTCTAGAAAAGGGCTTAGTTATAGATAGATAGATAAGTATATATTTATTTCTTAGAACAGAAACATCGAGACTAACCTGCTTTCCGTCCCTGCTCCCATAATCTGGGGTCGGGTCTCCTCACAATCATGTCTGCGCCAGGGCAATTTGGACTAACCTTTTTTAAAATAATGTTTAATAGCCACACTCAAAACCGTTGCCTTTTGACAACAAAATAAATTAGGACTGATAAATCTGGAAAAAAAATCCAGTAAATGTTGATGAAAAATTCATTAAAGCGCCCATCCTATACCAGTCAGCAGTCTTGTACCTAATTAGGTCCCGCGGCAGCCACATTAGTGCTTTCATCACGTAAACCATTTGTTTACACTTTATTCGTGTCGCTCCACATTACAGCCGAGTGGGTGAGCAGTAACATTACTCCAATGTGTTTCTTTTCTGGAATATAACATGATTCAGTGTCCTGAAAAACTTTCTTTTCCTGAATTTGTTGAATCCGATATACCTAACTTTTTTTTACGTGAAAATCATCAAATGATTTCTCTCTGGGTGGAATGAGAGGGAGTGTCAGACTTTTACTGACTAAACCCCACCTGTGTTCTTTCAGTTGTCATATGCGAAGGCCACGGCAATTCTTTCGAACAATCCCCGAGCTATAATACGTATTGGTCCTGACAGGCTCCGTCAATCTTGCTGACATCACTTTGAAGCGTGCGTGGGAAACAACGCGCTGTCGATCTAACCTTGGTCCTTAACGAACGGCTAGCTAACTATTACTCGTCTACAAGTATTTCGAAAATTGTGCAGAATGCGGCACGGTGGAGGATGTCCACCACTTGTTGGTGGAATGCGTCAGGACACGAGCTGCTAGAGAAGTGCTGATGAACACTTTCACAATTAACTTGATTGATGTTGGTTTTATTCAGAGTACACTGTCCGAACCCCTCTCTAACGCTCTTTACAAATTAGTTAGTAAAGTTTTAGAGCCCTAATAGTCGAAAAATTGTTTTTACTTGAATTAGGTTACGATGGGGCTGGCATGGTCTTACTGTGACCAAGGGTCCCTAAATGTATAAAAGACAATTAAAAAAAAAAAAAAAGTATTTCGATATACCTAAGGGTGCTTTAATAGGTCGACTTGGGTGATGATATTATTGAAACACTGGTACCTAGTGGGCAGTATGACTGGCCTGTTGGTCTAGTGGTTAGTGGCCCTGACTGCTATACCGAAGGTCGTAGGTTCGATTCCCACCCAAGACAAATGTTTGTGTGATGAGCACGACCATTTGTTCCGTGTCTGGGTGTAATTTATCTATAATATGTATGTTTTTAGAAATATTAATAGGTATAGTATGTTTATCAGTTGTCTAGTACTCATAGCACAAGCTCTGCTTAGTTTGGGACTAGATGGCGTTGTATGAAAGTAGTGGAATATTATATTATTATTATATTATTAGTAAGTCCTACATATTGGTTTCAGGTTTATCTACCATATACTATGGCTCCAATCATGTTAATAGGCCAGTGTTATAAAAGCGTTATTAAGCTCAAACAGCTGAACGGATTTGGATGAAACACAGATAGACCATGTCCTGGCGGCGGCGATCTCTCGCGCCGGGCCTTGGTACAGGCCATGGTCCGGAGCGAGGAGGAGTGGCAGGCGGTCGCCTCCTTCTGCGAAGCAGTAATGCTAGCAAAGGAGGCGGCCGATCGCGTGAGGCAACGGTCCTCACGCCCCAACCGCTGCCGGGATTCCGATCCCGATTTCCGGCCACCGTAGGTGCGGGCTTGCGGACGGCGAGCAATGGGTAGCTCGCCGTCCGACCGTCCGATAACCGTCCGGACCGAGCCCAAATCGTCGACGGCGCGTATTGTTCCACGCGCGCCTCAGGGAGATGTCAGCAAATCGAAGCCTACTGGGGCCATGGGTAGTGTGAAAATGAAACCCGGGCCCTGGGACGAAGGCAACGAAGGAACAGGAATGGGTTTTTAGTCAGTAAATGTCTGACACTATCTCTCGCTCCACCCAAGAGCGGGGGATGGCATAAGATGATTTTCCCACCGAAAAAAAAGATATACCATGTTCTGAAATAGGATATAGATTACTTTTTGTCCCGTAGTATTTAAATCATAAAATACTGAATAAGTTTACGTAACGTTAGACGTCATACTATATCAGAAATACTGCTGTTACCCGAATGCGCGGAGTTGTGTAAGACTACATCATAACATTTAATCCGGCGCGGGCGCAGCCTTGTGAAGTCGTTAATGGTGACGTCATTGGCTATGGGTTGATGAACTTTCAGGGTAACTATTAGGAGGAAATCTTGGAGAAAAAAAAAATGAATTTGATATTTGATCACAAAGCTTTTTGTATGAATGAAGATGGCTGTAAGAGAAAGAGGAGACCAGAGTAACGACGGATGGACTGTGTGAAATATTGTACCTATGGACTGAAGGGGGATGCCTCAGGATGCGGGATTTTTTGAAAGAGTCACCGTGGTGGTACTGGAACGCAAACGGCAAAAGAAGATAAAAACCGGGGCAAGTGCGAATCGGACTCGCGCACTGAGGGTTTCGTACAAACTTACCTATAAAAACAGTTCAATTTCCGAATCGAGTCTCAAAGATTTTTACGAATCGCAAAAAAGTTTTTTTTTTTGTAACGTAACTACAAATTTACAATTTTCAGATTTTTTCCTATACTTATGCTATGAGAACTTGCTTCATACTAAATTTCAGGATTCTAGAACAACGGGAATTACCCTATGAATTTTGATTCCCTTGAGACTGTCGAAATATACGTTTTTCGCAACATAAACGGCCGTATCTTTTTATTTCGTTAACTTACAAGTTTGATTTTTTTACAGCTTCAAGGGGCCACAGACCTGAGTATATATGGTTTTAATTTCAATTCGATACCTTGACGCGTTCCCGAGATAAAGGGTCTTGACAGACAGAAAGACAGACGGGACGGACAACAAAGTGATCCTATAAGGATTCCGTTTTTTCCTTTTGTGGTACGGAACCCTAAAAATAACAAAATATGGGGAAAATAAGTTGGTACAAACTAATCAAAACTCGTTTAATACATCTACGAGTATTATATCTGGCATTACATACTGAATTACAGTCTATGTTCCGCCATGCACTTTGACATTATTTGGCCATCCACCCTGCCGGCTACAGAAGCCACAAGCACCCACAAGGCTGTTGAGGCTGTTGCGCAACAATTCGCAGACGCAGCAGCGAGCCGAAATCTGGATCTCATGCGTCCGCGAACATCCCTATTAAATTATATAAAGTAGTGCTTGACTGCGATCCCACCTGATGATAAGCAGTGATGCAATCGTTGACGGTGAAGCGCACTAGTTTATTAAGTGCCTATTCACTCTAGCCTTGATGACACCTAAATTACAATCGGACGGGAAGACCGCAGCAGGCAAATTGTTCCAGTCCTCCGCTGTACGCGGTATAAAAGACGAGGCCAAACGCTTAGTCCGGACGGAATGTAAGAATGGACACTCGCTGAACGTTGGGTTGTTCGATGGTAGAAAGGAGATGGCGGAATCAAGTCTTGTAATTCCCGTACACACGCTCCAAAATTACCCGGAACGTGTTATATTGGACTCGTAGAGCATTGTACGAGCCCTGTGTATATCTGATTCACAGGGTAAGATAACATTAAGACAGGTAAGGGGAAGATAATGAGTTGAAGCTATGTATAAAACCCATATAGAAGTACTAGCATCTGCCAGCGACTTCACCCGCGGTCTCCATTTAAACTTGGACTCCTACTTTATTCACTTGGGGGTGAATTTTGGAAAATCCTCTCTCAGTGCTTGCCTACGTCACAAAAGGAAAACTTATGCAAAATTTTACGCTCCGCTGTAGTTTCGGCTGTGCGTTGATATGTCAGTCAGTCAGTTTCGCCATTTATATATATAGATAATCTCACACTTTCACGATATTTATATGAAACATGTAGCAGATTACCTACATACAAATAATGTTTTGTTTTGAACTCAAGATCTACATAAATAACCAGTACCTCTTTTGTTGTTGTTATAAGTCTTACCTGGATTAGTCTTCAAAGTAAATCCCCAAATAACGTTGAAATATTCATAGTTATTACCCCATTATTACTAATATTTTCATGAAATTACACATCTTTTAGTCGAAATCTATTCTACAAAACATGTACGACCCACTTAACTACACATCAGGACATTCGTACAAAAATTATTATGATATAGCGACTTGGCGGTATTCCACCATCAAGATAAATTGGTAAATATCTGAAATTATTCCAAATGTAATAGATTAGTACTACTTTATTATACACTTTTATGTTTATATTCTTTGAAATCATTTTAATGGATTACGGTTCGTGGAAAAGTTATAAGGAAGGGCTTAGATAATTTATAAATTATAACTGGGTGATTTTCAAATTTTTTGTACAATTACAAAAATGAAACAAAAATGTATATCGTTACAAAAGTGACCAACGTTACAAAAAAATAACAAAAAGGAAATATTAGGGCTATTTCACAACACTATTAAAACAATGAAATTAGAGCTTAATCATTTATTGATAACTTAAGCAGTCTCTTTAATTAAAAAATACAGTCTCAGAACAAATTGTGCATTCCGTTTGGTCATTAAGTGTTTATTAAAATGTTTAGCCTACAGAAAACAAACCATTGGTGATGGAACTTACGGTTAAAAATTATTAATTACTTTTAATACGTTATTACAAAAATAATAGTAAAGTTAGTTATTATTTATCAGCATTTTTTATTAAGAAAGAACTAGTAATAAACCAAATAAAAAATACTCTTATGTGCGGTATAGCTACTACGAGTAGTATCTATACGTCGCTTATATATAATTAGTAAGGAAACTGTTATATCTACACCGCGAAATTTTGATCGTTTTAATCCCGTGGAGGGTCGATCCGGTACATGAAACACTATTGATTTGTACGTCAGCTGATCGAGTCCAATGATCTGTAAGTAAAAAAATTGCGCTCTAGTTAATACATTACCCTGTATGTAGGTACGCATAATTAAAAAAATAATTCCATTATGAAATCGGCTTTGCTTCATATTTGTTACATCCTTTTTGGTACGCAATCAAAATATGTAACAAATCGTTACGAAAATGAAAATCAACGGTTTGTTGAATAACGACCTTCGACATTTGAAGGTTAAAAATAATGTTGTTGGACTTGTCTATCACCTTAATCAAATTGAATCAATATTATTCTTTGAATTTACGCAAAAATAGTAAAACAGAGACTTACCGTTGTTTTTATAGCTGATCAACTAAAATGAAAACTTTATTGTGGAAAAAACACTACACCGCAAGAAACACACTTTTCACAAAAATGACACCTGCAGACCAAATGGCGGAATAATATTTTGTTGCCATCTGATTGGATGTCTTTGACAAGAATGTGTTGCTAATAAAGAATCTCAAATATCTACTAATATTTGTGTTACAATAATGATCAACAAAATTGAATGAAATAGAAGACACATTTTGAAAGGCTAATATTATAATTATTACATAAAGATTTTTATTTAAATTTTGTATAATTTACATAATAATTACCCAATAAGATATTCCGCAAACAGAACTTACAATAAAATGAGTAGGTTAATCTTTATGATGGTTTTTGTAACGCGCTTTCGCTTAGAGACACGTAGTAGATGTATGGAAATATTATGACACTAAGAGCATGAATGTCATATATTTCAGACTACTTATTTTTTTTTAAACTGAAATGTTGAAATCCTTCTCAATAAACTTTTATTCAATGATAATAACAATAATTTGATCGTTTAATATGTTATGTCTGGACAATATTCCGGGGGACGTTTTCTCGTCCCAAAATGTACATAAATTTTGAAAATCACCCAACTACTGGTTAAGATCCCGGGTGTCGCCACTGTGTGGACCGCCCGGAGGACATGGTGGAGCACACGGTGGAGGTGTGCCCCGCTTGGGCAGAGCAACGCCGTGTCCTCGTGGGGGCGATCGGCGGCGGCGATCTCTCGCGCCGGGCCTTGGTACAGGCCATGGTCCGGAGCGAGAAGGAGTGGCAGGCGGTCGCCTCCTTCTGCGAAGCAGTAATGCTAGCAAAGGAGGCGGCCGATCGCGTGAGGCAACGGTCCTCACGCCCCAACCGCCACCGGGATTCAGATCCCGATTTCGGGCCACAGTAGGCGTGGGCTTGCGGACGACGAGTAATGGGTAGCCCGCCGTCGGACCGTCCGGTAACCGCCCGGACGTCGCCGCTGGCGCGTATTGTTCCACGCGCGCCTCAGGCAGCCTCAGGGAGATGTCAGCAAATCGTAGGGGCCCAGCAGGGTCGAAGCCTACTGGGGCCATGTGTAGTGTGAAAACGAAACCCGGGGCCCTAGGACGAAGGCAACGAAGGAACAGGAGTGGGTTTTTAGTCAGTAAAAGTCTGACACTATCTCCCGCTCCGCCCAAGTGCGGGATTTGTCATTAGATGATTTTCCCACCTAAAAAAAAAGCTACTGGTTAAGATTTTTGTAATGTTACTTCACACTAGCTTCTATTTAATCCTGTACCTTAAGTGCGTTCACAAACATCCAAAAGTGGAACTGTAGGTTATAAAAAAAATGTTCTGGGAATCGAACTCGCAACATGCAGTTCAGGGACCAATCGCTCTACGCAATACTCTCGTCTAGTTCCCATGGGGCTATCGCTTTTCTCCTTTAAGTTATTTAATCCACCCTTCTTGTGACATAATGTCTATAAGTTAGTTGTTCTATGGGTACTTTACTGTTTCTTCAAAGATTAAATAATAAAAATAAATAAATAAGTGGGTTCAGTCAGTAAAAGTATGACACTCCCACTTGCTCCAGAACCGGAGAAGTTATTTGATGATGTCCACCCTCAAAAGTCCTTTACGGCAGTTTTTAGGGTACCGTACCTCAAAACGAAAAACGGAACCCTTATAGGATCACTTTGTTGTCCGTCTCTCTGTCTGTCAAGATCCTTTATCTCGGGAACGCGTGGAAGTATCGAGTTGAAATTAAAACCATATACTCAGGTCTGCAGTCCCTTGAAGCTGTGAAAAAATTAAATTTCTAAGTTAACGAAAAAAAAAGATACGGCCGTTTATGTCGCAAATAACGTACATTTCGACACTCTCAAGGAAATCAAAATTCATAGGGTTCTTTCCGTTGACCCAGAATCCTGAAATTTGGCAAAAAGCAAGGTCTTTATAGTACAGATATAGGAATAAATCTTAAAACAGTCAATTTGTAGTTACGCCACGAAAAAAAAAACCTTTTTACGATTAGGAAAAATCTTAGATACACCATTCGGGAATTGAAGTATTTACATAGGTATGTTTGTCCGTACAAACTTGCCCCCTCAGTGTGCGACTCCGACTTGCACTTGCCCAGTTTTTTCTTATATAATTTACCATTTTTACGATCGGCGTAAATGTCACGTCGGTAGTCACAACAGTGTTTTAGGTTTTACTGGTTTTTAATTAACTTAAAGATTGCGGAACGAGTTTAACGATGATATTTCGTAATAAAATAATCAGAATATTTTTATTGATTAATAAAATACAGTAATTATTACTTAAAAACACTTTTATTACGACTTCAGCAAGACCATAAAACCAAAAATAAAAATATGTATGAAACTAAGGTTAACGATATTTTCTAATCTTGACATTGTCTAAACACTCAAAGAATGCGAAAGCAAAAGAAATAAAACTCCATCTCAGCTTATCCTAGCATGAATTAGCGAAGGAGGTGGCCACAGTGAGGGAACGATCACCCTCTCGCCCTAGCCGCCGCGGGAGACAGAGTGATCCCCGACATCGTCGGCGCGGGCTTGCGGACGAGGAGCAATGGGTAGCGCGCCGTCCGGCCTTCCGGTAAGGACCGAGCCCAAGTCGTGAAGGCACGTAGTGTTCCACGCGCTCCTCGAGGAAATGTCAACAAAACCGTAGAGACCCAGCAGGCCTGATGCCAGGAACGCAAAGGGCAACTGAAGGACACAGGTAGATTTTAGTCTGACACGCCCTTTCACCCCACCCTAGAGCGGGACTTGGGGTGAAAGGGCGTGTATTCGATAATCCCAAATAAAAAAAAAACGTCTGCGGAATAGACAACAAATCATTCGAAACAACTTTTTAAGAACTGAAACAAATGAGGCACAGATTCCTCTGATATGATCCGGATGACATATTCATGTATTAGTACCGCGAATAAGGTTACCTACTTCATTTTACCACGTCTTTCTTAGAAAAAATCTAGTTTAATCATTAAGAACACAAAGTAACAAATGTTCCGCATGATCATCGCAATAATCTCTTCAGAATAAAGAATGACTTGTAAAAATAAACTTGCGTTTTATAGAATTGTAAATATGTAATAAAATTGTGGAAGAAAACTGTTTTCTGTTGATTTTGTGAAGTTTTCTCTTGTTTTAATATTTGTGTGTCTTATAACAAGATGTTGAAACAGTAATTCCTGTCAGTCTGTCTGTTTAAACATTGAATGTGGTATTTTATTATGTAGACCTATCTATTCTAAGGGACTATCAACTGAATTCGCAACACAGTTGTGATTATTCGTCTGAATCAAGAAATATGGCTACTAGTGTTAGAACTGTTAGTGTCTCAAAACTTCGATAATTTCAATCGTCAACTTCATAAGCTGCACCTTTAATTCTCATTTCGTTTACGAACACAACAATTCTTAACTTTTTTTTTAAATTGTATAAAGTACCACCCTACCTGACGGTAAGCCGTCATACAATCATTGATGGTGAAGAGCACTTTTTTTTTAGGTGGGAAAATCATCCAATGACAAAATCACGATCTTGGGCGGAGCGAGAAATAGTGTCAGACTTTTACTGACTAAAAACCCACTCCTGTTCCTTGGTTGCCTTCGTCCCAGGGCCCGGGGTTTTGTTTTCACACTACCCATGTCCCCAGTAGGCTTCGACCCTGCTGGGCCCCTACGATTTGCTGACAGCTCCCTGAGGCGCGCGTGGAACAATACGCGCCGTCGACAACTTGGGCTCGGTCCGGACGGTTACCGGACGGTTGGATGGCGGGCTACCCATTGCTCGCCGTCCGCAAGCCCGCGCCTACGGTGGCCAGAAATTGGAATCCCGGCGGTGGTTGGGGCGTGAGGACCGTTGCCGTTGCCTCACGCAATCGGCCGCCTCCTTTGCTAGCATTACTGCTTCGCAGAAAGAGGCGTCCGCCTGCCACTCCTCCTCGCTCCGGACCATGGCCTGTACCAAGGCCCGGCGCGAGAGATCGCCGCCGCCGATTGCCCCCACGAGGACACGGCGTTGCTCTGCCCAAGCAGGGCATACCTCCACCGTGTGCTCCACCGTGTCCTCCGGGCGGTCCACACAGTGGCGACACCCAGGCGTCGCTTCCGCACGAACTTACCGTGTTCGGTGAGAACCTGCGTCATGCGGAAGGTGAGGACGCCGTGAGGTCTTTCCAACCACGGCTCAAAGAGGGGACTTACCGCCATAATTGTGGCGTGCCCATGTTCACCATGGGCACGCCACAATTGGAGAGCACTAGATATTACCTGCTGCCTGCGTTTTCACCCGCATGAAATTGTCCCGAGAAAACAACTCCTGGGATAAAAAGAATCCGTAGGGCTAGAACATGGTCTACCCGTGTGCCAAATTCATCCAAACCCGCCCAGCCGTTCGAGTGTGAAGAAGTAACAAACATACACACACACAAACACATTAACTTTCGCCTTCATAATATTTGTGTGCCTAGTGACCCACTCCGACTTTGCAAGGGTTCAAATTATATGCATAAACCTTCCTCATTTCTTGTTTTTTTCTATTAGCGAAAACCGCTTCAAAATCAGTTGCGCAGTTTAGCAGTTGACAGATAAACCACAGACACACCACACCACAGTATTTTCGTTTTAACCCAAAGGTTGACTGGTAGAGAATGCCTTGTTACATTAAGTCCGCCTATGTACCACTACTGTACATGAAGTTTAAATAAATAAACAGACAGACGTAGAAAGCGGCTTTTGTTTATAGTACTTATATATAAAGATTGTCATTTATAGCCGTATCTAGCTGTTCAAGGGCTTTCGTCATTTCTTGATCATAATTCCACGTAAAACTCTTTTCCACTACGCAGTAAATGATGTACCTATGTTTATAATTGTGTGTTTAGGTCAACGGCCACTCTTTAGGTAAAAAACAAACTCGCCACATCACTGTCACTCGAGCTGACAACATTCAATACCTCTGTGTCACGGTCCGGCTGCAATTTAGGATATACACATTCAAATTTTAGCCAAAGACTTTCAATCTAGACTGGGCTAACGAACCACAGAGCAATGCTCGCGTGACGTCGTCATCAGATGAGATTAACAGGGGAAAAGCTTCCGGGAAAAGCCATTTTTAATTTTTATTTATTTATCTTTTTTAGGGTTCCGTACCCGAAGAATAGGTAACAACGGGACCTTATTACTAAGCCAACGCTGTCTGTCCTTTCGTCTATCTGTCTGTCCTTCTGACAGCGGTCTCATAAAATGTCATAAATTCTGTGAAAATTTCAATTTTCTATCTCTTATAGAGAATTGAAATTTTCACAGAATATTATTTCTATTGCCGCTACAAACAACAAATAATAAAATTAAAATAAAGTTACAAATTAAAGGGGGCTACCATACAAGAAACAATATTTGGTCGCCTTTTTTTTGCTCGATTTCAATATTTAAGTAAGTACGGAATCCTTAGTGTGCGAGTCCAACTCGCATATGTTTTTCTGTAATTTTATGGCTTCTTACTTCTGAATTAAGGTTGATGGGTGCCTAGATCGATCTAATGATAGATGTGAACATGAAATCAACGATGAAATGAAGACCTACATTCTGCTGGTAGCCAGAATCTAGTAAACAATGTTGATGTCTAAATATTATAAAGTATAGCATAGCATAATTAGCCTTATAATGTTCCTACTGCTGGGACTCATGCCTCCTCTCTAGGAGAGGGGATGGGCCGTAATCCACCACGCGGGCCCAGTGCGGGTTGGTGGATGGCACATGTCTTCGAATTTTTGGTTCTAGGACATGCTGGTTTCCTCACGATGTTTTCCTTCGCTGTTTTGAGAGCAGTGGTGATAAAATAAATTACACAAAGTAATGCGCCTGGCTAGGTTTGAACCCGCGACCTACAATTCGTAAGTCGGGGTCGTTACCACTCGGCCACCACTGCTCCACATATATTATAAAGTACTTTAGCATAACTGAAAATTATATGTGATTAACAAGCAAACATCTTCTCCACTAAAAGAAGAAATAAAATCACATTAAATACATTGGAATTTAAATATGGTTTTCTATTGTTTCAACTAAAAAAACACTAGGTGGGTCGACCATGCCATAGTACCCACATATTTCATCAAAACGAATTTAAGATTTAAGAAACAGTTGAATTAATGTATGTATTATCTTCTGCCAGCGGCTTCACATCTGTGATAGTAAAAAACATCGGGGATAAAAATCTAGATATCCTATGTGCCATTCCAGAATATGGTCTACTCGTGAACCAAATTTCATCCAAATCCATTCAGTCGTTTGTGCGTGAAGGACTAGTAAACATATATTATTATATTATTTTATTTTATTAGTTTTTAATTAATTGATTTTAATTTTAATCTGATTTATTTGATTTTAATTTATTTTATTTTATTGTAATTTATTGACAGTGTCATATTAATTTTAATTTCAATGTATTTAATAAAATTTCATTTTGATATTATTTTATTCGATTTTAATGTATTTTTGCGTTGTGATGTGTTTTAATTCTGTAAATAAGTATATTTGACCTGAATAAAAATGATTATTAATATGTCTATAAGTACATAAAATATATACAAACTTTCACTTTTATAATATTGGTATGATAGTTATCGTTCTTCGAAGCGATACATACGGAATGCCTATGCGTCTTCCGACTATTACATTAATTTATTCAAATGCCACGCTATTATTACTTCAAAACGGAGGGAGTACTAACTCGTGCCTAAATGTCAACCGTCGCTCCAGGTGCCGTCTTTCTCAGAACACGATTTATTGTCTCGTGAGCTTCGTGTGGGCTTCCTGTGCTAGATGTGAATATAAATTATATTCTTACGGGTGAAAAACATACGGTCCAGATGACGCGTTAAAAATGTCACTTTTGTTTATGACATCCTAAAACACCGTTGAAATATCCCTAGAAAGAGTTTTTCGTCACAATTTATGTATTTGCTAGCTGGCTCGTCAAACGTTGTTCTGCCATATAAAATAAGAGAGTGAAAATTAGTCTACGACCTATTCTCAGACCTACCACCTACCAACTAACATACAAAAAAAAACATGAAAATTGGTCAAGCCTTTTTGGAGGAGTGCGACAACAAACATTGTGACACTAGATTTTTATAATACACCACTAGTTTTTAATTAGTACAAATACATAAAGGGCTTATTAGGAAAGATCTTGTTATTATTTAAGTAGATCTCCATAAATAATAATCATAAACAGCAAAGTTATTAGCGTTTGTTTATACTTATCCCAAAATGTCAAATGACAATTTATGGAAATATTGTACAGGCAGGATTATGAATGAAAAACAATGGAAATTGTGCGTAGTATTTTCTAGTAGCAATTGTTATGAATAATTGATTCAATAATGAATTTACCAATTATGAAAAATTATCGTGGACAATTTTGCGATTTCGTTTGTTTTACTTTTGACTAAATTTGAATAAATATGATCAGCTAACGGGTACAGATAAAGCGAGATTGTTATTGTACTAATTAAAAAGTAGAGGTGTATATTAAATGAAACTATACAAATGAACAATAAATAGTACATTTTGATACAAGTGCAGAAAGTTTGTCATTGCGACCGAGGTGGAATTGGCACGAGCCGTAGGCGAGTGTGTTATGGAGCCGAGGGCTGCAGTGACAAATTTGCACGTGTGTCAAACGACTTTTTTCAATACACTTACGAAGAAATGAATAAACGGGGGTTGACCGGCGCCTCGTGGGGGTCGACGCGCGCCCGGCCTGATACGCACGCGCTATTTCTGCACTAGTGCGGGAAACAGTCTATTGCGTGCCTAAAAGCGGTGGGATAAGAGCGGGTTTTCGAGTAAATGTATTGAAAAATTTTTTGGTTAACTTATACTTACCAGCAGTGAACTCAAGTAGATATATTTATATTTTATTATGTATATTTTGCTTATTTCAGCCAGTTTTTCGATCGAATCCGAATCGTCACACCAGCAGCGGCCTGATTTATTGCCTCGGAAAAATCAAACTTTTCCATTAATAAAGAGAAATAGATTTTTTTTTGCCGGAGTTTTTTGCCGGTTCTTCTCCATAGGAAACGACCAATTTGGAACCATGCACTAGCTTCTGACGTTTTATAAGTGCCCATGTAGGCCTATGTGAAATAAAAACTTTTGACTTTGACTTGACTTTGACTTTGTTTGTATGGTACATAGGCTATAGGTATTTTATGTACGCGGGCGAAGCTGCGGGCAAAAGCTAGTACATAATATAAATGTAAATGCTCAATTCCTTCACACCGTTATTTTCCTCTGACGAACTAAGATGTTCCTCCCCTGTTTCCAGATGGCTGGTCCGCGTGATAGAAGACGTGCAGGGTGGCGAGCTGAGAACACGCCAGGGCTACGTGCCCGCGCAGGTGCTGAAGGAGAAGCAGACAGCGGAGAGAGATCTAGACTCTATGGCTGCGAGACGACAGTGAGTATACTACACATAGAAGGGCACTGATCCTGAGGTGTAGGAAAGCACAAGTGCGGAAAGAAAGGCAGATTACAGACTAGAGGTACTAGACCGCCATCGGCTACGACACGACAGTGAATACACAGCTTTAAGGTTCACTTAACTTTTTGGTTAAGTGAGCCTTAAAGCTGTGCGACAGGAACGAGTTCAGCATGAAACGACACGAAAGGAGAAACTGGCACTCTTCAACCACTGTGTAAGCAAAACGCCAAATTTCAAAAATGAAATCTGAAAAATTGTTTCACAATCGATGAAAATATATGAAAGTAATCCAGTTGCAACGCACCATAAAAGGTCGCATTAAACGATTGACGAATGTATTTTTCATACAGAAATTTAATCTTTATACAGTAGGAGATACGAGTACTGTATTAGCCTTATTCTCATTAAATCCTATGAGAATACAGCCAACATCTTGTGACCGACTTGACTATCAGATGGTTGATCGGATTATCAGCAAACAAAAGCTAATTTCAAACCGAATTATATCATGACGCGTATAAGAAAGCTTTCAGCCTGTCAGTTCTTAATATACACAACGAAACGTTAATTATTGAGGATGGAGGACCATTATAGAGTTATGCGGAACAGGATGTAAAGTTCCGCAAACCTTTAAGAAAATGACAGTCTTCCGACCTGGCGAGCGTCGCGGGAATCCGATGGATGCGAGACACACAGGACCGGTCATGTTACACTTACACCGGTGACACTTGGGGAAGTTTTATGTCCAAAATTGGACGACTTTCGGCGGAAATGATAATGACGATGATGCTCCAACCACACGGGTTTTGTGTCCTGGGTAACTGCTCGTTACCTAGTTGGGTTTTTAGACGATTCATCATCATTTCAGCCAATAGACGTACACAGCTGCCCCCCTATCCAAGTTACAACCGTTTCGTTTCGATTCTGTTTTCGTTGATCGCCTCGAGTTGGCCACGCCTGCTATTCCTTTGTTCTGACTATGTAGTCCAACGCTCAGTCACGTGACTGAGCGTTGAGATGACTTCACGGGGGGCTGGACATAGGCTTCGCCACAGAGACTGGTCCTGCGCGTCTCACATACATAGAACCACGACTCTTACCAGGTTGGTCCACTTTGTGGGAGGATTGTATTTTTAAATCGAGTGGAGAACCTTGGTATCGTGACGTAGGATTTATGTGACGTCAAGGTTTTAGTTCATAATTTCTTTAATTCCTGAAATCCAAAAACATTCTCAACTGACGTAAGCAGACCAAACATTGTTTCAACATATGCCTTATCGAAAGGAACTTGAGTCGTTTTTGAAAGGAGATCCACAACGAGTTTTATTTTCACTTTAGTCAGAGCAAGAAATTGGATCGACGACTTTCAAGTCAATGTGTAAAGATTTTATCGAGATTCTGGAGTCGTTCACCAGTGTATCACTGATGTACGTAAATCTTTGTGTTTATGATCTTAAGCATTTTACACATTGATTTTTATTCTTCAACGTCTTACTTATTTATAATTTAATTATCATCTATTAGACTAGCTGCTTTCTTCCTGCTGCTGCTGCTTGCTTTGCTACTGCTTTCTTCTTTTGGAGTATATTTATCTATTCATTCCAAGGTTGTCCATTGGCTAGGTAATATTGGTAATGCGACCTTTTTGGTCAGTTGACCAGACCTACCTAGTTAGGTTATCCCACTATTAAACCAATACGCTTGTAAATTGTGAAACTGACTGATGATTTTCCCAAAAAAAAAAATACTTCCTTCTACGAGTCATTTCTTCCCTTTATATATTTTTGCATTATTAACCTTGTCCTTTCTTCTATTGTTACTACAAAGGTCAGTTTACCGGAATTCAGCGTTCCCATAAACCTTGCACTTGAGAAAAGTATGTTTAAAATTATCAGCTGAGAAATAGGAATTTCACACCTGGCGCCACATTGTGCGATCTATTTTTATTCCACCTACAGCTACACTGGAAACTAGCAAGAACGTGAATGTTATATGCGTGCGTTTGATGCTATTAATACCAATCTGCTGCTGTCCAAATTAGCGTACTATGGCTTCGACAGGGATGCTGTGGAGTGGTTTAATAGCTACCTAACTGATAGGTCTCAGTACGTGCAAATCCACAGGGAAGATGGATCAACTGTATCATCCCCTCCCCTTCATGTGTCAAGGGGAGTCCCACAGGGATCAATTTTGGGGCCTCTTCTGTACATCCTCTACAGTGCCGATGTCACTAGCTGTTTCTCAAACTGTAAATATCACATGTACGCTGATGATATCCAGCTGTACATATCTTTCAAAGGGGATGACACGTCATTGGCTACGAAGAGGCTGAATGAGGACCTGGCTCGGGTGGTGGCCTGGTCTGAAGAGAACTCTCTGGTTTTGAATCCACTAAAGTCTAAATACATGGTACTAGGCACAAAAAAGCAGGTTGCTGCTATTTTGTTAGCCAGGCCTAAGGTCATGATCATGGGGGAGGAGATTGAGCGAGTTGAGCAGGCATGCAGCCTTGGGTTGATACTAGATCCAGAGCTGCGCTTCGAAGCCCACATAAAAAGTGCACTAAGAAACTGTTTCTACAGGTTAAAGGTTTTGTATGGAATACGTAAATACCTAAGTGTTCCACTCCGCAAACAACTGGTTGACAGCCTAATCCTGTCAAAGTTGAACTACTGCGATACTGTTTATGGGCCCTGCTTGCTTGCCAGGACAGACAGGCTGATTCAGCGCATCCAGAATGCATGTGTTCGCTTCTGTGTACATGTGCCACGCAGGAGTCATGTGACCCCATACATAAATCAACTTAAAATTTTAAAAATGTCTGCTAGGCGTAACCTGCATTTAGCGAGTTTACTGTTTGGTGTTATAACTACCCAAAAGCCACGTTACTTATATGAAAAACTTACATGGAGACAAACACATTACAAATACGGTCTTCGCTCTGTGGTGAATCCACTGTCAGCACCGCGACACAGAACTACAGCTTTCAGGGGGTCGTTCAGGTTTGCTTCCACTCGCTGCTGGAATAGTATTCCGCCACCAATGAGAGTCCTAAAAACAACACAATCTTTTAAATATCACCTTAAGAAGTTACTGTTGAACGCGCAACTCTTACAGCAATAAACTAGTGTCACCTCATGGTTATGACTCTCAGTCTTTGGCTTGGTATTCGGCAGCGTTGTGGTTTGGCATTCAGTCCTGTCCCTGTGTATTGGCTTGCTTGACTCTGTCTTTGGCTTGTTATTCGGCAGTGTTGTGGCTTGGCATTCAGACTTGTCCCTGTGTATTGGCTCGCTGCTGTCAGCGTGTTTAAACACTAATTTTCCACGTCATACAGGATACCTTTATTATATAAGAACGTAAATATATTAATTTTCAATTTATACTATTCATACTTATATGTAATAATCACAATCATTTGACAATGCTTATAATTTTTTAATTTTCTATATATTACAATTCATTTCATTATTAATTTAATTAGCAACAGTACCTGTATTAATCACTTTTTCAGTTTGTTTGTTTTGTCCTCTTTTCTGAGAAATTATTTCCACAAGATGAAGCAATCGGATTAAAAACACTAAATAACATATTGTCTGCCCCGATTTCGGCTTCTCATGAGTCCATGTGATTTACATTTCGTCGCGGACTCTTTGAACACTGTACAAAACAATAAAACACAAACATTTTCAACGATTTCGCATCGCATCTTTTTGAAATTTTGAACTTTTACCATTTCCGTAGAAACACTCGTCACAATACCTATTAATGGCGTAGCGTCATAGCATGCATCACTTCCTTTTCACGCACGTCATCGCGTCCATCAATGATGAAAACAGAACCGTGTACTTTGGCACAGACGGAAAGTAATGTTGCCACTTTATATATATTATGATTTCGTATTTCCACTTTATTTATTCATTGTTCTTTTTTTTTTTCCTTTCCCTATAATTTATTTATATTTATCTATTTTATTCAAATCTATTAGCACACAATACCGTGCCGACGTCTCTATGTCGATACCGTTACCGGCCCACGCTGAAAACCAGCGCCGTAGACTCATCGCATTTTGCGTGTGGTCACGGCATTATGCTGAGCGTTCGGCCGTTTTGCGCGGATGTGGCGCATATTTCTTCAACATAATGTATTTATAATTTGTTAGTTTTAAATTTGCGCCTTGTTCCGCCAAATAAAATGTTTTTCTTTCTTTCTTTCTTTCTTTCTATATCATTGAAAATATTAAAAATATAATTGAGCTTCCTTGTCTATTAATATCTTTATGTGTATTTTATTTTACACAAAGGCTAAGCTCTTCTTTTTGAATCAATGGTTTTCTTTTCCTTGGGTCCAGTAGGTGGACACAATTATAGCGGCGTCAGTAACTTTTTACAGGTCCTCCAGATTGTAAATGTAAGGGCATTTTGAGCATTCTAGTAAATGGGCCATCGTCTGGTCAAGAGCACCGCACATGCACTGGGTGTCGGGTTTGCGGACGACGAGCATTAGGTAGCTCAACGTCCGGCCGTCCGGTAACCGTACGGACTGAGCTCGCGTCGTCGAAAGCGTAGCCTAGTGTTCCACGCGCGCCTCAAAAAGATGTCAGAAAAACTTTAAGAGCCCCAGCAAAGCCGATAGATCCACTAGGGCCATGGGGTATTTCTGAAAAGTAAACCTAGAACGCAAGGGTAACTGAAGGACACAGATGTGGTTTTTTGTCAGTAAAAGTCTGCCAGGCCCTCCTGCTCCATCCAGAGTGGGAGAAGTCATTGTAAGATGGGAAATCTTAAAACCTACAAACAAAAAAAAATCTCGTACTAGGTGTGTGAGGGTTCTATAATCCCCTATTTTGCCAGGTTGTGTTTGCAAATCCAATCGGCTAAACTCTATCTCCCAAAGGTCTTGGCCCATTACAAAGGACAATCCAGAATACCAATCCTTGCCTTTTTCATTATCATCATCATCATTTCAGCCGATAGACGTCCACTGCTGGACATAGGCCTCCCCCAAATGTCGCCACAATGAACGCTCCTGTGCGTCTCGCATCCATCGGATTCCCGCAACCTTAACCAGGTCATCGATCCACCTTGTAGGAGGCCTTCCAACACTGCGTCTTCCTGTACGCGGTCGCCACTCTAAAACCTTTCGGCCCCAACGGCCATCTGTTCTGCGAGCAATGTGACCTGCCCATTTCCACTTAAGTTTGGCGATTGTTCGTGCTGTGTCGGCAACCTTGGTTCTCCTGCGGATATCTTCATATCTTCATTTCTGATTCGATCACGCAAGGAAACTCTGAGCTTTTTCAATTTAATTTATAGGTGTTATTTTTAGTTCCTTATCTTAGCCAAATAATATTATTTTTGTTAGCTTCAAAGGACTTCTCTTTCTGCTAAAACAGATATAACACATCTTGGCATCATTTTAAATACCACTAAAGCCATATTTACACGTGTCCCTTGTAAACCATTTTACAATCGGACTTAAGTACTTCTTGGCGAGAAGCTGGTGAAATCCTATTAAATGCTTGTTAACCCCTGGGAGTGGTCGTGAAACTGTGACAAATCCTGAACGTAATAACACTCGAAATGTTTATTGTTTTTGGATGGATTTCCGTTGTTAAATTGGTTTTTAAGGAGCTTTTGGCCCATTGGAAGTGCATAGAGAGTTTTTAATAGGTAAAAGCTAACAACGTTTCGGAATTGATGTGTTTTTTTAAGGTGTGCTATCATCAAATTTCTTCTCCCGCTTAAGGGTAGAGTGAAACGGCATGTCAGACTTATACTGACTAAAACTCACTTGTACCTTCAGTTGTTTTTTGCGTTTCAGGACCACAGTATCCCTTTCAAAAATTCTTATGGCCCTAGCGGGCATTTCTTTCGTTTACTGACATTTCTATGAGGCGCGTGTGGAACACTATTCGTCATCAACAACTCGGACTTGGTCCATAGCGGACGGCTGAACGGTGAGTTACCTATTGCTCGTCGTCCACTTGCTCGTACCTACGGTGGCCGGAGATCGCTCTGCGACTCCCGATGCCCGGAGCATCTCCTGTCGCGGCGGTTGGGGCGTGATGATATCGGTTAATGCCTCAGACATTAAGCCAGCTAGCTAGCAATCTAGCCAGCTAGCTAGCTGTTTAGCTATCTGCGATGCAAATTCGGTGTGGTGATGTTTCTCCAGTAAAAATACTGAAAGATACTATATTGGTCAGAACAGTAATTGGTTGTTATAAAGTTGATTCAAATAAGGCTTCCAAACGCTACACACATATTCTTCAGCGCCGAAATTAAAACGTAGCTTTATAAAGTTCTTTATAAAACCACACATCATAATCCTCATCCGCTTCATTAGTATCCTTCGTTCTTATCCAAACATTCTGACGCCAATCAAAATGTCATCAAGATACACAAATGTTGCAGGCATTTGATGGTACCCCGCGTAAATTTCCAAGTTATTCAGGACGATGTATTAAGTTATCATCAGCAATATAATTTGGCAGGAGTACTTACTTCCTTTTTCCGTGTCAACAAACCGTCTTCAAAATCTTTACTCATCTTTTGTTTTAAAAATTCTAAGGATAATGTATCCTGGTTTTAAAGATTCCATATTTAGATGGTTCGGCTTTCTGTTTGGCGTTATTGGAAATGTATTCGTGGACAGTTCATTGGATTTTTGCTTTTATGAATGTTATTTTTAGATGATTGGAAAGTAGCCGTCTGATTCATTTGAATGTCCATTTGTGTTGGATTTGTTTTTGTTTCTCTTGCAGTGGCATCGGTTTTAAAAGCGCATCTGTTTGAAATTAAAACACACGTTTTTCGTAAAGATATTTTAGGCATGTTTATACGAGACTATGAGTGTTAATGAATGGATATAATTGTATTTTATTACTAAGGTTTCTAAAGCTATCGTTATTTTCATTATAAATATTTCACCTGCAACACCTCAATACTGATTACTTGGGCTGCTGCCGACCCTTTAATCACCATAATTTCATTTAATAAATGGTTACTGTTTCTCGAACATACCTGAGATACGTAATCAATAAAAATCTATAGAAAGCAAGCCAAATTGTTACAGTAATCATCAAATAATTATTATTGTGTTTTCTTCAAATATTATTATAGTTTTAATATTGTACGGTCGGCAAAAATAATTGTCAAATAAAACCAGTTAATAGTTTTGGCACAAAGATAAATACGTCTACATACATAGGTTCACATCTCAAGATGTATCTTTCTTCCAATTTTCAAGCTCTTCCTCTTTGAGCTGACTTCAAGTATATGACCTCTAATTTAATAAGGTTACGAAATTGGCAGAGCCATCTTTTCATGAGTCAGACCTCCTTGGTTAGACATCTCGATTCTTGATGTCCTTTCATTATGTTCTATTTTATAAGACATACCGAAACTTAAAGGGCCCTTCCAAATCCCAAACTTAACAGCTGATCAATAACTGCCATCTTTATTACAATTTTAACAGCTTTGCTATGACCGCGTCAGGTTTGAAAATTTTCTAAGGTCCCATCTATCTAAATTCCAAAATTAAAAGGTCTATAACACATGACGTGCGTGAGCATTTATGATATTTGTATTGATTCATTTCTACAGCCACTATTTGCACCAAAACACTCAGTACGCAGTAAACAGATCATATAATATCTCATTGTGGAAGTGCACGTCTGCAACGAGCAATATATCAGAAGCTTGTCCAATTATTCCCACTTGTCTTACCGCAGAAGCTTGCCAGAACAATATTGTCAGGCGTTTAGTCAAAACTGCCAACAACTTGTCTAGGTGGATTTGGCAGGATTTAGGGCCTGCCGTTGGTTGAGGAGTTGTAAATCGAATGACAAGTTGGCTGTTTATTTTTGGAAATATTATACAGCATGTGACTTAGCTTTTCTATTTGTGTGTTTGCTTTAGGGCCCTAAATTGATTATATCATCATCATGATCAACACCATTTCAACCAAAAGACGTCCACTGTTAGACATAAGACTCCCCCAACGACCGGTCTTATGTAAATAGATAGATATATTGTTTACTAGCTTCGCCCGCGTAAAAGTAGGTTTCTCCATACAAACTTCCAACCCCCGTTTTACCCCATAAGGGGTGGAGTTTCGTAAAATCTATTCTTAGCGGATGTCTACACCCTTTAAGGAACCTACCTGCCAAATTTTAAGTTTTTATGTGTCATAGTTTCTGAGATTTCTTGATTAATCAGTGAGTAGTATTTCGCTTTTATATATATTATACAAGATTGTACACCAATAATAAAAATTACAAAAGGAACTTAAAATGTATATCGCGTCCATGGAACTCTCACGATCACCACCAGGTCATCGGTCTGATGATTTAGCAGGCCTTCCTACGCTGCGATTTCCTGTTCGTGGTCGCCACTGCAGCATCCATCGGCCCCATCGACTATCTGTACTGCGAGCAATGTACCACTACCACATAAGTTTAGCGATTGATTATGTCATAGTAACATAACTCATCAGTCGTTCAGATTAATATCGTTTCAAGTTTCATTTTGTACTGTTTTGGGTGTCATCATACATTGGGCAGGTATTGGCTTAATGCCTGATTTTCTACTTCTCTTAAGACGATGGAAAATGGAAGACAAGACTCAATCAGTTTTACCTTAACCACCAGCAAATTACGAACTTCCAAACCTCATGCTACCTCTCCATTCACCATTATAGATTCTCCCACGCCCTCACCTCTTGGCATCGCTACCGCACGCTCTCCGGTTGACTCAGACGATAGGAAAATACTCTCTAATTTATTAAAATGTTTATCATCTGAAGTTTGAACCCTCGCTGTGACGACATAATCGCACGTCGCGTGCTGATTGAGATATGTGTATATTGATCTTGAAACGTTCAGTGCTCAATGGTTTCTTGTGGGATACCAACAAGATTATATTTTTAATTTATTTTGCGAATATTTACGTAATGGAATATATAATTTCACTTTCTTATAGCTTTTTCTAGACACGGAAATCTTCTTTTGATAATAAAGTTAATTTACTAAATCTAATAGATACTAAACCCGTGGTTCAAAGTCTTAATTGAGCACATTTAATAAAAAATTACATCGTATAATAATTTACAGTTTCCGCCTTATATCTTATTAATCTCTAGAAATATGGTCGTTAGTGATTATGAGCCATGACAAATGGAGAACAAGAAATTAGTTGTTATAATCTACTTTAGTTAGAGAGGTCGGTGGGGATCCTATAGTAATGGTTCCGATTCTGCTCTTAACTTTCTGTAATACTTTCCATGAACAAAGCTTTTAAAACAACAAGCTCTATAAAATTTAGGACCAGAGTATTTTTGTTATTATACTTAGGTTAGAATAAATAAACTCATCTAGAACCAACAATTCAAAAACATATACCATGTCACTCTGGTGCATTACCTCATTTTCTTGTTTAAAATTCTTTCTGGTATAATAGACTGCCCCCAATTGTCAAGTAAATAAACTTATACGTCTCCCATTCCGAAAAACTGCAATCCCAAGACTTTGTAGGCTTCTCAATAGTTAAAGTATAGATATTTGTTTCAAAATGCTTTGTCCTGAATGACTGACGGATCAACGCACAGCCTAAACCGCTGATCGTAAAGACATGAAACTTAGAGGGTATATTTTTTGTATGACGTAGACAACCGATAAGGATTTTTCGAAATCCTACCCCCAAGGGGGTGAAAAAGGGGGGCAAAATTTGTATGGGGCAATGTGATTCCTTGGTTCAATCTACTTCAAATTTTGATTCCTTGGTTCAATCTACTTTAAATTTTGATTCCTTGGTTCAATCTACTTCAAATTTTGCATGAACATTCTTTAACAGAATTGATGGAACACAAGTTATGTTTTTAATTGAAATTCATCCCATAACGGGGTTAAAAAGAGGTATAAAGTTATTTAGAGGTGATTTGCATCGAAGTTGATATCAACACTCTTTAGAGCTTTTGATTTAAATTACATTTTATTTTGACACATGTTTGAAAACTCAATCTAATTTTATTCCAAAAAGGTTGAACTCATAAAAGCTTGGTGCAATGAAAATACTCCTAAAATTCTTCCTATTTCTCCTGGTCACGCGGCTGGACCAATTTTAATTCATTTTTGTTTTGTTCACCAGCATACACGGAAGTTTGTAAGGTAGGTAGGGTAGAGTAGGGTAGAATAGGGTAGAGTAGGGTAGAACGGGGTAGAGTAGGATGGAGTATGGTAGAGTGATGTAGAGTGAGGTAGAGTAGGGTAGAGTAGTCAGTTGACGGGAGCGAAGCCGCGGGCAAAAGCTAGTCTATTCCAAAATTCAAGCGCCAAGTTCACCTAAGATGAAGTGGATTATATAACTGTAGTTATTAAGTTTTACTGCACTTTAATTGTAAAATCTGTTTGTTTTTGATGTTATCGTATACGTCTAATATTGTACACTAGATTTCTATAATAGCATGTATCATGGTTAAAGTGTAACAAAATATTTTGAAACAGCTTATATTTATTTCTTTAATTTTCTATTAAAATATTTAAAAATATTTATTACTAGCTGACCCGGCGAACTTCGTACCGCCTAATAGTAAGAATAACGCCATCTACTGGCATTACCAAAACAGCATAATACATTTTATAATGACATTTTAATAATTTAATTAGAGATGGCGTTGTATTCGATTTTTTTCTTTCGTGATTTTTTCCATATTTTCTCACCGTTTAAACCTTCCCTAAACTATCACGAATATTTCAAAACCAAAATTAGCCGAATCGGTCCAGCCGTTCTCGAGTTTTAGCGAGACTAACGAACAGCTATTCATTTTTATATATAGATAGAAGATAGATAGATATAAGATATGTAATGAAAAAATAAATAAAATTAATTACAAAATGCCCCTTTTTTAGAGAAGAGACATGAGTCGCGGCCATTGGGTTATCGTCTAAGCCAAGCTGGTAATCAGCTTGGCCAATGTGATTGTGTGATGTGATTTGTATTAATAATGACTTGCTTTGTGGGTTCTAATGTTCCCATGAATATCCTTATCTACAATCAATCAAACCCACTACAAAATTAGAATCAAACAAGATGCTAAGTAAACCCTAACAGAGAACCCCATCCCCAGGGCCGTAGTACGAGAGCTGGTGGAAACAGAAGAAGAGTTCGGTCGTGACATGCAGCAGGTGGTGTCCCGCTACATGAAGCCCACCGACAAGGCGACCACCCCGAAGGCTGTGTTTGATAACCGAGAGCTGCTATTCTCTAACTTCCGGCAGATCTGCGAGTTTCATAATACGTGAGTGTGGATTACCTCACATTACATAATGACTGGCCTGTTGGTCTAGTGGTTAGTGGCCCTGACTGCTATGCCGGAGGTCGTGGATTCGATTCCCACCCAGGACATATGTTTGTGTGATGCATGATCATTTGTTCTGTGTCTGGGTGTAATTTATCTATAATATGTATGTATTTAAAAATATATAAGTATGTTTATCAGTTTCCTAGTACTGGAATGGAGTCTAGTTTTATATATAATAACCCTTCCTCCACTCCCGCCCCCAACAGTGAAGAAGATATTAAGAATGATTTTATCGAAGTCTCAAAAAACTGTTTAAACGCCATCTATTGAATAGGTATTCAGAAATACTTCAACTATCATTGTTTTATTGTAAAACCTGTATTAAAAGAATGTCAGATCTATGTTTATTAGAAAGGAAAAGCTTATATCGCCCTCAACCATTCACGTAAAACTTTTCCAAAAAATTAACTCTAATGCCTTTTAAAATATGTCCAGTACACCATGGTCACGATTACATGACAAATTTAAAGATGAAATCGTAGCTCGGCACCGAGAACATGCTTTTGCTTCAAACAGAATAACGCAGTAAATCATTTTATTGGTAATATTCAAATGTCACCTTTTAAAACCCACTAATGGAACAAAGCAGAGGCCGAAATTTTCACGATAGAGTTCAACCCTTACACAGTATCACTTTTTCAGGGTTCTACTTGAAGGCATCAAGTATTACGCCGGCGAACCGAAAATGCTCGGGCGAGCACTGTTACGAATGGAGCGCGAATTCGACAAGCACGTCTGCTACTGCCGCGATGAGCCTCAAGCGCAGCATCTGCTGGCCACCGACCCTGTCGTCAACAAGTATTTCCAGGTAAGTGTCATTATCATACTGAAATTAAGATCATTATCCTCGAGGCCTTATCTCAATTTATTTGGGGATCGGTGCAATAAATATATCATCTTTTTTCATACTGAAGTGGAGATTTACCATTAAATATGCTCTTATAAATCATTTCTCGTAGAGCAGATAAACCAAAAATCTGAGAAATACTAATTTCTAAAAGCTGGCCCGAGTGTTGTTTGACGTTTATTAATTTTACTAGTGACATCTAGTTTTGATTAGCAGAACTAAGATCAAATCATTACGTTATACGCCATCTAGCTGGCGTTTAAGACACTACGTTTAGGCAGAATCAGCGCCATCTACCGATACGTTTTATAAGTAAGAATTGCCGCCATGTTGGATTTTCGCTGTCAGTTATTTCGGAAAATTCACAGTAGATGGCGGTAGTAGTTTCACTGGATTGTCTACCAATTTAATTATATTTCAGTTGATTCGGAAGGTATACTCATCAACTGTCAATATATAAAACATCGATTCCAAAAGGAATCAGTGTCAACAAAATAATTCGATCTATTTTCGTCTCTGCAATGTTGTCTACTTATAGAACAAGTTGCTAAATTATCTGAATTCCGACTCCGCCTAAACAATTGATCTGTTAGCCCCTATCTTTGTCGGCGTGAGGATGGCTGGGCGCCGGCAGGCTCGAGAGTTAGGCAATCGGCCAAGAACTAGAATAGTTCGGATTTTCGGATGCCACGTCGGCCGCGGTATGAGTGCTGTCAATTCGACGGTCCGAGCACTCATATCGAGGGCAATCACACGGTTTCGCCTATAAACATGATAATATTAGACGACTTTAGCTCAGAAAATGATATATAGTTTTTTTTTTTTTTTTTAGGTGGGAAAATCATCTTATGACAAATCCCGCTCTTGGACGGAGCGGAAAGTAGTGTCAGACTTTTACTGACTAAAAACCCACTCCTGTTCCTTCTTTGCCTTCGTCCCAGGGCCCCGGGTTTCGCTTTCACACTACCCGTGGCCCCAGTAGGCTTCGACCCTGTTGGGCCCCTACGATTTGCTGACATCTCCATGAGGCGCGCGTGGAACAATACGCGCCGTCGACGACTTGGGCTTGGTCCGGACGGTTACCGGACGATCGGACGGCGAGCCACCCATTGCTCGCCGTCCGCAAGCCCTCGCCTACGGTGGCCGGAAATCGGGATCGGAATCCCGGCGGCGGTTGGGGCGTGAGGACCGTTGCCTCACGCGATCGGCCGCCTCCTTTGCTAGCATTACTGCTTCGCAGAAGGAGGCGACCGCCTGCCACTCTTCCTCGCTCCGGACCATGGCCTGTACCAAGGCCCGGCGCGAGAGATCGCCGCCGCCGATCGCCCCCACGAGGACACGGCGTTGCTCTGCCCAAGCGGGGCACACCTCCACCGTGTGCTCCACCGTGTCCTCCGGGCGGTCCGCACAGTGGCGACACCCGGGCGTCTCTTCCGCACGAATTCGGTGCAGGAACTTCCCGAACTTACCGTGTTCGGTGAGAACCTGCGTCATGCGGAAGGTGAGGACGCCGTGAGGTCTTTCCAACCACGCCTCAAAGAGGGGACTTACCGCCATAATTGTGGCGTGCCCAGCACTGGGTCGCGACAGTCGCTGTCGCCATTTCTCCATGAGAACCCGCCAGAGCTCTGTCCGCCATGCTGCGACTTGTCGCGGCAGCGGAGTTTCGCCCCGGCGTTGCATCTCCATGCGCAGATCGTGCATGTGAGCAAGGCCTGTTGCTACCAGATCCCATGGTGGCTGTCCAGCAAGGAGGCTCGCCGCTTCGCGGGAAATCGTCCGGTATCCTCGCACCATCCGTATGGCCATGACCCTCTGGCATGCGTTCAGCCGGGCCGCCGGCTGCTTCCGCAGCGCCGGCGCCCATACCGGTGCGCCATAAAGGGCCATGGACCGAACGATTCCTGCGTAGAGCCTCCGGCAGGAGGCGTCTGGACCCCCCAGGTTGGGCAGGAGCCGCCCGAGGGCAGCCCCAGTCCGATTTAGTTTGGGAGCCAGACGTCGGAAGTGCTCCTCGAAATCCCATCGGCTGTCGAGAACGAGTCCCGGGTACTTCATCGTCGACCCGACGCCGATGTGGACTCCTCCTACCGTTAGTTGGGAACCCGGTGGTGGCGCATTCCGAGGACCGTGAAAGCACATGGCCTCGGACTTGTGCAATGCCACCTCGAGTCCCAACTCCTGGATCCTGCCCACGACTGTCGCAACCCCGTGTGTCGCTAGTTCGACCGCCGCCTGGTACGACTCTCCCCGCGCCAGGACCAGCGTGTCGTCTGCGTAGCAGACTACGCTGACCCCGTCAGGGAGGTCGCCGCGCAGCACGTAGGTAGTCGTATCCGATGTTCCACAAGGGCGGCCCTAGTACCGATCCCTGCGGAACACCGCACGACATCTCTCGGCGTTCCCACTCTCCCTGGTGACCAGGGTAGATGATGTACCTGTCCGACAGGTACGCCTCGACCACACGACAGAGGTAGTCGGGCGTCCGGTGATACCGGAGTGCCCTCCTAATGCTACTCCAAGGCAGGGAGTTGAAGGCGTTGGCGATGTCCAGAGACACCGCCACGACACACCTGCCCTGGGCCACCGCATCCCCCGTCGTGAGGGCTCGCACGCGCATGATGGCGTCCACCGTGGAGCGCCTCCTGCGAAAACCAAACTGGCCGTCCGCCAGATCCGGCCCCACCCGTGTTAGGTGCGCGACAAGGCGGTCTGCAATTACTCTTTCAAAGAGCTTGCCCACCTCGTCGAGCAGCACAATGGGCCGGTACGCGGACGGAGAGTCCGCAGGGCGCCCCGGCTTCGCGATGAGGACCAGTTTCCCAGTCTTCCAGCGAAGTGGGAACTGGCCCCTCTCCATGCATGCGCTGAAGAGCCCTCTTAGTCGAGGCCCGAGAGCCTCCATGGCCAGGACCCAGGCCTTCCCAGGCAAGCCATCGGGTCCTGGGGCGGTATTTTTGGCACTCAGCCTTCGTACCACCACTCTCATCTCTACCTCAAAATGATATATAGTTGGAATAAATCAGCTGACCGCTTTGCGATTGCGTAAGGTTTCCAGATAGATCTGCTTGAAATGTGGGAGTTCGTTACACAGGGTTTACTAATTACCCATTTGTGAAGATTTGTACAATTTTAAACGTCAATCCAATAAATTAATATATATGTATTATATACAAAATGTAACTGGAATAATGCACACTTATAAACACTCCAATTAGAAAATTAAGTTACAAACAACTAAAGCTTTCAAGTTTATTGAGAAATTAGTTATCTTAACTTTAGGCAAATAATATGGAAATTGACGCACTATACTGCTAATACAGTAGTGGAACGGTATTGGCATCAACGCAAACACACACAGTCTAGTGATCCAATAAAGAATTTATCGAAATAGATAATATGTTAATTTATTTTAGGATGAACAAATAAATAAATAAAAAAATTACTTACTTTGAAAACAGCTGAAATCTAAATAAACCTACTACTTTCAGGATGTGCGAACTTTTATGATTGTAGAATTAACTTAATTCACATCAAAATTCGTCTTTGTAAAAGCTAGGCATAATCGTATTAAACGAAGACCTAAGCGAGGTCACGCGTCAGTTGCTCGGTTAATTTTCATTGATGCATCATGTCTTCATATATCATCATTAGGCCTCATCTGTTATCAGTAATTCATCACCTTTTTACCCTGGCTATTTTCACATGCTATCCATAATTTCTATGGGCCATGGGGTGTCTGAAAGGAAACCCCGGGGTCCTGGGACGCAAGGCATAGAAAGAACATAGGAGTGGGTTTTAGTCAGTAAAAGTCTGACACGCCCTCCCAGTCCACCCTAGGGCGAGAGAAACCATTAGATGATTTCCCACTTAAAAAAAACATGATATCTATGGTCTTCCTATTTTACAGCCACCTCTTTCATAATTTTGCTCTGAAATAAAATGTCTAAATGGTCATCGCTTAAAACGGAAACAATAACTGGTAAACAATAAGCTTTTGCGTGCGGTGGCGGTGCGAAATGACAAGACTCAACAAACTACGTAACCATTACGTTCGCCAACGTCAAATATGTTGATAAAAACATTAAATTTGATGTATTTTAAACTGCTGACACGGGTTGTCTGAAGACTTGAGAGCTGTAAAATATTTAAAACATTGTTTTATTTAAAAAAAAAAACTTTTCGGGTGCTTTTTAATAAGGCCCATTGTGAACGACCACATTTCGGAGCCATATGTCATCACTGGCAACACGCACTGGTCATAGATTTTCGTCTTGAGACACTGAAAGTCTTTGAGGCAATGGAAAGGGCTATGTGCGGAGTTTCCTTGCGTGATCGCATCAGGAATGAAGACATTTTTAAGAGAACCAAGGTTACCGACAGATCCCGAAGAATTGTCAAATTTACTTGGCAGTGGGCCGGACACATTGATCGCAGAACAGATGGCCTATGAGGCCAAAAGGTTCTGAAGCGGCAACCGTGCACCGGAAGACGCAGCGTTGGAAGTTTTGGTTATCGGTCCACCATGTGGGAGGCACATGGTGGACCGATAACCTGGTGAGGTTCGCGGGAATCCGATGGATGCGAGACGCACAGGATCTTTCGTTGTAGCGTGTCCAACAGTGGACGTCTTTCCACTGAAATGATGATGAAGATGGAAAATTTTTAGATGTCTCATTGGCTTTTTTTTTAGGTTGGAAAATCATCTAATGACAAATCCCGCTCTTGAGCGGAGCGGGAGATAGTGTCAGACTTTTACTGACTAAAAACCAACTCCTGTTCCTTCGTTGCCTTCGTCCCAGGGCCCCGGGTTTAGTTTTCACAATACCCATGGCCCCAGTAGGCTTCGACCCTGCTGGGCCCCTACGATTCGCTGACATCTCCATGAGGCGCGCGTAGAATTTCTCATTGGCTGAGATTTGATTAGATACAGCAATGTTCCTTCTCAATCTTTCTTACAATAATCTGCGAGCATAGTCTGTTAAAATAATGCTAAACACGGTAGGCACTTATCAACAAAAATAGAAAAAAATACAACCGAATTGATAACCTCCTCCTTTTTTTGAAGTCGGTTAAAAAGAGAGAAAATTAAAATAAAGACGCATTAATTCAATATAGTAAAGAAATATTTACGACAACAGATGACACGTTAGATATGATGGCACGCACATATATCAAATGCCAAGAGCTGACCCTGATGAACACTGTTATATTCTGAAGGAGACGGAGCGTGATGTGTTAAAAATGAAAATTTTAAATAATATCAGCCAGTTTTACACTGAAATCTGATTAGAATATAGATATAACTTGGATAATGTGGAGGAAGTCGCAATAAAAAACTTTTTACAAAAAATAAAATAACCGACTTCACTACAAAAAAAAAAACACTAAAACGATCAAAATAACTTTAATTTCGGAAGTCGGTGTTTCTGGTATTGTTATTTTGTTATTTAACACCGACTTCCGAAATTAAAGTTATTTTGATCGTTTTAGTGTTTTTTTCTTTTTTTGTAAAACGTTTTTTATTTCACACTTTTTAGTTGTGCTACACTTATAGCCAGAGTACCTATTTCCAATTAACCCAAACACTGCTAGGATACATTGTTTTATTATGAAGTTCTCGTGTCTACGTTCTACCTTCCACCTTCCGGCTCCATCATCAGATCAGTTCGATAGTACCTTATAGCCAAAGTGCATCTCATGACAATTCTAATAAACCCAAACACGGCTAGGATACATTGATTAATTACGGAGTTCCGGTGCCTATCTTCCGGCTCCATCATCATCATCAGATCACTTCGATGATACCATTTTCAACATAACTATTCAGAACCATTTATTTATTTTTATTGTCATAGTTGCTTAACTCCCAAAAAGGTGGACCGATGACCAGCTGCTGATAGTCGCGGGAATCTGATGGATACGAGACTCACTGGACTGGTCATTGTAGTGACACTTAGGGAAGGCCGATGTACAACTGTGGACGTCTTTAGGCTGAAACGATGATGATGATGATGATGAACACAGGTTTTAGTTCCCTTGCGAGCGTCAAAATATGCGGTAGAAACGGCCATATCTTTAGATTTCAACTCCAAGAGATTGCAAATCTGAATATTTATTGTATATTAATTTTTACTTGATACCGCCACGCATTCCTGAGTAAAAGCTCTCTCCTAAAAATAACTAACTGGTTAACAAATTATAATAGTAATGTTAACACTGAATCTCTGACAAGTTCATTTTATCATCTTCCTTTTCTCCTTTTATATTTATTTCCCTATACTTTTTTCAACCCCAACCTTTTTTTTAAGGTGGTCATCTAATGACTTCTCCCACTCTAGAGCGGAGTGGCCTTCCACTCCGCTCTAGTGCGCGAGAAGTCATTGGACAACACAAGCCCTTGTGTGTTAGACTTTTACTGACTTGAACTTGAACCACACCAATGTTCTACCTTTGCCTTGCGTTCTGGGGCCGCGAGTTTCCCTTTCGGAAGTCGACCCACGTAGTCACCACAACCTGTGTTTCTCATTCTTCAACCTCATAATACTGTAACCACAACGACCCTAATCCGTCCTACAAATTCACCACAACCTGTGTTTCTCATTCTTCAACCTCATAATACTGTAACCACAACGACCCTAATCCGTCCTACAAATTCACCACAACCTGTGTTTCTCATTCTTCAACCTCATAATACTGTAACCACAACGACCCTAATCCGTCCTACAAATTCACCACAACCTGTGTTTCTCATTCTTCAACCTCATAATACTGTAACCACAACGACCCTAATCCGTCCTAAAAATTCACCACAACCTGTGTTTCTCATTCTTCAACCTGATAATACTGTAACCACAACGACCCTAATCCGTCCTAAAAATTCACCACAACCTGTGTTTCTCATTCTTCAACCTCATAATACTGTAACCACAACGACCCTAATCCGTCCTAAAAATTCACCACAACCTGTGTTTCTCATTCTTCAACCTGATAATACTGTAACCACAACGACCCTAATCCGTCCTACAAATTAACCACATCCCATTAATTTTTAGGGCTATTTCCCAAGTCTATGAAAACCGTAACGTTTAAAACAATACACGGTTATCGACGCTCGTTAAAACAGACATAGCTGCTGCCAAGTACGTAATCGTGAGGTAAACTGCACTGTTTACAGAGCCCCGTGGATTTATGCCAAGTGTGGAACTGTGTTAGCGTAGCTATGTCCCTCTTTGACTTTTTCTGGACGCAATTAGAACGGTCATGTGGCCAGTAGGTTTTTGAAATTAAATTAGAAATTTTGTTGTGGAATCGAGTAGATGGATCGCCAGATTTTATGCAAAGATAACAATTATAATTTTGGCTTACAAATTCCAATGTTTTTTACGAAAGAATATAAACAATTATAAAAAAGACATACAACTGGCGACCTTATCGCATTTCGATATTCTAGATTTTATAAATGTTTTTGTTGCTAAATATTAGGTGTTCTTTTCGCCATTATTAAACCATCAAACTAGATCAACAATTAGTTTGAAAATATATAGATTAAAATTTCTTAATAGTTTCTGCCTGCATCGGCCAACAACATTGTAACCTAAGCGAATATCTTGTATTGGACATCCTATTAAAGGTCGCATAATTTATGTCATTATCCTGTGTCAATCATGTTTGAGTACTTTTGTCATTATAATATCGTTCCAGCCGAAAGACGTTCACTGTTGGACATGGCCTCCCCAAGTGTCGTCAGAATGACTGGTCCTGTGCGTCTGGCATCAATCAGATTCCCGTGACCCTCAACAGGTCCTCAGTCCACCTTGTTGGCGACCTACTAACCCTGAGTCTTCCAGTACCTACGCGATCATGACTCAAGAACCTTTCGGCCCCATCGGCCATCTGTTCTGCGAGTAATGTGCCCTGCCCACTGCCACTAAAGTTTGGCCATTCTTCGGAACATGACGGGAACCTTGGTTCTCCTGCGGATATCTTCATTTCTGATGCAGGCTGTGTGCTCGGAGTTTCCTTACGCATATCAACTCAATTGCCCTGATTCTGATTTGCTCACAATGGGGCTCATCAGAAGGCTAGATGGTGGTCACGTTTCAGAGTCACAGGTCTTCGCTAGCGGCATGCACTAGTCACAGACTTTTGTCTTGAAACACTGTGGTACCTATGTCGGACGAAATAATACCGCCCAGCTTTGCTGCCCAACCGAGTCGGACTCGACGATTGACAACACCATTTACTTTACAAACCTTGTCAATGGCTCCAATTTTTATTCTGTTTTGTATACCTACATAGAAATGCATCCAAGAAAACTCTTTAAAAAAGAATTGGCTGACGTTTTCAGTTTTAATTTCAAAGCTACGCTGATTTTATTACCTGCACGTGAACTAAAACCATTTTTATCCAAGAGTTACAAAAGGTGGGCAGACCTAAAGATACTATCAGCTGACGTGTGTACTCTGCAGTCCACTGTTCAAATAACCATAAGTATTTTAACGTCAACAGGATATGAGGAGGTGGCGAATACCTACGTCACAAAGATTCCACCAGTGCATTCACTGTGTGTTTAATAGAGCGTTCATATTTCAACCATTACCACAATTTTATTGCTTCTAAATGTGTAATTTCGAATGCTAAACTTATGAGTATTTAGTCAAAATAAGAAGCTTCGATATAAAATCCTACGCAACTCAAACTCGTCATGATTGAGTCAAACCCAGAAATAATGTAACATTCGTATTTATTCTCCCGTGTCTATGCTTCTTTTGTGCGATTTTTATGCCTGCCATAGTCATCGGTTACGAATGGCGTATGAATCCCGGTTACTAATAGTGGCAAACGGATTCGCAAACAGATGATGTAAGAACCGATTAGAGGTTTCCAGAAAGAAATTCGTGTCTTTATCAAAACCTTATCTATCAAACTCCAATCAGTTTTAAAAGTCTTCAATGTGCGCCTGCAATTTATGCATTATTAACCGACTTCAAAAAGAAGGAGGTTCTATTTTCGGCTGAATGTATTTTTTTTTAATGTATTTTCACCAATTTCTCTTCCAATTGTGGACCGATTCTGAAAATTATTTTTTTGATAAAAAGGTTATGCTTCCGAGTTGGTCCCGTAGAAATATAGCTATGATCTGATGAGAAACTTCGAAGATATGGAACGGAACTCTTCATAGGATCATAGCAGAACTGTCGTAACAAGTAAAATGGCTTTGTTTATACAAGTAGTCGATGACTGACTGAAAGAAGGGGGAGGGGATATATCGAAATGATCTGATGATGGAACTGGAAGGTAGACACCGGACCTCTGTAATAAATCAATGTAACCTAACCGTGTTTGGGTTTATTTGAATTGTCATGAGATGCACTCTGGCTACAAGGTATTTAAGTTTGGCTGAGGGGTACTTTTTAGTGGTGGTACCATAACTAAAAAGTGTAAAATAAAAAACTTTTTACAAAAAAGTAATACAACCGACTACAAAGTAAAAAAAACACTGAAAAGTGCAAAATAACTTTAATTTCGGAAGTCGGTGTTTCTATAATAGTTTTGCGTCTTCGTTATTTAACACACAAAAAAAAATACATTCAGCCGAACATAGAAGCTCCTCCTTTTTGAAGTCGGTTAAAAATATACTTACCAACTTGGTCATTAATCAATCAAACAAAAAGTTATTCACAAGGCTAAGCAGCAAAGCCGTGATGCCAATACCCAAAAGGCAATTCTTTGTTCTCTTCACTAACGTCTCAATTAGCTGAACATTGAAAATCTATCCAAAGTAGACGACTACACATATGCAGCTAAAATCTTCTAGAAGCCAGCTATCAATAATTCAGACTTGTTATTTAAGCTCGTGATTATTCATAGTTTCTAATTCAGTGCACTTGCCTGCATTACAAAGTGGTCTCGACTACAAATAGATGGTTCCGCTGGTTTCCGTGGGTGGTGGAGTAGACGACAACTGTACAAAGTAGAGACTAACGTTTTAAAATCATTATAATTCCGGTGTGAGAGGGAAATGAAGCCAACATCATTTCAGCCGAAAGACGTCCACTGTTGGACATATGCTATCCCCAAGTATCGTCACGCCACAATGAACGGTCTTGTTCGTTTCGCATCCATCGGATTCCCGCGACCCTCACCAGGTCACCTCACGCTGCATCTTCCGATTCGCGGTCGCCACTCTAGAACCTTTCGGCCATCTGTTCTGCGAGCAATGTGCCTTGCCGAGTCATTCCCAGTCGTCCACACCCCGTCATCTCACGTCTAGTCTAAGAGTTAATAAAGAAAATATGATGATAGTATTTCCTTAATACTTTTAAAATATTATGTACTTAGCTTTATTACTTTAGTAAGGCAAATACTTTAAAATTACATACCTAGCCCACTACCACTTAAGTATGGCGATTCTTCGGGCTATGTCGGTAACCTTAGTTCTCATGCGGATAAGATGAAGCCATACAGTACGTATAGCACTATCCCTTTCTCACACCATAATTTCGATGATTTCTGGAATCATGGTAGGAGGGCTGTAGTACAGGGGCGCCGGCTTTTAGAAAACCTTATGGGTGCTCATGCTCATTTGATGACTCGAAAAAGTGGCGAAGTGTGAGAAGAGAAATGCACATAGATCGACCGACAAATAAATAAATGTTCTACTTACATACTGCATACTTAATTACTAATAGCATAACATAGCATAATCAGCCTTTTAATGTTCCCACTGCTGGGACTCAGGCCTCCTCTCTAGGAGAGGGAATGGGCCGTAATCCACCACGCGGGCCCATTGCGGGTTGGTAAATTAATAATTACTAATTATGTTTGATAAAAATATAAAATGAAACCATTATATAAAAATGAACTAGTTTTTATTATCAAGAAACATTATAATTTATACGTAACCTAAAGGGCGATTACTGATCTGTTTCTTGATATCTATTCTCAGGGGTGCTCGGCACACACTGTTTGTTTCTCATGGGTGCTCGAGCCCCCGAGCACCCGCGGAGTCGGCGCCCCTGCTGTAGTATGTAATCAGGAAAACAGACAGCTACATATGTCTACCCAGTCTGAATAATTAATTTCGTAATGCTATCGAAAATACGAGTATAAAAGTCACTGCTCCCAGAATGATTAGTTGTAGACACGGAACAGATAAAAGAGGTTGTAGAGATTTTTAGGAAGTCCCGAGTGTAATGGATGCAGCGAAAGGTTTTTTTTAAATTATTATTCATAGGTGAGATAGTAGTCAACACTATATCACCTGATGGAAAGCGTTGATGTGATCGACGATAGAGCACGCTTACCTAAAAGTAACCTGCCCCCCTAGCCAAGTTACAATCGTTTCGTTCGCGCCGAACGCCTCGAGTAGGCCACCCTTCCGATCCCTTTCCTGACCTTTCCCTTTCCTTTTTTTTTGGTTGGCGATTCCTTTGTTCTGACGCCATCTCAACGCTCAGTCACGTGGTCAGAACAAAGGAATCGGAGGCGTGGCCTACTCGAGGCGTTCGGCACGAACGATACTACAATCGTATTACTTAGCTAGGGGAGCTGTTCACTCTTGACTTAAAGACTGCACGATTTAATTTTGAGGTACAGACTAGAGACACACGAGATCTAAAATACTGAAACTTTGGAGTTATCTCTATCTGTTATTGTGTTTTGATAGGTATATTTCACAATGGTTATACAACAGACGGTAGCTCAGCTATTTAATACAAAAATTGTTATCACACGTAAAATTTTGAATATTCCAGAACACGGATTCTGGAATTGATATGCGTTGGATGTCCCATCCCCACGCAACGGAAAGGGCTATAGTATAGAAATAATAACTATGGAATGATATTTCTTTCAATGCCTTTTTTATATGGGAAATCATCATGACTTCTTGGGTGGAGCGAGAGGGCATGTCAGAATTTTACTGACTAAAACCCACATGTGTTCCCTCATTTTCCCTTTGCATTCGGCCACGGTGACTCTTTCAAAAGTTCCGGTACACTTTTGTCCAATACCTACTAATTGAATTAGAGAGAAAGTGTCAGTAACAGTTGTCCAAAACAAAACGTATCTGATTTATATGTATCACAGTTTATAAACAGACTTCGACTTGGCATCTCAATCCCATTCGTATGTCAATTCGATTAATTTTCTCGTCTGCTACCTACTGTTGTCGTTAACCTGCTACACTAAAATATGCTCGCGCGCTTTTCATAACAAAGGGGGCACTGGTAACACCGCCCACTGTTAACAAGGATGTTTCAAGGTTTGTTTGTCGACCTTGCCACGGAAGCTGCCCGTGTTCCCCGGTAGATAACAGTCCACGTCACCGGTGAAATGGCGTTATCCTCTAAAAATCATCGTGTGTGCGGGTGTTCTATGTTTAGCGGGCGGAGAGTACAGGGCCAGGAGAGGAGCAGTCGCTTGGAAGACGCGGACGCGACCACCTCGCTCGCTCCAGCGCATGTACGACCTTCGACCACTCGCCCGAGTGAAGTGTGTGACTGTGATTGTGTTCTCGTGATACCTTTACCGACCGCCTCGCGCTCAGGTACGACTTAACATCACAATTAGCATTGGACGCTTTATAATTAGACCGGCTGTGGGCTGTGGCGAAAATATCGTGATTTTTTTCCCCCTCGTTTCAATGTTACGGGTGTAGTGTTACCAGCAACGCGTCTGGTTTATTTCTAGTGCGGCGTGGGAGGATGAGTTTCGCGGCAATGTTATATTTTTCTGGTGCGGCGCGCTGTGTGCTCGGCGCCGGTGTGAGCGGCGCGCGCGCAGGCTCTGCGCTAAAGCTGCGCGGGATGACCTTGACCCAATTTTTGCATATGTTTTTAGGGATTAGTGGAGCTAATTATATCTCGGAGTTGCATCTCTACCGATGCATACACATGTGGCAACGTAACTGACAACAAAACAATGTATGCGATGCAGTTCTTACTAAAGGTCTTATTGAGTATGTAGGTAGAGTGTATGATTTATGAACTCGGCTTGTGTTTACAAGTCTGTAGATCCATTCGTAATGATGAAATCTAAAATAGACCCGATCAAAATAAATTTTTTGTTAGGCAAGCTGGTTATTGCATATTGTTGTGCAAAAGATTCCAAATTGTTATGTTATCTTTTCTTTATCTTCGATAAATATAGATCAATTAGATCTTCATGAAGCACTATCCCATCATTGACTTACGTATGATCAATCAAAATATAGTTATCAGCTTTAATTTTTTCAGTAGTTTCCCTTTCAAACAGAGTTCCATTATTTTTGTTTTAATTTAACTATCTAATGTTTAGTTTCAAAGAAGAATCATTGAATACTTTGGCAACATTAGAAAGAGAGGCGATAATCTAGAAAAACTATTGCTGATGGGAAAAGTGGGTGGAAAAAGACCCAGAGGCAGAAGTCTGATACGTTGGTCAGATCAAATCCGTTCTACACTAGATCCGTTCTCCAACAGCAGTCTGCGACGTCATCCACATCGCTGAAATTAGGACAACATGCCGAAATAATAGTCCACAACAAAGTTATTCGTCGAGGTCATGACCCTCAGCATTGAGGACAAACAACGCAAAGGGGAGAAATGTTTAGTTTATTTGACACCAATTATTTTATCTGTTTTTCGATGAGATTATACATCAAATCATTGACGACATACGTTAGCACAATAATTTGGGATCTAATGCGAGTAAAAGTTATTGCAGTTTTAACGACGCTGAATTTTTGCGATTAACTATCTGTTTTTCTTGCAAAAATATATAAAATGTCACCTCAAAGCTTAACACAATTCGCTTCGCATCATTGTTATACTGACGGGACGTTTCAAATCAAAGGCAGCCTGACGAGACGCTTGACAAAAAATAAAATTTTCTTTTCAAATATTTTCTTCTAAGCCTTGAATCGCATCTGTTATTTGAAATAGTACGATTATAAACTGTACCACATTTATATAAAGCGCATAATGGCTTGTCGTTAGATCAATGAACAGGCTCAAATGTAATACAGTCATTGCCCTAATTATTTATAGAGATTACAACATCGCGATTCTTACGTTAATCCCGCACAAATAATTTTGATTACACATTCAAATATGAAATAGTTTTATGTACGAGAGAGATTAGGACGGAAAAGCCACGAAGATCAATTTTCAAATTAAAGCTCTTGTGGGGAAACAAAGCTTCGGTGACTTGGGGAAAACAATATCAAGAACACGGTTTTATTTTATTCTAGTTTTATTTTTCCATGATAGCTTTAGTAAATACTAAATATTATAATATAATACTCATAGAAAAATAAAACTCTATATACACTAATATTATAAAGAGGTAAATTTTGTTTTTTTGTTTGTAGAAGGTTATCTCTGGAAGTACTGGTCCGATTGCTAAAATTTTTTCACCGATAGAAAGCTGCTTTATTCCTGGGTGACATAGCCTATATTTTATGTACGCTAGCGAAGCCGCAGGCTGAAGCTATTATTCAATAATTTATTTGAAATCTAGAGAAACGAATAACATTTAATAGGAGACTAGTTTTTGCCAGGCGACTTCGCTCGCGTCTATGTAAAAAATTATCCCAATGTACGTAGAAAATACTTCCGGGATAAAAAAGACCTCCTATGACCTACTCCGAGACATGGTCTATCCGTGTATCCGAATCTGTTCAGCCTTTGAGGCGTGAAGAAGTGACTGATTAACTGATTCACTTTCGCATTGCAACTGCAATCAATTTGCTCAAGCAAAGTTTGAAATACCATGTCACCTGCTGTAACTGTTTATCAAGCGGTAATACCTTGGAATGAGGAAGCAGATCTATTTAATATAAGCTATAATGATACTAATCATAGTTACCCAGTGTAAGACAGTACTTAATTCATTAAAATACAGCTTTCTACACTCCTTCATATTTCGAGTATTTTCATGAAGAACTTTGTAAGCGAACGTTCGCAATTTTTACAGGAAGGTGTTTTTTTCTTTCCTCATTAAAAAAGTATTTGTTGTGAGAATATGTCAATAATACCTATTCTAATAGATCATTAGTTTTATAAATATCTAACAAGTTTTTACATTTTCAGAACGATATTGTATATTATCATAAGTATTTTTAAATTGGAAAAGAAAACAACCCTTCCTGCAAAAATTGTGAAGATGATGAGACGATTTTCTTTCTGATGAGGCTTAATATAATCTTCATCATCATCATCATCATTTCAGCCGATAGACGTCCACTGCTGGACATAGGCCTCCCCCAAATGTCGCCACAACGAACGATCCTGTGCGTCTCGCATCCATTGGATTTCACCTTGTAGGGGGCCTTCCAACACTGCGTCTTTCGGTACGCGGTCGCCACTCCAGAACCTTTCGGCCCCAACGGCCATCTGTTCTGCGAGCAACCTTGGTTCTCCTGCGGATATCTTCATTTCTGATTCGATCACGCAAGGAAACTACGAGCATAGCCCTTTCCATTGCCCTTTGAGTGACTTTGAGCCTTCTGATGAGGCCCATTGTAAGCGTCCACGTTTCGGAACCATATTATGTCATCACTGGCAACACGCACTGGTCATAGACTTTCGTCTTGAGACACTGTGGTATACTGGATGAGAAGATACCGCGCAGCTTCCCGAACGCTGCCCAGCCGAATCGGATTCGACAGTTGACCTCTTTCTCGAAATTAGATCTACCCAACTGGACTGTCTGTCCAAGGTAGACGTAATCGTCCACAAGTTCGAGTACTTATAGAGTCTCCAATCTTGATAGGAGTGGGTGCTACATGGTTGTTTATTATGACTATAATCTTCACTAGGAATGAATTAGGTATAATTGAAAAGGGGTACGAATTTACCGTCCACATATTCATAATTATAAAAAAAAAAAAACTTTATTTCTTAACAAAATTGTTTACATTAGTAGGTGATTGGAACCTCCTTTTAAGCATGTAATGCCTATATTAGGAGACTCCGCTCTTCTACATCAATATACAATTATATATATATACTAGCTGAGCCGGCAAACGTTGTTCTGCCATATAAATAAAAAAAAAAAAAAATAGATGTTGGCCGATTCTCAGACCTACTCAATATGCTCACAAAATTTCATGAGAATCGGTCGAGCCGTTTCGGAGGAGTTCAAGTTCGAACACCGTGACACGAGAATTTTATATATTAGATATTTTTTAATAATTAAGATATAACGCATGCTTGTGTGTTTGTGTGTGTGTGAATTATATTGATTCCTTTAGTACTATCTTCTTCAATGTATCCATCGGAATCTTATAAAAACATTTTATCAAAATAAACACTGCAAATTCAACGGAAGCAGATTGCGCAAATATTTAGCTCCCGATCTATATTTCTACTGAAATTCCCCATCTTGTATTCCGCTCTTGTTTTTTCAGTAACAAATATTGCAGCAACAGCTTGCTATTAGCGAAACAGGGCAACGCCAGCTCAATATGTCAAGGTGCCTTAAATATATTCTCGTCTAACGTATGTGCGCTAGTTTGATTTATTATGCACTTCAATATTACTTGAAATACTGAAATTCTGGGCTAGGAAAATTTGTCTTTGTATTCAGGTCTGTTGTTTGTTTTTGATGCCATTATAAATCTATTCGGGAATAACAAAATCGTGGGTGCATGCAATAAAAGCAACGCAAAAAAGTTACTATTTTAGTAGAGGTCATATCTATATATATAAAAGAAAGTCGTGTTAGTTACACTATTTATAACTCAAGAACGGCTGAACCGATTTGGCTGAAAGTTGGTGGGGAGGTAGCTTAGAACCAGGAGACGGACATAGGATTATATATAGGATAGGGACATAGGATAGGACTTTTTTTTTGAGTAGGGTAGAGTAGGGTAGAGTTGGGTAGAGTAGGGTAGAGTAGGGTAGAGTAGGGTAGAGTAGGGTAGAGTAGGGTAGAGTAGGGTAGAGTAGGGTAGAGTAGGGTAGAGTAGGGTAGAGTAGGGTAGAGTAGGGTAGAGTAGGGTAGAGTAGGGTAGAGTAGGGTAGAGTAGGGTAGAGTAGGGTAGAGTAGGGTAGAGTAGGGTAGAGTAGGGTAGAGTAGGGTAGAGTAGGGTAGAGTAGGGTAGAGTAGGGTAGAGTAGGGTAGAGTAGGGTAGAGTAGAGTAGAGTAGGGTAGAGTAGGGTAGAGTAGGGTAGAGTAGGGTAGAGTAGGATATAGTAGTCAGTTGACGGGAGCGAAGCCGCGGGCAAAAGCTAGTTGTATATATTTGTTTGTTGAGGAGGCAATCTCTTGAACTTCTGATCCAAATACGAAATAGTAAATTAGGTATGCAATGTCATGTCATCACCACCATATTAAGCTGTTGATCCCCGCATTAACGCCGGCGTTCACGCGCCATTATCTTACTATTGTGTCTCTAATTACGCACTCAAAAGGTTAAACCCTGAGCGTAATTAGATTTCTGCAGTTAACGCAATCCCGAAAGAGAATATCAGACTTCTGCTTTGAAGCGAGGGAATTTCGAGCTTAACTTAAGGGCGAAGCGAGGGAGTTAATACTAGAATCCTGAATGCAGTGAGGGATGAGCCGGGAAGCTTTTTTTATTATTTCACCGGTATCGGTTTTGCCTTAACGTTTAATAGTATGTATTTTTTCTATTAATTCAGCGATGCTGTTTTCTTTTCTCTTTTAATTGGTTTGCATACACGTAAAACATTTTCTAATTCCTTTTTTCACTTTTCACGATCCATCCATTTTTTCTTTTCCTTCCTTCATAATTGTATCTATGTGCAAGATGATATTGAATATTATATACGGTATAAAAATATGGCAATATACTCTTCCTTACCAAGCACATTAACTGAGACCTTGAAAACTACTTAATACGTGTAATCTTTCATGCATTAGCATCTCTTCATGCTGTTCATCTTCCCTCTCGTTATTGACGTCATGGACCATCGTTTTTACGATGAAATGTTTCCTGGAAAGCTTTAGTGAAAAGTGATTTGTTTAGGCTCTGTTTCCAACAACTTGAGTTGATATCTTAATGGAATAGATATGAGTTTGTTGAAATTTTACCCAACAAATGCTTAGTGCATACTGAAAGTTTCTGGATTCTGATAAATAAGACTAGATATAAGACTTACGATACATTAATTGTTTTTCAAAGTAAATTCCCTCGCAATTAATGCATTTTTGCATTCGCTGAAACCACTGTACAAAGCAGTTGGATCAGACTTCTTTAGGGACTCTCTTCAATGACTTTATGGAACGCATTCACCGCCGATTCAGGGCTCGTAAAACGTGAGCCTTTATGTTTGTCTTAATTTTTGGAAACAAATAGAAGTCGCAGGCTGCGAGACCCGGGCTGCAAGGCAGATGCGTCATCAGTGCCAGATTTGAAGCCTTTAAACAGGCTTCTGTTACCTTAGCGGAATGTGAAGATGCGTTATTTTGGCGAAGGAGTACATTGATTCGAGGACGCTTTTCGCTAACTTTTTAAAACTCTGGGCAAGCAAGTGTTGACGTACCAATCTGCAGTCATTGTCTTTTGATCTTCAAGCGATAGCATAACATAGCATAATCAGCCTTATAATGTTCCCACTGCTGGGACTCAGGCCTCCTCTCTAGGAGAGGGAATGGGCCGTAATCCACCAACAAGGGGGGTCAGTGCGGATTGGTGGATGTACATCAAGCGATACTGTAGTGTAATGTCCACTTCAACTTTTCTTAACTTTCGTCGGCAAATCTTGAAAAGGAAAGATCCACTCTGCCGAATGGCTTTTTCTTTCGGGTTCAAAGCAGTACACCCAGGTTTCGTCACCTGTCACGATATTATACTCGTAGACAGCCAATGACTGTACTCCATTAAACTTTTTTATAATTTTACGGCACCACCGGACACGCAGTCGTTTCTGGTCCTCCGTTAAGTCATGTGGTATCCATCGAGCGCAAAGCTTCCGAACCTTCAGATGCACATGTAAAATGTTTTGCACTTGGCTCATTCCAATGCCTAACAAAGCACGAATTTGCTAGCAAGTAATTTTTTGTCAGTTTCAATAAGTTGTTGTACGGTGTCAATATTCAAGTCTGTAAGTCGCCGGCCGACCTTCACATACCTCGTCATAGAGATGATCACGTCCACATCTAAATTCTCCAAACCACAAATACACAGAGCTGCGACATGGTGCTTCATCACCAATCTCTTGTTGACTTAAACCACAACGAAAATCATAAAAAATCATTGAACGAAAGTGTTCACGAATTAAATTCATTTTGACAGCGGTACACAATCTTTGAAAGGACGCCACAATGAAAAAAAAAATGACAGTCTCGCAAATTAAAAAATAACATGCTCGCAAAGAGTTCCCTTTTCGAATTCTATAATTGCTTTTTTATTATTTTATTGTAAGTGGGCAGGTCCATAGACTTTTAGTATGCCCCACGTATATACTCGTAATAGTACTTGTCAGGTAAACACAAACAATATTATCATGTATAATATTATTTGGACGATGTCTCGTCTCATGTCATCACCCTCCTACTACCATACCAATGAATCCACGCAGTGTTATTTTTTCTCTTGGCTCAATTACTAACTTAAAATCTGCGCAGCAGGTCTTCTTACATATTTCAATCCCTATTAGCAAGAAAGTAAAGTCTAATCATTATCATTTCCACCGAAAGACATCCACTGTTAGACATAGGCCTCCCACAAGTTTCACCACAACAAACGGACCTGTGCGTCTCGTATCCATCGGATTCCCGCGACCCTCACCAGCCCCCCTAGCCAAGTTACAATCGTATCGTTCGCGCCGAACGCCTCGAGTAGGCCACACCTCCGATTCCTTTGTTCTGACGTCCTTTGTCGAACAAAATGATTGTAACTTGGCTAGGGGGGCAGATCATCGGTACACCTTGAATGTGGCCTTCCAATACTGCGTCTTCTGATACGCGGTCACCATTCCAGAACGTTTCGGCTCCAACGACCATCTGTTCTGCGAGCAATGTGCCCTGCCCACTGCCACTTAAATTTGACGATTCTTCGGGCTATGTCGATAATCTTCATTCTTTCTACGATATGAATGAGATCTAAGAAATATATGTTCTTTTTTAAAATAATTATATGAAACGTTAATACTGGTTACAAAATGCATGAAAACTTTGATCTGTCGCAAAATTGTAATTTGCCTCCACTTCATGAAAAAACACAACGTACAAACTGTAAAGTAAAACAGACGTAAAAGCAATTCCTGAGGACTGAACTAAATTCTGTTTACACTGAGTGCAACGTCTGGAGCGATTTTAGAATACCTACTTGAGGTAATTGATGACTCAGAGGAATTGTATCTTGATCGTGTCTGCTAAACAGACGCTTCATTATAATGCGAAATTTCAACGTGGTTACGTTCACTGTTTTTGTTTGCATTTACTCTAAAATTCTCACTATACATTTTCTCTTCTTTATCTTGTATTTAGTTACTCATAGTTCTCTACTTTGAGCTGACTACTTGTGTCTTTAGAAAAGTCCTATGATGAGTCCAAATTTCTACTGTTATAGTAATAAATTATTTTATTTCAGGTAACAGTGCCCATATTACATATATGTAACTAGCTTTTTCCACTGGCTTGGCCCGCGTGAAAACAGATTTGTCTATACAAACTTTGGACCCGCGTTTGATCCTCTTAGAGGGTGAATTTTGGAAAATCCTCTCTTTGTGCTCGCCTACGTCATAAAAGGAAGCTTTGTGCAAAATTTCAAGCTTCTAGTCTTAGTAGTTTAGGCTGTGCGTTGATATGTCAGTCAGTCAGTTTCTCCTTTTATATAAATATAGATAACTAATTCTTCAGATCGCCTAGGTTCGTGTAACTCTTTCTTCCTTCTTGCGTACTATTTTTCTTAATTACTATAACAATATGTTAGACGAAGTAACAGACAAACTCCACGCTAATTACTGAGTGTTTTGATTGACGTGAAATCATTTCTTGTTACTCTAACGACTTTCAAATTATTACGTGCAAAATTTCTATCTATTTCTTCTTTTGTTTTTATAAAACATTCTTTAAACGAGATGTATTTTCTAACGATGTAATACAATTAAGGAGCTATGCCTGTGATTACAACTGATTAATTTACTAAGACCATGCGTACGTTACCCACGCATAATAACATACGAATTATTGCACATTAAAGTGGTTCAATAAACCTTAATCTTACACTAATTGAAATAGTTTACAACTTCGCAACAAATAGTTTACCAGAGTAATAAAATTGCAACCGTGTCAATATTCTGTAGTACTGCTTTTGAGCTGGTGCCAACATCGACGGGCAATTAGTGTGACATCCGACGAATGTTTTGTGCACGTGTCGTATTAATTATGTGCGTTCGATTGGAGTTGACAAGCGTTATTCTGAAATTCGTACTACGAGTAATTTTTAGAGGCAAAATTAATAATTGATTGTAGCCATGACCTATATCAGTGTTTATGTTTCTAAGGTTTAGTTAATATAATAATAAATAAGATGCTGGTAGGGATCTTGACCGTACTTCCGGGATTGTCTTGATAGCCGTGGTATACCTCTCTACTCCTAAAGCACCTCAAGATATGTTGCCCTCTTGATGCTACGTCACTTCGTGCTAGCAACCGTTTTTGGGGGCCCATTTATTGAGTGTGCAAGTCACCACCTGCCTTTTTATCGATGGACATTAAAAACATTGTTCAGGCAGGGGCTATAGTCTTAACATAGTTCTAGGTTACCAGTCCACTTAAGACTTCAAAAACCATAGCCCTATTATCTTTGTTGGCCTATGTCGCAATAGTTTTTCACCAACCGGGGATTGTCCGCCGCAGTGCACCGCCGTGTCCTCGTGGGGGCGATCGGCGGGCCTTGGTACAGGCCATGGTCCGGAGCGAGGAGTGGCAGGCGGTCGCCTCTTTCTGCGAAGCAGTAATGCTAGCAAAGGAGGCGGCCGCAAGCGCGAGGCAATGGCCCTCGCGCCCCAGCCGCCGGGATTCCGATCCCGATTACCGACCACCGTAGGCGCGGGCTTGCGGACGGCGAGCAATGAGTAGCTCGCCGTCCGACCGTCCAGTAACCGTCTGGACCAAGCCCAAGTCGTCGACGGCGCGTAGTGTTCCACGCGCGCCTCAAGGAGATGACAGCAACCGTAAGGGCCCAGCAGGGTCGAAACCTACTGGGGAAAGAGAACGAGAAAGAGATCCCCGGGGCCCTGGAACAATGGCAAAGAAGGAACAGGAGTGGGTTTTTAGTCAGTAAAACTCTGACACGCCCTCTCGCACCGCCCAAGAGCGGGGGATGTCATTAGATGATTTCCCCACCCAAAAAAAGAAAGCCTATAACAATAATATGATAGATGAAGTAAACAGATAAACATATTTATGTATCAGTAAAAATTACATTTATAAGTCACAGAATAACAACAATCGACCTTCCGAAATTTATCATTCACTTGTAATTAATTGAAACATAACACAATAATGAATTCATCTTAAAAAAAAATACAAAATTGATTATCATGAAATTAATTGATTAAAATTAACGATAATTAATGATATAACGATATAATGGAGCAGTGGTGGCCGAGTGGTAACGGCCCCGACTTACGAATTGTAGATCGCGGGTACGAACCCAGCCAGGCGCATTAGTTTGTGTAATTTATTTCATCACCACTGCTCTCAAAACGGTGAAGGAAAACATCGTGAGGAAACCGGCATGTCCTAGAACCAAAAATTCGAAGACATGTGACATTCACCAACCCGCACTGGGCCCGCGTGGTGGATTACGGCCCATTCCCTCTCCTGGAGAGAGGAGGCCTGAGTCCCAGCAGTGGGAACATTAAAAGGCTGATTATGCTTATGCTTATTAACGGTAATTAGTAACAGACAAGCTCCACGCTAACGCACTACCGTGGGCATTTTTTATGTCAAAACCATTAAAATAGAGTCTAGAACAGTCAACACGTTATACAGTTACAGTGCAACCCACAAAAATGTTATTAATGTTGTCCATCAGTTGTCGTCACAAGGCCAATGGTGGGAACGTCTATAAATACAAATTTTATATTTAATTTTATCGTCCGCACGAGATCCATGGAGAAATGGAATGGCGATCTTAAAATAACTTGATAATCAGTTACTTTATTGTTTTGTTTTATGAGATTTTATATCAGTTATCGTCGTTAATTGCTTTTGTGTATAATGTATTCTCATAGTATAATCGTTTTGTCCGCCAGCGTCTTTTCTTCTTTTCTCTTTTTTTTAATATTTAATGAATGACTATATAGGCCGCAGCTGCAGTCTGCACGTCTCGCCTGGTCGTAGTAATTTTTCTATTGACGAACACTATGCGTGTTTGTTTGCGTGCTCAGCTTGAGCATGTGTCGTTCGGGACGCATGCATAAATGTACCGTCTATGCCTCAGGTTGAGGCATGCGTGACGAACCATTCGCGACGCACACCTCGCGATGTCTGTACGCGGCTTTAAGACACCTGTATTGACGGCGCCGGGGATTCATCTGTTTTTTAGTTATAGGGGATTTGTAAAGATATTTCAAATATGCTTTTTTTACATGATTATCAAATAACTTCTCCCACTCTGGGTGTAGTGGAAGGGAGGGTCAAACTTTTAGTGACCAAAACCCGCAGTGTTCCTTTAGTTACCCTTTTTACGAGGGCTACGGTATCTCTTTCGAACAATCCGCAGCCATTTCAATTATGTGTATATAGCTATACATTTTCAAAAGAAAAAAATATATAGAAAAATAAAAAAGAAATCTCCAGGATTAACTGTAATTCAATGTGATGTCAACAAGATTGACGGAACTGATAAGGCGTTTAAGGCCGATGTCTGCCAGGGCTGCGGGATTATTAGAAAGAGTTATCCTGGAGGCCCTGGGCTGCAAAGGGCGACTGAAGGAGCACAGGCGGATTAAATAAGTAAAAGTCAGACCTCCCACTCGCTTCACCCAGAGCAGGAGGAGTCATTTGATAATTTCACACATAGAAAGGAAAGCTGTGATATTGTTTTCTTCTTCTTAAGCTTGGGCAGAGCACCGCCGTGTCCTCGTGGAGGCAATTGGCGGCAGCGACCTTTCGCGTCGGGCCCTGGTTCAGGCTATGGTCCGGAGCGAGGAGGAATGGCAGGCGGTCGCCTCCTTTTGCGAAGCAGTAATACTAGCGAAGGAGGAGGCTGCACGCGTGAGGGAACGAAGGTCCTCACGGCCTAGCCGCCGTAATTCCGACCCCGACTACCAGCCACGGTAGACGCGGGCTTGCGGACGTCGAGCACTGGGTAGCTCGCCGTCCAGCTGTTCGGTAATTAACTGGACCGAGCCCAGTCGTCAACAGTGCGTAGTGATCCTCGCGCTCCTCAAGAGATGTCAGCAAACCGTAGGGGCCCAGCAGGGCCGATGCGCGCTAGCTAGGACCGCGGAGAATTTCTGAAAGGGAAACCCGTAGTCCTAGAACGCAAAGGGTAATTGAAAGATACAGGTGTGGTTTTAGTCAGTAAAAGTCTGACACGCCCTCTCACTCCACCCAGAGCGCGAGAAGTCATTTGGATGATTTCCACCTTAAAAAAAAAGCCTTTCATGTTGATGGCACAGAAACTAATAATTATTTTGTTTTTCAAATCACAATGTTCATCCGTTTTCTTAAATAATACAGAAATATCTTCATTGTCTCTATGTTATTAAAGTAATACGAGTTTTACTATGTCTGGTATCTCTACAAGCTGTTTTGGCAGACATCTTGATGTTTTTATTGTTCTCTGCCATGTCGCCAAAATGTGGCTTTTAATAGCTTTTTAAGAATTCTTTGTTTATTTATGGAGTGGTAGAATATTTTCATGTTTCTAAGAATTTATTTATTTCATCATAGGATTTAGCAGACAACCTCAAAGACGACAAAGGTATCGCTGAACATCTGAAGCTTCCAATTCAAAGAATCAACGACTACCAACTACTACTTAAGGTGTGTATCTAATGACACAATATTTTGAAAACAATATCAATCTTTCATAAGGATGGTGTTATAAAAAATAGAAATGCTTCAAATCAACACCTTATTTTATAGGAAAATCTTCAAAAATATCAATCTTGAACTTCTTAATTGATACGGCATTAAAAACAATAAATTAATCAGCTCAGATATTATGACATGATGACATCCCAATTTTCCCAAAACTCTCAATTTTCCATCATCCTATCCAACACTTTGATATTTTCTTACACAGGAACTAGTAAAATACTCCAAACGGCTAGGCGAAGACTACACCGACCTCCAGAAAGCCTTGGAACTCTTCCTCAGCGTTCCAAACCGCGCTACTGACAACAAGTTCATCGCGAGCATCGAAGGCTTCCGCGGGAACATCTACAAGCTTGGCCGCCTTCTCACCCACGACTGGTTTACTGTCACCGACGCCGAAGGGAAGGCCAGAGACAGATACGTCTTCCTCTTTAAGGCTAGAGTCCTCATCTGTAAAGTAAAGAGGGTCTCAGATGATCGGTCTGTTTTCGTGCTAAAGGATATTGTCAAGGTTAGTATCATTTTCTGTTATCGAATGAGCGTTATTTTTCAGAGAAGACAAGAACTACTACTCTGCGGTAAACAGACCTATCTCTTTATACTAATTGACATCTGCGGTCTTAATACTGTCTGTTATTTGATTTTTCTTTTTTACCGTTCCTATATTGGTTAGTATACTTATTACGCGTACTGGTTTAAATCTTATTTTCTACACCTTGTTCTGTCTTGACCCAAAAACATTTAAGTGTCGATAAAGACTCTGTTTAACATAAAATTGAATTGTACTTCCTTCCATTAACGAAACTTTAAACAGCCCATACCATAAACCATTTCCACGAAACGGCCTACACATTCTAACTATACTTCCATTCATTACTGGTTAGCACGGTCTTGAATACAACTCCGAGAATAGGTCAATTCAAAAAATAACCGTTTGGATATATTCCAAAATTACGTCTGGAATGTACGAGTATTATGAAGTTCCTTTATCATTGCGAATTAAATGTTCTACATTGTTAGAGAGAATTTTAGTTTATTTTAAACACTTTTTGTCTCAAGAAGACATTGACACTGTGTCATTGAAATAACAACTTCTGACGACATTGAAGTCCCTATTTTAGAGCAAGGCAAACTTGCAACATCTGAAATTTAATTTTCTACTACTTTGAGAATGTTTGAATGGCGTAATAAAGCTGCATATAATAATACAAATATAGTAGCAGGAATGCCAAATAAAGCTTGTGTATAAACTTAACAAAGAAGCAACTTACGCTCGTGGCGTTCTTTTACAAACATTACATAAGTTCCAATCTTTTTATTGATATAATTAAAACTTGAATTACTATATACAGAATCCTAGAATACATGTGGTCTACATTTCATCATTATTCTCTCATAAAAACGATGTCTTCTACATTTAACATCATTTATTAATATTGAACGTTTTGCACCTACTAAAATGACACAAAAATCTTTTCCAGCTACCGTTGGTCGAAATCAAGGAGAACCCAGCTGAGCCAAATAAGTTCGAACTTTGCCAGAAAGAACCGCCGCTCAACGTCACTCTCACTGCCCACAAAGAGCAGACCAAGACCAACTGGCTCTCAGAAATCAAGAAACACGCTAGTGACGTCGGTAAAGATATTTTTTCACAAACATTGTTTCTTCAATTTAGGAACCCAGTTTATGATAATCATGATTATAAACATGAATACTGGTATTAAATGATATCATGTTCTCCTTTCAGTTGCTTTAGCCGAACACGCAGCTGACGATCTTCAGCTCGAAGAACCGGAAGCACCGCCAGCAGAACCAGAAGAGAACAAGAAGAAGAGAGAGCACGCTGAAGTAGCACAAGAAGCCGTAGATACAAAAGAAAAACGCTCCCGCGTAGAAGAGACTACGCAAGTAGCCACCACAGAGGAAGCTCAACTTAAAACTAAGAGAAAAGCGTCTATAGAAAGTGAGGTTGCTACTAAAATCTCCAAGTCCGAAGTAACTGAAGTTTCTTCAGTTAGCGAGGCACAAGAATCCGTTAAAGTCAGCTCAGTCAGTGCAGCTAAGAGTGAAGTCAGTTCAGAAACTAAATCATCAGTGACTGTAGAAAGCTCTAAGGTCACTGAGAAGACCGCGTCCGCTTCTGAGCAAACTAGCCAAGTTACTGTAGTAGCGGCTGCATCAGAAGTGAAAGTAGCACAAGCCTCATCTGTGCAATCAATCCAACAGACATCTGTTCAAAGTTCAACTGTTGAACAGTCGTCTCAAGAGACTAAAGTACAGGCAAGCTCTCAGAAGACATCTGTCTCTGAACAGTCAGCTGTACAAGCGTCAATAGAAAGTACAACACAAGTTGCTCAAGCAACTACTGCTCAATCTAAAACTCAAGCAACTAGTGTAGAGTCAAAGACACAAGAAGCTACAGAATATAAGACACAATCTTCTGTCAAAGAAACAACAGTTCAAGAAACTGTTGTAGCGTCACAACAGTCTACTAATGTTCAGGAGGTAACTACACAACAATCAGTAGTAGAAGAAACTAAGGAAAATTCTGACAAGAAACTCAGTTCAAGTGGCGCCGAGTCTAAGCAAGAAGAAGCTGGTAACGGTCAAACTGTAACCGCGGAGGAAACTGTTGAAGACGAGATGTCTAGGTATAGCCGCAGTTCGCGGCTCTCTGGAGGTAATATTTGTATTTGTCTAATAGTGAAATACATAAGGACTTATAGAAATTTAAATAAGATGCTTCAGTAAATGCTTTTATTTAATTTAAATTATGCTCTGATTTTGTTCTGCCTTTAGAGGAAAATATATTGTGACAGTTTACCTCAGTAAGTCCATTGTTGCCATACAAAAATATGCATTATACTGTCTTTTGTTTTATCACAGAATACTCCAGTAGCAGCCGAAAGATATCAAGCGGTGGGCGCCACGAGTCATCTTCGACGTACGACAGCGGCAGTGGCCTCGCCTCCTCCTACTCGCGCCGGGAGAGCGGCTCGCGGCTAGAAGGCTCCAAGTATGAATCTGGAACAGGCATTGAGGGAACTGCATCCTCTCGCTATGAGTCCAAGTACTCATCGAAAACTGAAGGAGGAGGCAAATATGGAATTGAGTCCAGCTACGAAAGCAGATCTGAGTCTGGATCAAAGTATGGCAATGAATACGATGCCGCCAGCAAGATAGACAACATTGCCTCCAAATACGGCATTGAATCTAACATCGAAAGTAAATCTGAAAGATCTGATTACGCCATTGAGGGCGACTCCATCAGTAAAATTGATAGCATTGCGAATAAGTACGCTTCGAAGAGAAACAGTATAAAATCTAGCGCTGCGGGAGGCGTCGAAGCGAGTATCGAAGCCAGATATGAAAGCAAAACTGAAAGCTCTGCTTACGGACTTGAGTCCGACTCTGTTAGCAAGATTGATAGCATCGCCTCTAAGTATGCATCAAAGAGAAACAGTATCAAGTCAAGCATTGATGGTGACAAGGTCGAATCTATTTCTTCTAAAACCGAGAGTAGCTATGAGACCGTTAAGAATGGAGACTCCACTTACGAGAGCAAGTATTCATCTTCAAAGAAATCCATTGCCAACGGCTCAGTTAGCACTGGTTACGAATCTGCCAGGTCCATCTCTAAATCAGGATCTCAAGATGGAAAACCACTATTCTCAAAGACTTTAGAAGGCCAGAACATTGAGCGTAAGTACTTGCACGCCAACGTAGAACACATCACATAGAAGTAGACACACTATTAGTGCTTGTACATAATGCTTATAGTTACCTAACTTACACTACACATTACTTTAACAACGCTTTATACATTAAAAAACATTATTTCCTTTCTATGGCTCAATGAGTTCGTACGGTATTTTTAATTTCAAACATAATCTACTTAATTTTACCAAATTATCGGTAACTGAACTACCCGTTTGGTAAAAATGAGTCTTTCTTGTAATAAGATCATACTAGCATATCATCGAGGTACGCAAATCCGTACGAACTCTCTCGTAAACAAGCTTTGAATCCCCAGCTGGTGAGAATGCCGTTTTCGAATGTCTTCTGCGTGACCCTGCTGATGTCAAGCTAACATGGCTGAAGGACAACAAGCCATTGGCCGACCGCCTCATGGACCGATGCTCCATCTCCTATGAGAACGATGGCAGTTTCAAGCTGGAACTGAAACACTGCAGGGAATCAGACGCAGGAGTTTACACAGCAATCGCTGAAAACCCGAAGGGAAATGCCCATTGTACCGCTCAGTTAGTCGTGCAGGAGTGTGAGTGTTGTTTCTTTATTTATTTTGCGAGTTTGAGAGAAATGGGTATCTGATAGAAACCCGGAGCCATGTCCATTATACAATTGTACTTAACAATCTGATTTTTGACATAGAAATTACGAATGTCCTAAATTGGCTTTTTGCAAAACAATTACAATAAAATTCTTCGATGTATAAAATATGACTGTTTTCTAAATTTTTTGGTGAATAGTGAGATTTATACAAGTGGTTTCGTTTCATGTAATGCCTACTTTTCTCAAACTCAATCCGTAACTTATACCAATCAATTTTTACAATTATACATTTTTTATTATTATCTTGAAAACTACTGTATGCATGTTCATCGCGATCACCGATTAAAACATTGTAAGGCGTATAACACGTAGTTTGGAATCTGATCAGTTCACTCTACCTACTTAATTTTCCTGTATTTTGCACTTATCAGTATTGTTGTACACATATTTACTTACAAAAAACAAATAACATGTTGTAATATTAATCGTTATTTTACATTTGAGGCACTGCTCCCGAAATATTAATTAATTAAAAGATTCGAACCTTTCAGAAATATGAAAAACTAGCTTCTGCCAACGGCTTTGCCCGCGTGAAAATAGGTTTCTCTGTACAAACTTTGGACCCCGTTTCATCCCCTTAGGGGGTGAATTTTGGAAAATCCTCTCTTAGTGCTCACTTACATCTTAAAATGAAAACCTTGTGCAAAATTTCACGCTCCTAGGCTTTGTAGTTTCGGCTGTGCATTGATATGTCAGTCAGTCAGTTTCTCCTTTTATGTATATAGATAAATATGTTCATCTTTTCCACAGTTCCTATTTCATCTGAGAGAACTTTATACGGGTTATCATATGTCAATAGTACTCAAAATTCTCTATCAAAATTTGATTTTCCTGCCTCAAATGGTCCCTTCGTAAACTTAATACTAATTTCGATTATTATGAACAAATTATAGTGACTTCCGAAGAACGCAGAGAGAGGAATGCTCTGAAGGCTCCGTACTTCTTAGTGGCCTTGAAGGACACCGAGATTATGGAGAACACTTACTTGCGCTTCATGGTCAAGGTCAAGGGCGATCCTAATCCTGAGGTGAAGTTGTAAGTATCTATTTATAAAAGTGTTTTTAGTTATTACTCATTTTTTTATTTAATTAATCACTCTTGACGTAAATACCTCCACTGTGTTTCCTTTAGTGCATTCTTGTTGGTGAAATTTTGATCCTTTTAGGGATTGTTTTTTTAATGATATTTTTGATCAGTCTCTCTCTTAATAATTTTCACTTCAAAAGATGCAGCTCCTACTTCTTCTTAACGTATTAGTATTATAGAAATTTAAACAATTGTAGAACTAAGTAACCTTATATTATTTCGCAATATCGTATTCTGCATTAAACGTACTTGAAGTATTTTTAAAGCAAATGATCAAAGTGGTGTTGTCGTATTATTATTATTTGGTTTCTGCACTCAGTTCATGGCGGACCAGTCAAAAAGTCGATTATACTTCTGATTCTACCTAATTGTTTCACTGGTACCGTAACATTGTAATATATCTTGCGGGAGTGTAAACTTTCGATATTTTATGAATAGATAATTTAAAATTAAATCAACCTTATCCAAATTCGATGATTCACAATGTATCAAAGTAGTTTTTTAGTGCAAAGTTTACAATATTACGTGATCTTTCATAACCGAATAATGTGTAAGTATAAGTGTTCAATCATACGGTGACAATTAGAGCCCACTCAAACCGAGACGGCAGGCATGGCAAATGATTTAAATTATTTCAATGGACATTCAAACTTATCGGAATAGAAATACGGCATAAATTCCTATGCTTTAATGATCCCGTGGGTGGCATCGAAAGGGATATTATCGAAGGGCATTGAAAGACTGCTGCAGTAGGCAACAGCATGCCGAAGGACGCCGCCACCCACCAACACTCTATCAAATGCTACTTGTGACTGAAATGTATATCGGGCAGCAGAAGCTGCCGTGGCATACTTCGGCTTGACGGCAAAATCCTTTGCCATGCCGTCCCGGTCTACGTAGGCCTTTATAAGACAAAACCTCACTAGTGATAAAAATGTCTTCTCACCCTTCCTTTTTGCTTTCCCCCAGCTACCGCGACGGCCGGGAGATCCTGTCAACTTCCGAGTCTGACCGCGTGTCCATCATCCGCACGCGCGCAGAACGCGGTTGCTACGAGCTCGTCATTGCTGACGTGCAGCCCGCTGATGCTGGGAACTATTCGTGCAGAGCCCTCAATATCTACGGCGAAGTCACTACCGAAGCTAACGTGACGGTTGTTGGTGAGTTTAATGCTGGCCTGTTTAATGTGGCTGTGGTTGGTGGCCCTGACTGCTATGCCGGGTCGTGGGTTCGATTCCCACCCAGGACAAATGTTTGTGTGATGAGCATGATCATTTGTTCTGTGTCTGGGTGTAATTTATCTATAATATGTATGTATTTAGGAATATATAACTATGTTTATCAGTTGTCTAGTACTCATAACACAAGTTCTGCTTAGCTTGGGCCTAGACGGCGTTGTGTGATATTTGTGGAATATTATATTATTAATGCTTCCGTATTATCATCATCATCGAAAGACGTCCACTGTTGGAAATAGGGCTCCACCAAGTGTCGCCACAATCACCTGTGCATCTCGCATTCTTCGGATTCCCGCGACCCTCACCAGGTCATCGGCCCACCTTGTGGGAGGCTTTCCAATGCTGCATCTTCGGGTACGTGGTCCAGAACCTTTTGGCCCATCGACCATTTGTTCTGCGAGCAATGTACCCTGCCCACTGCCACTTAAATTTGGCGATTCTTTGAACTATGTTAGTAACCTTGCTTCTATAATGTTTAAGACAATTTATGAGTCCCTGATCCTTTTGATGCAGCTGAGATTTTATTTATCGAACGTATGCGTAGCGTCAACGCAACGTTGAACTATTATAATACAGCAGCACCCGAACGTAGTGTAAGCATAGCATCTATACATTAATAGTTAATGATGATTCCAAGAACCGAGTTCGATTTAGAGAATTATATTATATTTATAGGTATAGTAGCGGTCCCTACAGACGTTGTCCTGCCTGAAAGCCGACTTTCCATCAAAAAAAGAATTGAGAACCTGGTTGTAGCGCCATCTACCGGGTCCAAACTGTATTTTCAAACCGAATCCCACTCAAATATACACACAAAGTTTCATCCAAATCGGTCAAGCCGTTTATGACGAATTAGGTGATTAACACACGTACAGAAGTAGATATATAAATATTGTCCTACACAAGGAATTATGGATGCGTTCATTAACTGGTAAATATAATAAAATACAGGACAAAAAAAAATACAGGACACCCAGGCCCTGAACAACTATTTGTAGGCCCTACAAATTTTTGTTACGTGCGGGAATCAAACCTACGACACGCTGTGCTTCAGCCAACTAATCAACTCATCTTTATTCAGTGGCGGTACCTTCATACAAGCAGAAAAGCCAGGCATGCCTTACTAAAATGCTCGATAGAGAATCAATATCAAACCCGAACTATTTAAAAGTTCGCGCGCTTTAATTCTTATCAAAATAACACAAAGTATCTACCTATGCCACGCTACTACACAGCGCGCGCAGAGTTTCGCATTGGCAGCATCTACGCGAGAGCTATATCTATCTCGCTTACACGTACCGGCTTTTACCGGGCTTTCAAATACTATCTCTGTCACTTTCGCACTTATAGCGATGTGCCGTATAACGAGTTAGGACCTTATGCGTCTACAAATCGATCAGTATGGAAGATTTAAGCCGTGCATTCGTATGAAGTTGCTCGCGTATGCGTGACCTTGTCACCTTGCCAACTCTGCAGTGTTGCCGTTTTAGCGACGTTGTGAGATCTTGGAGATTTTTAACGAGTTTGGAAACTTTTTTTAAGATTTAGCAACAATAAAAACTAGCGACTTTTTAAAATAACGAAATTAAATATTCGAAAATAAAGGCAATTTTTTAGAACTGGTCTCGTTAATTTCAAAATACGATGTCGTTTTAGAAAAGCATATGCAGCATTAGAAAAGTGACAAACCGGGGCCGAGTTATTTATCTAACAAAATTCAAAACGATATTATTCATTCCGTAGCCGATGTGATGCAAACTTGCATCGATTACGAAGTTAGGCAAACAAAATTTGTTTCAATTATTATTGACGAAACCCCCGATGTTAGTCATAGAAAACAACTGTGCTTGATTCTCAGATATAATTATATATGAAATTCATGACTGTTTTTTGGGCTTTTAATTTATTGTACCTAATCAGTAGTTTGTGAGAAAATTGCGATGATACATACGTAGGTACCTACATACTCAGTCGAAAACTGAACTTTCTTTTTTTGAAATCGGTTAAAATTTTATTGGGCTTGCCTTATTTTGAAACCCTAGGAACGCCACTGTCTTTATTAATAAAAATATCATAAACTAGCTTATGCCAGCGGCTTCGCCAGCGCGAAAGTAGGTTTCTCCATACAAACTTTGGACCCCCGTTGCATACCCTTAGGGGGTGAATTTTGGGAAATCCTCTCTTAGTGCTTGCCTACGTCATAAAAGGAAGCTTTGTGCAAAATTTCACGCTCGTAGTCCTAGTAGTTTCGGCCGTGCGTTGATATGTCAGTCAGTCACTTTCTCCTTTTATATATATAGATAATGTCAATCGATAATTTATAATGTATTTATTATAAATTATCGATTGACATTATCTAACCGAAAATGAAAATATTAAAATAATTTCGATACAATTATCTTCCAAATTCTTCGATTTTATTAAATTATGTAATGAAAACTCTGGAATTTTGCCATCCTCCCACTAAAATTAAAATTCAAAGTTCAAAGTAAATATTGTGTACCTACGTAGTCATAAATCGCCCAACAATTAACAGTTTAAGCATAATTTAACATTATTGGCAATAAATACAGCATCATTAATAACGTCGTAATAAACGAAGAATGTGTATGAAAGACTATAAATAAAACGTAACATTTTTGTGAACAGTTGGACATCCTCCAGCGCTTGTTTATGGATCACTGAGCTATTAATATCGTTTACTAAAGTTATCCTGAACTTGTTATAGTTTTGGGTTGATAATGACTTAAATTCTTAATGTCTTGTTAGGTCGATGTCGGATGTCATTTGTGTTAATGGCCTTGCTCTGATTAGCAGTCTAAAGCTTTATATTTAACTCGATTCTGCCTGCGGCTTCGCCTGTGTTAGTATTTAGGGTGGAGGAAGAAAATAAACCCTGCGTGAAAGTAGGTATATAAAAATGTTGTACCCCCGTTTCATCCCTTTGGGGGGTGAATTTTGGTAAATCTTCTCTTAGTGCTCGTTTACGTTTTTTTTTTAATTGTTATAAACTAGTGCTTGACTGCGATACCACCTGATGGTAAGTAGCGATGCAATCGTTGATTGTGAGGCGCACTAGTTTATTTAGAACCTATTCACTCTAGCCTTGAAGACACCTAAATTATAATCGAACGGGAGGCGAAACGCTTGGTCTGGACCGTTGAGGTTTCAACAACGTAAGGGTGGATACTCGCCGTTCGTCGGGTTGTCGATGGTAGAAATGAGATGGTGGAATCAAATCATGCAATTCCCGGACACACTCTCCAAAATGCAACGTCATACATAAACGGAAGCCTTGTTCAGAATTTCATGTTCTTAATCCCAGTAGTTTCGGCTGTGCGTTGATATGTCAGTCAGTTTCTCCTTTTATATTGTTTCTTATTTTTTGCGTTTTGCAGGTCAGTGTCAAGTTAAAGTATGATTTGCGACCGTAACACGTATCTATTCATAAAGTAAAATCATCAATATAAGGGTAATATTAATGATTTATCTAATTATCTCTCTCAGTTCAACTGACCCTATTGGATGACTTTGTAAGGAAATAGCCCTTCAATAGTACGCTTGCGCTTTCATCTTAAACTAGCCAACCTGACTGACATATTAGCTATCATTTGTCAAACACGCGAAAGTTACATAGTCGTTGGTAGTTTTCTGATTTTTTTCAATTTTTTATTGCCGTATGAACCTTCTACGAAAATCGGTATAGTCATTCTCAAGTTATAACCTAACCAAGGAAAAAGGATTTCATATTTATATAAAAGAAGATAGATTATTGCCAGTGATTATTGTATTTAGCATAATTATACTCAGTTTGGTCATATGTTGAAGGTAGAGGCATGCCTTTTGGTAGAACAAGACTCATATATTTGTGAATGGTCACTTGGCCATCCCTGTGGTAGTTACTACCTTAATCAGTCTGATCAGCCCCCCTAGCCAAGTTACAACCGTTTCGTTTCGATTATCTTTTCGTTGATATTATAGCGTCGAGTCGACCACGCCTCCGATTCCTTTGTTCTGACGTCATATCAACGCTCAGTCACGTGGTCAGAACAAAGGAATAGGAGGCGTGGCCGACTAAAGAAACGGTTGTAACTTGGATAGGGGGGCAGAAACCTTTGGTCATTGATATTAAGCATAAAAACATTTTTAAATTAATAAAAATTTTATGTCTTCTTTCCTCAGATGACAAGAACATCTTCGGCGAGCTCCTGCCCGGTGGAGAAGGTCTTCTGGCTAAAGGAGAGAAGGCATCCTTCACATGGAAGCGAGATGGACTGGCTTTCGACCCTGAAGAGAGGTTTAAGGTAATACATAATATTTAATTCACTGTCATCAGCTAGATAGATGGACCGAACTCTTGCCTGATGAAACTATGCTGGATGTGGAACGAACGTTGTGGAGGTTTGTGTGACGCAATAAATGTATTTCTCAAGTACTGATGATAATGATGTCTTTTGATCCCTTTTTAGGGTTCAGTACCTCAAAAGGAAAAAAAGAAACCCTTAAAGGATCGCTTTGTTGTCCGTCCGTCAGTCTGTCTGTCTGTCTGTCTGTGAGACCCTTTATCTTGGGAACGCGTGGAGGTGTCGAGTTGAAATTAAAACCATATGCTCCGGTCTGCGGATTCTTTAAGCTGTAAAATAAATCAAACTTTCAAGTTAACGAGAAAAAAAGATACTTCGGTTTATGTGGCAATAAACGTACATTTCGACACTCTCGAGGAAATCAAAATTCATAGAGTACCTCCCGTTGACCCAGAATCCTGAAATTTGTCATAAAGCAAGGTCTTATAGCACAAGTATAGGAATAAATCTGAAAAGTGTAAATTTGTGGTTACGTCCCATTTTTTTTTTGCGATTCGGTAAAATCTTCCGAGACTCCATTCCGGAATTGAACTATTTACATAGGTAAGTTTGTACGGAACCTTCAGGGCGCGAGTCCGACTTGCACTTGCCCAGTTTTTTATACTGAACATCATCAGCAATTTTATTGATTCGATTCAGGTTCTCATATCTCATTTAATTTCTTGATATTCTTATCACATTTAATACTATTGGCGAAAATGCCAAGTGCTATTTCAGGGTTCTGAATAATTCTTGTTAAAATTAAAATTTATCTCTTTCTTTATCTAGGTGCTGCTGGGAGATGACGAGGACTCCCTCGCGCTGGTGTTCCAGCACGTGAAGCCGGAAGACGCGGGCCTGTACACCTGCGTCGCCAAGACCAGCACCGGCAACATCTCCTGCTCTGCTGAACTCACTGTGCAAGGTACTTCAGCTTCTAAAAAAACGTCTTTGAAAATTAATTTGCAAGTAACTTCAAAACCAACCAGGCGCATTACTTTGTGTAATTTATTTTATCACCACTGCTCTCAAAATGGTGAAGAAAAATATCATGAGGAAACCATGTCCTAGAACCAAAAATTCGAAGACATGTGACATCCATCAACGTGTGGTGGATTACGGCCAAGTCTCTCTTCTAGTGAAAAGGCCTGAGTCCCAGCAGTGGGAACATTATAAAGCTGATTAAAACTAATGTATTAGAGATAAAATGATAATATTTTGACCTGACTGTAGGCCTAGCCAAGTTACGACCGTTTCGTTTCGATTCTCTTTCGTCGATCGCCTCGAGTCGGCAAAGTCTCCGATTCCTTTGTTTTGACCACGTGACTGAGCGTTGAGATAACGTCATTCCCAATCATTTAAAGTTTTCTACTAGCGTTAACGATTGAAGATTATCAACTTGGCTAAGCCCTCTGAGCTTTTGGTAAGATTTTTAAGTGTATGAAGCTGACTCCCAAGTTCCAATTATAAAATCAGTACTGACCGTTGGGTTGTATTGGGCAGCGTGTTAATCCTGCAGTTATGAGATGCATGGCAATCTATTCTTCTATATTAATATATATATTATTATTTTTTATTTTTTTTATTCTTGATAGGTTCGCGCTTGACCGCTATTTTAAAGGGGAAAAAATTATATTATTGTTTGTTATGAATAAACTTAAAAACTACGGGACCGATTCTTCATTCTTCTATTCGATTCCTTAGGCGCTGTCCACGAGCTACACCGTGAGCCTGAGAAGCCGACGCTAGTAATAGAGCACCGTGAAGCCATCGTATCAGCTGGAGCTTCAGCCATGCTGGAGCTGACCTGCAAGGGCTTCCCCAAGCCTACCGTCGTCTTCAAACACAACGGGAAGGACGTGGAAGCCGACACTAGGCATAAGTGAGTACTATATCTGTATTTTATCATAAACTAGCTTATGCCAGCGGCTTCTCCCGCTTGAAAGTAGAAAATGATCCCAAGGGACACTCCCGAAATAATAAATTTCCTTTGTGCTATTCCAAGGCCTGGCTTCCCGTGTCTATAATTATTAGTGTGATAAGTCTATGGAATTAAAGTAGCTCTATTGACTAAAACTGCACGATTGATATAATGAAGAAGTTTTATCTTTTCCCTCGCTGTGCTCGGGAGTTAATTATATGATCCCTTACTGCGTTCGAAATTAAAAGTTAGCACCCTTCGTTTCGTCTTCGTCGTCATTACTTTATCCCCTAATCACATAATCTACTATGCTAATTCAAAACCTTCGACTGTCGTCACTATTGCTCAAGCTTTCTCCCACTTTTGAATTGTGCTACTTATCGTGCTGTCATTTTCCTACCTATTCTATTCCAAGTTGAAAGTAGGATCTTCAAAAAACTCTTCTATTAAACAATCGTGACATCAATTAAAAATGTTACAAATTTTATTGGAATACGACGCGACACTTTAATCTACAATGAATGAAAAAAAGAAGAGAGAGAGAGAGAGAAGTATAATCAAACAATCAATCAAAAACCATTATTTTCCAGGTTCCTCTACGAAGACGAGGAGACTATGTCCCTGGTCATCAAGAACGTGACTCAAGCAGACGCAGGAGACTACCAAGTCACGGCTTCCAACGAGCTGGGAGAGGACACCACCACACTGCACCTCGTCGTTAAAGCAGCGCCCAAGATTAAGAAGAAGATTGAGAACCAGACCTGTATGGTAAGAAATGGACTCGTTGTTGCTCGGACTAAGTCGACACCCTCCTCTTTTACTTCCATTATTCATGGCTCTGGGCTACTTCTTGCCATTTTCTAAAGAAGACTTCAGAATTTCACCTATATGTAATATGATATCAAGTGTATGTATGCATAAAAAAATCATTATCAAAAATAATAAAAATATCACTACCACAAATATTAAAAATATCATTATCAAGAATATTAAAAATATTATCATTCTCTAAAATATTATAATTATCATTATTAAAAATTCTAAAAATATCACTATTAGTAATATTTAAATAATCATTACTTATTTAAAAGATAAAATAACCTACCCGTCTAGTGTTATGATGACAATGTACTTCATTTTTTTTTTTTTCAATAGATGCTTTGAGTTGATTTTGAATTGAATTGAGGGTATGTATAATTTCTTCCTGTCTCTCAATTTGCACATTATTTCCAGGTGTCGTCCACCCACACAGTGACCATCGAGATCGAAGGTCAGCCCGCTCCAGAAGTGACGTTCTACAAGGACGGCAACGAGCTCAAGAGCTCCGACCGCATCGTCATCGTGAAGGAATCTGAGGAGATCTACAAGATCACCATCAAGGATGCCAAGCTGACCGACACCGGCTCTTACTCCGTTGTTGCTAAGTGAGTTATTATGTAGTCGTTATACAACAATAGTTTTAATATATGCGAAACCCGAAACACGTATCTAGTATTTTTGTGTAAAAAATCTAAGTACAAAATTTCATAACTGTATCATGAAAAATCACAAAGTTATAAACTGTTATGTTACCTGGTTGTCCGCACAAATACATGGACACCGGGTCATCCAGGCAACTAAAAGGTAGTTTTGCTCTCGCACCCAGCTTCGTGCTGGCGCCTAATGCCCGCTATGACATGCTGTGACCTTTTTCAAATATTTCTGGGAAAAACATAACATGGTGTAAAAATTATTGGAATTGATTCTGTTACTGATTCTGAACAAACTATATAGGGTGACTGGCAATTAGTGTACGATACTTAAACACGTGATTGTGCTCATGATAATAAACAATTTTTATTATGGGAGCAAAGCCAAAATCGCGAAAAAAATATCAGCTGTTCAGTACATTAGGCAAACATAAATGTACTGAACAGCTGTTTTTTTTTCGCGATTTCAGGTTTGTTCCCATAGTAAAAGTTGTTGGTTATCATGAGCTCAATCACGTGTTTAAGTATCGTACACTAATTACCAGTCACCCTATATAATGATAGGTTTTGCTTTAAATACTAAAAATAATGTTGTATAAGGAAGGTAGGTAAAGATCTCCGCCAGTATCGTGATGGTGAAGGATTCTGTGGAGCACCACAAGATCACCATCAAGGATGCCAAGATGACCAACACCACTTCTAAAAATCTTTCCTTTTCTAACTTTACTATTTACAATTTCCAGGAACGAAGTGAACCAATGCTCGGACTTCTGGCAATGGCATGTAACGTCACCGCCCAAGGTCCTGAAGAAGATGGGAGAGAGCAAAGTGTGTGAGGAAAAGGAGACTGTCACCTTCAAGGTGGAGACTGAGTCTGAACCTGCACCCACTGTGGCTTGGTGAGTAAGGAATAAAGCATAGAGAGGACTTAGTTGGAAGAAAGCAAAGTGCACAAGGTGGTGACCGTATCTGAACCTGTTCTCACTGTGGGTTACATGGTTGGCACAGCGGTTGAGCAATTGGCTACTGTGAAAGAAAGAAAGAAAATATGTTTATTTGGTCCACCATGATTCATTAATCAACAAATAATTGATTTAAAAACTAAAATTAAACATAAAAAAAATAAGTAGAAATTAACAATAACAAAATGTCTCACGGCTTCGCCAAATAGGTCCAGTTCAGCATAATGCCAGACAACTACGTGGCAGTTGCCTGACGCTGGTTTGCAACTGTGCTGCGTGTCGCGGGTTCGATTCCCGTAGGCACGGGACAAATATTTGTACGGCCTACAGATAGTACAGTTCCGGGTCTGGGTGTCTGTGTATGTCAATTCCTAATTTTGTGCACGCACCCACAATACAAGTTAGGCATCCTATTTAAGCGCAAAGGTTTAAAAAAAACAAAAAAAGAAGAAAGAAAAACATTTTATTTGGCGGAACAAGGCGCAAATTTAGAACTAACAAATTATAAGTACATTATGTGAAAGAAATATGCGCCACATCCGCGCAAAACGGCCGAACGCTCAGCATAATGCCGTGATCACACGCAAAATGCGATGAGTCTACGGCGCTGGTTTTCAGCGTGGGCCGGTGACGGTATCGACATAAATACGTCGGCACGGTATTGTGTGCTAATAAAATAGATAAATATGAATAAATTATAGGGAAATGAGAAAAAAAAGAAAAATTAATAAATAAAAATAATAATAATAATAATGGGAGTTGCGAGTTGGCTTCGGCTCCTCGTACGCCTCTCAAAGATCCAGGACCTCAGGGTCCTGAGATAAATAAAATATATAAAAATAATAATAAAAAGAGCAAGGTGTGCGAGGTGGTGGCCGAGTCTGAACCTATTCCCACTGTAGGGAACACGATACATCTTGGTGACGCTGATTGTCAGACTTTCGGCCTTTTTCAACCAATAAAAATACAAAAATATAATAGTTTAAAAAAAAACATAAAAATTAATAAATTTTTGGCCTAAATGCTCGATGTAACCACTTTTGTTCGTGTTCTAAAGATCTCTCTGGCTAAATTAAAAACATCATTTCTAGCTTTTTTTTGTGGTGACAAATCATCCAATGACTTCTCTCACTCTAGGATAGAGCGAGAAGGTGTAACAGACTTTTACTGACTAAAACCACACCTATGTCCATTAATTGCCCTTTGCACTCTAGGAACACGGGTTTCTTTTTCAGAAATTTCCCGTAGTCCTAGCGGGCATAATAATTTATAGCTTCACACGACCTTTTGACTCTCAGAATGAGTGTTTTTAACTCACCACTAAATTCTACTTAGCTCAATTAAATGCCATGTCCTATATGTGTCCAGGTTCAAGAACAAGGTGGAGCTATCGGAGTCGTCCAGTGTGAAGATGTCGTCTGTGGGGGAGGCGCACTCGCTCGTCATCACGTCTGCCAAGCGTGCTGACGCCGGCGAGTACTCCTGTGAGGTGGGAGTTTTTTTTTTGTTTTCCTATGACAATGGACTAACCATGTCCATGTTAATATTTGCAAGATGATCTGAGAGTGAACTGGATATTTATGAAAAAAAAAATGTCTTACTTATAAATATTTCTTTATGCAAAAACAAATATGAAAAATCCACATCTTATTGTACCTTCTAGTGTGATTATGGTAATAGTTTCGCTAATATTAGCAGGCTTACTAACATCTTATAGTAAGGATTGACAGTTAATCCTAATATTGACAGAAAGGAAAAGTTTGAATGTAATAAATAAAAATATGTAACGATATTCGGTCCTGACTTCAACAAATAGTTTAAAGAAAAAGTTCATCCAATTTTATTATTATTGATAGACTTGCTTACGCCTCTATCTCACCTGACGATGACCTGACGATGGAGCACGCTTGCCTAGGAGTAACCTATTCATTCTTAACTCGAGTTTTGCGCTTAGCAACTCATTTAGCAATTAATTGTTATTTATTTTGGGGTGACTGGCAATTAGTGTACGATACTTAAACACGTAATTGTGCTTATGATAACAGACAATTTTTATTATGGGAGCAAAGCCGAAATCGCGAAAAAAATATCAGCTGTTCAGTAGGTACATTAGGCAAACATAAATGTACTGAACAGCTGATTTTTTTTCGCGATTTCAGATTTGTTCCCATAGTAAAAGTTGTTGGTTATCATGAGCACAATCACGTGTTTAAGTATCGTACACTAATTACCAGTCACCCTATATGTAGGTTGACGAAAACGATATTGTTTTCTGAACGCTATATCACTTAATTTTCTTACGGCCACTTTCTTTCTTGACAGCAAAATGTTTCTATTCTGTTTAGCAAACAAAGATTGTCTATTCCATGTATCTTATCTCATCACAAATGTACCTCTCACCAGATCAGTAACGTGCACGGCAGCACGTCGGACTCGTGCGTGCTGAACGTGCGCTCGGGCCCGCAGTTCACGCAGAAACTGAAGGACACGTCCGCACGGGAGGGAGATGTTAACTTTGAGTTCACTGTTGCCGTCGAAGCCTACCCAGAACCTACTGTGAAATGGTAAGAGGCCTTTAAAAATTATAATTTCCATTTTCAAAAGTATAAATATAATTTATTGAGCATTTTCAGTACGTCCGCTTCACTAGAGCGAGAACGAATTATGTCAAAGTGTTTTTATTATTTTGTTTGTGTTTTTTTTATTATTGGGCACATTGCTCGTAGAACGGATGGTCGATGAGGCCGAAAGGTACTACAGTGGCGACCGCGCACCGGAAGGCGCAGCGTTGGAAGGCCTCCCACAAGGTGGACTGACGACCTGGTGAGAGTCGCGGGAATGCGAGACGCACAGGATCGGTCGTTGTGGAGACGCTTGGGGGAGGCTTATGTCCAACAGTGGACGTCTTTCGGCTGAAATGATGATGATGATGTTTTTATTATTGGTATGTTGGCTTTTGACCTCTATCTCACCTGAGGCCTTACGACGACGAATTTAAATGTCAGGCGAGAAAGTGGGATGGAGCTATACACCTTATATAGCTCCATCTCTTTAACAGTTCAGTTTAGGTCGTAATATGCATCGCGTTAAGAGCTCGCGGTAAGGCCTCTAATGGTAAATGATGATGTGCTCGACAATGGAGCACGCTTGCCTAGAAGTAACAAATTCACACTTGAAGCCTCCTAGCTTGTATTTATCAGGAAACACAGACTCCGGCAGGGAATTCCACTCCTTAGCTGTACGTACAATAAATGTGTTCCTAAAACGTTTTTTACGTATGGGTCCAATGTGCATCTAATATCAAAATCGTTGATGGTGAGGCGCACTAATTTATTGAGAGCCTATTCACTCTAGCCTTGAAGAGACCCAAATTATAATCGGACGGTAAAACCGCAGCAGGCAAATTATTTCAGTCCCTTGATGTACGCGGTATAAAAGACGAGGCGAAACGCTTGGTCTGGACCGTAGAGGTTTCAACTACGTAAGGGACCATTCAATTGTTACCCCAGATCGTCGTCGATTGAGTAGAAATAAGACCCAAGGCGGGTTACTTTGTTTTTACTTTGTACTTTGTTAATTATGTCTTTTTTTAATGATTTTCAAAAATATATGCGTTAGAGTTAGTTCGTTTATCGACGTGTCACAAAATCAAGCGAAATTTTATCGCGCGCGGCGCTAGCGTCCCGTGGGCGCGCCGCAGCTGGCGAGCCCGCCGCCGTCACGTACGTGCACGAGTGTTGCTCATAGGTGGTGCTGTGGTCGACAACACTTATTGCTATCAATAATTACCTACACCCATATAATAAAACTTTCCAAAGTCAAGAATCCTCTTGAAGATTAATTCAGCACTTATAAAATCATTGTATTATTTTTTTCTAGGTACCTCGGCGACGTAGAAATAACCGAGAAGAAGTCGGTCTTCACCCGCGTCGACAGTGGCAACACCCACAAGCTGATTCTCAAAGAAGTATCAGCAGAATACTCCGGCAACTACACCTGCAAGGTCTCCAACGTTCTCGGAGAGGACTCTTGTTCCGCTACCTTCACTGTCAATAGTGAGTCATAACGATTATGTACTCTATTGTTATAGTCATAAGGCAGGAAATGTTATGAACAAGATTATAAAGCTGTTGGTACTACAGTGATGTTCATTTGTTGTCTCAGTAAAATGGAACTGCGAATTTTATTGTAGTGTTGACTACCTTTGTGAAGTTGCCGAGAAGGTAGTTATGCTGCCAAATACTACAAAAACAATTTTAATCCATATTCTAATGGTAAACGAATGACTATTCCTACGAAGAGATGGCTTAAAGGACTTAGTATCCAAACCAAAAACATTACTTTAAAAAAATTGTTTTGAAATTCGAACAGAAATATTTAAAAAAAATGAGTTCGCTGTTAAAAATTCGGTAAGGTCTATGAGTGTTTCAGTGAGCGGGGCACTATACCTAAGGCCCAGGCTTGCTTCATTTTAACAACAAAAAAAAATGATATTATTTTCTTGCCTATTCAAGCAATTTATTTATTTATTTACAAGCACTTGTACAACGTTACGGAGGAAGTCCAAGGTGTTGTACAGTAGAAACTTACAAACTAAAAAATTAATGTCTTTTTATGTGGTTCCATTATATTTCTAAACTATCTGTTGTTTATAAAATTCTTCACTATCTCTTTCAGGAAAACCCCGCATCACCAAGAGCCTGATCGACATGACCGTGGACGCCGGACAGACGCTGAAGCTCGATGTCGAAGTGGAAGGCTGCCCCGAACCCAAGGTCAAGTGGTACAAGGACGGCAAGGAGGTCAACACTGACGCCAGGATCAAGATCGAGAGGGATACTAAGAGGTGAGAGAATTGTCGGCATGAATGTGACCTGCGGGGCTATTGCGTAACTCTGTTGACAGTTCAAGTGATGATCACTTGTTAACAATGTGCATCATTGAACTGTCAAACAGCTAGTTTCGTATTGCCTATCTTCAGTGACCAACTGCAGTGACGTCATTAGCCACTGGTACCTTTGATAGCCACCGTAACACGTTTTGACAGATGTTATTGTATCGCTACTTTTAAAATTGCGATTGTGTAAGCTTTTGAAGCTGTATAATAGTCGATAAAATTTTAGAGTGGTCACAATAGGCACCGTAATTTTTTATAATTCTCCACCGTAGTTTGTTAGTCACTTGTGTGATACGTAATACCAATTTTATGAAATTGTCAGTTGACAACTAAGTTTAGTGTGCAACGAATGCTAGTTGTCAACTGTTATTGAAAAAGTTAGCCAATAACCCCCCTGGGCTGGATATAGGCTACCCCTAAGTGAAGTGTATACTAATGTGCTATATTGCATGAAAGACAATGGTATATTTAAAAAACTGGGCAAGTGCGAGTCGGACTCGCGCACTGAGGGTTCCGTACAAGCTTACCTATGAAAACAGTTCAATTCCCGAATTGAGTTACGAAGATTTTTCCGAATCGAATCAATTTTTTTTTTGTGACGTAACTACAAATTTACAGTTTTCAGATTTTTTCCTACATTTGTGCTATGAGACCTTGTTTCATGCCAGATTTCAGGATTCTAGGTCAACGGGAAATACCCTATGAATTTTGGTTCCCTTGAAAGTGTCGAAATACACGTTTTTTGCGATATAAACGGCCGTATATTTCTTTTCGTCAACTCAGAAGTTTGATTTTTTCACAAAATTAATTTAGGGACCAAAGACCTGTGTATATGGTTTTAATTTTAACTCAATACCTCTACGTACGTCCAGTTGGGAAGGTCTAACTTCGAGAAAGAGATCAATCGTCGAATCCGACTCGGCTGGGCAGCGTTCGGGAAGCTGCGCGGTATCTTCTCGTCCAACATACCACAGTGTCTCAAGATGAAAGTCTATGACCAGTGCGTGTTGCCAGTGATGACATATGGCTCAGAAACGTGGTCGCTTACAATGGGCCTCATCAGAAGGCTTAAAGTCACCCAAAGGGCAATGGAGAGGGCTATGCTCGGAGTTTCCTTGCGTGATCGAATCAGGAATGAGGATATCCGCAGGAGAACCAAGGTTGCCGACATAGCACGAAGAATCGCCAAACTAAAGTGGCAATGGGCAGGGCACATTGCTCGCAGAACAGATGACCGTTGGGGCCGAAAGGTTCTGGAATGGCGACCACGTACCGGAAGACGTAGCGTTGGAAGGCCTCCTACAAGGTGGACCGATGACTTGGTAACGGTTGCGGTAGTCCGATGGATGCGAGACGCACAGGACCGTTCATTGTGGCGACGCTTGGGGGAGGCCTATGTCCAGCAGTGGACGTCTTTCGGCTGAAATGATGATGATGATGAATACCTCTACGCGTTCTCGAGATAAAGGGTCTTGACAGACAGACAGACAAGCGCGAGTCCGACTCACACTTGCTCAGTGTTTTTTCTTCTGGTCATAAGATAAACGTTCCAACTAGAGAACAAAAGTACCATCAGGTGCTTACCATCAGGAGGGATCGCAGTCAAGCACTGGTTTATATCAAATAAAAAAAAACAATACTGATGAAAGTTATAAACAGTCTAGAAATTAGTGACATAATTAGTTCGAATCACAACATAATTAAGCAACTTGTAAATTCAGTTGTTGAAATCTTTTTCTTGCGTACAGATTGGAGAACTACCACCTCACAGTGACTCTGGTGAAGGAAGAAGATGGCGGCGAGTACGAAGTGAGAGCCGAAAACGAGTTTGGTAGTGTCTCTTCTAAGAGCACGGTCACCGTCCACAGTAAGTACACGCCAACACTTCAAATTCAACCTTCAGTACAAGCTATAGGGACCATTTTCGAAACCACTATTATATCACGAAACACAATTTTTTTAGTTCCAAAATTTATCTTTGTGCACCAAAAGATAAGGTTGAAATTCAACGTCAACTTGCACATCCGTATGATTTGATCACGAGTCAGAGTTGCAGCTAACACTACACAGAGTGACACGAACACACACACATAGACACACTACACAGGCACATGGTAAGCCCACAAGATACCCATCTGTCAAGAATCGACAGAATTGGCACTACGATGGAAAGAAATACGGGTAAAGTAGTTTGTATTAACTTAGATATTGAACCCTAGTTTACTAGTACTACCATATTATCCGCACGTTAGTTTGTTTTTTGGTGTCCCTAGATACCTACCATTAGGATATGGTAATATACATCGAAGCATTCAATGGACTGGAATGCTGAGTAGTCACCCACAACCATCGATGCACTTTCTCCTGCACATTTAAACCCATTTGTGACGTCGATTTTTTAATACATTTTGCCCATTTTTAATAAATCATGTTTTATTGTTACCACTTTTTTCATTGTGTTCAATAGCGCGAGAGATTCATTCGACAGTGAATAAAGAAGCCATTATTGAAAGTGAGGTCGATGAGGAAGGTAAAAAGGGGAAGAAAGCTGTAGAAGATGACGTGGATAAGGGGAAGGAGAAATCAGCTAAGTTGGCCAAGGCGGAAACTCTAGAAGAGAAGTCTATATGGGATGATGAAGAAGATGGAAAAGCAAAGAAATCAAACGTTGATGAGGTAGACAAACCATCATCCCGCACTGCTAAGAAATCTATAACAGAGCCTGAGGTAGCCGAAGAAAAGTCCTTCTGGGACGACGCAGAAGATGACAAGAAGTCCAAAAAAGTCTCCATTGCAGAGCCAGAAAAACCAGGCAAAGGAAAGAAATCCATCTCTGAACCAGAGGTGGCTGAAGAAAAATCTATCTGGGATGACGCCGATGATGGCAAGACTAAACAGCCCATTGTAGAAGAACCAGATACACCAGCCCCTAGCAAAGGTAGGAAGTCCGTTAGTGAAGCCGAAGTGGCTGAAGAGAAATCATTCTGGGACGATGATGATAAACCGAGTAAACCAACTATAGAGGAAATTGAATCAACACCCACCGACGCTGGAAAGAAGACCTTCTCTGAACCTGAGACGGCCGAAGATAAGTCTTTCTGGGATGAAAACCATAACGAACAGAACAAGAAACCTGTCGTAGAAGAGGTTGTTACTAAGAAGGATGCAGGAGAAAAGAGTACCACCAAACCTGAGGTGATCGAGGAAGTACCAATAGCTGAAGATATCAAGTCTCCTAAGCGTAAATCGGTTAAAAAACAGCCCGTAGAAGAACCGTTAAGTGCTGAAACTGAAGGTATACACATTAAACGCTTCGACGCTTTCTCTTCAATTCAGCAAACAGCTTTTAGTACTATGTATGCGAGAATTTCGTGTTTTCGCGCACACTTTGCATGCCTTTAACACTGTGTTTTTAACATCCCAAGTGTGATTTATTATGTTTAGGCCGGGTTTTCGAAACAGTAACTACGTTCAAGACAGGCGACAACGGAGCTATAATTATGTCTAAAGTCAGCAGCACTAAGTCTCATGGCGCGATCGTCACAGGTCAGTATCCAGCTTCCTACCTTCTCTTCCCAGTTCTAACATCCATCCATCATCGACTAACTTTCCACCATAAAACAAGATTGCTTCTAAAACTTCAAACTAAAGTATAACGCATTAGTCTCATCTTTTCTAATCTCACCTTCTAGACCGTTGTATGACCTAAAATCAACATAATACTATTTTAACTGGTAGGTCCGGCCGAAACGCACACTTTACACAAAATGACGTCAACATCACTTTGTTATGATGACGATGAGCTTTTCGGAAGCAGAAGGTTGATCCAACCCAACAAACCGCATACAACTTCTTTGGAAGTTGAAGAAATTGCTAGCCATAGTTATTTCTTGACGGAAATGGGGCATTACACTGTACCTGATCATGTGAGGAGAGGTACTTACGGCATCATTGAAGAACCGCAAACTGACTCGGATGCTGATACCGGATCTAGATGTGGGCGACAAGGAGCAAACCGCACTGTGTCCATAATGTCAGTCTCGGAAGACGAGATGAGCTGGCAGAACGAACCACTCTCCCGAGAGATATCGATCGAAGACCTCTCAAAATCTATATTCGACATTGACGAAACAAGAAAAGTATTCAGTAAAGATTCCTATGTCTGCCAGTCGTCTTTCAAAGAAGACTACATTATTGGCGAGGACGAAGAAGAATCTTTAATCTTAAAAGAAAAGTCGCAAAAGGTATTCGAGAACGACATCACAGAAAAACTAATACACATTTCGAAGGAATTCGATGAAAACGAGTACAAATCCGTCGGTAAAAAAATAGATAACGTTAAGAATAGAATTATAGAAGAACTAGTATTAAGCCCCATGAAGAACTTTGAAAACATTACGAAAGAGGTAACAGAGACGACTGTTGAGAGAAAGAGAAAGAACGATGCTAAGTTATTTAAACTTGAAGAGGAGGAAGTGGATGACGAGATAGAAGCCCTTCTAAAACGAAGCCAGAGACAAAGGAGCATTCTAGATGATATACTAAATGTGGAAGACGTAAAAGGTAATTGTTAAATCAAAATATTAAACACACGGGGAACGTTGTACGATGAAGGAGGCTGGCATTTGATGATGTAACGCTACGCAATGTATGTCAGGGGAGAATAACATGACAGTAAATGCTTTAAATCCGAAATCGGAAATTGCTGATGTTGACTCCATTCAATCTGCCATTTTCTTCTTTACTACAAACTAAACTGATTCTTTATAACTTTTCATCTTCTAAGAAAATGGCAGATTCTTTCCATATAATTGTCCTTTAAATGTCTATCCATATTTTACTAATGCTGTCGTATGTTTGTTTTAGCACGCATGCGTAATAACATTCCCTTCTGGCATACTAATCTTTGGGGCCCGGTGCGGCAGAGATATTAGTCCGATCAAAAAAATCATCATATCATCAAGGTAAGCGAAACATATTTCAAATATAGTGCGTCGCTTGCACAGCACTTACGCTTTTAATGTTTATGGGTCTTTATTTTGTAAGCCAAACATCGTTTAATGGTAAGTATATGAACACTTAAGAACCACCACACACGATTATTTCAGTGTCTTCCTAGGTACGAGCATTTGTAAGTACCCATAGGTAAGGTCGAGTAAAAAAATCTTTAACTGCTGTATATACTGCGAAGTTATTGAGCAATATTTTATGTAAATACGCAAATCTTTTATTAAAAGGGCTTCGTAAATTTCTGGGCTTAAGAATGTGATGTCAACAAATTTTCGTACTTTCTTTCTGTACATAGAAAACGTTAAGTTACAACACTAGATTTGTTCCTAGAGTCACTTGCATTGTTTCATTCTTGCACTTTCAACCTAGCCTGTTGCTAAACAATACATATTTAAAAAAAAAAACTTGTCAAATATGTATCCAGCTGTTATGATTACCTAAACAATGCTGCTATCGATCTACTTTTATAAAACTCTTATTAATCGCGAGTTATTTATCTTCAAACCGAGTTTTATTTGGAAACAAATCTGCTGTAACTTCGATCAAAACCTCTTCTCCATCTTGTTATTCTCCCAGCCTATTGCTACGCTATTCTCTAGCTTCTAACTGCCTAGTCGATGGTTTCTTACCACCCGACTAAAACCTTGCTTTATGTAACACGTTGCTCTTAATGTTACAGCACCACCCGCAGTCAAAGGCAGCAGTATGAAGGACGGCCACGCCTTCGAGTCCCTTCCTCTAGTGTACTCTGTAGAAGTTTCTGGTACGCCTAAGCCGACCATCCGTTGGCTCCATGATGGTAAAGAAGTCAAGCCTTGTGGCAGGTAAATAAGTATTTATGTTACTACAATAAAACTTAGAGATATCGTATATCAATGGAATCTCCAATAGAAAACCAGCAGAAGCTGGTGGGATTGTTCGAAGGCAGTTAGGCCCACTGTCCACGGACGCGTAGCTTCATAGACGCGTATTCGTTATTATACGTTTGATTTAGGCCTGCTCACAGCTTACATACTAAACTATGCGCTGTCAATGAAGCGGCAACGACACCGTGGCCAAGGGCATCTGAAGGAATAGGTTATAGTCAGTAAAAGTGTAACACTGTGTGTGTCCCTCTCGATCTACCCAGGACAGGAAGAATTATTTGATGATTTTCCAATAAAAACTGCATCAAGCATTATGATTATTGCATTTTAACATATATTATGACTGATTCCAAGATTCATAACTTCAAAAACAGAAAGGAAGGGCCTTGCCCTTTGACGTCCTGAATCGACGTTATCATGATCTTTGAAATTTGTAGTACCTAATAAAAAATTATACTCATAGTTTATTTTAGGATTTATTAAAAAAGATGTTAGATAAAAGGTAATAACCGATGTCAGGCATTGTTTTCTGAACTAAGCTAATTTGGCCCATACCATTTTTTTAAATTATTATTTTTATTTATGGTATGTTGTTGTCAAATACACATAAATATTCTCTCTTCCAGAGTCCACATCACCAACGACGGAGACCTGTTCAAGCTGGAGATCGATAACGTCCAGATGAAGGATGCTGGTAAATGGCAGTGCGAGATCGTCAATAATCTTGGAAAACAAGTGCAGACTGCTGAACTTTCTGTGTCGCGTAAGTATTTCTATAATTACAATTTTATTTTCAAAATAAAGAAATAAACGACCATCCCCTGATTTTCAAAATCCTGATCTAATCTATATTTAGTAATTTAGTAATAATATTATAAAACTGAAGAGTTTGTTTGAATGAACGCGTTAATCTCAGGAACTACTGGTTCGAATTGAAAAAAAAAAGAGTTGGATAGCCCATTTACTGAGCATCATGCTATGACCTTCGGGAGCGGAGCAGTAATTGAAGACGCAGGGGAGAGCTTGTATTTTTGTTTTAATTGATATAAGCCAGTGCTTGACTGCGATCCCACCTGATGGTAAGCAGTGATGCAATTGTTGATGGTAAAGCGCACTAGTTTATTAAGAGCCTATTCACTCTTGAAGACACCTAAATTATAGCTGGACGGGAAGACCGCAGCAGGCAAATTGTTCCAGTCCTTCGATGTACGCGGTATAAACGACGAAGCGTAACGCATTGTATTTAATAAAATTTATAAACCCTTTTTATGCTCATTTAACTAGATGATCATGACCAAAAATGTTGCTTCCCTTTGTGCTTGCAAATGTCTGCAAAACTTTCTTTTCTACCTCAATTCAACTAATCATCTTTATATCTGCCACAGCTGAATCCGAGCTCCGCAAGCCCAAGTTCACCACACCTTTAGAAGCTCAGCGTGTCATGCAGAAGGAGCCGGTGACCTTGAAAGCGGTCTGCACGGCCGACCCTCAGCCGCACGTCTCCTGGCTGCTGAACGGAGTGGAACTGCAGCCCAGCGCTACTATTGTGACCTCGGCTGATGCTAAGGACCTAGACCATGGACTGAAGGAGTGCACTTTTACGCTGTCTATTCCTACTGGTATGTTATTTTTACTCTAGCTTTTATTTAATTTGCTGTATTAGTGTATTAAAATATCCAAATATTTTAGTACATGTTTATGAATGGTGCTTATTTCAGTAAGTAGTTAAATATGTAACATCTTTATACATTATTATATTCAAACTAGCTGACTTGGCAAACAAAAACAAAGTTACGGCAAAGTTGTTCTGCCATATAAACTATCAAAGAAAAAAAAAGGTGGGAAATCATCTAATGATATTTCGTGCTCTAAGGTGGAGTGCATTGGGTCCCAGGACCCCGGGGTTCCCTTTCGGACAACCCATGGCCCAGTAGGCTTCAGTTCTTCTGGGCCCCTACGGTTTTGCTGACATAATATCTCTTTGAGGCGTGCGTGAAACACTACACGCCGTCGATGACTCGGGTTCGGTCCAGACTGTTACCGGACAGTTAGACGGCGCTCCGTAAAGGGTCACGGACCGAACGATCCTCGCGTAGAGCCTCCGGCAGAAGGCGTCTGGATTCCCAAGGTTGGGCAGGAGCCGCTTGCCCCGGTCCGTCTCAGTTTGAGAGACAGACGTCGGAAGTGCTCCTCGATATTCCACCGGCTGTCAAGGATAAGTCCCAGCTACTTCCAGGACCTTCCAGGTCCTTTGTTAACCCCTCCTACCGTTATTTGGGATCCCAGTGGAGGCGCGTTCCGAGGGCCAAGAAAACATGGCTTCGGATTTGCGCAGTGCCACCTCGAGTCCCAACTGCTGGATCCTGCCCACGACTGTCGCAACCCCGCGTGTCGCTAGTTCGACCGCCGCCTGGTACGACTCTCCTTGCGCCAGGACCAGCGTTTCGTCTGCGTAACAGACCACGCTGATCCGGTCAGGGAGGTCGCCGCGCAGCACGTAGTCGTACCCGATGTTCCACAAGGACGGTCCTAGTACTGATTCCCTGCGGAACACCGCACGACATCTTTCGCCGTTTCTACTCTCCCTGGTGACCGAGGTAGATGATGAACCGGTCCGTCAGGTTGGCCTCGATCAAACGATGGAAGTAGGTCGGCACCCGGTGATGCCGGAGTATTAAAAGCGTTGGAGATGTCCAATGACACTGCCAAAACGACCCTGCCCCGAGACACTGTATTTCACGTCGTGTGGACTCGCACGCGCCCACCGTACAGTGCCCCCTGTGGAAGCCGAACTTGCCGTCCGCAAGATCTGACCCCAATCGTACCAGCTGCCCGACGAGGCAGTCTGCAGTTACTCTGTCAAAGAGCTTGCCCAGCTCGTTGAGCAGCACGATGGGCCGGTATGCGGACGAGTCTGCAGGGTGACTTCCTGATTAGGACCAGTTTCCCCGTCTTCCAACGAAGTGAAAACTGGCCCCTCTCCATACATGCGCTGAAGAGCTCTCTTAGTCGAGGCCTGAGAGCCTCGATGGCCAGGGCCCAGGCTTTTCCAGGCAAGCCGTTGGGTCCTAGGGCGGTATTTTTGGCATTCAGCATTCGTACCGCCACTCTCATCTCTACCCCGGTCACCTCTGGAGCATTGTCGTCGTCGTCGCCATCGTGGTCCGCGTCGGAAACAGCAGGTGGCGGAACCATGGGTGAGGGAGAATGTTCTCCTCGCGCAGGGAACAGAGTGCTCACCACACTCTCCACAATCGGAAGCCGGAGACTCTGCTTCAGCGGGGGAGTCCAGGGGCGTAGCTTATTCCGCACCACTTGGTAGGACCGACCCCAAAGGATGGGGGTACGAGAGTACAAAATAGCTTACGACCTATTCTCAAATCAATCCAATATACAAAACAAAAAAAAACATAAGTTCTTATCCATGCTTGCTTAAATTCTTGTCCTTGCTTCTTGAAACATGGGTCAGAAATGAGTAAAATATAATAAGAAATATATTTCTAACGTTGCCTTTTTCTTCCCAGGTCGTCACACCGATACTGGTGAATACACAATCCAGGCCAAGAACAAGTATGGCGTCGGCGAGAGTTCTGCGCGACTCGACATCTTGTTGAGGCCAGAGATCGAAGGGCTGCATGACGTCACCGCTGTACCCTTCGAGGAGACCACCTTCATCGCTAACGTTAGAGCCAACCCCATCGCCGAGGTTAAGTGGTAAGTTATTTTGAACCTTTTATTACTTGATATTAGAGCTACAGTTTTACTGCGACCAGAGATAGAGTGTCTGCATGACATCACCGCTGTGCCCTTCGAGGAGACCACCTCTATCGCCAACGTTAGAGTCAACCCCATCGCCGAGGTTAAGTGGTAAGTTATTTTGAACCTTCGGCTATCAGATATTAGAGCTACAGTTCTACTGCGACCAGAGATAGAGGGGCTGCATGACGTCACCACCGTGCCCTTCGAAGAGACCACCTTCATCGCTAACGTTAGAGCCAACCCCATCGCCGAGGTTAAGTGGTAAGTTATTTTGAACCTTTTGTGACTAGATATAAGGGCAATAGTTTTACTGTGACCAGAGATAGAGTGTCTGCATGACATCACCGCTGAGCCCTTCGAAGAGAACACCTTCATTGCCAACGTTAGAGCCAACCCCATCGCCGAGGTTAAGTGGAAAGTTATTTTGAACCTTTTGTGACTAGATATAAGGGCAATAGTTTTACTGTGACCAGAGATAGAGTGTCTGCATGACATCACAGCTGTGCCCTTCGAGGAGACCACTTTTATCGCCAACGTTAGAGCCAAAACCCATCGCCGAGGTTAAGTGGCAAGTTATTTTGAACCTTCTGGCTCTAGATATAAGGGCTACAGTTAAAATGTGCCTAAAGTTAGAGGGCCTGCATGACGTCACCGACGTGCCCTTCGAGGAGACCACTTTTATCGCCAACGTTAGAGCCAAAACCCATCGCCGAGGTTAAGTGGCAAGTTATTTTGAACCTTCTGGCTCTAGATATAAGGGCTACAGTTCTAATGTGCCTAAAGTTAGAGGGCCTGCATGACGTCACCGCCGTGCCCTTCGAGGATACCACCTTCATCGCCCACGTTAAAGCCAACCTAACTGTCGAGGTTAAGTGGTAAGTTACTTTGAACCTTCTTCGACTAGATATACGGGCAATAATTTTACTGCGACCAAAGATAGAGGGGTTGCATGCCCTTTGAGTAGATCACCTTCAAAGCTAACTATATAGCCAACCCTATTGCTGAGGTAACTGGTAAGTATTTCGGGATAGTCTAAACGTACATAAATCCACAATAGCCAACATTCGACTTGAGTAGAATCTTTCATTCAATTTTTTCAGGCACAAAGACGGCTACGTAATTCAGCCATCCTCTCGCCATGACATTGTAGAAGACCTCGCCAACGAGACATACAAACTGACAGTGAAGAAAGTTGGAGTAGATGACGGTGGAGTGTACACCATCGTCGCCAAGAATGAGGTCGGGGAGTCCTCGCAGCAAGCCAAACTTACGGTGCATAGTAAGTGTTAAAAATGCCGTTGTTTAGAGTTAGTAATGACATAGCACCCGCTACTGACAGGACCGCGAGAAACGCTTAGGAGTCTCATCGATACGTATGTTTGTGTGAGTGTGCCGTTTCGAATATTTGTAGGTAGTTTCCGTACTGTTCCATATCTTATCTATACTGTGTATCATGCATGCAATTATTATGTAATTATTTTAATTCTTATGTACTTTTATAAGTATAGTTTTACCTCTCAGGCCCCAGTGTACTGAAAACGGTACAATGTGGCACCAGCTAACTTAAACTTTATTACGTTTAGGTTTAAGTTAGCTGGTACTGAGGTGTACCGTTTTCGGTTCACTGGGGCCTGAGAGGCAAAAGCACATAAAGCCGTTGGACCCTGGTGTTTTTGACAATCAATAGTGGTAGTCAGACACCATAAACACTACCCTGTTTGTCCTAGGTATGGTCGGATATAATGAACTGAGGGTCAGGAGGGAACTCACACTCGTAACCTATATCTTTACGGTAATTAGGGGGAGGATAAATAATGCGGATATTTTGGCAAGGGTAGGTTTGTGTGTGCCGGACGGGTACGCGACGCGTCGGCGACGGCCGCTTGTGCTGGCGGTGCCGCGCGCGCGCACCAAGTTATTGAGCGAGGCGCCTCTCACGCGCGCGTTGCGCACGCTCAACCTCATAGCTGACGACGTGGATATATTTTATTGTGCTCTGAGTGAATTCACTAAGATAGCGCTTTTTAAAATTTGTTACAGAATCTAGTTTGTAAGTTAGAAATAAGAAACCTCAATATCGATTTGGACTAGTCTGTAAGGATATTGTTGGGAATAAAAAATAAATAAATAAATAAAATCTGACCATCAGTCTATCCAACGACTACCGTATTACCCAGTAGCTGGGTTGTGGAGGTCTGATGGGCAGTCGCTCCATGTAAAACACAAGTATTCAGCCTGGGAGAAGGAAGCAGACCTCAGGTTAGACTCCGGTTAGACTAGGATCCAACCTCAAGCTTGTTGAGTAAAGCTTGGGAGATGATGATAGGCTATAACCAGGGGTCGGAATTAGGTAGAGTTATTCAGGTACTTACATCGAAATGTTGATATTAATATGGATCTTTCCGGGATTTCTTATGAATAATCCCGTGTGGCCAACAATATTACAAATAAATAATAATAAAAACCCCAGAGATAAATAAGACAAATAAAACAAAGATAATTAACATACAATTTTTATTAGTATTTTTCATTGGAAAAGATCTCTCTTCGTCAACTGAGGTAAGGTTAACAAATTTATACACTTCCTCCTCCTCGTCATTAATGCAGGAAGAAATTTTTTTCTGCTATATTTCTGACAGTGTCATAAAAAAATTCTGCTCTTTAAAATTAATCTCGGGATTTGAGCGCATATCCATTTTATTCTTTCGCTGTATGAAATCGATGTAAGTACATGTTTAACTCTACCTAATTCCGACATCTGTCTATAACAATTTGAAGGGATCATAAAGATCATATTATAAGACAAGATCATAAGTTTCAGAAATAAAATTGGCTAGCGTGCCAAATTAAATCATTAGAGGTCAGTGTACGACTGACATTGAAATCCATCCCTTGTATTTTGCTCATGAACTTGTTACCGACGAGTTTCGATGTGGTAATAATAGCCATTATGAGTTACTAGCTTTTTCCCAAGGCTTCACTCGCGTTAGATTTGGTGTAACGTAGGAGTTCACCTTTGTTTAAAAATGAGGGCCTTCCATACAAACCAAGCTGGCATTTCACCTCCTTTAGGGTTGAATTTCGAAAAATCTGTTCTTTTTCCTTGTTTAAGTCGTCACCAGATAACAGAAATTGATCACTTCATGATATGGCGAACTAAAACTGCCCCCCTAGCCAAGTTACAATAGTTTCGTTCGGCGCGAACGCCTCGAGTAGGCCACGCCTCCGATTCCTTTGTTCTGACGTCATCTCAACGCTAAGTCACGTGGTCAGAACAAAGCATTCGGAGGCGTGGCCTACTCGAGGCGTTCGCGCCGAACGAAACTATTGTAACTTGGCTAGGGGGGCTGGCCAGATCATTTAAACGTTAACATGTAGGATTGATGATGTAGGATTTCTATGATAGTAAAAAGTCTAAAGAAAGTAGGCCAAACGAGGATTGAAATATCGTCAAACTTTAACGTTTAAAATGATCTGGCCAGGTTTAGTTGGCCATATCATAAAGTGATCAATTTCTATGATCTGGCCAACGACATCTACACCTTAAAAACAACACCTGTGAAAAAATTCTGTAACATACAACCCAATTAGAAAACAAGTTACAAACATGCACCTATGTAGTGATTTTTTTAAGAAATTAGTGATCCTAATTGTAGGCCGACAATATGGGCATCAATGCACTACATTTGTCCCGCATTGGCAAGGGTATCTAAGCACACACACTTACACGCTAGTCATGCAATCAAGACTTATCAAGAATAAAAAAAAATAACCTTTTTAGTAAATAGCTGAAATCCATTCAGTGATCGATGCTGAACATATTACTTTTAGGATCTGCGTTTATTATGTTACATGTTGTATACAGATCAAAATAACTTGTGACATTTTATAGCATAGCATAATCGGCCTTATAATGTTTCCACTGCTGGGACTCAGGCCTTCTCTCTAGGAGAGGGGATTGGCCGTAATCCACCACGCGGGCCCAGTGCTGGTTGATGGATGTCACATGTCTTCGAATTTTTAGTTCTAGGACATGCCGGTTTCCTCACGATGTTTTCCTTCACCGTTTTGAGAGCAGTGGTGATGAAATAAATTACACAAAGTAATGCGCCTGGCTAGGTTTGAACCCGCGACCTACAATTCGTAAGTCGGGGCCGTTACCACTCGGCCACCACTGCTCCCATTCCCATTGACAATTTATGCTGCAATTTACAAATTTAATTAATGAGGGCAATTATCACTCCACACTCATCTTGCGCAAGACTCATCTTGAAATGTCATCATCTCATCTTTAAAATGTGTTAAAATAAAAGTTGGATAAGCAAAAAAAAAATTTTTTTTTGTTGACGGTTTGACTGCTACGCTGTTTGTCGCGGGTTCTATTCCCGCACGGAACAAATGTTTGCACGGCCTACAGATACCTAGATGTTTTGGGTTAGGGTGTCTTGTGTATGTAAGCTTACATATGGACGCAACCACGATACAAGAGTCATTCCTATTGTGGGGCAATGTTTTAAAAAGAAATCTAATGCAATAGTTGGCCTCCATAGTTAATTTAACTACCTCCACTCATCATAACTAGATCCTTCTTCTCTACAGCTGGCGTGCCAGTGTTTACCAAGCCGCTGCAGAAGCAAGCCGTGAAAGACTACGACGACGTGACCTTGAAGGTGCGCTGTGACGGTGTGCCCAAGCCTGACGTGCTCTGGTACCGCGACGGTGATGAGGTCGTAAATGATGAGCGGCATAAGGTCACCACCGAGGTGGGCGGACAGGTCGACAGCGAGCTGGAGATCAAGCACTTTGCGGGTAGTGATGCTGGCAAGGTGAGGATCTTTTTTTTTTCTTGAGTAGTTTAGTTTAAGCAGCTGCCAGCATTCTGTTAGGCTAAATAAAATTAACAGACGGATGCTGTGTCTAGTGCGGGTAATATTTATATATTGTATACAGGGTGTCTTTAACTTCGATGCACAAACGAATACCATGGATCCAGTACATGATTCTGGATCCCCCAGTGTAGGAATTTTTCGTCGGTTTTTTCCCAATTTAAAAAAAAAAAACTTTCCGTTTTTTTTACATTTAAACTGTATAAAATCGTTATTACAACATTGAATTAATTACTTTTAAAATTATAAATGTCATCGGGGTTGATTAGAATATCGATTTTATCTACCTGGATGACTTTTTAATTAATTAATTTTTTATTAAAAAATAATGTTTTTTGTTTTTTTTTTTACTAAAATATAATTGGGGTTGGTTAGAATAACCATTTTACACAGTTTAAATGTAAAAAAGTACAGATTTTTTTGTTTTAATTAGGAAAAAGCTGACGAATAATTCCACCACTGGGGGGTCTAGAATCATATACTGGATCCATGGTATTCGTTTTTGCGTACAGAAAACTCTGATATCGCGATGCAGGATTTTGAATTTTTAGTTCTCATGTGGCGATAAAGATGTCGCTACATTTTGTTATAAATAATATGTTTAATATTGCTTTATTTGTCAGTTTTAAGGCTGGGATACACTAGGGGGCAGAGTGTCCCCCAATATGACGCGCAACGCTGTCAAATTGTGTAACATGTCCCGCATCTCGTGAGTGCGTTATAAAATTTTGGTGGGCAAATTGCAGGACAACGTTGTAGCGTCACGTAGATTAAACGTTGTGCGTCATATCACAAAATAGATAGGTACAGATGTCAATCTCATGTATGTACTTCACTTTTCATACCTACGCTCGGCGGTCGCGCTAGGGGCAGCGCGTGGCGCCACTGTCCGAGTGCGACCGGGCGCTGTGATTAATGCCTACCTAATCTGAATTGTAAAAATATTACATGGTCACAAAATCATCTTCTCTTTCTCGGCGCGGGGCCTGTTCTGTGTTACGTTAAAACAAACCATCAAAATACAAGCAAATATCTACTTACCTCTCTAAAACAACTGGTAGCTTAAAAAACGTCAATTCATTGTTTAATGTTGAATTTAAACAACCGTCCACTGAACAGTTAGAATAAGGTTTTTTTAGTTAGTCCATTTTTCCACAAAAATGTTCACAGACGCGTGTCCCAAACGGATAGCACTCGAGCTCGCATTGAGCTGAATTGAGCCGAGATATCGTGTCCGTGAGCGGTGTCTATGTGCGCGTTGCTCGAGCGCGCTTTGTATGTAGATTGACTTCTGTACCTATCTATTTTGTGGTCATGTCGTAGGACATATCGTCCTCTAATGTGTCTCAAGCACATTCTTCTAGGTAAAACACTAAATTGTCGTAACCTTGCCCACAGTACAAAGTCCGCGCCGTCAGCTTGGCGGGCGAGGCAGTCTGCGAGGCGGCCATCACTCTGGAACAGAAGTCACCTGGCTTCACGCACAAACTGGAGAGGCAGAAGGATGTGGATGAGGGAGAGCCTCTCGAACTGAAGGCCAAGCTTGATGGCAGCCCCATTCCGACTGCCAAGTGGTATGTATACTGATTCAAAGAATTAAAAGTCGTTTTCGCAAGAGGAACAGATATATTGGTTTAAAATTTTATTAGGTATCTCTAATTAAATATATATATCGATAAACTATTAGACTAGCGATATGAAAGAAAAGGGAATGAGTGATAGTGTGACGGGTGACAGGACAGAATGGAAGAAAAAAACATGTTGCGCCAATCACAAGCAATATGAGATAAGGGCAGGAAGAAGATTTGTATGATTTAGAGATGTTCTTACAGTTTCTTACATTCTTCTTCTTGTGTATGTGAGTTAACATATTTATTATTAAAAATAAAAATATTTAAAGAAAAACAAAAAACCCGACTGCGTCGAAACTAATTTTAAAAAATACGTAAAAAAATTAACTGAAATAAAAACTAAAAAGAAACAAACAAGCCCAGTAGTTTAGAATTCTGTTACGTAATACTAAATAACTACACAATTGAAATAGTTTTATAATCGATACACACATAAAACAAATCATAAATTCTAATGCAGAACAGAACGACTCACAGTCGGGGCCCCTTGGGAAGATTTGATTGGTAAAATTTGAATGGGCCCCGACTGTGAGTCGGTTGGTAGATTTTTTTTTTTTAACAAAAAAAACATTCATAATATTTATCAGTTACCGGAATTACTTTACTAAATATTCCTAAAAATTAAATCCTTCCATCATGTTCTCACCAGGTTCAAAGACGGCGCCCCACTGTCACCAGAAGATACCCGCGTGGTGCAGACGGCCCTACCTGATGGTACCGTGAAGCTGAACATCGAGCATGTGACGCCAGCGGACTGCGGAGCTTACAAGCTGGTCATATCCAACCCTCATGGAGACAGCTCTGCACTTTGTGCTGTTGCTGTTAACCGTAAGTCTTCATTCCATCTGTGTATACAAGGTTTTAAATCTGCGAAAAAATTCAGGAGACAATTAGTGTTAGTGATTCTCGACCCGAATTAACAATAAAATGGGTAGGTATTTATTTTTACAGAAATCGGTAAAAGCATTTCGTAGAGTACGTGGGCGGAGCCTCGTACAGACTGCCGCACTTATGAAAGAAAGAAAAATATAAGAGAATATTCTGACCGGTCTGGTCAGAGGATCCTCCCTTTCAGAAGTTGTATAGGATTGTGACTGGTCTGCGCAACTACCCGATAGTGGATTTCGGGCTGTGTTTTTTTTTTAATAGCCTATACTGTCCCACTGCTGGGTAAAGGCCTCCCCCAACTTCTTCCAAGTATTCTTTTTTGAGCCACCTCGCACCAGTCCTTGTGTTATATATTCTAATTGCGCGGATAACTTTATTACTGCGATGAATGATTTTAAATTCTTAGTTCTTATTTGGCGTCATAGATGTCGCTACAGATTCATAATTTTAAAACAAAGAATAAGGTACCAAAATAACAATTAAAAATGAATAACCTTTCCACAGCCACACCAAGGAAGCCGTCATTCAGCCAGGAGCTGGAAGACGTGAAGGCAGTAGTCGGCCAGCCCCTCAAGCTGGAGGCCAGGGTCATGGCCTTCCCCGCACCCGAGATCAAGTGGTTCAAAGATGGTTAGTATTTTAATAAATGGCTGTGTAACTGGATTCTTTATGGGATATAGTTCTGAATGTTGAGTTTTTAAAAAGCTCTTATTTATTTTGAGGGAGAACTGATAGCTTTATTTCCAAGGGTTAAAAATATTATTCAAACCAATCCAAGTAGGATTACACTACCGAAAGACAGTGAAGAAAACTATTTCTAAAGTTTTTTTTTTTCCACAACCTTCACACAACGCCGTCCAGTCCCAAGCTAAACAAAGCTTGTGCTATGAGTACTAGACAACTGATAAACATACTTATATATTTCTAAATACATACATATTATAGATAAATTACACTCAGACACAGAACAAATGATCGTGCTCATCACACAAACATTTGTCCTGGGTGGGAATCGAACCCACGACCTCCGGCGTAGCAGTCAGGGCCACTAACCACTAGACCAACAAGCCAGTCAAAGCACTGTATCAAAGCACTGCCCCCCTAGCCAAGTTACAACCATTTCGTTTCGATTCTCTTTTCGTTGATCGCCTCGAGTCGGCCACGCTTCCTATTCCTTTGTTCTGACCACGTGACTGAGCGTTGAGATGACGTCAGAATAAAGGAATCGGAGGCGTGGCCGACTCGAGGCGATCGACGAAAAGAGAATACAATACAATATAATCAATAATAAAAAATATGCTATAGGATTGTTATTAGATATGACGAAAGCGTATGATAAAGTTAAATTTGATATTTTATTAAATAAGTTGTATAACATCGGCATCCGCGGAAAAAGTCATGATTTGTTCACCTCGTACCTAAAGAACAGAGAACAAGTCGTAGAAATTGAATATTACGATAGCAAAACAAGAGAAATTAAATTAATTCGATCCCAAAACATACCCGTAAACGCATCAATACCACAAGGAACTGTGATAGGATGTCTACTGTTCCTTATTTACATAAACGATCTCCCTGACCACATCAATGAGCCATGCGTGTTGTTTGCCGACGACATTTCTATTTTAACACCATGTGACAATAATATAGATTTAAACCAAAAATTGACTTCCACACTTGACACTACAACACACTGGATGAACGAACACAACCTCGAAATTAACTTTACTAAGACAAAAATAATAACTTTCTACCCGCGACAAAAAATACCCATAAATATCAACTTTAATTACAACGGACACAACTTAGAAGTTGTAAATAAATTCACCCTTTTAGGCCTAGACATAGATTCACACATAGATTGGAAATCCCACATTAAAAAAATAAGATCTAAATTATCTAAGTTTACATACGCCCTCAGAGAAATAAAAAAAACAACAGACCTTAAAACAGCATTAGTTACCTATTATTCATACGCATTTGCATGGCTCAAGTATGGAATTATGTTATGGGGAAATAGCACAGATGCGCCTACACTATTCACTTTACAGAAAAAAATGATAAGAATATTAATGAATATCAAAGATACCGACTCCTGTAAACCTTACTTCAAAGAGCTAAAAATATTAACCGTACCTTGTATTTACATACTGGAAATTTGCAAATTTGTTCGAAAATATCCTCAATTCTATACCAAAAGAGAGGACATCCAAACTAAAATCACACTTAGACATAAAAATAGGCTTAATATACCCACTTCACGATTGAAAATGCACTCTTCTAGTGCATTTGTTATGTCTATAAAAATATATAATAAGTTACCAGAATTCATCAAAAATGCAAATAATAATAATATGTTCATCAATAAACTAAAACAATTTCTAATAGACAAATGCTACTATACTATTGAGGAATACTATAACGATAAACATCAACTACAATAAAAACTATTAATTATATACTGTATCGTTGTAATAAATGTATTTTCAAAAGTGCAAAATAATGTGAATACTAAGGTGAATAAAATATAAATTAAATTGATACACAATTAAATTAAAATAAGTACATGATTTAATAAATATGACGACGATAAAAATAAATAAAAATACCTGACATTTAATTTAGTTATACAAAGACATTACATAAATAAATAAATTTCAATAATAACATAATTTAATGACGACAAAAATAAATAAAATATCTGACATAATTTAATAATAATGACGACAAAAATAATTGAAATATCTGACATAATTTAATAATAATGACGACAAAAATAATTAAAATATCTGACATAATTTAATAATAATGACAACAAAATAAATTAAAATACCTACCTGACATAATTTACTAATACACAGAAATAATAAATATATATATACATAATTAATTAAAATAAATACATAATTTAATAATGATGACAATAAAAATAAATAAAAATACCTGACATAATTTACTTACATGAAGACATTCTAATAATATACATACATACATTTATTTCAATATTAACATAATTTAATAATAATGATGATGATAAAAATAAATAAAATATCTGACAAAATTTACCAATACTTATACATACATATACATAATAAATAACATGCATACATAATTTTATTTAAATATATAGGTACATAATTTAATAATTACAATGATAAAAAATAAATTAAAATATGTAACATAATTAACCACACAATAATTTACACATACATTGAATCTACCTATAATAATAATGAATTCCATGAATTGTTACTTAGCCTCCATCCTCTCTCCTAATTTTGCTGTGCCCGACAGGGTCCATATTGATCTTGTCAATATTTTATACCATCTATGTACATAATATGGAATGCAATAAAGTTTTGAGTATTTGAGTATTTGAGTATTTGAGAATCGAAACAAAACGGTTGTAACTTGGCCCCCTAGGGCCTGATGTATCAATAAATATATATTAATAAATCATCATAAAATTCCCGCTTTGGATGAAGCGAGAGGGTGGGTCAGACTATTACTGACTAAGACCCACCTTTCGGTGGCTCTTTCAAACTTTCCCGCCCTTATCCTCACCCTGGCTTTATCACTACTTTGACTTGCCCGTTGGTCCAGTGGTTAGTGGTACTGACTGCTATGCCGGAGGTCGTAGGTTCGATTCCCACCCAGGACAAATGTTTGTGTGATGAACACGATCATTTGTTCTGTGTGTTTAGAAATATATAAGTATGTTTATCAGTTGTCTACTACTCATAACACAAGTTCTGCTTAGCTTGGGACTAAACGATGTTGCGTAATAGTTGTGGAATATTATTATTATCGACACGACGTAGTTGTAGTTTCGTCAGCTAACTAACTAATAGTATAACTTAACATTTTCCTCCCGTCCCCAGGTCTGCCCGTCCGTCCATCTCAAGCAGTAAACTTCATCAACCAACCGGGCGGTCTCATCGGGCTCAGCATCGACAGCTGCAAGCCCGAGGATGCAGGAGTGTACTCACTCACTGTCACCAACAAGCTGGGAGAGGTAACTATACCTCAGATGTAGTAGCTCAGTGAACGTAGCCTGTACACTTCATCAGCATCGACAGCTGCAAGCCCGAGGATGCAGGAGTGTACTCACTCACTGTCACCAACAAGCTGGGAGAGGTAACTATACCTCAGATGTAGTAGCTCAGTGAACGTAGCCTGTACACTTCATCAGCATCGACAGCTGCAAGCCCGAGGATGCAGGAGTGTACTCACTCACTGTCACCAACAAGCTGGGAGAGGTAACTATACCTCAGATGTAGTAGCTCAGTGAACGTAGCCTGTACACTTCATCAGCATCGACAGCTGCAAGCCCGAGGATGCAGGAGTGTACTCACTCACTGTCACCAACAAGCTGGGAGAGGTAACTATACCTCAGATGTAGTAGCTCAGTGAACGTAGCCTGTACACTTCATCAGCATCGACAGCTGCAAGCCCGAGGATGCAGGAGTGTACTCACTCACTGTCACCAACAAGCTGGGAGAGGTAACTATACCTCAGATGTAGTAGCTCAGTGAACGTAGCCTGTACACTTCATCAGCATCGACAGCTGCAAGCCCGAGGATGCAGGAGTGTACTCACTCACTGTCACCAACAAGCTGGGAGAGGTAACTATACCTCAGATGTAGTAGCTCAGTGAACGTAGCCTGTACACTTCATCAGCATCGACAGCTGCAAGCCCGAGGATGCAGGAGTGTACTCACTCACTGTCACCAACAAGCTGGGAGAGGTAACTATACCTCAGATGTAGTAGCTCAGTGAACGTAGCCTGTACACTTCATCAGCATCGACAGCTGCAAGCCCGAGGATGCAGGAGTGTACTCACTCACTGTCACCAACAAGCTGGGAGAGGTAACTATACCTCAGATGTAGTAGCTCAGTGAACGTAGCCTGTACACTTCATCAGCATCGACAGCTGCAAGCCCGAGGATGCAGGAGTGTACTCACTCACTGTCACCAACAAGCTGGGAGAGGTAACTATACCTCAGATGTAGTAGCTCAGTGAACGTAGCCTGTACACTTCATCAGCATCGACAGCTGCAAGCCCGAGGATGCAGGAGTGTACTCACTCACTGTCACCAACAAGCTGGGAGAGGTAACTATACCTCAGATGTAGTAGCTCAGTGAACGTAGCCTGTACACTTCATCAGCATCGACAGCTGCAAGCCCGAGGATGCAGGAGTGTACTCACTCACTGTCACCAACAAGCTGGGAGAGGTAACTATACCTCAGATGTAGTAGCTCAGTGAACGTAGCCTGTACACTTCATCAGCATCGACAGCTGCAAGCCCGAGGATGCAGGAGTGTACTCACTCACTGTCACCAACAAGCTGGGAGAGGTAACTATACCTCAGATGTAGTAGCTCAGTGAACGTAGCCTGTACACTTCATCAGCATCGACAGCTGCAAGCCCGAGGATGCAGGAGTGTACTCACTCACTGTCACCAACAAGCTGGGAGAGGTAACTATACCTCAGATGTAGTAGCTCAGTGAACGTAGCCTGTACACTTCATCAGCATCGACAGCTGCAAGCCCGAGGATGCAGGAGTGTACTCACTCACTGTCACCAACAAGCTGGGAGAGGTAACTATACCTCAGGTGTAGTAGCTCAGTGAACGTAGCCTGTACACTTCATCAGCATCGACAGCTGCAAGCCCGAGAATGCAGGAGTGTACTCACTCACTGTCACCAACAAGCTGGGAGAGGTAACTATACCTCAGATGTAGTAGCTCAGTGAACGTAGCCTGTACACTTCATCAGCATCGACAGCTGCAAGCCCGAGGATGCAGGAGTGTACTCACTCACTGTCACCAACAAGCTGGGAGAGGTAACTATACCTCAGATGTAGTAGCTCAGTGAACGTAGCCTGTACACTTCATCAGCATCGACAGCTGCAAGCCCGAGGATGCAGGAGTGTACTCACTCACTGTCACCAACAAGCTGGGAGAGGTAACTATACCTCAGATGTAGTAGCTCAGTGAACGTAGCCTGTACACTTCATCAGCATCGACAGCTGCAAGCCCGAGGATGCAGGAGTGTACTCACTCACTGTCACCAACAAGCTGGGAGAGGTAACTATACCTCAGGTGTAGTAGCTCAGTGAACGTAGCCTGTACACTTCATCAGCATCGACAGCTGCAAGCCCGAGGATGCAGGAGTGTACTCACTCACTGTCACCAACAAGCTGGGAGAGGTAACTATACCTCAGATGTAGTAGCTCAGTGAACGTAGCCTGTACACTTCATCAGCATCGACAGCTGCAAGCCCGAGGATGCAGGAGTGTACTCACTCACTGTCACCAACAAGCTGGGAGAGGTAACTATACCTCAGATGTAGTAGCTCAGTGAACGTAGCCTGTACACTTCATCAGCATCGACAGCTGCAAGCCCGAGGATGCAGGAGTGTACTCACTCACTGTCACCAACAAGCTGGGAGAGGTAACTATACCTCAGATGTAGTAGCTCAGTGAACGTAGCCTGTACACTTCATCAGCATCGACAGCTGCAAGCCCGAGGATGCAGGAGTGTACTCACTCACTGTCACCAACAAGCTGGGAGAGGTAACTATACCTCAGATGTAGTAGCTCAGTGAACGTAGCCTGTACACTTCATCAGCATCGACAGCTGCAAGCCCGAGGATGCAGGAGTGTACTCACTCACTGTCACCAACAAGCTGGGAGAGGTAACTATACCTCAGATGTAGTAGCTCAGTGAACGTAGCCTGTACACTTCATCAGCATCGACAGCTGCAAGCCCGAGGATGCAGGAGTGTACTCACTCACTGTCACCAACAAGCTGGGAGAGGTAACTATACCTCAGATGTAGTAGCTCAGTGAACGTAGCCTGTACACTTCATCAGCATCGACAGCTGCAAGCCCGAGGATGCAGGAGTGTACTCACTCACTGTCACCAACAAGCTGGGAGAGGTAACTATACCTCAGATGTAGTAGCTCAGTGAACGTAGCCTGTACACTTCATCAGCATCGACAGCTGCAAGCCCGAGGATGCAGGAGTGTACTCACTCACTGTCACCAACAAGCTGGGAGAGGTAACTATACCTCAGATGTAGTAGCTCAGTGAACGTAGCCTGTACACTTCATCAGCATCGACAGCTGCAAGCCCGAGGATGCAGGAGTGTACTCACTCACTGTCACCAACAAGCTGGGAGAGGTAACTATACCTCAGATGTAGTAGCTCAGTGAACGTAGCCTGTACACTTCATCAGCATCGACAGCTGCAAGCCCGAGGATGCAGGAGTGTACTCACTCACTGTCACCAACAAGCTGGGAGAGGTAACTATACCTCAGGTGTAGTAGCTCAGTGAACGTAGCCTGTACACTTCATCAGCATCGACAGCTGCAAGCCCGAGGATGCAGGAGTGTACTCACTCACTGTCACCAACAAGCTGGGAGAGGTAACTATACCTCAGATGTAGTAGCTCAGTGAACGTAGCCTGTACACTTCATCAGCATCGACAGCTGCAAGCCCGAGGATGCAGGAGTGTACTCACTCACTGTCACCAACAAGCTGGGAGAGGTAACTATACCTCAGATGTAGCAGCTCAGTGAACGTAGCCTGTACACTTCATCAGCATCGACAGCTGCAAGCCCGAGGATGCAGGAGTGTACTCACTCACTGTCACCAACAAGCTGGGAGAGGTAACTATACCTCAGATGTAGTAGCTCAGTGAACGTAGCCTGTACACTTCATCAGCATCGACAGCTGCAAGCCCGAGGATGCAGGAGTGTACTCACTCACTGTCACCAACAAGCTGGGAGAGGTAACTATACCTCAGATGTAGTAGCTCAGTGAACGTAGCCTGTACACTTCATCAGCATCGACAGCTGCAAGCCCGAGGATGCAGGAGTGTACTCACTCACTGTCACCAACAAGCTGGGAGAGGTAACTATACCTCAGATGTAGTAGCTCAGTGAACGTAGCCTGTACACTTCATCAGCATCGACAGCTGCAAGCCCGAGGATGCAGGAGTGTACTCACTCACTGTCACCAACAAGCTGGGAGAGGTAACTATACCTCAGATGTAGTAGCTCAGTGAACGTAGCCTGTACACTTCATCAGCATCGACAGCTGCAAGCCCGAGGATGCAGGAGTGTACTCACTCACTGTCACCAACAAGCTGGGAGAGGTAACTATACCTCAGATGTAGTAGCTCAGTGAACGTAGCCTGTACACTTCATCAGCATCGACAGCTGCAAGCCCGAGGATGCAGGAGTGTACTCACTCACTGTCACCAACAAGCTGGGAGAGGTAACTATACCTCAGATGTAGTAGCTCAGTGAACGTAGCCTGTACACTTCATCAGCATCGACAGCTGCAAGCCCGAGGATGCAGGAGTGTACTCACTCACTGTCACCAACAAGCTGGGAGAGGTAACTATACCTCAGATGTAGTAGCTCAGTGAACGTAGCCTGTACACTTCATCAGCATCGACAGCTGCAAGCCCGAGGATGCAGGAGTGTACTCACTCACTGTCACCAACAAGCTGGGAGAGGTAACTATACCTCAGGTGTAGTAGCTCAGTGAACGTAGCCTGTACACTTCATCAGCATCGACAGCTGCAAGCCCGAGGATGCAGGAGTGTACTCACTCACTGTCACCAACAAGCTGGGAGAGGTAACTATACCTCAGATGTAGTAGCTCAGTGAACGTAGCCTGTACACTTCATCAGCATCGACAGCTGCAAGCCCGAGGATGCAGGAGTGTACTCACTCACTGTCACCAACAAGCTGGGAGAGGTAACTATACCTCAGATGTAGCAGCTCAGTGAACGTAGCCTGTACACTTCATCAGCATCGACAGCTGCAAGCCCGAGGATGCAGGAGTGTACTCACTCACTGTCACCAACAAGCTGGGAGAGGTAACTATACCTCAGATGTAGTAGCTCAGTGAACGTAGCCTGTACACTTCATCAGCATCGACAGCTGCAAGCCCGAGGATGCAGGAGTGTACTCACTCACTGTCACCAACAAGCTGGGAGAGGTAACTATACCTCAGATGTAGTAGCTCAGTGAACGTAGCCTGTACACTTCATCAGCATCGACAGCTGCAAGCCCGAGGATGCAGGAGTGTACTCACTCACTGTCACCAACAAGCTGGGAGAGGTAACTATACCTCAGATGTAGTAGCTCAGTGAACGTAGCCTGTACACTTCATCAGCATCGACAGCTGCAAGCCCGAGGATGCAGGAGTGTACTCACACATCCATCAGGTACAAACAGGCAAAGAGTGGTATGGATCGTCAGTCAATTATTACAAAAAATTATCACCATGCTCACTAAACTTAAACTTAAAACTATAAAAAAAAATACTGTACCTACAAAGGGGTAACTCGATCTGCAAGGTACCTTATACCTTGTCTATACAGCTACAATCAATACAGCTCGATTTTTTAAACAATTTTTTGCACACTTAAAGGCTACTTCTAACTAAAATATGGCGTCATAAAACTCCTCGGCATCGCTGTCGACTGGAAGTGTGCCCAAAAGGCTGGCGACATTGCCACGTTGTATGGCAATGCTTAATCTCTGACCGAGGTAAAAGCCAGCCCTTGGGTCACGCGAAGTGTCAACTAAGCGTTTGGATAGTTCTTTAAAAAGCGAATGAGCTCCGAGTGCTCATTCGCTTTTTAAAGAACACCCCACGGCCCAAGAGTTTCAACCCCAAACGGCTCAAAAATATAACTGCCGACGAGGTTGTTATAATTATTTCCACTGCTTGAGGTTCTCCGCGTTAGTGTATATATAGTTTTAATTAGTAGAAATTATAACAATTACTGTCTATAAACAGATAATATTTTTGGCAGCATCCTGCGGAAGCAGGTACGCAAACTGTAAAAACGTTATGACTGCAGGGGCGCCATAAACAAAATGGCGCACGAACGTCACGTTGGGTGAATGTCAAACCGAAAAAAAAAAGCAGAGCATAGACTGTAAAATATGATTGCGTTCAATTTATAGGAAATTTATCCAAGAACGTACGTAACCAAACTTGTTCATACAAAAGTAGTCTCTATATATGGAAAATAAGGCCTACAATGAAGTGGGAGAGCGCGAACGCCGGCGTTCGCGCGGGGATCAACAGATCAACATGTTATTCATAGTTCAGGGAGGTCCCATGGTAAGGTTACCATGACGTGTTAAAATTTCAGTCGTACGAGCGAGAGAAGGATAGAGCTATATAGCTCCATCCCTTTAACAGTTCAGTTAAGGTGGTAAAATGGATCACGTTAAGAGCTCGTGGTAGCACTGCTCATGATCATTCTAACTTCATTCATCTTGTTATCAGTCATGTCGATACTGATAAGATGACGAGTTTGGTTTATAAATTCATATTTTAATTGTATTTGCTCATCTTTCTAGGTCGCCTCTAAAGCGAAGGTTGAAATAGGGCAGAAGGAGCGCAAGCCCGCGTTCATCGCTGAGCTGCAGCCCACAAAGGTCATCGAAGGGTTCCCCGTCAAGTTGGAAGTCAAGATCCTGGGTCATCCACAACCTACACTCAAGTGGTAAGTTCAATGAAAAGAAACTATGTATCCAGTAGAATAACCTTCTAATAGTTTATTATTGTTCTGTTGAGAAACAGCTTTAAGATTGTTTATTTATATAGATAATGTTAAAATAGTTTTTGATGTCTTTGTCCAATTCAAGTGTCAACTTATTACCACGAATAATTAGGTTTCTTTAGACAATTTCTTTTTGATAATTAATAATTAGCATCATTTTGTTTTGACTCTGACTTCTTGACAATTCAAAAGTGCCTGTAAATGGTTTCTGTGATTCTTTGATCTTTGATTATTTGATTCTTTGATTCTTTGATTCTTTGATTCTTTGATTCTTTGATTCTTTGATTCTTTGATTCTTTGATTCTTTGATTCTTTGATTCTTTGATTCTTTGATTCTTTGATTATTTGATTATTTGATTCTTTGATTCTTTGATTCTTTGATTCTTTGATTCTTTGATTCTTTGATTCTTTGATTCTTTGATTCTTTGATTCTTTGATTCTTTGATTCTTTTATTCTTTAATAAACAAGAAAAACAAACAGAGAATAACATAAAAAATCAGAAAACTTGCGACCCTCCTTTTTTGAAAGTCGTTTAAAGAGACTAATCCTTATAGATTGATTGCGTAACTTTATTGCGCTATCATGAACTAAGTATTGGAGCTGTGAGATTGAAGGAATACAGGTGGGCTTTGATCAATAAGTCTGACACTCCCTCTCGCTACACCCAGAGAGGAAGAAGTTATTTGATGTTTAGGGGTATGTGGAACAGAGAGTAAAGCCCCACATACCTCCGTTGAAAAGGGAGGATCCTCCAACCAGACGGGAGTTATGTCTGGTGGGCAACTGCCCGATAGATGATTTCGGGCTGTTCTATATGTTCCAATCGCGCGGAGAACGCGATGCAGGATTAGTTCTTATGTGACGCCATAGATGTCGCTACAGATGATTTCTTACACCAAAAATCGGCTGATTTGTTACTGAATAAGATTTAGAAGACCTTCCACATCAGTACAGTCAAACGGGGTGAATAGGACCGCAGGGGTGGATAGGAACAAAACTTTGAAGGGGATCTTCGCGTTAATTATCAATTTTTCCCAGCATTTAAGTACTCCTATTTATTCACTAATTGTAATAAAAACTGATGCTTTGATAGAAATCAATTATAGAAATATATACCAATGTGAAAAACCTAACCAAAGTGTAGTTCCTATTCACCCCTGCTATTCACCCCGTTTGACGGTACTGGTAACATAAAACAATCTTACATCAATGAAAAACCTAAATGATTGTCTCCCAGGACCCATAACGGCAAGGAGATAGTTCCGGACGGACAGCACGTGCGCGTGGTGTCGCAGCCGGACGGCACGCACGCGCTGCTCATAGACAAGGCCACGCCAGCGGACGCCGGACAGTACGGCGTCGTGGCCAGCAACGACAAGGGCGAGATGGCCAGCAATGCCGACCTTACTGTCGCTAGTGAGTATATCTACAACATTATGTTAATAATCGTTGATTTGTTAAGAAATTCTTCTCTTCTTGTCATGCTCACTCAAATTTGCCATGCTCACTCAAATGTCTCGGTGATGGTGGCACGTGTTATTGGGTCATTCAGTTCCCTTCAAAATGGTTGAGCTGAGTGCGGCTGATGCACGCGTCATGCTCGTGAACGGGTGCCGTCAGTTGAAACTGGTCATCTCTTAACTGCCAGTGGCTTAATTCAATTTCAAGTTTTTAATTAGTTTATTTAACATTATTATTGCTTATCTACATTGTGATTGAGTGAGCATATTAGAAGCGACAAGAAATATGTAACCAAGATTTATGTAACTTATAATATGATTTAAAAGCGTGTCCATGGTCCACGCTTTGGAACGTGCAAATTCGGTTCACTTGTTTTTTTTTTTTTGACTGAACGACATTTTGACAATTCAAAAGTGGCTATAATTGGTCTATTTGAAATAAAATATGTAAGGGTGTAAACAGTTACTGTTGATCTTATATATTTGTCAAGTGGGCGAAGATGACCAAATCGAAAACTAACAAATCACTCACAGGAGTCTCAGGCCCGATTTTGATAGAAAATAAAACAGCAACATTCGTGTTATGAAAAATCAATATTCATAGCCAGGAATCACATACCACATTATTTTACCATTCAACAATGTCGCTATAAACAGCCCCCCTAGCCAAGTTACAATCGTTTCGAACGCCTCGAGTAGGCCACGCCTCCGATTCCTTAGTTCTGACCACGTGACTGAGCGTTGAGACGACGTCAGAACAAAGGAATCGGAGGCGTGGCCTACTCGAGGCGTTCGGCGCGAATAATACGATTGTAACTTGGCTAGGGGGGCAGGTTCGAATAGTGCTAACATTGTCAATGCAATTTTTTTTTAATTTGTTTACGGCATTGTACCCATAGAATTAAGAACACAATAAAAGAGTAATGTTACAATGTTGGTGCGCATACGCAAATGTTACAAAAGTAAAAGTATATATTCCATGAAACTAACCGACTGCTCTCTCTCCCAGGCCGCTCGGACGAGTCAGTCCCACAAGAGCGGCCCCGCTTCATCCACGGGCTGCGCGACCTCACGGCGGAGGAGGGGCAGCCCCTCTCGCTGTCGGCGCCCTTCGTGGGCAACCCCATCCCCGAGGTCACGTGGACCAAGGACGGCCTGCCCATCACTCCCAGCGAGAAGATCAGGCTCACGTGTGATGGCAAGAGGGTGAGTACTTATTATCTGCCTTGGACTTCCAGTAAACGTCGGTGCAGTTTAATACCAATATTTTTTAAAGAGCATCTGCTAAAAACTAAATAATATTTTTAGAGGTATGCAGATCAGTGTGTAAAGTCCCACAAACTTCTAGAGGCGGATTAGCCATATAGCATGAGTAGCAAATGCTACATACAGGCCCCGCGCATTCGAGGGCCCCGCGTGTTCGAGAATCCTGCACTTAAACCCAAAAAATATCTAATCAAATTATACATATAAATTTATCGAAATCCAAATACAGCTGATTATTATTTCCTTGAATATGATAGTCAATCTCTTAGATTTCCCTCATTAACGCACTTTCCACGTACCTTACCCAATCTTAAAATCCACGGGGTTATTGGTGATTGAGATAAGAATGAGAAGTATTTAATAAATCTACACAGGGGCACCTTGGTCGAATTTGCTACAGACCCCGCGCTGGGTTAATCCGCCACTGCAAACTTCCGTTGAAAAGATGAGCATTGTGTCTGGTCCGGGCAACTGCCCGATAGTTGATTTCTGACTATTGTATGTTTTTTTTTAATTGATATAAATCAGTGCTTGACTGCGATCCCACCTGATGGTAAGATTCTGATACCGCGATGCGAGATAGTTCTTATACAGCGACATAGATGGCGCTATACTTTTATGATCAATATCGCCACTCCCCACTTCTCAAAGATGTGCAAGTTTTTGTTAATATCAATTAAATGATTGAATGAATAACATCAACTAAGAAACTATTCGATTAAGTATGTTTTTAATTCACATTTTATCGTATCAAACTGGTCCAATTCTTTTGTTAATACGAGTACCTATCAGATGATTCAATGTGTGAGGCTCATCAATTAAGTTCCTCTGTTTCCAGAACTAATTATTATGACAGATTGTTAGCTCTATGGTCAATATCAATACACTCCATTCCACAAATCACACGTTTGACAATATGTCACGTATATAACGACATCTATTTTGTCAAATAGGAGATTAGCTCCTTTTCGATTCGAAATCCTGCATTGCGGTATCATTCTTTACGCGATTAAAACATATACAACAAGCCGAAATCAACTATCTGGCAGTTGCCCGCACCAGACACAACACCCGTCTGGTCGGAGGATCCTCCCTTTTCAACGGAGGTATGTGGGATTTTACAACCTCTTTACATGCCTCTAAATATATTATGTCTATTCCAGAAACAGGGCATTGGTATCTTTTTAACCGACTTCAAAAAGGAGGAGGTTATATGTTCGGTTGAATGTATGTTTTTTATTTTTATTTTTTATGTATGTTCACCGATTTCTCGGTCAATTGTGGACCGATTTCGAAAATTTTTTTTTTCATTGAAAGCTTATGCTTCCGAATTGGTCCCATAGAAATATTGATATGATCTGATCATGAACTTCGAAGATATGAAACAGAACTCCTCGTAGGATCACAGCAGAACCGTCGTAATAAGTAAAATTGCTTTGTTTATACGTGTAGTCGATGACTGACTGAAAGTAGAGGGGGAATATTTCGAACTGATCTGATGATGAAGCCTGAAGTTAGGCACCGGAACTCTGTAATAAATTAATGTAACCTAGCCGTGTTTGGGATTATTAGAATTGTCATGAGATGCACTCTGGCTATAAGGTATTTAAGTTTGGCTGAGGGGTACTTTTTAGTGGTGGTACCATAACTAAAAAGTGTAAAATAAAAAACTTTTTACAAAAAAATACAACCGACTTCAAAGTAAAAAAGTGCAAAATAACTTTAATTTCGGAAGTCGGTGTTAAATAACGAAGAGACAAAACTATTATAGAAACACCGACTTCCGAAATTAAAGTTATTTTGCACTTTTTTACTTTGAAGTCGGTTGTATTTTTTTGTAAAAAGTTTTTTTCTACTAAAATTCTTAATAGTATGTATTAGTTTGTTATGAATTTTGTAAGATTGTAATACTAAAATTATATATTGTATATATGGACCTTAGTTGCTTAACAATAAAGAAATAATAAAACCGTTTAGGCAGAGTTGAAGTTTCTTTAAATAAAGTTAAAAAAAAAAAAAATATGTAACAATTCCCGATTCTTCCAATGTGCTTGCAGGTCGGCTTAGAGATCAACTCAGTGGAGGTCCCGGACGCGGGCGTGTACAGCATCAAGCTGGTGAACCCTCTGGGCGAGGACTCCTCGGAGGGCAACGTCAACGTGCGCAAGATCTACTCCGCGCCCACCTTCTCGCAGAAGTTCACTGACCTGCAACAGGTAAGAAATTACTTTGAAGATACATTTTTATGTCAGTTTTCTATCATTCTCGTTTCATTCATGATGTCCTTTTTAAAGAAAATAGAAATGAATGAATGATGGACGGTTCAATTTTCGTTCATTCGCGTCTTCATTCGGCATCTTTCACTCGAAATGAAACATCATGGAATGAAAGAAAAGTGCCGAATCAGCACTACCACTACAAACGAAAAAAAAAAAATTGAACCCAAGGTTAACTTTAACGTGTGTCTCACTGCTGGGAAAAGAGTCTGCCTCTTTTCCGTCCAAACATTCAGTTTAGGGCGATCTCTGGCCAAGTTTGACCCGCGAACATGATCAGATCGTCACACCACCCTCACCGCAGTCGACCTTTCACATTCAGTGAATGACAATCCTCGTCCACCTGTCCGGGTGCATTCGTACGACATGGCCAGCCCACACCCACTTCAGCCTGGCTGTTTTTTCCCGAAATTTTGCTACTTGAGTTATATATTGTTGTTATATTGCCTTAAAAATAATAAGTAAATAGTAAGTTAAAATTTAAGTTTCTTATCATCATTACATTCCTGTCCTTGTCCCATTTTACTCTGGGTCGGCGAAACACGTTTTTTTCCTCCGTACTATCCTATGAGCCGTTTCATTTGTTGTAAGTTTCTTATATATTGTTATTTGCTTGACTTATCGGCTTGAACGACTAAATAAGTAAATTCACAAAAAAATCACCCATCTCCCCAGCTACCAACATTCGACGCCAAGTTCCCGGCGCGAGTGTTCGGCATCCCGTTCCCCGACATCACGTGGTACAAGGACGGCGCGGCGCTGCGCCACAGCGACAAGTACAACGTCAAGCGCGACGGCGACGCGTGCTGCCTCTACGTGCGGGACCTCACGCCCGCCGACGCCGGCCGCTACAAGTGCGTGGCCAGCAATAGGGAGGGCGAGGCCAGCTGCGAGGCCACTCTGGAGGTTGTCGATAAGATGTGAGTTACTTTCTACATCACAACGACAACTAAATAAAAACTTTTTACAACCAATTAGCTGTCTCCCGCGGTTTAATCCGCGTCTTTGTCTTTGGTTACTGCTTCCTCCTATTGGTAGTAGCGTGATGTTATATAACCTATAGTCTTCCTCGATAAATGGGCTATCCAGTACTAAAATAATTATTTTTCAATTGGAACCAGTAGTTCCTAACATTAACGCGTTCATCTATAGGGTGACTGGTAATTATTAGTGACCGATACTTAAACACATGATTATACTCATGATTACAAACAACTTTCCCAAAGAAACTTTTTAGCGCGCTCGCGTAAAGTACCAAAATACTAGTCTTTGGATATTATTTTACCGAAACATGTAGGTACATTGCTTACGTCATCGATAACGCGGGCGCTGGCGCCGAGCCGCTAACAGCTTATTGGGTGAAGGCGCGCGCGAAATTCAAAATTTCAAACAGCTGTTTTGTTATTGTGATTGAACTAATTAGTATAAAAAAAAGTTTCTTTGGGAAAGTTGTTTATAATCATGAGTACAAACACGTGTTTAAGTATCGGTCACTAATTACCAGTCACCCTATATAGGTACAAAGTTTTTACCTTTATAATATTACTATCCAAAGGGACATAAAAATAACTTATAATATCAGCGACACGCGATTGCAGAATCTGTGAAGCTCAGTCAATGAAAATCGATATTTCTATGATCAGTACAGTATGGCATTTACTATTTAGTTTTGTAAAGGTTGTTTTAATTATGCTCTATTTTTGACGTGTTATCCCAACTTTTTACAGCAAAATATCGTTCTGATTTATCAAAGAGTTGCCAAGACGTGAGATGCAGTTGCCAAACTATCGATCCTATCGAACTATCGATTGTCGACCCTAAACTCCTATTGCCACAGTAAACGTCACCTTCTTCATTCTTTCTTCTGCCAAAAAAATCTGATAATAATTCTCTGTGTACCCAGTGCCCGCAAGCAGAAGGTAGAGCCGCCAGAGTTCTTGAAGAAGATCGGCGACATCGAGGTGTTCCGCGGCATGAGCGCCAAGTTCACCGCCTGCGCCACCGGCACGCCCGAGCCCGACGTGGAGTGGTGCGTATCATTACACCACTTAGGCCTACAATCCACGGCCGCGTAGCTTCATAGACGCGTATCCGTCATAATACGCTTGGTGTACGCCTGCGTGAAGCTTACATACTAAACTATGAAACTCTGTCGACGAAGCGGCAGCGACACGACGTTGCGTCCGTGGATATTAGGCCTTAAACACTATCTCCTCAAAATGTCTTCAATAAAACGTTGCAATGGAATTTGAACTTTGCTTTGTGTATCTGAGATTCTAAATTGAAGTTTAGTATTGTACGAACTAATGTTATTTTTATTGTGTACATTTAATCAACACAAAACCATATAGAAACACAAAATGGTAAAGTAGTATTCTCAAGTAATTCCTTCTATAATATGTGCACATACCATGCACGCCGTAGTTTTTACTTTTAGTCGTAATTTTGTACTGTATAATAATAGTCAAGTCACGCTTATAATTCTGGGATTTTGGAGGAGGTATTGTCAACTCTATTTTACTTACTTCCACAAACTTTTAGTAAATACACTCTACCCATTCCGATCTCCGTCTTTAACTGACCTTCAATCTCTTCGAACTAAAAATGTGCTACTAATCACAAGAGAGTCACACAAGTTATTGTATGGTGACTGCGTGTCGGCGCAGCGTAGCCTGCCCCCCTAGCCAAGTTACAATCGTATCGTTCGCGCCGATCGCCTCGAGCAGGCCACGCCTCCGATTCCTTTGTTCTGACCACGTGACTGAGCGTTGAGATAACGTCAGAACAAAGGAATCGGAGGCGTGACCTACTCGAGGCGATCGGCGCGAACGATACGATTGTAACTTGGCTAGGAGGCCTGAGTAAGCTAGAAAGTGAACCGATGATTTAGTGAAGGTCTGGGAAATCCACCAGGTACGAAAAGACTAGGAGCCTAACAATGGCGTGTGAAAGGTCAGTTGTGCGAGTAAAAAAGAGGGATGTAGCTATACACCCTGTATAGCACCATCCCTATAACAGTTCAGAAGAACTCGTGGTAGGGCTTCCTTGGTAGGGCCGATCCTTGTGGCAATCCTTAGATCCGACATGCGTCTAGAAAAAATGGTGACGTAGCCAGGAAAATTAAAAAATAATTATTTTTTCAGGTACCGTAACGATGAAAGATTGTTCCCATGTGAAAGAATCCGCATGGACAAGGAAACCACTGGTCTTCTACGTCTTACTATCAGCGGAGTAGACCCTACTGATGTGGGCACCTACCGCTGCAGGATCTATAACCCGCACGGAGAGGATTCCTGCAGCGCGCAGCTTACTTACGATAGTGAGTATGACTTGGTATACCTCAGTAGACCACGGTCTACTGACGTCAGCTGTACACAGACCTACTGATATATAAAACCGTGAATGACGCTTATAGCGGACGCGAAGTTGAAATCAAAACCAGATAAAAAGTAACCATGTCCTTTCTTACGGTTCAACTTACTCCGTTACCATCAAAATCGGTTCAATAGTTTAACCGTAAAAGAGTAACAAACATACAGAGTTACTTTTGCATTTATAATATATTAAGTATGCATCATTTGTTAAAAAGAAAAGGACAATGAAAATGAGTTGTCAATAAATAAATGAAACAAGACTAAAATTTCTATATTGACCTCCTCGTAGTGCTCGGGAGTTAATTATATAAATCTCTCACTCCGTTCGAGATTAAAACTTAGCAGCCTTCGTTTTGTTCAGAATTCAACATATTCTTTATCCCCTAGCCACTTAAACTACTATGTTCTCCTCAGCACTGGAACCGCATACCAGCAAGCGTCCCATCGGCGACCAGTACTCGGACTTCGATAAGATGAAGAAGACTGGCATCCCCATGCCGCTGGCAGACAGACCCATCATCAGGAGCATGGCTGATAGGCACTTGACCCTGGGCTGGAAGCCTTCTATCCCGCATGGACCGAGGTTCCCCGTCACCTATCAGGTATGTTTTGGGTTAACGATTTCTTAGCAATATATATAATTACGCTATTTACTGAGCTCATAGCGACGTAGAAAGCAATGCGAAATGCATTGTCGAAACGATAATAAAAATAATAAAAATCCGACTTCACTACAATAAAAAAAAAAAAACGGTCAAGATAACTTTAATTACTGAAGTCGGTGTTTCTTGGATATTGCTTAAAAACCGGGCAAGTGCGAGTCGGACTCGCGCACTGAGGGTTCCGTACAAACTTATAAAATAACATTAAACATGACATGAAATGAATGACAAAACTGAAAAATCAGTAACAGTATTTCAAAAAAGGCTAAAAATATACCTAATTCAAAAATGTTTTTACTCAGTAAAAGAATATTTAGAGTCTAGCTCAAAATAACGATTTTAATTATTGTATTAAATTTATAGTAATTGTATTAAATTAATTATTATTGACATGTAACTTTTTGACATAGCTCTAATTTCTCAATTAGACTGTTATTATTGACATTTAATTTTTGACATAACTTTAATTTCTCAATTGAATTGATAGTATTTGACATCAAAATTATATAAAATTCATCGATAAAATTCATTATTATTAACATATTTTTATTTTTTGACATAAATGTAATCACTCAAATAAATTGATAATATAATGATTCAATAATAATAATGTCTATTGTAAGTTAATTAGGATATATTAAAATTGCAATGCTTGTAAAAGGCTGCTAAGTCAAAAGTACTGACATGGTATATAAAACAACATTGTAAACACTTAGTTCGCAATAAACATTTTGACTTTGACTTTTGACTTTGACATTGGGTAAATGCACAAACCGTGCGAAGCCAAAAACAAGAAAAAAAAGCGGTGTGACGTATCGCCGACGTTCCGTTGTCAAGCTGGCTTCCGTACACTTCCGTACTATTGACTTCACGGATATGTATTATATTTGCTTTTGTTATGGATAAGTAAGTAAAGCTCGTGGTTGGTGCAGGTGGAGATGTGCGAGCAGCCGGACGGCGACTGGTTCACGGCGCGCACGGGGCTGCGCTCGTGCGTGTGCGACATCCGCAACCTGGAGCCCTTCCGCGACTACAAGTTCCGCATCCGCGTCGAGAACAAGTACGGCGTCAGCGACCCGTCGCCCTTCGCCATCACGCACAGGTAATATAACCCACGATCATATGAAAAAATCTTCTTCCATTGTTTGTACTTCTCTTTTTGAAAAAAAATTAACGACAACGACAATGGTGCAATGGTTGAGCGATTGGCTGCTGCGCTGCGTGCCACAGGTTCGATTCCCGCACGGAACAAAAATTTGTATGGCCTACAGAATGTATTTTCGGATCTGGGTGTCTTGTGTATATGTGTTTGTGAACGCACTCACAATACAGGAGTAGTATCTAGAGTGGGGTAACGTTATTTAAAAATGAAGATGAATGTCTCAATAATTAGTCGCGCCCCCTCCCGCCCAGAGTCACGGTTCAACCACCGTGGGCCTGGGTGAGATATAGAGTATGGGATAAGCAATACTCTAACAAAATTTACTACCGTATAGAAACGGGGACAAACCGACTGTGCGACCAATACCTGTCTCTTGTCTGTTGCTTTGCTATTAGTGATGAAGGCTACCCCACAAGTCTGTGACTTGGCCAAACCAGCTGTGCTATTGTCTAAAAAAACAGCCTTGAGCGCAGCGCTGGCCGCAGCGACGAAATCCAATTACGTACATGGGATGGTTCCTAAATCAATGTACCTATTTGGATTTCGTCGCTTTGTCTTAAGGTGCGTCCAGATCTGGCGAGTACGAACGAGCCGCGCGCGAAATGTTCGCGCGCCATTCGCGAGCGGCGCGTACGCCTGATCTGGACACACCATTAGAGAATAGCAGTGCAGAACTCATGACAAAGACTTCCTCACGCTTTTCGAACTGTATGTCTACAACTAAATAGGTATAACTCAGTGTTTTCTTCTATTGTTATATAAGAACCCAGTTTAATTTGGCAGTTTTATTTTTTTACAGTTCTCTTTTGATTTTTACCCAAATACTGGGCTTTTAACACAATAAACTACATGTTTTTCTTTTTTTTATCTCTAAAGGTCCAAGCTAGAACCTGACCCGCCAAAGTTCATCCCATACTTAGAACCAGGGATTGACTTCAGACCAGAAACGTCTCCATACTTCCCTAAAGACTTCGACATCGAGCGTCCTCCCCATGATGGGTATGCGCAAGCTCCGCGGTTCCTTCGCCAAGAGTATGACTCTCAATATGGAGTCAAGGGTCACAATGTGAATCTGTTCTGGTTCGTGTACGGGTACCCGAAACCTAAGATGACGTACTTCTTCAATGATGAGCCCATTGACATCGGGGGCAGATATGACTGGAGTTATACGAGGAATGGACAGGCTACTCTGTTTATTAATAAGTGAGTATTTTAACTTTAGTTTTTATGAACAAACTGAATATTAACTAGATTAAATAATGGTTTTAATAAGAGAATTCGGAGATAGTTTAGAGGGATGCAAAACAGAGAGTAAAGTCCGACAAACCTTCATTGAAATGGGACGATCCTCCGACCAGGCATATGTTTAGTCTGGACCGCGAGAACTCTAATTGCGCGATGCAGGATTTTGTAGTTTTCAGTTCCAATGTGGTGCCATAGATGTCGCTACAATAGCCATCCAAAAAATATGGTTGTCGTTAGTTATAGAAGTTTTGTCTTTAATATTAAAAGGTTTTGAAACCCTATAATTAAAAATAACTAATTCTAGGGTATGATGAACTTATCGGCTTATCTAAATAAATAAAATTCGACGGTCCGTAATTAATTGTTTAGCATAACTGACATTAGATCGTCTTAATTAATTACAGACTAGAAAGTGTAATAATATTTACTTATTTATTTTATTTGTGGTCTACAAATAAACAGGGATGATCCTCCGACCACACGGGTGTTGTGTCCATAAAAGCCTGATGGTTGATTTTGGACTGTATGTTCTAATTGCGCTGAGAACTAATGCCGCGAAGTGGGATTATGTAGATTAGTTCTTATGTGGCGACACAGATGTCGCTATACTGGCTTCTACCAGTGGCTTCGCCCGCGTGAAATTAAAAATATACTGAGTGATATACCAATATCACTCAGTGATAAAGTAACATTCTACAGGTGATAGAATTTTCAGAATCGGTCCAGTAGTTTTAAGGTAGAACTACATTGTGCACACGTGGGCCACGTACGCTAATCTGGGCGCATCGGTCTCCATACATTCTATATGGCAACTAGACTTTTAGAGCTACACTAGATCCACCCCACGCGACGTGCCGCTATATACAAATCAGACGTGGTCCACGTGTGCGTCGGTCTAGTGTAGTTCTCGCTTTAGAGTCTATTCAATACAAACAAAAATACAATACTTTTCTCTTTATAATATTAGTAAAGATCATCACAACCAATGGCCTGTGCTGCCGAGTTAGTGAATCCACTAATGTTCATATACAACAAATCATTAATTTCTGGTGTATTCCCTTTGAAGTGGAAAATGGCCAAAGTAGTGCCTATACATAAATCGGATGATAATGATGATGTGTCAAACTATAGACCCATCTCAATTCTTTCAACCTTTGCTAAAGTGTTTGAATCACTGCTATGCCCGCATTTTCAAAATCATTTAAAGCTATTCATAAGCGACCATCAGCACGGATTTGTTGGATCACGATCAACGAGTACTAATTTGGTTGAATTTACGGAATTTTTGATCGGGGCTGTTGATTCTGGTCACCAGGCAGACGTCATTTATACTGATTTTAGCAAAGCCTTCGACAAAGTTTCCCACAAAATATTATCTTGTAAGTTGCGTGCATATGGAGTCACTGGAAACTTGCTTGAATGGGTGACGTCATATTTATATTTATCAGACAGATCTTTCTTTGTTGTGGTAAATGGTTATCAATCTAACGTATATAAAATTTCTTCTGGAGTCCCACAAGGTTCACATTTAGGGCCTATATTATTCAACTTTTTTATTAATGACATTCCCAGCTGTCTACGACACTCAAAAATTTTTATATATGCGGACGACTTAAAGTTCTTAAGAATAATTAGGTCTGATAGAGACTCCTCGCTGTTACAAACGGACCTTGATAGTCTCGTCCAATGGTGCAAAAATAACAGAATGCATTTAAACTCAAAAAAATGTTATCATGTAAAATATACAAGAAAAAATAATTGTACAGAGACAGCATATTACATTACCGAAGACAAGGTCAATGAAGTAGATACAATTCGGGACCTAGGAATTTTATTTGACCAAAAGTTAACCTTTGCACCACACTTAGATTTCGTATCTAAAAAAGCGTCAAAAATGCTTGGTTTTGTCATAAGACAATGTAAAGGTTTGCGTCAGATTAAAACTAAAATTATGTTGTACTATAGTTTGGTACGTAGTATTTTAGAATATTGCAGCGTGGTGTGGCGACCGCACTATGCTACTCACAGTTTGCGGCTTGAACGCATCCAAAAACGTTTTGCCTGGCATCTAGCTTTCTCTGCGGGTATCGCTAAAAAAACGCCTTCTTACAAGAACAGATTGGAGGCCTTCAAAATGCATAGCTTAGAAGAGCGGAGGCGTTTAAACGATGCAACTTTTGCATGTAAAATATTGAAAGGCATTATTGACTCACCAACGCTACTTGCACTTATTAAGTTTCGCGCTCCTTCAAGGATTCCACGTAAACCAATTACTCCACTTTGTCCTCCGCAGAGAAGAACGGTGTTAGGATCCAACTCTCCAGTCGCAAGATTCTGTAGAGTTTTGAACAGCTGTAGCCATCAAATAGATTTTCACTTTGATTCTTTCCGTAGGCAGAAATTTAAAATTGTAAACTGTTTATCAGATTTGTTGTAATTTTTAAGCATTAAAAGTGTCTAAATATTAACTGTAATAATTATCTAAGTATTAAAATTTGTTTTCAATTGTTATTTTGAATGTCAGCTTTACATGTACCTATAAGCTTACACTAATGTTTTTTTTTTTTTTAGTCCATGTGGTGTTTACCTTTAAGTAATTGTTGCACTGTTTAAAGTTTTATAGAAATGTTATTTTTGTTTCAAGTTGTTAGTGTAAACAATTGTTGGTAGACCAAATAAATAAATAAATAAAATAAATAAACAACATTCTCAAACCTTTCTTTCCTTCAGGATGTTAGAACGCGATGCCGGTTGGTACGAGGCAGTAGCAACTAACGAGCACGGCCAAGCTCGCCAGCGAGTACGTCTCGAGGTGGCAGAGTACCCCACCTTCATACGAAGACCCGAGGAGGTGGTGGTGCTGCAGAGGAAGACTGCCAGGTTCGAAGCCAGGGTCACTGGCGTCCCGTACCCTGACATCAAGTGGTATAAGGACTGGCAGCCGCTTGCGTCTAGCAGTAGGATTAAGGTAAGTTGAAACGATTCGAAAAATATAAAAAGTTTTTTTTTTTTCATATATATTATCATAATATTTTTGTCGGGACGGGATGCTGATCACAGTGGAAATTCTTTCCAGAGACCCTATTTTGTAGGCGATGAGTGGGTGATGAGCAATAAACAAACTATTCCGGACTACGCAACTGATTTATTTTGATGTTAGCTTTAGGTGCGCGGGAATTGCATGACTTGATTCCGCCATCAACTTTCTACCATCGGACAACCGTATCGTACGGCGAGTATCTACCCTTACGTTGTTGAAACTTCAACGGTCCGGACTAAGCGTTTCGCTTCGTCGTTTATACCGCGTACATCGAAGGACTGGAACAATTTGCCTGCTGCGGTCTTCCCATTCAACTATAATTTAGGTGTCTTCAAGGCTAGAGAGAATAGGCTCTTAATAAACTAGTGCGCCTCACAATCAATGATTGCATCACTGCTTACCATCAGGTGGGATCGCAATCAACCACTGGTTTATATCAGTAAATAAAAAAAAATAAAAAAAATAGGTTTAAAGTGTATACCTATTTTTTTGATTTCACAACGAGCCGTGAGACAGTCTATAGACTAGATATTGTTCACACGGCTGCTAACAGAGAAAAGAGACCGCTGAGACCCGCGTGTCCACCAATACCCCGCGGCGGAACTATTACCTGGGGGGCTATTGGCTAACTTTTTCAATAACAGTTGACAACTAGCATTCGTTGCACACTAAACTTAGTTGTCAACTGTCAATTTCATAAAATTGGTATTACGTATCACACAAGTGACTAACAAACTACGGTGGAAATGTGGCGAATTATAAAAATTTACGGTGCCTATTGTGACCACTCTAAAATTTTATCGACTATTATACAGCTTCAAAAGCTTACACAATCGCAATTTTAAAAGTATCGATACAATAACATCTGTCAAAACGTATTACGGTGGCTATCAAAGGCACCAGTGGCTAATGACGTCACTGCAGTTGGTCACTTAAGATGGCAATACGAAACTAGCTGTTTGACAGTTCAATGATGCACATTTTTAACAAGTGATCATCACTTGAACTGTCAACAGAGTTACGCAATAGCCCCGCTGTTCAGCTCGCGCAAACGTCAGCCCAGATTCTGTCAAGCGGTGTGACGTATCCGCTGACGTCCCGTTGTCAAGCTGGCTTCCGTACTATTGACTTCGCCGATACTTCCGTGCTATTGATTTCACCGACATACATTTTTTTCTTAGCGTGAAAACCTCATAAACGCGATACGTTTTCAGATACATTTAACGTATACATAAAGTTATTGTGGTAAAAACTTGAAACAGTACTTGCGAGCTTTTTGAAAAGAGACTTACAAAGTATTACGAAGTTCTCAAGAACCATTATATATTGATGGTTTTGTGTGTTCGGGGTAATAATAATAATTCGTTTATTTGTACATTATAGTAATGTGTGCAGGAGATAAATAATATTCAGAAAGATCACTTAACAAAGTTTATATTTCCGAGGAGTCACAGAGGCACGTATGTGTCAATAGCTTAGAGTCTTACGACGACTGAAGTAGCTGGGAACTATGGACGCAACGCCACATTTAGTCATTTGATACATCGCGATATGCGTCAGCATTACCACTACTATGGTGTTACAGCTTACCAAACATTTTTAATGAAATTAGGACGTGCGTCTCGTGGTTTTCTTTCTAAAAATGTAATAAAATAATAATTCCCGAGTTTTCCATTCTCAGACAATGAAATTCGATAGATAGACTTGTTTTTGGAGGCACTGCAAAATGCATGATCTAGTATAAAGACAATTATTTTAATGTATGAGGCCTACTGTCAACGGACGCGTAGCTTCATAGACGCATTTTCGTTATAATACGCGTGGTGCACGCCTGCGTGAAGCTTACATACACAACTATGAAACTGTGTCGACGAAGCGGCAACGTCGTGGGGACGCGTCGCTAGCCTTTCGTTGACAGCCCCCCGGGGTAGCCAAGTTACAATCGTATCGTTCGCGCCGAACGCCGCGAGTAGGCCACGCCTCCGATTCCTTTGTTCTGACGTTATCTCAACGCTCAGTCACGTGGTCAGAACAAAGGAATCGGAGGCGTGGCCTACTCGAGGCGTTCGGCGCGAACGAAACAATTGTAACTTAGTTTTTTAGATCTGAGTGTTTATTTGTATCCTGACATAAACTTCAGGATTCATAATTGCATTAGTTAAGAATATACCTGTTATATTCACAGATCCAATTCATCGAACCAGACACTTGTCTGCTGGTGATCCACGATGCCATTCTGAAGGACGAAGGTCTGTACTCCATCTCGGCGAGGAACGTCGCCGGCAGCGTCAGCACATCCGCCATGCTGCACGTCGAAGAGTCGGAGCATGAGTATTCCTACAGGTCAGTTCATAACACTGCTTTACCGGAGAGCACGAAATAGAGCGTGGTAGAAGGTATATACCACATTTAACTGGAGTAATGCACACCATTATACACCCCAATTAAGTTACAATCATAATTTAAGCACTAAAATTTTACTTTAATGCACTTAGATCATGTTTCTTTTTAGGAAATTAGTTAATCTGATTGTAGGCAAATAATATTATGGGCATCGACACACTACACTGGTAGAGGATCTGCGCACGCACACACAAACACTTTTATCATTATTATTATTTATTTATTAATAAGACAACATAACAGGAGGAGGTTTTTATTTCAGGATGGAAAAAATTGCCTATTTTAAAAATATCGGAAATCGATTCTGAAGTCGATTTTGAATATCAGGCATCATCAACCTTCAGGATTTGCGTTTTTTATGTTAAGTACTCGTTGTACTTTTTGTCCGCTTGTAAAACATCTCAAAAAGCCCATCTTTGAGATATGTATCTAAAAGACAAAAATTCAGACTAATGCTTTTGAAAAACTGGACACACTGCGGACGATTCGGAGTATGTCCAGTTTTTCAAAAGCGATCGGATCGAATTTAAGACTGGGACTGAATCATAGCTATTCTTATGACCCAACCCCTCCTACCCTACTTATGTTTTTTTTTTGAATTTTTTGTTAGTCTATTCTTTTCTACGTCTAGGCAAAGGCCTTCCTCCACTTTATCCATCTTTCGCTGGCCTCTGGCTTCCTCCTTCCGTTCTGGCGAAATCAGTCTAGTTCGCCGTGCCATCTACTTCTTGGTCGGCCGCGACCCCGTCTCACTGTCTCAGAGCACCGATTTTGTGCTACTTTGGCCCACAGTTTGTCGGGTACGCAGCTGACATGATCAGCCCAGTCCCACTTAAGCTGGGCAAAATTTTGACCCATGTCAGCTATTCATCTATGATTTTTTGGAGCGTATAGCGCAGTATAAGGTCTCCCGTCCTTGTTCACAGCGATCATAAATCACTATTCTTTTTGAGATCCAATTTACTTAAGATATATTCATGCGTCAACAGAATCCGCGAGCACCCGCCGCGCATCACGCCGAGCACGAAGCCGTTCGGCGACTTCTACGACCTGGGCGACGAGCTCGGCCGCGGCGTGCAGGGCGTCGTCTACCACGCTGCGGAGAGGCTTAACGGTAACTGCACAACTATTTATTTCTCTTTTAATATGTCGAAGGCTTCGAGTCACCCAAAGGGCAATGGAAAGGGCTATGCTCCGCATGATATCCGCAGGAGAACCAAGGTTACCGACATAAAACGAAGAATCGCCAAACTTAAGTGGCAATGGGCAGCGCACATTGCTCGCAGAACGGTTGGTCGATGGGGCCGAAAGGTTCTAGAGTGGCGACCGCGCACTGGAAAATGCACAAGGGGGAGCGACGACCTGGTGAGTCGCGATAATGTGGTGGATGCGAGACGCACAGGACCGTTCGTTGTGGCGACACTTCGAGAAGACCTATGTACAACAGTGAACGTCCTTCGGCTGAAATGATAATGATGAGGGCCTGGTGTGGGGCAACGTTTACCTTAAAAACAAATTTGTATTTTCCAACTCATCTTTATCATTTTCGTTCCCTAGGCCGAAACTACGCCGCAAAGATAATGCACGGTCACTCAGCCCTGAAACCGTTCATGAAGAACGAGCTGGACATCATGAACCTGCTCAACGACCGTCACCTCATCCGCCTGTACGACGCGTACGAGCACGAGCACACGCTGGCGCTGGTGACGGAGCTGGCGGGCGGCGGGGAGCTGGTGCGGGACCGGCTCCTCAGGAGCCAGGGGTACACCGAGAGGGAGATCGCGGGCTACATCCGCCAGCTGCTGAGGGGAGTCAAGTATATGCACGATAATAGTATCGCGCATTTGGGGCTCACGGTGAGTTTTGTCTTTTATATTTTAGAGGTATGCGGAACAGAGTGTAAACTCCCGCAATATACGTTGAAAAAGGTGAACCCTCCGACCAGACGTGTTTATGTTTAATCTGGGCAACTGCCCGATAAATGATTTCAGGCATTGTTGTATATTTTCAAATCGTGCGGAGAAGCTTAATTCCGTGATGCAAGATTTCGTAGTTTAGTTCTTATGTGACATCATAGATGTCGCTACAATATTTTACTATAGCGACCTGCCCAGCTTCGTATGGGTATTAAATTTTTTTTTAATTCTCAGTTTTTCTCTATACTATAATACAAAATATGTATTATACAGCTAAACCCTATCTTGAATCGCTTTGTCTATTTGTCTATTGGTGTAAACCACATGAAAATCTGTTCAGACAGACAGATGCGGTGGGGGAATTTGTTTTATTACATGCAAGATAGATTGATTTTCGACGAAAGAGTGTCGTCTTGAAAAAACAATGACATAAATTGAAACAGATTGAGTAGTTTTAATTCTAAAACGTCCAAATGGAAAATAAATAGTAGTTTAATTCAGTAATTGCAAAATGTTGAATTGGATTTCATTGAAAAAAAAATTTGTTCTTGAGGACTTCGAGTCGTTTAGTGAACTTACACTTTTTGATTTATGATTAACTTGTCAGTATAAATCAGTACGTAACAAGGTAGATAGTCCCTATCATATTGATCTTGATCAATAAGATTCATGATTTTATTTTTAAACTTATTTAGTTAAGGCTTCATGACTCATAAAATACCTATTGATAACTTTTCAAACCTCACCCCCAGATCGGCGAGCTCCTCCTGTCCCACGCCGGCAGCGACGAGCTGAAGCTCTGCGACTTCGGCCTCTCTCGCAAGATCATGTTCAACAAGCACGCCTCCTTGGACTACGGCATGCCCGAGTTCGTGGCCCCCGAGGTGGCTTCAGGAGAGGGAGTGTCCTTCGCTGCAGACATGTGGAGTATCGGCATCATCACCTACATCCTTCTCAGCGGACACTCGCCCTTCCGAGGAATCAACGACAGAGAAACCCTCACCAGAATCCGTGAAGGAAAATGGGAATGGCACGACGAAGAATGGTGGTCCCGTCTCAGTACTGAGAGTCGGGACTTCATCTCCAAGCTGCTGATCTTCAACTGGCACGAGCGTATCGATGTGAACACTGCTCTCTCACATCCTTGGTTGGGTCTTGCCGATAAGATCTATCAGGAAGAGTACCAGATCACGACTGATAGACTGAGGAATTACTACAACTTGTACAGGTGAGTTATTTTTTTGTGTTATTCGATTAAGATGATTAGGCAATAGGAAATAGGAAAGTAACATGTTCGTATTATACTAATGAAAGTTAACGCGATCAGCACACCTGGGGCCCAAGTCTGCTATTTTTATAAATTTGTCATTCCACCACGATCCCATTGTCATTTTGCTAAAAGTTCGTAATCTGTTCATAATGATCGTTCACTGATCGGTCAATGGTCTCGTAATAGAGTTGTCGTAGAATGACAATATCGAGCTGTCTCGTAACAAATTAAAAGCAATTAAAAGCAATGTCTGCACACTCATCACAGGAACTGTCAAAATTTTAGCAGATTACCGCATACGTCAGACATTCATTTGTCAATATGTACGAGATTACCATTCTATGCTACTTCTTTTTAACATTCAGTGCGCGAATCCGACTCGCACTTGCCCGGTTTGTTTTTCCTTTTGAGGTACGGAACCTAAAAAATGATAGTTTTGCTTGGTTAGGGTAAATAGTTTAATTAGAGAATACATTATAGACTGTTCTAGAGCAATCGCAGATTGTAATTATTATCACAATCGTTCCAATATAAAAACAATAAATAAATAAATAGAATATATTATTACTTTAATTCAGAAATCGCGAACGGTTTTATTTTTGAAATTCGCCCTTAATACCTATTGTTGCAAACTATGAATACGCATCATACAACATTTTCGTCAATGACATAAGACTCAAAATGACCGACGTGTATTTCTAAAACGCTTCATATCCATGCCCGATATAATTAAGAATGACAACAACATGGCTACCGTTCGTCTAATACACTTGATTGGCTTATAGTCTTGTGTTTGACACGTCTGTACTTTGAAGTAGTAGGACAGACTTTCATTCAACCCATCTGCCCATAAATGGTGAACATATTTATATCAATGAAATGGCTACAATAGATTTTTTTTTCAATTAGCTTGTTGGTCTTTGATCGTGGGGGCTTGGGTTTAATTCAAAATTGATATTGGATTATTTTTTAAGTTTCCCCACACTAAGAATTAATTATTCCTAATATCGTGGGTGCGTCCACAAACATGAAAACTCACAGACATAAGACGAAGAAGAAGAAGTGTCAGAACCGAAACAAATTTCTGTAGGTCTACAAATATTTGTTCCGCGCGGGAATCGAACCCGCGACACGCAGCACAGCAGCCGATCCCTCAACCACTACGCCAACAGTGCCGACAAATTACACAACAACCCGACAAATTTATTTTTATTATAATTATTTTACAATTAGGAATTTCACTGTAGCTACCCAGAGTTTAGAAGTTAGTGGTGTGATGCCTCCGTGGCTCGGGAAGCACGTAAAGCTTACAATGCGTTCCAAATAAGAATAACTTATACACAAACATAATAAAATAATATGCTTACACAATTTTATTTGAATAATTTAATAATAATGACGACACAAGATAAACAAACATACCTGACATAATTTACTCATACTTATACACAGACATAATTATTATAACGATGTACATGCATAATTAACGCATCACATTCTAATTACCTATGATAAATTGTATTGTGTTGTGCAATACTATTAAATTCCGTGAATTACCACTTAGCTCTCTTCCTCTCTCCTAACTTTGCTGTGCCCGACAGGGTCCATATTGATCTATGAAAATTTTCAACACCATCTATGTATACATATGGATTGCAATAAAGTATTGAGTATTGAGTAAGAATAGGATCGATTGCCATGTTGTGACGTCACGTCATGTTGTCAAATCGCAAGAAATTGTGCATAATTGAAGAACTCGGAGATGAGCAAAATTGATGAACTGAATTCTGACTAAACTTTTTTCGTTTACAGTTTAAAAATTAATTAAATTTTAAAAATTTCTTGTTTTACTCACCCAATTAATTCTTCGATTTGACAGTATGACGTGACGTCTCAACATGGCAATCGATCCTATTCTTATTTGGAACGCATAGTACGCTAATTTCTCTCCGGTCTTATCAAATATAAGTAGTCCCATCGGACAATGAGATTAAAGAAACAGAGAGTACACCTGTGTTTGCGAATACTCTTGGGACTATAATACGAGGCATGCCTTTTAAGTTTTGTCGTTTGAAGAAAAAAACACAACTAGAACCTTATAGTACTTTTTATTGTTTTTCAAAGTATTCACCACGTAGCTTAATACACTTTTCCATTCGCTCAAACCAGTTATTATAACATTTATTCCTCTCTAAAGTGGGGGTGTTCAAAATGGCTGACTTGAAAGCGTCGACTGCTTCTTCACCAGACTGGGACCTTTGACCACGAAGACTTTTCTTAATTTTAGGAAATGTAAAGAAATCGTTAGGGCTTAGGTCAGGACTGTATGGATGATGGTCAAGAATTTCTACTTTTTCCTGCTTCAAATACTCAATCGTTTGACGAGCGCTGTGTGAGCTTGCGTTGTCGTGGTGCAGGATGATGCATCGCTTTGAGTTAGATTTTCGAAGTTCGGCGATGACTTGTAGTAAACAAACTGTGGTATACCACTCTGCGTTAACCGTTCTACAATCTTCAAGTGCAATAGTCGCAACATGGCCGGTTTTTCCAACAAACGTGGCCACCATCTTCTTTGAAGTGCTTCGCGAACGAACAACTTTAGTCGGGTTTGGCTCGTCTTGAAAGACCCAGATTGTAGATTGTTGTTTGGAATCAGGATCGTAGGCATAGATCCAAGATTCGTCACCACTGATGATGTCGTAGTCGTGATTTGACTCTCCTCGGTTGAACCTTTGCAGAGTTTTCTTACACCATCTGACGCGGGCCGCCTTGTAATCGTCAGAAAGCAGATGCGGTATCCAACGGCAAACTAGCTTTCTCACACCAAGCGCTTCATGCAAGATCTTCTGAATGGTTGTCCCTGAGATGCCTAATAGAGCCTCTATCTCTCGATACGTCACATGACGATCTTCGAGATTTATTTGTCTCACAGCAATGATGTTATTTTCAGTGAAGGCGGATTTTGGGCGTCCTTCGCGAGATTTGTCACTAACACTAGTATGTCCACGCTGGAATTCTAAATACCAGCGTTCGACAGTCCGCAGACATAGGTCTGCATCACTGAACACAGATGTTAGCTCTTCAAAACACCGAAGCCGTGTCAGGCCTCTTCTAAAGTTGTAGAAAATTATTGCACGAACATTTTCCTTAGAAAGATTCATTTTCGTACGTAACCTGACAGATTCCAATCGACGCTGTGACTAAACAATAGCATTAATCCTAATACTTTCAACTGTTTTGAGATTCAAAATTTAAACACATTCGAATATAGAACAGTTCCAAATTCAAAATTGCCGGGAAATATGGAAACGACAGAACTTAAAAGGCATGCCTAGTATCTCCTGCGTATCTGGCTAATCTCATTTCTACCATCGGACAACCCATCGAGCGGCGAGTATCCACCCTTACGTTGTTGAAACCTCTACGGTCCGGACCAAGCGTTTCTCCTCGTAGTTTATACCGCGTACATCGAGGGACTGGAACAACTTGCCTGCTGCGGTCTTCCCGTCCGATTTAATAGGTGTCTTCAAGGCTAGAGTGAATAGGCTCTTAATAAACTAGTGCGCCTCACCACCAACGATTGCATCACTACTTACCATCAGGTGGGATCGCAGTCAAGCACTAGTTTATAACAATTAAAGAAAAAAAAAACTGCGTTGAGATTGGGCACCGTAATCGAAATCCAGTTGAGAATTCATTTTGTTGGGTTCACCAATGAAACGTCTTATCGGGCTATGTAGGAATATCTTTTTTAAAATAGCTTCCCAAATATAGCCAGATGCTGTCAAAGTTTTACAAATCCGAATCAGATGATGACATTTCTGGCCTCAAAAAATATTCGCAAACGTTTTGTATGTGGCGAGATTCCGTTCTTATGGCGTAGGTGTTAGATTTACTACTAATTAATATCGATACAATAATAAGGGTGCACACACATTATGATTGCTCGATGAACGCGCGTTATTTAAACGCAGTTTTGTCACATGCGCTAGTACAGCAAATGGAAATGTGTTTGAGAGTATTAAGTGAAGGACTGTATTTACTCAAATCGTATATTCCACTTCATTCATTGAACTTAATAAAATTATTGCTTAAAAAACCTAAACTAACATCAGCCTATACCTGTTTACGTGACTTCTCCGCAGGTAATCTCATTGCCATACATTTTGTAGTTAGCGTTCGACGGGAACGCTAACAGAAAAGTACTTTTTTTTGTCTAAACCTGCTGATCACTAATATTAAAAAAGGTGAAAAATTGTGAGTTTTTGTGTGTATGTTTGTTACTTCTTCACTCCCGAACGGCGCGGTGAAACGGTTACTCAAGCACTATAGGTCTATAGTTAGAGTTAATGAACGCAATAATTGTGTCTTTTAATTCGTAGGTAATAAAGAAGAGGGTGAAAGATCTTATGAGTATTAACATATTTATTTACTAAGTAGATATAAGTTCGAACCTGTAATATATAAAAAAGGTATGCTAGTCCCAAACTAAGCAGACCTTCTGCTATGAGTACCAGACACCTGATAATCATACTTATATATTTCTAAATACATATAATATATTATAGATAAATTACAACCAGTTACTCGACCAACATTTTAAGGGTTAATTTCATAATCAAATTTCCTCTAATTCAGCGGTCCTTTCACCCCTCTAACCCTACACCCCTCAAGTCAGCCTATAGAATGTTCAGTCTAGAGGCGTGGCTTGAACTGCACCCTGATTCCAAAAAATCAAAACTTCACGTCCGTTTATCCACCCTAAAACAGCTACCCTAAGGTGGATACTCGAAAACGCGTGTGCACGGGGTGGATAATCGGAATTCTCTTCGGACGAACGGAATAAGCCAACTTCAAGAAATACGTACTGTAAACCGCGTGCTATTGCCGCGCGTCCCACAGGTACGCACCCTAACCCAAGCCGGAAAATCACAATGATTCAAAACATTATGTCACACAGTTATATTTGGCACTGTCCTCAATCAATTACATGTCGCCAATAACTAAAATAAGAAGTTGGCATCATCACCCACGCACAGCAAGCGTTGGTAAACGTTATCAATGACCATGTGATGTTACTCCGACGTGGCTTTGAGAGGGAGCCAAGCAGTAGTATTTAACCTCTTGAAGGGAAACTAAGTGGGGAAAAAAACATAAAAAATACGATATTTTAAAAAAAAAACGATAATTTTCGGAAAATACGATAATTTTCAGGAAATCCGATAATTTTTGGGAAATACGATAATTTTCAAAGTGTAAAAAAACCTGTGTTGTATACAATGAAGGCTATAAAAGGTGTGATTGATTGGATCAGGGACTGGACCAGCAACGCACAATGCCGCAACTGGTTCCGTCGGAAGCCGCTCAGCGGGGCCTACGAGCATCCTTCCAAGATGGTCTACCCGCCCGGAGAAACCTACACTCCTGAAGGTGAGTCCAGTGTCTATATTTTCACTTTGATATTTGTGTGTTACGCCACGTTTCTGCCTACAACCAGCTTGCATGCAAGATGTGTTACATTGCGGGGTACCGTGGTATAATGTGATCAATCGCTCGATCTGATTCCACAATGTAATTAAACTTGCTTGCAAGTAACTTGCAGGTGAAAACGCAACCAGATCAAACTTACACACAAAACTTAAACAAAGTGCTGGCATAGTGGCGACCGCGTACCGAAAGACGCAGCGCTGGAACGCCTCCCATAGGGTGAACCGATGACCAGGTGCGGTACGCGGGAATCCGATAAATGCGAGACGCATAGCTCCGTTCGTTGTGGCGACACTTGGGAGGCCTATAATTAATAATTTGTAAATCTATGTCCAACAGTGGACGTCTTTCAGCTGAAATGATGATAATGATGATGGTCTATCTATCGGAGTATGGTTTCCGCTCTTAAGCATAGGCTTAAGATCGAGATAGAGGCGGACCATTGTGCATGGGCATTGGCGGCTAACCTTTGGTGTGCTTCTTCCAACCAGCCCACCTCTCTCCAAAAACCGATTAGGCCTCCCAGGTTTTTTAGGGCGTCAGGAGTCATAAGGGAATTCAGGGATCCTAGCATAGTGGCATGCCATACACCATCAGAACTTGTTATGGCACATTGACATGCAAGCTACTTGCATACTTTTGTATCAGCAACGGGTAGTCGAAACTCAAAATTATGATGCGAAGTTGCATAGTCAAAATCTTCCGCCTCGATCGACACATACGCACGAACTGTTTTTGTATAGTTTTTTGTTTACGTTTGAATTTGAACCAAGGTCTTTCGTTTCGACCCTACGAGCTAAGCTTTTGTCAGATAAGCACCGACAATACACCATAGGTGCAGTAGTGGCCGAGTGGTAACGGCCCCGACTTACGAGTTGTAGGTCGCGGGTTCAAACTCATCCAGGCGCATTACTTTGTGTAAATTATTTCATCACCACTGCTCTCAAAACGGTGAAGGAAAACATCGTGAGGAAACGGGCTTGTCCTAGAACCAAAAGTTCGAAGACATGTGACATTCACCAACCCGCACTGGGCCCGCGTGGTGGATTATGGCCCATTCCCTCACCTAGAGAGGAGGCCTGAGTCCCAGCACTGGGAACATTAAAAAGTCTGATTATGCTTATGCTTACACCATAGATATTACCAAACATAGTTCTACCAAAGGCATCTATCCGAGACGCCTTTGGTAGAACTTGGATGAGGCTGGCATAGAGGTTTGTGGATTGGCACAAAAAAGAGAGGCCTTATGATAATGATATTGAGACTTCATAAAACAATACCTTGACTTGCTCATAACGTTGTGACCTTCATGTTTTTCCTTTTTTCGGTGTGTTTAGACCTGTCATTTTTATCTCTATGACGTGTTTCATTAATGTCATACATATGCCTTTTCTGACGCACGCCCCATGAAAAAAACATAACCCTTCTTGCAGTCGGGTAAAAAAGGGATGTTGTGCGTTGGCTGTGTCTTCTAGAAGAATAATCACAAATAAATTAAATGACCCTGTGTCTCTTTCTCTCTCTAACCTACCTACTGCCGAGGACATGGTACTGGGCTCAGTTTCAGTGGGTACTGTTTCAGTATCAGGCCACAGTCTGGATAAGCGCCTGATTGATGGCAATAGTCCTAGATTAGAAAGCTATAATTCTATTTGGTCCATCAGCTCCATTACTAAAAATTTTAGACATGTATTTTTTGCTGTATCACATCAATAAAAAATGTTTGTTTAGGTGGCTAAAGAAAAAATATGCGGCCAATATTTTTGGTAACTTGCTAAATTGATTTTTTTAAGAATTTACCCTGCTCTGGGTGTTCTATAGGTTTCCTCTGCCTATATAACTCTTTGAGAAATATCTAGGCATGATATTATGTTATGTGTACACCCCTCAGCGACTCCCGAGCCGCGGCCGCCGCACGAGCGCGAGCCGGGTGAGCACGACATCAACTTCAAGCAGTGGGACCACCCCGACTGGGAGGTGTCCGCCAAGTCCGAGAGCCAGTGAGTAACACAGTTATGTTATGTGTACACCCCTCAGCGACTCCCGAGCCGGGTGAGCACGACATCAACTTCAAGCAGTGGGACCACCCCGACTGGGAGGTGTCCGCCAAGTCCGAGAGCCAGTGAGTAACACAGTTATGTTATGTGTACACCCCTCAGCGACTCCCGAGCCGGGTGAGCACGACATCAACTTCAAGCAGTGGGACCACCCCGACTGGGAGGTGTCCGCCAAGTCCGAGAGCCAGTGAGTAACACAGTTATGTTATGTGTACACCCCTCAGCGACTCCCGAGCCGGGTGAGCACGACATCAACTTCAAGCAGTGGGACCACCCCGACTGGGAGGTGTCCGCCAAGTCCGAGAGCCAGTGAGTAACACAGTTATGTTATGTGTACACCCCTCAGCGACTCCCGAGCCGGGTGAGCACGACATCAACTTCAAGCAGTGGGACCACCCCGACTGGGAGGTGTCCGCCAAGTCCGAGAGCCAGTGAGTAACACAGTTATGTTATGTGTACACCCCTCAGCGACTCCCGAGCCGGGTGAGCACGACATCAACTTCAAGCAGTGGGACCACCCCGACTGGGAGGTGTCCGCCAAGTCCGAGAGCCAGTGAGTAACACAGTTATGTTATGTGTACACCCCTCAGCGACTCCCGAGCCGGGTGAGCACGACATCAACTTCAAGCAGTGGGACCACCCCGACTGGGAGGTGTCCGCCAAGTCCGAGAGCCAGTGAGTAACACAGTTATGTTATGTGTACACCCCTCAGCGAGTCCCGAGCCGGGTGAGCACGACATCAACTTCAAGCAGTGGGACCACCCCGACTGGGAGGTGTCCGCCAAGTCCGAGAGCCAGTGAGTAACACAGTTATGTGTACACCCCTCAGCGACTCCCGAGCCGGGTGAGCACGACATCAACTTCAAGCAGTGGGACCACCCCGACTGGGAGGTGTCCGCCAAGTCCGAGAGCCAGTGAGTAACACAGTTATGTTATGTGTACACCCCTCAGCGACTCCCGAGCCGGGTGAGCACGACATCAACTTCAAGCAGTGGGACCACCCCGACTGGGAGGTGTCCGCCAAGTCCGAGAGCCAGTGAGTAACACAGTTATGTTATGTGTACACCCCTCAGCGAGTCCCGAGCCGGGTGAGCACGACATCAACTTCAAGCAGTGGGACCACCCCGACTGGGAGGTGTCCGCCAAGTCCGAGAGCCAGTGAGTAACACAGTTATGTGTACACCCCTCAGCGACTCCCGAGCCGGGTGAGCACGACATCAACTTCAAGCAGTGGGACCACCCCGACTGGGAGGTGTCCGCCAAGTCCGAGAGCCAGTGAGTAACACAGTTATGTTATGTGTACACCCCTCAGCGACTCCCGAGCCGGGTGAGCACGACATCAACTTCAAGCAGTGGGACCACCCCGACTGGGAGGTGTCCGCCAAATCCGAGAGCCAGTGAGTAACACAGTTATGTTATGTGTACACCCTCAGCGACTCCAGAGCCGGGTGAGCACGACATCAACTTCAAGCAGTGGGACCACCCCGACTGGGAGGTGTCCGCCAAGTCCGAGAGTCAGTGAGTAACACAGTTATGTTATGTGTACACCCCTCAGCGACTCCCGAGCCGGGTGAGCACGACATCGACTTCAAGCAATGGGACCACCCCGACTGGGAGCTGTCCGCCAAGTACGAAAGCCAGTGAGTAACACAGTTATGTTATGTGTACACCCCTCAGCGACTCCCGAGCCGGGTGAGCACGACATCAACTTCAAGCAGTGGGACCACCCCGACTGGGAGGTGTCCGCCAAATCCGAGAGCCAGTGAGTAACACAGTTATGTTATGTGTACACCCTCAGCGACTCCAGAGCCGGGTGAGCACGACATCAACTTCAAGCAGTGGGACCACCCCGACTGGGAGGTGTCCGCCAAGTCCGAGAGTCAGTGAGTAACACAGTTATGTTATGTGTACACCCTCAGCGACTCCAGAGCCGGGTGAGCACGACATCAACTTCAAGCAGTGGGACCACCCCGACTGGGAGGTGTCCGCCAAGTCCGAGAGTCAGTGAGTAACACAGTTATGTTATGTGTACACCCCTCAGCGACTCCCGAGCCGGGTGAGCACGACATCGACTTCAAGCAATGGGACCACCCCGACTGGGAGCTGTCCGCCAAGTACGAAAGCCAGTGAGTAACACAGTTATGTTATGTGTACACCCCTCAGCGACTCCAGAGCCGGGTGAGCACGACATCAACTTCAAGCAGTGGGACCACCCCGACTGGGAGGTGTCCGCCAAGACCGAGAGCCAGTGTAACACAGTTATGTTATGTGTACACCCTTCAGTGACTCCCGAGCTGCGGCCGCCGCACGAGCGCGAGCCGGGTGAGCAAGACATCATCTTCAAGCAGTGGGACTACTTTAAGAACATCTCATTCATCAAAATCCTTTCTGTATCTAGTTTAGCCGCTACGGTGGAACATACGTTCGTATACAAACACAAACACAAATAGACTACTAAAATCATAACTCTTACTTTTGACTTTGACGTAGACGGGTAAAAAAACGTCGCACGCGGCGCCCTGCGTGGGTAGTTCAACGCGGTTGTGATTGCGAAGCGATCCGATTCAGTTCACGTGAATTCAGCGCAACTCGGCGGCTTTTTCCTACGTGCGTGAGAAGTCACCGCACCGTAAGAGTTTGCGCGTAAATATCAAACCAATTGATTGCGACCGCTGCGCTTTGCTCTACACCGCACCGCACCCACGTGAGGCTGGTCACATAGACCACCGCAATAGAGCGTCAAGGAACTAAGTCTGTTTTTAACAACTTTTTAGTAACATAAATTTTGAGAATTTACTTCATCTGTCAATCAATATATCCATCAACTCAGCCACTCTACCGCTGAACACTACATAGTAATTTTAACTGTTTTTCTTTGTGCTTGCAGCTACCAGAATGGTCCCGACACGTACTTACTGCAACTGCGCGACACGCAGTTCCCCGTGCGGCTGCGTGAGTACATGAAGGTGGCCTGCAACCGCTCGCCCGGGTACAGCCTCAACGTCTTCGATACCTATGATCCCAGGGTACGTACGTTCAGAAGTACTCATATTTCTGATTTGACATAATAAATAGTTGAATGGAATCATGTTTTTTTGAAGAACATGACCCGAAGTGTTATTTGCCGTTGATAAATAAGTGGGGATTTTTGTTCGTTACCCACAGACCCCCATCATCCGCGAGCGTCGTCGCTTCACGGACATCATGGACGAAGAGATCGATGACGAGCGCCGCGAGAGGATCAACAACTACGGAACCGAGTCCTACACCATCCGACGACTCCGACACGAGCTGGGCACCCGCCTCGACTCATACGCCGAGGCACAGGCCTTCATGGAATCCAAGAAAGATGGACAGCTACCGTTCTTCCGCGAGAAACCTCAGCTTCTTCCAGTCAGGGAAGGAGAAAGCGCCCAGTTATCCTGCTTAGCTGTAGGAGATCCCAAACCCGCCATCACCTGGTTCAAAAACGACATGGTTATCGCTGAAGGACAACGTATTACGATCGTCGAAGACGAAGAAGGCAGGTCCACCCTCAAATTTGAGCCCGCTAAACACCACGATATTGGCTTCTACAAGGTCGTAGCCAGAAATAAAGTTGGTCAGACCGTCGCGAGGACAAGGATTGTGGAAGCAACTACACCAGACGCTCCCGACAGCCCTACTGCTGCTGAAGTATCCGATACCGAAGTGCTTCTGAGATGGAAGCAGCCCAAATACGATGGCAACTCCACCGTAATCTGCTACAGCCTCCAGTACAAGGCCGGAGACAGCGTGGAATGGATAGACGTCGCCAAAAATATCGATCATGAATTCTTCGTCGTACGCAATCTATCTCCCGACACCAGCTACCAGTTCCGACTTTCCTCTTGCAATAGGATCGGATGGAGCGACAAGGGCATCCCCACACACTTGGTCAAAACCAAAACTTCCGGAGCACCGAAAATAGAAGTCACTAAAGCCATGAGACATCTGCAACAGATGACGGAATCTGGACTAGAAGTCACCTTAGATGAGAACAAACCCAAGCTGGACTATTCGATCGAAGATAGACCAGTAGAATGGGTGTCTTCTCAGCAGTTCACCGAACGATACAGCTTTATTTCCGAGTTGTGGCGCGGGAAGTTCTCGATCGTCGTTAAAGGCGTCGACAAGAGGAACGACAACGTTGTCGTGTCGAAGATCCTAGAGCAGAGACCGGATACTGAGGTCCAGATCCAGAGGGAGTTCGAATGCTTGAGGAGGTTGAGGCACGAGAGGATATCTAATTTACTGGCTGCTTATCAAGCACCTGGATCATCTGTATCCGCTTTAATCCTAGAAAAACTCCAAGGTGCTGATATCCTCACCTACTTATCAAGTCGTCACGACTACACCGAACAGATGGTAGCTACTATCGTCACCCAGATCCTGGATGGACTCCAGTATTTGCACTGGCGAGGATATTGCCACCTGGACTTGCAGCCTGATAACGTGGTGATGTCTTCCGTCAGGTCCATCCAGGTCAAATTAGTAGACTTCGGCTCTGCGCATAAAGTTACGAAGTTGGGTACCAGTGTACCGCAAGTTGGTGACTTGGAATACAAAGGTGAGTGATATAGTGATAATACTTTTTTTTTTAAATACTTATTATTAAAATTATAAATTTTTTATCTTTCTATTTTTCTAAATAAATAACTGAATTTTATCTTTAACAACTTCTAATATTGATTGGAATATTTAAGGATCAAAAGGTTACCCATTTTGGCTGTGCTGTGTATACACAATTTTGCCCATGATCCAAAACTGCACATTTCAAAGGGGAATGAAACTTTGGCCAAACATAGCTAGCATGTTTTTTTTTTTCTTTTCGCAAATAGTGAAACTTCGGCCATAATATCTTAAAGGACTGTATGAGAAATCAAAAGCAAAAAGAATTATGTCTATCAACCGTAACCGAACGAAGTTAAAGACTATTTAGTAGATCGCTATTGCTTTTTATCAGGTGTTATTTTTAATAAATAAAAATACTTCGTGTTTGATATTTTAAGTTTCTCATTGTTAAATATACTACACGGTTTCTCTAATGAGTTATTCTCGAGTCCTCAAGTCGTCTTAATTATAATATAAGAAATACAGGTGACAACGCCTGACAAAAAAGTACTAGCAATGCTTCTACATGTATCTTCGTTCGGTTACGGTTTAAAGACCTGGTTCTTTTTGCTATTGCTTCCTCGTATTGTCCTCTAACTCGTAGCCTAGGTTTCATTTCTGGCGAAAAGAAAAAGTAAATCATGCCAATATTTTGCATTAGCTTTAGACATGCCATTTCCGATTTTTTTTTTTTTTTTTGTAACGCTATTCTGTCTACAGTTGATCAGCATTAATTTAATCCAAACATCACGAAAAACAAATGATGTAATAATTCACTACAGACTTTACCGAGCTTCGCCGATTACTTTATCCTTGTTTTCCTTATATCTATATCATCTGTATCTGTACATTCTTTTTGTTCATCAGCCAAATTAAAATTCGTTTCCTCTCGCCCACAGCACCAGAAATAATAAACGACGAGCCGGCGTACCCTCAGACGGACATCTGGGGCGTGGGCGTGCTGACGTACATCATGCTGTCAGGCGTGTCGCCCTTCAAGGGATGCGACGACCAGGAGACCAAGCAAAACATCTCCTTCGTCAGATACCGCTTCGAGCATTTGTATAAGGAAATCACACAGGTACGGTTAACTCGGCAGCGGGTCTCCGCGCGGTCCCATACTGGAGTGCTCGGCAGCGGGTCCCCGCACGGGCATCCGTCGCGGGGAGCCGGGCCCCGCATCCGTGCCGCTACGTAATAATATATTAAGTTCTCCATCGACACGACTACATGCACACCGTTAAAGTTGAACTAGTGACACTGCGTAGATAATAAATTCGGTTTCCGTGACGGGGACCGCCTCGTGAACACGCGCATAGTCACGTGACGGGTGCCTCACGCGGCCATCCGCGCAGACGCAGTAGCTAGTCTTAAAATGGGGAAATAAGATGCTGATATAGTGAAAGCGTGTTCTCGGCGCCAACGGATATGGGCAACTCGACGATTTCATCCTTTTAACACCGTAAATAAGAAAAACGGTACTTTTTTAAGATTTATTAGCGTTTCTGTTTATATTATGTGTGTCTTTAAAACTTGTAATCTGCCACGAAAATTTGATTACTTCATGTGCAACCCGAAATCGGGTGTCTTGTTTACTTTTGACACGTCATCTGTGATTTTCGTTGGCTTATCATTTCTGCCTTTTACAGCAGGAGTTCGATGAAGTAATTCTTGCAAATGCTGTAAAGTTGTCAAAAAATAAAAGGCCCATTTTGACATCTGTCAAAACGAATACATAAATACCCAAAAAGATTACTTGCAATAAATTCCATCGTAATATTTAACGCGCCAAAAAAAAAATGTATTTTTTTTCAGTTTCGTTGCAAGTTACATTCTAGGGTATTTCACAAATGTCAAAACGGGCCTTTTATTTTTTAACGAGTTTAGGTACTCTTACCTCAAAGATGAAAGACTTGAACGACGAAGATGTCATCAAAATGCTCATAAAAATTTTTCTTCCACGTCCCAGGAGGCGACCCGGTTCATAATGTTCCTGTTCAAGAAGGTTCCTCTGAAGAGGCCGCTAGCAGAGGAGTGCTACGAGCACCGGTGGCTCACACAGAGCGACTTCATGAACAAGAAGAGGGAGAGGGCGCGTTTCCTCGGCAACAGACTGAAGGTACACCATCGTTCTTTAGCTTTCTATAAGTTCTTCTGAACAGAGGAGTGGTACGAACATCATTAACTCACACAGAGCGACTTCATGAACAAGAAGAGGGAGAGGGCGCGTTTCCTCGGCAACAGACTGAAGGTACACCTCTCTCTCTCGTTCTTTAGCTTTCTAGAAGGTTCGTCTGAAGAAACCACCGTCAAAGTGCTTTGCACACTTGCACCATCACGTTCCAGATCCATAAAACTGACATACAGTAATTTTATATTCTTGAATTTGTCGTTGCTTCGTGTCACTACTGGCACGACAATATATAGAATTTAGCTGGTCCGAAACTTCGCCCCCAAACTGCGCATTTCATTTTAGACACGCCATTTCTGTTTTTGTTTTGTAAAGGAAGTCACCCAAAGGGTAATAGAGAGAGTTATGCTTGGAGTTTCCTTGCGTGATTGGATCTGAAATGAAGATATCCGCAGTAGACTATGTCCGTAACGTAGAATCGACAAACTTAAGTGGCAGTGGGCAGGGCACATTGCTGACATTGGTCGATGGGGCCGAAAGGTTCTGGAGTGGCGACCACGTACCGGAAGATGCAACGTTGGAAGGCCTTTCACAAGGTGGACGGACGACCTGATGAGAGTCACGGGAATCCGATGGATGCGAGAAGCTCAAGACCGGTCATTGTGGTGACATTAGGAGGAGGCCTACGTCCAACACCAACAGTGCATGTATTTCGTCTGAAATAATGATGAAACTTCACCACTTCCAGGGTGTTGTCGGTAGCAACGCAGAGGTCAATATGGCTGCGTGTTTTAGGGTACAGAAGACAGTTTTTTTTTTTAGATGGGATATCATCAATGACTTCTCTCGCTTTTGGGCGGAGCGAGAGGGCATGTCAGACTTTTACTGACTAAATCCCACTCCTATGTTCCTTTTTTGCCTTCGTTACAGGGCCCCTCAGGCAGGGGTTCTCTTTCGCACAACACATGGCCCCAGTAGACTTCGACCCTGATGGGCCCCTACAGTTTTATTGGCATTTTGAGGCGCGCATGGAACAGCACGCGCCGTCGACGACTCGGGCCCGGTCCGGACGGTTACCGGACGGCCGGACGGCGCGCTACCCATTGCTCGCCATCCACAAACCCACGCCTACGGTGGCTGGAAATCGGGGTCGGGATCCGGAAATCGGGCTGAGGCGTGAGGCTCGTTCTCTCTCGCATGCGGCCGCCTGCGATTCCTCCTCGCTCCGGACCATGGCCTGAACCAAGGCCCGGCAGAATTGAAGATGCAGTATAGTTTGCGGCGAAAATAAATACGTATATCTTTTTGCAGGAGTTCTCGGACTCATACCACGAGCGCAAGGCCCGCGAGGCGTCGCAGGCGGACACGGTGGCGGCCGCGTTCGGCGGCGCGCGGACCCTCACGCGCTCCAACAGCATCCAGGACGAACTGCTCACCAACTTCTCCTCACGCTGACCATGCACCACACACACATTTGGGGCTATAGGCTTTAATGCTACATGGATAGAACCGGTATTACTGTGTAGATAAATGAGACTTGTTACTTTTTTCTTTTGAGTTGAAATAATAATGACTTAGAAGTTTCTTTGTGATTAACTAAAATATCTTATTTCTCTTTTTATTGAAAGTCTATTATAACAAATCGTTAGGTACATTAGCTCAATCTAATATCTCAATAATTTCTAGCCCTAAAACGGTCAAGTTTGAGTCCCATAGATTTTTTACTTTCTATTAATTTAGTAATCTGGACTTCGATTTGACTGTAAGGGCTAAACCGACTATCTATTGTAGTTTAAACTTAAAGTTCCAAGTGCGTCCACAAAATACATTTATCACAAAAATCATGTACATTGACGTCATCCAAACGAAAATCTAGTCATAATGAAAAAATGTTACGACGGTTTTGTTATTGTTAAGCTATTTATTGTATACAAATTTTTACTATTTATTTATTAAATTATTTATACTAATTGGTATATTGATGCTCCAGTATTAATTGAACTTAATAAAGAGCATTGATTTGAAATTGTTGCATTTTTATTTCATTTTAGAAATCCTACAATAAATAATATAGGAGATTAACTAGAGGTCTAAAAATAAAAGTGAAAATTAACCAAAAAAAAAGAAACGAAACCGATCTGTCAAAATGCATCCAATACCTTCAGTTAACTGGCACGATCAATAGTAACATATCTTCTTTAGGTCTTTAGGAATTCACCCTTACTTTTAGGACACAAGCGCTGTTCATGTCCATCGAAGGCAATTTGCCTGCTGCGGTCTTCCCCTCCTAATATAATTTAGGTATCTTCAAGGCTAGAGTTAATAGGCTCTTAATAAACTAGTGCGCTTTACCATCAACGATGACATCAACAGGCTAGAAGCATGCAAAGCTATTTCTTAATGACATAGGTACATAAGGCCTTGACCCAAAAATTACGGAGGTACAGCAGATCACAGCTCCGAACAATCACAGGAGTCTTCACGGAGCACTATGCCACCAACAAACAGCTCCACAACATGGGACTAGCAAGCGACCCGACTTGCAGGATCTGTGGAGAGGTGAGAGAACTGTGCAGCACTAGGCTCCAAAAGACTAGAGTATCTGGGCCAACCATTTCCAAGACTAGAGGACTACAGGCTCAGCCCCATCAAGGCCATACTGGGACTCATGAAGAAGGTGCACGGAGGGCTGGGGGTTGAGTAGAAGGAAGGGGGATTAGCACAAAAGATCCAGAAGGGTCGAAGTGCTCTGGTTTAGGGCCAGCCCCACTATAAGATAAGACCATCAACGATTGCATCACTGCTTACCATCAGGTGTGATCGCAGTCAAGCACTAATTTATAACAATTTAAAAAAAACTGCGTTGAGATTGGGCACCGTAATCGAAATCCAGTTGAGAATTCATTTTTGGGTTTACCAATGAAACGTCTTATCGGGCTATGTAGGAATATCTTTTTTAAAATAGCTTTCCAAATATAGCCAGATGCTGTCAAAGTTTTACAAATCCGAATCAGATGACATTTCTGACCTCAAAAAATATATCGCAAACATTTTGTATGTGGCGAGATTCCGTTCTTCTTTAGTTCGGCTTTAATGTAATCATTAAAATAAATGTAAAATGATTTGTGTTTGTTCTTCAGTCTTCTTCTCGTACCAATTGACACAACTTATCAAACTTGGTCCAACCAGTTTGTGGGTACTTGGACCGCTCTGTCATTTACTAAGTTCTGAATGGTACTGGTAGTTAGGTACAAGAGGCAGGAAAGTGGGTGAGGCAAGTCCTACGAAGACGGTCCACACTGGCACTGTGTTTGCGATGGGTCTATCATAGGTACTCTGTCTGGCCAGACAGTGATTCGGCAAATCTGAACCCGCAAGCGGAGAGAGAGATCCAGGACGTGGTCACTGCAGTTTGTGCACAGGAAGCAGATGCTCTGCCGAAGCAATGAAGTGTGCCGAGGTAGGGTGTGTGTGTTCTTCCACAGTTCACATCTCACGTCTACTATTACTTATTCTGTGACGTCAGGTGCACTGGCATCCGAGGAGGTCGTATCTCAAAAAGCTGGGAAGAGCAACGCCGTGTCCTCGTGGAAGCGATCGGCGGCGTTGATCTCTCGCGCCGGGCCTTGGTACAGGCCATGGTCCGGAGCGAGGAGGAGTGGCAGGCGGTCGCCTCCTTCTGCGAAGCAGTAATGCTAGCAAAGGAGGCGGCCGATCGCGTGAGGCAACGGTCCTCACGCCCCAACCGCCGCCGGGATTCTGATCCCGATTTCCGGCCACCGTAGGCGCGGGCTTGTGGACGGCGAGCAATGGGTGGGTAACCGTCCGGACCGAGCTCAAGTCGTCGATGGCGCGTACTGTTTCACGCGCGCCTCAAGGAGATGTCAGCAATTGTAGGGGCCATCAGGGTCGAAGCCTACTGGGGCCAAGGGTCTGATTCTGAAAGGAAGACTCGGCCCTGGTACGAAAGGCAACGAAGGAACAGGAGTCGGTTTTTAGTCAGTAAAAGTCTGACACTATCTCACGCTCCGCCCAAGAGCGGGGGATGTCATAAGATGATATTCCCACCGAAAAAAAAAAAAAAATCTCAAAAAGCTTTTGCGACTTCAAGTGTGTGGGTTAGAGTTGGTGCTCATTTATGGAGTAGTGACCACAGAACAAAAAATACATAGAAGTGCCCTTAAACTGGCTAAGCACGGGAACCAGTGTCGTCAAACTCACACATTTGCATATCAAATTATCTATAACACACATAAAAAACAGTGATTTGATTGGCTACAAATTACAAACGCAACTTTTACAAATCATCTTCTTGTTGCTTTCAAAAATTAAGTCTTATTACAACGAGTGAAAGTTGTTATTATTTGATATGACACAAACAATAATGACGTTTTTCGTCTAACAACTTTAAATAGTCAAATTTACAACAAGTTTAGCTACTCAACGCTAGATGGCGCCGTAACCAATTCATGCTATTCAGAACGCTAGGATGTTTGAAATAGATGTCATATTCCCATGCACATGTAATCTCATTTGCTACTCAATTAGAGATGTAGATATATATCGATATTTTAATATTGAGGTTACGTAATTTATTCGGGAGAGCAATGTAAAAATTTGTTAACATCATACAAATTAATAATGGAAAAGGTTGATTATCTTTAAAATATCAATGTTAAAGAGGTATTTGTATATTTGTATGGAGGGCTAGGGGGTAATCTTAATTTCATATACTTAATCAAGTACAATGCGTTCCAAATAAGAATAGGATCGATTGCCATTTTGTGACGTCATGTCATACTGTCAAATCGAAGAAATTGGGTATGGTGAGCAAAACAAGAATTATTTAAAATTTAATTTATTTACGAATTGTGAACGAAAAAGGTTTAATCAGAATCCAGTCCTTCAATTTTGCTCATCTCTGCGTCCGTGTGAAGTGTCTGAGTAGTGGAAAATGGAAGAATGCGAATTATTCCTAACAATGAAAATAAGAAAGAAAACAGTTTTTTTTAACTAATGATGACTTAAAACAATATATTTATTTCGCAGCTAATTTATTTTTTTGAGGTCTATCTATATAGAAGTTAATGTATTACGATTAATATTATGTAATATTATCTTCATTAACTATTAACTGCTGCCAGCGACTTCACCCGCCTGAAAGTAGAAAGTTATCCCGAGGGAACATACTTTTGTGACGTGGTCTACCCATGTACCAAGTTTTATTGAAATCCGTTCAGCCTTTCGAACGTGAAGAAGTAAAAGAAAGTGATTAGCAACCCGCACCTACTTCGGACGGATGCAGGTTACGTGTTGTTAAAACCTCGAGATTTCTGTGCAATCTTAGTTAAATATTTATAAATTATACACATGAACCGTCCGACACAAATTTTGGATGATGGTGCCAGCCATGAAATGAAGAGTTAGAAATAAATAAAAATTATCGATACCGATCTACTTTACGGATGTGTCCCATCCCTAATTGAGTAGCGTCGAAGTTACTAGAATTTATGTTATGATTTTCCAGATGACGACCAAGTGCATTTAGACTTTGTGACAATGAACATAAGGTTGTTCATAGTTTGCATTGAAGTCATAAAATGTGGTATTGTCATTAAAATCAACTATATTAAAAATTAACAAAGTTTAGTATTTACCGATGATACGATACACCTCCACAAGATACATTTTTTTTCTGCTTTCGTTTTTGCAGGTCAAATCCGCACAATAAGGCATAATTTGTAATTTTTTGGGTATTTCTGAGACAACCAATCGCGACAAGTATCTGACGGCGAATAAGCTAACTCTTGCACAGCTGTGCTTAATGTTGACACGCGTGCGATATCTGAGGGGCACTTCCCCTACTTTTCTTTATTCCGTGGTGGTGACTGTCCCTGAAAACCTACTGAACAATCGCATTTTATCATGCAAGAAAACAATAAGAAATTAGAAATCAAACTAAAGGCATTATCATAGTAAACCGATTTATTTAAAAACCTATTCAGTGTACATGCGAAAAATTCATATAATTTTTAAATAGACGCATTTCACTCACTATTGGCTTTATATGGTAAACATTTAGGTACTAGTGTATTTTTATGGGCAATGATTTACAAGGATACTAAATACATAACGATAGGAAGACTCGATTAGTTTTTTAATTTTAATTGCTATTTGAAGATGATAAAGTGATATATCGTATGTTATTCTTGAAATGGTGGTCCATGGTCTACTGCAAAGAAAAGGAAATACCCAAGAATCGAAGGAAGTTTCAAAACTGAGAATTTCAAGTTAAGAATGTGTCAAAGGCTAAAATAAAATTTGTCAAACAGTGAACTTCAAAATATTAATTCAGAAATGGAGGCAAGAATTAGACAAAATATTCACAGACAAGCAGTCAGATAAAAAAAGAACAATAAAGCTAATCCCTGTTAGATTATCATAAATCTATTGAAGATGTCCCATTTTTAAGTCCTTTCGAGCACACAGGCTAGTATTATTATCAGATCAAGTGGTTATTATTTAAGATTTTCTAAATTACCATCAGTCCATAAAAAATACACCATTTTTCAAAACAAATACATAATATTGTTATCACTGCTTTTTGGAGTATTTATTACATTATAATAATATTAAATTCATTTACGATTGGTAAATTTAGCATGGAATATTATGATTTATTATAATAAATTATTTAATCATTATCATCATGCAGCTCAAAATCTAGTAAATTATATAATATATAAGGAGAACTATTTTTTTTCATTTCGTGTCTACTATTGTTTACAATATTTTGTACAAAAATTTCATAGAATACAAAATTACTTTTACTATACTTATCGCAATAAATATGATTTCAGCTACAATTGGTTGTTATGTCAATATCGATTACTAACAAAATATTTCTAGAAAATGGCTTAATAATATTTATATTGTTTTTAGAATTCTATGAACACTTGTAATATTGCTTGCTGGGTGTTACTATAATTAATACAAAAAGTGTTTTAATCATGATAAACTAAGCATATTTTTGAACTAGATCTAGAGTACATTTTGAATGAGTGAACTGCCCAAAATATAAGAAAATCTCAGTGTAAATACATTTTACATTATTAATTAAAAATATTAATAGAAAATTTATTTAAACAGTTCCTCTAAAATTACATTGGAAGCACTTAGAAGCGGCTATTAAATTTTGTAATGTTACTATCTTTTTAAACATCCCATGCTAAATTTTCTGTGTGATAAAAACCATTGTATCATTATTAAGTTGTCTAACATTAAAATAGTGAGGTGGCAACACAAGTTTCATCTCTTTCCTTTAGCAATGTATTCTTGGACTTTAGTCTGGAATTCAGTTTTGTTCTTGTTGTACATTTCTGCTGCTTCTATGTTTAATGGGTCTTCGAAATTTAAGAGATCCTGAAAAAAGGAAATTGACTGTTTTAATATTTTCTATATTCCTTTTAGAATCATCTTTGGGTGTGTTTAATGGGGATATTCAGTTACCCATAGCTAATTTATTAATCTATGATGCTATCTGGCTATAGATAAATAGATTACAATAACAAGATTGTAATGCTTTTTCATAGTTCTATTAAATTGATAAGTTAATCAATAGACATTGTTGTTCTCATGAAAACAGTAGTTCCATAGAGCTAAAATAAAATTTATTTGAAACTTTTACTCATTTGGTGCTGAACTGTAATTCAGTACGATACTGAATAACCCAGCAATCTTCAAACTAATAACTTCATGGTCAAATCAAACTTTCTTTTCAAAATAGTAATCATGGTCTGTCTGCTAAGCCTTTTCCCTCGGCTTTGTATCAGCTGTATCGGATAAATTTCTAATCTAACAACTACACTTGTATTGTATGCAAGTACAATACTGGTATCTGCAGTATTGTACTTGCATACAATACAAGTGTGGTCGTGTTGGTTGTATATGTTGTGATAGACTGTATACCTAACCGTTTAAGAATGTTACTTACAGTAAATAACGCATTAAGTCCCCACACAACGTCCTTTAATCTCCGAGTGGGTGCCCAACCGTGTTCATCAATTGATGTCTGTCGTAGAAGTGACAGACACACATCACCATCCACGTTAATGTTTGGGTGCCATAACCGTGTTAGACATTTTACTCGCGGTGGCTGGGAATAGGTAGAGCAAAAATAATTAATAAGAAGTAGTTATTCAATTAGTTCCAAACTGCCTAAATATTGTGGAAAATATGGACATTGACAAATAATTAATATTCATTGTGTCAAAAACAATCCTATTAACAATTATAATAGAAAAAAAAATCAGTCAAACTATAAAGTTTAATAAAATTATTCATGACAAATTTAATATGACCTTATGGAAATGCTGTTAGAATGATTACCAATAAATTTCATTTATATGCACATAATTTCTGAATAGAACTTTGTAAAATATTGCAAAATTAATTAAAATGCATTACAATAACCTAAAGCAAAACTATCACTGCAATTTATCAGTCAGATCAAGGACTTGATACAGAAGGCATTGTGAGTAGGTTCCTGACTCGGAAGCCCTAGCCATTGATACTTTGGAAAATAAAAGATAAATAAATGACATATAACAGAAAATAGATGCTTGTCATGAAACAGGAAAAGAAGTTGTAGTTCAAAATAAAAAAAAAGGAACAGAAAATGCCATTACATTTAAAATAAATGAACATGATTCATGATTTTCATGACTTACACCTGAGTAACCCTGCACTTTATCCATTCGTTTCCTCTCAGAAAACTAGATATTTAAACAATATCTTTTGGGAAGTCTAGAACAATCTATGACCTCTAAAAACTCAGAAATATGGGGCCAAATAGATAAGGTTTTGTTGTTACCAGTGCTCAGTAAAAAATATTCTAAGTACATTCTAGAATGTCTTTGGCTTTGTGATGGTAAAAAATAAAAGACAAACACAAGGAAGATTTAAAATTATGAAGGTACTAGTCAAAATTTAAATACTTCTCTTTACAACAACATAAGAGAAGGTAGTCTTTTTGGCCATGTTCAATGCTAACTATAATACACACCAATTATCAGGACTAATTATCAGGTACTTACAGCCATATTATAATCGTCTGTCACAAACACACTGAATTTGAACTTGCCTCCCTGCCAATAACCTTCATCAGGTGTAACAGTCAATACGAACTCACTCAACATGTTAGGGTCTTCGAAATGTACACTACAGGTAGCAGGGAGGTTCTCATTCATCTCCTGCACTTCTTTTATCAACAATTTGTCCCTGATTGATATTCTTCTCACCATCGACTCGTTGCTAGTCAAACCATTCATCGTATTCGCAGGCTCTGGAGCTATAGGTTCTTTTTTTAATTTCCTATTAAGCGTAATCATTGTTTAATCTATAAAGAACTCAGTACGAGAGAAACTATAACATAGCAGAAGTAAAAAATAAATTAGAAATATGATATTTTTTGCAATGCAAAACGCTAATTTTACTCGCGTTTGTCAAACTTTTGACAGCGTTAGAGGTGATACGTATTATACTGGTACAGGTATAGTAACCTAGTATATTATGATTTGCTTTTGCTTTCCTGTACGCAGTCCAAGTATAGACTAGACGTGTGTAACTCTTTACTGAACCGACTCACTGTTCTGAAACATTTTAGTGTTCTGAAAGATTGGAACAGTAGTAATGTTTTAACACTAAAAGGGCCGGGCATCATACTATATCTTCAAAGACCGCAGCGGTCAATTTGACGGGACTAGAGATTCAGTTAGAATACTACTGAAATTATTACGTATTTTGGTATAAATTTAAATAAAAATAATATCAATTTATTTTTTTACTATTAATAAACAATTTTAGTACTTTGAATAAAATTTAAAAAAAAAACTGTCATACATTTTCCACAAACAGCTTTTTTACAGATTATGCAGGTTTCACACTGTCTCAGGCAGCTTTTTTTTTATTAAGCTGTTGATCCCCGCACGAACGCCGGCGGTCGTGCGCTATTGTCTTACTATTGTGTCTCTAATTACGCTACTCAAGAAGTTAATACCGTTCCGGTACAGAGCGGTTTCGGTGTACTCAAAATAATAACATTTATTCCTGGTTTTCTTTGATGAGTAAGGGTTGTATGGGCTTCTGTTTTCATTATAAACATTTCATATCTTGTAGTATACGTATAGCTCTACAAATCGGTGGTACTTCCCATCTTGCACGCCGCATTGTTCCAACAATATTATTCTTTTCAAAAATTATATTTTTAGCCAAATTTAGAGACGTGAAAAAATAGTCAGTTGTAACCTTTCGGCCCTTTTCGAAATAGGGTTGTACCAATTTCAAAACCACATATTCAGGTAGTGAAATATGGTTGAAACGGTAATGTGTACAACCTAGACAATAACAACTTCCTCAGAATTCAAAATAAATGAAACAAAATTACCCTCATTAGTTTGTAGAAAACTTTGTTTGCTGTTTTTATCACTGCCGTCATATTGACGGTGTGCGGTCTTTGTAGGTATTTGTAAAGAAATCTCATATACCACATTATGATGTAATAGTTTTTTTACATAGATTTGGTCTAACGATAACAAATTAGGAAAAGTCATAAAATATGAAAAGAAACAAAAACATAGTTTGTAAAATATTTAAGAATGAAATCACCGTGCGGTCAAATTGACGGCCTTGGTCTTTCTAGTGTTAAATGCATCATTTAAAACAATTGGAACACTGAAACACTCTTTACTATAAGTGACCTGCAGTCAAAAACTTTAAATTATTTTCAAATCAAAATTCAATTAGATAAAACTGTTTGTGTATATGGTGCGACGTATCAGATCACGATTCATAACAGTCAGTGTCTGTGTTTGTATCTTTTGAGCCGTTGTTCCAAATGTTCCGTTTGTATCTTTTGAGTCGATGTTACAAATGTTCCGTTTGTATCTTGTGAGCCGATTTTTCAAATGATCCGTTTGTATCTTTTGTGCCGATGTTTCAAATGTTCCAAATGATACATATCACAGTTTCGGAACATTTCAGTGATTCAAATGCAAATGTTCCAATCGCAAAGATGACACACTTTGACCACGCCTAGTTTATACTAAAAAATCATCAAAATTCGTTCAGTAGTTTTTACGCGGGAGAGTAACAAACATCCATCCATATATCCTAATATACCTTAAAAACTTTCACGTTTATAATATAGGTAGACATAAAAGGAAGCCAAAGGAATCACTTACCCGGGGTACTTAGATGATTAAAATTAGCCCTGCCTGAAAAATGTCCAAGTACGAACCGCTACACACGCTAGCTTGTCGGTGTGGCTCGCCGCCGAAGATACCCGAAAACTGTAGGACCTAATGGCGTTTGCTCAGACGATGTAATACAGTTAGAAAGTAAAAGTAACGTGTATGCTCATAATTATAGAATTTAATCGCATAGTGACGCGTAAATGTTAGTGAGGCATCTCAAGTCCCACTAAACGTGCAAAGCGTAGTTGAAATCACATGCAATAGGAATAAAAAAATATAAGTTATTTGGTGAAACTTAACTGGGCTTTATTTCCCATGACACAAAAAAACAATAACGCAGTGACAGGTAAAATCAAAAACAAGTAGAAAAATAAACTTACTTAGAAAAAAGATCGTACTAAAAAACTACAGACTCTTTCATTCTAACACTCCTCCTTAAGTTCATTTCTCTACTTCCATCCATCACACAATCATACAACACCCATATTTAGCGCACACCACTTGAACTTCCCTTTCAAAAAAGGCTTCGTCAATGCATCTGCATCCATATTCAGAGCTGTCCCTACGTCTCGTGCTTTGCGTAATGACCACAGTAGACTGGTTGTCATTGAAGATTTTCATTGGCACCCATAATTGACCGGTGACCTTCGAATACAATCTTTTCAGGAATATTGCGTCTCTAGCAGCTTCAGACAACGCTACATATTCAACTTCCACTGTGGATAGAGCAACTTACTGTTGCTCTACTACTACTACAAGAGATTGCAAGCCCATGTGTAGAAAAACCATACCAGAGTATGACCTCCTATCATAACAAGTGGCATGACTTGCACCTGAGTAACCCTGCACTTTATCCATTCCTGTCTTTTTGTATTGTATCCCCAGGAATTTAGTATACTTTAAATATCTTGGCATTCGTTTAGCAACTATCCAGTATTCCTCAGTATAGCAGGTGTTAAATTGGCTAAGATAATAGACTGAAAGTGCAATATCTGGTCTCGTACATACAGATAAATACAGCAGTGAGTGAACCAATTAAGTTTTGATATGGAATCATCGAATCAGGTTTATGATCCATTTTTCTTCAGAAAATCATCCATCTGTTTATTAAAGAACTCAGTTCCATTTTATGAGTGCGCAGGATCTTAATTTTCTTGCCGCATTGATTCTCGGAAAGCATTTTAAAAATTGTAGATTTTGCAAAAACTTTACTTTTTGTTTTAAAAAATATACAAACGTTTTCTGTGTTAAATCATCAATAAATGATAAAAAGTATTTATTCCCACTAATGGAAAGTGCATGTATAGGTATGTAGGTGTAGGTGTATGCATAGGTCGTCATGTCCCAGATGCATCTTCATAAGAATTAGAAACTTCCATGTGGTATAGTTACTGCTGCCTTAAAATTTCTCTATAGATAAGGCACTAATGCCCGAACCACTTACTTTTGTCGAGTTCTGTTCTCTTGGCGAACTTCCTTTACCATACATTTTCCTGTAGGTGCGATTCTCATGACCTGTTTGTGGGGCAACTCAAGTCCCACTAAACGTGTAGAGCTTATTTGGTTAAAATCACAGTAAATACTTATAGTGGTAATGAAATAAAAATATGTTTTGGTAAAACTTGGTTTTATTCCTCATGACACAAAAAAAAAGAACGCAGTGACAGGTAAAATCAAAAACAAGTAGAAAAATAAACTTACTTAAAAATAAATAGTATCTACTAAAAAAACTCCAGACTCTATTCTAACAGTAAAACGTATGTTTACATATCAAGATCTTGCATCAACCCAGATACTCCGATATTTGTACTGAGTATTTGGCGATACCCATACTTTGAATGTCGGATATTGATCCGGGTTTCAGTATGTTACAAAGTACTCTGTGGATTCGGGTCCGTCTCATCTCTAGACAGTGTATTTTTTAAGTTCTACAGAGTCTAATGGAAATTGCTATGTTGAATATTGCACTTTTAGGCAAAAAAATATTTGTCTTTAATCCCTACAAAATAAAAGTCTGGAACGTGTTTCTATACTATTTAGTTCGTTCCTTTTAAGTTATCTGTATTTTCTGTTTGTATGTTCTGTTTTTTTCATTCAGTTACGTTCATTTTTATGTCAAACTATCAGCTGCGAGCAGTAGTGTGAAATAAATATTTGTTATAATAATTGGATTTTTAATTAGTTACACATACTAATTAATAGTGTATCGTGATGGCAGATATCACATGGCCTTGGCAGTACAACTTTCCTCCCTTTTTTACGTAAGTAAAACTTGATTTTTTGTACTGTAATACAAACATCAAAATTTGGACCAAAAACATGAAGTTATTAGGCAAATCTTGGAAGTACATAAACGAAGGGAACGCCCATATCGTTGTCCAAATATCAGACACAGGGTATGTATTACGGCTTATTAAAGAAGACGAGATAACGGCGCATCAGAAAAATGTTTACGACTTCGTTAATTTCGTGAATTTGATCATGGTGCCATTGCTAGAGAACAAATTCTATGGTATCGAAGAAGCAATAGAAATACCTCAACATGATTTATCAGAATTGAGCAAAATTCTGCTGCCATTTCGTCCTGCAAATAGAATATTCAAGTCAGTACTCAGTCAGATTGCCATAAAAGCCTCCAACTTATCTGTAGTCAGTCCTAAATGTGAAACCAACTATTGCATAGAGATCAAACCAAAAGAAGGTTTTATGTCGTCTAGTCTTAAAAAGTATTCCAAATGTTACTATTGTTTGAAACAACATTTAAAACTGAAAACAGGAACCATACCAACAACTAGTCAATACTGTCCCCTAGACTTATTTTCCGGAGACAAAGAGAGAATGAAACATTCCCTGTTGAATATGATAAACAATCCACAAAATAACTTTAAACTATTCAGAGATGGGGTATTGATCTTTCATGAAAAATCATCTTCAAGTGATTTGGATAGTATTTTGAAAAGCATTAAATATTTAGATTCAAACTTATTTTTGGATTTTATTGTAGATATTTTATTAAGTGATAAAAATGTGTCTTACATTAAACTAGAGAGATCTAAAAATACAATAATGAAAAATACATCTAATCATTGCTTTGAAAGCAACAATCTAAAGTGCAACACATTTCTTTACAAGTTGTTGCAATTACAAAAACTCTCTGAAACTTATAATTTTGACCCAAAAGATTTCAAAAATAATTACACAGATTATGTTCCTAAATTAATAGAAGAAGTGAAATCAAGGAATTTGGATCTAAACATTCAAAATGAAAGGGATATGTTTCTCAAAACTACAGATCCAATACATTTGGCTTTGATAGCTGCAATAGCCAAAGATTGTTCAATAATGCTAAGTTTTTCAACGGATTATGTTGAAAATTACCCATATGTCGAAGTTGGGGAATCAAAGATATTTTACAAACTGGCTCTGACTGACTTGGAACCAAAATCTCCTACAACATTGTCAAAAAGGAAAAACACAGAGAAGAAGTTGATTGAAATCTATGAGAAGTATGTTGAAACTTTAGATAAGGGAGAAGATGAGAGAGATGTAAGTATCCCAACTGATGTAAGAAGTTAATTGATTTTTTTATTTAATTGATTTCCCAAAACAAACAATTTCTTAAGTTTATTTTTAATAATTGTTGCCACACACTAGGAATTTCTCCATTATTGTGGATACATTCACAAACTTAAAAACTTATTATACAAGAACTGGAACAACCATCTGTAAGGCCATACAAATATTTGTTCTGTGGAAAGGATCAAACCTGCTATGATAGTCTAATATGTCAAAAACCATAAATTCCATTAGGTATTAAATGATTATAGATAAGAGTACACAATACAATAATTACTCTAATTCTTGTTCCAGAATTCAACAGCACACAGAAACAAGAGCAAAACAACTAGAAGCATGGCAGCAACTCATCACAGAGTTTCTTAAAGCAACAAAACAATCTACCATAGACATAAGAGAAACACAAAATAGTGTACTATTTAATAACACAGAAATAAACAGAAAGTTGTCTCAGGAAGCCATACTTACTATTCTAGAAGATATGGCAAAGACAGGCAGGGCAGCACCCATGGACAAAAGTAAAAATGTATGGGAGGTGTACTGGCACTCGCTGGATGAATGGGGAAATCTGGTGTACAATTGGGCTTGCAATAATGGAATGAACAACTCAGTTTGTACTCTGTTTGAACTGAGGGAAGGCGAAAATACTGTTGACCAAGGTAAGATATATTTTACAGCAAAAACAATGTCAAATCTGGGTTGGCTAATTTTAGAAGTAAATGTTTCAGTGTGCAGTATAAGCATAAACGAATTTTAGGTTTATGCCGATTTCTTCTCCCTCCGATTTCTTGCCCTGACCTCTCGCGCCAGGCCTTGATTCAGGCCATGGCCTGGGGAGACAGAGAATGGGAAGTGGTCGAAGCAGTAATGCTTGCGAAGGAGAGGGCCGCAACCGTGAGAGAACGGAGATTATCACGCCCCAGCCGCCACCCCAAGAGACACCCTCGGGTGTCGAGAGTCGCAGGGAGATCCCCGGCCACCGTAGGCGCGGGCTTGCAGACGACAAACTATTGGTTGATTGCCGTCTGGCTGTCCGGTAAGGGCCGATGCCCGCTGGGACCACGGAATTTTTTGAAAGAGTTACCGTGGCCCTGGAACGCAAGGGACACGTGGGTTTTAATCAGTAAAAGTCTGACTGGCCCTCTCGCCCCACCCTAGGGCGAGAGAATTCATTTGACGATTTCCCACCCTAAAAAAATGCAGATTTCTATCTACCTTCAATTTAAGCAAGCAATTTTATTAAAGTAGTAACTGTCTTTATAGACTTTATGGCTCATAAGGAAAAAGCTACGATAATTTGTTTTATTATTTTCAGAATTCCACGGTCTCGACATGAGCGTGTTACTAAAGGCTTTAAAGAATTTAGAACAAAAAGGGAAATGTGAACTAATGGAATTCGACGATAGCCAAGGCGTTAAGTTTTTCTGAGACCACTAGCAGATGGCTAGCTCTGTTTCTATGTAATTACAATAAGTACACAATTTTTAATACAAATATGAAAGTGTTATAATGCATTTTGTTAAGTTATAAACATTTTTAATGTTGAAATATATATTTAATTCGGATTTTTAATGTGTTGTTTTGATTTTGTCTTGTTTATTACTTTAGCGATGAATAGTTTTTTTTTTTCCAATTGATATAAACTTATAGTGCTTGACTGCGATCCCACCTTATGGTAAGCAATGATGCAATTATTGATTCGCACTAGTTTATTAAGAGCCCATTCACTCTAGCCTTTAGGACAGCTAAATTATAATCGGACGGGAAGACCGCAACAGGAAAATTGTTCCAGTCCATCAATGTTCCTTCATACAGAGTCGTTATTAGTAGTACCTAATGCACAAGCACGAATACTGAACGTGGGGTCCTGGGTTAGATTCCTGCGTTGGGGAAAATTGTTATTTATCCATTAGCAATTTTTTTTTTTATTTATTATTAGCATTACTTAGTAGCCAGGCGCACATTACTTTGCGTAATTTATTTCATCACCACTGCTCTCAAAACGGTGAAGGAAAACATCGTGAGGAAACCGACATGTCCTAGAACCAAAAATTCGAAGACACGTGACATCCACCAACTCGCACTGGGCCCGCGTGGTGGATTACGGCCCATTCCCTCTCCTAGAGAGGAGACCTAAGTCCCAGCAGTGGGAACATTAAAAGGCTGATTATGCTATTACTTTGTAGCTTAACCCGGAGTTTAGAAGTTGGTGGTGTGACTCCCCGTACCTCGGAAATTACGTAAAGCCGTTCCACCTGCACCTGGTTTCTCCCTCATCGCGTCAGATTGCCGGTTCATCGCAGTCTGGCGAAACTCCCATACAAAAAACCGATGTATGAAACGTGCGTCCTTTTTAATGGCGGCTATAATCCGATAAATTTAAGAAGAACATTGGGAACTCAGGGTCTATATCAGCCTATGACTCTTCAACACATAGTTGGATTACACCGCCGCCATTTTAACCACAGATTATTAATATCCTCAGAGGATTTTGACTGTCACTTACGTTTGACAGTTAGTTTGTTATGGTTTTCCGAAGATAGATTTCAATCTATATATTGTTTTAAAATATAATAATAATCATTTTGTGGGAAGAAATTTGTTCTCTACTTATCGTTGAGTATGCCTATATATAAATATGAGAAAAGTAACGCGAGAAAACTGTGAAATTTGTGGTATTAGATCATGCCGGGTTGATGATAACAAACGTCTTTTTATTGCAAGATTTCCATTAGAATATAGAACGGTAAGCATAATTAGTTATTTATTCTTTTTAAAGAACTCAATTCAAGTACAATCTTTGAACATTTAGTGCATTTTAACAGAAAAAGAAACTTATACGAAATATACGTAGTGTTAGGTAATTAACCAGGATTTATCGATATCGATGTTTAGTTATAGAAATGACCGGAGAAGCCGATGTTTAGCAGAGGACATTATAAGCTTAAGCTGATGATGATAGTGATATAAGGAAGTGAAATCAATGTTTTCTCAATTAGTATGTTTTGTCATGATAAATTTCCTTTCATGTAAAGTTACAGTAGATTGATAGAATGATTAAAATATATTAATCAAAAAAATGTCGCCTGTCATATAAGTTATTTTGTTACATTATATAATACATAATTATATGTAATTTATAAAATAACTCATCACCCAATTTTTAGGTGTAAACAATGGGTCAAAGCGACAGGGAAAGAAGACTATGTGCGAATTGAAAAGTTGCATCAATTGAAATATCTTTGTACAAATTATTTTACGAAATACAGATTTCAAAAAGAAAAAAACTCCACTGAAGAAAACGGCTGTTCAGAATCTGAAAATCTCACGTACACCATTATATGATGAGATTTTAGTTCAATTGCCACTACATTGTATCGCTAGCAGTCAACCAATACCAGCCAGAAGAACTGACAATGTGCAGCTCTCATGTAATGGTAAGAAGTGTATGGCATATTCTGATTTCATATATTGCAGAGGTCTGCTAATTATATAATTTATGTTCACAGAATTACCTTCAGTTAAAGGAATATAACTACCACCAGAATTTATGTGAACCAAGTAAGCGTTGTTGTGTATTTATTTATATATTTTTTTTACCAAATGGTCTTATTAGCAAAAATATATTTAAAATAATTACTTTTCATTTTTGTAGAACTTTCAACATCAAAGCTTGTGGACCTGACTGGATTAAGTGGACCAGTTAATTTAATAAGGAGCTCATGTAGCCCAGACATCAGACCCTAATCTGACTTCCCTAAATAGAAGATTTTGTAGTCCTAGTGAATATTGTATACAATTTATTTAAGATTGCAAGTACTTAATAACTTGATTTTTAACACCGATTTTCTTTGTTTCAGTACCATTAGTGTCACCAAGAAAACATCAAGAGAGACAAGCTGTCTTAATGACATGTCGGAAGCGAAAGTTAATTAAGATACTTAAATCAAGTCGAAATATTATAAAAAACCTCTAACAGAAAGTTCATAAGATATTTAAAAAAAAAACAACTGTCTTGAGAAGTGCAAGTGCAAGTTTCATTAAAATTGGTTCAGTAGTTTTTGAGATAAGTTAAATGTGTTAGTCACTAGAAAATTTTTTGACTTAAGTTATTATTTATTGCCATTTTTGTGTAACTGTTTGTTTTCTTAAAATTAACAAATATATAAATAGCATGGGTAAATTTAATTCGTTGAATAAATATATATTAAAACAACTTGAGTTTCGAATTTTTATTTTTTATTTCCTGGAAATAAGAAATCCCTGTTAGGAAAAATTGCCGATATCGATAAGTTTTCGCACAACCCAGTACATCACTAGTAATGTTATTATGTTGGCAGTATGTACTCCGCCATAGTTCTGTAATTCTGTTAGGTTGGTATCGATCGAGGACGCACGTTTCATACATCGGTTTTTTCTATGGGAGTCCCGCCTCTTAAAGCGTTAGCTTTACATACCTACTCTTTGGTTCATCGGACTATGAGAGTATAGGCGTGTGCGACTCTTTACTGAAGGGACTCACTGTTCCGAAACATTTTAGTGTTCCGAAAGATTGGAACGTCAATAATATTTTAAATGCATCATTTGGAACAACTGGAACACTGATACACTATTTACTTTAAATGCCCTGCAGTATTTTTTTTAATTCAAATTAAAACGTAAATAGTGTAAAAATAATTAATGACCTGAACTAAAAACATCTGCTTAGAATATAATTTATTATTCTTAAATCAAAATTCAATTAAATAAAACTTTTAGTGTATTAAGTGTATATGATGCGACGTAACAGATCGCGAGTCATAACGGTCAGTGTCTGTGTTTGTATCTTTTGAGTTGTTGTTCCAAATGATACATATATCATCTAACATTTCTGTCTAAATGTGACTATGACGCGACGTAACGGATCACGATTCATTTGAGCCGATGTTCCAAATGTTCCAAATGATGCATATCATATCACTGTTCCGGAACATTTCAATGATTCAGATGCAAATGTTCCAATCGCAAAGATGGACAAACTTTGCCTACGCCTATGAGAGTAAAGGAACAGAGATTACACCTGAGTTTGTCCTGTGCACACACTTGTGCACTAAAATATCTCCTTCGTACGTGGCTAATCTCCTTAAAGGGCCTATTACACTACGCGATATTCAGCACACGATATTCAGACTGTCTTATTTTTTGTTCCGAGTAAGACCGGTCTAACTCTTATTACACTACGCGATATGTCGAATCATAGACTAAAACTGTCTGAATATCGAATGGTGTAATAGGCCCTTAAGGCACCTTAAGGTTGGCTACCGCAATCGAATTTCGGTCGGGAGGATTATTAGGTATATTATTTGTAGTAGGATCCATTACTGAAGTTAAAGGACTGGTACGTAATAATCTGTGCCGATACTGACCTAACGAAGCACATTGCTACAGTTTTCACTGCCAAATTTTGACCTTGACTAAATAGAATTAGGTACCTACCTAAATGTATTTCCATTTTGGATGTAAGTAGGTACATTAAAATCTGGTTTTTGTAATTCAAGATCTGCGTAAATATTCATTCCGGAATCCAGTATAGGAACTAAAATTCAAAATCCTGTATTGCAGTACCTGAGTTTTCCACGTGATTAGAACATGCAACAGACTGAAATGTTCTATCGAGCCGTTGACCAGACACAACACTCGTCTAGTCGGAGGATCCTCCCATTTTAATGGAGGTTTGTGAAACTTTAGATCTTGTTCCTCTAAACCAGCTTTTAAAATTATGGAAGGTAAAAACCAAATAAAAAACGCATTGTTTTAATATTTTTATTCCAATCAATCCGTGTAAAATTGTACAATTTCAAAATTGATCACCTACATTATATGATACACAAATTACATTAGAAAAACTTGTAAAAACATTTTACAAATTGTAATTTTATAAAAATCTAATTACTATTGCGTATTTTTATAGTTTTAAGATTGTTTGTCTTCTATTGAAATTTTGGACCTCATATTGACATCTGGGATTCATAATATTGGAATTTGAGATTTCAAGCCAAACACAGTTCACCGATTGCTTTTTTTTTATTTTTTTATCCGGAGTTTCACTACCTACATCTTTAGCCTTATTTATATTCATTAGTCCATTAACCGATCTTTCTGAATTAAAGGATTGGTGTTCAAAATGTCTTCGTATTTCTATGTGATACTTGAAGAATTATTTATAATATCAACCTTTTAACCGTCTACATCGAATACTTATATCCGACAAACACTCGCGTTTATGCCGCCAGGGTCGCGCATCCATGACCAAATACTCCATCTCGTCAGCTCTTGTCACCTAGGATTGCAGCGAGGAGGAATGGCAGGCGGTCGCCTCCTTCTGCGAAGCAGTAATGCTAGCGAAGGAGGCCGCACGCGTGAGGGAACGAACGTCCTCACGCCCCAGCCGCCGAGATTCCGACCCCGACTAACAGCCACGGTAGACGCGGACTTGTGGACGTTGAGCAATGGGTAGCTCGCCGTCCGGCTGTCAGCCCATGACGGCGATGCCCGCGAGCTATGGACCACGGGGAATTTCTGAAGGGGAAACCCGTAGTCCTAAAACGCAAATGGCAACTGAAGGACACAGCTGTGGTTTTAGTCAGTAAAAGAGTGACACGCTCTCGCGCTCCACCCAGAGCGGGAGAAGTTATTGGATGATTTTCACCCTTAAAAAAAAACCTATGGGGATTGAAGAGCTAAACGAGATGGAGTAGCCAGTCGCAAATACATGACCCTGGCGAATAAGACGCGAAAATATTCGTCGAACCAGTCCGAGGCAAGCGGTTAAAGGGTTAAGGATCTGAGCTTTACCAAATAACGAAATCCTTTAATTCATTATAAGTAGTCATTGAGGACAATATTCCACATACACTTAATATTAAATTTAACTATTACTAGTAAACAATCAGTCTTCAACCAAAATACAATTTTAACAACTATGGATATTGTTTCAACAACAAATAAGTTAGAAACTATGTACAAGTGTACCTTAACAGTTAATTGATGATGTCCAAAATTGTAAAACAAAATTATTTTAAAAAATTGTGCCGTTCCGAATTGTACGAGTACTCTTATCTAACCTACTTAATGATACATACACACTACACGGGCATCTCCGTATGTTTTGCAAAAACTATAAGTTCACCTATCTTTATATGTATATAATTCTTCTGTACGTGTGTTTGTCACCTAACTCCTAAACTGCTTGACCGATTTGGATGAAATTTTGTTAATTTGAGTGGGTCCCTAAATGGTTTGAAAATACAAATGAACCCGGTAGGTGGCGTTACAATGGGCTTTTTAATTATTATTTTTTTGACGAAACGACAGTTTTCCAGCAGAACAACAACAATAACGTCTACCGTGTACTTGTATATATTTTTTCTCTGAAAGCTACTATTGTTTTGCTAAACCAATAAATTAATAATTACAGTAGAATTTATAATATGGTTTCCTCGGTTAAAAAGGTAGATTATTAAAAATTAAACAATAAAAAAAAATGCCATATGTCCATTGACTTATATTTTTGCAAAAAAATACGTTGTTCCCCTATTTTTTTTAATACCTTATTAGATGTACACTATACAGGTGTACACTCACCTTAAGATCTTAGTATAGGAGGACCTTACATCGGCGACATACTTACAATTATCTACGAACTATTACATCACAGATATTTTACAACAGAACTATTTATATTATTATTTTGGAATGTAAACAATCATCTCATTATATGTATATTGTATTATCTATACTATGCACACAATTCATAATTAAAATCATAATTTATAATCAACAAATTACTTTAAATGAGAGTTTTAGGCTGGCCTCGTACATCCGGAATGGCTCTGTAGATTTATAATCTGAATTCATATTATTAATTCAGATAGACCGGAATACCATACAATGTCAGTGCTCCACACACATTCTGATTTTTTTAGATTATGAATTTCTCAGATCGATCTGTTATAATCATATTGACGAGCGTTTCATAATGCGCGTATTCATATATTTTAATAGAGGGGCACACACATACTGGAATCAGATTATGAATTATTTCATTTGACACTGCCAAAAGCAATGTGATTAGTACTAATTCTTCTTCCATGAAGACATTTGCATGTACCGGGAATCACGAGACTACTGATCAATCTGAATTTTTAAGATATGTGTGAGGCAAGGTAGGAATTTAGATTATGAATTCAGAAAGCCATTTCGGATGTATGAGGCCAGCCTTAGCCAGCTTTTACAGTTAGCTATTGCTTGAACTGTAATATTTTAGTAGTTACAAAAAGTCCTATACATCTTGTAACTACTAAAATGTTACAGAGTTACTCACAAGAATATGGTCGTCAACAATTTTAATTTTTTTAATACCCACAAAAAATTCGAGACGGTTTTTTTTTTGGATTTATTTCGTTCTAATACCAAAAACTAATACCATTTGCACATTTTTGAAATAATATTTATTTTTGATACCGAACGAATACCAACAATTTGAACTTGGTACAGTCAGCTCAGTCAAACCTAATCAAAATAAATTGGTTTTCTTATATTATTACGTTTTTTTTTTCGAAGTTTTTTTTTTCAATAAAAGTTCTTATGATTACACACAAAACATTTTTATTGACTGTACCACCTTATATCTTTGGACGGGTTTTTAAATATGAGTCCAAACAAATACCAGTGGTATTAGTTGTTGGTATTAAAATGAAATAAGTCTTTTTTTCATCTCAACCTTATGGCCTCATGATTAGCCTCTACAACTTTGAAGCTGGCCTTACTGCTAAACCCGTTATTCAGTTATTATATGCCAGTAACTGACCTGGAAACACCAGGCCAGTTATGGCCAGATCGCCATCCACCGATATACTACAAAAAAATCTTAACTACCTTACAAATGATCACTACACTCCAGTGCAGCGTTGCAGTAACCGTTGCTGGCTCGCTCGACCGTCCCATTGGCTACGTTAGTGACGTTACCATTGGTCTTCTCCGCGCAGACCACGAGGTCTACTGAAGGAACTATGGCGTTCCCGTTCTTGCTTCCCGGCGGGCGGTAGAACCACCACGCGAGGAAGAAGAAGAGGACGGAACAGAGCTTGCCTACCAGGGCGATGCCCAGCATGTACCTGGAAGAATATGGCAAGATTATTAGGTGGCCAAGCGAAGGATCTTAATAGGAAGAGACACAAACTTGCAGAACTATTCTCAAATACGTAGATGTGTTCCCAAAAATTTTGTTTGGTTAAGTAATTCCAATAAATGGATGGACCTGTATCGAACTCCAAACGTAACTGCATATTGTAAATTCACTCTGAGAACAACAGAATATGTCCGAGTCACTAGCTATGAGATCCGTCAAACACACTCGCATTTATTTCGCCAGCGTCGCACATCCACGACCAAATACTCCATCTCGTCAGCTCTTCTGTCACCTATGGGGATTGAGGAGCTAAACGAGATGAAGTAACCAGTCGCAAACACACGACCCTGGCGAATAGGACACGAAGACACTCGTTGGACCACTGAGCTCAAACTAATACATTGAAGGACCCAGATCCAGCATTTATTGAACCCCGGGGCGCTGGACTGTAAAGCAAAGAAGGAACACAGGAGTGGGTTTTAGTCAGTAAAAGTCTGACTCGCCCTCCACCCAAGAGCGGGTGAAGTCTTTGGATGATTTCCCACCTAAAAAAAAGATCCAGCATTTATGGAAGCCTTAGAAAAACAATGCATCATAACCCTCACCTGCTCATATTAATGTTGTCATATTGCAGACAGGCTCCAGTTTTATTGCATGACGTGGACCACAGCGAGCAGGACAGGTCGATGAGGAAGCCGAAGAGCAGCGGAGCCGGGATGGTGCCCAGCAGACGCACCTTGATCCACTGGATGCCTAACGCGAAGGAACGCTGGTCTTCGCGGACACATCTGTTGAGGAGAGGAGAGGAGAAAAGTAGTAATTAAAAGGCGCTGTGTCTACTGCAGGGCCGATGCCCTAGTGGTCCTAGAACATCATCATCATCATTTCAGCCGATAGACGTCCACTGCTGGACATAGGTCTCCCCCAAATGTCGCCACAATGAACGGTCCTGTGCGTCTCGCATCCATCGGATTCCCGCAACCTTCACCAGGTCATCGGTCCACCTTGTAGGGGGCCTTCCAACACTGCGTCTTCCGGTACGCGGTCGCCACTCCAGAACCTTTCGGCCCCAACGGCCATCTGTTCTGCGAGCAATGTGCCCTGCCCATTGCCGCTTAAGTTTGGCGATTCTTCGTGCTATGTCAGCAACCTTAGTTCTCCTTGGTCCTAGAACGCAAAGGGCAATTGAAGAACACAGGTGGGTTTTCGACAGTAAATGTCTGTCACGTTACGCTCCGTCCTAGAGCGGGAAAAGTCATTAGACGATTTCTCACCTCAAAAAAAGGCGCTGAGCTTGTCGGGGCTCACAGTACTTCAACAGCTAAATATTATATTCCATACTGATACAAAGCAAAGTTAGATAGCATCTAATCCGAAATCCTTTAGTTGGTTCTATTACAGCAGCAGCGTCTATTAACGGGAGGAACTACCTTCCACAATGGAGGTCATCCGCAACATTGTGAAGTGGATGCTTACTCCACCACTTATTTACGAATCTCCATAAAAACTTAAAAGAATGAACTTGAAACACTAAGGCCATGGGGTCCGAGCGCTCATCAAATTGTTCGTGATTTCAGCAAACAGCTGTTCATGTGGTCGACTCTTCACGTGATCAGAGGGTGGGGGCTTTTCTTCTGTCAACAAATCAGCATTACTATCCAACATGGCAATGCTGCCAGCGTTCTGGGCACTTTTCCCATTGACATCGATGTGGATGAATTTTTTGATACCCAATGAGTTCTTTTTCTACCCGTTTGTACAGATTATTACTTTAGTTTATATTATAGAAGCTATAATATTTATTATTTAAGATATATACAACATTATTGTAAGTATAATATGTGAAACCTAAATATAGATTGTTCAGAATCAGTAAGGGTGTTTTTAATATCGTGCGGATTTCATTACGCATGCGTGATTGGCCCGCATGCAGAAAACGGGGGTTACGCCACACCGGATGGTCCGGTGACCATGTATTTGTGCGGACAACCAGGTAACATAACAAGCTTATAACTTTGTGATTTTTCATGATATAATCATAAAATTTTGTACATAGATCCTTCACATAAAAATACTAGACACCTGTTTTGGGTTTCGCATATGGTAAAAATAACATATACATATATATAATTATAGAAGTACCTTAATAAAGTGATAAAGTAGAATTATACTGGTGAAAAAAAATGAATGAACCTTCAGGAAACATTACCTCAACGTAGCTGACAGCGCAGGCATGGTAGCCAGGAACGTGAACAGCATGACTCCGAAGGACAAGCCGACGAACACCCAGAGGTACGGGCAGTCTGTCGTGCAGATACTGTTGATGGCCTCGTAAGAGATCGATGAATTTGATACTGGACGAAGAATAAACATTCATTATTGGGTAAAGTCTTCTGGATTCTTAGATGACTCAAGTACCTAATTCTATAAAACAACAGGAACTGTTACGCGAATGCGATTGCGAAGCGATCCGATGCGGTTTATGAGAACTTAACGCGATGCGGCGGCCTAATCTAACGTGCGCGCGAATTGCCATAATTTATTTAAAACAAAACACCGCTCTCCAAGAGTTCGTGTGAAAATTTCAACCGAACTTATCGTGCCCGCTTCACTTCTCTCGTCGTCACACCGCACCCACGTACAGTTGGTCACGAAGCCACCGCGATATACTATCAATTAGTAATTATATCGCCAGTAGTAGTAGTAGTAGTATTATTACGCCAAAGTAGGACACCGCGTTAACAGGAATGTATATTATTATGCGGTCTGCTTTAATTTAATTTAAGATATAACAGTCCAAACACTGCATTTTAACTACATAATACAGTGAAGGATGGCGAAAATCTTCCTCTAGAATCGTCCAAACACTGCTCCTCTTCGATTAACAAACACCCTCACTCAGTACCGTAATTAGCCTTTTCTACACCGGGTCCCAGTTTATGTAACTGCGCCCCTAAAAAGTCCGAGCTGAGCGGGAGGTACATGTTTCGGATCGGCGGGAAGAAACGCTCGGGTGGCACCATTGGCGGATCTCCCGGATCACATGGGGGATATATGGTAGAACTTTGCCGATCGACGTGCCGACCCAAGCGTCCGGTCCTGGTTCAGGCTATGGTCCGGAGCGAGAGGGAATGAGAAACAGTAACCTCCTTCTGATGAAATGAATGATACGAAATTTGATCTTGGTTTGATCATTTCTGCGCCCCATACGGGTCTACGCTCTGTACCTGGGCACCACTGTCACCGTCATAATTACGACGCTGCCTCACTTCTTTTGCAAAGATGCTATAACGCTACGTGAAATAGTGGCTATAGCTATTAATCCTTTTTGAGTTATTAGTACAAACTTTTCTGCTTTTCACATTACACTCTAGGCGTGGGAAAAGTGTGTCATCTTTGCGATTGGAACATTTGCATGTTCTGAAACAGTGATATGCATTATTCGGAATCGGCTCAAAAGATACAAACGGAACATTTGAAACATTGGCTCACAAGATACAAACAGAACGTTTGGAACATCGACTCAAAAGATACAAACGGATCATTTAAAACATCGACTCACAAGATACAAACGGAACATTTGGAACATCGACTCACATGATACAAACGGAACATTTGGAACAACGGCTCAAAAGATACAGACACTGACTGTTATGAATCGTGATCTGTTATGTTGCGTCATATACACTAAAAGTTTTATTTAATTGAATTTTGATTTGAGAATAATTTGAAGCAGATGTTTTTAGGTCAGGTCATTAATTATATTTACACTATTTACGTTATAATTTGAATTTTAAAAAGACTGCTGGTCACTTCAAGTAAAGAGTGTTTCAGTGTTCCAATTGTTCCAAATGATGCATTTAAAACATTACTGATGATCCAATCTTTCGGAACACTAAAATGTTTCGGAACAGTGAGTCGGTTCAGTAAAGAGTTACACACGCCTATTATACTCACCTCCTTCAAGCTCATAAGTAGGCAGCGTCATATTCTCCCTGGTCATGACACAAGAGCACTGGTGGAACAGCTGCGCGGCTCCGGCGAGGGTCTGCCTGGTGCAGCCGGCGTGGCACGCGGAGTAGTACACGGTGCCGTCAGCTCCGCACACCGGGGAGTAGGGCGCGTTGATGCAGGAGCACTCGGTGTTGCACATTGCTGTTAGACGGTCAGCGCTGGGAAGGGAAAAGGATCTTCTTCTTAGCGTGTCGATGACAAAACTAGTTTTATTTTTTCAGTTAAATTCCTTGCCTGGCCCAGTATTCGGCCACTGCAATGCCGTCCGCTGATGCTGTCATTAGGTCCCTACGTGAACACGTAACAGGACACGTGACGCAGGATGGAAAGTGGGACGTGGTCTGCGGACAGACGCCGCACAAACACTGAAGATCGGAACCATCCGAGAACCCGCATCTGTGGAGGTTGTCTTTGCTGCGCCCAACCTGGGTGCGGAGTCTGTTTAGAGTATTCCAGGTTGACCATGGCTACTAGTGTCCAGTACACGAGAGAAAAGGATGGAGTTTCATGAATGGAGTCAATGTAGAAATAAAGAGGAATCAATATTGGTCTATCGTTGAGAATTGGGACTTGCTAAGAACCTGTCATCCGAAACTTAGGACCAGATTCTCAAACTAAGTAGAGTTTATGCTATGTATACTAGACAACTGACAAACATACTTATATAATTATGTATTTCTTACATACATATTATAGATAAATTACACCCAGAGGGATAGAACAAATGATCGTGCTCATCACACAAATAATCGTCTTGGGTGGGAATCAAACCCACGACCACCGGCATAGCAGACAGTGCCATTAACGTAACTTCTCAACCAAAGCATAAAAAGCACTAAGGCTACAATCAGACGACAGCGTCTGCGCGCAGTCGATATATTCAACTGCATTCAGTTGTACGTTCAACTTCGTTCAGTTATGATATCAACTTCACGTCGTCGACTGCAGTTGTGTGAAGTCAATTATAACTGCATAAAGTCGTGACTTCAAGTTTACGCGATCGGCTACAGTCGTGTAGTGTCGACGCACGCTGTCCATCGCTAACCACATACAGTTAGGTGCAGTCAGGCATGGAGAATCACGCGCGTCGGTCGCGTCGCACGCACATTGACATTATGCGATCGATTTAAAAGATTAAATCTTGCACTGAACTCCTAGGATCCGACTGCAGATAACTGTATGCAGTTGAATAGGTATTACGACTGCTCGCGGTTGCTGCGATGCAGTCCGTCTGATGGCAGCTTTACTGACCAGGATCATGACGACAACTTGTAACTGCTAAATAATAAATGGTTTTATTTAAGTACCTATGTTGACATTGTTATTTTATTGGTTGAAAATAAATTATTATTATTAACTAGATATTTGTATGCCTTACCCCGCTACAGCTGGACTGTTGTACATGACAGTGACGCCCGCGAAGGGGTAGTCGTCACACGTGAGCACGAAGCTGAAGGTGAAGGCGGCGGCGAGCACGGTGGCGGCCACGCACAGCTTGATGATGCCGGCGCACGCCAGCTGCCAGCGCTTCACGAGCCAGCCGCCCAGGAACGTGCCGCCGCCGCCGGCCGGCACCGTGATCACGCCTGCAAGTGGCAACATCAAGCGCCATGACAAATTGTTCTGGCTTTAAGAAGTAAATTCTGTTTTGACCATCTAAAAACTTGTGGGAGTCGATGAATTGAACATATCTGTATATATAAAAGGCAAAGGATCTTTTCAGACTATTGAGCTGGGCTATACCTAAAGAAAAGCTGGCTAGGTGATTTCTCTATGTATTATGAAAAAAATGTCTTGTATAGGTACGATAAATCACATCCAAATTCATAAGTTTCCAATATAACCGTGTCTTATTTCGAAATAATAGTTAACAATTTCATATTGTACAATCTTGCGGCATTAGCAATTTTTCGGTGTGAAAGGATCTTCAAAAATTCACCCCCTTAGGGGATGAAACGTGGGTCCAAAGTTTGTACAGACAAAACCTACTATCACGTGAGTGAGGCATAAGCTAGTTTTAAAATATTTTTGACCTCGAGACAGAACAGCTCAAGACTATGATAGGTTATATTATACACCTGTACTGTAAAACTTTTTTCTTCTTTCTTTCTTACTTGGTCATGGTTTTGATCGCTGAAGGGTCCGAAACATAAAAACTTCAGGAACTTTTCAGACTATTGAGCTTTAGTTGGAGTTTTCTTTTGTACAGAAAATCAATATTTTATGAAGTTCTCTTTAACTGCACCTAATAATTTTCACCTACCCAAAAGCAAAGCAGCTTCCGAAGCATTGACAGCAAACTGGTTCTCAATGAGTTTCGGCAAGAACGCAGCGAACCCTGAGATGAGCATGCCCTCACTGGCTCCGGCCAGGTTCAGGAACAGGAAGGTGGGGTTCTTCAGCAGCGCCGCCGCGGCTTGCGGCAGCTCGTGTAAGGCACTGAAGGCTGCAGACTTGGAGGCCGCGCCCTCGTGCGCTTCTGATACTTTCGATGCTCGTATTTCGTCTGCACCTGGAAGACCATGTCGTTATTGATTATGCGTTTCTTTCTCAATCCTTGCATCCATTTTTCCCAGTTTATGAAATGATCCAGGCGCATGAAAGAGAGACAATTGCGTAGTTTATGTTCTTACTTGATTCGTTTTTTGTTTAATTGTAAGTAATGTTTTATTTCATTGGCTTACGTTGTGTTTTATTGTATTTTTGTACATGTTGTAAATGTGACCTGTAGACAGAAGTCTGAAATAAAAATTTAGGTAGGTATCTATATTATTATTTAAAAAAAAAAGTAAATTTACCGCTCCGGACCATGGTCTGGACCAGGGCCCGGCGCGAAAACAGTTTCCTCAAACCTATGTTTTATAAATCTGGATTTGCTAACAGTCCCCAGTAGAAAAAAAATATTCTGTATACCTTATAATATTTCTAACCAACCAGTTGGAATGGTAAACGCTCTTTGTTAAAATAAGTGTATTTTGCTTGACTTGCTGCATGTAGCGGAGATGAATGTTGAGATGGATGTGTGGTGTGACGAGAATGGATAAAGTGAGAAATGAGTATATTACAGGAAGTTTAAAAGTGGCGCCAGTGACTGAAAAGTTGAAGGGGAATCGTTTGTCTTGGTATGGTCATGTTAAGAGGAAGGATGCGAATAAATGATTTGAATTTGAATTTGATGAAACGCATGTTACTAAAAGAGTTATGAGCATACATGTGGATGGATGGAGAGGGAGAGGGAGGCCAAAAAAAAGATGGATAGATTATGTGTGAAGAGTGATATGAAAGAAAAGGAAGTTAGTGATATCATGACGAGTGACAGAGCAGATTGGAAGAAAAAAACGTGTTGCGCCGACCTCAAATAACACGGGACAAGGGCAGGAAGATGATGATGATGATGTTAGACATGCACACTTACCAGGCAGCTCATGGGGGAAAGCCATGAGAGGTATCGACACGATGAGGCACAGGAGAGCAGACAGGATGAAGCCTATCCACCACGCGCCGATCCACACCGAGCTGACGGGAGTTACTCCTAACCTGGGCAGACAATGGAACAGTATTTTATTAGTCATTTAGCGACATTTATGACACCAGATAGGGACCAATCGAAATCCTATATATCTGGTATTAGAGTTCTCTGAGCGGTTACAATATATACAACAACGGTCCGAAATCAACAATCGAGCAGTTCCCGGACCAGACACAACACCCGTCTGGTCAGAGAAACCTCCCTTTTCAACGGAGGTTTTCGTGACTACACCCTGTTCCACATACCTGTAAAGACTATAATATGGTCATGTTGGAAATCATCAACGATCAAAAAAATAACGGACATCAAAGAACTTTTTTTTTCTAATGATATAAACTAGTGCTTGACTGCGATCCCACCTGCTGGTAACCAGTGATGCTGTCGATGCTGGTGTACCGCACTAGTTTATTAAGAGCTTATTCACTCTAACCTTGGATGTTTTGGATGTGCAGCATTGTGCCTACATATTTTAGATAGAAATAGCAGATAATGTTATCCTTACATGTTGTCCTTTTCCACTCGCCTATCGTCAACATCGAGCATGTTTTAAAAGCTTGTTGCTTCATCTAACGCAATCCAACGCGATGTTTGACGAAAAGGCAATGCAAAAAAAGAGAGTTATCGCCTGAAAACTCTGTAGGTAAGTATTCGGTAATTCCGTGATTTACTCGAATACAAATATTTTACAAAACTTGTTCCAGGAAATACGTGTTTTTTTTAAACACTTATTTTTTTTTGAAAAAAATTGTCGTCATTCAGAATCTTGATTAAATTTGCAAGGCTTCTATTGTTATACTTTTTTGACTTTTTTAATTTTTGAGTGAATTATGAAGTGTCAAAGTTCATGCAAAATAGCAGATTTTCAGACGTCTTTCTTTACTGGATTTAAATTGATTCCAGTTGAAGCCTAGATAATATCAACAAGATACTGTGTTTCCAAAATATCTAATGAAAATGTCTAATAACGTCATAATCGCATAAGAGCGGTTGTATGAAGAACTGTGAAAATGTATGTAGAGTTGGATGCCCTTAAGGTGTATGAACAAACTTGGTGCAGTAAACATTGTCACAGGCAGAGGTCAAGACAATATGCGTAAACAACGCACCCACATAGGTACTTGAACAACGCAAACATCGGCTTGCATAGCTTGGCTAATACTGCCAAGTCTCTCAAAAAAAAGCCACTCTAGAAACTCACACTAGAAAGTATACAGTAGGTACTTTCTGGACGTTTCGTATTTCAAAATTGAACTCCTCATAAAGTCATTTTCTGTGTAGAAACGAAGAAGGTAGGTACCCACGGGACCCGTTTCCTGACATATTAACTCCCATAAACGCCGTAGCTAATTTTCATTCCCTAAGCACACAAAGAAAATAACTCAACAGCTTAAAACCTGCCTCGAATGGCATTAAAAGTTAAATAAAAACTCCATAATATCGCTTTCATACTCGCGTTACCCCTTTTTTGAATATGTCCCTAGACAAAAAACGAGCAACAGATCTGAAAACTCCGTTATTGCTATAATAACTTTCGTAGGCGCTATTTTTGTGGGGGCTATTAGGGAGGTAAACAGGGGTATTCACGTTTCGAAGTATATATTATAAGGTAGCGATGCCCAGTTGTTTTCTTATGCAAATCGGACGTTTACTCAACAATCTAACGTTGCTCTGCGGTTCGCACCGGCAGGCCTGAGTGGGCAGAGCCGGATTTAAGCATGTCAAGATTTACTTAACTGTTTATTTTTGTAGACAGACACTTAAGTGGTATTTGATATCGAGGCTAACTATCTTAATATCACTTTATCTTAAGAAAATCCTCTGTCATTTAAAATCCTGATGCTGGTCTCACCAGGATTGTAAATACATTTACCCCAAAAATGAGTAGACACATCGCTATGTTAGTCTTTGAACGCGAATATACTTATTTTATAATAGGGAATCCAGTATGAAAGTTCATGCGGCTGTTGTACCCCTTGCATGAAGTCCTCTGCACCTAATCCGGCCCTGTACTAACACAACGAGTGGTTTCAAGTGGGCATGCTTCTCTTAAAACGAATTAGAATAATAGAACCGCTCTTACTGCCTGCCTTTTGATTGAATTATAATTTCAATGTTCTGTTCTCTGGCATACTTGAGTGTGCTGTTATTTAAAGTTATATTAGACTCGGTTCAAAAGTTTTATTTTAATTTGTGTTAAGTAGGTATTTAACAAATAAAAGGTAGGAACGGTAGTGTACTTGTCAGGTTTAAAGATTTAAGAAAACATTGTGATCAAATTAAACAGTCCGAAACAAGACTGCAATACTTATTACTATACTTAACCTAAATGTTCATCATAATCATCAACATCACGTCAGCTGAAAGATGTCCACTGTTGGACATAGGCCTTCCCCAAGTGTCGCCATAACGACCGGTCCTGTCCGTCTCGCATCCATCGGATCCCGCGACCCTCACCAGGTCATCGGTCCACCTTGTGGGAGGCCTTCTCATCTAATATACATAGTGATGACAAGGCTCTGAAACGTGGTCACTTACAATGGGTTTCATCAGAAGATTTAAAATCACCCAACGTGCAATGGAAAGGGCTATGCTCGGAGTTTCCTTGCGAGATCACATCAGAAATGAAGATATCCGCACGAGAACCAAGGTTACCGACATACGCCGAAGAATCGCCAAACATGGCGCAGCGTTAACGCCGGCGTTCGTGCGGGGATTAAGAGGTTAAGTGGCAATGGGCAGGGCACATTGCTCGTAGAACAGATGTTCCTAAATGATATCTATATATATAAAAGGAGAAACTGATTGACTGACATATCAACACACAGCCGGAACTACTTGGACTAGGAGCGTAAAATTTTGCTAAAAGTTTCTTTTTATGACGTAGGCGAGCACTAAGAGAGGATTTTCTAAAATTCACCCCCTAACGTGATGAAACGAGGGTCCAAAGTCTGTATAGAGAAACCTACTTTTACGCAGGTGAAACCGTGGGCAGAAGCTAGTCTTAAATAAAATATTCAGGCATTTTAATTAGCTATCTTTTAATCTTGCTTTTCAATAACGAAGCGTCAATACTCTTATAGGCGTAATCTAATTAATCAAGTGGTACTTAATATCTAAGGATTCCTTTCGTTCATATTTTAATCAGCAAACGAGAACTCATAAATTAAAAAGTAAAGCCATGGTAAGGAGGTCGTTCAAAACTCGTCCCGCGGAAAATCATATTTCGTTTCAGAAGCCATAAAAGTACAAAATGGTAGAATTAATTTGGCTGAAAAGTTGCCTGAGCAGCGTACCTGCGTGGTTCACAATGAGATGAAAGCGAGAGGGCAAGTTGGCTGAATGAAGCCGTGTCGGTGCCGAGATGGAATATTAAAAAAATGTGAACAAGATGCGGCGCGTGGAAAGCGCGGGAAACGCACGGTTGAGGTTATTGTCGTTTGCTTACGAAACGAATATAGAATAGTTGATTGTCGCACTTAGAGGTTCTTACGGAAACAGAACTTTTTTTTTTCGCGGAATCAACGGTGCCAAAACACCAAATTTCACCAATTCACCGCCAAAAGGAGCCCGTTCACCTTGGCTCCTGCGTTTTGGAATATATCCCTGGAGTGCACCGACCGCCTTCAGCTCTTAGGAGTTGAAGTTTCCTCAGAACTTAATTTTGGGCGGTTCATTGAGTCCAAAGCATAATCAGCCTTTTTAATGTTTCCACTGCTAGGACTCAGGCCTCCTCTCTAGGAGAGGGAATGGGCCGTAATCCACCACGCGGGCCCAGTGCGGGTTGGTGGATGTCACATGTCTTCGAATTTTTGGTTCTAGGACATGCCGGTTTCCTCACGATGTTTTCCTTCACCGTTTTGAGAGCAGTGGTGATGAAAAAATTACACAAAGCAATGCGCCTGGCTGGGTTTGAACCCGCGACCTACAACTCGTAAGTCGGGGTCGTAACCACTCGGCCACCACTGCTCTTGGCCAAGGTATAGCTGCTAGGAAACTCGGCGTTCTTGCAAAGGTCTGGCGGTACTTCACACCGGGTCAGCTTTTAATGTTATACAAAGAAGGTACAGGTCCGATCATGTGAATTCGTGTGTGGAGTACTGCAGCCACATATGGGCTGGTGCTGCAAAATGCCACCTAGCAGCTTTGGATTCGGTGGAAAGGCGTGCGAAGAAGAGGCTAATTGGTGATCCAGATTTGGTTAAGTCCAGTCTTCAAAGCCTTGAGCACCGGCGTAGGGTAGCCAGCCTTTCGGTGTTTTACAGGTTGCATTTTGGAGAGTGTGCGCGGGATTTGCATGACTTGATTCCGCCAGCTCATTTCTACCATCGGACAACCCGACGTACGGCGAGTATCCACCCTTACGTTGTTGAAACCTCTGCGGTTCTGACTAAGCGTTTCGCCTCGTAGTTTATACCGCGTACATCGAAGGACTGGAACAATTTGCCTGCTGAGGTCTTCCCATCCATTATAATTTGGGTGTCTTCAAGGCTAGAGTGAATAGGCTCTTAGTAAACTAGTGCGCCTCACCATCATCGATTGCGTCACTGCTTACCATCAGGTGGGATCGCAGTCAAGCATTGGTTTATATCAATGAAAAAAAGAATACTTACAAATGAATAGAAATGAATTTGCGGTAAGCTAATGTAATTATTTCTTTGCTTTCCCTCTAAGCAAAAACTAAAAAAAATATTGAGTTTTCGGTATTATTGAAAAGCTACTGTAAGGGTGAACTACGTATTGACTTACTAAATATTCCTTTATTCCTGTTTTATCAGCTAGATAATTAGTAATTATACAAAACCTAGGTATAGGTACTAATTTATGAATTATGACAAATGCAGGTTTAACTCACGTTTCTGAGTCTACGCTGAGGAAGTCAGTGTAGATGGTGAGCATCTGACCTCCGATCACGTAACCCATCGCTGGGCCCACCACTGCCATCGTGTAGTATACACCTGGGGACAAGAACACAAGTCAAAATATCTTTTTCAATAAATACACTTGGTACTCGAAAATCCGCTCTTATCCCTACCACTTTTAGGCACGCAATTTTCTATTTTTCGCATTAGTGCGGAAAAGAGCGCGAGCTCACGTATCAGGTTGGGCGCTAGCGACCCTTAAAAGTCGCGCATCAACCCCCGTTTATTTATATCTTTGTAAGTGTATTGAAAAACGTCGTTTGATACACATGGAAACGCTCTGACTCCTAAATTAGGTGTATGTCCCTCTGGCTTAGGAGTCGGAATAGTCACTACTGTTTCATTACTGGTTAAAGGCCTACTTCTACTCTTTCTGGTGACGAAATAAAAACTCTTTTGAAGTACCTAACCTTATTTAGCCAAACTGCTCCTGAACTAATACCTAAATACATTGAAATTACTTAGGCCAAAGAGCCAGACGTGACTGGTTACAAGTAGGTACTTGACCACAGCTGGACAATGAAAAAACTCTAAAGAATCGCCAAGGAGACACTCCACAACAACTTCCCTTCGCCATTAAAACCGAAAAAAAAAAGTCGGAAAAAAAACCTCTTTTGTCTCAATATTCTTTAAAAAAAAAGGAAACAATTTTACCTCTCACCCACTCTATGGTATAGAACGCACACATCGATACCACCATTGCACTTACAACACATCACGCCATGGACAAACACAAGAAATAACCGTGGAGTGTAAAAAACATAAGTATCACATTTCTTAGCGGGCGCCCTGTTTTCACAGTTAAAAGCTGCGACTTAGAAGTGGTTAGGGGATGCGCGTAGTGGAAGAGTTTTGTAGCTTCACATAGCGGTACAGGTGTTAAAAGAAAATCTTCGGATATACGGAGTGAGCTACCACGGTAAAAAAGAATACTTTTGGTTTATATGCTTGGAAAATAAGGATATTTGCATTTTTAATGGTCTAAAACCTTCTTCGCTGTAATACCTTTGTTGCGGTTTGGGGCACATCGGTGGGATGGTTTCAAAGTTTATAACGTTTACAGGTAAGTTAGGTAGACACATTTTTTGTGTTTTATATGTATAATAGATAGATTTGGTCAATCTATACATATAATAGATTGATTTGATCAATAAGATCTTTCTGTTCTTTTCAGAAATGTATGTAGCGTTGAACGCGACTTGCCTCATCGGCTTCAACGTCCAAATTTGGAACAAGAAACTTTCAACGACATTCAGGAGTACCTTGGTACCTATTTAAGTTTGGCGAAGAAGCAGTAGGGGTTTTTTTTTAACACGACTAGCTATAAATAACTAGTAACTAAGTTGATGCCAGTTTTTTATAGCAAAAAATTAAGGAAAGAGATATGTTGAAGCAAAACGTAATTCGTTTACGAATCCTTAATTTTTACTCGACTACGACACGACATCAAAGACGAGGCGATTTTGTCGGGTACGACAGCAAAGACAAGATTATGGGTTTTTGGGTTTTGGGCTTCCTCTGAGAGCCAACACATCCCTCTCTCCACAAATGACAGCGTCAACATCTTCCCACATCTCCTTGTTTACCCAACCCTTACCCTCGATATCTGTAGTGGGGCACACATCGCGCCATCTAGCGGCACTCTGAATACGTTTCCTTGTCCTCCGGGCCTCTCTAGAGGGAAGAGAGTGGAGGATCGACCGCCAGATTCACTCCGTTTATTTGTCATTCGAGATTGGAGAAAAAAAATCTTTTTTTCAAGTGGTAAACGGTTTAGGATTGGAAATTTTGAAGCGGTGAGCTTTGGGAGGATAGATAGAAACTTTGAGGGTGACGCGATAAGTTGAAAATTCAACTTTTAAGGGAGAGAAATTAGTTTGTATGCAAAATTTTATCCCTTGTACCCATATTCCTGAAACTTAGCTTATGTAAAAAATAAATAAAAAAGGATTTCATTATTCGTTTTTCAAAACTACCCCTATAAAACTATTTGGGGAGTGTTAAAGGTTTTATGGGAGAAACTTATTCGTAGGGATAATAAACTTGAAAGTTGCCACCAATTCTAATCAAAACGAATAATAAATACTATCTTTTTTAGTTTTTCTAAACTACCTTCATTTAGTTTGAGGGGTGTTAAAGCTTTTATAATTTTTATAAACATGCTCGTGAACGAAGTCGCAGGCAAAGTACTAGTTATTTTTATATGATCGACACTTAAGGGGTGACCAGATGGTTGAAAAACAACGTCCCAACCAAGATGACTTTGCTATTTTCAATCCTTGTAGATAGCAGATGTAATCCATGACCCTCAACGCCCTTGGTTGGGAGGCGCATTTTCCCAACCACCGAACGTATTGGCGCGTGGTTTACATCCATGTAGCCGCAACATAAACCAAACACTTAAACCAAGGTCACCTTGGTTGGTACGCTAGTTTGCAACAATCCGTAATAAAAACCCGTCTCTCTAAATAGATAAGGAGGGAGGAGATATAAACACTTTTTTCATCAAATATAATTGAAGTATTCCTTTTCTTTCTAAATTCGTCGGATTCACGTATATATTTTTGTTGAGGTAGGAAATCATCAAATAACTTCTTACGCTCTGTGGTAGAACGAGAGGGTGTGTCAGATCTTTACTGACTAAAACCCTCTTAATTCAGTTTCCCTTTGTATTTAAGAGCCACGGTAACTTTTTCATACATTCCATGAATGTATGTATGGGCTTATAGTCGTATTTCATAACTTAACAAGAGTTTTACTGGGTTACCATGACGTTTAAAGTAAGATTGTTTCATTCTTATTCCAGTGTAGGTAAGAGATGTCGCTAGACAACCTGTATAGCTCTGTCTCTTACCCACAATGAAATAAGAATGAAACAATCTTACTTTGAACGTCATGGTAACCCACCTGGTTGCAAGTTTGCAACACCTTATTTTTTTGTTAGTTCGAGTGTAACCTACAATTGATTTTATTTATATTACTAGCTGACCCGGTGAACTTCGTACCACCTAACAGTCAATGAATGTACTCGTACTAACTATATCTTTCGATATAGTCAACCGATTGCGATGAAACAAAGCCTAAGTAATATGTAAAGTTAGACACAATTATAATGTATAAAAGTTATCTATGTTACCGGCCAAACTAGATTTTAGGATAAACTAGTTTCGCCTAGGCCAAGCCAGTTTTAGTACAAGAGCGAGCGACGCGAGATCGGAATTTTAGGGCACCCTGACACTGACAGGTTAGGTGAGAAGGCTAAGGCGGGTGCGGAGCGAAGCGGAGCTCCCGCCTTAACCTTCGTGGTTATTTTTTTTTATAACAAACCAGAAATGCGTATAGGGAGAACTGGCTTGGCCTAGGCGAAACTAGTTCATCCTAAAATATAGTTTGGCCGGTAACATCTACATCGATTTCGTGCATTTTAAGTGATGCGCGCACAACTAAAAACTTCTACAGATTTATTATTACCTATAGATTATGTTAAAAATGAAATTGAATAAATTTAAATTATGATTATACTAGCTGACACGGTAAACGTTGTTCTGCCATATAAAACGTAGAAGAATAAAAAAATAACCTAGACCTATCAAATATAGGCAAATAATTTCATAAAACTCGAACAAGCCGTTTCGGAGGAATTAGGTACCTACAGTAAACTAATTTCACAAGTCACACACTTCACTTTGTACCTCAAAAATAATAATGTGTAGTATCCAGCATCGCTTAAAGAAAATCGTCGACAAAATCTTAGCTAAGCATTACACTAATCAAACAAAGTATCGATCAGTAGCATCCCATGACATCTGAACAAACATCCCATCGCATCGTCACTTAACAGAATCCCATTAAAGATGGAGTGTTTGGCAAATAATCAGAGCTCCGAGCCTATCGAGTGCAATTAATAGAGCCGACCACGGAAATGCATTAATACGTTTCCGACGCATCGCACGTGTATGCGGAGACTCGAAAGCTGCAAGATAGGGCAGGTCTCGATGACAGCGGTTAGCGGAAAGGCGGAATAGAGAATATTATGCGATTTTGGACACTTAAATATATAAAAAATCTCGAGTCGTCTTGACCGATTTTGTGTTTTTTTTTTGTATCTGGTGGGCCTAAGAATAGGTTGTAGGCTATTTGCAGGTGATAAGGGTGGCTCTTTCCAGAATTTTTTTTTTGTTTTATATACATGGCAAACTAACGTTTCTCGGGTCAGCTAGCGTATATAGATGGCAGAGTGTTGATCTATTGGATAGGCAAATTCTCCCGGTTTATGATCAAGGTCAACCCATGGTTTATGATCAAGGACCATCCTTGATCATAAACTAGCTAACGAAAACTAAGGGTAGGAAACCCAAGCGCCCGGCTAAAACGCATAAGTTTGCACTATATACGTTTCGTCGTCGTGCCGTGTATGTGTTTTAGCCCTTAGAGCTTTGCATCTAGTAATCTGTGTCCTGACAGACGTGGCGACGACGTGCCAGCTAGGCTCTTTGTCCAATGATCTTAATGCCAAGTATCACTAGATAGAAGACGTAAAAGAAAATAACATTTTCAATAATTACAATGCAAAGTTTTTAGCTTACTAATATCCAGATATTGAGCCGCGTTTATAAGGCGCATAGCATGGTGTCGTAGTGACTTCCCGAGCGAACCCGCTTGCTTCGTCCTTCCGCTACTTTCGAAACCCCAGCCTTATGTAGGCTGTAGACAATGAGCTGTTTACCTGCTCACTTTTCTCATGAGATAAAGTATGTGTGTTATGATGGTTCCGTAACAAGAAGATAAACAGAATATTCCTTTGTTTATTATAATTAGTTATTGTTGTTTAGATTTTAGTAAAGATAATGTTATAACAATAGGCACAATATAATCTGGCATAAGTACATGGCCTAAAAAGGCTGTCTTTTTACTAAATTTACAAACTAGATTTAGAGATCTATGAGAGATTTCGATACCTACATAAAAGTTACTAATGTAATGTTACTTTATTTGTGCTACTTAGTCAAAAAATGGTGTCTCAAATTTTTTCGAAATTCTTTTTCTTTTTTTGCATCAATAAGCCTAAAACACTCCGCATCATAATACTCGATCTTTATTGAAATATTTAAAAAAAAACATCCATGCTTAGTTATATTTATTATAAATGCAAAAGTAACTTTGGACATAGGTACCTAGTCTACGACATGGACTTGAGATACATTTTATCAACATACCAAGCCTGTGAAGCCATAGGTAGAAGCTTTTTTATTTAGTATACGTAACGAAGATGGCCTCCTTTAAAAAAAAAACACTTTCACTGAGTTCCCGCTATACAAAGACAAACCGAATTCAAATAGGTATAAAAATATATGCACCCAAACTCGAAAAATTTTCACCCCTACCAAAACCTGCCACCTTTTAAATAAATAGCTAATCACTTAACCCTTACATAACTCAATGACCTCCATCTAACTGAAACAATTTTTCCCAACACTAAACTTGCCAGCAGTGGGGTCCATTCGATCCATACGATTGTTATAACGTGGCCATATCGGCGAGTGCTTTCTTGTGTTTATGGCGGGCAACCCCGCGCGTCGTATGAGGGTTAATAACTTTGAATATAGAACCGTTTAGAAAGCTTTTGTTATAATATTTTACGTTCGTATATTTTCTTTGGACATATGAAGGGCAGTTTTTAAATAATAGGTTTTATATAAATTGAGTCTTTTAAGAAAGTGCTATACCTACCCTGTTTAAAGTGTTTAAGATGTATTAAATATTCTATATAACAATATCTAAATAGTACCTATTATAAAACATAGTCGCTGACTGACTCTGTCTGTTTTTCCGCTTACTTTTTCTATACACAGAAAGAGCGACAAACAAGGGATTCTTTTGATAATTTTGGAGAAGAAGCCAGGACGGGTAACTAATGAATTATATTTCCCCTTTCACGGCCCATAAGCCGGAAAATTAACATTTAAACCAAAATAAGTAAATTCTTTAATGTTTCAAACTCTGTAAAACCTGCATATGATAGGCAGCGTGTCACGTGGTACTTACCTATTATAATCTAGGTATTTAAATAAAAGCGAAATACCATTCACTGATTAATCACGAAATCTCAGACACTATAACACCTACAAAATTAAAATTTGGCAGGTGGGTTCCTTCTTGTTCCTTATAGGGTGTAGTTTTTTTTTTCTGAAACTCACCCCCTAAGGGGATGAAACGGGGGTCCAAAGTTTGTATGGAGAAACCGACTTTCGCGACGCTGGCAGAAGCTTGTCATACATATAGTAAGTTTCATCCGTTTTCAACTAGGGCCTCTCTTTTCTTGTGCCAATCCCTACGTTTTGTTGCCAGCATAGGTTTACTTACTGATGTGTTTTAATAGACGACTAATACCTAATTTTGGTCCTATAGGTACTGCTACTCTATATGCATCTCATCATGACACTGACAGCTGTGAAATGAACATGAAGTAAGCTGTCAAACATCCAATAAAAGAGTGGGTAATGACTGATGTTTTTTTGGCGGGATTTTTTCGAGTGCAGTTCCAATGGCTATTTTAATTTTTTTTAAATTGATTCCTAGTGGATATTTTTATGTAAAATTGGTATAGTTTTGTATCTCAAGTGGAGAATATATGGAATTATTGAGCAAGGCGCGATCTCGGTTAAATCTACCTTAACAAAGTTTCCCGAGAAGGTTGACAGTCAAGTCATCACATCGTCATCACATTTGCTGCCACAAAAACATTATTTATTTATTGCACTCATGTTGTGAATAGACGTTACATAATTGTATAGTCTTAAACATGGACCCTGGTAGGACACAGCAACATTTATAATATTGCATGCATTATATAAATTAATTAATACAACAAACATTACATACAAATTATTACAATTTCATACATTAATTATATTATTATAATACTGAGTCATTCGATATTATTATTATTATTCCATACATCATTAAATTATTAATTTTACAATTTATTATCATTATTATATTGTTAGTTATTTATTTAATATATATTTTTTTTAAAGTAAACTCTGCAGTCTGTTTGAAAATACACAATGCTTTTGTAGACCTTATACTATCGGGTAGCCTAGATATTATAAATTTGAATGCTTCGGTATTCTGGACTTGGATTCTGGATTATAATGTGTTACATCCGTATTATAATGGAGAACAAAATGACTGTGCTCTTACTGATGACAAGGCGGTATGGTCTAAGACCAGCCTGACCAAATAGGGCGAAGAAAAAGAAAATGAAACGATAGGTACTTCACTAGATCACTTCAAGCTCATTTGACTTTAGTTTTTAACGGTTATTCAGTCAAGATGATTTCTTTTACCTACCCTTCACGCATTAGCATAATCGGCCTTATAATGTTCCCACTGCTGGGACGGACTCAGGCCTCTCTAAAAGAGGGAATGGGTCGTAATCCACCACGCGGGGCCAGTACGGATTGGTGGATATCACGTCTTCGATTTTTTGGTTCTAGGACATGCCGGTTTCCTCACGATGTTTTCCTTCACCGTTTTGAGATCAGTGGTGATGAAATAAATTACATAAAGTAATGCGCCTGGCTGGGTTTGAACCCTTCACACGCTGATCATAAAGTGGGCACCGATATATTCAGCAGTATGGTAAAATTACACAAAATAATGAGCCTGGCTGGGTTTGAACCCTTCACACGCTGATCATAAAGTGGGCACCGATATATTCAGCAGTATGGTAAAATTACACAAAATAATGAGCCTGGCTGGGTTTGAACCCTTCACACGCTGATCATAAAGTGGGCACCGATATATATTCAGCAGTATGGTAAAATTACACAAAGTAATGAGCCTGGCTGGGTTTGAACCCTTCACACGCTGATCATAAAGTGGCAACCGATATATTCAGCAGTAGGTATGGTAAAATTACACAAAGTAATGCGCCTGGCTGGGTTTGAACCCTTCACACGCTGATCATAAAGTGGGCACCGATATATTCAGCAGTATGGTAAAATTACACAAAGTAATGAGCCTGGCTGGGTTTTTTTTTTTTTTTTTTCGGTGGGAAAATCATCTTATGACATCCCCCGCCCTTGGGCGGGGCGGGAGATAGTGTCAGACTTTTACTGACTAAAAACCCACTCCTGTTCCTTCATTGCCTTTCGTACCAGGGCCGAGTCTTCCTATCAGACCCTTGGCCCCAGTAGGCTTCGACCCTGCTAGGCCCCTACCATTGCTGACATCTCCTTGAGGGAACCCTTCACACGCTGATCATAAAGTGGGCACCGATATATTTAGCAGTATGGTATCTAAAATTACACGAAGTAATGCGCCTGGCTGGGTTTGAACCCTTCACACGGTGATCATAAAGTGGGCACCGATATATTCAGCAGTATGGTAAAATTACACGAAGTAATGCGCCTGGCTGGGTTTGAACCCTTCATACGCTGATCATAAAGTGGGCACCGATATATTCAGCAGTATGGTAAAATTACACAAAGTAATGCGCCTGGCTGGGTTTGAACCCTTCACACGCTGATCATAAAGTGGATAGGTGGGTACCGATGTACCAATTCAGCATGGTAAATGACCAGAAACTTTCATCGAGGTCTACCACATATTGCCGTTACCACTTTACTGAATAGCATACCCAAGTTACGGTCTCAAATGACGGTTCAACGGGAAATTGATATCATTAGCCATGGTTGGCTTCATACAGCCTTGTTATAATGTTGCCCGTTACTTTTCTCATGAAAAATATGTGGAACTGCGTGGTCCTCGTAACTTAATGCTAGTTAATCGATCAAGGACGCTACCACGACCTCTTAATGCGATCCATTTGAAGAGCTAAACTGAACTTTTAGAGGGATGGAGCTATATAGGGTGTATAGCTCCATCCATCTTTCTCGCTCGCATGCCTCACATCTTAACATGTCATGGTAAGGCACCAGGCCGGGAGATGTGATCCGAGGCTAATATTTAAATTACATTTGGAAACTGCGATTTCTGTTTCTCAAAGAGTCTTCTTATAGGGGTTAAAGTATGAAATTGCCGTTTTTTAAAACGGGTTGCTTTGAAGTTGTTATTTGGATTGATTTGGAATTATAAGTTCAAATAAACTTTATATTAAAGGTACCTACGTTATCCTTTTTTCAAAATTAGGTATTTATACAAAATAATGCGAGTTTTTTTTTATATTTCATACAAAAATAGTTACAAATACCTAATTTTTCCTATTTTCTGTAATAATGCTGTATTTGTAACTATTTTTGTATGAAATGTAAAAAAAAAACTCGCATTATTTTGTAATATGAGTTCTACTGTGGAAACAATGTGTCACAAGCGGTATGCAATATTGATGATGTATATGGTCTTAAAACTGCTAATTAATGGGATGTTTATTTTTGTTTCAATCACTTTCACGTGGGAAATTTTATCTCACGAATAACTTCTCTCTTCAGTGCGACAACAAGACAAAATTTCCAAAACGAAAGCTATTAAACCAAGAGCATATAGTTCTTTTGTTAGAAGAAAGTCGTAGGTATACGTAATTGGTATTGCTTGCCCTTTGAAATGCATAGTTTCTACGTTGAAACTCTTAATATGAAAAAAAAAAGTTTTTTTATTAGCTGTCATGGTTTTTTTTTTTTTTTTTTTTTTTTTTTTTTATTCTTGATAGGTTCGCGCTTGACCGCTATCTCACCTGATGGAAAGCGAAGATGCGGTCGACGATGGAGCGCGCTTACCTAGAAGTAACCTATTCACTCTTGACTTAAAGATTCCCGGGTTGTAGCCATCAGGAAAAACAGATTCCGGCAAGGAATTCCACTCCTTAGCTGTACGCACTATGAATGTGTTCCCAAAACGTTTCGTGCGTATAGGTGGGATGTCCACCATGTACCGGTGGCGCATTGCCGTACACCTGGTGGTCCGATGATGGAACGGGCTAGGCGGAATTAGGTTATGCAATTCCGACGCACACTCCCCGAAATGCAACCGGTAGAAAACCGACAGGCTAGCAACTCGGCGTCGATGCTCAAGACTTTGAAGCCTCGACTCAACGAGTGCGTCATTGCCAATGATCCTCCTGGCTCGCCTCTCAATTGCCTCAAGTGCATCAAGCTGGTATCGGGCAGATCCGTCCCAAAGATGAGAGCAGTACTCCATACACGATCGAACTTGCGCTTGATAAAGTTTGAGCAGCTGTTCCGGCGTGAAGTACTGTCTTACCTTCGCGAGGATTCCCAGCTTTTTTGCTGCCAGTTGAGCCTTTGCTTCGATGTATGGCCCAAAGTTGAGTGTTGACGTCAGCGTAACACCAAGGAGATCAAGATGGTCGGTTATTGGCACGGTTACGCCCCGGAAAGTAGGAGCAGGGCTGAATTGGCTCCTTTTAGCGGAAAATAGACACGCCTGGGTTTTAGCAGCATTGAACTTGACCAAATTGGCATCGCCCCATTCAGAGACTGCCTCCAAGGACAAATTCAAGCGCTCGACCATAGCCTCTCGGAGAGACTGGATCTGTGACCCACTAGCTTGCGCGCTGGATATGTAACTCTCAGCAACAGTGCTGTCGTCTGCATACCCAAAGGTACCGGGCTTAAGCAGATCATTTATGTGCAGCAAGAACAATGTTGCCGAGAGTACTGACCCCTGAGGGACCCCGGCATTAATGGCCATTTGACCGGACGAGCAACCATCGATGACCACCCGGATGGACCGGTCACTCAGGAAGTCTGCAATCCAAGCACACAAACCAGCAGGTAATCCAAAAGAAGGAAGCTTACTTATAAGGCTTTCGTGCCAGACCCTATCGAAAGCCTTCGAGATATCGAGGGAGACGGCAAGCGCTTCCCCGTGTTTCTCAATGGCCTCACTCCAGATGTGGATGGCATACGCTAGAAGATCACCAGTTGACCGATTTCGGCGAAAGCCGTATTGTCGGTCACTTAGGATGTCATTAGCTTCTAGGTATGCCAGGAGCTTAGTGTTGAGTACACGTTCCATTGTCTTACAGAGAATGGACGTTACTGAGATTGGCCTGTAGTTAGCTGGGTCAGCCCGGCTACCCTTTTTGGGCACGGGCTGTACGTTAGCTTGCTTCCATGCAATCGGCACTTTTCCAGCCTCAAATGAAAGCCTAAATAGGCGCGTCAGGATCGGAGACAGTTCTGACGCACACGTTCTTAGAACAATTGCCGGTATCCCGTCTGGACCGCTAGCCTTGTTCACGTCAAGGTTACGCAGCACCCTACGGACGTCCTTCTGATGGATGCGAATATCTGACATACTCGTCTCGCAACCATCAGGATTAACAGGGGGCCGCGCGTCACCAGAATCTAGACGCGAAGATTCCGCGAAGAGAGAGGCAAACAAATTTGCTTTCTCCTCAGCGGTATGGGCCAGCGACCCGTCGGGTTTCAGCAGTGGCGGTAGTGAGGGACGGCAGAAGTTTGATTCAACCGACTTAGCCAGGGACCAAAACGCCTTACTACCAGCAGGGTATGATGCGAGTTTGTTCCCGATGCGGCTAATATGGTCGAACCGAGACCTCCGCATCACCTTCTTGCAAGACTTGGCAGCCCTGTTGAAGGCTCTCTTCTTCTGACTCACGTCACTCGCCTTATGCATACGAGCGTCGGCCCATGCCCGGTATGCCGCGTGCTTAAGCGCGTTAGCGCGATCACACTCCACACCAAACCAAGGGCGAGCCTGGTCAGACATTGTCACGTCAGAGAATGGAATGTAATACTCCATCCCCCGCCGCAACACATCTGTCACAGCATCTGCGCACCACGATGGATCATCCGAAGAAAAGCAAGTAGGCTGCCAAGGATAACATGCGAAGAAAGATCGCATGCCATCCCAATCTGCTGACCTATATCGCCAAACCCGCCTGGTGCCTCTAGGGCAGGGATCGGGCGGAGAGTAGACTGATACAGATTTCACCAGACAGTGGTCGGAACTACCTAACGGTGATGATATCGACACTGAATAGCGGTCTGGATCTGTTGTCAGCAGAAGGTCCAAGCAGTTGGCCGTGTGCGAATCAACATCCGGCACCCTCGTAGCTCCCTGGACCAGCTGGGTGAGATTTAACGCTAGCGCAAGCTTTCGCGTCTCTCGACCAGCATGGTCTGTGCACCGGTATGGGAAAAGCCACTCCTGATGGTGGGCATTAAAATCCCCCAGTAACACCAGTTGTGCCGAAGGGTACCTCTGCTGAGCCGCATCCGCCGCCTCACTAAGGTACTGTGTGAGCCTGGTCGTCTCCTGATCACCACTGTGCGAACGGTACACACAAGCATAGATAATTTTATCAATGCCTGTGTCCACCAGAGCCCAAAGCGTTGAGAACCTGGAATCTTCAAGGTTGCGGAGACGCCGATAGCAGACGTCGTCCCTGATGTACAAACACACACCAGCGTGTGGTTTAAAATTGTGCTCCAGGGTAAACCCTGGGTAAGACAGGTACGACACGTCTGACGGACTTCTTATCTGCGTCTCCGAAAGGAAAAAGAGGGAAGGTTTTTCAGTCTCCAGGTGATGATGGACTGCTGCGAGATTAGAGTGCAGACCTCTAATATTGCTGAGGTGCACTTTAAGTGAGAGGGAGTGCAGCCGCTGTATAACTTTTCTCTTTTTCATCCTTGGCATATTGAGAGTGAGATAGGAGAGAAGAAGGAAGTGAAATGGAGTCCCATGCTGCTAACCTTCGTCACGCACTGGCAGGACAGCATCATTGGGGCACTAGTCTGGAGACTGCGGGGACGCCCGAGCCCCCCCGGAAATGACCATCGGGCCCTCTCATCTGGTCGCCAACCAGCACGATGGTGCATTCCGGGATTTTTCGTCAGTTGGCGGGGCAGCCTTTCATGTGTGGCTAGCACATTACTTGGGCCCCCAACTAACTGCGGTCGGCCAGCGGTGCACCGTGCCTCGGATCCCGCTACCCTCCGCGACTAGTCTCCCGATATGTCAATACCAGCGCGGGTCCGGCTGGTCTGCATACATTAGAACCGCCTCTTCGACCCAACTCCTCTGAATTGGCTACACTGGGCATCATACCGGAACACGGCTAGGCCGCTTGGCGGTACGTCTTTGCCCAGTGGGTGGTCACAAGCCATCGGTCGAAACCTACCACCAGTTAATGTCACCTGATTAGCACCACCCGGGGACCACGTGTAGGGCATATCTATGGGTATTCTCCTACGGACGCGGGTGACTCAGCCCCCAAAATGGTTATAAGAGCTGCGATATTACAGAAAATACAAAACACAAAGAATCCAAAAAATACCTAATTTCGGAAAAAGAATGACGTACCTTTTAATATAAAGTTTATTTGAACTTATAATTCCACGTAAATCCAAATATAACACTTCAAACGAAACCTTTTTAAAAACGGCAATTTCATACTTTAACCCCTGTTATTTAGTTTTTTAATATCTTGACAATAAACCGCTCTGCGCAAACTTGGTTTCTACGAAGTGGTTTGCGCGGAGCGGTTTCTTTAAATTTCTGGAATTTCTTTCCTAACATACCTACGTTAAATAGGGAATGATAGTTTAAATAAGAAAACACGGTTTCCAAGTACGCAATTATACTTGGTACAAGTATCTGTACACTGGCTCAAATAATTACTTACCTAGATATGGAGATTTATAGCTAGAACTACATTAGACCGACACACACGTGTAACACGCCTGATTTGTACGTAGAACGACGTCACGTGGCGTGGATCTAATGTAGCTCTACAAATCTAGTTTCCATATAAAATGTATGGAGAACGACGCGCCCAGATCGGCGTGTGTGGCACACGTGTGCGCAGTGTAGTTCTAGCTTGAATCGTACTCTCATCAAATACTACCTTCAATTTTGCTGATTCTGAAATTCGTTTCAATGATTTCAGTTGATCTCCATTTATAAGATACCTATATGTATCAACGAAATATGATGCTCACTGTATAATAGTCTACAAGCCCACTCACTCTCCCAGATAAAGAAAAAACATCTTCTTGAAGGAGCGACGGCGACGTTGCGTCCGCACTGTGCAAAAGTTGCGCGAACACAGACACTGCTACTGGGTTTTCTAAGTTTTATTCCACTCACCCAAATAAACAGAAGACATCTTCTTAGACACATTCTCATCTATATATGTGACGCCGAGGGTGAACAGCGGTGTTGCGCCCGCGCCGTGCAATAGTTGCGCGAACACGAACACTGCTACCGCCCACGCGCCGCCCTCTGCTGGCACGTTGCCGTCGCAACTGTCTGTCAACTGGAAATAGGACATGGTTTTAGGGAACATAGAACTATTTTATTTGCCATAGTGTAGCAAACATAGTTATTAGTGGCTCACCTAATGGTGTATAAGTGGTGATTACATAGGCGTATGTAGTACAAACAAATCATAACTTTATTGCTGGGTCTAGACTCTAGAAGCATAAGATGCATCTAGACCCAGATGATGTTCCTTAACGTGACGGAGATGAGCACTTAGGAGAGAATTTCAAATATTAATCCCAGTTAAAATATGAGATGAATGAAATTGGAAGCCGAATGAAAATTCGAAAATTGGAAGCCGAAGGTCAATTCGAAATTGGAAGCAGAATGACAATTCAAAAATTGGAAGCTGATTAAAACTCGCAACGGGCACGGCTTGTAAAATCATAAATCAGGTTCATTTATTTATAAAAAACTTCTAGTAAGTTATGAATTTGGCATCAGGTTAAATTGAAGGTACTTTTTTTTGTTAGCCTGTTCAGTTCCACTCCTGGGCAAAGCCCTCTCTCCAATCCTTCCATCTTTCACGGACCCGCGCTTCCTTCCAGTTGTAGCGAAATCTGTCTAGTTCTGAGGTTCTATTTGAAATAAGAGGTTTTAAAATATCTAAATTATAATTACGAAAATGTTCTAAAGCGTAATTTTATGGTTAAATTACGTTCCCATTATAAGCAATTAGACTAATTAAAGTAATCTCATCAACGTCGAATTCGAGAGCACTACGCAAAACATGAGAAATTGGAAACCAAGTTGTTTATAGGCGCCTTTCACAAATATCGTACCTACGTCGGTAAATCAGAAGCAAATAAATCCTAGTATCGGAAAATGTAATCGAGCTGCATTCTGCGTATTGAAAACCCGTCTGGAAGTTAGGTAATTAGTCAGAATATAGAGCTTTCGCGTTCAATAAACAATACATTTCTCATTGGCTAGACGAAACTTTATTCATGGTGGCAGTTTTAGTTCAGTTAAATACTAAATTAAATACTACAATCCAAAATTAACCTTCATTCGGCTTTCACCTTCATACGGTATTGTTGTTTTGCACCAAATTTCATGTGTTTTCTCCGCTTTTCCCCTTTATGGAAGCAGCCACATACATCTCTTGGACAAAATTGATCAGACCATTCGATATACTCTGACTTTCCTCTTAAATGTGGCCCTGGATGACCGAGCGTGGCTACAAACTACGCTACCCATTCGTTTTGGTGGGCTTGGCATCCGCAAAATTTTTAGTGTAAGCCTACCGGCGTTCCTGTCTTCGGTCCACAGCACTCACCAGTTGATCAATAGAATTTTGACTCCATCATTGGTTAGCTGTGAGGTGCCGTGCTTGGCCGATGCCGTAAGCGCCTGGAAAATGGCTTGCCCGGACAAGGCGTTGCCCAAGAACCCATCTTACAAGAGACAGTGAGATGAGCCGCTCTGCAGTTTGGTACGGAATAACCTTAGTAACACGTCTACCAATACTGCTGAGCGTGCCCGCCTACTGGCTGTGGGTGAATGGGAGTCGGGCCTCTGGATACAGACACAGACACTACCGTCGCCCAACATAGGTACTATGCTAAGTGATACCACCTTCCGGATCGCTACATGCCTGCGACTGGGTGCTCCTAGCGGAGCTCCACATCGGTGTCAATGCGGTGAAGCAGTCGACCGCCTCGGGCACCATGGCCTATCCTGCAGTAGAAGCGCTGGTCGGATAGCTAGGCACGCAAGCATTAATGACATCATCCGTCGAGCTCTTGTCACCGCCGCGGGTGCCAGCTGTTCTAGAACCCAATGGCTTGGCACGCGACGATGGAAATAGGCCAGACGGGATGACCATAATGCCCTGGAAGTTAGGTAGGCCTTTGGTCTGGGATGCAACATGTGTCGACACCCTTGTGCCATCCCATCTTCTGAGTAAGGCAGGCTGTGCTGGGGCGGCTGCTGCAAGTGCAGAAAACCTCAAACGGCGTAAATATAATAACCTCATCGGAAGTTATATGTTTGAGCCGTTTGGGGTTGAAACACCATGGGGTCCGAGCGCTCATCGAGTTGTTCGTGATATCAGCAAACAACTGGTCGACTCTTCGCGTGACCTGAGGGCTGGGCTTTTCTTCGGACAAAGAATCAGCATTGCTATCCAACGTGGCCATTGATATCGATGTGGATGAATTTTTTGATGCCCAATAATTTCTTTTTCTACCCGTTTGTAAATATTATTATTTTTAGTTTGTATAAATTCCTATTTAGTTATTGATATTTATTAGTGTTGATGTTCGTTAGCGTAATTGAATAAGCAAATAATTTTTTTCAGTTAAAGTTAAAAAAAAAAATTAATACTCGAATCGATAAAATTCAAATAAAACTATACCTATATTTCTGGCTTATGAAAACACCTTAGGAAAAAGGGAAAAATTAAAAAAAAATTGAGAATATTTCGAGAGCTACCTACTCAAAATTATTTTTTCTAAAATATTTTTAACCGACTATTTAAACCTATCCTGCGTATAACTGCAGTTGTGAGTTATATAAAATACCGTGCGACGTAAGCACTATTAAAGGTCATATAACCTCTTTTAAAGACCGACTTATCAGACGCTTAAACTACGAGTAATTTTATTAATGTGCTGGCTCAGTGGTTCAGCGGTTGGTTGCTGCACTGCGAGTCGCAAGTCAGATTCCCGTACAGAACAAATATTTGAATGGCCTACTGATAGTTTTTTGGGTTTCGGTATCTTTTGCATGTCTGTTTAAATTTTTGCAAACGCACCTTAAGATACAGGAGATATTCCTGGTGAGGGCAACGTGCGTTTTAATAAAAAAAACACTATAATTTAATTTAAGCTCCTATACTGATTTGCCCGTTGTTCAGACGATATTTTCAAGCAGATATGGATGGTGATTCAATCCGATTAATCACACAGATCGGCCGCATTGTGTGACGGAGGACGCACATTGTCGACGGCCTGGCTGAATGCACCGCTCCTGTGCCCGCGCCCACATTCAAGTTCATTCATTCAGATTTAGGAGCCATAGACAACAGCCTAAAGTTTGAACGGTTGACGTAAAATTGAATGAACATTTGAGCGGCAAAGTTTTGATTGGAAATGGACTGTTATTACTATTTAATTAGTTATGATCTTAATTAATTTGAAGTTTAGTTCTAGTGGGTTCTGATGGTCTGTAGATATTCAATTTAAAGGTTTTGTTATGAATAGACTTGTGTAAACATAAACTTTACGTTAATATTGCTTGGAAGTCTAAGTTCAACAGCCAAATTAACATGAGAATTTAACTGTAAGTTAAGTTCTCATAAATAAAAAAAATACCTGTAAAGCTCCTGTGGTCTTTTTTTAACAATTTCAAGTCTTTAAAATACATAAAAAATACATACATCCGAACATATAACCTCCTCATTTTTGAAGTCGGTTAAAAACGAGGAGTAGCGCCGTATTACCAGGATGATCACTCATCGTGATTCACAGTGATGACACTCTGGCAAGAGTGTAACGACGGACAAGAAGAATTTTAAATATCCAATAAAGCTGAAATTAAATGACCTTTGAAAATGATTTCTAAAACGAATAACTATTTTATGAATTTCCAGTTTTGGCTCCAGATAAAAGAACTCATTCCCGTCAAAGACACGAAATTTTATATTGGTAGGTACACATCTAATTAAAGCTTGTTTAAATTGTATATTTTTTTTATATTACCCCTAAATTATTTCAGGATAAAATACACGAAGCTTATAACACTCCGCGATAGAGCAGCTTTCTAACCGTGAAAGTAATTTCGTAATCCACAGATCTCTTACAAATAAAAAACCTGATACCAACCTACATTTTTTAATAAAACTTTAAAACATATAAACTCACAGAAACCAGATATTCAGACCCGGAACAACTATCTGTAAGTCATATATATGTCGTGGACAGATCTTAGAATTGATCACTTCATGATACGGCCAACTAAAACTGGCCAGCCCCCCTAGCCAAGTTACAATCGTTTCGTTCGCGCCGAATGACTCGAGTAGGCCACGCCTCCGATTCCTTTGTTCTGACCACGTGACTGAGCGTTAAGATGACGTCAGGACAAAGGAATCGGAGGCGTGGCCTACTCGAGGCGTTCGGCGCGAACGATACGATTGTAACTTGGCTAGGGGGGCAGATCGTTTAAACGTTAACATTTGATGATATGTCAATCCTTGTTTGGCCATATCATTGATGTAGGATGTCAATGATAATAAAAAGTCTAAAAAAAGTAGGCCAAACGAAGATTGAAATACCATCAAACTTTAACGTTTAAAACGATCTGGCCAGGTTCACTTAGCCATATGGCTGAAGCATGAAGTGATCAATTTCTAAGATCTGGCCACGATATATATATTTATTCCATGCGTAATTCGAGCCCGCGAGACGCAGCACAGCTGTCAAACGCTTAACCATTGCGCCAACCATGCTACACAAATCTAACTCACCGTCCGATTAGGCGTACAAAGATCAGCAGGCTCGTTCCCCGCTATCTTATAGTTGGGCACCAGGAAGTGTGGCAGCGCGAACAGCAGAGAACCGGTCCCCATGAGAAGCACGCCCAGGCCGAGCCAGCGCGGCTTGGAGGAGCCGGTGCGGCCGCCCAGGTACGTGACAGGGGCCAGACACGCGAAGGATGCCATGTCGTAACTGGAAGAAATAATACAGTTGAAAATCAAATGTGTTTAATCAGATGATTAGTTTTCAAAGGCTGCGGATAAAAAAACAAGTGCGAGCCAGACTCACGCACTGAGGGTTTCGTACAAACTTACCTATGAAAACAGTTCAATTCCCGAATTGAGTTACGAAGATTGTTCCGAATAGCAAAAAAGTTTTTTTTGTGACGTAACTACAAATTTACAGTTTTCAGATTTTTTTCCTATATTTGTGCTATGAGACCTTGCTTCATGCCAAATTTCAGGATTCTAGGTCAACGGGAAGTACCCAATCAATTTTGATTTCCTTGAGAGTGTCAAAATATACGTTTTTTGCGACATAAACGGCCGTATCTTTTTTTTTTCATTAACTCAGAAGTTCGATTTTTTCACAACTTTAAGGGATCGCAGACCTGAGTATATGGTTTTAATTTCAACTCGATACGTTCACGCGTTCCCGAGATAAAGGGTCTTGACCGACAGACAGACAGGCGGACGGACTAAAAAGTGATCCTGCAAGGGCTCCGTTGTTTCCTTTTGAGGTACGGAACCCTAAAAATAAAAAAGTAGCATAGGAAAAAATAGAGCTACCTTAAAAAGTTTCATAAAAAAGACCTAGGTATAATAGATAAAGTGAGATGAGAATATTAGAGGAAGTTTGAAAATGGTACCAGTGACTAAAAAGTTGAAGGGAAATCGTTTCTCTTGTTTGGTATGGTCATGTAAAGAGGAGGGATGAAACGCATGTTTCTAAAAGAGTTATGAGTATACACGTGGATGGCTGGAGAGGGGGAGGGAGGCCAAAGAAAAGGTGGACGGATTGTATAAAGAATGATATGAAAGAAAAGAATTAAAATATTTAATTATTGAAAAACTACTGAATTATTAAATCCTAATATTGTAAATAAAAAATTATAATTTTTTAAACATTATTATTATTATTTAGAACACAGATAAATGTTTTAATGTAATGTAATGTTGTTGGAAAAAGCACATTATTATAATTATAAATAATCATATTTGTTTATGATATTCTCTTTATACACAATTTAAATTTTCAATAAACTCGATACTGTGAAAAAAAAAACACCGCCACAGATAGAGAATTATACAAGTCGCAATATTGAGCAATAAGAAGGGAAAAATGACTCACCCTCCAGCAATGACACCTGTTTGCATGGACCTCAGGCCGAACCTCTTCTCAATGGTGGTGATCACCACGTTCACAAAGCCGTTGACTACCATACCTGGTGACAAACAAACATACTGCTATAAACTCGTGCATAGATTAACAAAAATGCAGATTAAAAATGGGCTTTTTGAAAGAGTTACAGTGGCTCTGGAACGCATATGGTAACTAAAGAAACAAAAGTTGGTTTTTCTTCAGTAAAAGTCTGACACGCCCTCCCGCGTCTCCAGCGAGAGAAATCATCGAATGATTTCCCACCTTAAAAAAGGTCCAATTATGAAGATATTTTTTTTAATTTGACGATTTTCAACCACAAAAAAACGGTTTTAAAGATAATTGTTTTCTTAATTGTGTTTAAAACTGCAGAAATTAGGTAAATACACTAATTAGGTATACGTCTGAAAAACAACTCTACAAAACATGGTTTTAAATACCGTATGTTTAGCGAACATACGTCATAACTCATTCCGCCTAATTACTCAGAAATATTGAAATATTGAGCAGCATCATTTATTTAATTTACATTCTTAATAAACAATCCTTTTCAGCTGAATTTTCAGTACACGTAAACACGTCTTTCCAACACATACCTATTATGTAGTAGCCACGTGTTTAGAAATAGTCAAAAATATTTGACGTGGTCATCTAGAATCGAGGACAACTTCTTTATTTAAAGTTTTTTCGCTAGTGCGAATATGGCACTCTGTTGTTATTATACAAATAAAACAGTAAAAAAAAATACAATTAGGTTTTGGGTCGGTTTTTCAGAGCGAACTAAACCATATTAATGATAGGGATTATTTTATGTGAAACACGATTTGTTAAATTAATATTCTGCGCGCCAAGAAGCGGCGGTTGGGGCGTGAGGACCGTTGCCTCACGCGATCGGCCGCCTCCTTTACTAGCATTACTGCTTCGCAGAAGGAGGCGACCGCCTGCCACTCCTCCTCGCTCCGGACCATGGCCTGTACCAAGGCCCGGCGCGAGAAATCGCCGCCGCCGATAGCCCCCACGAGGACACGGCGAGTGCGGATTGGTGGATGTCAAATGTCTTCGAATTTTTGGTTCTTGGACATGCCGGTGTCCTAACGATGTTTTTCTTCACCGTTTTGAAAGCAGTGGTGATGAAATAAATTACACAAAGTAGTGCGCCTTGCTGGGTTTGAACCCGCGACCTACAACTCGTAAGTCGAAGCTGTTACCACTAGGCCACCACTCCTCACCTCACAAATACGTAAAAGAATTTCTCCATAATTAACTCTAGACAGCCACACGACGACTGCACCCAGAATAAACCGAATCAAATCTAGATTGGCCTAATAAAACAAATAGGAGCTTAATGGAAAACGACATATGTCTATTCCAGTTAATACGAACCGTCTGCCGGCCGTCCGTCACCGTCCGGTGCCGGATGCGAACCGGAACATGAAACTTTAATCGACGGACGGCTGGCGGCCGGTTATTTCTGAGCGATTATTTTTGAAAATCGGTAGTGGTAACAGAAAATTGATTTGGTTTTTGATATGCGCATAGTTGATTTTATTTATTGTGTTTTAACCCAGATATTACTGAAACTATTTTTGGTTTGGGATCACACTGATATTCTAATTTAACGTCTGTAGTACAACAAGTGGGTTCACTTATCGATAAACACGCTCTTAGAGCAATAAAGTGCCAAATACCTGTCAGAATTAATAGAATACCTAGTCTGGGTTTATTTATTTGTTTATTTAAGTTAAGTACAGTCATATTACATACATTTCACATCCATAGAACGATCTTAAAACAAAAGGACTAATGCCCATGACCATAATATTAAGGCGTACATAGCGCTCACTACAGTAATCTTGCTACCTTAAAAAACATAATGTAACATCACAGTATAATCAGATTAACACAAAAAAAAAAAATAAAAGTCGAAAAAGTCAAATTACATTAAGATTAAAACAAATAGTTTAAAATAAAATAAATTGAAGACATTAAAAAAAGTTCATAGAAGTAACCTCTTTATCGATATAATTATTAGGCATATTATTTTTTATGTTAAAAAACAATCAAATAACTTCTCTCGCTCTGGGTGGAGCGAGAGAGAGTGTTTTTTTACTGAATAAAATCCACTCGTGTTCTTTCAGTTGCCTTTTGGATTCCAGGGCCGTGGTGACTCTTTTGAACATTCCCGTAATATTATCTAACCTTATCATTAACTGTAAAAAAAACAGTAAAAACAATATCAAAATTGGTAGAAAATCAAACGAGATAGAACAATTTTAAATAAATATGTACGTCTTTTCGTCAATACGCCGTTTTCTATCATTAACATTTTAAACACCTTGGCAATTACTGAATTTCAGCCTGAAAATGCTGAAATTTTTTCATGAGAGATAATAATCTATAATTATAACCACGGCTTTTCCATATCAAGACTAGCATCAGTTGGACACTGAAAAGTACCCATACATGTCATTACTGTGATTTAATCAATATATATTCATAATTATTAGGTATCATCATGAAAAATAGGAAATTTCAGAGCTAATGTAGCGAGTAATGACTTCCTGTAATTTGACATGACCTTTATATACGTAGGTATTATTACACGGTGTTCTGTTTTCAGTAAATTATACAAGTTTTCAAATTTTTTGATGTTCAGTTAAGATTAGGTGGACTGCAATGAAACTTATTACGATTAGGTATGCTATCAATGTCAAACACATTAGGAATAATTTTGTTTTTTTTTAGTGTCAGCAAAGGTGTACGTTGGATGCATGTTTGATGAAATCGATTATATAACATTTTTTTGTAAATGGAATGTTTTTTTTAGGTGGGAAATAGAGTAATCCTGTATCTTGGGATTCCGGGATCTCGGTCTTTTTCTAGACTCGAAAATTTCGGGATTTAATTTCACAAATTCCGGGATCATTGGGACTAATATAATTGTAAAGTTGTATTGTTTAAACTTTGGTTTCTAGCTTAAAGAAATATTTATCGAACCGCATGAACATTATCGACGACATTATTATATTAAGTGGAATATATTAAGTAGAAAATAATAATTTAGACATTGACAGTGTTTTAAAGGATTGGTTTTAAAGTCCAAGCAAGCTGTCAACAACAACATTGGGTAACTGAAAGGATGAACAATAAAAACAAAAATGATAATAAAGAAAAACACATGCAGATGGAATCGACGTTTTAAACTATCAAAACTAAATCTCCATTGAAAGAAAAGCCTCAGCATGAAACAGAAAACAACATGAAAAAATTAGCTCAAGAACCATATAAAGAAACAGATTTTTCTTGTTTGAGGTTATTTGCACTAAAGGCTATAAATTTGAAGGGGCTTATAAAAACGTAATAACGATTCCTTCATTTATGTATTCCTTCGATTACGTACTAGCTTCTAAACTAATGTTTTATAATTGCCCATGTACTCGTAGGCCTATGTGAAACAAAAACATTTTGAATTGGAATTTAGAGTTAAAACGTGCTTTTTCAGTTTAAACAAATGTGCAATAAATTAAGAAGCTTGCTTGAAGATGAAACCATTTTATGTGTTATTTCTCTACTGATTTAAATATTTAATTGTTAGTTTTGTAGATCATCATATAGAAATGCCTAGTTAGTTTATTTTAGTAAGTGTTTTATTATTATTATCAAAAGACAAATAAAAACTGATTTTGACATGCTTTACTGACTTTTTTTTTGTTACCATTTTTTATTACAAATACAATCCTGGGACTACCCTGGAATCCCGGGATTAATTATAGAGAAATCGAAATCCCGTGTTTTGGAAAAAGGTTCGGGATCGAATCTTCTAGTGCGAAATGATCCAATGACTTTTCTTGTTCTAGGGCGGAGTGAAAAAAACACACTTATGTTCCTTCTTTGCCTTGCGTACCAGGACCCCGGGTTTTCATTTCAGAAGCGAACCCATGGCCCCAGTACGTCCTGCTGGGCCCCTACCGTTTTGGTGACATCTCTTTGTAAAGGTCGGTAACCTATACAATCTTTTCTACAAATATAAAATAGTTGATAGCTACCCACCATATTATAGGTTCTTTAACTTTTCGTTGAAATAACAGTCAATGTACTTACTTTTCTAATTTGCACGAAACAATGATTAATAATTTTAAAGAAAAAATTTAATAAATCCTCTTTTAATACAAAATAAAACATAGTTTTTCTTGTTGTACCAGAATATTCGGATCGAAATAGTTACGTTTATAAACTGTTTAAAAAACTGCCCTTCACGTCATTCGAACGATAGGATTACATCATAATTATGTGATGACCAAAAACAGTCTAATAAAGTATAAATTAAATTAATACAAAGTGCTAATTGGTAATAAAAGGCCATGCTTTAGCAAGATTTTTTATTTTTTTATTTTTTTTTATTTTTTTATAGGTGGGAAATATCATCTTATGACAAATCCCGCTCTTGGGCGGAGCGAGAGATAGTGTCAGACTTTTACTGACTAAAAACCCACTCCTGTTCCTTCGTTGCCTTCGTCCCAGGGCCACGGTTTCGTTTTCACACTACCCATGGCCCCAGTAGGCTTCGACCCTGCTGGGCCCCTACGATTTGCTGACATCTCCCTGAGGCGCGCGCGGAACAATACGCGCCGTCGACGACTTGGGCTCGGTCCGGATGGTTACCGGACGGTCGGACGGCGGGCCACCCATTGCCCGCCGTCCGCAAGCCCGCGCCTACGGTGGATGCTTTAGCAAGATAAATAATCTTAAAAAGAATTCAAAAATCGTTTTTTTTTTTTTAATTTCACGTACAGGCCTACTTACATGAGCACTTATAAAACGTCAGAAGCTACTGCACGGTTCCAATTGGTCGTTTCCTATGGAGAAGAACCGGCAAATACCTCTTAAACTGTTGTACCTAATACAATGAAGTAAGAATATTATGTCCGAGAAAGTTCATAATAATATTTTCTTCAAAATTTCCTTAAACCGGCCATTTACTTACAAAAGAGTGTTAATAAAATTTATTATAACGCTAAATCGCGGAGGGTAAGCACAAACAGAGGGTACAAAACGTACAGATGCGTCACATTCATGCGACGTCACGTTTATGCCGAAAATATTGTGTAGGGTGGCGACACACTGATTATTCATATTTGACCCCTATAATGGGGCACTAGGGAAATTCATTAGAGGGTGTCAGGGTGTAAAAGAGACGCAAAGTATGTAAGTTATTGTCTCTACGTATTGATGTCGATGAGGGATGTTTTAAGTTATTGATAGGCTCGCATCTGACCACTATCTCGCCTGATGGTCAGTAAAAGTCTTACACGCCCTCTGCGTGTAAGACTTTTACTGACTAAAACCACACCTTTTTTATTCTTGATAGGTTCGCGCTTGACCGCTATCTCACCTGATGGAAAGCGACGATGCGGTCGACGATGGAGCGCGCTTACCTAGAAGTAACCTATTCACTCTTGAATTAAAGATTCCCGGGTTGTAGCCATCAGGAAACACAGATTCCGGCAAGGAATTCCAGTCCTTAGCTGTACGCACAATGAATGTGTTCCCAAAACGTTTTGTGTATTAATGTGTTCCCACCTAAACGGGTGGGATGTCCACCATGTACCAGTGGCGCATTGCCGTACGCCTGGTGGTCCGATGATTATGGTATGTTCCTTCAGTTGCCCTTTGCGTCCTTTGCCCATGGATAACCTTTTCTAAAGTCAATACATGGTCCTAGTTGGCATCAACCCTGCCCATACGGTTTTGCTGACAGCTAATTTGAGGCGCGCGTGGATCATAAAGCCACTAAAGAGTCATATATACGAGTAGGTACACAGAAGTCAATCAAACAAAGCGCGCTCGAGCAACGCACACGGACACCGCTCACGGACACGATATCTCAGAACGGTTAGGACCAATGCGAGCGCAAGTGCCGTCCGTTTGAGACACGCGTCTGTGAACTTTTTTGCGATTTTTTTTTTTAGAATTATAATCGACTAGAAGAACGCAGCAGGCAAATTGTTCCAGTCCTTCAATGTACGCAATATAAACGACGAGGCGAAACGCTTAGTCCGGACCGTAGAAGTGTCAACAATATAAGGGTGGACATAGACACTCGCCGTACATCGGGTTATCCGATGGTTCTTTCCGCTTTATTACTACTAAGCCTACACCGTCCGTGCAAAACGTGCTAAAACAACGAATTAAAGTTTTTTTAACACAATAACTTTATCGTTTCCGAAACGAATTAATTACGAATTCTGTAAAAGTATATTTTATAGTTAATTAGAAAATAAATATCTTATTAGAAACCAGTTTACATGTTAATTAGTAGTTAAAGTAGTTCTAAAGCAGTAAAAATTTGCATTAAATTATACATGCTGAGGTGAATGACTTTATCACATGATAACTGTTGAAGAACTGCGTTCAATCGCGAAGTTAAATACGAAATTCTGCAATTGCTGTTATTTTTATTGCACATGCTAATGAAACACTTGCATTTTTTTTTGGTAGGTATTTTGTATAAAAAAACTGGGCAAGTGCGAGTCGGACTGAGTGAGTGGTGCGTTCCGTACAAACTTACCTATGTAAATAGTTCAATTCCCGAATGGAGTCTCGAAGATTTATCAGCAATTTTTTTTTTGTGACGTTACAACAAATTTACTGTTTTTAGATTTATTCCTTTACCTATGCTATAAGACCTTGCTTCATGCCAAATTTCAGGATTCTGGGTAAACGGGAAGTACCCTATGAATTTTGATTTCCTTGAGAGTGTCGAAATATACGTTTTTTGCGACATGAGCTACCGTATCTTTTTTATCCGTTAACTTAAAAGTTTGACTTTTTCACAGCTTCAAGGGACCGCAGATTTGAGTACATGGTTTTAAATTCAACTCGATACCTTTACGCGTTCCCGAGATAAAAGGCCTTGACAGACAGACGGACAACAAAGTGATCCTATAAGGGTTCCGACTTTCTATTTGAACCCTAAAAATTTCGCAAAATACCTATGCAGCTGCATCAGGTCAACTTGGAAGGCGTCAAAATACAGGTAGGAAAAGGCTAGGCCAGACTAAAGGCTTTTATTTTTAAAAGCGAGGATATAAAGCTCGATCTCTTTTACATAACTTCTTGGACAATAACGCACTGTGAACAGCACTCTCCATACATGACATATAGTCTAATAGGTCTTTTTTTTGAGGTGTGTAATCATCTAATAACTTCTCCCGCTCTAGGGCAGAATGGGAGGAGGAATCAAACTTTTACTGACTAAAACCATGCCTATGTTCCTTCAGTTGCAATTGGCGTTCTGGGACCATAGGTATTCAGAAGTCAACCAATAGGTAGGTGCAGCTCTTGTAGACTTTATACGGCAAGAAATTCTTTTGGATAAAAAATCGGTGAAGCATCTCTGTTGATCTCTAAGACGATAGATTTGATGCTAACAGAGACGGCGTAGTAAGAAAACAAAAAATCTGTTGATTTGATTCTAATGCAGTGTTTAGTGTCGAGGCAACACAAATTAAAAAAAAATATCATCTAGTGTTAAACTTGCACTTGACCACTGTCTTACTTAATGGTCAGCAATGATATAGTCAATAATGGAGCACACCAGCCTAGGAGTAACCTATTCAATCTTGACTTAAAGACCTCCCAGGAATCAGAAATCAGGATCACGTTTATTTCAAATAGACCATTTACAGTCACTTTTGAACTGTCTAAATGTCGGTCAGTCAACAAAAGTAAAGCCAAATGAAGCAGAACGTCGGGATGTAGCTATTAGGAAAAACAGACTCCGACAGGATATTCAGCTGCTTAATTGTCTCTTCTTCGTTAAAGAAGGTAAGGAAGAGCCTATTAATAATACAGAGAACCAGACATTTCGCTCTTGTTACAAAGTTCAATGAGCTCGCAACTTTACCTATTTCACAAAGTTCCTCCAATGAATGCCTAACAGCAGTCTGCTGACCCATCTAGTTGTCGTGATTAATAGGTTCCATTGAGGAGATGTGCAGCGTCACCCTAACTAGCCAGATTACTGGTTAAATTCAACAAAACCTTTTATTAAGAAGATTTATGTTTTCAATTTTAATGTGAGAGATTTTCAATGGCTGGTGAACAAGCTAAGGTGTTTAAGTGCTAAGGTAGCGAAGTGATTGTTTTAGATTTTATTAATTAACAAAACCTCGTTATTACTGAATTGTTAGCAAAATACAGAATCAGCTTTGTGTTCTCTTAAAGAAATTAATGAAAGATAAATGACTTATGCCCTACTACGTACACAAGGTTAGGATAAAAGAAAAGGTTACGGCGAGTATCCACCTTTACGTTGTTGAAACCTATATGGTCCGGACTAAGCGTTTCACCTCGTCGTTTTAACCGCATACGTCGAAGGACTGGAACAAATTACCTGTTGCGGTCTTCCCATCTGATTATAATTTGGGTGTCTTCAAGGCTAGAGTGAATAGGCTCATAATAAACTAGTGCGCATCACCATCAACGATTGCATTACTGCTAACCAAACAGGTGGGATCGCAGTCAAGCACTGGTTTACATCAATTAAAAAAAAACTCGTCATTTTTGTTTTTAACTTTACCCCATACTAATGATTACTCCTTTATAGTGGGTGCTTTCACAAACATATACAAAATACTCAGGCCCGCAACAACTATCTGTAAGCCATACAACTATTGGTTCTGTGCGAGAATCGAACTCGCGACTTGCAGTGCAGCAGCCAATCGCTCAACTACGCTTGTTAGCTTACTTTTTTTCTTACATCATCATCATATCAGCCGAAAGACGTCCACTGTTGGGAGCCAAGTGTCGCCACAATGAACGGTCCTGTGCGTCTCGCATCCATCGGATTCCCGCAACCCTTACCAGGTCATCGGTCCACCTTGTAGGAGGCCTTCCAACACTGCGTCTTCCGGTACGCGGTCGTTACTCCAGAACCTTTCGGCCCCAACGGCCATCTGTTCTGCGAGCAATGTGCCCTGCCTATTGCCACTTAAGTTTGGCGATTCTTCGTGCTATGTCGGGAACCTTGGTTCTCCTGCGGATATCTTCATACCTGATTCGATCACGCAAGAAAACTCCGAGTATAGTCATTGCCCTTTGGGTGTCTTTTTTCTTACAATGAGAAATAATTAAGTAACTGGAGCGAGAGGAAGTGTCAAACTGCTACTGACTAACATCCACCCTTGTGCTTTTATTTGCGCTTTGTGTTCCAGAGCCGCAGAGACTCTATCAAAATAATCCCGTAGCCTGGCTTGCCTAGCTTGCTTGTATACAAGTACAATTTGGTATCGTAGCTCGACAAAATTAGTCCCGTGAACATTTTTTTTCCACAACTATCACACAACGCCATTTAGTTTCAAACTAAGCAGAGCTCGTGCTATAAGTACTAGACAACTGATAAACATACTTATATATTTCTAAATACACACATATTATAGATAAATTACACTCAGATACAGAACAAATGATCGTGTTCATCACACAAATATTTGTCTTGGGTGGGAATCGAACCCACGACCTCCGGCATAGCAGTCAGGGCCACTAACCACTAGACCTACAGGCTAGTCAGGTATGTGAGTATTCTCCTGGCTCAATTATATCTTTAATATTTATTAGTATATTTTTTTCTTATATTGTATGTATGTATTTGTGTTATTCTGTCTTATTAGTATTTTTCTGATGTTGTACACGGACAGCCCTAAATCCATCTCCTCTCTTTCAGTCCATCCAAAGATTGTCTGTAAGAAATTGCCCTGTGCTATAAGGCCGCCCATTGTACACTTAGTTTTAATTATGTTTGTCCTTATTTTTGTTTATGAGGTGTACAATAAAGAATTTAATAAATAAATAAGTATTAGTATGAAAATCCGTGTTGAAGCGTGAAATTTTGGAAAAGGATCCTTTTACGACGTAGGCGGGCACTAAGAGAGGATTTTCCAAAATTCAACCCGTAAAGGGATGAAAGGGGATCCAAATTTTGTATAGAGAACCTACTTTTACACGGGCGAAGTCGATGGCAGAAGCTAGCATAAGCATAGTATAATTAGCCTTTTAATGTTCCCACTGCTGGGACTCAGGCCTCCTCTCTAGGAGTGGGAATGGGCCGTAATCCACCACGCGGGCCCAGTGCGGGTTGGTGAATGTCACATGTCTTCGAATTTTTGGTTCTAGGACATGCCAGAACCTAGTCGTTCCATATTTTGCTTATAAATTTTGAAAAACTATATACAAAGCGTGTTACAAAGGCGTAATGTACGAAGTGTGTTTAGATTTACCTAGTCCGCGCCATATGTACAAACACACTGATAACTTTGCTCAATGTCATTTGAACGTTGCTTGTACATTATTTACTCAACTGTTTAAGCATTTTCGCATTAAATAAAAGATTCATAGATATTATAACAAACAAAAATCAGAGGCCCATACACATTTGATTAACCTTACTGTAAACGAATTCTTTCATTTGATTAATCAGCTCCTAACTAATTATAACTTGACTACCCGTACATAGTTAGAATCAATACTGTCATTCTGTCTTTGATACCTAATCATCGATATCTTCTTTCTTCTAGAAGTTATAGCAATAAGAAGTCAGAAGACCAACAAAAACAAAAGAACTATACTATCATACGAACCCACGATCTCTAGCATAGCAGTCAGGGCCACTAACAACTAGACCAACAGGCTAGTAAAAACAAAAAGAAACAATATGAAAAAAAATTACATGATTTTATAACAACAATAATTTTAAATCACTTGAAAAGTTTAAAAGAAGTTAGTACTTAAGCAAAATTGTGTCTCGTTATATAACAAATTTTAATTATGGTTTTCAATAATTGTCATTTATATACTTGCACATCAATCTCATATTGATCTCATTGTGCAGTCCACTCCAATATCAAAATGCATCTTTTTGAAAGCGAGTAATCCGATGTAATCCGATTAAATGGGATGACATGCGTGGTCAGCCCAACGCCGGGAGGCATTGTACGAATTTGTTGTGAAACGAATGAAAAGTCTACGAATTATAATAGTTTTGATTTTTTATTATATTTTGAAAGCTTATAATTTTGCTGATCGATCATCAGCAAAATATATATTAATATTAATCCAGGATAAAAGCTATCTTGGCACAAAATTTTATTCAAATCCGTTCAGCCGTTTGAGCTTGAAGGAGTAACAAACATCAATCAACTTTTGCCTTTTTTTACCAAAAATTCGAAAATTCGATTAGCGGTATAAAAATTAAAATAATCTTAGCAGAAATCATGTTCGACAAATCGTTCTCTTCAACAAAAAGACCTAGGGGGTTTACACCATCGCATCGCCACATATCTAGGTATTATCAAACACCGACAATTGCGTAAGAACAGTAACAGTCATAGGAAATGAGTTATTATGGTGTGGTGACCACTTTAATAACCAGTTAGTACTTATGTGTACCTGCAACTTTGATAGCAAACATATTCTACGTTCTATCATGATTTTTGCACTCGCTTTAATGGACGCCTATAACTTAGCGTGAGTCTGAGTGCCGCCCAGCCGAACACTACAGTGTACATCTCCCGCCTGCATCACACCAAAAGGGTGGAAGACATCGTGGAGTACGTGCGCCAAAAGACGAAGTACGCACTGAGGAGTGAGGGTACAGCTGTTGGAGTCACACCGTAACGTCAATTTCAAGGCGTTCGTGGTGCGAGTCCCGAACAATTTTCTGCCCTTCATGTTGAAAGAAAACTTTTGGCCGCAGGACGTGGTGTTCCGTCGTTTTCGCGGACAGGTGCCTCAGAACAGCACGAAGTGAACTTAGTGCAATGTGAAGTGTTACTAACATAGTCCTAAGTCTTATTTACTAACGATAAATTGTGTTTACTCTATATAAGTTAGTCTGTAAGGTATGTATCTATGGGCAAGGCCAAAATGCCTGAAAATAAATGATTTATTATTATTTATTGTGAAGCTCATGCGCCAAATTAAGATACTACGAAGTTCTACGCCATTGCTACGCCATTGCTACGCCATTGCTACGCCATTGCTACGCCATTGCTACGCCATTGCTACGCCATTGCTACGCCATTGCTACGCCGTTGCTACGCCAGTGCTAAGCCAGTGCTACGCCGATGTTACGCCATCGCTACACCAGTGCTACGAAAAAGCTACATAAGTGCTACGCCAGTGCTCCGCTAGTACTACGCCAGTGCTACTCCAGAGCTACACCAGAGCTACGAGTGGTACACCTGTGCTATACCAGTACTACACAAGAGATATACGTGGGTGCCTTACAAATTATATAGGCCTTTTACCTAACTGAATAAGATCGATAAGGCCACCCATTGTATGTACCTATGTACGTATGTGTTTTAGTTTTAGTTTCCTTTTATGTTTGTATTGGTGTACAATAAATAAATATTAAATAAATAAGATCCTTCTAACGAGTGTTGGATTAATTTCTTATTTGTTTGTCGATTATTTTACAATTTAGACATAACTGAAAGATTTTCCCGGTCGTTATCAAAACCCTAATAGACAATTATGGCCTTATTTAAGATATCTACGCACGTATACCATTTCAAAGGTGTAATTAGATGAAGAAGGCGGAACAACCTGCTTTTAAACCCTAACGCCATGCAAAATTAACATACATTTTTTTTATCTTAATCAAACCGCTCTACCTTGACCAAGAGTAACTCTTTATCATTTAGAATTGCAAAGGATCTTGCTTGAATCGCGCAGATTCTAACTTTCCATTAATTTTCCAATACGACTATCTGTTTCACCTTAAGGGAAGCACATTAATACTAATAGTAGGAATTACAAAGAAAAGTCGCTAAGTACAGTAATATGTCCGTTTGAAATCCAAACTAATGTTGGGTATTACCGAGACTCGGCGGAAATCCCGGAAAACAATGGAACTGTCCCAGGGTGGTCCCGGACGGCACGTGATGTATGCCCGCGGGCTGCGAAGGCCAAAAGATTTGCTGGTCTTCTTTATAATTGGAACTATAAAGTATCTTAGCTTAGGTGACTTAATGGGAATATTTGTGACTAATGAGTCTGCTAGTCCACGAGATGATTTGCGTAAGCGAGAACATTTTTAAAACTGAAATGGATTTCTATCAGAATTGGCGTATGGACGGACTAGTGGATTTTACGATGCTTGAGCGCTGGATACGACTGCATGCAGTGAAGTAGCAGATGTTATGGTGTCCAATTATTATTCGAACAATTAGTGTTTTGTTATGTTTTTATCTTATTTTTTTGTTTGTTAACTTAAGCTTAGCTTTTAGGTATTTTTGTGATACTAACATATATGGAGAAATCTAAATTCAATTATTATTAAATGTATCAGTACATCTCAGAACCTTGAGATTCTGGACCTTTGGAAGGCGTACGAGAAACCGAAACCAACTCTCAGAGGCCTTTTAGACACTTTTAATGGAACTTGATACCAACCGACGATTGTCACTACGTGCTATGCTAGTGCACCCAAGGACAACCCCCGGTTGATGAAAAACTATTGCGACATATAGAAAACAAAGATAATAGTTTTTGGTTTTTGGAGTTTTAAGTGGACTGTTTACCAGGAACTGTTTTAAGACTATGGCCCCTGTCTGAATAATAATATTATTAATATCCATCGATAAAAAGGCAGAGGGTGTTTTGCACACTCAATAAATGGGCCCCCAAAAATGGTCGCTAGCACAAAGTGGAAGTACGGTCAAGATCCCTACCAGCACCTTACTGCATTATACATATTTCTCCCGAGTACGTTTACTCTTGCGAATCTCGACTCAAGCCAGCCAATAGAGGCGAGGTGGGAGCTCTGTTCCTCGTAAGTGTTCACTACGGCCGGCCACATTATCGCTTACCATCAGTTAAGATGCTGGTTAAATGTGAACCTATCCATAATAAAAAACTAACTTGTACTAAATACACCTTTTTAAGACTTTTTAAAAACTCAAACCTACCGTAAGTTAAAAAGTAAACAAGCTGCACCTAATAACGCGTAAACTTTCTTCCCGAGTGACATATTTACCGACGCATAATTTTACCCAGTTTTACTCACTTTTACTTTGCCCCACCCGTCGCCAACTTTACCCGGTATTATTCAGTACTGAAGCAAACTTTGAAATTAGTTTGGAAATGATGTACTCCTTAATAGAGTTTTCTTGACGATGTTTTGATGCAAGTCGTTTTGAATTTTTACGCTTGAGCAAGCTAAAAAAGATTTCTTTTTTTTCGTCTGTTTATTTGGGGTTCAAATATAAACAGGGTAGAGGGTTTCTTAAGTCCAAGAAATGAGAAATTGGGACACAATAAATTTTAATCAATTTTTCAAAGTTCGATCGCAGTAGGCCGTTTTTTTTGGGTCTGATTACTTGTTAAAATATCTAAATTTTGAACCAATATACGACACACGTTACAACCTGTTTTATGTTACTAATATTACAAAGATGAAAGTTCATTCATGCTCAAACGGCTGAATAGACATGGATGAAAAATGGTACACAGTTAGACCATGTTTTAGAACAGCACTTGGGATACGGGGAATATGTTCCTTTATAATTTTCTTTAAAGGGTAAAGACGCAGGAAGAAACTAGTATTTCATAAAGTCATACCCTGTTTAATCAAGAGCCCAAGCTTTTTAGCTGAAGTCACTAATAGCAGAAAAATGCTGCCTTTTTATATTTAAAATAAAGTTTCTTAGCTTCAGTACTAGTGAGGTCATTATCACAGAGAAAACAACCTTCTACCGACAACGACCTCTCCCCCTTTCCCTAAAAGAATACTAAAAAGAAATAAGTTGGAACAAGTTATGAAGTAAGTTCACGGTTGAAGTGTGTTACTTCAGCGAGCACCGGCTGAGCACGGCAAGCACGTAAGCAAGGGACCACGACCCGATCGAGACGCTATTAAAGCTCGCGAGCTAATTTACCTGGCAGTGGGGCCCTTAAAGCAGCGGAGGTAATTGATCTGGGTGTGAACCGATTTTTGCCATGAAAACAAGAGCAAAATCTCTTGCCAACACTTTTTACTTTGTTGGTTAAAATAAGTCAGGCTGCCACTGAAAGTCGTTACCGTAGTATTCGTACAAGTTAAAATAAATGTGGAAATGGCTGAAAATAAAATTTCAAAGGCCTCTTTGAAGGTCCAATTTAAGCTTGATAATAGACAGTGTGTTGAGAAATCAAACAAATACGTCCAAATTACAAATAAGTATGAAGTAAATAGGATAATTTAACCATTACTGCGCGGCTCATAATTGCCATTACGAAACCAGTCAAAAGACGTCCACTGTTAGAAACGAGGCGTCCCCCAAGCGTAGTTCGTTCAGCGCTATTCGAGACCACCATCATCATCATCTCTTCAGCCGAAAGATGTCCACTGTTGGACATAGGCCTCCCCCAAGTTGCCAGAGTTACGGGATTGTTCGAAAGACATCCCGCGGCCCAGGAACACAAAAACTGAACGCGACCTACAACTCGTAAGTCGGGGCCATTACCACTCGGCCACCACTGCTCACACCGGCTCACACCTATGTTACCTTGCTTCATGCCAAATTTCAGGATTCTAGGTCAACGGGAAGTGCCCTATAAATTTTGATTTCATTGAGAGTGTCGAAATATGCGTTTTTAACGACATAAACGTATCTTTCTTTTTCGTTAACTCAGAAGTTTGGTTTTTTCACAGCTTCGCAGACCTGAGTATATGGTTTAATTTCAATTCGAGACCTCCACACGTTCCCGAGATAAAAGGTCTTGACAAACAGACAGTCAGACAGACAGACGGACAACAAAGTGATCCTATAAGGGTTTCGTTTTTTCCCCTTTTGAGGTACGGAACCCTAAAAAGTCCCCAACGACCAGCCCTGTGCGTCTCACATCCATCGGACGTCTCACGACCACAGCTAAATAATTCCTTCACTCCGCGTTTTTCATAGCCCTCTTCGTATGTTCTGGTATGTCTATAATCAGTGTTGAGGGAGTGTCGTTGATTGCGGGTTAAATAACATATAATTAGCAAAGGATCAAGATCATTCACTTGGCTCATTAACACGATTGTATAAGATAGTAGTAACAAGTGTATCAAGTCGTGGTAATTGTGAATCCTTGTGAGCTTCGTGAGTTCTTATAACACTGGTGGTGTTAGGGTTTAGGCCATGAGATTTAATTTTTGTATTGTTTTGTGTTACTTAGGTGTTTTAAGATGGATCAGGATCTCTGAATTACGTTGACTAAGGTGTATTTTCAGTAAGAAGTTTTTAATAGATTGGATTTGGTAGAGCCGGTATTTTTCCCGTTTTAATTATTTACAAGATTCATTTTTGTAAATGATTATTTATGTATGGGTACTTTCGTGGTTTTCAAAATATTCCCTAGCTTGTATTGTTTAGTAATCCAGCACCTTACTTTATCCCATTTCTCATAAAATCGAAGTTTTTTTCTACAATCTGTTCCATCATAAAAAATCTAATCGAGACATCACAAAAAGTACAAAACCTCTTGTTATGATAAAGTGCAGATTGCAATGAATAGCCTCTCAATCTGCGGCCGTCCGCCGCCCACTACCGATAGCCTGCAGCGTGCAGCCTGCAGCCTGCAGCCCGAGTACGAGACCGCACAATATTAGCTGCCAGCGCCACTCGCGTGTGTCCGACACTTTTAAACTGTTTGTGTCGCCAACTCGATACACTCCATCGAGAGCGATTGGGTTGGAGGTACACTGGTACAAGAATATTTTAAAGAGCAACCCGTGTTGTTCTCTCTGGCTTATAGTTGAACTGATTACTTTTGGGCCTCTTCTTAAAGAAAAAAACCTTCAGCTGTGCTAGATTTTTTTTAATGGCATCGGACTCCAGGAATTAATCTTCTGTCGTGGTTGCTTTCACAAACATGAAAACTCACGTATGACATACAGATCTGGAAAAACTATTTGTAAGCCATACAAATATTAGTTTCGTGTGGGAATCGAACCCGCGAATCAAATGTCTCGTCGTCGTATTTGCATCATGCACGTATACCTACTGATATTCAATCTTAATTTGTACTGGCATGACTTGATAAACCCTAACTTAGAGAGCCTAAAATGAATCCTGAATACCTTAAGTATATTGCCGAAAATGATTGGGATTTTTTTATTTCTAAGAATTTATAGAAACCATCAGATAGTGTGGAAGTAAAGGTACTTTTTCACTATCTGTTCCTATTCCTGTTCCCGAAAAATAAACAATTAACTATTTTTTATTACAAGATACTTTACTACTGTAAAAAATCACGATAGATGTCTACTCAAGACAGCCAACGTGACAGCAAATGAACCAAACCCTCCTAGGGTTAATGATCGCTATTTTAAATTTATCTGGCACTTAGCATAACAACACCTACAAAAATCAAAAGATACAAAATTTCAAGTACTACTAAAGTATTTTAACCCGTTTTCCTCCCGGTGTAACCCCAGTATTCACGGTCCAGTGAGCTCATACAAACACAGCCGTCTTGTAGGCTGTATGTAGCCACTAGTTCCAAACACACGTGTTTGAAAGAACAATGCCATTAGCTGATGAACCCTTGGCACCTGGTGACCTTGGATGGTGGCGTGTTGTGATTCGACATGTTAAGCCCGTTTTATATGGCCTGTACTCGCGACACGACGTCACAGAAAGGGGCGAAATTGCCGAAAGTTTTTTTTAGTAAAGCTTATGTGTATAATATGTTTAGTTCGTCCATCGTAATTGGCTAAATTATTTACGCTGTATCAAATATATTTGCTCGTAGAACTGACATGGCCGTTGAAGGGTACCTACACAAAGGGTACAAAACCAGGTGCTCCATGACACCTTTGCACCAATCTGTCGCCAGAACCGCTACCCATTGACGATGGAAAATTGCCACGTGGAAAACGTATTGTTCAACGGCCAAGTCACACAACATTAACAATAATAATAAAGAAATCGCAGTAAGGAACCTTAGACTTGGCACGACTTTGTCTAGATTTCATTACTTTTTAGAGATAAACAAGCAGCTCCATCGAGACTTGGCTAGTTTTTTACAAAATGTTTTTGGTGGGATATATATAAAAGCGAAATACAACTAACTGATTAATCACGAAATCTCAGAAACTATAATACCTACAAACTTAAAATTTGGCAGGTAGGTTCCTTATAGGGTGTAGACATCCGCTAAGAACGGATTTTACGAAACTCTACCCCTAAGGGGGTAAAACGGGGGTTGGAAGTTTGTATGGAGAAACCTACTTTTATGCGGCTTTTCAAAGCTGCTGGCAGAAGCTAGTTGTTTTATAAAACTATTAGTTTCTGTCAGCAGCTTTGCCTGTGCGTATAAAATGATAGAAAGAAGCGGAGACAAGACTCACGCGCCGACCTTCCAGCTGTAGGGAGCCGTAGGGTGATTTCTTGCCACCCTAGGTACGGGCTTGTGGACGAAAAGCAATGGGTAGCTTGCGTTTCGGCCGTCCGGTAAGGAACAAGCCCGGATCGACGACGCGTTGTGTTCCACGCGCGCCTCAAAGATATGTCAGCATAATAGACGGGGCAATCAAAACTAACACCGACGACTACAGATTGTTCGATGGATTTACCGTAGCCCTCGCCAAAACGGCATTTGAAGTAATACAGCCCTGCGTTCAAAAATAACCAGAGTATGGTAGGGTCGTTACTCTTCAAAAATGCTTCGAGTTGCAATCCAGGATCGTTCTTTTATAACTCGAGTAGCTACCCTAGAGTTAACCCAACTAACTCTAACTCCGAGCAGGGTAGGTTGGACGACTACAGATTGTTCGATGGATTTACCGTAGCCCTCGCCAAAACGGCATTTGAAGTAATACAGCCCTGCGTTCAAAAATAACCAGAGTATGGTAGGGTCGTTACTCTTAAAAAATGCTTCGAGTTGCAACCCAGGGTCGTTCTTTTATAAATCGAGTAGCTACCCTAGAGTTAACCCAACTAACTGTAACTCCGAGCAGGGTAGGTTGGACGACTACAGATTGTTCGATGGATTTACCGTAGCCCTCGCCAAAACGGCATTTGAAGTAATACAGCCCTGCGTTCAAAAATAACCAGAGTATGGTAGGGTCGTTACTCTTCAAAAATGCTTCGAGTTGCAACCCAGGGTCGTTCTTTTATAAATCGAGTAGCTACCCTAGAGTTAACCCAACTAACTGTAACTCCGAGCAGGGTAGGTTGGACGACTACAGATTGTTCGATGGATTTACCGTAGCCCTCGCCAAAACGGCATTTGAAGTAATACAGCCCTGCGTTCAAAAATAACCAGAGTATGGTAGGGTCGTTACTCTTAAAAAATGCTTCGAGTTGCAACCCAGGGTCGTTCTTTTATAAGTCGAGTAACTACCCTAGAGTTAACCAAACTAACTCTAACTCCGAGCAGGGTAGGTTGGTTTAAGCGGCAGGAATGACAGTTGCTTGGCATTGAGAATTGAACTCTACGTTCGCGTTCAAAAATGCGAGCGTAGAGTATCTACCATGATGACATCATTAGAGTTAACTCTGTAGCGACATCTATGGCGTCACATAAGAACTAATCCTGCATCGCGCAATCAAAGTTCTCCGCGCGATTAGAACATATAGAACAGCCCGAAATCATCTATCGGGCAGTAGCCCACCAGACATAACACCCGTCTGGTCGGAGGATCCTCCCTTTTCAACGGAGGTATGTGGGGCTTTACTCTCTGTTCCACATACCCCTAAAACTCTAACCTCATTTTTGAACGCAGGGCTGTGGGTATTAGTCAGTAAACATCTGACACTCCCTTCCACTCCACCCAGAGCAGATCAAGTCATTTGATGATTATTCTCATATAGAAAAAAAGCAGGAAGCACAATGTAAAGATATAACAAACACAGGTAAACAAATGCTAATATTTCATCGAAAAATTAATTCCGAATACGCTTATTCATGGTTGGATAAGCACCATAGCATACGTTACAGCACTCACAAGTTCGCGTTCACACGGCCCAATGAACCCAATCATGCCGAGATCTACTCGACTCGTATAAACACCGCTCTTTATTAGACTAAATCAGATATCACCCTTATTAGATCGTCCAATATCCAGCTCGACTTAGTCAGGGGTTTATTACTTTGCGAGAAAGTTGGATTTGTTTACTTGTGTCTTATATCGTCAAAGTTGTTCTCCCTTTTTTTGTGTGACATGCTATTAAATAAGTTCTCTCGCTCTGGGTGGAGCAAGAGATTATTGCAAGAGGATCAGGCCACCTTTCTAGAAGAGGGAATGGGCCGTCATCTACCACGTGGGCCCAGTGTGCATTGGTGGGTGTCACTGTCACACATCTTCAAATTTTTTGGTTCTAGGACATGCCGGTTTCCTCATTATGTTTACCTTCAACATTTACTCACTTAAGTTTTAACAATGGCCTGTTCATCAGGAATCGACCCAATCGAGCAAATCGCTCAACCAATATGATTATATTCAAAGTTTTATATCTAACCAAGCAAAAATTTAATGCAAATCAAACGCATTACAATGTGATGCAAATGAGAATAGGAACGTGAATGACCTCTATCTGTCAAATGTTGATTGAAAAGCACGGTTTGCAAAAAAAAATATTTACGTATATATAATTTTTTTTTTTGTTTAATCGTGTCTTATTCACTTAAAATAAAGTGATGTGAAGTGATGCCGAGATGAGCGGTATTGAAGAGCTAGATTCTGATTGAATTTTATCATAAATGCAGGTACTAATGCTTTTTTTTTATTTAAAATAACTGTTGGTGAAATAAATATTAAAAACATACATTCAGACGAACATATAACCTCCTCCTTTTTGAAGTTGGTTAAAAACCCATATTAGTCACTATTTTATTTCATAGGGGAAACAGCAGTGATGACGATGACCACTATAACAGTGATGCAGACATAAGCGGAGTTGAATACTAACGCACGGTTCCAATTGGCCGTGTGCTATGGAGAAGAACCGTCAAGAAACTCCATGATTAAAAATTCTTCGTTCATGATTCGTAAATAAATGTTATTTAAAAAATATCTCGTTTTGCTCACCCTACCCAATTTATTCGATTTAATAGCTATGACGTGACAACATTGCGCTAAGTCGATCTATTCTTATTTGTAACGCATTGTACTTGCGATTACCTGTTATTATTCATTCAACAAATCACATCACCTGACGTGCATTTAAAAAATTGTCACAATAATATTGCTATAATTTTCATTTAAAAAACCGGTAGCCTCGAATATTTTGAAAATCACAGAACATTGTACTACCAAAATTGCATTCCCTTACTACACGTACATTGCCGAACTTACCCGAAGTTCCCCGAAGCTAAGTTTTCGGCTCATAGCTACAAGTTGGTCTAAGTTGAGCGCTACATTAGCCGCCAACACCTGTCGCCTGATAAATTGCTCGGTTTAACTTACACTCAACTTGACGCAACTTATGCTGTTAGCATGCAACTTAATATTTAGTGCATATTTCGTATGCTTGCTGGGCAAATTACGTGTTTAATTATTAAGTGTTTTCGCTCTTGGCTGAGGATCCAGTGGCGTAGTTTCGGTCGTCTTGAGTAGTTTTGAGACTGATAAGTTTTGTTTAACCTTTAATAGTTTAGTAAATGACTATTTCCACATAATATCTATATATAAAAATCGCTTTCCACGTCGGTCTTTCTTTATATCACTATATGTTCACGCTTGACCACTATCTCACCTGATGGTAAGCGATGATGTGGTCAGCGATGAAGCACGTTTGTCCAGAAATAACCTATTCATTCTTGACTTAAAGAAAAGGACAAGCACAGACTCTGGAAGGGAATCCTCTTTAGCTATCCGTACAATAAATCTGTTCACAAAACGTGTTGTCAAGATAATACGCACTGGTATAAAAAAAAAGTAACATAAAGTTGTTCGAAATTATTTGGTACTACGATTGTTACCTGTAATTATTACTCCAAACGCCCAAGATGTTTTCGATAAACACCGAAGCTACCAATTCCCTTCCGTACTTTTGTAGTATGGGCATACTACTGCTGGGACTACGGCCTCATCTCTAGGAGAGGGAATGGACCATAACCCACCACGCGGGCCCAGTGCAGTTTGGTGAATGTCACATGTCTTGACATTGACATGCTGTTTTCCTCACGCTATTTTCCTTCACTAATTTGAGAGCAGTGGTGATGAAATAAATTACACAAAGTAATGCACTTGAATCTACAACTCGTAAGTCGGGGCCGTTACCAATGACCCACCGCTGCACTAGAGCATGCGTCATCGGACCAAAAATTAAGAACAAATTACCAAGTCATATACGTGCTAACTCAAGCATTATACTCACGTCAAAACTTATGACAAAATGATTAATTCCACAATACATTATCAGCAAGAGCTACCTATGACTTGCGTCCACGTTTTCATCAGAACAACTTCCAACAAGGTTGAATAATGCAAGTTATTAATCATAACTTTGACGCGTACATTTACACGCGGTAATTAGTTGGCAGTGTTGGCACCTTTGCCCAAATTAATTAAAAAAGTTGTGATGTACGGACTTACCCCCCGTCACGTCATGTTTAAGGGATTATGTGGATTTTTATAATGTTACCAAGTTTAATTTGAAACAATTTGATGGGCTTAGCGGGTTTTTGGTGGAATAATTGAGTTTTTGAATTTTACATTTTGTTCTTTGACAGTCTAGGGGTATTATGTTTTGATTAAGTAATTATGTTGAGACAACTTTTTTTTTGTCTAGTTGATTTAAACATTAACTATCAAAATTGTTTAGTTGGTCTACGTTATCTTTCTTACGTTGAGTGACTTTATTCAAAAACTCTACTTTAATTTTGCATTTTTATTATTTTAAAGGCTCGCGTTAGACCTCTACCTCACCTTTTAAGCGATGATGTGATCGACGATGGAGCACTCTTGCCTAGAACCAACCTACTCACTCTTGACTTAAAGAACTCCAGGTTGAAGCTATCAGAAAACACAGATTCCAGCAGGGAATTTCACTTTTTAGCTGAAAGAACAGTAGATGTGTTCAAACATATTTTTACGTGTTATTTTTTAAGATTTACAGAATATTTTCTTTTTGCTTTTAAAAACAAAGCTCAAGCGAACAAGTCTATCTACAATCAAATCTAGGAAAAACAAAAGAAATGTAGACAAGATTTTCTCTAGACTGGCTTTAACAAGAAGTGGCTCTAAGTTGGCTTCACCCAAGTAGGGTTACCATTTCAAAGGAACATTGACAGGTCCGATCAAAGGACCTTACTTGAGTTTCTTGATTAATATTAAAAGAAGCTCACAATAAGACATTTAAGCAACATTTAGACCCGAATTTATGTAAAATCTGTGACAATGAATGACAGCAGGACGAAAATATGCATCTTTAAGATGAGAAAAAAGGATAGGTAACTATATTGTATGAATCCGACAGCTGTCACCCGCACCATCCTATAGATAGCAATTGTAGTATAGTCAGATTTGGCCTTCGATAAGTTTGACAGTAAGTAGGTTGTTAATTAAACTTGTAAACTTTCATTTTCTTAAACCGACTTTAGACGGAAAGTCTTGTCAAAGTCTGTCTATTAAATGTCGGGTATGTCCGGACAAATTCGCACGGATGGTGAACTCGACGACCAAGTTCTTACGACAACAGGTGTGCAGCGCGCCTCATTTAACTTTAGACATTTTTATAGCTTTCTAGTTACAAACTTTAGCTTAACAGCGGAGAAAAGATCTATATTTATTGCTTTTACTGATTAAAAGCACTTTGTAGGTGTTATTTATTGGTCATAATTAGCTGCTTGCCTTTGTCTGTTTTCTGTGAGTTCCAGGTGCAGTTTTAAGTTATGCATTATTGAACTAATGTAATGCAACTTCCATATTATGATGAATTTTTTTTTTGTTTTTAAACAAAAAAAAATATATTTTTAAGAAGTTATCTTTTCACTATAATATTAGTAAGTTATGTAAAATCTCATAAAACTTTTTACGAACGAATTAAAAATTTTTATGAACATTTTCTAACTCAACAAGAGAAAAATTTCAGGACATTAGACGATTTTAATTAACTTTTCAAACTTATCAACAAACAAAAGCAAGCAAACATGCAAATAACACAATAATCACAAGCAGCAGCTTCGCATAACGCAAAACATTATAAGTTGCTCCCCCAGTGCGGAGCCGCCACAAATCATGGGTTTATAAAATTTAGATAGATACGCGGTGAGCCGCAAACCCCGCACGCATTCGAAGGTGCGTTTACATTGATCTAGTTAGTAAGCTAGTATTAGTACACTTCCTTTTTTTTTTGGGTTGCGAAATCATCAAATAAGTTCTCTAACTGGGTGGAGTTAGAAGCAATGTCAAACTTAAAACTGACCCGTGTTCCTTCAGTTGCCCTCTGCGTTCGAACAATCCCGCTGGCCTGGCAAAAGTGTTCATCTTCAGGTGGAGTGAGGCAAGATGACAGGACAGTACTATCAGGGCGGTAGGCATCAGCCCTAGTGGGCCCCGAGATTACTTCATCGGCTGCCAATACTTGTCCTAAATCAGGGGTGGCCAACTTGATTCGACACACGATCTACTGCTGTTCACTAACTAGACTCTCTGAGATCTACCAATTACAAGATCAATTTATTATGTACCGTGACTATACACAAAGTTTAAATGAATAAATTTAACAATAACAATGAAATAGCAAGCGAGTTTTTTTTTTTAATTGATATAAACCAGTGCTTGACTGCGATCCCACCTGATGGTAAGCAGTGATGCAATCATTGATAGTGAGGAGCACTAGTTTATTAAGAGCCTATTCACTCTAGCCTTGTGAAGACACCTAAATTATAGTTGGACGGGAAGACCGCAGCAGGCAAATTGTTCCAGTCCTTCGATGTACGCGGTATAAACGACGAAGCGAAACGCTTAGTCCGGACCGTTGAAGTTTCAACAACGTAAGGGTGGATACTCGCCGTACGTCGGGTTGTCCGATGGTAGAAAGGAGATGGCGGAATCAAGTCATGCAATTCCCGCGCACACTCTCCAAAATGCAACCTGTAAAATGCCGATAGGCTGGCTACCCTGCGCCTGTGTTCGAGGCTTTGTAGATTGGACTTAACCACGGAAATATTGTTACCTTGTTACCACGCCAAAAGTTCAAACATTTTAGCACAAAGCTTCGAAAAGGTTCAATATGATAAACTTCCATAACATGGAATGGTTATAAAAACTGTTGAATTATGCTGAAAAATCTGGTAAACAATGATGAAAGAATGAGCGAAGCGAGCTCAAAAATTTAAACAAGCTGTCTCGAATATGTCCGATTTCCTTTCGACAAACAAAAAGTTACGAAGTGATAGTGTGCCTCGCGGTATAGTCCTTTTGGCCTAAAAGTACATTACGACGACGACGAAAATCGACTGGTCGATCGCGATCAACCGGTTGGCCACCCCTGTACCAGATTGTGCATGGCTGGGTGCAGCTATACTCCAGTATTTTTCAAGGACCGAACCTGCTTATTTCACCTGCTAGCACGGTATTTTGAGTAAAGAGTTTTACCAGTTGAAACTCTTCGGACAGAGTTCCGGTAGGATCTCATGGTGAAATGGCGACAGCGGCTATCGCAACCCAGTGCTGGGCACGCCATAATTGTGGTGGTAAGTCCCCCCTCTTCCAGGAGTGGCTGGAAATACAACACGGCGTCCTCACCTCCCGCATGACGTAGGTTCTCACCGAACATGGTAAGTTCGGGAGGTTTCTGCACCGGATTCGTGCGGAAGAAACGCCCGGGTGTCACCATTGTGTGGACCGCCCGGAGAACATGGTGGAGCATACGGTAGAGGTGTGCCCCACTTGGGCAGAGCACCGCCGTGTCCTCATGGGGGCGATCGGCGGCAACGATCTCTCGCGCCTGGTCTTGGTACAGGCCATGGTCCGGAGCGAGGAGGAGCGACAGGCTGTCGCTTCCTTCTGCGAAGACGTAATGCTAGCAAAGGAGGCGGCCGCACGCGCGAGGGAACGACCTTCACGCCCCAGCCGCTGGGATCCTTGGATCTTGGAGCGCCGGCTTGCGGACGGTGAGCAATGGGTAGCTCGCCGTCCGCCGTCCGGTAACCGTACGGACCGAACCCGGGTCGTCGACGGCGCGTAGTGTTCCATGCGCGCCTCAAGGAGATGTCATCAAAACTTTAGAGGCCTAACAGGGTCGAAGCCTAGTCAGTAAAAGTCTCGCTCCGTCCAAGGGCGCGAGATGTCATCGGATGATTTCCCACCTAAAAAAAAAACCAGTTGGTAGTCTTTGGCCACTGTCACTTGATTAACTAACCCGTCGAAAAAATCGGTTCATCAGTTAATACAGCTTAGGCCATTCTAGTATTGCTCGGGCGTAAAATAGAGGACATCAGAATTACGTCAGCGATAGGACATGCATGGGTTCGGAAAATAATCTAAGTTACGCCATGAGTGCACGATTGCGTAGTTTATAATATGTAGTTACGTGTTACGGTTGCATCCAAGTTATAAGAACCTATTGATTGGTTTTACATTAGTGGTCTATTGAGAAATTGACATTCTGTTTTTTTTTTATTATTTTACGACGTCATTCATTATTCATTTATTCCTTCAGTCCAAAAGTTGGATTAAGCTCTTGTCCAGAAGGACACGGCGCGTATTGTTGGGAGATTCCTCTTATAGGAGCCCTGACCACCGATAGCTTGAACTCTGTTCCCGATGCCGGTGAGCTAATTTTTTATATTTTTTAAAATGTAATATTTTATTATTTTTTTAATAAAAATATTTAAAATTGTAACTTATATAATTATGTATATAAAATGAATATATAAAGGGAATAATAATTTTTTTAACAATAGTCGTTTTACACCAACCGGGGTTTGTCCTTGGGTGCACCAGCATTGTGCGTACAAGGATAATCGCCGGTTGGTATCACATTCCATTAAAAGTGTCTAAAAGGCCTCTGAAAGTTGGTTTCGGCTCCTCGTGCGCCTTCAAAAGGTCTTAATAATAATTATTTCAGATCAGAGTCCATAAAACAAACCAACACATACAGCAGGGACTTTCCTAGACTACTGACCCAATGTAAACGCGCCCTTTTAGTGATATTTCAACGTAGGGGGAGGGTGTATTATTGCATTCACTTAATGCGATTACTTTGTGCAATGGTTTCATATTGAGGCATTGAAATTATTGCTACAGTTTTATAATGTTTAATAAAGACAAATGATTGCTTACGTAAACTTAATTACGCGGACATAAATTAAATTTTATCTACTTAAATAAAAACACGGATACCAACAGATTCCATTATTCTAGACTACTTAGATTATACATTATTCTGCGTAAATTATTTTCTGTAATCATTATAGTCGAACAAACTTTCAAGTACAAAATCTTGGCAATAACCCATTTTAATCAAACTTGACACGCATTTTTTTTAAAGATAAAGAAAATTATATTCAGCAAAATAGAATGATAGAAAAATATAGTACACTGTGTCTACATCTCTCATCCAACTCTCCTGTCACAGGTCTGCTAGAAGAAATTTCATTTGAAATAAGCAGTACCTTTGTGCTCTTCTATCTGCTTTTGTTCTTTTCATTTTAAGTGTTTGTTTGTACATAAATAAACAAATATATAAATAAATAGTTGCTCATATATATACAAGTCCAGCCATATTTTATCATATTTAGCCTCGTCGTTTATACCGCGTGCATCGAGGGACTGGAACAATTTGCTTGCTGCGGTCTTTCCGTCCGATTATACGAGTAATTTGGGTCTCTTCAAGGCTAGAGTGAATAGGCTCTCAATAAATTAGTGCGCCTCAGCATCAACGATTGCATTACTACTTACCATCAGGTGGGATCGCAATCAAGCACTATCTAGTTTATATTAATTTAAAAAAAAACCATGTTGGTACAAGTAGGCATGAAAAGACTTAAAACATTTAACCATTAAATACTAGGTATTTTAAAATAGTTCACATTGAGGTAGGCTGTACGTACGAAATAAAGAAAATATAAAAACTAATTTAAAACATCTTTCTCGTTCAGGTAGGTACTCGCTTTTATTATAACACGCTTTCACCACAATAAAAAGTTTCGGAGCCTTTATTTAAATAATGATAGCGGAAGACTATAACTCTTAGGATAACTCTTAGGAATCTATAATATAAAAGCGAAATATAACTCACTGATTAATCACGAAATCTCAGAAACTATAACACCTACAAACTTAAAATTTGGCAGGTGGGTTCCTTATAGGGTGTAGACATCCGTTAAGATCACAGCATCGGATTTTACGGAACTCCAACTTTATGGGGTTTTTTTTTTGTTTTTAGGTGGGAAAATCATCTTATGACAAATATCGCTCTTGGGCGGAGCGAGAGATAGTGTCAGACTTTTACCGACTAAAAACCCACTCCTGTTCCTTCTTTGCCTTCGTCCCAGGGCCCCGGGTTTCACTTTCACACTACCCGTGGCCCCAATAGGCTTTGACCCTGCTGGGCCCCTACGATTTGCTGACATCTCCCTGAGGCGCGCGTGGAACAGTACGCGCCGTCGACGACTTGGGCTCGGTCCGGACGGTTACAGGACGGTCGAACGGCCAGCCACCCATCGCTCGCCGTCCGCAAGCCCGCGCCTACGGTGGCCGAAAATCGAGATCGGAATACGTAAAATACCTACATCAAGAATGTATTACTTTACAAACACCGTTGTAAGAATTACAACCCACTAGTCCCACCTACTCCCAGTAGGTGGATCAAAAATCTACCAGTTCATGCAGGGTCACGAACTCAAATAGTCCTTCCACGAGCACCCATCATCAAAAAATCTGCGTAATATAATATGTATAAGCAACTGTGTACACCTGTTGGCAACACTGGCGCGACATTACTCCTCGCCGCGCACACCGACACGCAAAACTTAATGCAGATTTATGGGGAACTAAGGTTTTTTAACAAAGATCTGGGTATACTAGATGTGGTATCAGTTGTCTTGCTGGGTGAAGACAGCGGGACTAGAATGAAGACGGTGACCAAAACGAGAAACCAAGATATATGTAGTTACATAAATATTTCCTAGATAAAGTTGGAATGACACCGGAGTTGGTGGTAATATTTTAACCGAATCTAACCATGAAAAACCGCATTGAAATACTTTCGCCTATTTAGGATCTACGATGCATATACAGATAAACAAACACCCACACGTATGTTTCAGTTTATTTTCTGTTACATTATGGTACGGTTGACGCAGTGGTTAAACAATTGGCTGTGGCGCTGCGTGACTCGGGTTCAACAAATATTAACATGGACTACAGATCCGGGTCTGGGTATCTTGTGTTTTGTTTGTGAACACACCTACGACACAGGAGTCATTTGTAGTTGTGGGCAATTGCTATTTTAAAAATAAATAAAAGTTATCCAATTTTCAGGTTTTTATTAACCATTATCATTATAAATTTTATTTTTATTTTAATGTATTGAATTTTAATCTATTGCATTTTAGTTTATTGAATTTTTATTTATAGTATTTTAATTTATTGAACTTTTGTTTTTTTTTTATTGGATTTTTATTATATTTTTTGGAATTATTATTTATTGATTTTAAGCTAATTATTTTATATGGATGATCTTTAATTTGGGTTTTTACCTGAAATAAATGTTTTTTATTTTTATATAAACATGTGTAAATTAAACTAGTTTTTATATAAGTAATTAGGTAATTAAGCGAATCATTTTAGGACTTAGTACTACTAAGTATTCATAGGTTTGTTTTACGTATTTCTTTGTAAAAGTACTTAAATAATTAATTATTATATTATTATTATTATAAACCTAGTTGGTCATGCCGCCAGTCTTTTGGGCACGTTTTCAGTTGACAGGAGAAATTTTTTGACCCCATATTTTAAGTATGTTGTATGGTAAGTTAAGTTTTTTGATAATATTAACGTTTATAAATATATAATTATCATATAGTTATATCTGTTGTAAATAAAAGTCATCACTGACTAACCACTTATAAAATTTCAATTTCGAACGCTAGGTAACTCAAAATATTTCTTCCAAAAAAATATCACTTAAAACAATAGCTTATCCAGTGACCCTGTATCCAAGGCGCGATGGTGTCGTGTTCCACCACGTAATGGCTTTTGAATGCCGCCACGCTCGGCCATGCTCAGCCACTGTTGCTTTGTTTATACCAACTTTTTACCCAGCAATGTGCTATATTTTATTTGACGTATGTTCAGTGTTTGTGCAGTGAGCAGGACATATTACATGGACTGGGGACTTTTGATACTAATTTATCAAAGTGTTTTTTGTGAGTTTTTAAAACTGAAAACTGATTGAAATAATCATACTAATATTATTCAGGCAAAAGTTTGTTACTTTTTCACGCTCGTATGGCTGAACGGATTTCAATGAAACTTTGTACACGGGTAGACCATACCCTGGTATAGCACATATGGTACATTTTATCCTGGGAATACCTACTGGTATATTCCCAGGATAGTAATAACAGCCTTATATTTATTAATAAAATAACTGTTATTACTTTTAATTTCATTCTGTCTCCAGCAACCATACTGTCTAACTTCGCATAATAATTAATTATTATTAATTAAGTTATAAAGGATTTGTTGTCAAATCCCATGTCATGTTGTGTGATTACCTATGATGTTATTTCGGTCAATCAATCACATCGATCACATCAGTCGACATGACATTTGACAGTTTCCATAGACAATACTTTACGTCAATGTCTCTTCACTCTTAGTTCTATTTGCGAGTTTTTGGCGGGATTTTTTCGAGTGAATTTCAGTAGCTGTTTTAATTATTCGTAAATTGATTCCAATTGGACATTGTGATTTAAAATTGATGTAGTTTTGTATCTCAAGTGTCTACTCCACTGACAATATGTAAAATCATTGAAACAGGCGCGATTTTGGCTAAATGGACCTGATAATTTAATTGTAGTTAAAAAAACATTAGAATAATAAATACTGCAAAAAACATAGTCATGTGTTGTACCCGCATTGTAATATAATTAAAAAAAAAAAATGATTTCGAGGCGCTAGGCGGTACGGTCTAAAACCTTAGTCTGTTCAAACGTTTTTTTTACTTTGACCGTAAAAAAAAAACAATTTTGTGCGTAATTGTCTTTCAGAAACCGGGTGTGCACGCATATCGAATGCATCAACTTTGACACCAGTACAGCTACCTTCAGTAAAAATAATATAATATGGTATGTTCCACAACTTTAACACAATACCATCTAGTCCCAAACTAAGCAGAGCTTGTGGTACGAGTACTAGACAACTGGTAAACATACTTATACATTTCTAAATACATTCATATTACAGATAAATTACACCCAAACACAGAACAAATGATCCTGTTCATCACACAAAAAATTGTCTGGGGTGGGAATCGAACCCACGACTTCCGGCATAGCAGTTAGAGCCAGCTACCCACTAGGCGAACAGGTTAGAATAATGCAGTTTAAATTATTTTCCGATATAATCAGTGTTTATACGGCGCACACTAATTTGGCGTAGTAAATGCAGCGCCGCATTTACCGCCGCATTTAGTAGTCACGTGATCGTCATTTATAGCCGATATCTTCAGCAACCGATAATTGTATGCAGTACGAAATTAACGCGCGTTGAAAGTGTTTCAGCAGGCAATTTGTTTATGGAAGTAATTAGTGGGAAAAATAATTTAGCTTTAACGTTTTAAAGTATGTAGGGAATCTCTAGAACAACCACGTATTCCTAAAGTGGGTTCTGAAAAAGCTAATTTACAAATAAATTAGTTTGGGTTAGGTTAGGTTAGGTTGCAACATGTCTGTTGAGGTTTATGAACGAAACGTAGTTTTCTCATATTTGAATATATAAGAATGACGTTCTCCTTCAAACGACTCGAAAAGAACAAAGATGTTTCACTGATAAAATTCCCTTTAACAGAAATTTTACAGTTATGAACCTGATAAATATATACTAAAAACGTCTAGATATTCGGCGACGGAACAACGTTCGTGAGCTTGCTGGACAATGTCTTTTTTTATACCTCTATACGACACGACATAACCAAACAAAAAAAATTATATCCACATCCTTTCTAAATATAGTGAGGTTCAAGACCCAGAACTGATACTTTGGTCTCATATAAATATCGAAGTTATTTAAGACCTAACAGTGAAGATCCCGTCAAAATCGATCAAACCGTTTCGGAGACTAACCGGAACAGACAGACAAAAAAAATTAAAACTGATTTTTTTTATTGTAGGTATCATATGTATTTAGTAAAAAAAAATGATATTATATTGCTACAATACTTTAGGTTTTGTAAACCTACAACTATGAACCTAAAATCAGAACTTTGGAATAAACCCCAGAAAATAAAACAATTCTTTCTCATCATGAAAAACAATATTCACCCCTGCCTACTTTTACAAAAGAGAAAGAAAAGCAAGGAAATAATAATGCATCCCCATTTGTAACGCTTAAGAAGCCGCCGCCGAAGCAACAATATTAACACTCGGCAGGTATTTCCGCCGCGCTTTCAACCTTTTTCCTGCGAAATGACTATAGAATGTTTTTGCATGGTACAAGTATTATAGGGGGCAAGGCATAAACGGTAGCGGGGACAACTATTTTGTCAATCTAGGCAGGACTATATACAGGGTTATTTGTAAAACACTAAAAACCTTGCAGGACTGTATTACTAACAACATAAACAACAACTTTTGTTCTATGACTTTTTACAAAACATAAATGCTATACCTACCTACGTCTGTATGACGCGACCCAAGCGCATCAAGCACCCCCGCCGCCCGATCCCCGCTCCCCTCCGCTATTGTACTATCGCTTGCTTCGCATAGACTTCGTAATATTCAGAACGTTCAATTTAAATATTTTTATTTTTGTATGAAATTATTTGTTGTTGTTTATGATGTTAGTAACATAGTCCTGAGAGGTTAAGCCAGTGTTTTACAAATAACCCTGTATTTTTAACCATTTCACCGCTTGCGTCGGATTGGTTCGACGAGTGTTTTCGTGTCCTATTCACCAGGGTCGTGTATTTTCGACTGGGTACTCCATCTCATTTAGCTCTTCAATCTCCATAAGTGACAGAATAGCTGACGAGATGAAGAAATATCTGAAAGGGAGACCTTTATGTTCCTCATTGCTTTAGTGGGGACATTTTGTCTAAACTTCATTGCTAAGGTAGTTTTGATTTGCAGGATTATTCGAAAGGATGGAGAATTACCGTGGCCCTAGAACGGAAAGGTTAACTGAAAGATACAGGTGGATTTTAGTCAGTAAAAGCGGGTGGAGCATGGAGCGAGGAGCAAGGGTGGATGTATTTTGATGATTTGTCACCTCAAAAAAGGCCATGTTTCTTCACAGGTGGTGGCAAGGTCCAGACCATATCTCTTTCAGAAACAAAACACTTACTCTTATTTTTAATTTGTAAAATGGCCGGACAATGGTCAGCTAGCAAAACGCTGCTGAACCTCCTATTGATTTCATCGAGTCGGACGAAAGCCATTCGCCTGGACACGAGTTGCCATGGCCAACCTGGAAAACTCTCAAACCGAATCCGCGCCCAGGTCGGATGCAACAAAGACAATCTCTACAGGAAAGGTTCTCGAACGGTTTACCTGTTCACGTAGGATTCTAATGACATCGTCAGCGGACGGCATTGCCGTGCCCAAATACTAGGCCAAGCAAGGATTAACTTGAAAAAAAAAAACATTATTGCCATCGACACGCTAAGAAGAATAATCCTGAAAAATAAGTGAATTTACAGATTCTACAACGTCGTACTTTCGTTTAATTTCTATAGTCTAGAAAACAAATTGACGAATTAAAATCAAACGTGTAGTGAATCTTGTCCTATGTGATGTTTTCAACAAAAAGTCGCTACCTCTCATAACTTGGGACCTCTAGTTAATTTTGTGGGCGAATCGCCGTGTAAATCTAGTTATCTGGCCCCAGTGGGCCGAGTTTGTTTTTTATATTAATTAATGTATTTTATTATTTAATTAACCCTTTCCTTATTTGTTTGGGGTTTAACAAAGTCTTCCTGTAGAACTTAAGTGTTTTTGTTAGAAGTCGACGAACAGACTAATGCGATTAAGGTTTCGGGTAATGCTCTATAATTTTGTTGTTGATGGTAGCGTGAGATATTTAATATTAATAATAAGAACTTTATTACAGACCATTAATCTAATAGATACAGATATATAGGGTGACTGGTAATTAGTGTACGATACTTAAACACGTGATTGTGCTCATGATAACAAACAATTTTTATTATGGGAGCAAAGACGAAATCGCGAAAAAAATATCAGCTGTTCAGTACATTAGGCAAACATAAATGTACTGAACAGCTGATTTGTCTGTCCGTCCGTACGTCACAGTCACTTTTTTCCGAAACTATAAGAACTATACTGTTGAGACTTTGTAAGTAGATGTATTCTGTGAACTGCATTAAGATTTTCACACAAAAATAGAAAAAAAAACAATAAATTTTGGGGGTTTCCCATACTTAGAACTGAAACTCATATTTTTTTTTTCATCGAACCCATACGTGTAGGGTATCTATGGATAGGTCTTCAAAAATGATATTGAGGTTTCTAAAATGATTTTTTTCTAAACTGAATAGTTTGCGCGAGAGACACTTCCGGAGTGGTAAAATGTGCCCCCCCCCCTGTACTTCTAAAATAAGAGAATGATAAAAGCAAAAAAAAATTAAGATACACCGAAACTTACACCGAAAATTGGTTTGAACGAGATCTAGTAAGTAGTTTTTTTTAATACGTCATAAATCGTAAACCGCAATTTACTTTTCAAGTTTGTACGGAACCCTCAGTGCGCGAGTCCGACTCGCACCTTCATCTTCCTACACTTGTCCGATATTACTTGGGATATTGGCAACATGTTTTCTTTTCAACTGTACATCCGTGACACTCATGATTCCCCGAATTTAATGTTATTCCAGTATTGGCAGATGTCAATTACAATAATTTCAGGGATTCCGAGTTCTCCATACGTTTGCCATTAGGTACCCCCCGTTGATATTACCATCCGCTACATTACGATCAGAGCATATTATCGCCATCATAAAATAATATATTATTGGTACCATGCTGTTGGCACTCTGCACTCTGGTGCAACTCAAGGTGAGATTGTAACAAATATAGCTAGGGGTTACGTGACTATCAAACGATTATAATGCATAATAACTATTGCGTTTTATACCGTAGTGTTTATTAAAATATTAGCTTCTGCCGGCCGGCTTTGCCCGCGTGGAAGTAGATTTCTCCATACAAATTTATACTCCTGTTTCATCCCCTCAGGGGGTGAATTTTGAAAAATCCTTTCTTACCCTTTACATATATATCATATAAGGATCTTTCTGTTCAAAAACAAAATTTCAGGATTCTAGGTCCAAAGGTCTGGGTTAGGCCTGGATGAGTCAGTGTGTGAGTTCAGGACTTTGCCTATTATACAACATCATTTTTAGTGTATGCGAAACCTGAATATAGTTTGTTCAGATTGTTCAGAAGCAATAACTGACTCGATACCAATATTTTTTACACCGTGTTGGACTTTTTCCCAAAAATATTTTAAAAAAGTCACAAGTTGGACACCACCGACACTAAGTATAACACAGTTCACGGCAGATCATAGCGGTCATTAGGCGCCAGCGCACAGCTGGGTGCAGGAGCAAAACAACCACTCAGTCACTCGGATGGCCCGGTGACCATGTATTTGTACGGACAACCAGATAACATAACAAGCTTATAACTTTGTGATTTTTCATTGAAACAGTTATGAAATTTTATACACAGATTCTTTACATAAAATACTAGACACGTTCTCAGGTTTCTCATAAATACTAAAACTAATCTTGTATTTAATAAACAGGGGAGGCCTTTGCCCAGCAGTGGGACAGTATAGGCTATTAAAAAAAAAAAGAAAAAAATGAGAAAAAATCTTACATCCATTTGAATCAACCGAACCTTTAAAATCCTTCGAGTGTCTAGGAACTATGTCTATAAAACACCTCCAATTCCGTCGTATTTTGTAGGCCTCCTCTCTGTAAAGGCTCCTCGCCTTGTATCCCAGAAATGGGAACATTATAATGTTCTTATATTTATTTATGTGTCATACAGGTTGTCCTAGTTCAGGGGTTGAGACCACATTGATGTAATGTATTTTGAAGTTTTGGAAATAAATAAAATTATTATTAATAGGTCTTTACCTATGAAATGGGAGATTTTTAAAACGGGTTGCTTTGAAGTGTTATATCATTGGATTGACTTGGAATCATAAGTTCAAATAAATTTTATATTAAAGGTATGTTATTCTTCTTTTGAAATTAGGTATTTATTGGTTTCTTTGTGTTTTGTATTTTCTGTAATATCGCAGTACTTATAACCATGAAAGCTAATAAAAAAACGTTTTTTCATATTAAGAGTTTCAACGTAGATACTATGCATTGCAAAGGGCAAACAATATCAATGTCGCATACCTACGACTTTCTTCTAACAAAAAAACTCTGTGTTCTTGGTTTAATAGATTTCGTTTTGGAATTTTTGTCTTGTAGCCGCCCTAAGAAATAAAGTTATTCCTGAGATAAAATTTCTCGCATGAAAGTGATTGAAACCAAAATAGACATCTCATTCATTAGCAGTTTTAAGTCCGTATACATCATCAATATTGCATATCACTTGAGTCCCATTGTTTCCACGGTAGAACTCATATTACAAAATAATGCGAGTTTTCTTAGATTTCATACAAAAATGGTTATAAGTACTGCTATATTACAGAAACTATAAAACACAAAGAAACCAATAAATACCTAATTTCAAAAGAAGAATAACATACCTTTAATATAAAATTTATTTGAACTTATGATTCCAAGTCAATCCAATGATATAACACTTCAAAGCAACCCGTTCTAAAAATCTCCAATTTCATAGGTAAAGCCCTATTATTATTATTTATATACATAATTCTTGTATTCGCGTGTTTGTCACCTCACTTCTCCTATACGGCTCGACCAAATTGGATGAAATTTTATGTATATCGTCCTTGGGCAATTTCAAAATACAATTGAACCCGATAGGTAGCGCTGCAATCTGGTTCTCAATTTTTTTTCTGGCTTCTGCTTTCGGGCAGGACAGCGGCTGTAGGGACTCGGGACCGCTAGTGAGGGTATACAGGGTGTCTTTGACATCAACGCTCAAACGAATACCATGGATCCAGTACATGATTCTGGACCCCCAAATGGTGGAATTTTTCGTCAGTTTTTCCCTATTTTTTTATTTTTTACGTTTTTTAATTTAAACTATAAAAAAAAAGTGGTGAACAGTGAAGTGACAGACACGCTGATCATGCTTGTACTCTGCGTGTTGGTAATTTCTAATATTACAGCCATAAGTTATAGTCATACACTACGTATGTAAATATAAGACAATAAATAACATTCCAGCGTACGATGTGCTGACTCATTTTGCCATTTATTGTAGTTAGGTAAATAAAAAAAACATTGTGTTTTTTTTTAAAGCTAGCAAGTTGAGTTCTTTTTATGCAAAAAGAAATAGTTTTTATTTTTCTGTTTCCATAATTTTTGGGTTCAATTTTTACTCGAAACTTAAAAAAATCCTTTTTACGTCTTATTACTGTCATCCTGTTAATAATATAATCCCTTAAATACTTCATTCGCCCCCGTAATAGTAGAAATGTAACCCCAGGGAACTAAAACATGGTCTACCCGTGTACCAACCTTCATCGAAATCCGTTCAGCCGTTCGAGAGTGAAGAAGTAACAAACAATCACACACCCACACAAACTTTAGCCTCTATAATAGTGTGATAGTATGAACTGGTTTGGTCATTTACCTACCCCGCCGTTTCCAGGGGCCCAAGTCTGTTATTTTTATAAATTCGTCATTCCAACACGATCTCATTTTCATTTTACTAAAAATCCGTAGTTTGCTAAATTCATACTGATCGATCATTGGTCAGTCATTGGTCTCGTAATCGAATTGTGGTAGAATGACAGTATCGAGCTGTCTCGTAACAAATTAAAAGCAATGACTGCACAACGACGTTCTAATGGTAGGACACTGATCAAAGGAACTGTCAAAATTTTAGCAGATAACGCATATGTACGTCAGACATTCATTTGTCATTATGTACGAGATTACCATTTCTTTCAATGGAGTGTCAGTGGTTGACGATTGGAAAGTCATAATGACGCCATTATATTAGTAGATTACCAAAATTGTCAAAATCAACAATTATGAAGTCAATGATAGACCATTTTAACACTATTGTAATAGCAGACTTGAGGCCCAGGTGCTGCAAACTACAAAGTAGAACTAAGCAAATTATATTTCTGAAATTGCGTTCACACTGCTATTTAATTTAAGTTCTGATACGTTTAGTAATCGTTTACTAGGAGCCTATAGCCCTTCTACTCAATTACCCGTTACAATTAGACCCACGTGGCGACAAGCCCGGGTATGTTTAATTAATTTAATTATTGCTTCATAATGGACTCGCCCGGTTCATAGGCAACCCCTATTACTGTGTGAGATATCATAATTGCATCCATAAGGGGGACTGCTCTTCCCCACGTTTTAATGTCTTCACCTTCCCCGTTTGTTGCACCTATGGGGAAAGTTTTGAAGTTTTGAACCGACATTATCATTATAATTTCAGCTACAAGACTTTGGTACACTGCTGGACGTAGGCCTCATCCAAGTGTTGCCACGTCAACCGGTTCGGACCGATAAATACACTGGATGCGAAAAGTACAGAGGCCTTAGTTCGAGTTGTTTTTACGCGTTCGAAACGTTTACCGTGTTTGGCTCTAGTGGGCCAATCAGAGCGCGGAACGTTATAAACGTGTCGATCGCGTTCATCATTGATCGCGTTAACGTAAGGCGTCCATTACACGATAGGTTTTGCTGTCAGTTTTGCCACAGTCAAATATTTTGATTGACGAAAAACCTTCCGTGTAATGCGATGACTGACGTTTGCATGACGAAAAACGTATGGCCATAAAATTCAACCATCATTCATGATTGATGGTTTTGATTGACGCTTGCATGACCGTGTAATGGACGCCTAACACAAATTCGCACTAGACACGCAATACATGAAGGATGCTCAAATGTAGCTCGCCGAATTCGAATTTTCTTAAGTTTTTTGCATTTTGCAAGTCCGTGTTAACTTGTTTGTTAATTTAAATATAGTTGACGGGCGTAATATAGTACGTATTTATTTATGGAATTATAATCATTACAATCATCAATACAGCCTTCTCAGCTCGTATTACCCTATTGAATAGATATTTGAAAAATTAATTAAAAGCCAGCTGATATAATTATTTGTCTTATTCAAATTCATTTATTTCGTCAGAATATGGTACATAATTATGGTCTTGAAATAAATTAATGTTCTCATCACATTCTGCCACGTGTGGCGTTCAAATATTTGGTAGGTACATAAATCATTTTTAAAAACAAAAAAAATATGTTAGTATTGAGTTAGTACGAACAAAAATTTACAATTTATGGCATGTCATCTAAAAATATAATGTGGATTAAATTCAAAGTAATATTCGATGTCAAATTATTAGAGAGAGATGTGAAAATTTATAAAATTATTAGAGAGAGATGTCAAAAATTATAAAATTACAATTCAATTAGAATGCCAAAGTATCATTCAAATAGTCGTTTAAATTATAATAACATTTTTTTCACAACAAGTCTTAAGTTCCTTTTTAAACCCATTTCAAGTCTTTAATCGATTTTGGGATTTTGTTAAACACTTGTGGGGCATTGTCTAATTATTATTAACGCCAAAATTAACGATAAAGAGCGACCACAACCAATTTATTGGTTGAGAAGACATCTCTCGTATACGCCTCTCTCTCTCTCTCTTTATTCCCACTCTATACACCACTAGTTTTTAATTAGTACAAATACTTAAAGGGCTTATTAGAAAAGGTCTTGTTATTATTTAAGGAAAGTCTCAATAAATAATATTCATAAACAGCAGAGTAATTAGCATTTGTTTATATCCCAAGATGTCACTCATTTATGGGAATATTGTACATATTATGAAAGAAAAACAATGGAAAAACACTGCACATAGTATTTTCTAGTAGCAATTGTTATGAATAATTCGAGTTTACCAATTATGACAAATTTTCGTGGACAATTTTGGGATTTCGTTTTTTTTACTTTTGACTACATAAATATGATCAGTAACGGGTATGGATAGAGCTCAATTTTTTTTTGTACTAATTAAAAACTAGGGGTTTATATTAGCAAGTACAATAAAATAGAAGAATTTCCTACAGAACTATAGACACAATGCAGTTTGTTCCACAATTTTTATACCGACACAGTTTCATGTCGGAAGCCAATTTCATATGGAAAGTGTGTGATCCACGTTCATACGAGTAGTGATCGTGGCAGAGTTTCTCACAGTCACAATATGCGTGTGATTGTGCTTTCTAGAATATCGTCTCTAGATCATTGGTCATGCACATTTGCATCTAAGATTAATATTGTATTGGTAATGTTGAGTGTCGTGCGTGGCAAATTGGAGATGGTTTTTTCAAATTTCTAATTATTTTGTACTATTGAATTCAGAAACGTCATGAATTTTTTTCATGGTTTTATACTTAAAAAATTAAAAGAAAGAAAGGAAAATGGTTTATTCCACAGAAACAAAACGCATATTAGAAACATAGACGTCACTATCACTAGCACTTAGGTCTAATTGCTGTTAACATTTAAAAAAGATTAGGTAAATATGAAATCCTTTTAATGCAGATTTAATGGATTTTGAATTTGTAAGTTTTTCTGGAACTAACGTCGCTCATCAATAGACTAAACAAGAGGACCCATTCATTTTTAAATGATAATTATTCACAAAAACTGTTTAAGAATAACTTGAGAGTTGTCCTCATAACCCTTATAGACTATCATCGACTCGTTCTCAAAACTTGGATGTCCTAATAACTTAATTACATCATTATCTTATCATAATTGGAACAAAAGGTAGATGACGAATGACACGTGCAAGCTATTGTTTTAAACAATGAGTAATATAGGTCTGCCCATCTAGTAGGTTGTACCATGACGTCTCTGTATTATCATTTGTACTTTGGTAGGAGTGACGATTGCTGTACTAAAGGTACTTCGAGACAAGATCAGTAAACTAAGGTATTGTTTGTTGATTAGATGCTGCTTGCACAATCCATAGTCTCAGCTACCAATGTGGTCACAAAGAGTTGTTGTTGTGTGTTTGATGAGTTTGTATAACTTATCTTAGATAGCTCCTGCCAAGCATAGCCAGAAGAGCGCCCATATGGCAGTCCAATAGCCCTAGAGCCAGGTTGGGGCTGGAATATCTCCCAGCCGCACTTGAGCGAGTGCTCCTCACCATGGCACACTACAACTTATTACTCACCCTGTATGGCGCCTGCCCAGCACAGCCAGAAGAGCGCCCACTTGGCAGTTCTAAAGCGCTGCAACCAAGTGGGGCGGAACACCCCCCAGCCGCACTTGAGCGACTGCTCATCATCGTAGGCTGTTCTTTTCGGGGATGCTGGTGCAGCTTCTGTTGTGGCCTGGGGAGAAAAGAATAATTGGTCTAGTAAAACTAATTTTATAAAGCTGAACAGTTTGTATATTTGAATGCGTTAATTCCAGATAGCCAGCTAGACCTTATGCTGGTACCCAAGCGAGCGGAGCAGTAACCATACGCGCGGGTGAAACCGCAAGGGATAGCTAGTTTAAAATAGAAATAGAAGTATACTGATTTTATGAACCCAGTAATGAGTCTAGTGTGACACCTAGTGTAATATTTAATAAATAATAAGTATTTTTACAAAATAACCTGTATGAAGTATACGAAGTAAGCGAAATCCAGAAGAAAAAGGTAACGTAGAAAGTCAGATTATATATATTTTTATACAGAGCTCCATCATGTCATATCATAACTCTAAAGCTCATGTCAGACTGCGCTGTAATGGAATAGCATAATTATAGCTTTTCAATTCATATCACAACAGTATCGATCACCATACACTTATTTAGAATACGTTCACACTTGCTATTATTGGCTAAATTAAATAAATGTATGGTGAGCAATATTGTAGTGTTATGAACTAATAAGCTGTAGCGACATCTATGGCGTCACATAAGAACTAATCCTGCATCGCGCAATCAAAGTTCTCCGCGCGATTGGAACATATAGAACAACCCGAAATCATCTATCGGGCAATTGCCCACCAGACATAACACCCGTCTGGCCGGAGGATCCTCTCTTTTCAACGGAGGTTTGCGGGACTTTACTCTCTGTTTTACATACCTCCAAAAAGCTATATGCTTTAGTCTGAAAAGCTAAGTTTAAATCCTATTTGCAACACCAACAGAAATAATTCCGATCAAAGATAAACCAATGATTCATATATTAAATAGAAACAAAACATTTATAACCCGGAACAAAGAGCAGTTAAATTAAGATTGAATACTTTGAAGCATTAAACTATTCAGAAATCAAAACAGAAGTTACGAAGTTAATATACGAGACGTGGGCGTATCCGACTTAAAGGATCCAAATAAGTTATATGTGCTGGTATTAATTGAAGTGATTTATTGGATGGCTTCATAAAAATAACTGTATTAGATTTGAGATAAATAGGGTAGCGGTTATTTTCTGTCTTTCTCGGTGATCAGGATCAATCAAAATCAGAAGTTGCTGTGTGTTCTAAAAGTTTTCTCCCTAAGTTTGATTTTTTATCTCCTGTACTGCAGGCTTGCTGTTACTGTATTGTTAATTTTCATTAAAATGTTTTATGAAATTTTTAAAAACGTTCTTTTTTAGGGTTCCGTACCTCAAAAGATAAAAAACAGAAACCTTATAGGATCACTTTGTTGTCCGTCTGTCTGTCTGTCTGTCTGTCTGTCAAGACCCTTTATCTCGGAGACGCGTAGAGGTATTGAGTTGAATTTAAAATTGTATACTCAAGTTTGCGGTCTCTTGAAGCTGTGAAAAAATTAAATTTCTAAGTTAATTTCGACACTCTCGAGGAAAACAAAATTCATAGTGTACTTCCCGTTGACCCAGAATCCTGAAATTTTGCATAAAGCAAGTTCTTATAGGAATAAATCTGAAAACTGTAAGTTTGTTGTTACGTCACAACAAAAAAAAAATGCGATTCAGAAAAATCTTCGAGACACCATTCGGGAATTGCACAGTTTACATAGGTAAGTTTGTACGGAACCCTCAGGGCGCGAGTCCGACTAGCACTTGCCCAGTTTTTTGTATATTTAGATGAATAAACGAAATAATTCTATACTGTATTAGTAAATCAAATAAAATCTAAAATCTGTGAAGAATCACACTGAAATCTGAGTGAACCTTACCTATCGCTGTAACATAATTCTGCGACTACTTTACCTCATAAACGAAAACAGTCTTCTACTTTTTCTCATTACGATGTTTCACCTAGGGTTGCCAATAGTATCGAGAACTAACTGCGTCATTTCCGCAAAACTCATGATATAAAAATAATTTATAGAATTTAGAGACCATTCATACACCTACATGCAAACTATTTTTTTGTACTTACAATATTTTATTATATTAGACTCTATTTTGCGGAGGAGTAGTTTAGAATCTACGAACGCAATAGAGTACGATAAAGTACTCTACTTGTTTTTGACAAGACTAAACAAAATCCTGTCATTTCAGTAATTGACTGAAATTCTATTTATTTTCTCGGTCATAAATTGTAAAGTTGCGGTAAAAGAACCATGGATTTATTGAAACTGTTCGGTAGTAGTAACTACAATTATTTCGAAACAACGAAATGTTTGTTTTGCAAAAAAAATAAAGCAATTAAGGGTACCCTTGCCCTTTGTGACGATATACTCTAAATTTTATCCTGCTAAGATCATATACTTACTTTATTTCATCTTAAAAAATTGGCAACCCTAGTTTCATCTGCCAAAGTGGTATTTGTAATTTAGTCGTAACACTTAACAAGCAAACGTGACCGTTATGCGTTTTTAAATGTCATGTTGTAACACGAATTTCGATATTAATGAATTCTAGCAGGTCATAGAAATTGCAGTAGTGCTAACTGGGGTAATGGACCAGCGTGGCTACAACAAGTCTCTGACGTGTTTCGTCAAAATTGAGGAATTGATTCGAACTTGATGAATGTGAAATAATAAAAATAGAATAGAATATATTCGACGCAGACCATATAAAATAATAAAAAAGAGTAGGTTCAGAAATACCCTTTTGTTTTAATAAACAGCCGTGAAAGGTTGCAATACTTAAATTGTATTTCTAATTTTTACCGCATATTGTCGAAGATGTTTCGTTTTGTTTCGTCAGAGCAGCTTGCAAAATTCTAATCTTCCTGTCAAGTTGTATGTTGATTAAAATATGATTGGCGGCTTTTATTTACGGAATTGGAACAATTAAAATCATTAATACAACCCGCTCAGTTCGTTTTACCCAATTGAAAAATAGTCAATTTTATCAAAAAGAAACTGAGCTGCAAAATGAAAGAATTTCGCGAGTTACCTTGAAACATCCCCCTTAAAAACATACTGGCTTCCGCACTTTAAGACGGTATTGTATACAACATTTAACTAGAATAATACATACCCTTAATACACCCAAAAGAACCGGGCAAGTTCGAGTCGGAGTCGCGCGCTGAAGATTCCGTACAAACTTACCTATAAAAACAGTTCAATTCCCGAATTGAGTTACGAAGATTTTTCCGGTTCGCAAAAAATGTTTTTTTTTTGTGATGAACTACAAATTTACAGTTTTGCTTCATACTAAATTTCAGGATTCTAGGTCAACGTCGAAGGCAAAGGCGGGATTTGTCATAAGATCATTTTCCCACTTTTTCCACCCTAAAAAAAAAACTATGAATTTTGATTCCCTTGAGAGCGCCGAAATACAGGTTTTTTGCGACATAAACGGCCGTATCTTTTTTTTTCGTTTACTTAGAAGTTTTACCCTTTTGAGGGGACCTAAAAAGACCCTTAAATACGCCAATTATAAAATTAAGTAACAATCATAATTCAAGCACTGCAATTTTACATTTACACACACAGGTAGTATTTTTAAATAATATGGGAATCGACGCACTACACTGGTAGCGCATCGGTATTGGTATTTACGCACACACAAACACGCTAGTGACGTAATCACGATTACGAAAATAATCATGAATTATCCCTAAAATAATTCTTAATTATTCTATGATAAAAAAAATTGCTTAAGCTTTGCTTATAGGTAACATAGAAAAAGAACGATTGATTTTGAATACTACTAAATTCATGCAGGTCATAGAAATTGCAGTTATTCTAACTGGGCCAATGCACTAGTGTGTCTACAACCTTCAACACATGTATCGCGAACCTTTGACCTGGATGTCGTAATGCCGTGCTTTTCATCTACACCTACCATTAATTTATTGTTAAAGCTCTAAATAGCTCTGCCTTGTATATAATTTATAAAATGTAACTAGTGGTCTGGGTTTTGTGCATTTACATTTTCATTGAGTTGACGTCAGTCTAGGTTTTTTTTAAGGTCGAGTCATCATCAAATAATTTCACCGTTCTAGGTGGAGAGAGAGGGAGTATCAGACTTTTACCGACTTAAATCCTAAACCTTCAGTTACTCTTTGCGTTCCAGGGCCGCGGTGACTCTTTCGGTCAATCACTCAGCCTTGGTAGGACGTCAGTCGCTTACGCATAACTCCTACATAAAACTGCGATGAGAAACTGCGGCAAAACGATGTTCAGCAGGCCTAGCCAAGTTACGACCGTTTCGTTTCGAATCTCTTTCTACATTCGGTAACGCCTCCCATTCCTTTGTTCTGACTACGTGACTTAACGTTGAGATGATGTCATCCCCATACATTTGAAGTTTTCTACTAGCATTAACGATTGTAGATTATCAACTTGGCTAAACCCTCAGCCCCTCTAGCCAAGTTACAACCGTTTCGTTTTGATTATCTTTTCGTTGATCGCCTCGAGTCGGCCACGTCTCCGATTCCTTTGTTCTGACGTCATCTCAACGCTCAGTCACGTGATCAGAACAAAGGAATAGGAGGCGTGGCCGACTCGAGGCGATCAACGAAAAGAGAATCAAAACGAAACGGTTGTAACTTGGCTAGGGGGGCAGGTGTAAATACAATGTGCGATGCGAATCGATACGCAAATTCTTGCGATGCGTCGTGCGAGCTCATAGATTTTTTTTGGGCTATGTGCACGACTCTGCGTTACATGGATTTGAGGCACACTGAATCGGTTCATCACCAAAAACTGAAGAAATACTACAGGTCTCTCGTTGAACTCTAGTTATGAACTCAACAAAACAGTTCAAATGATAAAAATAAAAACAACTAAATCACTAAGACCAAACGGGACGCTGTGGGCGTTTCCGACTTATGGAACTGTTTCCAGTTTGATTCATACCTCCAATGATACGACAAAGTAATTTATTAAATTAGATAATTCTGCTCAAGTTCATTGCAAGGCGATGACTCCTGGAGTCTTGGTAACCAGCGATTAAGTTGATCACGCAAATTGATTGCTTTTTAATTCATCAGGCCCAATCGATGGCACTTTAGCAAAATGACGTCATATTTAATCAAGTTCTTTTAGGGCACTGTCTAGAAAGAGTTCTTTTTTGGGAGGTGAGAAATCATCTACTGACTTCTCCGCTCTAAGTTGGAGCGTGAGGGCGTGTCAAACTGTTACTCATTCATACCCACCTATTGCGTTCTAGGTACAGGGTTTCCCTTTCAGAAAATCTCCATGGCTCCAGCAGGCATTGGCCCTGCTGGGCTCCTCAGTTTTCCTGACTCGAGGTGGAACACTACGCGCTATCGACGACTGGGGCTCGGTCCGTACCGGACGGTCAGACGGCGAGCTATCTATTGCTCATCGTCCACAAGTCACAAAAAAAAAAACATTTTTTGCAAATCGGAAAAATCTTGGTAACTCAATTCGGGAATTGAACTGTTTTCATAGATAAGTTTGTACGGAACCCTCAGTGCGTGAGTCTGACTAAAACTTGCCAGGTTTTTGTATTGAAGTCTATTATAATTTTTTAATAGTCTTTTGTAAATTGTATGGATCTGGATTTGCCACCATTTGCTTTTCAACGAACAAGATTGTTTTGATCTAGCAATAGTTATGCCATAGTCTCCCATCATTACCTATCTCAGATTGATATTTTATCAATAACAAACGTTTAAATCATAATATTTTTCATTGCATATCTCGTATTAGTCACACCATCACTGTCCTTAAGCTTCCGTTGTTGTACATAGGATTGTTATCGTTTATTTATTTCTATAGATACAAAGAGTCTTTTGTTTTCATAATATGGTCTATCATATTGTTAAACATATGCCTGGCTTTCAGCTCCTAGCCACGTCACAAAAGGTTTTCTCTTTGAGGTGGGAATTCGTCAAAGAACTTATCCCGCTCTGGTTGGAGCGAGAAAGAGTGCGTTCCATCATCGGACCACTAAACGTACGGCGTTGCGCCATCGGTACATGGTGGACATCCCACCCATACGTGCAAAGCGTTTTGAGAACACATTCATAATGCGTACAGCTAAGGAGTGCAATTCCCTGCCGGAGTCTGTGTTTCCTGATAGCTACAACAGGGGTCTTTAGGTCAAGAGTGAATAGGTTACTTCTAGGCAAGCGTGCTCCATCGTCGGCCACATCATCGTTTACCATCAGGTGAGATAGTGGTCAAACGCGAGCCTATCAATAATAAAAAAAAGTGTGATATAAATGATAAATGATATTTATTTATTAATAAGTTTTAAAAAACTCTTTTACAAGTAATTTTTTTTCATAAATTTAAACTAGATGAGGCCGGTGTTTCCTAGCTGACTTCCTGAGAAGAAACACCGAAACAAACTCAGGTGTCAAAGTCTCTTTTAAAGTACCTACAGCAAACATGTAATGATCAAATGATTAAAATGATGGTGATGATGATGATGTGATTATCATGATTTAATATATTGGTGTATAATAAAGAATATCAATATAAAAAAAACGTAAGTATATTTCGACACTCTCAAGGGAATCAAAATTCAGACCTAGAATCTTGAAATTTGGCATAAAGCAAAGTCACAAAGCACAAATATAGGAAGAAATCTGAAAACTGTAAATTAGTAGTTACGTTACTAAAAAAAAAAACATTTTTTTTGCGATTCGGAATAATCTTGTTTTCGTAAGTTTATACGGAACCCTTAGAGCACGAGTCCGACTCGCACTTGCCCGGATTTTAAGGTGGGATGTTAAAAACCACAGCTAAACTCCTCCTTGGCCTTGCGTTCCTTGGTTTTCCTTACGGAAGGCAACCCATGGCCCCAGTAGGCTTCGGCCCTGCTGAGCCCCTACGGTCTTACTGACATCTGCGATTTTAATCCAAGTCTAAAGTCAAATCTAACAAAACAAAATCTCTTCACCCTATTAGGCAGTCACGTGTGTGTCATGAATGGCTTTAAATGGTCCATACAGGCCACACAATGGGCTCGTAGACCAACAATATGTCACAACAGCTTGTATCCTGTGTTTTGTGCTCAAGTGCTCCATACTTCGCCACCAGGGCACCAGGGTACTTCTGCAGCTATTGACTGAAGAATGGACTGAATTGAATGTGTATCGTTGATATTAATGAGGAAGTTTTATGAGTGTTGTTGGTTTGTGCTTGGTGATAAGTCAAGGAATTTCTACAGAGCTGGCCGGTTCTGAATGGACACGGGTGGATTTTAGTTTGTAAAAGTCTGACACATGTCGCTGCTCCGTTCAGAGCGGGAGAATTTACTTCTTGATTTCCCACACTCAAAAAACAAAGGGAATTGCTATGAAAGATTTGCTTGCCAAAAGTTATATTCTGTCGCCTGGTTAAGTGACTATAATGTAAGAAGACTACTTAAATTTATAATCAACTTGTTGGTGTCCACGACTTCGTCCACATTACGCTCGTAAAACAGCACATTGCCATCTGCTCACAATTTTAAGTTTTTTTTACGCGGAACCCTAATACTTTTTCTAAAATAAAAGTAGCCTAAGTTATTCCTTATAACAGAAAGTCTGGTCAAAATCGGTCCAGTCATTTCATTATCGGTAAAGAATATACCTACTGTCATTTTCACTTAGTAAAAAAAAATTATTTTGGTATTACAAACGGACACTATCCGTTCGGGCTCTAAATCACATGGGGTCAAGTCCTGTATTATTAAACCCATTTAAAACCACATCAGGCAGAAGCGAAGCCAGAATAATATAATCTAACTCCAGTCGTTATAAATCAATGCTTTTGGGAACTAAAATAACCCCAATTAGTAGGCCATAAAAATAAACTAATCACATGTCAAGTTGACAGTTAAATTACACCACGATCTAGACTAGCTCGGCTAGGTTGTTACCAGCGGCCGTGGTAAAATGTCAGTCGTGCGAGCGTAAGAGAGGGATGGAGCTATACACCCTATATAGCTCCATCCCTTTAACAGTCCAGTTTAAGTCGTCCAGTGGATCGTGTTAACAGCTCGTGGTAGGGCTTCAGGTTTCAAGGCCTAAGTTCGAAATACCCTGTGTGGGCTAATTTGTCGGAATGGCTTATCAATTTCGTATTCATTGTTGTCGAGTTTAATGCTTTTTAAAAGTAATTAACTACCTTATTGGAAAAACTATGTGCGTGGGACTTGTTTTTTTTTCTGATTAGCAATAGGGCAATGAACGACGCCTCCTTCTGGAGGTGGAATGTTCAAATAAATTCCTACCACTCTGGCTGAAGCGAGAGAGAGTCATCATCACCATAATTTCAGCCGAAAGACGTCCACTGTTGGACATAGCTTAGGACTAACCTAGCCTAGGACTGGCCTGTAGGTCTAGTGGTTAGTGGTCTTGACTGCTATGCCGGTGCAGCGGTGGTCGTGGGTTCGATTCCCACCCAGGAAAAATGTTTGTGTGATGAGCACGATCATTTTTTCTGTGTCTGGGTGTAATTTATCTATAAATTACACCCATACACAGAAATATATTTATAATAATATTGTAATATATTTAGAAATATATAAGTATGTTTATCAGTTGTCTAGTACTCATAGCACAAGCTCTGCTTAGTTTGAGACTAGATGGCGTTGTCTGATAGTTGTGGAATATTATCATTATAGGCCTCCTCCAAGAGGTTTCACAACGACCGGTCCAGCGCGTCTCGCATCCATCGGACTCCCGCGATCCTCACCAAGTCATCGGTCCATCTTGTAGGAGGCCTTACCAACGCCGAGACTGAATAAAAAAGCATATCCTCAGGTTCCTGTACAAGCGGGGGCACGGCTATTATACCCTTACCTCTATCCATTAAAATTGCTATTGGGTTACCTTGGATACAACTCGCTAGAGGTAAGACGAGCCCGAGATCAGCTCATCATAGCCTGAAAAATGCTCCGTGGCACTATTAACGCGCCTAACCTGCTTGCTGTGCTTCTTTGTCCCGGACAATTACTGCCGCAGCAAAAAGCACAGGATATTTGCTGTGCCTTAGTGTCGAACTGTTGCCCGTGCTCAGTCTCCAACTCCTCGCACTTTGGTTGCACTAAATGATCTCGTGGATTGATTCTAATCCAACAAACGATCTTTTTGCGCATGAATGGAAGATGATTCTATTGGCATGTCAGAAGTACTGCGAGAGGGATACATGTTGTTTATAGTTTTAATTGTTTTGATTTACTTATTGTAGCTGGTTATCTAACCGTTGTATTTTATTAAAATAAATAAAACGCGACTAGTGGTGGCCGAGTGGTAACGGCTCCAACTTACGAATATTAGGCCTTGGGTTCAAACCCAGCCAAGCGCATTACTTTGTGTAATTTATTTCATCACCACTGCTCTCAAAACGGTGAAGGAAAACATCGTAAGGAAACCAGCATGTCCTAGAACCAAAAAATTCGAAGACATGTGACATCCACCAACCCGCACTGGGCCCGCGTGGTGGATTACGGCCCATTCCCTCTCCTAGAGAGAAAAGGCCTGAGTCCCAGCAGCTAAATAAAACCCATGTGTGTTAGTTACATCCTTCAGTTATTATTTGCATTGACCGTGGTAACTCTTTCGGCCAATCCCTCAGTTAAATAGCCGAAGCCTATGTGTACAAATACGGCTTCTGATGTTTACTCTCTCATTTTGCAACTTAACTTTTATGCTTTTGTAAAAAACCGGGATCCAGGGTATTAACCTGTGCCTGAAATCATATCATTAAGAGCTACATTTACAAACTGTTTCGAGCACAATAATAATCCATAATTACAGCGTTTATAGATACGAGAGATAACATAAACCATTTTTTTTTTTGTGTATTAATTACTTTCTTTGTTTTAGGCTAAGGCAAAAGAGGTTCATAATATTTATTTAAATCTTAACCGTGCTCGGTATGTTTTTGTCACTCTTTCTGTTAATGAAAAATTGTATAAAAATCCGTTGCGCGTGGATTAGGAGGAGTTAGCGGATAAAAAGATAGAAGCGAAAAGCAACTTTGTTAATATTAATTTCATTTTTATTAATATGCAGAATATTTTACCAGCTTTTTGTATCTTTGGTCATATACCTATGTATATTAAAATTTCTATTTATTTTTTGCAATAATAAATAGAAATGAATATAAAAATTATTGTATAAGAACATTAAATGTGTCCAGTCCATTTACATTTTGTAACTGGAATAATCCACACCCTTACACATCCCAATTTGAAAATTAAGTTACAATCATAATTCAAGCACTGAATTTTGACTTAAATGCACTTACGGCTTGTTCATGACTTCGGTCTTAGACCTTACTTTTGATCTTGCCGCTCGCCGCCCCGCACTTAGCTACCGCTCACAGCGGCAACCAAGTGCGTAAGCGTAAGCCGTTAGGTAGTGTCTTTTTAATTTAGAAATTAGTTATACTTATTGTAGACAAATTATGTGGGAATCAACGCACTAGTGAAGCAACTAAGATTTATCAACAATTTATCAAAATAGGTAATTAAAAAAAATCTTATTTAAAAAAATAACTGAACTTGATTCAGTAGCCGATTATGAGCATACTAGTTTCAGGATATTTGTTTATTGCGTTAAATGTAATAAAAATACATTCAGCCAAACATAGAACCTCCTCCTTTTTGAAGTCGGTTAAAAACGCAAATAGTACAAATCTTTTCCTTATTTTTTACTCATTTTTTATCAAGTTTTATATACTTTTTCTACTTACAGGATCCTTGTAAACGAGATTATTGAAACTTTACTAGATTATAATCTGCTAGCATGAAGTAAGCAAATACAAACAAAACAAAAGATATATCAGTTTACTGAGCCTGTCATAAAATGTTGAATAAATAGGAAATAGCATGTTACTTATCAGTATAAATATGAGTGAGTTTCGTCAAGGTTAAGGGCAAAGGCATGCACGCAACTCCTGAAAATATAATTGCAGATATCCATATTTTATAGAAATTAAGATTATATTTTCTAATCTAAAGATTTGTAATCTCGACGGCACGGTTAGCGCAGTGATTTAATGTTTGGTTCTGCGTGTTGTAGGTTCGATTCCCGCATAAAAGAAATATTTGTATGGCCAATAGAAAGAAAGAAAACATGTTTATTCTGCCCAAATAGACGCACAATAAAATATAGCAATCTGTCGGGCCATGTGCAGACCGAGCATAACTGTGCTGCACTATAGACACTAGACAATAAACACAGTTGACTGATGGCAATAGATAATTGTTCCGGCGTCTGACTGTCTAATGTATGTGAGTTTACATTTTTGGGAACGAACAAACCCACGATGCAGGAGTAATTCCTAGGGGACATGTATAAAAAATAGAATTTTTTAATACTTCTGCTTCTTAATCTTGTCATAGAGACAAGTATTTTTTACGAAGTTAAACTTAGTTCACACTTATCTACAGTTTATTTTAGCTAGTGGAAAATCCACAGACTTTTTAATGTTCGTGGAATTTTTTTCTCTTTGGTTTCACGTAAATATTCCATTATTTTTTTGTTTAATTTTTATTGACAGGTATTCACTCTTAACTTAAAAAATACCCCTAGGTGGGAGCTATCGGGAAACACAGACTCCTTAGCTTAATTTCGGAAATTATGAACTAAAATTTATCATAAGTTACATAATGTAGCATTCGTTACTACATAAAATACATTTTCAAAATTAAAGTTTTTTAAGCTTTAAAACATCCGAAAGAAAATTTCAGCATTTCCTGAAAATCCCTAAAAATATATAAAAAAAAAACAAATTACCATTTTCAATTAACAACCGTTTTCCACCTTCACTTATTTCAAAACATTCCGTCTTAAATTCAAACTTCGTACGTGTTCGTGAATTGTCGTAAAAGTTGCGTGACACGGAGCGACGCGCGATCGCGGTGGGCGGGACGACCCCACGAGGGCAACTGAGGGCTACACCGGTAAGCCACCGGTTATAAACAGGGAATGTAGTATATGCTAGGTTCGCAGATCATACAGGAAGATTAAAAATAGTACATTTTGATACAAGTGCAGAAAGCTTGTCATTGCGACCGAGCCGGAATTCGCACGAGTCGTAAGCGAGTGTGTTATGGAGCCCAGGGCTGCAGTGACAAATTTGCACGAGTATCAAACGACATTTTTCAATACACTTACGAAATGAATAAACGGGGGTTGACCGGCGACTCGTGGGGGTCGACGCGCGCCCAGCCTGATACGATACATGTAATAAAATTGTGTCGGGGAGAGCACGTGCACTTTTCTGCACTAGTGCGGGAAACAGTATATTGCGTGCCTAAAAGCGGTGGGATAAGAGCGGGCTTTCGAGTAAGTGTATTGAAAAAAATATTTTCATTGAAAATGTGATGGATAAATGGGTTATTTTAAGAAATATAGTCATCATCTCCCTAGCCTTTTTTCCAACTAACTTGGGATCGGCTTCCAACCTAACCGGATGCGGCTGAATACTCGTATTTTACATGGAGTGACTGCCTATTAGACCTCCTCAACCCGGTTAATGGGCTACAGGATACTCCTTGGATTTCCAAGTCAGGGGTGTTAATATGTCCTAGATATACTTAGAATTTCATCAATGATTGCATCACTGCTTATCATCAGGTGGGATCGCAGTCAAGCACTGGTTTATATCAATTAAAAAAAAAAAAAATATTATCCGGGTTGGAACCCGCAACCTCATGAGAGGCGAGTGCCCTAACCATTGGGACGACACTTTAAGAAATAATATATTAAATAATAATATAGTATTATTATATTACTCAAGGCCTCTTTCCTGACTCGACTGACCCGGTGTAAGAATAGGATAGTTTCTGAAGTGTTCCATGGTGCGTAGTGTACCTGCTTAGACGTTGTTAATTTTATTGATTTATTAACGCTATTCAATGATAGTAATAATTTACAATAATTTTATTAATTTATTTATTAATATAATTCAATAATTTATCAATGTTTCAATAATTTATATAATCTAATGTATTTTATTTTATTTATTTATTATGCTATAACAATTTAATTTAATTCAATAATGTTACCATGGGTTAATTAATGCCTGAAATAAACGATAAATAAATATTTAAAAAAATACTATAATATGGTAAGCTGACTGAGGTGTGAATTTCAAATAGCTAGGAGATATTTAGTCTGTCCCATCGATGTAGTATATGCTAGGTTTGGAGATCATAAGAGACCATAGAAGATTTTTTTTAAATATAGTTTAGGGGATACTTTTTGGTTACTGTAGAAAATTTAATTGATGAATGGGTGATAAAAAGGGAGTTTAGTATATGTTCAGGTAAGGAGAGCATACGGGAAGACTGTTGAATGTTTTGTGTGTTTAATTGTGTAGGGGGATACTTTTTTAGCAACTGTTGATTACACCGGTGCTAAACCAGTTATAAACATGGAATGAATTGTAGTGAATTCTGGGTATGGAGATGGAGTATGATGCATGGATATGTTGGATCAGTTCCATTCCCTTCAAAATAGTTAAGCTGAGTAACGCAGATATACGCGTCATATCCGTGAACGGACGCTGTAAGTTCAGACTGGTCGTCTTTAAACTGCCAGTCGCATATTTTAATTTATATATATTCTACTTTTTTTTACTTTTTTTCTTATTGTTCTCACTTAATAGAAGTGACATGAAATATATAATGCAGACATGTTTTAATATACGAGTATAACGTGATTTAAAAGAGTGGCCATCGAGTTTCTTGCATAATCTTCTCCATAGAGGACTACGCTTTGGAATGTGCAGTTAGCATAATTTTTCTGACTTCTTGATAATTCAAGAATGCCTCTAAATGGTTTATATGAAACTAGCTTCGCCCGCGTGAAAATAGGTTTCTCCATACAAACTTTGGACCCCCGTTTCATCCCCTTAGGGAGTGAACTTTGGAAAATCCTCTCTCAGTGCTCGCCTACATCGTAAAAGGAAACCTTGTGCAAAATTTCATATTTTTAGTTCCAGTAGTTTCGGCTGTGCGTTGATATGTCAGTCAGTCAGTTTCTCCTTTTATATATATAGATAAATAGTTTGATATGATTTGCATACAAGATTTTTAAAAAACGTGTAAGGTTTTGTTTAATGTTTTAGTTACCTATTTCAGGGAACGTAGTAGGTATATGCTAGGTTTTGAGATGAATCCGTGGGAAATCAAAGAGGAAATTTTTTCTTAAATGTTGGGCTATGTGATGATTTTTAAGAGAAGTTAATTTATGATTTCCCATCTTGAAAAAAAGCGGTACTTCTTTTGTTAATCTCGATGGTAGCTTGCTGTTTTGTGTTTGTATTTGTTAAGTAACCATAATATAGTTTTTCGAGTGAGTATATGATAAAATTTCCTGTTTACAGTCGGCCTTATAATGGTCCCACTGTTGGCACTCAGGCCTCCTCTCTAGGAGAGGGAATGGGCCGTAATCCACCACGCGGGCCCAGTGCGGGTTGGTGGATGTCACATGTATTCGAATTTTTGGTTCTCGGACATGCCGGGTTTCCTCACGATGTTTTTCTTCACCATTTTGAGAGCGGTGGTGATGAAATAAATTACACAAAGTAATGTGCCTGGCTGGGTTTTGAACCCGCGGCCTACAGCTCGAAAGTTGGGGCCATTACCATTCGGCCACCACTGCTCTCGGTTATAATTCTAATTATATAAACTAATTTTTGACTGGCCTGTTGGTCTAGTGGTTAGTGACGCTGACTGCTATGCCGGAGGTCGTGGGTTCGATTCCCACCCAGGACAAATGTTTGTGTGATGAGCACGATCATTTGTTCTGTGTCTGGGTGTAATTTATCTATATATATATTTAGAAATATATAAGTATGTTTATCAGTTATTTAGTACCCATAACACAAGCTCTGCTTAGCTTGGGACTAGACGGCGTTGTGTGATAGTTGTGGAATATTATATATTATATTGTGGAATATTATAATTGTGCAGGTGCTCATTATGCAATATATACAATAACGTCATGTAACATATAATAAGTATTAGATCATTAGTTGAATGTTGTACAATACCAGCGCTACGTCTAGTTACGTACTTCGATAAATGAATGTAAATAATTATTATCTCATTATGGTAATTTCTGTCTTCATTATCTTCATAGAACGAACTGGGTAAATATTTGCCATTGTTCATTTATATGCAATAAAGCTGTATCAGTAGGATATCATTCTCTGGTTTAGAATATTGTAACGCAAAGATTCAAGATTCAAAGCATTTTATTTCAAATAAACCATTTACAGGCACTTTTGAAATGTCATGAAGTCAGTCAGTCAGAAAACAAAAATGATGCTAATTGCACATTCCAAAGCGTAGATCTCTATGGAGAAGAATATGCAAGAAACTCCATGGACACTCTTTTCAATCATGTTTTGTAATTACAAATTGTTACATGTTTCTTGTCGCTATCATGTGAGAACAATGTAAATAAAGTAAAAATACAAACTAAATATAGATATTAAAATAGCAACTGGCAGCTAAGAGATGACCAGTCTCAACTGACAGCGCCCGTTCACGAACATGACGCCAATATTAGCACCACTCAGCTCAACCATTTTGAAGGGAACCGAATGATCCAACACATGCGAAAAAGAAATATAATGAGCAGTAGTTGAGCAATTGGCTGCTGCGCTCGGATTCGATTCCCACTTGGCACAAATAATAATATATAAACTATTCTTAAGCTCTTCCTCTCTCTTAATTTTGCTATGCCCGACTGGGTCCATATTGATGTTTGATTATTTATTATACCATCTATGCACAAATGGAATGCAATACAGTTTTGAGTATTGAGTGAAAAAATAATTAAGTCGATCTTCGATAGTAAACAATTCATACTCATTTGTAGCTGTATTAGCTTAGGTTCGCATTTATTACATTACTGGTGAAGCTAATATCTCCTTCAATATCGAACGGAAGTATAGACTAACGAATTAATCAGGCCTGCTTGAGTTTGGAGAGCACTCTTCTTTTTAATCTGTACTCCGCCGTATACTGCGCACGTGCGAACTTGACGTGACTTTAATTTGAATTTGGAACATAATGAAATTCGCGCCATATTTATGGCTTTCGGAGGGAAATCGAGAATGGCTGCTGAGAGGTACTTACTTGTCTACACGATCTTTTAAAGTACTTTAAGAATTTTAATATTCTTAATAGAATCGTATTTTATGGAGAAAGTACTGTATGAAAACATCACTAGATTACCTACTTGCATTATTATTATACAACGCAATCTTTGATTTATTATCGGAATAAGGGCGGAATTCACCAATAAAACTAATCGCGTTTTAACGTTTGACTCGCATAATCGCGTTTAGCCGCTGTCACTAGTGTCATTTGTAAAAATACAACAAAAGAAAAATACAGACAATTGACACTAGTGACAGCGGCTAAACGCGATTATGCGAGCCAAACGTTAAAACGCTATTAGTTTTATTGGTGAATTCCGCCCTAAAGATAATAAAACCATTGATTTTTTGAGACGTTCATTCGAGAAACCTTTGTAAGGAAGACGCAGATAGCGCAAAGCAAAGACGTTCGAGACAAGAAGAGCCAAACAGTGAGACTTAGGCTTAGAGCTAAAAAAAAAAATGTTAACTTTTTCAAATAGTTAATAACGCATCAATCATCATCATTATCATCTTTCTACCCTTGTCCCGTGTTATTTAGGTTCTGTTATCCGTCCGCTATCACTAGCGCCTTTTTAAATGTGCACCTAATAATAAAGTAAAAGCTAAAGCCTAATGACGGCCTTTTTTTTCGGTGGGAAAATCATCCAATGACATCCCCCGCTCTTGGGCGGAGCGTGAGGGTGTGTCAGACTTTTATTGACTAAAAACCCACTCCTGTTCCTTTGTTGTCTTTCATACCAGGGCCGAATCTTCCTTTCAGAAGCAGACCCTTGGCCCCAGTAGGCTTCGACCCTGCTGGGCCTCTACGGTTTGCTGACATCTCCTTGAGGCGCGCCGGGAACACTACGCGCCGTCGACGACTTGGGCTCGGTCCGGACGGTTACCGGGGGGCCGGACGGCGAGCTACCCATTGCTCGCCGTCCGCAAGCCCGCGCCTATGGTGGCTGGAAATCGGGATCCCGGCGGCTAGGACGTAAAAGGGCCGCTCCCTCGCGCGTGCACGTGCGGCCTCCTCCTTTGCTAACATTACTGCTTCACAGAAGGAAGTGACCGCCTGCCACTCCTCCTCGGTTCGGACCATGGCCTGTACCAAGGCCCGGCGCGAGAGATCGTTGCCACTGACTCTGCCCAAACGGGGCACACCTCTACCGTGTGAAGTAAAGCCTAAGTTGCTAATAAATAAATAGGCTCAAATTTCCAGGATATCCTATCAAATAAAGACAATATTTACCTGTACTCTGGTCTGATGGTCATCTTCCCTCCTGCCAGTCCTCAGGTCTATGGTATGGAAGCCATCATCGGCGCCTTCGAACGCCTTGTTCACGCATCCCCCCGTGATAGCCGTCGACATCGTGTTCTGAGGGCAATGACACAATGACATTAGTACTAAGGTAATGTCGAATCAATAAATCATTGATGGAATAAGTAAAGAAAATCGGTTAAATGTTGACACAGTCACACCATAAAAGAGATAGGTACAGAAGTCAATTTATTACTACTTACAAAGCACACAGTCCGAGCGGTGTCATATACCCGCTCACGGATACGATATCTCAAATCGATTGAAACCAATGCGAACCATAAAACCGTACAACTTTGCCCAGATTTCTTGCGATTTTGTATTCCACACTGTATATTTTAAATAACAATGTTACTTTTTACCCGACTACGGAGGGTTATGATTTTGATAGGCTATGTATGTATGTGAGTTTGTTCATCTGTTCCCACATAGCTCCTAATCTACTTATCGGAACTCGACGTATGAGGTATCGTTAGAACCGTCTTAATTGTCCGCTGAACATAGGTTACGTGACGTGTCACAAAACTTGATATGGCGCCCTCTAGCGGACAAAAAGTAATGTGTAAAAAATAAAAATGGAGATAAATACGCCGTGTTTGGTATCATTTGAAAGGGCTTTACTTGTAAATTTCCAAAATATTGTTCAAATTTAAAGTGACGCCCTCTAGCGGACAAGAAGTCATGTGTTAAAAAAAATGTTAAGATAAATACACCGTGTTTGATATCATTTGAAAGGGCTTCACTGGTACTTATCAAAATATATCATCAAAATTCAATGTGGCGCCCTCTGGTGGTCAAAAATTAATTTACCATTATTAATTAGAAATTTTAAATTTAGCTTTTGCAAATGGTATAGAAGCACAGTAATTTAACACCAAAATAATTTAAATAAAAAAAAAGTAAAAAAACTAAAACCCGACTACGACAAAAAAAACGACGAAACTAAAAGTATGAAACAAGATTTCCAGGATGCTGAAATAAACAAGGTAAAAAGAAAAGCCGTAGTCACACGTTATTAAAGTGTTTTGGTTGTTACCTATAACGTGTGACTGCGGCTTTTCTTTTTACCTTGTTTATTTCAGCATCCTGGAAATCTTGTTTCATACTTTTAGTTTCGTCGTTTTTTTTGTCGTAGTCGGGTTTTAGTTTTTTTACTTTTTTTTTATTATTAGTGATTGTGCTACAACATGTAATGTAATGTTCTTTGCATGGAATATATAAAGAAAATGTATGTTTATGTGCCTCAATTTGTACAGCGGGCCAAATTTATTGTACTTTTTACAAGTTTGCCCAATTTGCAGAAACTTTCGTATCTTCGGTATTTTCTACTTTAGGAACATAAGCTTTAAGGTCATTCTAAAAAATGGTTAATATATGATAGGACTCTATTACTATACAAGTAAACGTTCATATTGACTGTCAAATTTGAGTGGGCAAAGTCGAAATCGTGGTTTTGCATACAAATAAAATGATAAACTAGGGTTGAAACTTTTTATTGCTAATTAATATGGTTACGCAGGTCTACTTATAACAACCCAACTTAGGACAACCCTAACGGTAATATTTTGGAGGGCACAGTCGAAACAACTGTTTGAGAAAGACGAATTTGACATTGCCCACAGTCATATTTTCTAATATGAGAGAGATTTTGCGTTGGATATCCGATCTCTCTTATTTATTTATTACAAACTATCAGTGGTTAAAAACTTATTTACCTGCTGTGATTAAAAATTGAGTTACAGAAAAAGTTTTTCACATGACTTTTGACCCGCAAATTACACCACCAACTTTGACATTTCATTACGGCCGACTGAGTGAGTGAAATTAGGAAAAATCAGTTATGCAGTGTTATCAGGGATATATGTCTTCTTTAGATTTAATAAAAAACACAACTAAAGTATGTTGCCTGCTTTTTGTAATATTTGTGAAAAGTAGATTGCTGGGAAAACTCAGATCAGTTGGGCAATCTTGTAAGCCTTGTGGTCAATAATAATGTAATTATAAACAGTTAAGATGCCCGTGCAGCCGCCACCACACGGGCGCCGACCTTAAGGGCCTATTACACTACGCGATATTCAGCACACGATATTCAGACTGTCTTATTTTTTGTTCCGAGTAAGACCGGTCTAACCCTTATTACACTACGTGACATCGGCTAAGACTGACTGAATATCGAGTAGTGTAATAGGCCCTTTAGCGCGACCGCCGAACGTAGGTATGAAAAGTGAAGTACATACATGAGATTGTCTTCTGTATTTATTTTGTGGTGACATTTTCTTTAAGTGGTCATTGATTATTTTGGGTGTTTGTGTAATTTAATCATTAAGGTACTTTGTGTTGGAATTAGAGTGGTAAGTACCTACTCTAATTCCGACACACAGTACCTTAATACATTATGTATAGTTTTGTTAACCTTTACGACGCTTTGTTATTATTTTCTTTTTGCTGACTGGCTTTTTTTAGGGTTCCGTACCTCAAAAGGAAAAAACGGAACCCATAAAGGATCACTTTTTTGTTCGTCCGTCTGTCTGTCTGTCTTTCAAGACCCTTTATTTCGGGATCGCGTAGAGGTATCGAGCTGAAATTAAAACCATATTCTTAGGTCTGCGGTCCCTTGAAGATGTGAAAAAATCAAACTTCTAAGTTAACGAAAAAAAAGATACTGCCGTTATGACCCAAAAAACGTATATTTCGACACTCCCGAGGAAATCAAAATTCACTTCCCGTAGTCCCCGTTGACTCAGAATCCTGAAATTTTGCATAAAGCAAGACTTACGCACAGGTATAGGAATAAATATCAAAACTGTAATTATTTGTGGTCACGTCACAACAAAAAAAAAATTGCGATTCGGTAAAATCTTCGAGACTCCATTAGGGAATTGAACTGTTTACATAGGTAAGTTTGTACGGAACCCTCAGGCCCGAGTCCGACTCGCACTTGCCCAGTTTTTTTATAATTGTTAAGCTTGCGCTTGGCCACTATCTCACCTGCTAAGCGATGATGTGGTCGATGATGGAGCATGCTTGTCTAGAAGTAACCTACTCACTCTTGACTTAAAGTTCCCTAGGTTGTAGCTATCAGGAAACACAGACTCCAAACGAGAACTCCTTAGCTGTACGCCCAATGAATGTATTTTTGGCGAAAAACTTTATTCATAATCACCTCGTCTCATGTTAAAAACTATAACCCAAACATTAGCATAATGAGGATTTACAATGAAGGCTTCCATAAAAAGCGTCATTTAAAAGCTATAGGTACCCACAGGGCACAATGCCACAATGGTGGCGTCATGGGAATCGACACATTCCATGAGAGCCATAGTCGCACGATCAGGGCTTACCTAAACAGGATTACCTTTAGGGCTATTCGATAACATAGTCATAGGTTTTTTTAAATAATATAATAATAATTGCTATTTATTCTCTCTTCACAAAGCTGACTTAAAGTTAATTTTGACAAGACAATGTCTCAGCCGTATTCCACCTTTGTGAGAGACTGGTGCCTGTACAGGTTTTCGGAAAAAAACCTGTGTTACAAGTCATCAGGCCCCTTCCATAGCTAGAATTAACTATTACAGAGTTACAGTGCAAGAGTCGAGATTGATTATTAATGAAAAACTAGGTAAGAGTTAAACAATAGGCTTAATACAAAAATAGAAAGGTAATAACAATAATAAAGATTCAAAAAATAAATAAAAATAAAACCTACCCATAATTTTGCAGAAGTTATGTGAAGTTGTGTATTTGTGTTTTGTTTGTGTGTGTTTTGTGTTAAATATGTAGTCATGTTGTAAGTATTGGAGTGAGAGCAGCGGAGAATTAAATAGATATAAACTAGTGTAGAGGTGACCACCACGTCAAGGTGGACGCTCGCCATATTTTGGGTTATCCGATAGTAGAAAGGCGATGGCGGAATCAAGTCATGTAATTCCCGCGCACACTTTCTAAAATTCAACCTATAGAATAGAATAGAATAGAATAGAATAGAATAGAATAGAATAGAATAGAATAGAATAGAATAGAATAGAATAGAATAGAATAAACTTTATTGTACACCAAAAAAGTAACACAACTTATACATAAACTTAAATCTATGGGTACAATGGCGGTCTTATCGCTAACAGCGATATCTACCAGACAACCTTAGGAATTTAGGATGGATCGTAATACAGGGGGTAGTCTACGGTGTACTGCTAACAAATTGATCTATCTCTTATAAAACACAATACATAACTATAAATATATACATACATATTAAAATAAGTTACACAATTTCATTAACAAATGGACGAAAAAAAAGAAGAAAAGGAAAAAAAGAAAGAATAAAGTATGGTTGGTGGAAGAAATTAGATTACGTAGAACCAGGATAGTGTTAGAGAAAGGAAATGATTTTTAACTAGATTTTTGAAACTGACTAGTGACTGGGCTTGCCTAATTGGTAATGTAATGTTTTTGTTTAGTTTATAGGTACCCAAGTTGTGTGGCTGCGGGAGAGACCTGGTGACCTGTAATACAGGTTCTTATGGAAACCTAATTCAGGCACCAGCCTCTCACTTAGTTAAACCTCGGTGTGCAAATTGTAAATTGTTAGCAATAAGTAACTTTGTGATGAATAAATAAACGTTTTATATTATTATTATTATTATTATTATTATTATTATTATTATTATTATTATTAATGGCAACGCGTTCCACAAACGCACTGCCTGAATCGCAAACGACTTGCCACAAAACTTAGTAGAATGTGAGGGCATCAAAAGGGTCATATTCTCCGATGAATATCGAATATCGAAAGGCTACCCTACGCCTGTGCTTCAGGCTTTGTAGATTGGTCTTAAACATTATTTGTTAATTGGTCTGTATGCTTGAAAACTGACTTTGACTTCTTTGTCTTTAACTAGATGTTTATATAATTATTTATCTCAGGACCCTGGAGTCCTGGTCCTTTGGAAGGGATACGGGGGGCCGAAGTCAACTCGCAGAGGCCTCTTAGACAATTTTCGTGGAACGTGGTACCAACCGACATTTACCGAATCCTTGTACGCCTTATACTTAATCATCATCATCATCATCATTTCAGCCGAAAGACGTCCACTGCTGGACATAGGCCTCCCCCAAGCGTCGCCACAGCGAACGGTCCTGTGCGTCTCGCATCCATCGGACCCCCGCAACCGTTACCAAGTCATCGGTCCACCTTGTAGGAGGCCTTCCAACGCTACGTCTTCCGGTACGTGGTCGCCATTCCAGAACCTTTCGGCCCCAACGGCCATCTGTTCTGCGAGCAATGTGCCCTGCCCATTGCCACTTTAGTTTGGCGATTCTTCGTGCTATGTCGGCAACCTTGGTTCTCCTGCGGATATCCTCATTCCTGATTCGATCACGCAAGGAAACTCCGAGCATAGCCCTCTCCATTGCCCTTTGGGTGACTTTAAGCCTTCTAATGAGGCCCATTGTAAGCGACCACGTTTCGGAGCCATATGTCATCACTGGCAACACGCACTGGTCATAGACTTTCGTCTTGAGACACTGTGGTATATTGGATGAGAAGACACCGCGCAGCTTCCCGAACGCTGCCCAGCCGAGTCGGATTCGACGATTGATCTCTTTCTCGAAGTTAGACCTTCCCAACTGGACCGTCTGTCCCAGGTAAACGTAGTCGTCTACAACTTCGAGTGTAGAGTCCCCGACCTTGATAGGAGTGGGTGCTACATGGCTGTTTACCATGACTTTGGTTTTGTCCATGTTCATTTTAAGTCCCACTCTTTCGGAAGCTCTACTGAGGTCACCAAGCATTGTACTGAGCTCCTCCGTAGTCTCAGCCATGACTACTATGTCGTCGGCAAACCGAAGGTGAGTGATGTACTCGCCATTGACATTAATGCCTAGCCCTCTCCATTCCAAAACCTTGAAGACATCCTCCATTGCTGCCGTGAACAGTTTCGGAGAAATAACGTCTCCCTGCCTCACACCCCGCTGCAAGAGGATAGGTTTCGAGGTCTGGTCTTGTAGTCGGACTGACATAGTGGCGTTTTTGTACAAACACTTCAGCACTTCGATATACCGATAGTCAATTTGGCACCGTTGGAGAGACTGCAGTACAGCCCAAGTTTCAATCGAATCAAAGGCTTTCTCGTAGTCCACAAACGCTAAGCAGAGAGGCTGGTTATACTCCTCAGTCTTCTGTATAACCTGCCGCAGCGTATGTATGTGGTCCACGGTGCTGAAGCCTTTTCGAAATCCGGCTTGTTCGGGAGGCTGGAAGTCGTCGAACCTGCGCGCGAGACGATTCGTGATGACTCTGGAAAACAGCTTGTAGACATGGCTCAGAAGCGAGATGGGCCTATAATTCTTAAGCAGGGCATTATCGCCCTTCTTAAAGAAGAGTACCACCACGCCTCTGCTCCACGCCTGTGGCGTTTTCCCCTCGAGTATGACGGAATCAAATAGCTTCTGAAGGGCCTTAAGGACCGGTTTTCCACCCGCCTTCAGGAGTTCGGCCGTAATTCCGTCCTCACCCGACGCCTTGTTGTTTTTCAGCTGCTTCAGAGCCATCCTAATCTCGTACAGGCTGCTTATACTTAATATTATTATTATATTTATTTGATTTTTATATGTGTTTTATGGATCTTCTATAGTCTAAAATAAAGATGACATGAAGTGATAAAGTAAAAGACTATATAACATTTTATAAATAATACTTTTATTTATATCTGTTGTTATATACCTACGATTCCTACGAAGGAAAATAAACTAGCAGCCATATTGGATTTTATTTTTGCTGTCATATTGTACAGAATCTTTTTTTTTAATAATACCAGTAGTAAATAGGCGCCGCGGCGACTCTAACAGCGATTAATTTACTTTTTCCAATGCGAGCGTATTACCGAATAAGGATGAAGGTTGGGCACCAATAAAGCCACAATTTTTTTTTTTAAATTAAGTATACCATTTTAGATCACATGAAGCGAAAATGGGCGTGCCAGACTTTTACTGACTACAACCCACCTGTGTTCCTTCAGTTACCCTTTACGGTTCAGGGTTGTGATAACCCATAGCCCTATCGTTCCTATTTTAAAAGACTAATTACAAAAACAGCTACTAAACGCCACTGAGCACATGACTAAGTGACACTAATAAGTATCTTGTTTATTACGAGTGGTGTTAATAAGCAAATCATTGAGAGTGAAAGCCATTTAGAAAAACAAGGAGATCTCGTTTCCTCATCTCAATGATCAGATATTTGCGATGATAATAACCGCGGCACACTTTCTACTAACCGCTGAAGAGAAGAACGGAAATAACTAATGATTGTTTAGTTTATGAGCAACTACTTAAGTTTAACTTGGCATACTCCGATTTCCGATTTAAGCATTTGAACTTGAGTATTTCTCAAACTCTACTTCAGCCTGGAAACCTGTTACATTAAAGTACAGTTTGAGATGTACTTAAGGGCCGGTTGTAGTCACTGTGTATTTTGTATGAACTCTGCCCGGGTCTATGTCGATTTCGCGGCCCCGTAAACAGCGGTTTCATTTTTATAAAAAAAAAATCTTTTACTATTCAAGATTTTTGTTTTTGTGAGGCCCTTTTAGGAGAAACAAGGTCGCCGACATAGCCCCAAGAATCGCCAAACTAAAGTGGCAGTGGGCAGGACACATTGCTCGTAGAATGGATGGTCGATGGGGCCGAAAGGTTCTAGAGTGGCGACCGCGCGCCCGAAAACGCAGCGTTGGAGGCGTCCACAAGGTGGACCGACGACCTGGTGAGAGTCGCGGGATTGCGGTGGATGCGAAGCGCACAGGATCGGTCGTTGTGGAGACGCTTGGGGGATGCCTATGTCCAACAGTGTACGTCTTTCGGCTGAAATGATGATGATGATGATGAGGCCCTTTTAAAAAACAAGCTTTATAATTTTTTGTAAATGTTAAATATTTCCGTGATGTAATCTCGTAGACATACACGTTTGAAATCGTAAGTTAGTGTCAGATTCGCGATTTGTTTTATCGAGACAACTAATTTATTTATCATGTTTTGATTTTTGCCCGGCGGTTGGTCATGTGGTCAATTTTAATAAAATATTTTTTGATGGTGTTCTCTTTTAAATTTGTGGATTTCTAGAGGTTTAAAAAAGTTCAAAATGTGTAGAACCTGGCCTTAACTCAAAATAAATCAATTCTAAAACCCGCCCATAGACTTTTTCAATAGATCCTGCTCAGCATTCTGACCTAGGGTAATATCAGAACTGTAATAGGTACACTAGCTGTCCCCCGCGTCTTTAGTTACTGGTTTTAAATTGGCTATCCAAAGACCTCATCAACCAAACAAACAAACTCTTCAGCTTTATAATATTATTAAGTATGTATAAATAATGCCTTCTTCTTAGTTTATCTTCATCGTTTTCTGTTAGCTAGGAATATTGATTTTTAAATATATATGGTTACTTTTACTATTATATACATACTTATTTTTTCATTTGTACCCTTGTTTTGCACCTGCCATTTTGTCTATTCACCACCCTTGGTTGACTGGTAGAGAACGCCTAAGGCATTATGACGCCTTTGTACCTATGTGTCGCATGAACTTTTAAATAAATAAACATTTTTTTCACAAATCCAATGTACTATCAAAATAAGGTCCTAGACTTTTGGGCATATCATAGTATCTCGGATGTAGCAATCAACCATCAACACACGGCAAATGCTGTGCCGCCAAACGCGACACTGTAAATAAAAAACGAGCACCCTTTTATTAAATTAAAAAAGTCATTAATTACAGTCACACAGTGCAGTGTGGCCAGCCCTACAGCCGCGTGCGCCTGCGCAGCCGCACGCGCCCGGCGCACGCCTTTCTACGGGTGACGTCACATCGATCCGGTTCCATGTCACTGCGCAGCCCAACACACCTGTTACTGTGTGTGTTACCTATCTGTTACCTGCGTTATATAACGTGACGGCTCACTTGAACCCAAACTAAGGCGTTTTATTTAGCGGTTCATTTCGATTGTAGGTTGTCAATTATTATGGAGATTTGTTGCCATGGTTTTTTTGGTAAACTTTGTGGTGCCCACTATTTTTTTCTTATTGTCCTTTTTGGGTCAATTTTATCGTAATTTTTGGTCAGGTTGTAAATTGTGAGGCATTAGTACAAAGTACAATGTCTCGGTTACCTGATTTGTTTTTATTGTATCTAAGGATAGGTAGGAATAAAATTGAGCAAGATACTCGTACTATCTACTTTTTAATTTGATGGCACGGTTAGCACAGTAGTTGAGTGATTAGCTGCTGTGTTGCTTGTCGCTGGTTCGATTCCCGCACGGAATAAATAATTGTATGGACTACTGTTGGTTGTTCGGGGTCTGGGTGTCTTGTGTGTGTGAGTTTAGATGTTTATGATCGCAGCCATACGGGAATAATTCCTAGTGTAAGACAACTTATGAGTATATTAGGGGAAGTTTGAAAATGGCGCCACTGACTGAAAAGTTGAAAGGGAATCGTTTGTCTTGGTATAGTCATGTGAAGAGGAGAGATGAAACGCATGTTACTTAAAGAGTTATGAGTTTACATGTGGATGGATAGAGAGGGAGAGGGGGACCAAAGAAAAGATGGATGGATTGTGTGAAGAGTGATATGAAAGAAAAGGAAGTTAGTGATAGCATGACGAGTGACAGGGCAGAAAGGAAGAAAAAAACGTGTTGCGCCGACCCCAAATAACATGGGACAAGGGCAGGAAAATGATGATGAGGACAACTTTTTTTAAAACAAAAGATGGTCCTTTCAGAAGTTAAAATGGGCAGGGCACATTACTCACAGAACGGTAGGCCGTTGGGGCCAAAAGGTTCTGAAATAGCGACCACGTACCGGAAGACGTAGCGTTGGAAGGCCTCCTACAAGGTGGACCGATGACCTGGTAAGGGTTGCGGGAATCCGATGGATGCGAGACGCACAGGACCGTTCATTGTGGCGACACTTGGGGGAGAACTATGTCCAACAGGTCTTTTCGTCTTTCGGCTGAAATGTGATGATGTATAACTAAAATTTTTGAATGAAAATTTAAAAAAAATTGGTGCATATAAAGCAATGGGTCATGCCCAACGTTTGAACATTAGGCAGAACGCAGACGGCCAGTTGACAACTTCGATAGATACAATTAAAACACACTTTGGTGCGTCTCCTATCCTGTTTGCTAAAAGGCCCAGCCTCCCCACCGGAAACCGATTCCAATCCAGATAAAAGACCAGACTGATCTCCAATTCACATCCTCTCAACCAGAACCGTGTCATTCAACACAAAGCCATCAACGATTTGCTATCGTTTTCCGCAGTCGCCACAGGCTCGACCTGAAGCGATGCGTGACATCGATTCTCTTCACTCAACTAAACATTTTGACTTATCACTAAACAGCGATTTATCGACGCTTTCTCGATGTAGGATCAGGCGCATATTGATTTGTTGAAATATGTCGAACAGTGTGAACAAAACGAGAGAATAAAAGAGGTATTAATTTTCGTGTGGATTGCTAGAGGAAAGAAAAAGAGATTCAGTGATAGTGATAGAATGGAACTGAAATGTTACAGAGGTTCGATTCCGATTCTGGAAGTCCTAAAAATCCGATTGATTTTACACCTTCGATTCCGATTTTGGTTCCGATACATTTTAATCGGAACTTATATCAGAGGTATAAACAAGTTTATTAAAAACTCTGATACTGAATTCGGTTCCGGTATAACCTGCCCTTCCGTTACCTCTCTAGAATAGAAGAAAAAACGTGTTGCACCGTCCTCAAGTGACATGAGACAAGGACAACAAGATGATGAAAGTTAACAAATTGAGAATCGGGTCTAGCTTGACTAGCTATATCTTGGTTTCCATGTTTTTGATTCAAGAGCATGTTAATTTTACCCAGTATTGCGTTGTGAAGATTAGATAGGTGGTCACTCCAAGTTCATCATCATCATCATCATTTCAGCCGAAAGACGTCCACTGCTGGACATAGGCCTCCCCCAAGCGTCGCCACAGCGAACGGTCCTGTGCGTCTCGCATCCATCGGACTCCCGCAACCGTTACCAAGTCATCGGTCCACCTTGTAGGAGGCCTTCCAACGCTACGTCTTCCGGTACGTGGTCGCCATTCCAGAACCTTTCGGCCCCAACACTCCAAGTTAAATACTTGTATTCTACGGCAAAAAGAAAAGAAAGAAAGAAAAAGAGTTTATTTACGTCAAACATGGCGCATACCTTAAAAATAACAACAACGACTTATATTATAAGTGGATAATAAGCGTCACATGCGCGCAAAACGGCCAGCGATCAGCAAAATGCTTGGGCTCGTGTAAGACAGAGCCTCAGCCCTGATTTTCAACACCAGCCGTCGTCGACGGTGAGACGTTGATCGGCCAGCAAGGATTACATATTATGTACTAAAAATCACTGAATAAACAAACCACAAACATAAATAACAATAAACCATTACATATACGTGAAGGGGTACAAAAATAAAACAACAAAACACCGTTGGCAAAAAAGCATTGACGTAACAATGTCGGCAACCAGTTATACTGGAAACTGACACTGATTTTGTCGAGGAAAGGTCCGGTTGAGCCACGTTGACGAATCGATGATGTTTATGGTCTTTACCTAAAATAAACTAACAGAATTCCAGGTTTAGACAAATTACTTTTCTGTTCGCTAAGTAAATTTTTTATGTTTTTACAAAAAAAAACATAAAAAGGATCAAAATAAATTTAATTTTGGAAGTCGGTGTTTCTTGGTATTGTTTGGTTTTTATTTAACACCGACTTACGAAAATAAAGTTATTTTAATCCTTTTTGTGTTTTTTTTTCCATAAACGACGGAGTTCTAAGGTTACGAACATTAAAAAAAAAATACAACCGAATTGATAATCTCCTCCTTTTTTTGAAGTCTATTAAGTGGATGACGATAGAGCATCCTTGCCTCTAAGCAAAAATACATTAAACAGATCTTGTCTCTGTCTGTCTACGTCTGCGATTTGTGTTTTGGAACGAAGTATACTGTTCCTCATACGATCTGTTCTTTTGACTCCGAGAATACTTCGTTCCATTGCTCGCTGGCAGACCCCGAGTGCGGACTTTTGACGTTTCGTTAATGACCACATTTGCGCTCCGTAGGTGAAGGTGGGGGAAGGACGCACATGTCCATGAGTTTCCTTTTAAGGGAAAGTGGAAGTGATCCTTTCATCAGGTGTTTCATCGACCAGTAACTCTTCCAGGCGTTCTCGGTGCGTCGAGCAACTTCTTTATCTTGCCTCGCCTGGAAAGAGACTATCTGGCCGAGGTATATGTACTCATGGACATATTCAACCTCCACGCCCTCGATGTCCACTTTACGTTTCGTGCTTTTCGTCATTAACTTTGTCTTCGTCATATTCATTTTGAGTCCGACCTCGAGGCTGGCATGGCTCAGTTGTTCGAGCATAAGGCTTAACTCAGCCGCCGAAGACGAGAAAAGGGCAATGTCATCGGCAAAGCGTAGATTAGTTAATCTTCTTTCCCCGACGACAATGCCCCTGTCTCGCCAGTGTTCGTTTAGATTTTTAAAGAATTCTTCAAGCGTTGCTGTGAAGAGCTTTGGAGATAGCGGATCACCTTGTTTGACTCCTTTTCGAATTGGAAAGGATTGGCCAGTAGTATCCAAGTGTATAGCAGCTGTACTATTTAGGTAGATTCTTTCCAATAATTGAATGTAGGTGGATTCTATTCCTTGTTTATTCAATGTTGCAAATAAATGGCTTTATGTGATAAACTATCAAAAGCTTTGGAGTAGTCTACGAACGCAAGGTATAAAGGTAAGTTAAATTCTTCGTGTGTTTCTAACAATTGGTGGTCGGTAGTGGATAAGCCGCGGCGGACACCAGCCTGTTCAGAAGGTTGGTGGAGGTCTAGTTGACTGGAAATACGGTTTTCGAGGATTTTGATGAAAGCCTTGTACAAATGTGAAACAAGGCTAATAAGTCGGTTGCCTATATCCGATTTGTCTCCCTTTTTATGAAGTAGAATAATGTTAGAGTGACAGAAGTAACTTGGGAATATGCCGGTTTTTAAAATTGAATTAAATAAATTGCAAATGTATGGTAATAAAAATTGTTCCCCCACTCGCAGTGAGTCGGTTGTAATGCTATCTTCTCCTGGGCTTTTATTGTACTTCATGCCACTTAGAGCCCTATGAACTTGTGATGCTAAATTGGTGTAGTTTTGTATCTCAAGTGTCTGCGCAAATGGACATGGCAATATGTGGAATCATTGAAACAGGTGCGATTTCGGTAAAATGAAGCTAAGAATTTTATTGTAGCGTTGACTATCTTAGCAAAGTTTGCCGAGAAGGTTGACTTAATACATTTGCTAACAAATACTACAAAAACATTAGAATGTCCATGATCCATATTTTAATGATAAGCAAATGATATAGAAAAATGTAATCTCTATTATTCCGACTGAAGGACTTTGTATCCATGATCAAGAAATAAATTAAAAAAAGTAGAGTTTGGTTCCCACCGAATTCTACTTTTTTAAATTTATTTCTTATGCTAATAGAAAAGTTATCTATTTAGGCCTGCTGATCTGCTTCAGATTTAAGTAGTTCAAATTGGCTCCGCTTCTGAATCTAATCTACTAATTGTATAGACAAAAAGTTATGCAAAAAACAAATCAGGGTCGTTAAGTTTTTAAAAATAGAATTATCTAAAACTATTTATGAAAACGTCACAATTAAATGCTTGCTCAACAAACAACACAACACAAATACTTTAAGAATTTAAAACTAAAACATAAAAATATTCATAGAACCATACATTTTTACATAAATTAGCTATATAATACATACATTACTAACAGCGTAAGGCAGGTGTACACAAGAGCATTATTTACATGCCTCCGTGTGTCTTATGCATATTCATGGTGTGTTGGCGTCGGTAAAAAATAACTTTTGTAATATAATGTTATTTTAGCAGCTACCTGACATGTAGGCAACTTTTTTGTGCCACCAAAAGGTACAGAGAAAGTCATTCACGTGATGTTACTTCGGTCGCGTTAATAGAGACTGAAAAGCATAAAGTAATTTTAGTGTTTAATTTAGTACCGAAAAAAGGTTATGATAGGTAAGTTCCAGGGCAGTTGGATTGCTTGAAAGAGAACCCCGGGGGTCCTGAAATGAAGGCAAAAAAGGAACATAAAAAATAGCTTTATTTTGGAACTAAAAATACATAGGTCCTTTTTGGACCTTCTACCAATCCTAGTGCGGAGTCATAAAGGAGTAGGAAAAATGTGGTCGTAGTACACAAGAAGTCACTTATAGAATTGGACAGTTCAATACTTGATACTTAAGAGGCTCCTTTTTCACTCGTCTATCGTCATCATCGTCTCAAGCTCTGCTTAGCTTGAGACTAGATGGCGTTGTGTGATGGTTGTGGAATATTATTATTATTATTATCATCGAGCATGGTTTAAAAGCTTGTTACTTCATCTAACGCAATCCAACGCGATGTTTGACGAAAAGGCAACGCGAAAAAAGAGAGATAACGCCTGAAAACTCGGTTAGCGTTCGGTAATTCCGTGATTTACTCGAATATTTCACAAAGCTTGTTCCAGGAAATACGTGTTTTTTTTTAAACCCTTCAAAGTTTTTGAAAAAAATTGAGTATATTATAAAGTGTAAAAGTTCATGCAAAATAGCAAATTTTCAGATGTCTTTACTGGATTAGTTTTACAAAAAATTACAAATTGATTTCAATAGAAGCCTAGATAATATCCACAAGATACTGTGTTTCCAAAATATCTAATGAAAAATGTGTAATAACGTCATAATCGCGTAAGAGCGGTTGTATGAAAAACAGTGAAAATGTATGTCAAATTGCATGTCCTTCAAGAAGACAGAATTTTTAATCTTCCTTCACTTCAGTAGCTTTGAGCTTTTCTGGACTGTCAAAACGCGATTGTGTTGCCAACGTGAGTGTACAACTGAATTAGACTCCACAAACAAATTCCTTATTTAATTTTACTCGCATATCTTTCACGTCACGTGTTCAATGTCATCGACTTCTACTTACTATACTGATAAGAGAAGAGCCGGGGAACTCATCAAAACAATTACTTTGTGACTCTATAAACAGTTATTTAGATTAGAATAGGTAATTGTTTGGGAAAAGCCATAAGTTGTGGTGCTATTAAACTACAGTTGTTATAAAACCATTTTGGGAAAAGACTTAGAGGCTGTTCACAACTCACTAGCGCCGCAAATAAAATGTAATGTCCCTGTTCGCAGTTCAAATGTAATGTATTGGGTGATTAAATGTGTGTGTTAATAGAGGGTTGAAGATGCACCAATATGTAAATGGATAATTCGGGCGCCAGGTACATCCTCAAAAAAATAAGCTCGGATTCACTACAAGTTTGAGAGCCTAGGCCATTTAATCTTCAGGCGGGAGACTATATGGGAAAATAAAAGATTAAAAATATAAGTCAAGCTTTAGCCTTTAATTTCTCCCAGCCCGCAGTTCATGACCTGGGTTAGATACCCATGAAATATTTCATAAGTGACATAGATTTTCGAAACTGATTTGGTATTGTTGCACCTTTGAAACTAAGTTAGGAAAAATAAATTAATAAATAATCGTCATCCAGGCAATGTAGACCAGTCCGAAGGGTTCCAACATCGAATTATAAGTCATACATAAAATTCAAAAATGCAAAATGTGGCTCGTTGAATAGAAAAGGCTACAAATTATTTATATTATAACTCGTTGTCAACGCGTAAAATGTGGCTGTTCAAGTAAATCAAGCGTTCAAAACCAAAACAAAAACTGGGCAAGTGCAAGTCAGACTCGCACACTGAGGAATTCCCGAAATGAGTTACGAAGATTTTCCGGATCGCAAAAAAAAAAGGTTTTTTTTGTAACGCAACTAGATTTTTTCCTATACTTGTCCTATAACACCTTGCTTCATGCCAAATTTCAGAATTCTAGGTTTACGGGAAGTACCCTTTGAATATTGATTAACTTGAGAGTGTCGAAATACACGTTTTTTTCGTTACCTCAGAAGTTTGATTTTTCCATAGCTTCCTCCACGCGTTCTCGAGATAAAGGGTCTTAACAGACAGACAGACAGACGCACGGACAACAAAGTGATCCTATAAGGGTTCCGTTTTTCCTTTTGAGGTACGGAACCTTAAAAACGGTCAAAAACGAGTCGGACTCGCGCTCCGAGGGTTCCGTACATTCTTTACTTATGTAAATAGTTCAATTCCCGAACCGAATCTCGAAGATTTTTCCGAATCGCAAAACAAAAATTTTCTTGTGTGAAACTACAAACAGTTTTTAGACTTTTTCTTTACTTGGGCTATGAGACCTTGCCTTCATGCCTTACAGGAATCTAGGTCAACGGAAACTACCCTATAGGTTTTAATTTTCTAGCGAGTGTCAAAATATGCGCCTAAACGGAGCATAAACGGCCTTATCTGTTGCTTGCGTTGACTTAGAAATTTGATTTTTTAACTGCTTTAAAGGATAGAAGACCTGAGTATTTGATATTAATTTCAGCTTCATAACTCCACGTGATCCTGAGAAAAAGGGTCTTGACAGACGGACGGACGATCAACAAAGTGATCCTATAAGGGTTCTATTTTTGCCAACTTAAGGCGGAATTCACCAATAAAACTAATCGCGTTTTAACGTTTGACTCGCATAATCGCGTTTAGCCGCTAAAACGCGATTAGTTTTATTGGTGAATTCCGCCCTTAGGTGCGGAATCCTGAAAAGACTGAAGTCAGCCATATCCACGCGGATAAGACAATTAAAACCATAAGGTACTTGTCTTAATGCCATGTCTTAATTTTTAATTTATATATAGGTACAGGTTGAAATGAAAAAACTAAATAAATGAAAGTGATTGTGATTTTGAGCACGTTACACAGTTAGGTTGTAGCCGTTCTGAGTTCATGAGAAGTTAAGGACCTCCCCATCAACGATATTCAAAAACATCAATGACCAGTCGTGCCTCGTAGTCACCTTGATCCTACTTGGAAACGTGCCCACTTCCTATCGAATCACTTAAATGCATTTGAATCTGGTTATTCGTTATCAAATCATGTGTATTCGGCACTTTTCTACTGATAATAGAATGTAGCGACGGTGAATATGCAACCATAATTATTATGACTTGTAGGTACGCATTATTAATTAGAACTCAAGAATAAGCAACTGTGTTGAATACGAGAAAAGGATAAGTGATTTGTTACATCCCGGTTTCCCCAATATTATTGCTAACTTGCAAAAATCGGCGATTTACGCAAATACGATTTTCGCAATCAGCAAGTCAGCAATAATTATAATAAAATGCCCTTTCTTTTAATCGATCAGTTCTACTACAATCTGAACGAATTGCTGCCCAGCAACGGACCTGGTTTCTGCCCGCTGGCTGGCCTGAGCAACTAGTACAGAATGTGGTACACTCCCGGGTCGAATTCTGCCATTGAGAAACAACGCGCGGTCGAGTATAGCCCAAGTGATAAACAAGTAAAATCTTTCAATATGTGTGTGATGTTCAAACTTATGAAATAAACCTGAGTGAAAGTTAGTTCTGTGTTTTTTTTCTATAAGTGCCGAGACAGTCAATCTGACAGATCTTAAGGTAGCCAAAGTAGGTACCCCTTGGTATCTATGGATCTTAAGGTAACCCACCTAGGGTTACCTTAAAACCTTTTACTTTTACCTTTTTTTTGCATTTTTCAGGTCACTGTGAAGTTAAATGTAGATTAAAGTAATAATAATAATAATAATAATAATAATTTATTGTTCATAAAAAGTACATATCAATCATTTAAATGACACTAAGTATAATTGGCGGCCGTAAAACGTTCCTATTTATTTACGAGATGATAATTATCAATACTTCAACCTTCTCAGCTTGTTCTTACCCTATTAATTAATTTATTTATTTGGCCAGCTAACAACTGCTTTCCTACATATTAAATAATAGCTTTTTTTTCATGAAAAAGTTGAAAAAATATAATTTCACGTGCTGCTTTCGAGCATCCCCGTTAGTGGATTGTCTAAACCTCAATGGCGTCAGGCGTCATATAAACTTTCAATCACAATTCAAAGGATTTCTATGAAAAACCAAATCCATATAAATCCTTTTTTTAATATTTGTTTGCTCAACATTGTAGGTGTTTATCGCAATGGACGTTGATTTATTTGCAGAATGAAAGGCACCGCAATTGGTTACATGTTTCCTCTCACCCACTGTTTGAAAATAATTATTATGATTACTTTTTTAACCGACTTCCAAAAAAGGAGCAGGTTGAACTAGTCATGTGTATCTTGTTCAGCGATATCTTCGCCAAATGTAAACCGATTTTGATGATTCTTTTTTTGTTTCGTAGAGTTTGTCTGCGAAGTGGTAAAAAAGTTTTTACAGTCGCGCGTTTGACCATCTGTCTCACCTGATAGTAAGCGTAGCATCCTTAAAAAAAATAAGTTGCCCTCACATTAGAAATTACTCCTGTTTCGTCGCACAAACATGAAAACTCACATTACTATTACAGATAGTTGTTCCGGGTCTGGGGCTGTCTTGTATGTGGCCATACAAATATTTGTCCCAAACAGGAATCAAACCCGCGACACGCAGCCAGTCGCCAGAGAGTGCACTGATGAATATTTTAGTCATTTGACGTAACATTTAGGTGGGTAAATACCTAATAACAATTAATATCTCAGTTATCGTAAGTGTTGTTTTGAATACCTTACGTCTAGCACTCGTGACAAAAGTAGGATAATAGAATATGGTCTGTATAATCTCAGGTCTGTTCTCAGTGTTTTTATTTTTAAATAAGCGAAACCCGAAGCACGTGTCTAGTATTTTTATGTAAAGAATCTATGTACAAAATTTCATTACTGTATCAAGAAAAATCACAAAGTTATATACTTGTTATGTTACCTGGTTGTCCGCACAAATACATGATCACCGGGTCATCTGAATGAGGGATTGTTTTGCTCCCGTAGCCAGCTGTGCTCTGGCGCCTAATGCCCGCTATGACCTACCGTGATCTGTGTTGTACTTAGTATAGGTGGTGTCCAAACTTGTGACCTATTTTAAATATTTTTTGAAAAAAATATATTCCTCGTGTAAAAATTATTGGAACCGATTCAGTTACCGATTCTGAACAAACTTTATTCAGGTTTAGCATTATATACTAAAATAATGTTTTTTAAGTCGGTGTTTATAGTGATAACACACGGTCGAACTTGGTACGACTGATTTTGTCCGTCGAGCGTGTGCAGTATTAACTCACGCTGAGTCCCTCTCGGCCTTTATATGATCGGAGCACGAATTTAGTTCGCTTCCTAACCAAACCTGTCCATCTATAGAGTAGTCCGTCGATCATAATTATTATATTCTTAAGTACGTGTAGGTACCGGAAGGCGTGCACTTTACGACCAACGCAAAGCACTTTCCGATCCGTTTGCGAGAACAGATTTGGTCAGCGGATTTGGTCCGTCCAACCAAAATCGAGCGTGTGTTAACACTATTACTTTAACGCGTTCAATCGTATCAAATGCGTTATTGATTGTTACTTATAGTTTCCAGAATTTAATTTCCTAACGTACTAGGTTAGGAAGTCGAACGCAAACGGCAATACAATAATTACATCTGCTGATGATTAAATTTAACGACTGATATCAATATATGTGCTATATAATTGCCTCCACATTACCAAATAACTTCCTGCAATAAGCGTCAAATATTAATATCTATTAATAATAATAATTATAATCTTCCGCGATTATCTTGCGCAAGCGCTTCGTACTCGCGCCTCCAAGATGGCGCACGTGCAGATTACTGTAACACTAGCTACTGCCAGAGGCTTCGTCCTCGTGAAAAGTAGAAAATTGTCCCTATTTTTTAATTAGTTAAAAAAAATGAGGCTTTATCTGTACCCGTTACGGCCGTTACTGATCACATTTTTGTATTCAAAAGGAAAAAAAACAAAATCCCAAAATTGTCCACGAATATTTGTCATAATTGGTAAATTATAAATCAATCAATGATAGAATCAATCATTCATAACAATTTCTACTAGAAAATACTACGCGCAGTTGTTTTATGGTTCCGTACCTCAAAAGGAAAAAACGGAACCCTTATAGGATCACTTTGTTGTCCGTCCGTCTGTCTCTCTGTCTGTCTGTCAAGACCCTTTATCTCGGGAACGCGTAAAGGTATCGAGGTAAAATTAAAACCATTAACTCAGGTCTGCGGTCCCTTGAAGCTGTGTAAACATTAAACTTCTATGTTAACGAAAAAAAACGTATATTTGGACACGCGACTACGAATCAATATTCATATGGTACTTCCCTTTGACCCAGAATCCTGAAATTTAGCATAAAGCAAAATCTTATAGCACAGGTATAAGAATAAATCTGAAAACAGTAAATTTAAAAAATCTTCAAGACTCCATTCCGGAATTTAACTATTTACATAGATTAGTTTGTACGGAACCCTCAGTGCGCGAGTACGACTCGCACTTGCCCAGTTTTTTTTATTTTTCACGAGGGTGAAACCGCAGGCCAAGGCTAGTATTGAATAAGTATAAATACTAAAAACTTTGCCTTTCTGTTTTCTCTGTCTACTTGTTACTCTGTGAACGAACTTCATTAAAGTTGTGTCCAACCGTCATACAAATTATGGTTTAGAAAACTTGTAGATACTGATTTGAATGAAGAAGCAACTGGTAAAAGGACACGCCATAATAATGAAGGGAATGAATTATACTGCTACCCATCACACAATCTGGCCAAATTGGGCACACCAAATTGACATTGAAGTCCCTCTCGTCATCTTTTCTTCCCATCTTACACCAACACATAAAATTTGCCTCACGTATAGACCAGGGGGCCCTAGTCACGGTAATATTATCTATACAGTATTATAACTCGGCCGTATCTTTGAAATAAATGCCTACAGCCGCGCGGTACGTAAACATGCGATAGGGCTGCCCGCACTATGGCTGCCCGCCTCCACCATTTTAATTACATTTGCCTACTTTGTGTTTCCATTTAGTTTTGTGATTGTAAATATACTTTTTTTATATAGACAAATAAAATACTTTGTGAATTGAATAGGAAGTGCTCAATATTTGCGACCGAAAAATATTTGCGCCTCGACTGAGACGTACCTACGAAATGCTATATTATTAAATTTTAAAGTACAAAAATCCGCATTCTAAAGCTTAATTAAAAATTGTTTTGGGAAACATGGACAAGGTGGAGAAAAAGGAATATCTTTTACTTGGTTATAGATACCTGCAGCTACTTTACAATTTATATGTTTGGTTTTAAATGAAGAATTCATGCAACCAAAAACAGCACAATATATCCTACTCGTCATATTAAATATATAAATATGTACTTGAACTTATTTTTATTGAAAAAATCGCGCGGCACAGACGCGACTGTCTGCATCCCGAGCGCACCTCGAGATCGAGGCGCGTAGGTATAGCTCGCGTTTCGACCGTTTGTATGAAGTTGGAATACTGTATAGATACCGTGCCCTAGTTTGCTATTTTTATAAATTCGTCATTCCAACACGATTCCATTGTCATTTTGCTAAAAGTTCGTAATCTGCTAATTCATAATGGCATTTGTTATTAGGAATCATTGATCGATCAGTTGTTTCGTAATAGAATTGTGGTACGAGCTGTCTTGTAACGAATTAAAAGCAATGACTGCACAGTGACGTTCTAATGGTAGGTCACTGATCAAAGAAAATGCCAAAAATTTAGCAGATTACTGCACACGTCAGACATCCATTTGTCATTATGTACGAGATTACCATTATGTGCCATTTCTTTCAATGGAGTGTCAGTGGTTGATCATTGGAAAGTCGACATTATATTAGTAGATTACCAAACTTGTCAAAATCAACAATTATGAAATCATTGATAGACCATTCTGACACTATTGTAATAGCAGACTTGAGGCCCAGGTCACCAGGCTTAAAGTGATCCAAAGGGCAATAAAGAGGGCTATGGTCGAAGTTACTTTGCGTGATCGGATCAGAAACGAAGAAATCCGCAGGAGAACCAAAGTTACGGACATAGCCAGAATAATCGACAAACTTAAGTAGCAGTGGGCAGGTCACATTATTCACAGATGGTCGATAGGCCGAAAAGTTCTGGAGTGGCGACCACGTATCTACCAGAAGACGCAGCGATGGAAGGCCTCCCACAAGGTGAACCAGTGAGTGTCGCGGTTATCCGACGATGCTAGACGCACAGGACCGGTCATTGTGGTGACAAGTAGGAGAGCCCAGCAGAGGATGTCTTTCGGTTGAAAAGATAATGATAAGAGACAAGATCTTGGAATCCACATGGGATACTTGTTATCCCAAGAGTCTTTACTCCCTCGTCCTTAAGTCCCTTGGGATAGTTTTTTACTTTTACGCGAGCGAATCTGCTATCAGAAGCCAGAGTAAGGTCATAAAATGATTAAGGCTGATGAGAAGAAAGATACCAAGTCATTACCCGGATTTACCTCTTATGCTGTAACTTGACACCATCCCCCGCTCTTGGGACGAGCGAGAGATAGTGTCAGACTTTTACTGACTAAAAACCCACTCCTGTTCCTTCTTTGCCATTTTTCCAGGACCCCGGGGATCACTTTCGCATCACCCATGGCCCCAGTAGGCCTCGACCCTGCTGGGCCCCTACGGTTGCTGACATCTCCCTGAGGCGCGCGTGGAACACTACGCGCCGTCGACGACTTGGGCTCGGTCCGGACAGTTACCGGACGATCAGACGACGTGCCACCCATTGCTCGCCGTCCGCAAGCCCGCGCCTACGGTGGCCATGCTGTAACTTGACACCTATAAATGCCTTATGAAACAGCAGCTGATCATACATTCCGCATTTATGCAACGAAATTGCCAAAATTGAAACAGTTTATAACAAAACACTATATTGTAGCAATGTGTTGCAGCGTGACTTTAGTCTGTTTATATAATATAATTATTGCATACAACGAATAATCAAAGAGGAGAATGTATGCGTCTACATTAGGAGTACGGTCATCGTAGATTACTGGTACAGTTTATTCTAGAGATCACGTTTTGTATAAAAGTCGTGACAGACGCTGTTTTATGAGTAAATGGTTTTATAAACACGTAAACTGAGCAATGAGAACAGAAATATTAGTAAGTGTAAATTGAAAATAATTAAACTTTTAAGATTAAAAGATTAAATTAATAAATCAACTATTTAAATATCACTAAGAGAGAAAGTTAAAAAGGAGGAAAAAAATGGATGAATATCCTCCTTTTCCTAAAATCATCACAGACGCAAACATCATTCTGCGTTTTGCAATCCATTTGCATTTTTTTTCTAGTTGTGTCTTTATTATGTGTGTGTGAGGAACCAGAAAATAAATCAGACATTAGAAAAAGAAAATTTTTATTTATTAGATTCGGTAATACCTATTCACTGACCAAAATATTTATCTTTCTTGTGTAGCATGAGAGACCTCAGTCTATTCGATAAACATTTTTTGTCTTTGATGCTCTGTGGTCTCTTATATAGTTTTTTTTTTTTATATATATAATTTCTTTACGAAATGTGTATAGGCTTTTTCAGATTCTTTTGGACATCTGGTTGACGGTATGTGGAAACTGAGGAAACGCACTTTAACGGCTGTCGTTTTAATTTGACTAAAAAAAAAATACAATTATTTGACTAAATCCTACGATTTTTACTTTGCGAAATATCAGTGTAGTCCCTCAGTTCACACACACATTCTTTATCGACATTAAAAGTGCAGAAAGATGCAATACATAATTATATCGCATGGTCCTGACCACTTAGTACTTCGATTAACCATTCCTCGAGATACCAACTCTTCAAATTATGAAGGATATACCTATACACTACAGCTTATGCCATAATAAGTCACGCTTAAATAATAAATGGCTACAAAAGGGTCGTGATGACGACACATTCACAGCGAAAGGAAAGGCTAATCAAGGCTGCACATAATTGCAAACTGCGATGTCCACGACACGATTGTGAAGGCAATATTGTGGACATTATTTTTTTATTATTATTGATAGGCTCGCGTTTGATCACTATCTCACCTGATGGTAAGCGATGATGTGGCCTACGATGGCACGCTTGCCTAGAAGTAACCTATTCACTTTTGACTTAAAGACCCCTAGGTGTTATAGCTATCAGGAAACACAGACTCCGGCAGGGAATTCCACTCCTTAGCTGATTAGCTAAGAAAAGATGGATGGATTGTGTGAGAAGTGATATGAAAGAAAAGGGAGTTAGTGATAGCGTGACGAGTGACAGGACAGAATGGAAGAAAAAAACGTGTTGCGCCGACCCCAAATAAAACGGGACAAGGGCAGGAAGATGATGAGCTGATTAGCTAAAGAGCTTTACATAATGATATTGTATCTTTAAAGGCAAAGTCGGCAAATGCAAAAGCATCCTCCCGAACAAATATCGGTCACAGCAGAAAATCTTAACGCAGATTAGCCTAGTCCGAAACTAAAATGCAAACTATTTACAGAGAATCACAGGGCCATCCCCGGCCACCGTAGGACCAGGCTTGTAGACGACGAGCAATGGAAAGCTTGCAGTCCTGCCATCCGATAACGACCGAACTCGAGTCGTCGGCGCGTAGTGTTCCAGGCGGTTCCAGGAGAGATGTCAGCAAAACCCGCTAGCTCCATGGGGATTTTTGTTATAGATACTGTGGTCCTGAATTGTAAAAGGCAATTTTAGGACAGAGGTGGATTTTAGTCAGTAAAAGTCTGACACGTCCTCTCGCTCCACCCTAGAGCGCGAGAAGTCATTGGATGATTTCTCATCTTCAACAAAAAAGGAGCAAATGGTCTAAAAAAAAAAAATGAAGCGCAAATACACGTTGCAAAACAAATATCCGTGTTGCAAAGCGTCTCTAGAGATGAAAATGAAAGTAACTCTACCGACGCACAAGATATTATAGTGCACAGGTAGTTTAACTAAAAGGGCAGTTTGATATTGAAGAAGAATCAAACACAGAGATGATAATAATATAATAATACTTTCTTCTGCCCGCGGTTTCACCCGCGTGAAAGTAGGTTTCTCCATACAAACTTCCAACCCCTGTTTTTACCCCCTTAGGGGCGGAGTTTCGTAAAATCCGTTCTTAGCGGATATCTTCACCCTATAAAGAACCTACCTACCAAATTTTAAGTTTGTATGTTTTATAGTTTCTGAGATCGCATTTATATATACCTATAGATTCCATAACTATCACACAACGCCATTTAATCCCAAACTAAGCAGAACTTGTGCTATGAGTACTAGACAACTGATAAACATACGTAATATTTCTAAATACATCTAAACTAATGTTAAAATAAAAATAAATAAATAAATAAAAATGCCCTTTATTCCACTACTTACAATTTAGAAAAAAAACTTAGTTATGAAAACCGTTAAAAAAATATACAAATCTTCTGCTCTTCTTCTCAATCTATTCACATAAACTAGTTCCTTCATCTGTTTCTTCTATTCTGTTTTGTTATCGCTAAACTAATGTTATAAAGAGTTAAAGTTTGTCTTTTTTTATAGGAGGTAATCTTGATTGCTAATTTTTTTTACCGATAGACAGCTTCTTTATTCCTAAGTGACATAGGCTATATTTTATATGCGAGCGAAGCCGCGGGCAAGAGCTAGTACATAATATTATAGATAAATTAATTACCCCCAGACAGACCCAATGATCGTGCTCATCACACAAACATTTGTCTTGGGTGGGAATCGAACACACGACTTCCGGTATAGCAGTCGGGGCCACTGACTACTAGACCAACAGGCCAGTTGTTAATTAATGCTGTCTTCTACACTAAGTTGCCTGTCTCATAGTATTTAAGGCACCTATTCCGATTCCATTAACCTTTTCTTTATATAAAACCAGACATGCTGTTTCTCACAACGTCCACAACCAGTTTGAAAATATGTGGCTCGACGGGACTCGAGCAGTAAACAGCTATCTTGAATGTTAAAGAGGCAGAACATTCAAATTACGCCAGGAGCCCAGGAATGTCACAACTCCTGATTATGCCACGAGAACCCTTAATTTGTGACGCAATCGCAATCACTTTTGTTTTCATTTTCATTTGAAGTCAATTGGCTCAACAACTACGACATAATTCGATCGAATAATGGAGAAAGACTGTTTTTTAGGGTTCCGTACCCAAACGGTAAAACGGGGACTCCGCTGTCCGTCCATCTGTCTGTCTATCTGTCCGTCTGTCACCAGGCTGTATCTCATGAACCATGATAGCTAGACAGTTGAAATTTTCGCAGATGATGTATTTCTGTTGCCGCTATAACAATAAATGCTAAAAACAGAATAAAATAAATATTTAACTGGGACTCCCGTACAACAATCGTGATTTTTTAGCCGTTTTTTGCTACGGACGGTACGGAACTCTTCTTGCGCGAGTCCGAATCTCACTTGGCTGGTTTTTTTTTTATCACATTGACATTATAAATATATGATGCTACCAGTATGAAAGAAGGAGATCGGAGGAGAAGGCAGGGTTTTAGCGCTGCGTGTCACGGGCACGCTTCCCGCCACGGTACAAATCCTACTGATAGTTGACCATCCATATGAATTCTCCAATCATGCGATGAATTATGAATCCTCTTCAAAGGGGTACTATTATGACTGTGAGTAAATAAAGCATTACTCACCACATTACTGCTAATAAGATTAACATATTTTTTTGTTTTATCCTAGAGTACGATAAAAGGTTAAAATTGCAATCGCAATCATCTATCAATACTTATTCAATATTTTTTTAAATAGTTTATAGGAGATAATAAATGATTCACCGAATTGATTTAATATATAGCATGGAATCTAACGTACATATCTGATTATGTATGAACTAGTCGTGGGCCACTGGCGAAATTCGTAGAAATTTTAGACAATTTCATTTTTAAGAGCGCGATTGCAGTTTTGATCCCTGACTGTACATCCAAAGGATGAAAGGATTACAATGTAGCCTTGTTTAAAGACTAATAAGTAATTTAATTATAACCTAAACTAATAAATTGTCTTTGCTAAGAATATGTCCAAGTTTAAGGCCGGGACTCCACCAAAGCGGAGACGAGACGAGCGGAGAGATGTTTTTTAAACAACCAATAGAATTGTGACACATCTACTCCCCGCTCAGCTTTTCAGCTCAACATATGGGATCCAAGCTATCAAAAGGTGTCCTTTGTAGAACACCTTGACCCTTGATCTGGTCACCACCCTGACATATAACAGCTTTTACAAATTATCATTGTATGACAACACTCCAAAACTGGTTTTAGATTTGCAAATCATTAACTAAGTACTACCCATTACAGGTATTAAATACAACAGGTATGTTAAAAGACCAAAGTAACTTAATATTTCTTGGCTTTATATGTTAGAAAACAAATCTCCCAAAAAATTCACAAGTTCTGAAAAAATAATTTATAAATTTACTTTTTAAGTAAACAAGTTTATTAAACGTGGTGATTTTATGTTACACATAAGTAACCAGCTGTTTGCGAAGTAGAGCAGAGCTGGCAGAGCAAGCCGGCAATGTGCGCAATTTTTACGTTTTGTTACAAGCAAAATCTCTTTTTTACTTGATTAATTAATTGAACTTATGTGTCCTACAAGCCTCTCTCACTTACATTGTCTTTCCTTCTCCAGCAAGTCACAATCCCATTTTAGAACTCACAAAAAAAAAAAACTTAAAAAATGGAACCACTTCACTTGCACTAAAGCACTGTTGCGTCAGAACGACCGGCAGTTACTAAACGTAACACCACTGTGACGTAATATTAAAAAAAAGAAAGTAAAAGTTATCGGGCGCGGGAATCGCAATACGAATTTTGAATTTGGAAGCGTTCGTGACGTGCGCGCGCTCACCTGGCGCACGGCAAACTGCGCGCGCATCAGTATGTTGCCAACCTCGGTATTGTCTATTCCACGGAATTATATTCTAATCTCTTAACTATACTGCAAATAATTGTATTAATTCAACTTGGAAAGAGATAAAAAGTAACGATTGTCGCTTTTATGACTTGATTGTTCTAAAATACTTACGCCTTGGAATATAGTGTGACTCATTGCTTATTACAATTGTATGCCTAGTAAATTAGTAGACGGTTGAATAATCAAGAAATTCTTAGATCGCGGCATATTTTATTGTTTGAAAACTCCACGTTTGTATCGATGTTCCATCTTCAATCTTTATTTATTAACTTACTATTAACATACTAAATTACCTAACCACTCCGATATTTGCAAATAAGTTACAAAAACATAGCCAACTAAAAGACAAAATTGTGCCATTTTTTTTCTCATAGTCCCATAATTTTTTTCTTATGTTTTACACCGATCCAACCAAAGATAATGCAAAAAAAATAAAGCGAATTACTCACTTATCCAAATCAGTCATAATTACCCAAAAAAACGGGTAAAACTACCACTAACAATAACATCTTGTCATGGAGCCTGGTAGTGTTTCCCAAGCCGGTAGCCCGCGGTCAAGGACCCAGCAACATACAGCCTGGCCCGACCGGACGCCCGTACTCGTAGGGTTGCCAAAGGGAAATAATAAACGGTGCAGGTGCCACGCTCCACCACCCAAAAATATGGTGGAATAGTGTATGGGTAATTAAGCCTGTGCGATAGAGCTTGACTTGTGAAGGTGTAATGTAAGGTTGATAAGCCTCTTGTTCTATTTATTTTTATGGTACTTATGTAGTTGCAAAGCTTCAAAGTCTTGAGCATCGACGCAGAGTTTTTGTTTTTTTTTTATTAATGATAGGCTCGCATTTGACCACCATCTCACCTGATGGTAAGCGATGATGTGGTCGACGATGGAGCACGCTTGCCTAGAAGTAGCCTATTCACTCTTGACTTAAAGACCCCTAAGTTGTAGCTATCAGGAAACACAGACTCCGGCAAGGAATTCCACTCCTTGGCTGTACGCATAATAAATGTGTTCTCAAAACGTTTGGTGCGTATGGGTGGGATGTCTACCATGTACCGGTGGCGCAACGCCGTACGTCTAGTGGTCCGATGATGGAACGGACTTGGCGGAATTAGATTGTGCAATTCCAGTGCACACTCCTGTTGAGTTGTTAGCCTGTCGGTTTTCTCCCGGTTGCATTTCGGGGAGTGTGCGTCGGAATTCCATAACTTAATTCCGCCAAGCCCGTTCCATCATAGGACCACCTGTGACCTTACGTACGACAATGTGCCGCCGGCACATGCTGGACGGACATCCCATCCACACCTAGAAGGGGCGCGCGCCCGCTGTGCCCGGGTACCGGCTGCGGCACGTTCCGCGACCGGTGAGCGTGCGCGGCGGCCGCGGCGGTGGCGTCGGTTTTTACATCAAGCGCGGGATAAGGGTACGTACCCATGCGCACCCGGTTGACCCTCTCCATGAGGCTGTTGAACAAATGTGGCTTGTTCTTAGTATTCATGGTGTCAAAATCGCTATTGGAACTGCGTACAGACCGCCATGGATGGATGTTGATTTATTTTTAGACGCGCTAACCTGTTCAATAAATTCTATGACGTTTTGCAAACACACCGTACTCTTCGGTGATTTCAATATTAATTGTCTGAACCAAACAGACTCCAAAACTAACAAATTAAATATTTTCCTACAAACTCTCGACCTAAGTCAATTAGTAACATCAGCTACTCACTTTACTTCCACTAGCGAGACTCTTATTGACCTGGTGTGCGCGGATGTGAGGGCGCGTGCTGTCGAGGTGGACTGGATTAGTGCGCTTGGTGCGCATGCTTTCATAACAGCTGTTTTTCATTTTAAAAAGGAAAAAATACCGCCAATTGCTGTAGCTCGTAGAAATCTAAAAACCATACCGTTAGACAAGTTTAAGGAGGACATGGGCTCAATGGATTGGCTTGCATCGGGTGATGTGAACGATATGGTGGCACAACTCAACTATAACATCACCATGCTTTTTGATAAATATGCTCCACGTGGGACTCGGATAATTAGAGATAGGTCATATCCATGGATAACAGATAACATCAAGTTTATGATGCGTCTGCGGAATGAAGCACACATACGGTGTAAAAACTCAGTTTCAGAGAGTAAACTATTGTATTATAAGCAGTTAAAAAGTCTAGTAAATAAGTCTTTATACTACGAAAAAGTGGCTTATTTTGAACACAATATTAATAGTAAAATACATCATCCCAAAATTCTGTGGAAAAATCTGAAATCAACCTTATTACCTTTCAAAAATGTATCGGAATTACCCTCTCATATCAACGACCCTGATGAAATTAATTCACACTTTTTGAATGTTCCAGGTGATAGTATGGCACCGAAATCATGTTTAGCTTTCTATGAGTCTCACAGATTTAATGAGGCTGTTTTCTCTATTAATTCTGTAGATCAATCTGACATTATCAAAATTTTATTAACAATTAAATCGAATGCAGAAGGTTTTGACCACATCACGCTTGACATGTTTTCCCTGACACTCCCTCAAACCTTAGATATCCTGACCTCTATTGTTAACTGTTCCATTTCTACGTCGAGCTTCCCGGACCTATGGAAAATTGCCGTGGTCCGTCCGATTCCAAAAGTGGCGAATCCGACTACTATCAAGGATTTAAGGCCGATAAGTATTTTACCCTTCCTTTCAAAGGTGCTGGAAAGGGTAGTGAATTCCCAGCTGAGCACATATCTTGAGCAAAATAACATTCTACCGGAGGCGCAATCAGGTTTTAGGAGGGGTCGGAGCACTGCTACGGCTCTGTTAGATGTTACAGACAACATATTATCGGCTCAAGATGAAGGAGAATGTACTCTGTTGGTTCTACTAGACTTTTCCCGAGCATTTGATGCTATCAATTTGTCTCTTTTGCTTGCTAAGATGGTGTATTATGGTTTTGACGAGGCTGCAGTTGCATGGTTTGGAAGTTATCTAAATAATCGTAAACAGCTGGTAGAAATAAAAGATGCAAATGGATCTAGTGTTTCATCAAACATGACTCCAGTCGTGAAGGGTGTTCCACAGGGATCTATACTGGGACCTCCTTTGTTTATATTGTATAGTGCTGATGTTGTAAATGTTCTAAAAAATTCTAAATTTCATATTTATGCTGATGACATTCAATTATATATTTCTTTTAAACCTGAAAACTTTGAAACTGCAGTTAAATTATTAAATGAAGATCTGGAACGGATCGTGGACTGGTCGAAACAAAACTCTCTATTACTCAACCCGGCTAAAACTAAATTTATGCTTTTCGGTTCTAAGAGTCAACTCACTAAAATAAACTCTAATAATGCAAAAGTGATCGTAATGGGTCAATGTATTGATCGTGTTTATGAGGCGAGAAATCTAGGTTTGATCATAGACCAAGAATTGCGTTATGAGGCACACACTGCAAACTGTGTTAAAAACTGTTTCTACCGTCTAAAGGTATTGTACAAGATGCGTCCCTATCTAAGTGAAAAACTGCGTGTTCAGCTGGTTGAAAGTCTGGTTCTATCGAAATTGAATTATGCTGATACCGTCGTGGGACCTCGACTTCTGGCACGTACTGTAAGACTTATTCAACGGGTTCAAAATGCTTGCGCGCGTTTTTGTTTTGATGTACCACCGAGAAGCCATGTTACACCCTTTTTAAACAGGCATAATATTTTAAAAATGAAATCACGTCGGAAGTTACACTTAGCTTGTCTTCTTTTTGGTGTCATCAAAAATAAATGCCCGTTATACCTATATTCGAAGCTCGCGTGGGTAAATAGTCATCGACAGCGCAAAGCCAGGCGTTGTGCTCAGCAACTGGCTACTCCGCATCACCGTACTGCAGCCTTCAGGGGAAGTTTTCGGTACGCAGCCTCCAAGTGTTGGAATAATATTCCCCCACCCATTAGGGACCTAAAAAATATAAGTACGTTTAAGGCTAGACTTAAGAATTTCATTTTGAGTTCACAAATCGAATTTAATGATGTTAATATTGATAAATCGTTTATATAATTCAGTAAAATATACCTATTTATTTTTTAAATTATTATTTTATAATCTAATTAATCACTTATTTAATTATGCATTCTTTGAATTTCAATTTTAATCCTCAATTTTAATCCTCCTAATTGCTTGCGTAATACAAAACTTACCATTATGTTTTGTACCTAATGCTAGGTAATTAGGGTGTTGTGGGTAGGCTGTATTTTGACGAGCGCGTAACATTTGTGTCGCCAGGAACCACATGGTATCACTTCACTTATGTTTTGTTTCACCTGACTCCTTTCCAATTGTAATCTAAATCCTTGCACTTTAACTTATTTCTGGATGCCAAAATTATTTTCGCCTAGATTTATATTTTATTTGTCTTAGACCAAGGTGGCAGCTAATTGCCGAGCCGGTGTGACGGAATCTGTCTCGTTTATGCGTCATCACGGCGATCGTCGCGTCGCCTGACGTTATATTATTGTTGAGTATTGTGGGTATAGTGAGCAAAATAGTTTGTAACTACCGTGGCATATAAAATATTTATAAAAGCAAAATTATCACACAAATACACTTGTATCATTTTTTTAGTTTAAGTAAGGGTTATTTTTTTAAAGGTTTATTTATATGTTTATATTTATTTACCATCATCCGTGCGTCACTGCGGGGTGCCAGCTGAAAATCAGCGCTGGGTGTCTGATGCCCAGCAATTGCTGAGTTGGCGACCTTTTCGGTTCGGGCACGCTCAGCGCAGCTATATTGTAAATCTGTACTTTTTTATTGTTGTTGTTGCCTATTGTATTGCCTGCATCGAATAAATACTATTCTATTCTATTCTATTCTATTCTATTCTACCTACGCACAAAATATTTTGGGAATAGGTATATTAATTGTGCTTACAGCTCTTGAATTTCCTGCCAGAGCCGCCTGTGTTTGCTGATAGCTACAACCGGGGTGTCTTTAAGTCAAGAGTGTATGGGTTACTTCTAGGTAAGCGTGCACCACCAAGCATCATCACACATCATAGCTTATCAATTTATCATAAAGTGAAGTAGTGGTCAAGCAGAGATGATCAAAAACAAAAAAAAATGTTACAGAATTTCTGGAATCATGATTTTATTTATAAGCGTTATTCAAAATCCAAAAAAAAATCCGTTCAAATTGTAACTATATCTACTTATTACAACAAAATTCATAATTCCTAACCACTTGATAAAAATAGGAAAAGGTTTGTAGGTACTACAAAACAAAAAAATATTCCTTAAAACCGTGTCCAAAATCATTTTCCATGCATGACAGAGCCTTTTCTTGTACTTTATACGCGCTTGAACGTGAAGTTGCTGATGGTAGACCAACAAACAATACCTACTTACAATATTACTTACGTGACTTACTCGAATATTTTACAAAACTTGTTCCAGAAAATACGTATTTTTTTTAAACCCTTAAAAGTTTTTGAGAAAAATTGTCATCGTTCAGAATCTCGATTGTGCAAGGCTTCTATTGATGTAGGTACTTTTTTATATTTTTAATTTAAGATGAGTACATTATGGAAGCCAAAGTTCACGTAAAAAAGCAGATTTTCAGAGGTCTTTACTGGATTAGTTTTACACAAATTTATGTTTTGATTTCTATAGAAGCCTAGATAATATCCACAAAATATCTGTGTATCCAAAATATCTGAAGAAAGAGCAGTACGTAAGAGTAGTTGTATAAAAATGTACCTCGGGTTGGCCGCTCTTAACAAAACCTTGTCATAACAACAAAATAACTCTGTACGAAAAAAAATATGTACCTACAGTTCATAAGCTTACCCATTCAGTTAGATGACACTAATCTTCTAAAATGAACGATGATACTTAATATTGTACGCAATCTTTTTAACATGACCAGTAATATTGATGTCATTATCAGACCTCCATCTTAACTTTCAAAACCTCACTAACGACAGTCATTAATTTCCTGTTTGAACTAACTGTTTGACTATATTAGTGTAACCTACACTGATATAGTGAAACACACTAACAACTATATTATAAAATTATTACTAGCTGACCCGGCGAACTTAGTACCGCCTAACTATATCCTACTCTACCTAACTCTATCCTACTCTACCTTACTCTACCCTACTCTTCCCTACTCTACCCTACTCTACCCTACTCTACCCTACTCTACCCTACTCTACCCTACTCTACCCTACTCTACCCTACTTTACCCTACTCTACCCTACTCTACCCTACTCTACCCTACTCTACCCTACTTTACCCTACTCTACCCTACTCTACCCTACTCTACCCTACTCTACCCTACTCTACCCTACTCTACCCTACTCTACCCTACTCTACCCTACTCTACCCTACTCTACCCTACTCTACCCTACTCTACCCTACACTACTAAAAAAAAAAGTATCCTTGGTCAGTCTCCTGGTTCTAAGCTACCTCCCCACCAACTTTCAGCCAAATCGGTTCAGCCGTTCTTGAGTTATAAATAGTGTAACTAACACGACTTTCTTTTATATTAGATACTAGCTGAGCCGGCAAACGTTGTTCTGCCATATAAAAAAAAAAAAAAAAAAAATAGATGTTGGCCGATTCTCAGACCTACTCAATATGCTCACAAAATTTCATGAGAATCGGTCGAGCCGTTTCGGAGGAGTTCAAGTTCGAACACCGTGACACGAGAATTTTATATATTAGATTGTATAATTGTATTATATTTATGGTTTATTAGTATAATAGATACTCTTGATATTCGCCTTTTCTCTCTCTTTTATTGTTTCTCTGCATCACCCAAAGGTTGACTGCTGGTAGAAAATGACTTAAAGCATTAAGTCCGCCTCTGTATTTTTGTGTGCATAAAGTATTTAATAAATAAATAAATAGAAGACCGTTCATAAACACTGTTAAAAGAGGTTTTTTTTTAATAAACTTTGCTTCACACCAGGGGCCGGGCTTTTAGAAAACCTCATGGGTGCTCATGCTCATTTGATGACTCGAAAAAGTGGCGAAGTGTGAGAAGAGAAATGCACACTGATCGACCGACAAATAAATAAATGTCCTACTTACATTCTGCGTACTTAATTACTAATTATGTTTGATAAAAATATAAAATGAAACCTTATGTAAAAATGAAACTAGTTTTTATTATCAAGAAATATTATAATTTATACGTAACCTAAAAGGTGATTACTGATCTGTTTCGTGATGTCTATTCTCAGGGGTGCTCGGCACCCGCTGTTTATTTCTCATGGGTGCTCGAGCCCCCGAGCACCCACGCAGTCGGCGCCCCTGCTCCACCCTAGGAATAACTTTTGTATCGTGGGTGCGTTCACAAACATGTTATTTCACATACACAAGACACCCAGACCCGAAACACTTATCTGTAGGCCATACAAATATTAGATCCGTGCGGGAATCGAATCCGTGACCCGAAGCGCAGCAGCCCATAACTCAACCACTACACCAACCGAACCAGCACAGCATGAAGAAACACAAGGATGCTGTCAACACCACAGCGGGAAAGACTAGAAATAAAATAATAATACATTTATTTCCCGTTTTGACGCAGTAGGTAAGTACATACCTAATTAGAAAAAAAAATTAGGTACAGGTAGAGAACCAACTTATTGCTTTATGAAGTAATAGCGACCCCTCCCGGCTTCGCACGGGTGCAACCGCAACCGCTATGTCCCTGGATTTTAAATCTGTAATGTCTTCGAAAAATATTCATTTAAGTATGTACATTGTTCATTTAGCTCGCCGTCCGACCGTCCGGTAACCGTCCGGACCAAGCCCAAATCGTAGATGGCGCGTAGTGTTCCTCGCGCGCCTCAAGGAGATGTCAGCAAATCGTAGGGGCCCTGGGTCTGCTAGAGCCATGGGTTCGCTTCTGAAAGGACAACCCGGCCCTGGAATGAAAGCCAATGAAGGAACTAGTAGTAGGTTTTAGTCAGTAAAAGTCTGACAGGCTCTCGCGCTCCGCCCAAGGGCGGGAGATGTCATTAGATGATTTCCCACCTAAAAAAAACCGTATTTACTTGTTTTTTGTAACTTACCTGTTTTTCACTTAGCTACGGATTGAATTATAACCTATATTCCAACCTACACTTTTACTACAACACAGTTATCGTGTTGTTAAAGCTACCCTTGATCATCTGGCCGCAGTTAAATTAATAATATTCGTACTGCTGCCTGCGCCCGTATAGAGCCCCGCTGATCTTTAAAACCATTTTCCTTGATTGATTTACAAATGCTATGTACATTCTGAAGAACACAAAACCAGCAATTTTTTTGTGTAAACATAATATTTTTAAAGATCAAACCCATTTGAAAAGAGTAGGAAAAACAAGCGAAAAAATTTCATGTTGTTAAATTATTATTTTTTGCCAAAAGTATACGAAAAACTCATATGTTGATAATGTTCTACATCAATCTACCTACAATAAACATATATTTTTTTCACATCTATTTACCTAGCCGTTACCTTCAGAAACTCACTGTTTTATGGCACTAGTCGGGAGCTAGGGCCTTAAATGTTAACAAATCATTTGTACATTGTTTAGTAGGCACGTCATGTGTGAAATAATATTTAGCATAAAGGTGGCATACTGAATTGTAAACGTGTTCATATTTACGATGCAAGACAGAATTCAGATTCGATTTCATTTTCGATTTACGTGCTCACGTACTTCCGATTTCCCTGTTCGGTTACCTGATTCGTTCTAAGATCTAAATTATCTACTAAAGATGGCACCAGATAAAATAAAGTACATTGGACTTTTTCTAATATCTCTGTTTTCTATTACTATAAAACGTGGTGTCTTTATTTCCGTAAGGTGTAGGAGGGTCAATTACCGCTATTTTCAATTTATCTGGCACCTACCATAACGCATGGCGCATTACATGCTACATCGAGAAAGTCTAATAACCTGTGCTAAATAACTTAGAGATCTCGCGCGACAACAGTGTCACTGAGAATAAAAATACTATCAAATTATAACACTGACACTATAAAGGTGAAATTTTATCTGTACGTATAATCCTTCAGGTTCGAACGGCTGAACGGATTTAGATGAAATTTGGCACACGGATAAACCATACCTTGGAGTAGGCCATAGGATTAGAGATGGATTTCTACCCGGTAATACCCAAAGTACTTGTACTCTTTAAAAGGTTTCTGGGCCTCGGTTCGACAATTAATAATTTCTTCACAAAAATATCGCATCATCGTTATTTGTCAAGTTCTCATGGCTCGGGATCCGGTTCTAGTGCGGCGTAGCTCAGAACTGGTTGTTTCGCGGCGAGCGCCGGAAATTGCTGAACAATGAGCCCGCCTGAGAAATAAGAAGCCTTCACTGACGCGCTGTACTCGCGCTTTTATTTCATTAATTGTTTTAGAACTGGTTATAAGTAAACCGTCTGTTTTTAGGGCTCCGTACCTCAAAAGGAAAAAACGGAACCCATATATCATCACTTTGTTGTCCGTCTGTCTGTCTGTCAAGACCCTTTATCTCGGGAACGCGTGGAGATATCGAGTTGAATTTAAAACCATATATTCAGGTCTGCGGTTCCTTAAAGCTGTGAAAAAATCGTAAGTTTACGAAAAAAAGATACGGCCATTTATGTTGCAAAAAACGTAAATTTCAACTCTCAAGGGAATCAAAATCCATAGGGTACTTCCCGTTGTCCTAGAATCCTAATCTTTGACATGAAACAAGGTCTCATAGCTTAAGTATAGGAAAAAATATGAAAACTGTAAAGTAGTTACAACACAAAAAAAGCTTTTTTGCGATTCGTAGAAATTTTTGAGACTCGATTCGGAAATTGAACTATTTTCATAAGTAAATTTGTACGGAGCCCACAGTGCGCAAGTAACCTTTTTTAAATATTTTTTATGAAAAAAATAACATGATATAAAAATTATTGGAATCGATTCAGTAACTTTTTTTTTTTTATTTGATGTAAACCAGTGCTTGACTGCGATCCCACCTGATGGTAAGTAGTAATGCAATCGTTGATGGTGAGGCGCACTAATTTATTGAGAGCCTATTCACTCTAGCCTTGAAGAGACCCAAATTATAATCGGACGGGAAAACCGCAGCAGGCAAATTATTCCAGTCCCTCGATGTACGCGGTATGAACGACGAGGCGAAACGCTTGGTCCGGACCATGGAGGTTTCAACATCGTAAGGGTGGATACTCGCCGTTCGCCGGCTTGTCCGATGGTAGAAATGAGATGGTGGAATCAAGTCATGCAATTCCTGCGCACACTCTCCAAAATGCACCCTGTAAAACACCGAAAGGCTGGCTACCCTACGCCTGTGCTCAAGACTTTGTAGATTGGAATTAACCAGATCTGGATCACCAATTAGCCTCTTGGCACGCCTTTCCACCTGATTCTGAACTAACTATATTCAGGTTTCACATTTACTAAAAATAATTTTGTATATAAAGAAAAACTGACTGACTGACATATCAACGCACAGTCAAAACTACTGGGACTAGAAGCGTGAAATTTTGCATAGTTTCCTTTTATGATGTAGGCGAGCGCTAAGAGAGGTTTTCCAAAATTCGCCCCCTAAAGGGATGAAACGTGGGTCCAAAGTTTGTATGGAGAAACTTATTTTCACGCGGGCGAAGCCGCTGGCAGAAGCTAGTATATAAATATACATGCACGGGTCCACTGGAGAATTTCCTAGTAGAAGAAATATATGAAAACCTCTTAGCCCGAGTAAGAGGTTTAAACCCGCGATCGTTTTGTAGACCTGTAACTGTGGCAAGTCTATATAAAAGAAAGTCGTGTTAGTTACACTATTTATAACTCAAGAACGGCTGAACCGATTTGGCTGAAAGTTGGTGGGGAGGTAGCTTAGAACCAGGAGACGGACATAGGACACTTTTTTTTTTCAGTAGGGTAGAGTAGGGTAGAGTAGGGTAGAGTAGGGTAGAGTAGGGTAGAGTAGGGTAGAGTAGGGTAGAGTAGGGTAGAGTAGGTTAGAGTAGGGTAGAGTAGGGTAGAGTAGGATAGAGTTGGGTAGAGTAGGATATAGTAGTCAGTTGACGGGAGCGAAGCCGCGGGCAAAAGCTAGTCTGCGATAAATTTAAATTCCTTTGCTCACTAATAATTAAAAAAAAAGCCGGTTAAGTGCGAGTCGGTCTCGCGCACGAAGAGTTCCGTAGGTACCGTTCGTAGCAAAAAAACGGCAAAAAAAAGTCACCTTTGTTGTATGGGAGCCCAACTCAAATATTTATTTTATTCTGTTTTTAGTACTTGTTGTTATACAACAGAAATACATCATCTGTGAAAATTTCAACTGTCTAGCTAACAAGGTTCATGAGATACAGCCTGGTGACAGACGGATAGACAGACAGACAGACGGACGGACAGCGGAGTCTTAGTAATAGTGTCCCGTTTTACCCTTTGGGTACGGACCCCTAAAAACTTATTTAACTTCTAAACTACCCTCCACATCCAACCTTCACCCTAAGAAAAAGCTCTCGCAAACATGCATACATACAAGCAATGTCGAACGCTAGACAAATATGTGAGTCGACATGAAAGCGGTCCATCTCCCATCTCGCAGCCTTTTCATACCTTTGTGCGCCTCGTATATGGGGCACCTGGCTTTTGTTCCCGGACTGGCTAATATAGCGTGCTGGGTTTACGTAGATGCTGGTGAGATGGTATTTTTGAAATGATTTGTTGGTTATTGTAGGAAATGTGAATAAATATTATGGTAAACAACTGCTAGTCTTTGATTGGCTTGGTTTAAAGGTTCAATTAAGATTCTTCATGGAAGATACCAACACCAATGCGGTACCGATAAGGTTGCCAACTTTTATTAGAAGAAATAGAGTGTATCTAATTTCAAAGGAGTACGGACTTATAAAAAAGAATATCATAAAAATAAGGTATTTTTTTGGAATTTTTTGCAGCACATAACAATTTATCGAAAAGAATTGTAAGACTTCAAACATTCTAATTCAAGTTTACAAAAATCATAAGTTCATTTTTAATTAATTTAAATGAAGCCCTGTCCCTCTCTACCCTCCACTTTACATTTATGATCGAAAAGACTCTCAGTAAGGTTAATGGGATAATCATCTAATGACAAATCGCGCTCTCGGGCGGAGCGGGAGATAGTGTCAGACTTTTACTGACTAAAAACCCACTCCTGTTCCTTCGTTGCCTTTCGTATTAGGGCCGAGTTTTCCTTTCAGAATCAGACCTTTGGCCCCAGTAGGCTTCGACCCTGCTGGGGTCCTACGGTTTGCTGACATCTCCTTGAGGCGCGCGTGGAACAGTACGCGCCGTCGACGACTTGGGCACGGTCCGGACGGTCGGTCGGTGAGCTACCCATTGTTCGCCGTCCGCAAGCCCGCGCCTACGGTGACTCTAAGTAAGGTCGACTTTTTTGGTGACGGTAATAGGTATGCATCATATAAGCGTGACTGGCACTAGCATAGTGAGTTACACAATGTAAAAAAGATTATTTTGCCGTCCTCTATTAATGTTATAGATTATAGAGTACGCCTACATGATATAGAGTACAATGCTCTATTTTAGAGTACGGTTGGCAACCCTTGCTACCCACGTATTGTAAAGGGCCTATTGACCATTCGATATTCAGACAGTTTTAGTCTATGATTCGACATAACGCGTAGTGTAATAAGAGTTAGACCGGTCTTACTCGGAACAAAAAATAAGACAGCCTGAATATCGTGTGCTGAATATCGCGTAGTGTAATAGGCCCTTAAGTAGTGCGTCGATTACCAAAAAAACACTAAGTGCATTTAAGTAACACAGTCCTTAAATTATGATTGTAACTTAATTTTCTTAAACCATGCAACGGGTTTGGATACGATTTTCAATAATAGAAAGAGCATTACAGAATTCATTTTGGAGAGTGTGCGCAGGAATTGCATGACTTGATTCCACCATCTCATTTCTACCATCGGACAAGCCGACGAACGGCGAGTATCCACCCTTACGTTGTTGAAACCTCTACGGTCCGGACCAAGCGTTTTGCCTCGTCGTTTATACCGCGTACATCGAGGGACTGGAATAATTTGCCTGCTGCGATTTTCCCGTCCGATTATAATTTGGGTCTCTTCAAGGCTAGAGTGAATAGGCTCTCAATAAATTAGTGCGCCTCACCATCAACGATTGCATTACCACTTACCATCAGGTGGAATCGCAGTCAAGCACTAGTTTATATCAATTAAAAAAAAAAAAAAAAAAAAAAATTAAACGAGAAAGGTTTACCTAAGTATATATACCAACAAATTTTTAATTAGTACAAATATTTAAAGGACTTATTAGAAAAAGGTCTTGTTATTATTTAAGTAAAGTCTCCATAAATAATATTTAAACAGCAAAGTTATTAGCGTTTGTTTATATCCCAAAATGTCACTCAATTTATGAAAATATTGTACCTGGCTATTGTGTTTATGAATGAATAAATGGCTATCAAAATGGAACAACAACTGCGCGTAGTATTTTATAGTAGCAATTGATAAGAATGATAGAGTCAAATATGAATTTACCAATTATGACAAATTTTCGTGGACAAATTTGGAATTTCGTTTTGATTGCTTTTGACTGACACAAATATGATCAGTAACGGGTACGGATAGAGCTCCACTTTTTTTTAGTCTCTTTATTTTTTCATCTGGTAACCCTAGTCGGTAACCTTGTCACTATATAAAACGATGAACTCAGCCTATTGCAATTTGATTCACTGCTTACATTCGCCTCTCCTATGATATATTGTTACAACTACAACACTCGATGCCGAATGGGTTTCCGGCTTATTGTAAAATGGATAAATCTATTTCTAATACAATTAAACCTGGGTGCAGCCAAGTTGCACTCATGTGAGCAATGGTGACCCAGTGACATTGGCCTCGACTTGCTGTAAATCAGCCATGTGCCATGTCAAACTTAAAGTCATTGCTGCATTGGTGAGCCAAAAGCATCAAGAGACTAGATGGGCCTGACAGGAGGTCGCCTCCTTCTGCGAAGCAGTAATGTTAGCAAAGGAGGCTGCCGCACATGCACGCGCGAGGGAGCGGCTCTCACGCCCCAGCCGCAGAGATACCGGTCCCGATCGTCCGGTAACCGTCCGGACCGACCCCAAGTCGTCGACGGTGCGTACTGTTCCACACGCGCCTCAAGGAGATGTCAGCAAAACGTAGGGGCCCTGCAGGGTCGAAGCGAAATTTTTAGTCAGTAAAAGTTACAGGCCATGGTCCAGAGCGAGGAGGAGTGGCAGGCGGTCGCCTCCTTCTGCGAAGCAGTAATGCTAGCAAAGGAGGCGGCCGATCGCGTGAGGCAACGGTCCTCACGCCCTAACCGCCGCCGGGATTCCGATCCCGATTTCCGGCCACCGTAGGCGCGGGCTTGCGGACGGCGAGCAATGGGTAGCCCACCGTCCGACCGTCCGGTAACCGTCCGGACCGAGCCCAAGTCGTCGACGGCGCGTATTGTTCCACGCGCGCCTCAGGGAGATGTCAGCAAATCGTAGGGGCCCAGCAGGGTCGAAGCCTACTGGGGCCATGGGTAGTGTGAAAACGAAACCCGGGGCCCTGGGACGAAGGCAACGAAGGAACAGGAGTGGGTTTTTAGTCAGTAAAAGTCTGACACTATCTCCTGCTCCACCCAAGAGCGGGATTTGTCATTTAGATGATTTTCCCACCTAAAAAAAAAAAGTCAGTAAAAGTTAAAGTAATTCATTGGATGATTTTCCTATCGAAACAAAAAAGACTAGATGGGCCTGAGCTTTCGGCAAACCGTAGGAACTCAGCAGGGCAGGAGAAAGCAAGGGGCAACTGAAGGATACATGTGTAGTTTTAGTAGTAGAGGCAATCGGTGGCAGCGAACTCTCGTGCCGGGCCCTGATTCGGGCTATGGTTCGGAGCGAGGAGGAAAGGCAGGTGGTAGCCTCCTTCTGCGAAGCAGTAATGCAAGCAATCCGCACAAAGCCGCACGCGTGAGGGAACGAACGTCCTCAAGCCCCACCCGCCGAGATTCTGACCCCGACTACCAGCCACGGTAGACGTGGGCTTGCGGACGTTGAGCTCGCCGTCCGCCCTACCGGTAATCGACCGGACCGAGCCCAGTCGTCAACAGCGCATAGTAATCAAAGAGATGTCAGCAAATCGTAGGGGCCCAGCAGGACCATGCCCGCAAGGACCGCGGGAATTTTCTGAAAAGGAAACCCGTAGTCCTAGAACGCAAACGGCAACTGAAGGACACAGGTGTAGTTTTAGTCAGTAAAGTCAAGAATTACACAGCCTTCCGCTCCACCCAGAGCGAGAGAAGTCATTGGATCATTTCCCACATTAAAAAAGCCCTGGTATGATTATTTTATATCTGAAATTCTGGATTTATTCGCGGTTTTTCTTCACCATTAACAAGGAAAACGTGTAAGTAACGCACCTTCTAGTACAATTAAATTATATATACAGTTTCAAAACATCTCCCTTCCTGATACGATTTAATTTCCCCAATAATTGCATGTTGACCAACCGGACGGTGTGAATTTCACAAGTTTGCAACTAAAGCGCTGAAACTGACTGAGTGACCGGCACTTGGGCAATATCACGGCAATAAAGAACACGCTCTAGCGGTGTCGCAAAACAAATGACGATCGACCATTTATCGCCTCGGCTAATTATTTAGCCAGTACTAAATAATAATAAGCATCAATTTAGGCACAAATTCGAAAACTTGTCTTGAGGCTCCGGCCATGCGCCAAAGATGAGATGCACATTTTTCATAGGTGTTCTACAGATAACATATCCGTGAGATAATTGAGTAATATGTAGCAGGATAATAAAACAATCTTGACGAGTGACGACCAATAGAAAAGACTCATAGATACTGTAAGGGTTGTAGCTCTGGTTCGGGGTTGCAGCCACATATGGGCTGATGCTGCAAAATGCCATCTAGCTTAGGATTCAGAGGACAGGCGTGCGAAGAGGCTAATTGGTGAACCAGATTTGGTTAAGACCAATCTCCGAAGCCTGAAGGCGTAGGGTAGTCAGCCTTTCGGTATTTTACAGAATGCATTTCGGAGAGTGTGTGCAGGAATTGCATGACTTGATTCTGTCATCACCTTTCTACCATCGGCTGTGCCATCGGACTACCCGACGTACGGCGAGTGTCCACCCTTAAGTTGTTAACACCTTCACGGTCCGGACTAAGCGTTTCATTTCGTCGTTTATACCGCTTGCATCGAAAGACTGAAACAATTTGCCTGCTGCTGGTTTGGAACCCCGTTTCACGTTTTTGTAAGTCTGTCTTATTGCTCGCATACGTCATAAAAGGAATCCTTGTGCAAAATGTCACGCTCCTAGTCCCTGTAGTTTCGGCTGTGCATTGATATGTCAGTCAGTCAGTTTCTCCTTTTATGTAATATAGATAAGTCTAATGTTTCTCATGCAATTTCCTAAGATGTCACAGTACCTTGGTTCATCTGATTTGCTATATTGCTGTGAGATTCCTCTGACCGTAGCCCTGAGTGCTGACTTACTCCACTTCTGAACGCAGCTTCCTACGTTTTACTAGACTAATGCTATCATAGCACGAGATGACCTAGAATAATTATACAGATACATATGTACAGCATGGTCGTAATTCCGCAATCATTGCATGACTCTCATTCTATGCTAATGGCTATATCGATTAAATTCGATGATGATACATACTGTATAAACACAGTATATTTCCACCACAATAATAAAGCAGCCGTGCGAGGGACACAGAGGGATGGAGCTATATACCTTATAAAGCTCCATCCCTTTAACAGTTCAGTTTAAGAGCTCGTGGTAGCTCAGGAGCCTCGACGAGCACCTGAGGAAGCTCTCGTTGAGCAGTTGAATCAAGCGCTTGACATCTCCGAAATGTATAAACTTGAAACAAAATTTGACGGGACTTTCACTAACAGCCTAGTTTATACATAAAACATAACACATCTAGTGTTATTTTATGTTATATTACGACTGCGAGCTACCCATTGCTCGTCGTCCGTAAGCCCACGCCTACGGTGGCTGGCAATCGTAGTCCGGGTCCCGGCGACTGAGGCATGAGAAAGTCCGTTCCATCTCGCGTGCGGCCGCCTGCCATTCCTCCTCGCTCCAGACCATGGCCTGTATGGCTCGATAGGACACCGCCGCCGATCGCCCTCATGAGGACACGACGGTGCTCCTCCCAAGCGGGGTACAACTCCACCGTATATTCCACCGTATCCTCCCAGCGGTCCATAAAATGATGACTCCCGAGTGTTTCTTCCACATGAATCAAGTGCAGGAACCTTACCATGTCTGATGAGGACATGGTAAGTTAATAAAATAAGCTGACCCCGATATAGTTGAGAAAAGGCTTATCATTATTCAAGTCAAGTCAAAAGTTTTTATTTCACATAGGCCTACATGGACACTTATAAAACGTCAGAAGCTAGTGCACGGTTCCAAATTGGTCGTTTCCTATGGAGAAGAACCGGCAAGAAACTCCATGGTTACTCTTTTAAAAAAAGTGGTTGTTTACAATATTTTCATATTACAGTATTAATAGATATTATGTAAGAACAGTGTAAACCAGTCAATATTGTACCCAAAAGCAGAATAAAAATAATCATAGTAAAAAAAAAAGTGAGTCGTAATAGGAAGTAACCTAAGAATTCGCGGAGTCTACAGTGTTCTCACATTCACATTATAAAAAAGAGGCTATATAAAAAAAAGCAAGAAAAATAAATAATTACAATTATCAATAAGTGACATGTTAACAAAATGAATTACTAACGAATTTATGGTGGTTGGCGTCTAATAATATAAAAAATATTGAAGAAGAAAAAAAAAGTATATATTACAACAAATCAATTTATCATTTCAACCGAAAGACGTGCTAGGCTTGAAGCTTGAAGCTTATGCTTCCCCCAAGTGTCACCACAACGATGAGTCCTGTGCGTCCTCCGGCGGACTCCCGCGGCCCTCACTAGGTCGTCGGTTCACCCTGTGGGAGGCCTCCCAATGCTGCGTCTTCCAGTTCATGTTCGCCACTTCTTCTCAGAAAAAGGTTATCTAGGCAAATTGAATGAATTGAAAGTATAAAGTTTCAAAATCAGTACCTACAAATTAATACATAGCAAGATTCCCCTCAAACACAGAAAACAGAGCTTCGTTAGGCACCTTAGTTTTGGAGACACAAATATGGGCAAGGCCCAGACCTCCCCAGACTCTCCTTGGATCGGCCACCCTTAAACCTTTATCTTTTGACCAACAAATTCTGTTATTTGGTGACAAATTTCGACAAATTAGCGCTTAAATATTTCGTGTTGTCAAAATTAAAATCTGTGTTGGTGGCTATGCCAGTATCAGCCATGCTTTTCATGCAGCCGTAGAACAAGCCTCTTTAATTCAATCGACCTTGACCTTCTGACCTCAATCCTCTTTGTTATTTCAATAAAACAATCACGCGGTTGCCATGGTTACTGCACTATTGACAAAATTCTGACAGTTTCCATTTCCAACTCCGGATAAAATAGAATAGCAAAAAAAATGGTTTTCTAAGTAAACATTTACTGATTTTAACATGAAGTTACTGAAATTTCACCTGAGGTATCATCCCCCAGGAATCACATTGGAATATTTACAGAAGGGTCAGGTGAAAAATAAAGAAATAGATTTATTGGATCTAAACTGCGAGTAAGTACCTAAACCAGTGTTTCCAAAAGTATTTTTGTCTATAATTACGGAGACATAACAGGATATTAATTAGTGCGTTTTCATTGCCATTGTAAAAAACTGTTCCATTACTGTCTCTTGGTACAAAAAAAAAATTGCCATCATTTTGTACTAGTCGACTCTTGGACTTGGTACCAGATCATATTTTTCACGTCTTTCTACAAAATACACGTCTTTGTTTGGACTCCTTACCTAGTGCTTGTGCTGTAAATTATGGCATATGCCATTTGAAAGGGCATTTTTTTTTGGAAGTGGTGAACCATCAAAATACTTCTTCCACTCTAGAGTGGAGCGAGAGGGCGAGCTACCCATTGCTCGTCGTCCGCAAGCCCATGCCTACGGTGCCCAGAAATCGCTCTGCTACTCCCGTCGCCGACGCCGCGCCTGGGCGTCTCCTTCAACGGCGGCTGGGGCGCGAGGATATCCGTTCCCTCACGGTTGCGGCTATTTCCTTCTCGCGCATCACTGCTTCGCAAAAGGAGGCGCGACCAGTTTCTATTCCCTTTCGCTCCGGCCCTTGGTCTGAACCAGAGCCGGACACCAGGAGAAAAACCATAAGAATAGCATAATAAATTCTAGATCAGAAAACGGGGTTTAAATTTCCTGTACAAAACCTAGTGGGTAACCTAAAGACCCACTGTTGACAGAAGACAAAGATTCTTTAATAAACCCCTATTTATTTCTACAAAAGAAGAAATAAACAATTGACAATCAATTCTAGTCCCCATTTCTATACGTTTAATATTATTTTCTAACAGCTCAGACATCAAAGCCATAGCTCTACGCCTGTACCAAAAAGAGGCCCTGATCACCGATGAGGTCCGAGATCAACTGGAGCAATGCCTGGACATCCTGAAGAAGAGGATCGAGCACGAAGGTCCCTCGGGCAAGAGGTTCTACATCTACAAGACATTGATGACTCATGTACTGCCTCTCACTAATGTTGCCTTCGATAAGACTGGGGACAGGCAAGTGGTTTTATTTTAAAAGATATTATCAAATACAAGCATAGCTTAGCGAAATGGGGTTTTATAGGCCCGTCAGAAACTCCCGTTCAGAACAGGAACCACGCATTGGAGAACACAGCCAGTGCAGCTTTGAACGATTTAATGAGTGAGCCTACTTGGAGAACACAGCCAGTGCAGCTTTAAAGGATTTAATGAGTGAGCCTACTGAGCTCAAACAGATTAACACTGGCACAATTTGACCGTAACTTTTAAATTACTTTTATATTTTTCCATTTTAACATATCTTTTGTTTCTTTTTCCATGTTTTTTTTATTGTTTGAATTTGTTGACAAAATTGAACTAACAATACGGGGAATACGCTGGCTCCTGTAATACAGTTTCTAACTAGCACAGGCGCCAGGGAATTTCATTTATGTATGAAAAAACCTTATGTCAATAAATAATTTTATTACTATTAATTATATTAATTTTATTAATATAATAATTTTATTACATTTAATTAATTTAGTGACAATTGTAATTGAATTTAATGAATTTGAATTTAATAATTATGTAGGTAATTTGTTATGGGAAGAATATAAAAACAGTGTGATGTAATGTATGAACTAACATAGAAATAAGTAGGTACTAACATATAATGTGGACCAAAAGTTGTCTTAAAATAAATAAATATTATTATTATTTATTTATCTCAGGGCCCTGGACCTTTGGAAGACGTACGAGGGGCCGAAGCCAATCGTAGAGGCTTTTTAGACAATTTTCATGGAAAGTTATACCAACCGACGATTATCCGTGTACGCGCTATGCTAGAGCAACCCAACACTCAGTTGATAGGAAACTATTGCGACATACGGAAAATAAAGACACCTAATAAGGCTATGGTTCTGGGAAGTTTAAGTGGACTGGTTGACAAGAACTATGTAAAGACTATGGCTCCTGTCTGAACAATGTTATTAATATACATCGATATTTCACTTAAATTTTTCTTCTCCTTTCTCTATCGTATATTTTAATATTTATTAGTTTATTATTTGGCAATGTACCTATTTATGTATTATAATTATATATGTATATATATTTTATAGTATTTTTATTATCTTTTCTTTTTTTTGGTACATTATTTATGTCGTTGTACACTGACAGCCACAAATCTTTTCCTTTCGTTCAGTCCATCCAAAGGTTGTCTGATAGAAATTGCCCTGTGCAATAAGATCGCCTATTGTAAACCTATTTTTTTTTTATAAATTTTTGTCCTGTAATAATTAAGGTGTGCAATGAATAAATAAATAATTATTTTTTTAAATTATTATTATTAAAAAACACGATTCAAAAAGAAGAAGTATTGGCGTTTCATGTTTACTGATTTCTCCAGATGTCTAACGGGCAGCTACGACCGCACGTGCAAGGTATGGGACGTGGAGTCTGGTCTGGAGACGCAGACGCTCTCAGGACACCAGAACGTCGTGTACTCCGTCAACTTTAACTTCCCAGCGTGGTGAGTATGCACATGCATAGCTACAGTTGAAGAATACAACTCAAATCGATATATATATATAGAATACAACAAAATGCCAATTTTTATTCACAACCCGTATGATTTTGATCGGATTTAATAGAAAGAAAGAAGAAAGAAAATCAGTTTATTTACGCGAAATGACGCAATCTTAAAACTAGCTAACAAACATAATCAATAGATAGGGAAGATATGCTTCACATCCGCGCAAAACGGCCGAACGCTCAGCATAAAGCTGCGGCCTCACGCATAATGCGATAAGCTCACAGCGCATCCATTGCCTCACATTGAAAATTGCTATATTCGATGATTTCAAAAAAGCGTTGACCATTGTTGATTTAGTTAAGTGAAAAGACTAAAAGTACTAGAAAAGTAAGTACTAGTGCAAAATATACTGAATTTTGTGCCTTAAAGGCATTGTCATTATCAAAGCAGAACAGTCTTTATAATAGCCAACTTATTTTTTTATTGAGCAATTGGCCTATACTGGAAAGTGAGTCATGGGGAATTTCTGAAAAGGAAACACGTGGTCCTAGAACGCAAAGGGTAACTGTAGGAACCTAGGTGGGTTTTAGTCAGTAAAAGTCTGACACGCCCGTTCTCGCCCCACCCTAGAGCGAGAGAAATCATTAGATGAAATTCCACCTCAAAAAAAAGACGAGTCGCTTAACATTATGCCTGTTTTCTATCAACAAATATGTTTTGGTTTCGTTCAGGAGTCAGAAGCAGGTTCTCTTTGCAACCATACTATAAGAAAAAGAGTTTTTACGTATTGTCTGCTATGGCGAGACGTAATTCTAATTCAATTCTAATTCTTTCTTATGAGTAAAGCCTATTCAGCCTTGTCATTTTGCCACGGCTTGGACTCAGGCCTCCTCTTTAGGAGAGGGAATGAGCAATAATCGACCACGTGGGCTACGCGCGGGTTGGCAGTTGTCACACATCCTCGTATTTTTGGTTCACGGATATGCTGGTTTCCTCACGATGCTTTCCTTCACCGTTTGGAGATTTTGAGAGCAGTGGCGATGAAATAAATTATACAAAGTAAAGGGTGCCCACCTGACTCCTAAGCCGGGACCGTTAGTACCTACTGGCCCACCCTCACACTCCCTCTTATTAAAAACCATTTTTTATTACCTCAGCAATCGTGTTCTAACTGGTTCCTTCGATAAGTCTGCGAGGATCTGGGACCCGCAGACGGGTGAATGCATGGCGACGTTGCTGGGACACCGCGGGGAGGTGGTTGCTTGTCAGTTCAACCCTAAGGGAGACCTGGCCGCTACTGGTTCCATGGACCATTCTGCCAAGCTGTTTGATGTTCGCACTGGTAATTATCCCACCTGACTCTATTTTATATCGATAAACCTACCATTGGGTCTCGTTGGATGGTAATATATTTCTGGATAAGAAAAGAAGCTCAAAGATGCACAATAATTATGGCATGATGTTTGGCATCCCTAAGATAAAAGTGTAATGCGCCTGGCTCTGTTTGAACCTGCGACCTACAACTCGTAAGTCCAAGCCGTTACCACTGGGCCACTCGACTACTCAACTTTTTTCTGATCTGTGTGACTACCTACTGTCAAAATCAGTCCAGCCGTTTCGAAGATTAGTCGAAACAAACAATCTTACAGACCGACATTTACTCTTGCTTATAAAACTTAAATCACACAGAAACGATTCACCACTTTGTCTACTTTCAGGAAGCGAGGTCCACACTTACAACGGCCACACCGCCGAGGTCATCGCGCTGCAGTTTGACCCCAACGAGGGACAGAGGCTGATCACTGGATCCTTTGACGGCACCATATCCTTGTGGGACACTAGAGCTGAGGAGTAAGTTGGAAGCGTGTTTTTTTTTTTAATTTGCCTTTATTTCACTGCTAATCTTAGTTTGGCACAATTGGCAAATGAACAAGTGCGGGACTGTTCCAAAGATCAATTATAGAAACGCAGATGGGTTTTAGACAGTAAAAGTCTGATTCTCGATCTCTCTCGCTCCACCCAGAGTGGGAGAAGCTATTTGATGACTTCTCACCTAAAAAAGACAAACGAACAAAACAAAATTGTAAAAACCTGGATGAAACTGGCACAGAAACGAGAAGTCTATGCTCAGTAGTGGGCGAAGTCGGGCGTGGGTGATGATGATGATGATGAGGGTACTCAAAATTAGATACTGAAGTTGGAAATAAACAATTATTTGAAAACGTCGTCTATTCTCGTAAAATAATAATAATAATAATAACCCCATCGCCGTATCTCTACGTTGACGTCGTGGTGGGGCTTGCGTGCTCCAATATACCCTAGGTCTGTATCGGTAAAGTTTGCTTTGCCGTAATATGCCTAGGGTTAGGGGCCAGACTAAGAGAGATACAATCCGCAGTGCAGTTTTGTGGCGAACTGTTGGGCATTAGCGACCCCACGGACCCGATCTCCCGGGAGAATTCTTGTTCTTCATCTCCGGCTTGCCTTTATTGGCCGGCCGTAGTGAACACTGACGAGGAACTGAGCTCCCACCTCTCTCTTGCCTTTATTGGCTGGCTTGAGTGGAGATTCGCAAGAGCAAACGTGCTCGGGAGAAGGATGTATAATCCAGTAAGGTGCTGGTAGGGATCTTGACCGTACTTCCGGGATTGTCCTGATAGCCGTGGTATACCTCTCCACTCCTCAAGCACCTCAGGATATGTTGCCCTCTTGTTGCTACGTCACTTCGTGCTAGCGGCCGTTTTTGGGGGCCCATTTATTGAGTGTGCAAGTCACCCCCTGCCTTTTTTCGATGCATATTAATAACGTTGTTCAGGCAGGGGCCATAGTCTTGACATAGTTCCATGTTACCAGTCCACTTAAGACTCCAAAAACCATAGCCCTATTATCTTTGTTCTCCATATGTCGCAACAGTTTTTCAATAACCGGGGGTTGTCCTTGGGTGCACTAGCATAGCGCGTACAGGGATAATCGTCGGTTGATATCATGTTCCTTTATAATTATCTAAAGGGCCTCTGCGAGTTGGCTTCGGCTCCTCGTACGCCTCCCAAAGGTCCAGGACCTCAGGGTCCTGAGATAAATAAAATATAAAAAAAAATAATAATAATAACTTTATTCATAACATACATTGTAGGTACACAATAACAGGTTCCCTGGCTCCCAAACTAGGCTTATTGCCTGTGACTTGGGAGTCAGTTCCTCCAAAAATACATATTCATATAGGTATGCTTAGAAAAATTACATAATTATGAATTACAGATGACTACGTGGTTGGTTGCAATCATAGCAGTGTGGGTTTACGTATGCGTATCTGTGTGTGACGGTGTGTGTATGTGTGTGAGGATGTGTGTGTATGTGTGTGAGGATGTGCGTGTATGTGTGTGAGGATGTGTGTGTATGATGGGTGTGAGGGGAATGTAGAGAGGTTTAGATGTATGTACTTGTCATTTCTAAGTTGAGGGAGTTAATAGTTTTTCTGTTTCCTCATAACTTTGTTCCATCAACCAAGCTTTCACTTTATTTCTGCACTGATGTAAGTTAAGTGTGTGTATTTTGAGCAATCTATTTACTCTATTATATAAATGTTCACTTAGGTACACAAACTGGTGTCTGAAAAAGGCTGTATGGTGTTGAATTGGTGGGAAAACAATGTCAGCACGGCGTTTATGCACGTTTTGTACTGGAAATCTATGTTTCCTAAGAATACACTGAAGCACAAACAGTCTTCTCACTGACAATACTTTACAATCCCTGTAGAGCTCCGCTGTGGGGTATCTGTAAGGCCTACAAAACATAACTTTAAGAACGGCTCTTTGAGCTCTTTCTAATTTAAGAATGTATGTCTTGTAGGTGCCGCCCCACACTGGCAGACAGTATGTAAGCAATGATTGACAAAGCGAAGAGTACACTGTCATAATGGTATCTGAGTCAGCCGAGTGACGTAGCTTTTTAAAGATATAGATGAGTTTCCGCGTTCTGGTCACTAAGTTATTTATATGGTTGTACCAATTCAAGTGTTTGTCGATCAACACGCCTAAGTACTTTATGTCAGATGTGAATGTTAGTGACGGACATGTACATGAGCTATTATTAAGGCGTCGTGGACAGTTATGGACCTTGACACTAAGACGTTGTTTTGGTTGAGACTGGTTACTAATCGAGAAGGACAATATTTTTGTTTTATTTGCATTGAGTGTTAATAAATTTCTTGTAAGCCAATCCCCAACCTCATCCAGTGCTGTTTGAGCATTTTGTTCAGCTTCTTTCCAATCTTTGCCATATACTAGTAATGCTGTATCATCAGCATAGGTAAACAAAGAGCAGTTTGTGAGAGGAAGTGAACACAAGTCATTAATATAGACCAGGAAAAGTGTCGGGCCCAAGATGCTACCTTGAGGAACGCCGTATTCAATTTTAGCCCTGTCACTCACGACCTCACCGATTTTAACGTGCTGATATCTGTTTTTAAGATAACTCGTGAAAATATCCAGTGCAATACCACGTATACCGATGCGCTCGAGTTTTGATAAGAGTATTGGAACAGAGACAGTGTCAAAAGCTTTGGATATGTCTAGAAAGATACCAAGACATTTTTCTTTTTTGTCCATGTGCTTAGCTACCCTTTCAGAGAAAGCTATAACCGCATCTTCTGTCGAAATACCTGTTCTAAAGCCATATTGATTTTCCGACAAGAGGTTATTGGCTCGTAGATAGATAAGTAAACGGTTATTTAAAATCTTTTCTAGAATTTTAGACAATGCTGGTAAGACTGAGATGGGTCTATAATTAATAACACTGTCTCTGTCCCCGCCTTTATGGATTGGGTGAACTAGAGCTATCTTGAAAGTGTCAGGAAAAATACCCGTGGTTATTGAAAGATTACAAATATGCGTGATGTAAGGAACTAAGTAGAAAAATAGTTTCTCAAGGCATCAAGGGATACTTCATCGACGACTATCGACGATTATAGTTTAGTTTATTAGTTTATTAATATCAAGTACATTATACATGTCTGTTAGAACAGTGATCCCCAAACTAGACGTTAGTCTGTATCTTGGGGATCAGAGTTGTACATATTCTTTATATACAAAAGGTCGTACATGGTGATTATTAACAAAAACAAACTAAGAGTGAAGTTAAAGAATCCTAACTTAGCATATTAAAGTGGATGAGTAAGTAAAAACGAACACAAGAAAAAATTGAATCAAAATAATTAAAAAAGTGGTACATAATAAATAATCACACTGCAATATTCAATTTAATATGTATGTGTGTACGTAGGCGTAATGATGAGTGAGTGTGTGTGTGTGTGTGTATGTGTGTGTATGTATGTGTGTGTGTGTGGGAGAGAGGGTGTGGGTTGGTGTGTGATTAGATATTAAGATGACATTTCTTTAATTTACTTACATAATAAAATGTACCTAGGTACCTTTGTAATGATCAAAAATCGAAAATGCTCAATGAGTGAAAAAATAGCACACGTTGTGAATCTTTAAAACAGTCAATTCTTTGAGCCTACGGTAAATGTATACGCAATTTAGCGTTGGCAAAACGTTGCTATATGATATTGCCCAGGCGTATTTATTTTGTATAAAAAATCTTTACATCACAATCATTGGCGTATCTAGGGATAATTTGTAGGGAGTCCTGGCCCCTAACACGGCTGATTTTTATGTAAAGACTAGCTGACCCGGCGAACTTCGTACCGCCTATCCTACTCTACCCAACTCTACCCTACTCTACCCTACTCTACCCTACTCTACCCTACTCTACCCTACTCTACCCTACTCTACCCTACTCTACCCTACTCTACCCTACTCTACCCTACTCTACCCTACTCTACCCTACTCTACCCTACTCTACCCTACTCTACCCTACTCTACCCTACTCTACCCTACTCTACCCTACTCTACCCTACTCTACCCTACTCTACCCTACTCTACCCTACTCTACCCTACTCTACCCTACTCTACCCTACTCTACCCTACTCTACCCTACTCTACCCTACTCTACCCTACTCTACCCTACTCTACCCTACTCTACCCTACTCTACCCTACTCTACCCTACTCTACCCTACTCTACCCTACTCTACCCTACTCTACCCTACTCTACCCTACTCTACCCTACTCTACCCTACTCTACCCTACTCTACCCTACTCTACCCTACTCTACCCTACTCTACCCTACTCTACCCTACTCTACCCTACTCTACCCTACTCTACCCTACTCTATCCTACTCTACCCTACTCTACCCTACGCTATAAACCTCACGGAGCCCGAGACCTTTCCAACGAATGCAAAACCGTGGAAATCGGTTCGTGCATTCTGGAGTTATAGCGTCAGGAAGGAAAACCCGACTTATTTTTATATAGTACTCGTAGATATTAGTATTTTGGCGTCTATCATAGAATTTCGAATCGGTAGCCCAACATCCTGGGTGGGCGCTAGACCATACTGGAGTAGGAACGGCCCAGTCACCTCCCCCTCTATGTACTCCTATGATCACAGTCTGGTTAATTCTTATACAGTCGAGTATCAGTGCTTCGAGGCCATGACGGCGAGATATCCAACGTGCAGTTCAACTGGGACAGTTCCCTCGTGGGCTCATCTTCTCTTGACGGAAGTGCCAAGCTGTGGGACGCACGGCAGAGCTCCTGCCTGGCTACTGTCTCTGGACATACTGATGAGGTAAGTAGACTGGTTACTGGAGAGCTATGCTTGTTTGAAACATCACTCTAAATAAAACCTACATATTATAGATATAGGTACAATCAATAGAAGAGTTTAGTGCACACATACAAAGGCAATTAAGAAACGAAAGGGTCGATTGCGATAGAAAAGATTAACATGATTGATTGATGCAAAAACTGAAACGCAATTGTCAATACATGGTAAATGTCAGTCACGTCAATACTGTCAATTGCAATTGACCGTTTCGGGAATCACACGCGGCTAACACAGTGCCCCTTTGGTGTCAAAAACATGATTACATACTGGCATAAAATATGGTTGTACTTACCAGCATATTTCTCTATTGACCTTAAAAACCTGTCATTATGTATTTAATTATTTAAACTTCATGTACAGTAGTGGTACATAGGTGGACTTAATGCAACAAGGCATTCTCTACCAGTCAACCATTGGGTTAAAAAAGACAACACTCTGTGGTAGGTGTGCACAATAAATAAATAACAGATATTTTTTTTAATATTTATTATCTTCTTTGCTACATACTACTTTAAGTTTTCCTGAATTCAGTTGTCACTTCAGGCTTTACTACGAACTTAAAGGGAATAAAGGTCGATTAGGAGACTCGTCCAGCGGTGAGATGGACATTGTTGCTATCGGGAGTAGAACCTGAACGAGATTGATAAAAAAAGAGAAGCATATAATATGCTCAGCAGTGGGCGAAGTCGAACTGTGGATGATAATGATGAGAGGAATCAAAATCAGATTCCGAATTAAGGATTTAAGTTGAGAATTTGTCAAACACTCTAGCATAAAAAGATGTCGAAAAAAGTGTTTGTCAAGTTCTTAAATTCGAATTCAACGGCACAGTTCAGAAATCAGAAACGTTTATTTCAAATAGACCAATTACAGGCAATTTTGAATTGTCAAAATATAGGTCAATCAAAAAAGTGAAGCTAAATTGCACGTTCCAAAGCGTAGATCTCAATGGAGAAGAACGTGCAAGAAACTCCATGGACACTCTTTTAATCGTAACCAAAATTTATGTAATCATATTATGAGTTACATAAATTTTGGTTACGTAATTCTTGTCGCTTCTAATATGTGAGCACAATGTAGATAAATAATAATAATAAATAAAAAAACAAATTAAAAAATAAAAATTGAATTAAGCCACTGGCAGCTAAGAGATGACCAGTCTCAACTGACGACACCCGTTCACGAGCATGACGCGTGCATCAGCCCTACTCAGCTCAACCATTTTGAAGGGAACCGAATGACCCAATAACACGAGCCACCATCAGCGAAAGTTGTCGAACTTGTTGTGCGACTGGCTGGTGCACTGCGTGTCGTGGGTTCAATCCCGACACGGAATGAAACTGTCCATCTGTCTTTCTGTATATGAGGTTTACATGTTTGTGGACGCCCAGATACAGAAATCATTCCTCCTAGTGTGTCATTAATATTCTCAGTTACTGGTGCATGTTTCGCCTTCAAAATGGTAACTCTCGTTCTTTTGTAAGGTGCTAGATATTTGCTTCGACTGGGCTGGTCAGCGGATGGCGACGGCTTCCAGCGACTGCTCCGCCAGAATCTATGACGTCAAGTCGGACTTCAAGGAGCTCGCCGTCATGAAGGGACATCGCGGTGAGGTGTCTAAGGTTAGTGGTTAATAGGTACTTGTTAACTGTCAAGTCTAGGGTACTCAAAAGATGGAAAAATGAGAACAAAACCAGTTTGACTGGCCTGTTGGTCTAGTGGTTATTAGTGGCCCTGACTGCTATGCCGGAGGTCGTGTGTTCGATTCCCACCCAGGACAAATGTTTGTGTGATGAGCACGATCATTTGTTCTGTGTCTGGGTGTAATTTATCTATATAGAAATATACATATAAGTATGTTTATCAGTTGTCTAGTACTCATAACACAAGCTCTGCTTAGCTTGAGACTAGACGACGTTGTGTGATAGTTGTGGAATATTATTATTATTAATATAAAAAAAAAATTAAATATAAAGTTTCGTGTATCCTAGTCTCTAGTTTAGTGGACGGTGCTTATCGTAGCAGTGGATAGCTACTACGACCGTGCTAGCATGCGCGATTGCTGTGTGGGTTCGATACTTAAGTCGGATTAAAAGTTTTATTAGGTTTTTCCTATTTGAAATTTCTCAGTAGCAGCACAGATTACTGAATAGTTACTACGTGTAGCAGCCCGGAGTTTGTAAGTTGGTGATGTGACACCCCCATGATCCACACCACCCCAGATTGACCATCGTATTCGAAATTCAGTCAAAAGTAGTATAACAGCCCTTCTGCAGTCTAGGGCCACAAGAAATTGCTGTAAGGGACACCGAGGTCTTCAAATGCAAAGGGCAACTGAAGAACATAGTTGGGTTTTAGCCAGTAAAAGTCTGGCACGCCCTCTCGTTTCCTAGAGCAGAAGAATTCATTGGACGATTTACTACCTCAAAAAGGCCTTCTGTATTTGTTTTGAAAATCGATAGCAAAGAATAATTGCTGAACCATTTGATCATTGATGTCAAATCTAATCTAATCTACTTGATGCCACAATTGACGCATTCGCAGAACGATTTGACAAAAAAATAGATAGGCCGATGTTTATGTATTTACCTTATTTGCCAACACCATTTATCATGCACACAAGTTATAGGATAGGATTTTACAAGACTGGCCTGTTAGTCTAGTGGTTAGTGACCCTTACTGCTACGCCGAAGTTTCCTTGCGTGATCGCATAAAGAATGAAGATATCCGCAGGAGAACCAAGGTCGCCGACATAGCCCGAAGAATCGCCAAACTAAAGTGTCAGTGGGCAGGGCACATTGCTCGTAGAACGGATGGTCGATGGGGCCGAAAGGTTCTAGAGTGGCGACCGCGCACCGGAAAACGCAGCGTTGGAAGGCCTCCCACAAGGTGGACCGACGACCTGGTGAGAGTCGCGGGAGTGCGGTGGATGCGAGACGCACAGGATCGGTCGTTGTGGCGACGCTTGGGGGAGGCCTATGTCCAACAGTGGACGTCTTTCGGCTAAAATGATGATGATGATGACTGTTACGCCGAAGGCCGTGGGTTCGATTCCCACTCAAGACAAATGTTTGTGTGATGAGCACGATCATTTGTGCAGTGTCTGGGTGTAATTTATCTATAATATGTATGTATATAGATATATATAAGTATGTTTATCAGTCGTTTAGTTCTCATAGCACAAGCTCTCCTTAGTTTGGGATTAGATGGGGTTGTGTGAATGTTGTGGAATATTATTATATTATTATAATTCACTCAATGTCACTGTATTGTGGAGAAAATAAGCGAATTTTTAAAGCGATTCTACCTTGTGCCTAATGAGGAATAAACTATTCTCGTAAAATGTAGGGCGAAAAAAAATCAGCTGTTCAGTACATTTATGTTTGCCTAATGTACTGAACAGCTGATATTTTTTTCGTGATTTCGGCTTTGCTCCCATAATAAAAATTGTTTGTTATCATGAGCACAATCACTTGTTTAAGTATCGTACACTAATTACCAGTCACCCTATATATCTTTGGTAATGCTAAATAGGAGTTGTTTATGTAAACAGGTTTGCTTCAGTCCAGCTGGCGGGTGCCTGCTGACCGCATCAGCTGACAGGAGTTCCAGAGTATGGAACACAAGCACTGGAAACTGCATTCAGGTATGTTTCAGTTTGAGTCATTAGAGTAAAGCTAGAACTACATTTGACACGTGTAACACGTCTGTTTTGTACGTAGAACGACATCGCGTGGCGTGGATCTAGTACATGTAGCTCTACAAGCATAGAGAAAAATAATATCTACAAGTCTAGATTCCATAATTATGAAATATATGCAGACTGACGCGCCCAGATCAGCGTACGTGGTAAACGTGTGCGCAATGTAGTTCTACCTTTACAGTGAAAATTTGACAATAACTCTCGCTCCATCCAAAGCAGGAAAAGTTATTTGATGAGATTCCACCTAAAAAAAATGGGCCTAGCTCTGCTAGCTCTAAACACCACTATTGAATATTGTCGTGGGTCAACTTATTAGTCTATGAAGCACTGGCTACCGAAGGGGGCGGGGCAGTACCAAGGGGCCGACAAAACGAGGGAGAGGCAAGCCTGATTAACAAACCTACAAACTACTAACACAAAAGTCTAAACAAAACAAAAGTAGCTAAAGATTCTCCCAACTTCAAAATCTAAGAGGCAAACTCAAAATGTAAATAAAATTGGTAGCAACACTAATTTATTGCAACTCGTTCTAGTCAGTAAAAGTGTGACACTTCCTCTGGGTCCACTCAGAGAAAAAGAAGTTATTTGTTTATTTTACATGTAAAAAAAGGGGCCCAGCAGTTTTGCTCTTTGCCTACGCCACTGCTGGGAAGAGGAATTATTTAGTAGCAGCCGGGATTTGTGCTTCACCAATAGTCTCCTTATAACATTCCCTAATAATCCTCCACATTGACCATTACAGTGGCAGTAGGCATGACACATAGCTCGCAGAACAGATCGTCGATGGGGATGAAATGTTCTGGAGTGGCGTCACCGTACCGGGAGACGCAGCGTTGGAAGGCCTCCCTCCCACAAGGTCGACCGATGACCTAGTGAGGGTCGCGGGAATCCAATGGATACGAGACGCACAGGACCAGTCGCTATGGCGACACTGGGGGGAGGCCTATGTCCGACAGTGGACGTCTGATGATGATGATGATGACACGATACATAATCAGCACATCAAGTCCAATCATTTTCATACAATCCCTTGTTTGCAGGTCCTGTCAGGCCACCAAGGCGAGATATTCTCCTGTGCCTTCTCATACGCTGGAGACGCGATCATCACTGCGTCCAAGGACAACACCTGCAGGATCTGGAGATGATTGGACTGGTGGATGTAGACCATCCTCCAGGAAATAACAACCAACTTCTTCTTTAGAACAAAGACTGAAATAGTAGAACATCTGTAGGTGGATAATTAAATCATTGTTACTGTCTTAACAGAGTAAGAGCTTCTTCATCATGAAATCTATTTCACAATTCGTAGATGTTGATCACCTACCAAAGTCTGCCAAAGATGTGTGATCAAAACGACTAATAGAGATCCCATTCATCTTTATTTTTTTTTTACAACAATCTTTTTACGAAAGCATCAAAATTGGTTGTCAAATGATGCAGCAGTTAGCATTTCAAATATTGGTATGAGGCTCCTATGAGGAAGATTGGGGAGCGTGGTGGAAGCATCTCGCTGTCTCTTTTGTACGCACGTAACCTAATCGCGGTGACGTCACATTTTAGTTTGTGCGTCCTTTTGCTGTTACTTGACAGTTACCAGCAGACTTGAAAGTCTTACTGAATTTTGAACGGATTTTAAAATTTATCCTTATTTCTATTTTGGATAATGTTACTTTGAAAAAAATAATTTTAAAGCAAATATTCTACTTCTAATAGGGTTATTATAAGTTAGTTTTAATTTAGTTTTTATAAATCTTTTGGAAGTATTTTGTATACATGCTTGACCTGCCAAATCATGTTACGTTTTACGTTTTCTAAACAATTTTAAATCATTAATATTTTTCATCGACTAGACTAGAATACCAGATAGATTTACCCTTTACCCTATTAAGTATGTAGTGTGGGTATAGAATCCTTTGACCAAGAAATTCACAGAGTCCGTCAGTCACATCACACCTACTTGATGGCTGTTTACTCGATTCATTATCTTCTGTATCCCTTCTTCTTCACTGCTAAATTACATAAAATCTTGATTTTCGCCAATTCTATCTTGTTAATCACACTTGACAGGATATGAAAATACATTGACATTCTTCACCATTGTTTTCCTACCCGATTAGAATACGTTAATGATGTTATAATAGTATTTAAATGCACATAATCTCATCCTCAGTCTAGCGTCCGACCGAATTTTCGTCTTCAATTTCGGCCAAAAACTACTGTTTTGAGCATCGGACAACATAGGTCGAAGTTAAAGAATAAAATAAAATAAATGACGTATGCGCGATATTGTTGAGAAGAGGCGACGCGTTGTATAATATTTTTTGTGCTGTAGCATAATTTTTATCAGCTCGTTAAATTGTTTGTATACCAACATTTTTGTTTTTTAATTAGAACATTTATTTGAATTATTTTCAGCTATAGGCACTGAGATTTCCGTTGGATGCGGGTGTCATTTGTTGATCTTTGACAATATTTGTGGATAGTCAGAAGAATCTGAATTTCGTAGGGTTATTAAAGCTTCAGTTTCGGCCAGAAATCGACCTTCGGTCAGACACTTGCCTATCAAAGCCCTTTGTGATCCACGAAGAGGAATAACTAATGCCATAATGACGTTTGACTCAGATGACGTCATGAGCTGAGTCACCGGATGGGGCGGCTGGGGATAGTAGGAACTTGGAGAGTAGGTCGAGAGCATCAAGGACGAATTGTTAAAGTGTATCAATGAACGGGAAAGATGAAAGATGCAATTTAAAGCTGTCTCCCGAGAGAAGTGGAGATTTTGTATACCCTAATACAAAAATCAAATTCAAAATATTTTTATTTCACATAGGCTTACATGAGTACTTATAAAACGTCAAAAGCTAGAACACGCTTCCAGTTTTAGTGGTTCCCTATGGACCGGCAAGAAGCTCTACGTTTGAGTTTTATAATATTTCCATATTACAATATAATTTATTGGTGTGGGAGGATAGTGTAGCCCAGTCAACATTGTACCAAAAAAGTACATCATCATCATCATCATTTCAGCCGAAAGACGTCCACTGTTGGACATAGACCTCCCCCAAGCGTCTCCACAACGACCGATCCTGTGCGTCTCGCATCCACCGCACTCCCGCGCCCCTCACCAGGTCGTCGGTCCACCTTGCGGGAGGCCTTCCAACGCTGCGTTTTCCGGTGCGCGGTCGCCACTCTAGAACCTTTCGGCCCCATCGACCATCCGTTCTACGAGCAATGTGCCCTGCCCACTGCCACTTTAGTTTGGCGATTCTTCGGGCTATGTCGACGACCTTGGTTCTCCTGCGGATATCTTCATTCTTTATGCGATCACGCAAGGAAACTCCGAGTATAGCCCTTTCCATTGCCCTTTGGGTGCCTGTAAGCCTTCTGATGAGGCCCATTGTAAGCGACCATGTTTCAGTGCCATATGCCAAAAAAGTACAGTTATGATTAAATAATAAAAGTGGATCGAAATAGAAAAAGGCTACTGCCGCTGCAGTGTATGTAATAGACAAATCGATAGATTGTGGTCCAACAGTTGGACTCGGACCTCTATAGGTCCTCTCTCGGTTGCTTATGACCAGGTGTCTAACTATTTTTTTCGCTAGATGGAAACCTAGCCGTGTTATCATCAAATATTTCAAAGGGTTAACAGTTCCATCGTTCACATTGTCATCTGAAACAATTTTATTGAAGCCGGAACGTGAACAAACCTCAAATGTGAGTGAGGAAACCTCAGCCAAATTAAAACTTATGATACTCCCGAACGCCAATTGTTTAGTGTAAATTCCTAGTGTTTAGTGTAAAATCATCTGCTGGTGCACAGACTTTCCTTCCATTTGCATCCTAGCATAGACTCTCTCCTAGTATTTTCTCATTGTCTCTCGATGTCTATTCGATGGGTTCATCCTAAACTATGTTTTCAATTTTTTTTAAATGACGTCATTTAAATTTCTGCTAAGTACGGTCAGCAACTGAACTCTATTGTGATTTCAGTTTTTTTTAAATGCTTATTAACCAGTGCTTGACTGCAATCCCACCTGATTTAAGCAGTGATGCAATCGTTGATGGTGAAGCGCACTAGTTTATTAAGAGCCTATTCACTCTAGCCTTGAAGACACCTGAATTATAATCGGACGGGAAGACCGCAGCAGGCAAATTGTTCCAGTCCTTTGATGTACGCGGTATAAACGACGAGGCGAAACACGAAGTCAAATGCATATAAGTGAGAAATTATTTTTAAAAACCGGGCAAGTGCGAGTCGGACTCGCGCACTGAGGGTTCCGTACAAAATACAATTCCCAAATAGTCTCGAAGATTTTTTCGAATTGCGAAAAAGTATTTTTTTTTTGTCACGTAGGTAACAATAAAACTGTTTTCAGATTTATTCCTAAACCTGTGCTATAAGATCTTGCTTTATGCAAAATTTCAGAGACCTAAGTATATGGTTTTAATTTCAACTCGATACCTCCACGTGATCCCGAGATAAAGGGTCTTGACAGACAGACAGACAGACAGACAGACAAACAGACAGACAGATAGACAGACAGACAGACAGACAGACAGACGGACAACAAAGTAATCCTATAAGGGTTCCGTTTTTTCGTTTTTTCCATAAAACAAAATGGAACATCACTTATATAAAATGCTGAAAAATAGTATTTAAAAGTAGTATCTTTGAGGTCCATAAAGCTATTGGTTCTCTACATAAAGCCATCGGTTTTCAATCAACAATATTGGTCAAAATATCCAATCGCCTTTCTATAAAAAAGTAAACAATAATAAATGAAATCATTAGTTTAATAATATAATTAAGTTAGATATGTAACGTACATAATTATTATCATATTTCTAATGTTATGTTAATTAGGTTCATAAACAAATTATCAATATTTACTGTTTATCGTTGTTCATTGAATTAAAATCAATATTTCAAACTTATTATGTACCTGTGTAGATTTCTTACAATAATTTATTCTATTTAATCGATTGTTAATTAGTTGCATTAAATTTTTACATAATAATATGTGTGTTATTCTTATTGTTGTGAATTTTGGACTGTTACTATTAAAATAAATAAAAAATGATATATAAATGGCAAAGTCCATACTCACTCACTGAATCATCTGTCAACGCCTAGCCCAAACACTTGGGACCTAGTACGCCGAAATTTTGTTCAGAGGTGTCTTTTATGATGTATATGATACGGCTAATAGCAGAACTGCGGTGTAGTGTAGTACCTACTTGGTACTAGAGTAATTAAAAAAGGTGTCACCTTGTAAATAAATCTTGTTACGAACCGGCTGCTTTTTCCTTGCGTTCCCATATATTATATTGGCGACGAGGATGGGATGATACTTTTGGTTATAATTGAGCCATGCCAAAATGGCTAGAGATTTCCCAGGTACCCACTGCAGCGCGTAGCACTATTTCTAGACTAGGGGAATTATGGAATAGATTTGGAATTCCAAATCTACTCTACATAGAGTAATTAATTATTCTAGTACCAAGTAGGTACTACACTACATGCGGCTACAACTAGTTTTAGCCAGCTACAACTAGGTGCAGCCGGCTACGTGCGGTGTATCCTACTTATTTTCGGTTAGAACTAGGTGTAGCCTTCATCATAGCGGCTAGAACTAGTTACAGCCGCACACCGGTGGTTAAACTTAGGTGTATTCTATTTATCATCGGCTAGAACTAGGTTTTCAGTGCAGTCAATTTGTTTTATTTTGAGATTCCCATCTTGCGTTTTCCAATTGATTTGATTTCGTATTTGAAGAAAGGATTTCCCAAAATTCACCCCCTAAGGGGATGAAAGGGGGTCCAAAGTTTGTATGGAAAATATACTGTTACGCAGGTGAAACCACTGGTAGAAGCTGGTAATACTGTAAAAGTATTAAAAAAAAATGTTTTATAAAAACACTATTTTCTTTTACCTTTAGAACTATTTAAAATAAGTATAAGATTTACGATGTATGGACTTTTTATATTTTATAATTATTAGCTTTTGCCCGCGGCTTCGCCCGCATACATAAAAAAGTAATACCCTATGTCACTCAGGAATAAAGCAGCTTTCTATCGGTGAAACAATTTTCGCAATCGGATCAGTACTTTCAGAGATTACCTCCTACAAGCAAAAAAAAAACGAAACTTTACCTCTTTATAATATTGGTGTAGATTTATAACAATAATCAATAACATTTGGGCGAGTTACTGTAACAAAGATAGGTTTATTTGTTAGTAACCGCAGACCACATTAAAATCAAATGTTAGGGTTTCCATCGTAGATAAGATAAACCCTGATACGGGTCAAATTTTAACGCAGCAATTATTTATGTACAGTCAAATACACGGCATGGTAACAATTTGACATTGACAAAACTTTTATTTCGTAACAATAGAAGCTGTTTTTGTAGTTCTAAGTGTTAGTTTATCGTGCAGTTGATCATATGTAATGTACTGGAAGCACCTAGTGGTATGTACACTGAGTAGGTTAGGTACATCCTGCCGGCTGCCGAGACAGGGGTCAAATGAACTCAGATAATGACGATATAACCAATATACGTGAGCAAAAGTGGTACCTACATAAACATATTTTTCAGAATTAAAATTGCGTTATTTAAAAATAATAAAAAAATGATTTTTTATTGACCACAAAGGTTATTTATACCAATTGGAATATTTAAGTCGCTAAAAGAACTGCAAAAGTTGGGTTAAATGGTCGTAAAACAATTATTTTTTCTATGTGTAAAGATAAACTGTTCATAGGCAAATTAATATGTTACAATCAATTTAATTTTTTATTTCAAGTGAACATAATAAGTAAGTGAATCATAATTTTACTCAAAATTGTTATTATCACAGCTGAAACACACATGCTACAGTCAATGACGAATTGACGATACAGTATCTAAGTTTTATTTAAAATTAAAGAACATCACGAATGACAAAAGTAATAAAACTACAATAAATGATAGGAACTATGATAAATGAATTTATACCTATTTACATATAATTATGTAGGTACTCGTACAAACTACAAAATAGTTTACCTACAGAAATAAAATACGTACCTTCCTAACTACAAAGCTGTTTACACTACATACTAACTCACGTTACATCTAAATTCTAAACAGTGTGATAATCACTTGTCATTTACACAACACATCAAAAAACAAAAATGGAATGAAATACCCAAACACAAATGCACGACTTTTCTCCACAACTGTACCTCACATTGCATAACCCAGCAAACGCTCGGCCGAGCGAGATCACTCATTATCACATTGGAAACCAAACAGAATGGACGTGTAATAAATCAAATAATCCAATAAAAAACATGTTACGGCTAATAATTTTTACTACAGTGTTAACTTTAGTGAGCGCAGAGTACAAGTTTACGACAAAATGGTTTCGTGTTCCCCTCGACCATTTCGGGTTTCAGAGAAATGAAACTTTTCAAATAAAATATTTGGAGAATGAGGATAGCTGGAACCAAGGCAGTGGTCCCATCTTCTTTTATACGGGGAATGAGGTGAGTTGTGTTTTACATACTTTTGTTTTTATAAGTAATAGTGTGTGTGTTATTTTTGTAATTTTTCAGCAGCGTTTTACATTTACCAAATACTTAATTTATTTGAATTACTACTATTTCGAATTCATTTGTAACAATCCACTTACCCGTACTAGGCCCGCGTGGTGGATTACGGCCTATTCCTTCTCCTAGAAAGGAGTCCTAAATCCCAGCAGTGGGAACATTATGAGGCTGATTATACTAATATTATAATAGTTGCAATTAAAAGCTGTTTAGGTACTTGCTTATTAGATTAAGATAACAATTTTATGACCATAGAGAAAGAACCAGTTAGTCACAGATTAACTAACTAACGAGTACGTTTGACTATAAACGTAGCTTGATTTCATATTTGTATAATTTTATATCGCTTAATTGGTGCAACGTAATGACGTAATTTTTACTGTTAGAAATTTTATAGAAGATGCAATCAATAGGGATGGGGCATTTTGAAGCCAATTACAATCGTCGTGATTTTGAAAAAAACTACAAATATTATACTTTTAAAATTACGACGATTGTAATAAGTCCCATAATATTGATATTGCATGTCCTGTAAAATTTCTAAAAGTCTAACTACGTCATTTGTTGCACTAAATGAGCTATATGAGCAAATGTTATGATTAATTAATAGGTTATTCTTCTCCTTCTTCTTATCGTGTCAATGGGCTCAAATAATTTTTTTTCTGACCAGCATTATGCAAGCTGCAAAGCTCTGAAAATTATTGGTCTCGTACTTATAAATACTAAAAAGTGCAGAAGGTTGTGCAGGATGGCAGGTGACGCATGTCCTGTGCGCGGCTCTACAATGCCACTGTATTATTGATTAGGTTAAGGAATTATATTTATAATGTCTGTTTTTAATAAGCTTTACAATTTAGCAGTGAGAGAATGATGAATTCCACAACGAAGCGTTCTCTAGAACTTCAGTTATTATCTTCAGTTTTAGCATCAAACTTAGCCATATCGCCCGGGTACCTCGCTATCTGAGTCTGTTTACATTTTAGTAAAATAGGACGTTAGCTCGTCGATTACTCTGACCCCTTATAAAAAGTTCTCTTCGGTCGAGTGGTAGACAATGGTCCATTAATCTCGGGTTCGACGCTCGACAAAAAATTTACAGCTAACTGTGAACTTCTTTGTACTTTTCAAGGTTTTTTATTTGAGCTACCGTTTGTATTGTGTGTAGCTGATAAATAAAACCCACGATAAAGTTAGTCTTTCCTTATGAACGTATCGAGGTTATGACACAAACACTTGTTATTTCAAACTGAATCTATATTATATAAAAGCGAAATACCACTCACTGATTAATCACGAAATCTCAGAAACTATAACACTACCACTAACATTGCCACTTAAGTTTGGAGATTCTTCGTGCTATGTCGGTGACCTTGGTTCTCCTGCGGATATCCTCATTCCTGATTCGATCACGCAAGGAAACTCCGAGCATAGCCCTCATAATAAGTCATAGTTAATGTAAATGAGTAGTAATCATAATCGCTCGGGACTTGCCCCAACTACAATCAAAACTGTGGTACAGTGAACATACATAGGTATTTAAAATAGTCACTCTGTTATAAAAACAAAAAACATTGTCATACTGACGACACAGAATGACAAATCTCGGCTTAGTACACGCTTATGTACCAAAATATTGATTGTTATTATTTGATACTATCGAATCGGAAACCTGTCACGTCATTGTACTTTTTATGTGTCTGAGTCTTCACAATCAGAGTGGGCTGTCTGTACCTATAGTGCGAGTTAAGGTATATAGAACTACACTGCTCACACGTGTGCCACACACGCCGATCAGGGGCGCGTCGGTTTCCATACATTTTATGGAAACTAGACTTGTAGAGCTACACTTGATCCACGCCACGCGACGTCGTTCTACGTACAAATCAGGCGTGTTACACGTGTGCGTCGGTCTAATGTAGTTCTAGCTTTAGTATTACGTTAACGCGATCGACACGTTGGAAGGCCGCTCACAAGGTGGACCGACGACCTGATTGGCCCTCTCCAAGCTCATAAGGCTAGGTTCTACTAATTTTGTACTCTTTTGAACCTCTTGAAATTCACAAATATATAAGAAATCACCACGAAAAAATATTTTATTAAAATATTCATATGGTCAATGACCAACCGCTTGGTAAAAATCAAAACATGATATAAATTTAAAAAATATTTCCATTTCATTCTTAATTATTAGATACAAGCTGCCCGGGACTTGTCTGCGCAGGATTTGACACAATATCTTTATAAATTATGTGTTATTCTGATGTATAAGCTATATTATTGTAAAGTTTCATTAAAATCCATTTAGTAGTTTTTGCGTGAAAGAGTAACAAACATCCATACACACTTTTGCATTTAGGGCCAACGCTGCATTAAGCGTGGGCACCCTTCGCTTGACGTCGCGCGTGTGTCGTGTGCGATGGTCCCCGTAGCGGAAACTGGATTATTTTGTTCATAGTGTCGCTATTCCAACTTTAACGGTGTGCATGTAGTCGTGTCGATGGAGAACTTTAATGTGTTATTACGTAGCAAAACGGGGGCGGGGCGCGGCTCCCCACTTTTGTACGGGACCGCGCGGGCGCAGCGTCGATTATAATATTATTAGAATGTATCTACGTAAGCTCATTAAACTAACGAAGTACAAAGGTATACATATATTTATATAGCCTAGCAAGACCTTTAATTTAAACCACAATAATAATAACACAATAATCAATAAAAACAAACATTTATGTCAATTTGAGTATTGACTTACTTATGTTTTACTTAGAACAGTATTGTTTTCTTTATAATAATATAACTGATTCAACAACAGGGTTTCAAGTATCACTACATTGCATTATCTGTATTTAAACCTTGATATGTTAATAGCCTGTTATGAGAAGTAATTAATTGTTATTGTTTCGCATATTATATATAAGGTGTAAAAAAATTTACTTTAAGAATTTCGAGGGGACATTGTACTCCTCATTATGAACAACTTTTACTATGAGACCAAACCTGAAATCGCGAAAAAAAAATCAGCTGTTCCCTACGTTTATGTTCGCATAACTCGTCAAAACGTATGGAGCAGCTGATTTTTTTTTCGCTATTTCAGGTTTGGTCCCATAGTAAAAGTTGTTCATAATGAGGAGTACAATGTCCCCTCGAAATTCTTAAAGTTAATTTTTTTTACACCTTATATAACGATAGCCACTGGCGTAGCTACCGAAAGGCTAGGCGGGGCAGTGCAAAGGGGCCCCAAGCTCGGGGGGCCCCAAACCTGATTAACAATCCATTTTGAAACAGCGAAAAATTTTACCACCTTCGAAATGTAAATAAAATTGGTTGCAACACTGGGTTCCACGCGCGCCTCAAGATGTCAACAAACCGTAGGGGCCCAGCAGGGTCGAAGCCTACTGGGGCCAAGGGTCTGCTTCTGAAAGGAATACTCGGCCCTGGTATGAAAGGAAAATCTATTCAGTAGTTTTTGCGTTAAAGAGTAACAAACATCCATATATACAAACTTTCGCGTTTATAATATTAGTAGAATGACCTGTTGTGTCCCGCAGAACCGGTTTATTAGCTTCAGGAATTGCCCCCCTACATACAGGCTTACACAAACCTCTTTAAATATAATATTAGTATAGTCAGTATAGGTGTCAGACCCCCTAGCCAAGTTACAATCGTTTTGTTCGTGCCGAACGCCTCGAGTAGGCCACACCTCCGATTCCTTTGTTCTGGCATCATCTCAGCGCTTAGTCACGTAGTCAGAACAAAGGAATTGGAGGCGTGGCCTACTTGAGGCGTATGGCGCGAACGAAACGATTGTAACTTGGCTAGGGGGGGCTGTTGTGTTTCAAATATCTGCTGGGGCTGTATGGTCGTTTTCTGTGGCCACATAAAGAACTTCAAATTACGGTTGGAATAATTTTATTTTATTTATTTTTTATTCATTGAAACATTCACAGTTTTTATACAATTACGAATCTATAAAAATTATACTAAGAATGACGTTAACAGGTTAGCAATGGGTTCCAAACTAGACAAAGCCTGTATCTTGGTGACCTAATAATTGTACAGAGTTAGCAAGATGATCTGGCCTGCTGGCGCTACGTACAAATTTTACTATATAATGAAAGACACTGAACCCAAAAGAAATCGCAGATTGCTGATTGTATAGACTCAAAAGAAATTAGTGAAGTAGCAGAACTCTATATAGAGGTAATGGAACTTTTCTATTTTATTTATCGTCTTATCTAATCACGGTAAATAACAAAAACAAAACTTATAATTTCAAGTAACCACACTACCAGCGAAGTTCAACCTTTCCGTTGTTTTTATGTTCTAAAATGTTTTTTTTTTTTATATATAACATAACATAATCAGCCTTATAATGCTCCCACTGCTGGGACTGAAGCCTCCTCTCTAAGAGAGGGAATGGGCCGTAATCCACCACGCGGCCTCAGTGTGGGTGGGTGGATTTCAAGTGTCTTCGAATGTTCGGTTCTAAGTAGGATTGTGGTTTCCTCACGATATTTTCCTGTTATGTTTTAGTTAAGCTAAATTTTGTGGCGACGATTATTATACAGGGTAAAACTCTAATGAATTTATGATTTGCATCATCTGTAATGCATTAATTTTAATATTGGTGTTGAATCAGCATATTATATGCAATGTGTAACGTTAATTACGCAAAACTTGAAAATAGTTTGATCAGAATAACGAGCAGAATCAATTGAACCACTTTTTTTTATTAAAGGTCACATTTTTCAAAACATCTTCATTAAAAATTTTGCCCTGTTTATTTATTAATAGGTCAAGCCATCACGTGCGAAAACCCGCCAAAATAGGAAAACAAACACTAATGGTTGTCGTCCAATTTAAATTTTCTCATACGCGGGATAATAATAGTTCTTATTACAAAGCAGATACGAATCTTGCGGCCCGGTGATACACCTACCGACTTCTCCCTCGACAGAGCGTCGTCGCAGACGCAAGAAATGATCAGAATTGCCAGTAAAACTAAAACAGCACATAAAACCTTTACATTAATTTTTAATGTTTTTTATTTGTCTCAGTATAAGGCCAATTGATTTAAAAATCATTTGGGGTGCCTGAGGTTTAACTTTACACGTTAAATTAAAAAAATTAAGTCCGCACGAGTGCGCCAGAATGTCGGACAGAGCAGGGAAAAGTAGCATTGGATGGTTTTTTTTTTTTTTTTTTCGGTGGGAAAATCATCTTATGACATCCCCCGCCCTTGGGTGGGGCGGGAGATAGTGTCAGACTGACTAAAAACCCACTCCTGTTCCTTCGTTGCCCTTCGTACCAGGGCCGAGTCTTCCTTTCAGAATCAGACCCTTGGCCCCAGTAGGCTTCGACCCTGCTAGGCCCCTACAGTTGCTGACATCTCCTTGAGGCGCGCGTGGAACAGCACGCGCCGTCGACGACTTGGGCTCGGTCCGGACGGTTACCGGACGGTCGGACGGCGAGCCACCCATTGCTCGCCGTCCGCAAGCCTGCGCCTAGGATGGCCGGAAATCGGGATCGGAATCCCGGCGGCGATTGGGGCGTGAGGACCGTTGCCTCACGCGATCGGCCGCCTCCTTTGCTAGCATTACTGCTTCGCAGAAGGAGGCAACCGCCTGCCACTCCTCCTCGCTTCGGACCATGGCCTGTACCAAGGCCCGGCGCGAGAGATCGCCGCCGCCGATCGCCAACACGAGGACACGGCGTTGCTCTGCCCAAGCGGGACACACCTCCACCGTGTGCTCCAGCATTGGATGGTGAGGCACAACACGTGGGTCTCTGTAGAAGTCACGAGGTGCTCACACAATCACTCTGTCAAGAGAATCACGGCAATGACGGTACTTCACGGTACGGCTGGCGCAGTACATAGATAGAAACTTTTAGTTACTAAACACTTAGTTTGCAATAAACGCTTTGACTTTGACTTTATTGTACACCAAAAATAAAAACTACATTAGGAAATTCAAATTAATAGGGTGTCACAATGGGCGGTCTTATCGCTTGGTAGTTGAGCGATTGGCTGCTGCACTGCATGTCACCGGTTTGACTCTTGCGCAAAATAAATATTTATATGGCCTTCAGGTGGGTTACCATGACGTTCAAAGTAAGATTGTTTCATTCTTATTTCAGTGTGGGTAAGAGACAGAGCTATACAGGTTGTCTAGCGCCATCTCTTACCCACAATGGAATAAGAATAAAACAATCTTACTTTAAACGTCATGGTAACTCAACAGATAGTAGTTCCGTTTCTGGGTGTATTGTGTATGTGAGTATTTAAAAAAAAAAGAATGTGATGATACGACCAGCGGCTATTGACCCCGTAGTCAGCTGCAGTTTCTTATCTTGTTCAGCTAGTTGCTTTTTTATCGTCACTTGATCGATATATTATTTTGTTACCCATCAAGTGCACGAAAGATTCGCCAGCTATTTAAGAGTTTTATTTTGTCATTTTCCTAAGAGCAATTGATGTTTATTTGCGAATGTTTCAGGGACAAATAGAAGTGTTTGCCAAGCACACGGGCTTCATGTGGGAGATCGCAGAACAATTCAAGGCGAAACTTGTGTTTGCTGAGCATAGGTAAGTGCATATGGTAACCTGATAAGAATACCTACAATTATTACTAAGTAGTTTATTACAACAGCCAGACTGAGGTTCGTCCAGAGCTTTTATTTATAGTCATTGTATTACGATGAACCATCTTTTTTTACGCGGGAAATTATCACGTTGTGCCTTCATCCGCTCTGGGTGAGGCGGGAGGGAATGTTAGGCTTTTACAGACTAAAACCCACCCCGTTCCTTTGGTTGCCCTTTTTTTGCGAGAGCTAGGTACAGTAACTCTTTGGAACAATCCGCAGCCACAAAAGACCTTCTGGCGTTTTCTAGTTACTTTATGAACATTTATACACACACCAGTTTTTTCAGAAGGCTTTCTTCCTCTATTTTTTTACCTTATCTTATAACACGTTAGCTGCTAGGCCAGGTTTTCAACGCCATGTGATTCAAAAGGTGTCGAAAACATGTCTGTTTCTGAGTCACAAGAGGTAAACTGTATATTTCCCGTGCGGTTGTTACAATCGTGCCACTAGTTCTTAATCCAATCTATCTTGCGTTTTCCATCATGAGCTTTTAACTCCTCAGTCTTCAACTCCTCATCCATATCTTCCAGATACTATGGAGCGTCAATGCCTTTCGGCAACAAGTCCCTGGACAACGAACATATCGGATACTTGTCGTCAGCGCAGGCGCTGGCCGACTACGCAGACCTCATCGACTACCTTCAGGGCAACACCATCAAGCCGAGATACCCCGTCATCGCTTTTGGAGGTGAGAGCTTCCATTTGTAACATTGCAATACCACTGGGCTGTCATTAGCCCAATGAACGGACTCGACTTACGTGCTTTAGAGCATCGTTTCGAACCCCGGTAGGCGCTTTACTTATTAGTTTCAAAACCCCTGGACCACTAGCGATATTTGATGTTTTAAAAATACCAAAATTTACAACCTTTTTGCTACTATTTGGTATCTCTATTGACAGCGAGCAGACGCGTGAAGAAAATGGCTAGACATTCTGACAGAAGAATGTGTGTACCAGCAGTGGGATTTTACAGTCTGATTATGCTATATTGTTTGCTTCTAACATTAATTTTCTTACAATCGGAACATGAACCTACACCGTATTACTTTTTCCGCGTAATGAAAGGCGCAGCATTATGTTAGTCCCATGCAAGTTGTGCCGATAGATCTAGCTAGAACGTGGAGGCGGAAATTAGTTGGGTGAAATTGAAAAAGTAAATGTACACTTGCTACTAATTCTACCAACGCTAGTGTCTAAATTTTATTTGTAGAATAGGGTATGTCATGACTGATTTAATTTGTAGCATAGAACCTGAAGTATTTTTTTTTTATATTATATAAAAAATCTTATTAGTATATTAATAATAATAATATTCCACAACTATCACACAACGCCGTCTAGTCCCAAGCTAAGCAGAGCTTGTGTTATGGGTACTAGACAACTGATAAACATACTTATATATTTCTAAATACATACATATATAGATAAATTACACCCAGACACAGAACAAATGATCGTGCTCATCACACAAACATTTGTCCTGGGTGGGAATCGAACCCACGACCTCCGGCATAGCAGTCAGGGCCACTATCTACTAGACCAACAGGCCAGTCGTTCATCATATTAGTCATTTATTTTTGTAAACATCTGATTTATTTATAGCTCTACTTTTGTATGCCTAGTTTCTTTTTTATCGTGTGAATGTGAGAACACTGTAGACTCCGCGGATTCATGGATTACTATTTTTATAGTGTTTTTATCAATGATAGAGGGCAACTTCACTTTAGACCCGTGACTGTACACCGGAGGGCCGGACACAGATGTATAATTATGTGCAATATAATTCAAAATGTCGGATTTTAACATTTTTAACCTAGATTTGGAACTGTTACAGTACCATATTACCTATGAGTTTTCCAGATCACAACCATATTATAGCCTTCATCGCCCTCGCCATCGATTTGTTCGTTCATTATACTTCATATCTTTTGCCTAGCAACAGTTTTCACATGACGGTTATTTAGTACACCATTGTATGAAAACAATCGATGGACAGCAGACGGTTTAATGTTTTTATACCTACATAGGTAAGTACCTAATACTTATAGGTATAGAATACCTGATTTGCATGACAGCAAATAAATTATTGGAAAAATAACAATAAGCGCTTAATGTCACTAGGGTCCTACCTAGATGAGTCATAGCAAAAAAACAGTATCTAGATACTTTATTTCGATTTAGCTCCATTAAATTAATTATCTCCTCGACTAAAGTATGGAATGGATTTTTTTTGCTTTTTTCCAGCCTGCAAACCCAGATATACCTAATACCAAAATCTCACATCTTAGCAGTTGTTATTTCCAGATAACGCGCGTCTTAAAGAGGGCTGAAGCCCTGAGTAGTCAAAGTCAAAGTCAAAATGTTTTTATTTCACATAGGCCTACATAGGCACTATAAAACGTCAGAAGCTAGTGCACGGTTCCAAATTGGTCGTTTCCTATGGAGAAGAACCGGCAAAAAACTCCATGGTTACTCTTTCAAAAAAGTGGTTACTTACAATATTTTCATATTACAGTATTAATAGACATTATGTAAGAACAGTGTAAACAGTTTAAAGTCGGAAAGGGAACCCTGGAGCACTGGTACGCAAGGCAAAGAAGTAGAGTGGGTCTTAGTCAGTAAAAGTCTGACATGCCCTCGCGCTCCGCCCTAGAGTGGGAGAAGTCACTGGATGATCCCACCTTTTCATTATCCATGTCAAGAGTGATCCTCATTACCTTCTCAATTTGGCACTCGGTTTACCTAATTGATTTCCTCTTCCAGGCTCCTACGGTGGCATGCTCGCAGCTTACTTCCGGCTGAAGTACCCCCACATCGTGAATGGCGCCATCGCGGCCTCCGCTCCCGTGCATATGTTCACCGGCATGGCGCCCTGTGGAGTCTTCAACAGACTCGTGACATCCAGCTTCAGGACTGCTAACGCCAACTGCTCTAAGAATATCAGGGAGTCTTGGAGCGTTATTAAGTAAGAAGTTCTTTACATCATTTTTGAAAAAATTCATAATCTATGAGAAGAAATTTAGCATCTTGAAACTTTTGTACCAAGTTATCTTCTTCTTCATTGTCCGTCCCTGCTCCTATTTATCTTGGGCCGAGTATGTCTGTTTAAATTATGTTTGCCCAAAGTGATGTTGTCTAAGCATATGTATGATCAAAGAACTCGAAAGGAGAGCATTGGATTGAGTATTCATAAAATCACGTTAAAGGAGACAGTTTTTTTTGGGCCCACTATTAAACGGTTACGTTTATTAATCATATTACACATGGAAAAAGCGATCATCTTATTATAATTAACGGACCAAAAATTATATAGAAATCTAACCGGAATAATGAAATAATAGTAAAAAAGTGTTACGGCAAAAAATGCTTGTTTAGGAGCGTTTTCAAGTTTATTTTAACGTGAAAAAAAAAATGTTACTTCAGTGCGCAGCGGTGACATCGGATTTAAATGCGTTTCAAGAGATAATAATTAATTGGTACAGCGAACTTGTTTTTAATGCTGTTATTAACGGTTAACACAAATATCAAGTAACGTAGGTACTTTAAAAATCAACGTGGAACGAAACGTAATTAATAGCCCGTTGCAGATGCTCTGTGGTTCAGTTTCAATCAGTTTGACATTGACAGACAACTAGTGGTGGGTCGTTGTCGAATTTTAGACGGACGAGACGTAACCGTTTTGGCGACGACAAAAACGGTTGCAGAAAACGGTCGTCGTCGCAACTGGTTTGAAGACGAAACTATCGTTGAGTGAAGTAGTTGCAGAAAACGTTCGTTGTCGCAACTAGTTTGAGGACGGTAATAAATTCTGTACTCGTCGCGTCGTCGTTTCAAAACCAATTATTACCATGAAAAATGAACTTTATGACTATAAACATAAAATTCATTTTTCATTGCAATAACTGGTTTTAAAAACGACGACGGCGACGCGACGAGTGTGATAGTTGAAGCAATGGATTTTCGACCTTATTTTCTTAACAGTAAGATAACAATTCGCATACAGTAATTCGAAGACTGGTTTATACAACGAAGACTGTTTGGTCGCAGGATGGAAAACGGTTGTTACGTTGCAGAACAAAAAACGGTCTTTGAAAACTGTTCGTCGTTGAAACGCTCACCGCTACAGACAACATTATTATTGTTTCCGATTACTAGATAGTTGCATGTTTCTTCTGTTCTTTTCGTATTTTTATTCGAAAGATTTTATGAAAATGGCATCTGTAGATACATGCATAATCCACAAAGCCGTTGTATCAATTGTGCAGCACGATTTCAACGGAATGTTGAATACTGCTCTTGCTGGATACTGTTGTAATTATTTAGTGGGCAGACGGGCAGACGCACTGTTGGCTGCTGTGCATATGTGATGTGTATAGTGTGGTTTTTATCTTGGGCGCGGCATCAAGGTGAGGTTGAGCCACCTGCATCTTTTTTAGATGAAATACTGCTTTTAAGAGATGACTTTGAAAATGATGATGATGAACAGTAATAAATACTTGTGATGCTATAATGTGTTTTTTTTTCTCCTTACACAACCAGCATAAAACACATCACCTTATTATTTTAGAGCTACAGTTAATGGCCGACAAAAGCCGCGCTATTTCGAAATGTATACATCTACGCATTTTCATGAATAAGTCTATCAAATCGTGTAGATCACATCAAAGTCTGTCACGTAGTACAGACGTGACTTTCTTTTATACTGTATATTATTGAACAGTACACTGTACACTATTTTACAGTACACTATTTTAACTTAAAATACCAAGGAGACCTATCTACTCATTAGACAATCGCTCTTGTGAGATTTTAGGTTATTATGAGAGTCATGTTTTGACTGTCGTACTTCACGGTACTCCAGTTAGATAAAGTTTTGCCAATATTACCAATGTAATCTAGAGATTATAAGGAATAAACTAACGTGCATTTCATTGCTATACGCCACAATTTGTGGTGGGCCTATTCCCCAAACAAAAAAAATTGTCTCCTTTCGATTAAACAGTAGATAATGCGTCCATGAACCAAGAAATGTTCGATTTTTTGTCTGTAGTTTGTAAGTAGACCAAGCACATACGCTACCCATCTTATTTCAAACCCTTTCCCATCATTTCAGAAACTATTCCTCAACCACCAACGGCTCAGAGTTCCTGCACAAGACCTTCAACCTATGCACCCCTATAAAGAACTCCACAGACCTGGATGTACTGCTAGAATTCCTGGAGTCCATGTACTCCACGCTGGCTATGGTGAACTACCCATTCCCGTCAGATTTCCTGATGCCGCTACCGGCAGAGCCTGTGAGGGTCGTCTGCCAGTACCTCAGCGAGGCTATGACTGGTGATAAACTATTACAGGTATAAATTATGAAGTCCTGCCTTAAACTTGTAGAATTCCCACCGTTTAACGGAGACAGTGCCTGTGGTAGCTGCAAGGGCGGAACGGTGTTGTGTGCATTATTTCACCCACTAAAGGACGTCAACCAGTGCCGTAAATAGGGCGGTGTCAGCGGTGCCCAAGCACAAGGCTCAAACCCACAAAAATTATCAAACCAAGCATAAGTTTTGTATCATTCATTTCATAAGAGGAGGTTATTGTTTTCCATTACCTCTCGGTCTATACACCAAGGCCTGATTCACCAGTGCTGGATGCTTAGGGCGTTACCGTTGATTGTTGACCGTTGACACGGCGGGGCACTGCCTATGTGGGGTAAACTTACACCATATGCTTCACCGTGTGCTTTTCTTCCCGCCAGATCTGAAACAGGTAGCTCCCGAAACACTCATTTTCGGTGAGGACCTGCGTCAGGTGGATTAAACTTGACCAGCTCGAACTTTTTTTAGGGGCGCAGTTTCAGAAACTGGCACCGGGCATAGAAGGCTAGTTACAGCATTGGCGTCAACACCTCGCGCCGCACAGTTGCCTCAAATACCGTGTCGTGTCAGTTAAGCAGGAGGCCTGAAATATCCTTGCTGTCAGACCAATTTAAGAGTATTCAAATCACGGATGGAACTTGCCAAGGACTAAAGAAAAATCTTTTGTTTCAGGCTATAGGAAAAGTGTTAGATGTATTCACAAATTACGAGAAGAAAAACAAGTGCGTTGATTATCAGAAAGGAGATAACTACGGCAACCTTGACGCTAGTGGATGGGATTATCAGGTAAAGATCTTAATTCAACTTACAGCGTCTCGTGGCTAAGAAATGACAGCCGCATAGGCACGCTTGACGAAGTCAGTCCGTAGATTGATGATCAATTACATATCCAGACCTCCATGTCTTGGAAATCATTAAGCCATTGGTACCCGGTTGTCATTTGCAGAACTGACTGGATTGAGAACCAGCCTTGCACAGCGTCTTACGCTTCGCGTAACGTTCGTTACGCGAAGCGGTTCGAACGCGGTGTGGTATGGAAATAGTGGATATCCTACAAACTTCTTTTGATATACCGATGGTTACGATACAAGAGTAATTATTAATGCGGAGCGACGTTATTAAAAAAAAACATATCACTTGTTATTTTCACGCCATACCGCGCCGCTTCGCGTTCGCGTCCAGTTCGCCCACGTAAGACGCTGCATTATTATCAAGGAGGAGGGAGTAGTAGCTGGGTTGTGGAGGAAAGATAGACCCTCCTTGTAAAAGAACTACTGTTTGCTGCATTTATTAAGTCCCAACCAAACATAGAAAAAGACTCGACAGGATGATCATGTGGCTTCAGGGCCAATTAAAGGGTACACTACATAAATACGAAAAACTTTATTCCGACAGTCACAAATACGAATTTCAAAATACCGATTTTCATAATTCCGAATGGTTCAAAATTCCGAATATAACAACTCCGACTTATCATTACTCCTATTTTTATAATTCCTAAATTTCAATTTTCCTAACTTTTAATATTACTATTCTCAAAATACCGAGTTTCAATAGATCGAATAACGAAAAGTCCGACTTAATGATAATTCGAAACATCAATAATACGAATTCCGATTATTAAAATACCGATTAATAAAATTCCGAAATAAAAACGCCTCATAAAACTGTATAGCAAGACAAATAAACACATAAATGCTCGTCAGAGGTCGTAGTATAAGGGGGTAGAATTAAAAAACTAATGACAGATGCGTTTTACAGCATGCAGGGGATTTATTGCAGCATGCAAGCAGGCATGCAGCGTGCAAGCAGACATGCAGCATGCAAGCAAGCATGCGACATGCAAGCAGGCATGCAACATGCAAGCAAGCATGCAACATGCAAGCAAGCATGCAACATGCAAGCAGGCATGCAGCATGAAAGCAGGCATGCAGCATGAAAGCAGGCATGCAGCATGCAAGCAGGCATGCAAAATGCAGCAAGCATTGTTTCTGTCACGGCTCCGGCGCTGCGGGGTTTGGGCGGCCCCACGCGAGCTTATCGTCGCAGATGGTTTTAACGCTCACCACCTGCTCCTCAGCTCGCGGGCCGCCCTACCCCTCCGCGCCTACGCGGGTTTAAATTACACTCTAGGGGTAGGGCAAACAAGACTGCGTGAAGTCGGTTTTGCAGCGATTCGTTTCTGACACTAAATTTTGTAGCACAACATGTTGACTTTTAGTTTATTCGAAGTATTGAAAATCGGAATATCGTTTTTCGGACCGAGAACCCTTCGAGCATTTGATTCTTCGAACGTATGAAAATCGGAAAACTAAAAAATCGCATTTACGACTTTCGGTAAAATAAATTTCGTGATTTTTAATAATAGACATTATAATTTTTAGGTATTATGAAATTAGGACTTTTGAAAATCGGAATATCGAAATTCGGAATAAAATATTTCGGAGTATTTGGGTGTTCCCCCAATTAAAACGTGTTTAATTCTTTTAAAGGCGTGCACAGAAATGGTGATGCCAATATGTTCTAACGGTAAGAACGACATGTTTGAGCCAGACCCCTGGAACTTCACTACTTTCTCCGAGAAGTGCCATAAGAAGTACAACGTGTACCCTCGGGAAAACATGGCTAAGCGGGAGTATGGAGGCAACAGGCTCCAGGCAGCTTCGAATATTGTATTCAGTAATGGACTTCGAGATCCTTGGACGGGAGGTAAAATCATACTAGCATTTATATTAGTCTGCTCACCCTATCGCGCTAGTCAAGACACAAGATAGGTACAAAAAAAAAGTTGTAGTGGTAAAAAAAAAATTAATGAAAATCAAGCTTTTAAAATATTTCTACCACATTGAATTTATGGTCACGTAGTTTTTTTTTTCGTATTCTTCTCAACAAACCCTTATTGATACCCCTAACATGGGGGTGCTTAAAAAAATTACTAATTCGCCAATGCCATCTTCAGGAGTCCATCATATTAGATTTAGAATGACGTCACTTAGCTAAGCTTGCATTACCCGATTGTCATAGAACTGGGCCTCAGGTCTGCTATTACAATAGTGTCAGAATGGTCTATCATTGATTTCATAATTGTTGATTTTGACAAGTTTGGTAATCTACTAATATAATGGCGTCATTATGATTTTCCAATGATCAACCATTGACACTCCATTGAAAGAAATGGCACAGAATGGTAATCTCGTATATAATGACAAATGGTTGTCTGACGTATGCGGAAATCTGCTAAAATTTTGACAGTTCCTTTGATCAGTGACCTCCCTTTAGAACGTCACTGTGCAGTCATTGCTTTTAATTCGTTACAAGACAGCTCGTACCACAATTCTATTACGAGACCACTGATCGATCTATGATTGGCCATTATGAATTAACAGATTACGAACTTTTAGCAAAATGACAATGGAATCGTGTTGAAATGACGAATTTATAAAAATAGTAAACTAGGGCCCCTGGTGTCTTACCATGACGTGTTAAAATGTCAAGCGTGCGAGAGAGAAAGAGGGATGGAACTTTAGCATTAGCAATTCAGTTTAGGTTGTCAAATGGAAGGAACGTTAACGAGCTGGTAGTAGGGCCTCTGAACATGTCTGCAAATTTTCAGCTCAATCAATTAAACGTAAATGTTTTAAAATTCATTCGCAAGATTTTACACATACTAATATACATACAAATATTGCAAGTTAAACTCGTTAAAAATAAAAGGCCCGTTTTGTTATTTGAGAAATACTTGAATGTGACTTTGAACAAAACTGAAAGATACAATAAAATAATAATTAATTACATAGTGTTTTAAAATAGTAGATTATGTGACTAGGGGATAAAGCAGTGTCTTTAAGTCACGGGCGGCATGTTGAATTCCGAACGAAACGAAGGTTGCTAATTTTAATCCCGAACGTCAGTGAGGGATTTATACAATTAACTCCCGAGCACTGCGAGGGAGTTAATAAAGAAACCTGAGTGAAGTGAGGAATTCAAGCCGCCCTAGACAAAGACAGCTTTATCCCCGTGTTGGATATTCTACTTTTTACACCACCTGCTCGATAATGCCCTTTTATACGTCATACAACCATCACTTATAGCAAGTCATTATGTCCTTATGGAGATAATGTAGTATGGGCGATCCCTAGGGAATAATGAGATTTGAATTTGGAACGTGAAAAACCGTCAGCATTGTGAATTAAAATGTAGTGCATCAAACAAGTTTATTCAAATTTCAAACTGGCCACTAACAAAAAAAAAAACAATAAAAAAAAGTTTCTAAAAAAAGTAATGAACAAGCGGGAGCGTTATAGAAAATTTAAACTATAGAATCTTTGAGTAGTGAATTTTGTTTGTTTCAAATCTCAAAACATTTTGAGTGATAGTTAAGATTAACTGGTAAATAATACTTATATTTCTGTATTATATGATTTCTATTACTAAATTGTCTTTTAATTATCTCACAGATGGTGTAAAAAGTAGAGTATCCAACACGGGGATAAAGCTGTCTTTGTCTTGGGCGGCTTGAATTCCTCACTTCACTCAGGTTTCTTTATTAAATCCCTCGCATTGCTCGGGAGTTAATTATATAAATCCCTCACTGTCGTTCGGGATTAAAATTAGCAACCTTCGTTTTGTTCGGAATTCAACATCCGCCACCCGCGACTTAAAGACACTGCTTTATCCCCTAGTCACATAATCTACTATTATTCCTAATTTTTCTTATTATATTATGCCTGGCAACATATTTATTATTTTGCCTACCACTTCACGAAATAGAGTGTGATATTATGTTGTTTAAACCCGCATCTATTACTTAATTCTTTAAAACACATTTTTGTTATTGTTTATTTTTATCTACTCACAGGTGGTATCCTCGACAGTTTGAGCGATTCAGTAAGAGCAGTGGTGATAATAGACGCTGCCCACCACCTGGACTTAATGCCCAGCAACCCCAGTGACCCTGAACCGGTGAAGATAGCCCGAGACATCCACAAGCAGCACATTACCAGGTGGATCCAGGAGTTCTGGGATCAAATGGCAAAGACACGTAGAACTTGATTATGAATGTGTTATACGACTGTTAAGAATACCTTCATAAATATACATAATTATTGTTAAATAATTTATTAGTATTATTTACCTTTTCCTACATAAAAGTTCTGGAATTCATCGTAGGATATTGTTAGAGTTCTTTTAGGTACTAAGTACCTACAGCTAAATCCATTTGCTTGATTTTGAAGTCCCTTGTGAAGGAGGCAGGCTTATTCGCCTCCAACTACTTTCTCGACATCAGATCGAATATTTTTTTTGTAACCTGTCACAGAGTACCTCAGTAGGCTTAGCCGAGTTGATAATCTACAATCACTGACCATTTACCACTAAATAGTAGAGGTCAGTGGCTACCATCGGAGGAACCGACCACTTTAACGAAAATTTTTTAGTCGTACTTCATTTTACCGAAAACTTTTGACCGACGGCTTTTTTGCTATATGCATTATTTGACATATTTTTCGATCATCGAAGTATCATGTGTATATAAGTATTATTTTACCAAACTATACTTCGACGATTTACAAAATAACTTTTTGCTATTTGCCGAAGCCTCTTTTGAACTTTTTTCATTTGCCAAATGATTTATTTGCCATATTTTCACCACACCGAAACAACATTTTACGGAATTTTGGTCACAAATATACGAGACGGTTACTTACAATAAGACGGTTACTTGATATCACTATCAATATTAAATTAAAATAGTGTCATAAAAAGTCAACATGTTGTGCTCCAAAATTTAATGACAGAAACGAATCGCTGCAAAACCGACTTCACACAGTCTTGTCTACCCTACCCCTAGAGTGTAATTCAAACCCGCGTAGGCGCGGAGGGGTAGGGCGGCGGTAAGCTCGCGTGGGGCCGCCCAAACCTCGCAGTGCTAGAGCCGTGACAGAAAAAATGCTTGCTGCATGTTGTATGCCTGCTTCCATGCTGCATGCCTGCTTGTATGCTGCAAGCCTGCTTCATGTTGCATGCCTGCAGCATGCTGCATGCCTGCAGCATGCTGCATGCCTGCTTCCATGCTGCATGCATTTTTGCATACTGCATGTAGGGACAATGTTTATATGTGTGACGAGATATACGGGTGTAAGTGTGCGCGCATAGTATAGGTGTGTAGAGGCGGCTGCGACCGCCACGTAAGCTCAGTCGCAATTAAACGCAGTCTACGAGAACACGTATTACTTCTATTATTTGTATCTCTGATACAGTAGGTGACCTCCACTCAAACCCTCACATCAATTCTCTAAAGTGGTGACCCTGCGTAAACTGTGTTGGTATATAATTAAAACCGTGTGAAGTATCCGGGATGATGGCTACTGCAGGCACGAATCAACCTGCCATGCGTGCTCCGGAGCCGAAACTCGAGCCACGTGCTGAAGACATGTCAGCGCTGGCTAGTATCACAGTGTCGTCGCGCATTCCAGACTTTTGGGCGGACCAACCGCGACTCTGGTTCGTTCAATTTGAGGCGGTTGTGGCAAACCAGAAACTCAGTGAGGCTGCGAAACAAAATTTAGTTGTCACAAAACTAAATAAAACGGCAATCCAGCAGGTTAGTGATCTACTTCTAGCACCAGTAGAGACACGTAGATACGATACGCTGAAGGACAGATTGCTGCAAGTTTTTGAAGAGTCCGAGACTCGTCAATTCCAGAAGTTACTAGGAGAAATGGAGCTTGGGAACCAGAAGCCTTCTCAGCTCCTAAGGCGAATGAGAGACTTGGCACGCGCGAAGATACCAGACTCCACATTGCAAATTATGTGGAACAGTCACCTACCGGCGGCAGTCCAAGCTGTACTGGCGGTGATAGAAGAAAAGGAGTTGGACAACTTAGCTGTGGTAGCTGACAAGGTTATGGAGGCTACTCGTCCAGTGGAGATAGCGGTGGTGACGCCAAACCCCAACCCCAAGGATACCAGTACTACGTTGGATCTGGCGGCCGCGGTGGAGAAGCTGAACATCGAGGTTGCAGAGCTACGGCGTGAGCGGCAACCACGGCGTGGTAGAGGTAACGGCAACGGATACCGTCGGTCAAGGTCGCGCACGAGAGACGTGAGTAGAAGTCGTCGAGACCCCGAATGGTTGTGTTATTATCATTATAAGTTCCGGTCGAAAGCTACTAAGTGCGTAGAACCGTGTAACTGGAAAGCGGCTAAAAACAGTACTCCGACGGAAAACTAACTGCGATGCAACCTGTGGCGGAGGTTTGTATCAACTCGTCAAATCGCCTATGTGTTCTAGACCGAAATAGTGCATTAAAATTTTTGATTGATACGGGCGCAAACGTGTCAGTAATTCCCGTTTCAAAAGTGAAGGTGAAAAAACTCGCTAGTGATGAGTATAAACTTTACGCGGCAAACGGCACCGAGATAGAAACGTATGGAGTGCGTACTTTAACTTTAGATCTTAGTTTAAGGCGAGCTTTCAAATGGACATTCATAGTAGCGGCTGTAAAACAACCTATAATAGGGGCAGATTTTTTAACCCATTATAAGCTGTTAGTCGACTTAAGCGCGCGGAGACTAGTAGATCAAATTACACGTTTAAGGGTTATCGCATCAGTCGTGTGCCATGGCGAGTATGAGTCGTCGGTTAAAACGGTAATTAATAGTAATATGTGGCATGATATATTATGTAAATATCCAGACATTACTAGGCCAGTATCATATAAAGATATTCCTAAACATTCGGTGTGCCATCATATCGAAACTTCGGGGCCACCGGTACATGCTAAGGCAAGACCGCTTCCGCCAGATAGGTATAAAAAAGTAAAGGCAGAATTTCAAAATATGTTAGATTTAGGGATATGTCGGCCATCAAAAAGCCCGTGGGCAAGCCCACTACATGTGGTACCTAAGAAAAATGGTGAAATTCGTCCGTGTGGGGATTACAGAAGGCTAAATGCAATAACTAAGCCGGATCGATATCCCATCCCACGCATAAATGATTTTAAGTATCTAATAGCAGGAAAAAAGACCATATTTAGTAAGTGTTAGGTTTTGTTTCTGTTAATAAATAGTACCTTAAGTTTTTAAAGATAATTGTTAAAATGAGTTAAAATTGTAAACATTTTTGTTTCATATAAACATTATTGTTTTAAATTATATCTAAGGTATGTTGTATAAGCGATTAATTTCTATTGTTTGGGAATGTTAACTGATATCGTGGACCAATGGGAAAGCGCGACGCGGCTGGGCCGCGGGGTGTTGTTTTTTTGGCTACGAGGTGGGCGCAGACGGGACTCGCCCCCGGGTCTCCGTCTGGGACACTCGATTGGAATATTCGTTTTGAGCAGTGTAATGATTGTGAATTATTACTTAGTTGTTTGTTCTTGATATAATTAATAAAACTAAGTGAACAGTTTGAGTTTATCTTAATATAGTCCTCCCAGTTGAATTAGTTCCTCTCAAGTACCGCGACCGCCTAGGCAACGAGTTTTATACTTCAGAAGTGGGATGTGCACCCAAAACGTAAGTATGCGCCCAAATTGTATTTCTACTTTGTTTGGTGGCAATTAACCCGAGACCTATTAGTTCTCTCAATTAACCTGAGACCTATTAGTCTTAGGATAGGTTGTACATTGTGGTAATTAGGCATCAATACGATTCTGTTTTTTAAATCATGTAATCATATGTACCATCGTTGAAAGTTTTCTTGCTAAAATCGGTAATCACATTAAGTTTACTATTTTTACTATTATTTCGTGGGCCGACAGTATTTTAGCGAGTGAATACCCGTTAACACTATTGCGTGATCTTACTGTGGAAGATGTAATAGCTAGCACACAATTGAATTGTCTTGTGGTCCAGGTTCGAATTTCTGCCAGTGCCAAATTGCAAGCTTAAAATCGAATAATTTAGGTGGGTGTTATGTAACCCTTTAAAACAAAGTTAAAAATAGTCAACGATAGAGCTGTGTTGTAGTTTTTTTTGTCATAGACCTTTTTAAGTTTGGGTTGTAACAGCGCTTACCTACTAAGAGCGTCACCCGACACTTCCCACGATAAGTTCGACTGAGGCGAGCGAAGCACTTGACGCCGCATACCGCATCTATCACCGGACTTAAGTGTTTATACTTGAAACAAAGGTGCCTATGTTTTATTTTTAGAATAGGACGAATTAGACTTCATTCTCTATTTAATAAATACCGATTTTGATTTTAAAGAATAAAGGCGACTTGCTCAGCAAACATGCTCCACTAAAACGATATATTATATCTGTACCTTATTCTGTTTTCTATGATATTCAAAGAAAGGATAAATGAAAGACTTAGAGGTTTTGTGTGTCGGCAATCACTAACTTCTCAGTTACTACTTCTAGATACGGCTCTAAAGTTTCTTTACCGTGAGATTTCAGACAATGTCAAAGTCAACGGGTCAACGAAGGCTCGTGACTCCGAGTCGCGGAGAACCACACTCTGCCGCGAGGAATCGAAGTCGGCTGCGACGTCGTGGCCGCGAGCCAGACATCGAGCTGCGTCGTGAGCGGCTTTGGATGCTGGAGCGCGAACTACGGCGGGAGCGCGACCGTGCGCGCGCCGCCGTGGATCTGCACCACGTGTCGCGTCGCGGCAACGAGCTGCGAGTGGACAACCGTCACCGCGGCACCTCCGCGGTATCGGCGCGGCGCCGGGACGCCGAGCTACGCGCAAAGCAGTGCGGGGAGCGCGGGGAGCGGACCGAGGTGCGGCAGGACCGACCGTGTACGCGCCGCCGAGGACCTGCACCAAAAATCGCGTCGCGGCGGGCGAGCCACGAGCGAACGACCGTCTCCGCAGCACCTCCACGGCATCGACGCGGCGCCGGGACGCTGAGCCATGTGCGGAGCAGTGTGGGACTGCGGCGGCAGGACCGCGCGGAACGGATTAAGAGGTCATGTAGCCGTTCTTTTTCAATAAGAGATTTGTTTTATATTATTAGGGACTTGAGGGATGAAGGAACCACCACTCATTTTGCAATGCAAGAGTTGCTAGGTCTGGCCAAGACATGGTACGAAAGTTTACGTACCATCCTATTTACTTGGCGGGAATGGCAAGCGAGGTTATTAAGCGCGTTTCCATGCGGACAGAACTACGGTCGGACCTTGAAAGATATGTTTAGGAGAGGGAGCAGACATAACAAATCCATAGAAGTGTATTACTATGGAAAGCTAAGTCTAGTGTATCAAAGCGATATAGTAGGTACCCGCGCGGCAGAATTTATTTATTGATCTATTTATTTGCATAGGCTCACCAACGACTTATTTACAATATAAGTTAAACAATATTGTAATAATATATGAGGTGATCTCCTATAAAAAGTCACTTACAGGTATGCACAACACTTATAGTAGGTCTATTTATTTAAATAGATTAAGAACGATAAGTAATAAACATTTAAAACGGGCACAAAACAGAAAATTAAAAAGGGAAGGGAAAATAGAGCTTAAAAACCAAAGTCCCAAATTAAAACAAATTAAACTAAAATCACATAATTATCAAATTTAAATTAAATTACAATAATAAGAGAACTAGAATGCATAATACATGGCATAACAGATACTGCGTAGCAGTACTTATTCAGTAAAAAGGACTATAATCCATCTGTTCCGGTCCGTTTTCAAGCTAAAAATTGTAATTTTGATAATTCTCGAGTTTCCAAAACAGCGAGCAGTAGTTCTGGTGCCCAACCGAGCCACCTCAGTGGATGTTACAATTGCAAGGAAAAGGAACATAGTTTCTTGCACTGCGCTAAGCCGTTCATGAAGTGCACGCGTTGCAATAAGATTGGTCACATCACGGAAAAGTATTATAGTAAAGTAAGTCAGGTGATAAAGCGACAAACACTAGTGGTACAGTGCAGAAAACTATGCGGATTGGTTTATAAACAACGAAGACACACATATTGTCTGTCTCTAAGTTTATAAAAGAGATAATAGCCAATAGTTGTATAGGTACTTAAACCTTTTATAGATTTTGGAACCGACGTTGCCCTGATTAGGGAATCTACTGCCAGCCAGCTACGTAGGTGTATCTCACGATAATGTTCCTACACTACTAAAAGAATTTGGCAATAGCGTAGTCGAGTCGCTAGAAAATTTGACTCTTGATATATGATTGTCGATGAGGTAGAGGCTACAGTTGCTTACAAAGTAGTACTCGACTATTTATTAGAGGCAAAGGGACCTCTTATGGGACAATTACTCACAGAGCAATCTCAAATCGCAGTTTATGAAGATAGGAGCAGATTGCAATTCCACAATATTGGGAATGAAGTACCTTGTTCTGAACCTGCTGTTGACATTGATAACTTGTTAAGATTTTCTGTCGTTAATACAATACCCAGATATTTGGACGTTCTTTTAGAAAATAGTATAGTGGGAAAGCCTAATAATCAGCACTTCATCGTTGGAGGACTTCATCGTTTAATCAATGGACAATAATCATGTATTGGCTGCATTATGTTTAGGTTTTTGCTGTATTTTATCTAAGTTAATCTTTTGTCGCGCTGAGAGAGTAGATATTGTGAATCGAGTTATTAATGAACAGTCAATGGAGTTCAAAGTTGGGCAGCGATTCGATGAAAGTCAGGTGCGTGTACGTAAAGGAGTAATTGACATGTAAGACGAACTCTTATAAAGATACTTGAGATATATCAGCATTGTTTCGCTTCTTCCTTGAAGGACTTAGAATGTACCGGCGTCACTGAGACGAGCATAGAACCCTTTTAGTCAGTGTCCAGTCGTTTGTCGCCCACACAGGTTGTCGCACCATGAGCAGGAAAAGATGCACTCTATGGTTGGAGAGATGTTAGACGCTGGCGTGATAGGAGAACCTGTTTCCGAGTATGCTAGCCCTATCCTACTCGTACGTAAAAAGGATGGTTCTTCAAGATTGTGTGTAGACTATCGCATGCTGAATTTAGTGACTGTCAAAGATAACCAATGCCTATTATTGAGGAAGAAATGGCACGTCTTTCTGGGCAATCGTGTTTCATAACCCTAGATCTTCCGTCTGGTTATTATCAGGTGCAGAGCAAGCATTTAACTTCCTTTTTTTTCTACACCGGACGGCTAGTACAAGTACAATCGTAGGTCGTTGGGCCAAGCCAATGCACCTGCCGACTTTCAACGCATGATCAACACAATACTACGTTCAGCTCGATCTAGTAAGGCTCTCATTTTTGGGAAGGATGCTACCCAGCGTTTAGAACGCTAAAAGTTAAATTTTACCTTGAACTTGTCAAAATTTTAATTCTTATGTGATAAGGTTGTCTAATTAGGCTACAGTATTAGCGCCAGCAGCATCAGACCTGGTGAAAAGAAGATGTTCAGCGTGATCAACTTCCCTCGATCCGAAAATGTGCATAACATACAGTAAATTCTAGTCCGGACTAACTATTTTCGAAAGTTTATAGAAAATTTTGCACAGATCTCGTCCCCTCTTAGTGAGCTAATCGAAAAGGCGCAGCCTGGGAGTGGAATGACGATCAAAAGGCTGAAAGCGAATTTGGTTAATAGGCCGGTTTTAGATATACATATGTGACCCTGATGCTGAATTAAAACTATACACAGATGCAAACAAGTTAGGAATCGGTGGAATTCTTCTTCAACGAAAGCGAGACTTCGAGAATTTTCATCTTGTACCATACTATAGTCGGCAGACTTCTCCTGAAGAGAAGAACTTCCACTCTTACAGTATGAGTTACGAACCCTAGCAGTGGTTTGCTCCCTTCGAGAGTTTATTTATTAAGGAAAAAGTTCAAGGTTATCACCGATTGCAGCCGCAGATTCTACATTTTTAAAGCGGGACTTAATCCCAAGGATAGCACGGTGGAGGCTGACATTACAAGAATTCGAATGCATTGTCGAATATAGGACTGGAACTAAAATGAGTCATGTTGATTTAGTAGTGGAGAGTCATGTTGATTTAGAAGTGAATTGTATTTTTATGAGAAATAAATGTCTTAAACCGTAAAATTAGCTTCATGCGCTTCAAATTGGTGAATCCGATCTCGCAAAGATAACAAATACTTGTTTTAGTAACAACAAAAAGTTATGTTTTCTTTCGTACTGTGTTAGCAAAGTTCTAGGTATGGACCGTTATGTTATGACACCGATACCAGGATTAGCCGATACAGAAAGCAGACGTCCGACAACGTTCGCTGCGGATCGCGTGAAGCCGTGGTTCCATGTGACCGCACAAGAGATTGACGGAAATTATGTTAATAATAGTTGCAATAGTGACGACAATAATACTGGGTGTAGTTCGAGTTAGAATACGAGCACCTTACTTGTTACTTTGTGTTGAATTTAAAAAAAAGACTATTTATTATTTACAGAATTTTATTTGTTGTTACAGGTCAAGTACGCGAGAATCGATTGGTTCGCGACTTGATGTAAAAAGTGGCAAAGCATGTCCTTCCGGCTGTCATCACGAGCATTAATCGATCGGCTCGTGCGGGCGTCGCTAGGCATCTAGACCAAGATGAAATGTTGCGTGTTGGCGATCAAGTACACGAGAATCGATTGGTTCGTGACTTGATGTAAAAAAGTGGCAAAGCAAGTCCTTCCGACTGTCATCACGAGCATTAATCGATCGGCTCTTGAGGGCGTCGCTAGGCATCCTGATTAATCGATCGTTCAGGATATTAGGGCACCCTGATTAATCGATCGTTCAGGGATTTAGTTTGTTCACGACATAAATCGATCGGTCGTGAACTTACTCTAAGATGTTTGGTGACCCAATTAATCGATCGTTTGGGTTCACCTTGTGTTGGGGCTCTGTAATGCCCAAAAGTGAAAGAGTTAATGGGGTTGTAATGCCCAAAAGTGAAAGAGTTAGTGGGGTTGTAATGCCCAAAAGTGAAAGAGTTAGTGGGGTTGTAATACCCAAAAGTGAAAGAGTTAATGGGATTGTAATGCCCAAAAGTGAAACAGTTAATTGGGTTGTAATGCCCAAAAGTGAAAGAGTTAATGAGGTTGTAATTCCCAATAGTGAATATACAACGTAACTCGTACACCTTGTTTCGATCCAGCAAATCGATTGCTGGTGGATATCGTTAAGTGTAAAAATGTTTATTAATGTTTACTTACAAAATTTGTGTAATAAAATCGAAAGATACTAAAAAAAACAGGTGTCTAAAGTTCATTATGTAATGCTATTTTGTCTTCACTATTTTATTTGATTGTTGTTAGTTCATCAAAACCAGTTAGTATGTAAAAATAATAGTAGTTATTAATCATTATTGTAATAAGTTCAAACAACTAGTAATAGTTATTAATTATTATTGTAATAAATTCAGATAACTAATTAAATGTCCGATTGTTAGGTTTCCACCTGGAGCCGTGTGCAGGGCCGCACACGATGTCAGGACGGACGATTGTTAGGTTTTGTTTCTGTTAATAAATAGTACCTTAAGTTTTTAAAGATAATTGTTAAAATGAGTTAAAATTGTAAACATTTTTGTTTCATATAAACATTATTGTTTTAAATTATATCTAAGGTATGTTGTATAAGCGATTAATTTCTATTGTTTGGGAATGTTAACTGATATCGTGGACCAATGGGAAAGCGCGACGCGGCTGGGCCGCGGGGTGTTGTTTTTTTGGCTACGAGGTGGGCGCAGACGGGACTCGCCCCCGGGTCTCCGTCTGGGACACTCGATTGGAATATTCGTTTTGAGCAGTGTAATGATTGTGAATTATTACTTAGTTGTTTGTTCTTGATATAATTAATAAAACTAAGTGAACAGTTTGAGTTTATCTTAATATAGTCCTCCCAGTTGAATTAGTTCCTCTCAAGTACCGCGACCGCCTAGGCAACGAGTTTTATATAAGTTAGATTTAAACAGGGCTTATCATTTCATACCCGTTGCACCAGGCGACATCGAGAAGACCGCAATAATAACGCCTTTTGGGCTTTTCGAATTTCCGCGTATGACTTTTGGGTTGCGCAACGCAGCGCAATCGTTCCAGAGATTCATGGATACGACAGTTCTACGTGGATTTGATTTTGTATACAATTATATTGACGAGGTGTGTATTGCAAGTGAATCGGAAAAGGCGCATAAAGAGCATCTGAAAGCGATTTTCGAGAGGTTCAATGAATTTGGTATTACAATTAATATCTCAAAATGTGTATTCGGAGTATCAAAACTAAATTTCTTAGGGTTCGAGGTGTCAGCAGATGGCGTTCGTCCGCTAGACGATAAGGTACAAGCAATTGTAAATTTTCCGAGACCCGAAAATATCGAGCAATTACGTCGTTTCCTCGGTATGGTTAATTTCTACCGTTCGCACATTCCAAAAGCCGTCGATTGTCAGGCAGAGTTAAATAGCTATTTGCATAATACCAAAAAACGGGACAAGACAGTGATTAAATGGACTAATAAGGCTATCGAGGCGTTCGAGAAATGTAAGGCAAGCTTAAAAAGCGCCGTTACATTATCTCACCCATTACCCGATGCTAATTTATCGCTTATGTCCGACGCGTCAAATACTAGCATAGGTGCGGTTCTTCAACAACAAGTTGACAACAATTGGAAACTCACACAAACAGAAATGAATTATTCCACATACGACCGCGAATTGCTAGCAATTTACATGGCTATCAGACATTTTAAAAATTTAGTAGAAGGGCGACAAATAACAGTTTTCACAGATCATAAACCACTTATATACGCATTTAGTAAATTAAATAGTGATAAAGAAAGTCCCAGACGAATCCGTCAACTTTCCTATATAAGCGAGTTTAGTACAGATATAAGGTATATAAGTGGCAACCAAAACGTAGTCGCAGACGCCTTATCTCGCTTAGAAACAATAAACTGTCCCACGATATTAGATTATGCGGCATTGGCACAACAGCAAGCTAGCGACGAGTACTTACTACACGTGTTACGAGTGTCAGATAACAACTTGCAGTTCAAGCAATTTTACTTGCCGGACTGTGAGAAACAAGTTTACTGTGAGGTCTCATCGAATAAAATTAGGCCTTATTTAACTGAAGATTTTAGATTATTAGCTTTTCATTCAGTACATGACCTCAGCCATCCTGGCATTAAATGTAGTAAGCAGATGGTAAAACAAAAGTTCTTTTGGCCAAATATGGATAGAGATGTTGCCAAGTGTGCCAGAGCTTGTCTTAAGTGTCAAAAAGTAAAAATTACCAGACACACTATTTCTGATGTAGGCAAGTTTGAACGGGCCGATCGTTTTCAGCACCTGCACATTGATATAATTGGCCCCTTAATCATCTCACAGGAGGGACAAAAATATTGTGTGACTCTCATCGATCGCGCCACGGGTTGGCCAGAACTCGTGGCTGTCCAAAACATCACAGCAGAGACGGTGGCTAGAGCTGTATTTGAATCCTGGATCTCTCGTTTTGGTTGCCCTACGAAGCTTACAAGCGACCAGGGTAGACAATTCGAGAGCGATCTCTTTAGGAATCTTATGAAGTACCTAGGTATACATAAACTACGTACGACCCCTTATCACCCTCAGAGCAATGGTCTTTTGGAACGCTGGCATCGAGGACTAAAAGTGGCTCTGATGGCACGTTTACAAGACAACAAATCTTGGGTGGACGAGCTTCCGATAGTTTTATTAGGACTGCGTGCAGCTACTAGAAGTGACAGCGGAGTGAGCGCAGCGGAATTAACCTACGGCAAAACGATTCGGTTGCCGGGCGATCTTTATGATGAAACCAAAATATGTATGTCGGACTCGGAATATTTACAGTTACTTAGGGACACGATAAATAAATTTAAACCACGTCCAACATGTCATGGTAATTCACGATCATTGTTTGTGTCGAAAGACCTTAAGACGTGTAAAAGCGTATTCGTTAGGAATGATATGATTAGAAAATCACTACAGCCACCTTATGACGGTCCATATAATGTAGTTAAAAGATAAGGAAAAACATTTATTATTAAGATAGGAGATAAGGAATCCTGTATTTCTATAGATAGGCTCAAACCTGCCTATATAATAGATAATAATAGTTGTAGTGATAGTGTTAGTCCTAACTTAGATGTAGAAAATAATAGTGACAATAATGAGGGCACTTCTAGCAAAGTTTTACATCATAAAACAACGCGAAGTGGTCGAGTTATCAAAACACCGCTTCGTTTTGCTAACTAAGCAATGTGAGCGTAGCACGTACTTAGATGTATTTAATAAATAAGATCAATTGTAATGTTTAGATTAACACACGTATATCATTGGAATAAGACTGAAATTCGTGTAAACAAGTGTCGATAGACTATTAATTTTTAATTTTACTTATTAAGAAAAATAGATAGAAATAGATAGACGTAAGTATTAAGAAAAATTGTGTATCTTATTGCGTTTTCATATATGTATGCCTCCTATACCTTTAGTTTAAAAATATTTTTGTATAATTTTAGTTTAAAAATATGTTTCGGTTTAAAGGGGGGAATGGTGTAGGGACAATGTTTATATGTGTGACGAGATATACGGGTGTAAGTGTGCGCGCATAGTATAGGTGTGTAGAGGCGGCTGCGACCGCCACGTAAGCTCAGTCGCAATTAAACGCAGTCTACGAGAACACGTATTACCTATTATTTGTATCTCTGATACAGTAGGTGACCTCCACTCAAACCTCTCACCTAATTCCCTAAACTGCATGCCTGCTTGCATACTGCATGCTTGCTTGCATGCTACATACCTGCTGCATGTTGCATGCCTGTTTCCATTCTGCATGCCTACTGGCATGCTGAATGCCTGCTTGTATGCTGCATGCCTGCTTGCATGCTGCATGCCTTCTTGCATGTTGCATGTCTGCTTGCATGCTACATGCCTGCTTACATGCTGCATGATTAAAGCAAGCATCCTTGCTTGCAGCTTCTTACTAGGACCAATTAAAACCACTTGTTCATAATAAAATAATTTAATTAATTAATAATTTAATTTATTAATATGTCATAAGTGCCATTAAGTGTGAATAATTAATTAAACAAAATATTAGGTTAAACTAATCTAAAATTAGCTCCTGTTGCCTCAATGATGCCAGTGAGTGTAATAATTACATTTCTAGGCGTTAGGAGATTTTTTTAAATATGGTAATTAAAACAGTGGGTATAATGAATGTTATAGCGGTGATAACCAAACGCCTCCCAGATCGCATGGGTCGAGGCAGGATGCCGGCCAGCGGGGCTATTGCGTAACTCTGTTGACAGTTCAAGTGATGATCACTTGTTAACAATGTGCATCCCACATTACATCCTGTAAACTTTGGTAAGTTTTTATTATTCAATAATATCGCTAATGTTCGTCGGGATGGAGTCAGTAAAGTTGGTCGTAACCGTGTCTCAGTGGAATTTACATCTCCCCAGGATGCAAATGCGTTCCTCATTAATAACCTCCTGTCCAAACACGGTTACTCAGCATCTATCCCTACATTCAACATCACAAGGATGGGTGTTATTTCTGGTGTACCCACTGATATTTCTGAGGAAGAAGCCTTAACCTTTTTGTCGGTACCATCTGGATGTGGTAAAATTCTGAAAGTCCGCCGCATTATTAGGAAAATACAGAAAGACGGTGCGAATGAATGGAAACCCACAGAAACTTGTGTCATCACTTTTGATGGCCAAGTCTTACCACCAAGGGTCTACTGTTGCTATACATCTCTTCCAGTCGAGCAGTACATCTACCCTACGATACAGTGTCGCAAGTGTTGCAGATTTGGACATGTGGCCAACCTGTGCGGTCGAAACCACGCTGTAAATGTGGCCACGATCACCCCAGTGATGGTTGCAACATTTCTGAAGGCGAGGCTTTCTGTATACTTTGCTCGGGTAATCACTTTGCCAACAGCAGGTCATGCCCCGAGCATGGTAGACAGAAGGCTATCAAGACCATTATGGCTGAGAAGTCAATTCCCTATGTAGAGGCTAGTAAAATTGTTCTTATACCTTCCCGCAACTATGCCAATGCCACGAAATCTCAGTCATACCGCAAAACTGTCACACTCAAACCCAATACCCATGCCCCACTTTCCCCATCATATAATAAAAGTATCCACTATGAAATAGTCAGTTCTCCCCAACCCACACAGCCCAATGGCTGCGCCTTGAATCAGAATAATGCATCACCTAACAATAATATTTCAATTGTTGAACTTCTCCTAAAACTTTTAACCTACCCTTATCTCTTCTCCTTCTAACCCCCAATCACCGTCCAATGTTGCCGATCAACTAATTCAAATCCTTTCACAAATTAAAAATGGCGTCCAGCCAAACATTTCTACAGTGGAATGTGAGGAGCGTGTGGCATAAGAAACACGACCTCATATTTCTCCTTAATAAATATAAACCTCTTGCTTGCTCCATAGCTGCGACTTGGCTCACCCCAAGTCTTAGCTTCCGTATACCACATTACAATGTCCTCCGATGTGACAGATCCGACGGATATGGAGGATCGGCTCTTTTTGTCAACAATCGGGTCCCACTTTCGCCCTTATCTTTGCCTTCACTTACAGGCGACATGAGTATCGTATCTGGAAAGATGGAAGGTATAACAGTACTCTCAGTATATATTGCTCATCCTCAGCATATTTTTTTAGTTATTTTAAGAAACATCCTTTCCAACGTTCAAGGTGCTATACTGGTCATGGGTGACTTTAACTGTCATCATTATAGATGGGGGTCTGACCGTTGTGATGCGTTTGGTACAGCTCTGGTCGAGATACTAGATGATATGGACCTCTGTATTTTAATTAATGGTTGCCCAACACCTAGGTCTCCCCCTGGTCAGCAGAAGAGTTGCGTTGACCTAACATTTTGCTCAGCTGAGTTAGCAGCTTCGATTCATTGGGAATGTACAACCTTGTCGCATGTTAGTGACCATTACCCCATTGTCATTTCTTTGATTAACAGGACTTATTTAGAAAAAACTTCCCCTCCACTTTTGAACTACAACCTGTCCAAAACAGATTGGACAAAGTTCGCTTCATTACTGGAGCAGAAAATTGATACTCTTCCAAATTTAAATTCAAATTTATCCGATCCTTCCGATCACCGCCATGCCAAGAGCTGTTATTAAAGTTTTGTTGAAGCAGTTACTTCTAGTGCAGATTCTTGTTTCCCACTAAAAATAGTGCCCGAAACAAAATCCCGTCACCTCCATGGTGGTGGGACCAAGAATGCACTTCAGCAGTTAGATTGAGGAACGAGTCTGAAAGACACTACAATAGAGAGATGACCACCCAAAATTTGTTGGCTTATTTACAAGTTTGTGCTCGATCTAAACGTCTTCTCCGTAGGAAGAAACGTGCAGGTTGGGTGAAGTTCTGTACATCCTTATCCCCCGCCACCCCGATTTCAGTAGTGTGGAAGAACATCAATAGATTTAGATGTGGTTGCTCGCCTTCAATATCCTCACCAATTACTAGGAAAACAGCTGAATTATTTTTTGATAAAATAGCCCCACCGTATGCTTCACTCGCGTCTGAATACCATATCGCCCCCTTAAATGCTGTATCCAATGATCCCTTTGATGCGCCATTTACTTTAAAGGAACTGAATATGGTACTCAGCCATGTCCGTGGCTCAGCACCTGGTAGCGATGGTGTGATATACTCCTTCATAAAACATTCTGGGGATAAAGCTAAAGCATATTTCCTCGACATTATTAATTTCTGCTATGATCGTGGTTGGGTTCCAGATCAGTGGAAACTACAAATTATTATTCCTTTGTTAAAACCAGGCAAACATGTAGATGATCCGAACGGCCTTAGACCTATTGCCCTGTCCTCAGTCTTAGCTAAACTAATGGAACATCTTATTAAGAACCGACTTGAGTGGATAGCTGAATTCAGAGACTTACTGCCGAACTACCAATTCGGTTTTAGAAAAGGGCTTAGTACAATGGACAGTGTTGGAGTTTTAATCACAGACATCCGTCTAGCACTTTCTAAAAAAGAGTCCGTCGTCGCAGCCTTTTTAGATATCTCCTCTGCATACAATAACGTTCTTCTTCCCGTCCTCAGGCAGAAACTGCACCAGCTGAGCATCCCGGTAAAGATGATCGAATGCATATGTGGATTACTGTATTGTCGCTCATTGGCTTTGAGGGTCCAGGGAGAGGTCTATGACGAGAGGCTAACTTGGAAGGGACTCCCGCACGGCTTCGTCCTCAGCCCCATTCTGTATAATCTGTATACATCCGAAATTGACTCCTGTCTCAACAATAACTGCCACATCCTCCAGTATGCCGATGACTTAGTCCTGTATGTGTCAGATTCTTCCATCGTTGACGCTGCATCATCCTTGTGCCTCTCTCAGGACTCTTTGAATCATTGGCTGTTGAACCACGGCTTATCGTTATCTGCGCCGAAAAGTTCTGCAGTAGTTTTTTCTCGCAAAAACTATCCCTCCCATCACAGTGACCATTTCGGGAAAACCTATTCCGCTGACAAACAAAGCAAAATTTTTAGGCGTTTTTTTGGATTCAAAATTAACAGGTAAGCACCACATAAATTACTTAATTCAAAAATGCGAACGCGTTATTGCCATTTTAAAAGTTCTTGCGGGTGTGTGGTGGGGTGCCCACCCACACAAATTAATATACAACGCCTTAGTCCGCAGTATATTAGATTATGGTACGTTCCACCTAATACCGTGCAACAAAGGTGCTTTGGCTGGACTAGATAGGGTTCAGTCTAAGTGTCTTCGGATCATCTCTGGGTGTATGAAGTCCTCCCCCGTTAACGCGTTGCAGGTCGAGTGCACTGAACCATCTCTAGCCCTAAGGCGGCAATATTTAGCTTCCCGTTTTTTGTGCAGGATAATATGTAGATCCTCCCATCCCCTCATTTCAAAACTGAATGAATTAGATAACATAATGTAGAACCTCAAACTACTGGAAAAATAAAGAAATTCCCTTAATTCTAAAACATTTTCGTATTACTCAAAATTTTGAATGTCCGATCGTCCAATATCCTAAATTACCTCTTTTTAATTTTGAGTATGAAGTTTTATGTTTCACCCCAAAAATTTTCTACAACATTGGCATATCCAAAAATTCCCCTTCAGCGGATTCGGCCTTCAATGCGGTGGTGGGCGAGCGATGGAATGGATTTCAAAAATTTTTCACTGACGCTTCAAAATTCACCGACAGTTACACTGGAGCTGCAGTTTACTACCAAAGTTCCAGGATTATTCTACAATTTAAATGCCCCAAGAAGTCTTCTGTGTTCACTGGTGAATGTGTGGCTTTATTAGAAGCTTGTCTTTTTATAGAGTCACACCATAACATCGACAAAGCCGTAATTTTCACAGACTCCCTTAGCTGCCTACAAGCTTTGGTCCAAAACTCCTTTAAAAGTAAATTGCACAGCTCACTAATTTTAAAAATTAAAAAGTCCCTATTTTCGTGTTTTAATAGTCATAAAAAACTTTTTACAAAAAAAAATGCAACCGACTTCAAAGTAAAATAAACAGTGAAAAGTGCAAAATAACTTTAATTTCGGAAGTCGGTGTTTCTATAATAGTTTTGTCTCTTCGTTATTTAACACCGACTCCGAAATTAAAGTTATTTTGCACTTTTCAGTGTTTATTTTACTTTGAAGTCGGTTGTATTTTTTTTTTGTAAAAAGTTTTTTATTTTATACTTTTTAGTTATGGTACCACCACTAAAAAGTACCCCTCAGCCAAACTTAAATATTTATAGCCAGAGTGCATCTCATGACAATTCTAATAATCCCAAACACGGTTAGATTACATTAATTTATTACAGAGATCCGGTGCCTAACTTCAGGCTTCATCATCAGATCAGTTCGATATATTCCCCCTCTACTTTCAGTCAGTCATCGACTACACGTATAAAAAAAGCAATTTTACTTGTTACGACCGACGGTTCTGCTGTGATCCTATGAGGTGTTCTGTTCCATATCTTCAAAGTTCATGATCAGATCATAACAATATTTCTATGGGACCAATTCGGAAGTATAACTTTCCAATCAAAAAAAAATAATTCAAAATCGGTCCACAATCGACCGAGAAATCGGTGAACATACATAAAAAAAAAACATACAGTCAACCGAACATATAACCTCCTCCTTTTTGAAGTCGGTTAAAAAGGAAGTTCAGTTAGTTTGGATACCTAGTCACTGTGGCATCAAGGGTAATGAATGTGCTGATAACTTGGCTAAAGACGCTTGTTCGTCAACCACAGTTGACCTTTCATATAATTCTAACCAGAGGGGTACGACTTACTGAATCTGCCAAAAGCAAGTCTTCAATGTGCATGGCAGGAACAGTGGAATACCACTGGTAAGAAGAAGGGCAAATTCTACCAACCATAAAGTCTAAACCTTGGTTCTACCCTTTTAAAAAAATGTCCAAGCCACTCATTTCCGTCCTTTGTAGAATCCGCTTAGGGTTCTGCTGCACTCCTGTCTTGTTAGAAAAAATCCGAGTTCGCGACTCTTCCTTATGCGAGTGTGGTTTGGAAGAAGATACATTGGATCATATATTTTTTGAATGCTCAAACAACGTTCCATCTTTAGATCTATATAGCCGTCTCCCGAAATTCAAAATTCCTCTCCCAATTAATGTCCCCGCCCTCCTTACATATCCCTCTCGGTATTGTTCACCGTAGTGTGTTTCCGAACACACTTTGACGCATGCGCGTCGCGCCAACCAATCAGAGCACACACAAGCCACACAAGGCTTGGCTTTATAACATGTACAGTTGTGCACCAAACATAAAAAGGTACTCTGTGGCACCAAAACTACTCTGCCCTGCGTTCAAAAATGAGATTAGAGTTAACTCTAATGACGTCATCGGGTAGATACTCTAAGCTCGCATTTTTGAACGCGAACGTAGAGTTCAACTGTCAATGCCAAGCAACTGTCATTACACCAACCTACCCTGCTCGAAGTTAGAGTTAGTTGGGTTAACTCTGGCGTAGTTACTCGAGTTATAAAAGAACGACTCTGGGTTGCAACTCGAAGCTACTCTGGTTATTTTTGAACGCAGCCCTATGTTGTGCACTGACACTGACAGTTATGACGTTTGCGTACGGGGTGTTTTTGTAGGTTAAGTCACGTTATATTTAATTAGTGCAAAATACTATTTGTGTAATAAATTATTTTTATTTTTTATCTGAGAAGTAAGTCCACTGTGACATACACAGAAATGGAGGATATTGAAGAAACAGAAATAGTAGCCTCAGAGCACGACCGGTTAGTGAGTGCTATATCTAAGTTAGATAAAACTCAACACATAACTGAACCAACACGAAATGAACCGACAAACCTTAGTTCCGAGTTCAACCTTACGAAGAGAACCAACAGATTAAACCTCAATAACGTCGCCAATATATTAAAAGACACCGCACAACATGTTCAGATAAGCAACAAATTAAAAAAGACACAGAGTGTGTCGAAAGTTCTAAGCAAACCGTTAGAGAAGCCTCAGGCCGAAAGAATTAAGAGAGCAACAGGTTACGAAGCAACAAAAAAGAAAGTAGGAAGATGGGATCCAGTAGTAGCAAGGAGTCGGACTGTGGATTATGTGGCCTTTCCACTAAAACATGCCTCATCTAAGCTTGAGCCTACAGGAGATTTTTTGTCAAAACTTAAGATGAAATCTGATTTAGAAAAAGAACTAGATGAAATAGATCCCACTCCAATGGCAGAAGATGAAGAGGAAGAAGAACCAGTGCTCCCATTGTCTTATGAAGAAATGATTGGACATAGACAACGTCTTGCTAAAATGAGGGCGCAACAGTCATATAAAGCTGCCAAAGCTAAGAGACAAAGTAAAATAAAGAGCAAAAAGTATCACCGGTAAGTTTCAAACTATATGCATTAGTGAAGGTGTCCACTTCCTGGGAAGTCAGGGAAGCTTAAGGTGGTCAGGGAAAGTCAGTAAAATTGAGGGGACACCTGGAAAGTCAGGGAAAATGGTAACTACACTTTTTGTCTCCCAAAATTACCTAGTGCTTGCTTGTAAAATGTGAGATATAGGTAATTTAATTTATGCTTTAGTCTTACTAATCTAGACCCAGACTGAATATATTTTCCCAGATTTGGAGCGACCTACTATGACATTTTGGTCATTATTAGATCACACCTTTTTAGGGTTCTGGGAAAAACAATAATTTCACTAAGTCTAGGGCATACAGACCCTTCCTTATTTTCTCTTATCTTTTCCATTGTGTGTGGTCTTTTACAATCGTTTTTTTGTTTTTTTTAACCTTTTGAATACCATAATTAGAGACACAATAGAAAGACAATGAGAGAGTGGCATTCGCTTGGGTTTAATGAATTTGAAAAGTATCCACCATAGTAACTATGTATAATTTTTTAAAATCCCAACCAAGAACCCAAACATTACTTACAGTGCATAATAACTTTGTGAATTATAAAAATATTATAATACTGTAACTTTATGTTTGTCTTTGTGGAGAAGACAGAGGATGTATCCCAAAGACAACAAAAACGAGTTCTAAATTTAATTAAAATCAAATACGACCACTGAAAATTTTCACATTTTTTTATGAGAAAATAAGAATAAGGAACATGTTTTGAATTTAACAACAATGTAACGTATAGAAGGATCCTGGATATCATGTCACAGGAAATCCTAGTGTGAGTTCCAAGAAACCAAGTTATCTAAATGTATATTCTGAAATAATAAATTATTCTTATTCATAAGGCGAAAATGGGTTTGAAATTAAACTCGAAGATGGCATAAACAAACGAAACTTAGGTTTTTGGGTCAAACAAAATCAAAAAATCAAGAATCCTACACTTGACCGATTTCTTTAATATCTATAGTTATAGCTTTGCTTTAAAATAGCAAAAAGTTGGGTAGGGAAATTTGATAAACTGAGAATAGTCAGGGATTCTTTTTGAGCATTACATTAATATTGTTACAACAAATACAAAAACTGAAACTTTAATTAACAACTTAAGTTATAACCTAAGTGAAACTTTAATTAAAAACTGAAACTAGTTTTTTGTAACACACAGAAAATATTTCAGGTGGAATCGCAGTCAAGCGCTGGTTTATATCAATTAAAAAAAAAAAAAAAAAAAAATTACTTTTGTTTTATTCCAGTGTTTTGAAGAAAGAAAAACTAAAACAGGAACTGAAAGAATTTGAAGAATTACAAATGAACGATCCAGAGGAAGCTTTGAATAAGTTAGAATCATTAGAAAAAGCTAGGGCTCTTGAGAGACATACTTTGAGACACAAAAGCACAGGGAAGTGGGCCAAAAACAAGCTGATTAGAGCCAAGTATGATAAAGAGGTAAGAATAATGATACAGAGTAGATGTTCATTGAGATGAAAACTAATTTACAGGTTGCCTTGAAGAGATCATGGAATGTGATATTGCTGCCAATTGTTTCTTATAAATTTAATAGCTTCCTATTAAAATAGAATTCCTATAGGGTATCAAATATTATTGATTTTGTATCATAAACTCCCAATGTCGAAAAGTCCGTTAAGTATAGCATAATCGCCCTATAATGTTCTCACTACTGGGGCACAGGCCTCCTTTCTAGCAAAGGCAATGGGCTGTAATCCACCATGCTGGCTTGGTCTGTAGACCATGATTTAATTGACTTTTTTTTTTTACAAAATTTTCGTTACTGTTTTTCAGGTGCGACAGCAGTTAGCAGAACAGCTGGCTGTTGGTAGAGGTCTAACAAAAAAGGCACAAGACAATCAGAGCTCTGATGATGAGGCAGATGATGAAGCTGTATCCAACATTCCTTTATCACAAGATCCCTCGAACAACTGGATGATGCAAAGATCAGACAAGTCTAATATCAATGCTGAATTTGACTTTGGTTATAAGAGATTCATTCTAAATAAAATGAACAAACAAAAAGATGACAGTGATAGTGACTCTAATGATGAAAACATGGATGATGAAGACAATACTAAAAATAATAAACTCAATGCTTTAAAAGCAAGTATCAGCAAATTATCTCGAGGAGAAAATCAAGATGAAGAATTTAGTAATGAGGATTTTGAAGAGGTAAAAACAGTAGTCAATACCGATGTAAAAGCTTCAAAGAAGCGGAAAACGCGTCAAACAGAAACTCAAGAAATAGAAAAAGAAGTTGACCAAGTTGTAAGTAATCCATTATTCAAAAAGTCAAAGAAAACAGTTGCTAAAACAAAAGTGAGTAAACTAGTGGCAACTTCGAATTGGGAGGTAAAAGCTATTGATGATACTGAATCAAAACTTTCGGAAGATGTTTTATCAGCTTTTGAAAGTCATGAAACTAGTGTAGCACAGAAAGTAGAAAAGAAGTTGGGAGAAATAAGGCGGAACATTGAAAGATTGGAAAAGGCTGGTCGGGTTAACCAAATGGAGACCCAAAAGATTCAAGATACACAATATAGAGATAATTTAGAATATCTTAAGCTCAAAAATAAGAAAGTCAAGGCTGTGATAGATGAAGAACTAATTGAAACATCATCAAAAACAACTACAGATGTGGTAAACGAGGAAAAAGATAAGGATTTATCTAAAGTACTGAATACAGCCCTAACACCTGTGCAAGCATCTGCAGATTCAGATATTGATACTTACAGTTTTGTTGCTGCAAAGCCAAAATACTTGCACAGTGCTATTTCACAAGGTGATAATGAGTATGACCAGTTGGATGATGACCAAGTAGTCCCTAGAGTAAACATAGAAAAAGGGTTTGAAGAAGAAGATGTGGTAGCAAGTTTCAGGCAAGAGAAAGAAGATGAAATAAATAAAGATAAACCACAGGACATTAAACCTACATTACCAGGTTGGGGAGCATGGGGAGGCAAAGGTGTAAAGCCTCAGAAACGTAAACGAAACAGGTTTATTCTCAAAACTCCACCTAAAATACCGCGTCGTGATGAAAACAAAGGCGACATTATAATCAAAGAGTTTAAGGACCCAAAACTAGCAATACACAAAGTAAAAGATGTGCCTTTCCCCTTTGAAAGTGTCAAAGACTATGAAGCGTCTATTAGAGCTCCATTAGGTAATACTTTTATACCAGAAAAGGCACACAAGAAGCTGATCCGTCCCAGTGTGATCACAAAGGCTGGTAAAATCATTGAACCAATGGATGAAGAGGAACTGTTGGTGCCGAAGAACAGAAACTTCAAGAATGAAGGTGTTATTAAACTTTTGGGGCAAAAGAAATAAACAGTTGTATATAAAAGTAGTTTTATTTAGACTTATATTAGACACCAACTCTCACAGGAGGAGAAACAAGTATAACACCATCACCCCTCACAAATAACATGGGAATGTTCCTTTTAGTTGTTCTGTATACTTCCTCATAGGTTTCTTCATCTATTTCAACTGTTGTTATAGTTTCTTCTGCATCACCGAGTACCATGTTCAAATGTTGATCATGGGCCTGGAAAAAAAAGAGAAAATTTTATTTAAAATTTACATCAGAATTGACAGAATGTGGCTTATATTGTACGAATAAATTTGATAACAATCGCCCAGGATTGGGTTAAGGAGTAATAGCGTTGCCCGCGTCATTGGCATTGCGTCACGTTGGGCGAAGCGGCTTTCACACTAAATTCAAACAAAGACGCATGACGCGCCGCGTCTCCGTAAATAAGCACTTACCGTAAACGCATCGCTGATATCGAATTCGGAACGCGGGGTAGACAACCGTATTAATGCCGGGGTCCCTCAGGGGTCGGTACTCTCGGCAACACTGTTTTTGCTGCACATAAATGACTTACTTAAACCCGGTATCTTTGGGTATGCAGATGACAGCACTGTTGCCGAGAGATATGTGTCTGACGCACGTGCTAGTGGGTCACAGATCCAGTCATCCCGAGAGGCTATGGTTGAACGCTTGAACTCGTCCTTGAAGGCGGTTTCCGATTGGGGCGGTGCCAATCTGATCAAGTTCAATGCAACTAAAACCCAAGCGTGTCTTTTTTCCGCTAAACGGAGTCAATTCCAACCGGCTCCATCTTTCCGAGGTGTGACCGTGCCAATAACCGACCACCTTGAGCTTCTTGGGGTTACGCTGTCGTCTACTCTAAATTTCGGCTCATACATCGAGGCAAAGGCTCAACTGGCTGCCAAAAAATTGGGGATCTTAGCAAAGGTGAGACGGTACTTCACGCCGGAACAGCTGCTCAACCTTTATCAAGCGCAAGTACGATCGTGTATGGAGTACTGCTCTCATCTTTGGGACGGGTCTGCCAAATACCAGCTTGATGCGCTGGAGTCGATTGAGAGGCGAGCCAAGAGGATCATCGGCAATGTTGCACTTGTTGAGTCGAAGCTCCAAAGCCTTGGGCATCGCCGCCGAGTTGCTAGCCTGTCGGTTTTCTATCGTTTACATTTCGGGGAGTGTTTACTGGAATTGCACAATCTAATTCCGCCAAGTCCGTTCCATCATCGGACCACTAGACGTACGGCGTTGTGCCACCGGTACATGGTAGACATCCCACCCATACGCACAAAACGTTTTAAGAACACATTTATTATGCGTACAGCCAAGGAGTGGAATTCCTTGCCGGAGTCTGTGTTTCCAGATAGCTACAACTTAGGGGTCTTTAAGTCAAGAGTGAATAGGCTACTTCTAGGCAAGCGTGCTCCATCGTCGACCACATCATCGCTTACCATCAGGTGAGATGGTGGTCAAACGCGAGCCTATCATTAATAATAAAAAAAAAAAAAAACAACCCGGACGACATTGACACTGACAGTTGGACAGTTGATAGTAGTCTTTGGACAGTTGTTTGATTGTGTTCAGTCACTATCTCAATGTGTTGTAGACTTTGCTTGGTAGTGGTGAAGGTCAAACACGTGCTTTTGTTTGTGTCTTTTTTATTTTCGATTTTAGTGAATCCTGGCAGCGTGATCTTCAATCGAAACTTTTATTTGTGTTTGTGTTGTGTCGTAAGGTGTATCTGGCGTAAGTTTTGGTGTTTTTTTTAACTATTTTATCCAGTATCCACTATGGATACTAAAAAACCTCCCGACCCCCCTGATCCTTTCGAATACACTCCGGTGTTAACGGTTTCCCTTCCCGACGACAATGCTTCAAACGACAAAATGGACTCTGAATCTGCTAGCAGAAAAAGATTGGCGACTTCTCCCCCGACCAGTGTGATAACCCCTCCCAAATTCCATAAAAAAGAGACCGGTAGGCAAATCTACACAACTAGAGATAATGCTCCTTATGTGGTGCACGTCTCTCTAAACAACGGCCAGACATCGGGCACTACTCTGCACAAAGTAAAATTTGGGATGTTTTTACACGAAAAAAATTTCAGCAACATTGTCCTTGGTAGTGTAAAACAGTTAGGAAGGAATCGCGTGTCAGTCGAGTTCCAGTCGCACCAGGATGCGAACAGCTTTTTGATCAGCCGTTTATTAGTCCAACATAATTATACAGCCACAATTCCTCAGTACAACATCACACGCATGGGTCTCGTCAGAGATGTTCCTACAGATTGGACAGAGGATGAAATCATCCAAAATATCAAGGTTCCTGCTGGATGCGGCCCTGTTATAAAGGCGAGGAGAATGAACCGGAAGGTGAGTTCTCTAGGTGTCACTGAATGGAAACCCACACAAACTGTTGTTCTCACCTTTGACGGGCAAGTCCTGCCTAGGCGAGTTTATTGCTTCTACTCAGCACTGTCCGTTGAAAAGTACATGTACCCTACCATACAATGTTTCCACTGTTGTCGTTTTGGGCATACTCGTACTGTATGCCGTTCAAAACCCCGTTGCTTTAAGTGCAGTGAAGACCACCCAGGTGATGGATGCCAAGTTCCTAATGAGTATGCCATTTGCGTAAACTGTTCTGGCAACCACTACGCTAATGACAAGGCATGCCCTGAATTGGGTCGTCAGAAAGGGATAAAAGCCCTTATGGCAGAAAAATCTGTTTCGTATGAGGAAGCAAGTCAGGTTTTCCCTCGGGTTTCACGATCATATGCCGAAGTGTCAAGAGCACCATCCAAACCAAAACCCCCTTGTTCTCCTCAATTCCTAAGCCAAACTCCACAAACACCCAGATCGCACCGTAAAACAGTCTTTCTTAAACCCAAATCCCACGCCCCCCTTTCACCTAGCTATGATAAGCAGGCTCATCAAGCCCTTATTCAAGACTATTCCTTTTCCCCCTCCCAAAATGGCTGCGCCATCCCTAGAGATGGTGCAAGCAGTCCCATTAGCCCTGAAAACATACTTAATGTAATATCCAGTATGCTAATGACAATGTTAGCGAACCCTTCCCAATCCCTACCAGACCACGTTGCCAACAAATTGTCATCAATTGTCAACTATATCCATAGTGTTCCATCCCCAGATATTTCTTCAATGGAACGTCAGGAGTGTTTCACCCAGGAAGACTGACCTTCTTTATTTAATTAATAAATATAAACCATCAGTCTGTAGCATCGCTGAGACATGGCTTCGTCCGGATAGTAATTTCGGGATTCCATGTTTCAGTGGTGTTCGACATGACAGATCAGATGGATATGGGGGATGTGCTTTGTTCATCAATAACAAAGTTACATTCTCCCCAATTCCTCTACCCTTTGTAGGTGACAACATCAATGTTGTTGCTGTTAAGGCTGAGGATATAAATATTTTTAGTTTTTACATTGCTCACCCACAGACTAATGATCTTGATACTATAAAAAATTTGCTGAGTAATGTACAAGGCCCGTTACTTGTTATGGGTGATTTCAACGGCCATCACTATAGGTGGGGGTCAGATATCTGCGACAACTTTGGTTCGGGTCTGGTTGATATGTTGGATGAGCTAGATTTGTGTGTGATCAACAATGGCTGTGCCACACGTCGGGGCTCGCCAGGACAGAACAACAGTTGTGTTGATCTAACATTTTGCTCATCCAATATAGCCAGCCTTTTCAATTGGAAGCGCTTGGATATGACTTATGGGAGTGATCACTATCCCATCATGGTTGAAATCCCATCTAAATCCATTCCCGACAATATCTCCCCTCCCCTGTTAAAGTACCAACTGAATTCAGTCGATTGGGATCTGTACTCAAAAATTTTGGATTTACGGGTCTCCTCTCTTCCTCCCATCAATGACGCAAATGCTCAGGAATGCTTTTCGACATTCTCGAGTACTATATCCACTACAGCGGACGACTGTTTCCCCTCCAAAAAACCGCCAACCGGCAAAATTCCTTCTCCGCCATGGTGGGATAGAGAATGCTCTGCCTCGATCAGAGCCAGGAATGAGGCCGAAAGAAAGCTCAACGCGGATATGAACCTAGAGAACCTCATTAATTTTCAACACGTATTGGCTAAATCCAGGAAACTACTCAAGAAAAAGAAAAGAGATGGTTGGCGGAAGTACTGCAATTCGCTGAGTCCATCCACTCCAGCCTCAGTAGTGTGGCGTAAACTAAAATCTTTTAGAAACAGCATGCGACCACCCTCTGGGAGCATGACTTCTAAAGAACTGGCTCACCAGTTCTTCTCCAAACTAGCCCCAGCCTACGCCCCGGATAAAGATGAATGTGTTTCATCAGATCCCCAGATGGCATCAGATGACCCTCTGGATAAACCATTCACTTTGGGGGAGCTGAAAACGGTCCTCGCACATGTGAAGGATTCTGCTCCTGGTGTGGATGGATTTCCATACTCTTTCATATGCAAAGCTGGGGATAAGACCCACCAGTATTACCTGGATTTGGCCAATTATTGTTTTTCCTCCGGATATATTCCTCCTGATTGGAAGGTTCAAGTTGTTATTCCCATTTTGAAACCAGGAAAAGATCCTAGTGATCATTCTTCATACAGACCGATTGCTCTATCGTCCGTCCTTATGAAACTCTTGGAAAATTTAGTCAAGAATCGTCTGGAATGGTTCGTGGAGAGCAGAAGACTGCTACCAACGACTCAATTTGGCTTTAGGAAAGGTCTGGGTACAACTGATAGTGTGGCAACCCTCACATCAGAGATCCGGCTGACTCTTAGTAGAAGTGAGTCTGTGGTAGTCGTCTTCTTGGATATTTCTGCTGCCTATGACTCTGTCCTCCTCCCAATTCTCAGGCAGAAGTTGCAACAGCTGAGAATCCCGGCTAGGATATGTCAGATTATAAGCAATATCTTCTCAGACCGCAGTATTAAACTAAGGATTCCTGGGGAGGACTCTGAACCAAGGTTATCTTGGAGGGGTCTACCACAGGGATCCGTTCTTAGCCCCCCTTTATACAACATTTACACTTCAGATCTCCCCTCTTGTTTAAATTTGGACTGCAAAATTCTCCAATATGCGGACGATATTGCACTATTGGTCTGTGGCAAGTCCATCGAGGACGCTGCCCAATCCATGAACGTGTCCTTGTCCTCATTAAACCAATGGCTACTAGATCATGGGTTATCTCTAAGCGCCCCAAAGAGTACAGCAGTTGTTTTCACTCGCAGACGTCTCGTTCCTCAGGTGGACATTAATATTGACGGCCAAGCTATCCCAGTAAAGGAGAGCGCCAGGTTTCTGGGTGTTACTTTGGATTCCAAATTATCGGGTGTGGATCACATTAACAATACAGTGAAAAAATGTGAACGCTCGATTTCGGTCCTTAGAGCTTTGGCAGGTGTATGGTGGGGTGCTCACCCATATACCTTAAAACTGGTCTATAACGCTATAGTCAGAAGCGTGTTAGATTACTGCAGCTATCTAATCGAGCCATGTAACAAAGTAGCTCTGCGCAGACTAGATTCAGTCCAGTCCAAATGCCTAAGAATCGTAATAGGTGCCATGAAATCCTCCCCCATAAATGCTCTCCAGGTTGAATGCGCAGATCCTCCCCTTGCCCTTCGCAGACAATACTTAGCAGATCGTTTCTTATCAAAAGTCCTCTCCCTCTCATCCCATCCTTTAATTCCCATTTTGGAACAAATTTTTCTATCTCTCAATGCCTCTTCCTATTGGAACAATAAAAATATTCCATTGATGAATAGGTACAGAGAGCTTAAACACCTCCCTTCACCTGTTTGTCAATATCCTACTCTTCCTGTCTTTTCTTCCGCCTATGAGGTGGTTCATTTTAAGCCAAAAATCGTTTTGGGACTTGGCATCTCCAAAAACTCGCAGGACGTAAAAGGCGACTTCGACCGGGCTATTAAAAGATACTGGCAAGGCTGGAACTTATTTTACACGGACGCATCGAAATTATCGCCAACTGGTTGTACAGGTGCATCAACATACTTCCAGAACTCCAGAATAGCCCTTTTATTCCAATGCCCTCCAGAGGCCTCTGTATTTACAGGGGAATGCATTGGCATACTAGAAGCTATCAATTTCATATTAGCACACAACGTTAAAAATTCAGTCATTTTCTCAGATTCTCGCAGTAGTATCCAGGCTTTAGGTCAAAACCAATTAAAATCAAAACTCCATAGTAAAATCATTATCGATATTCTTAATTTACTCTACACTTGCCATACCAAAAGTTTAAATATTGAGTTGGTTTGGGTTCCTAGTCACTCGGGCATAAGTGGCAATGAATGCGCCGATTCGCTGGCAAAATATGCTACATCCAACCCTGTAGACCGAAGACATTACATGTTGCATAGCTACGACTTACGCTCGGACACCAAACTTAAGTTGCATAACTTGTGGTCAGCGGCATGGCAGGTAAGCTCGAAGCTCAAGGGAGCGTACTACGCCAGCATCCAGCCGGACATCCAGCGGAAGCCTTGGTTTTTTAAGTGTCCCAAACTATCCAAAAGAACGGTCTCATCCTTGTGCAGATTGAGACTCGGCCACTGCAGTAGTCCAGTTTTCCTCCATAAAATTCACGTTCGTGACAGCTCTTTGTGCGAGTGTGGCCTCGATGATGGCACATTGGACCATATCTTCTTTTCTTGTCCTTCAAACTCCCACTCCCTCGACTTGTACCAAATGCTTTCCAAAATTAAAATACCCCTTCCTACTAACTTCCATTCCCTATTGACGAACTTCTCCCCTAAAGTTGTCCAACTCCTATCCAAATTCCTAAATGACAATAACATTAATCTGTAGCCTGGTCTGTAGGGATTTTCAATCTGTAAATATCAATGTCTATTTGTGTTGTCAAATTATATATTTTAAATCCATGTTAACTAACAAAAAATTGTGTTGTACTTACAGCCACTAACATCTTAGATCTACCACAAAGTGCAAAGTTCGACGGCTCACCTTACGGCGCTGCCGTCACCACGTGACACTGGCAGAATAGTCGACATCGGCTCAGTTGCCAAAGAAGAAAAAAAAAAAAAAAAAAAAAAAAAATGTGTTGTAGTCTTTGATTGTGTTCATTCACAGAGTAGAGTACCATATTGTGTTTGTTTCATTTGTTTGTTCTATAGTTTGTTGTCACTGGTTCAATTGAGGTTATGTTATTATTGCTTTAATTTACCATGGCGGCCGAAGAAGATGTTGGCTTACAAGAAGCTGCAATGCGCACTACGTGTAAATACTGCAATGAACCAGAGAACAAGCAGGAGCGGCCAGGTCTTATCTGCGAGAACTGCATCTGTTTCGCTCATCTCAGCTGCCTCCGAAGCTCTGGCACTCCAGGCGACTTTGCCTGCGATGTTTTCTTCGATTTCACTTGCGAAGAATGCTCCCCAAATAATAAGGAAATCTTTGCGAGGAATAGATTTCCCTGGTAAGCATAGAAATAAGTTTAGTCTATTTTTTTATTGCAATAGCTGCAAATATGGTGGACTGCTCTGTAGAATAGGTATTTGATACTAAAATAGACACTTATATACAAAAATATATAGGTAAGAGAATAAGTGGTAAAACAAAAACTTGATCACAGTTTTTCAGAAATAAGTAAAGTTTTTTCACAAATCTTTTAAATACAGGCAGTGTTTGCGTATGTTTTATTGGACCGTAAATGACTTATCCAGGAAAGTAGTTGAAAGCATTAGCATTTTAAGTCTCAAGTTATCTGATGACATAAGAAGAAGATTGCAAAGAAATTAAAAACAGAAGGTGAAAAGAGCACATTATACGAAAGGGAAATAATTATATGAGCATTGCGACGAAGATGAATTGACAACCACTTAAGTTTAACACGATATTCAGAAACATGGTCAAATACATAATTATATCATCTGTAATATTGAGAAGTGCTATAGTGGTGCTATGACTAGGATGGAATGGGGACTGATAAGGGTTAGATTATTTTTAGATAAGAAAGTACTTATTTGATTGTGGTTTGGTGGTAAGCGGAACAGAGAGTAAAGTCCCGCAAACCTCCATTGAAACGAGAGGATCCTCTGATTAGACGGCTATTATGTCTGGTGGGCAACTGCCCGAGAGATGATTTCGGGCTGTTCTTTATGTTTAAATAGCGTGGAACACTTTAATTGCACGATGCAGGATTAGTTCGTATGTTACACCATAGATGTCACTACATCACTTCCCTCCGGAGATCGGAGACCGATGATTCTTGATGCTTCTTGATGCATGCCAGGCCAGTGGTAGGTTGGTTCCAATGGGTCGGAACTGTCTGCGGTGATACCCCAGTGAGTTGGGATGATGCCCCAGTGAGTCGGGGTGGTGCTGTCCCAGTAAGTCAGGATGATGCCCCAGTGAGTCAGGATGATGCCCCAGTGAGTCAGGATGATGCTGCAGGCTCCAGTGAGTCAGAGTAATGCTGCTGCCTCCAGTGAGTTGGAGCGGTGCTGCGCGACGTAGGAATTGACTGCTGGCATTGACCAGGTGTAGTTCTTCATAGCTCTTCATGTGCTGGCCGAAGGTGCGGTGTGCTTAGCCAAGGTCGCTGATGAGGTTGAGGGTGATCACCAGGTATGGCCAGGTAGGCAATCTGGTGGTCAGGATACCCTTTATAGCCGTGGGTGCTGGCTGTATGACTCCCTGCTCGAAAGCTTGAGGAAGTGATGATGACGTCACGAAGTAGTAATAAGCTGCACGAACGCTGTGCTGACGTTCATTGTCGAGGGTGACCAGTTTGGTGTCTATGTAATATCCCATTCATATCGGGAACAGGGTCCAAGCTACGGCTCTAGTGAAAGGAACGTCCTGACTATACAAGATATTATTATTATATATATACTTTATTGCATACCTTTACTATATTGTTTATTTACAGGGTCAACGTAATTCACTTGACGCTCCACCACCTGAATATACAGTCATATGGCATCAGCAACCACGGCTACTTCCACTACAAGACACATATCTGTTCCTTTATTGACCGCTACTGGCAACAATTATTTGGCGTGCAGACGTAAGTACTAAATAAAAGTAACTCTATACAAATTAGAAAACATAACCTATAATGATTGCAAAGAAACAAACAAATAGCAAAACAACTAAGTCAGGAACAGGGTCCAAGCTAGCGTTGGTAGAGACAGGTATTTCCTCACTATGTCACCTATATTGAGGGGTCTTATCTTATAGTGAGGCTGGCCCTAAGCCAGAGCACTTCGACCCTTCTGGATCTTTTGTGCTAATCCCCCTCCCTTCTACTCAACCCCCAGCCTTCCGTGCACCTTTTTCATGAGTCCCAGTATGGCCTTGATGGGGCTGAGCCTGTAGTCCTCTGGTCTTGGAAATGGTTGACCCAGATACTCTAGTCTCCTGGAGCCTAGTGCTGCACAGTCGCATAGTACGTGTAGCATATTCTCCTCTGCCTCTCCACAGATCCTGCAAGTCGGGTCGCTTGCTAGTCCCATGTTGTGGAGCTGTTTGTTGGTGGCATAGTGCCCCGTGAAGACTCCTGTGATTGTTCGGAGCTGTGATCTGCTGTACCTCCATAGTTTTTGGGTCCAGGCCTTATCTATGTCATTAAGAAATAGCTTTGCATGCTTCTGGCCTGTTGTGTTGCGCCAGTGTGTGCTGTGTATTTCCAACGCAGCCTTTTTCAATGCTTGGTTGATGACCCTTGGTGAGAGTCCTATGAAGGGTTCCGGTCCGTATAAGGGTGTCTCAGATCCTTTCCTTGCTAGAGTGTCGGCTCTTTCGTTGCCTTCTACTCCTGTATGACCTGGCACCCAGATCAATCTGACCTTGTTGCGCCTTCCTATCCGATTTAGTATTTTAATACAGTTTAGTACCAGCCCAGAATCCACTCTGTTGGACGTGAGTGCCTTGAGTGTTGCTTGGCTGTCGCTTAAAATGTAGACAGTGTCCCCTTCGGTGCCTCTGTCTAGTATTTCCTGCGCGCATGCGATTATAGCATAGGTCTCTGCTTGGAAGACCGTCGCCAGTTTGCCCATGCTTAGGCTGAGGTTGCAGTTGTCGCTATGTACCCCTGCTCCTGTACCGGTGTTCATTTTAGAACCATCCGTGTACCATACCTGGTTTTTCCCTTTGTGGGGTTTTATCCCACCTTTCCATTCCTCCCTGCTCGGAATGTAGATCTTAAACTCCTTTTTGAGATTATGAATGGCATGTATTTTGTCACATCCCATGTCCATCATCCAGTCAAGTTCCCTGTTTGGTCTTGTGTTTGTATGGTTTGTTTTACATCCGGAGTTCGTCCAGTGCCCCATACTTTTAAGCCTATGAATGGCCCTCCTCGCCTCTAGTTCCACTTCAATGTGTAAAGGGGTGAGATTGAGCAGCGTTTCCATCGCCGCAGTTGGCGTGGTCCTAAATGCTCCTGTAATGGCCATGCAGGCAGTCCGCTGTACTTTGCTTAGGGCCTGTCTGCAAGTTGCCAGCTTGGTTCTGGTCCACCATACGATGCTCCCGTATGTGATCAGCGGTTTCACCATCATGGTGTAGATCCATTTGATAACCTGGGGTCTAAGGCCCCATGTTTTCCCATAGGCAGAGCGACACATGCCAAATACTCTTAGAGCCTTGTTTGCTGTCGCTTCGGCATGGCTTTTCCACGTGAGTTTGCTGTCTAGGATTACTCCTAGATATTTTACTTCTGTGGACAACTCTAGTACAGTGTCGTAGAGCTTTATGGTACCCATTGCTGTTAGGTCCCTCCTTCTGGTAAACGGGATGATCACCGTTTTGCTTGGGTTGATGGATAGGTGGTTGAGTTTACACCACCTTTCAACCATGTTCAATCTCTCCTGTATAATCCCTGACACAGTGTTGGGAAATTTTCCGTTTACAAGTATCACGAGATCATCTGCATATCCAACCGTGTACGTTGGTCCTTTGTTCAGTTCTATTAGCAGCTCGTCTATCACCAAACTCCAGAGTGTTGGCGAGAGTACGCCTCCTTGCGGGCATCCTCTTGTGACATGCGCCCTTTTGGTCTCACCTAGCAGTGTTGATTCTATAACTCTGCCCTTCAGCATATTGTCCATCCAGTCACAAATGGTAGGGTCTATGCCATGTTTCTCTGCAGCTGTTCGTATCGTTCTAAAAGTAGTGCGATCGAACGCGCCTTCTACATCGAGAAAAGCTGCTAGGCATATCTCTTTGCATTCTAGCGCCTTTTCGGCACGACTTACGACCTGGTGTAGCGCCGTTTCTGTCGAATTACCAGGCTGGTATGCGTTTTGCATCCTGTGAAGCGGTTGTTTCTTCAGCGCTCCCTCCCTGACATGCTTGTCTACAAGCTTTTCCAGAGTTTTCAGGAAGAATGATGTCAGGCTTATAGGTCTGTATGACTTAGCGTCCTCGTAGTCTGCTCTTCCTGGCTTGGGAAGAAAGATTACCTTCGCCTGTCTCCACGCCTTTGGTATGTAGCTAAAGGCGATGCATGCTCTGCATAGTCTACCAAGATGCGGTTCTAGTATGTTCCCCGCTCTTTGTAATAGGGCTGGGTACACTCCGTCTGGTCCCGGGGCCTTGTATGGCTTGAAGCTTTCCAGGGCCCACTTTATGCCATTCGGCCCTACTACCTTTTTCGCGGCGTCCCAGTCTGCTTTCGTTGTTTTTGACTTAATGTCGTTTAAGCTTAATGAGTCCGCCGTGTCGTTAGCTGCGAATGAGCCGGGAAAGTGCGTTCTAAACATTATCTCGAGGGTATCACCTCCAGACTCTGTCGGTTTGCCATTCTCATCCTTGATGGATGTCAGTGGATTTACCTTTGCAGTGGCCATAGCCTTCGATAGTCTCATGCTGTCTGGAATGCTGCCAATGCTATCGCAATGGTCCCTCCAGGCCTGCCTTTTGGCCCTGCGTACAGCCTTATTAAATTCCGTCAGCTTTGTAGCATACATCTCAAAGTTTTTGAGAGCCTTAGCACGATTGAAGGCGGCCCTAGTTTCCCTGCGTAGCCTAGCTAAGTCAGAGTTCCACCAAGGTTCCTTTCTTGCTTGTACTACCTTTTCGGGGCAATTACTTGTCCAAGCGCTCAAAACAGCTTCGGATATTCGCCCCGCCTCGAATTCTACGTCAATCGCTGAATTCAGCTTACCTTTGGGGTCCCCAAGTTCCACTTTCAGGTCTCTCGTGTAGGAGTTCCAGTCAGTGTGTCTTGGGTTCCTCCTTGCTACCAGTTCCTTTTCCAATCGGGTACTGTACTTGAAGCAAATATACCTATGGTCTGAGAGTGATATCTCATTTGGTACGTGCCATTCGCTTATGCGGTTACTAGCCCTGTTAGTAGCTACTGTTAGGTCAATCACCTCCGCTCGTCTGGCATTGACGAACGTGGGCCTGTTGCCATTATTTATAATTTGTAAAGGTGAGCTTACCAGGAAATCCAGCAGTTTTTCACCTCTCCTATTATTACCGGTGCTCCCCCAGGTGACGTGGTGTGCGTTGGCGTCGCAGCCTATGATCAGGTCTAGGCCCTCCCGGCTGCAGTGTTCCACGAGTTCCCTCAGGTTCGTTGAGATGGGGTCCTCGGCTTCATAAGGCATGTATGCGGAGGCTAGTATCAGCGCCCCGCCGCCCTCCTCCTCTCTTAGAGGGACCTTGATGGTTGTCAGGTCCCTGTAACAGAAATTGTGCAGGGGAATCGCGTCTAGGCCATTTCTGACATAGATGCACGCCCTTGCGTTTAGGTCATGACGTTGGTAGTATACAATACCCCCAGTCCTGCCCAGGCCTCTAATCTCCCCCTTGTATGTATAAGGTTCTTGTATTAGAGCTATGTCATATTTTAACATGTTTAGCTCGCGCGCCAGAAGGGCAGTCGCAGCCTTATTATGTTGCAGATTAATTTGTACAAACCTTATTGCAGCCATTTCTTTTCCAAAATTTCCTACTGCCGATTCGGCCCCGCCTCCCCGTCCTCGTCTGAGTCTGGGCAGTTGGGGTCTAGTTTGAGGACTGCCAGTCCCGCCAGGTCCCCCGCGCACGTCGATGGTGACGACGCGCGGTCCAGTTCCATAGCTGGATGGTAGTCCCCGTAGTGGTCCGCGCCGTCGCTGGTCCGCTCTTCAGCGAGGAAGGCCTCCTCCTCCGAGCTCAGGACCCCTCCCTCGGTGCAGTCCTCCTTCATCTCCCCACTGGGGGCGTCAGGTTCTGCCGAGGTCGCTGGGGGTTCCTTGGCCCGCTCCTTGGCCTGGTCCTCCCTCCTCCTATCCGCGTCCTCCAGCAGTTTGAACTGGCTAGGCCCCAGTCCTGAGTGGAGTGTATAGCCAGCCTCCCTGATGGCGTCCGCGGATAATTTGTCCATGAGGACAATCCGGCGCGTCGTGGTTGGCTCCACGTCGACCTTCAGCACCTTCCACCCATCCGTGTGCAGTGCCGGGTTGAAGCGCTGGAGCAGCCTCAAGATCCGCGAGGTCGGCGCCCTTGAAGGTCTTCGACTTCCACGCCATCTTGATCGGCTTCGGAAGGTCCTTCGCATCCAGCACCCGTAGCTTGATGCCACTGACCTCCCGGCCGTCGACAGCGCGGAGCCACTTAACCGCGTCGGGTCCCTCGCAACTGACGTGCAGCGCCCCTCCGACCATATTCCCGACGTTCACGCGGGGCAGTGGATCCGGGGTCTCCATCAGCAGCTTCCATAGAAACTCCTGAATCGGACCCAGGGTTCCCGCCTCCAGCGCTTGGTCAGGGTGGGACGCGTGAACAATTGCCATCTTCGTCCCCATGAGAGCGTCCTTGTAGGATCCCTGGGTTTTGACCTTTTTTGTGTCATTGCCCGGTTCCTTGGCCTCGTCGCTCACCTCCCGTATCCTTTTGACAGGTGCCGTGTTTCCCCCTGTCATTGCAGCCTGTCGCTGCAGGTTCTTCGACCTGCGCTTAGCGCTGCCGCTCAAGCGCCGGTGATGCGGCCCCGGTGCCTGCGCCGCGGGGTCCCTCGCTCCCGTCCCTCCACTGGACGTTCCCTGTGCAGGTTCCGTCCGTGGCGGAGGTGTCGGTATGCTGGGGCCCCCGCGAACAGGCAGCGGTGCCCCTATCCCAGAGTGCCCTTGGGCGCCACTCCCTCTTTGCGGAACCCCCGTATCGGTTTTCCCCCGTCCCTTGCAGCCCTTGCGGGTCACGGTGGTCCAGGAGTCGAAGCCCGATACGGGTACATCCTGTTTGGAGGCAGCGGCCCCCCTACCTGCTAATGCCTTAGGCTTAGTCCCTGTAGTCAGGTCCACGGCCATTTCTGACACGCCCTTTACGGTCATGTCACCTTTTTTGTTTTGTGTTAGTTTAATATCCATACCTTTTTTTAATTGAAGTTTCATCAGCCCGGCTCCTCACCCACCATCGAGCCCTCAACATCGGGGATGCTTTAAAGCACCAAGGCTACCGAGCTGACATAGTACCCCTGAGTGAGTTGTCCGCGAGCTTCCAGCAGTCCACATCTGCCCCCCACAATAGGTGCCAGTGCGTACCTGCCTTCCGCTGCGAACCCCATCACTCCCGAGCACTCACCTGACGGCCGTCTGACCGGACGTCGCAGCCGATTGACCATGATTGGCTAGACCATGGCCGCCCGTTTGAGGAGAAATCCAGACCAAAGTGGCGTGTTGCCTTCAAGGGGTAAAACAACCCGACCCCTCTCAGGCTCAACCACCAGGACTCCTTCATCCCCCCGTACGGGTCACCGCGCACGGCACAAACACGCGGGAGGTCATTAGCTATCCACCATCTACCCTGTTGATGATGGACACGCAGAGACATGACCTCTCCATCCCTGCATTAAGACGCCCGGTGGTTTCTGTTACGTCTATTTCTTATGGAACTAGACCAATAACGGGGCGGCAACCACGAGAAGGATAACCACCAGACTGACCTTAAGGATCTATGCGACTGTTGCGCTCTCCCTTAAAGCCCACGCCCCCTCACATCCTCTGAAGGAGTCCGTGAGGTAGGTCAACCTCTATGCTACCATGTGAGTCATGTCGTTCGGTAACCGCAAAAGCACACAGATTGACCCGCCCCTATATTGAGGGGTACTGCCTTCTGCATTAGGCCCTTGATATAACCAAGCAACAACAGCTTTGAAAGGTTTCGGCAAACATTTTGTCAGTAGGCATTTTGGCAGGTTTTTAGGCTAAAGAAAGTAAAGTTTGAGAGAGTATTTCTCAGACTTTACTTTCTTTAGCCTAAAATTTCTTTAAGAATAAGAATAAGAAATTTTATTTGCTCAAACATGTGTATGCATACAGAATTAAAATAATACATGCATGCAAGATCTTAATCTCTCGATTCCTCAACCGGGAATAAATCAGAGACCTCGTGTATTGTCATTCTGGGATCCGGCACTTATTCTCAATGAACCGAGGGGATATTTAAGATTTATATGCTGAGCATGATATATGATGGTCAAGCCTTTTATTAAGGCGTTGGCTGCACGCTACTTAGATGATTAATGAGGTAAGAATCAGAGTTATTGTTTTGATTCTACTGCGCTTCGAGGGGTTAAATAAAAATGGCTCACGACATGTGTGCCATTTCTCATGGCGTGCAAATATCTTAGGTTCTACGAATATTACATTATTATTAAGAATTATTTTGTTTTTTTATATTTTAATTAATATTTTTATGATTTTAATTATATTTAATAACATTCAATTATAATAATATAGGCATCTTTAAGTCCTCCACTGCTACACAACCTTAATTAATTCTTCAAATATTTATATCAAAAATTGGGGGATTATCATTGAAAAGTCCATTCATTATCTCTTGATTGCAGCAAGCAGAAGAAGAACTGGGTGGGCACAATAGCGGGAGTGCTCTCAGTGTACAACAAGCTGTTCTTCAAGTCAGGGTCAGTAGTGCTTGGGGAGACTGGCTGGTGGAAGCTGCTGCACAACTTTTCACCGGCAGTTGCTGCTCATATTAGTAAGGTTTTATTCTCATAAACTAGCATAATTATGTAATCTCCTTGGAATTTTCTCACTTCTAAGGCCTGTCCACAGACGCGTATTTCTCTTTATTCTGACTTGCTTACACGCGTATTTCACTGGCCTGTTGGTCTAGTAGTTAGTGACCCTGACTACAATGCTGGAGGTTGTGGGTTTGATTTCCACCCAGGACAAATTTTTGTGCGATGAGCACGATCATTTGTTCTGTGTCTGGGTGTAATTTATCTATATTAATCTAAAATAATCATAATGTATAATATTCATTTCTGTTGTGTTATGTTTATCAGTTGTCTAGTACTCATGTACATATAATATTTTCTGCAAATTGGTTGTTATATAGGTAATATTTTTAAACTAGCTGAGGCCAGTGTTTCCTGACTAACCTGAGAAGAAACACCGTAACATACTCAGAAGCTAAAGTCTCTTATAACGTCCATACAATAAACATGTAATGGTAAAATCATATGAGAACCATGCAGATTAGTGTCTTAGATGATCTTTTAAGGAAAGAACCCCACAGATTTGAGTGGACCTGGCCCCGCCAGTGCAAGCATTGAATAATTATATCAGCCTTAAAGCATTGCAATATTTTTTTTTTGGCATTAATAGGTAATGATATATTGTATTGTATTTTGGGGCTGGTGTCCGCAACACAATGTCTGAAGCGCGTATTTTGCGTATCGGTGGGACAAATGTGTCATTCGTTCCATCCCATCTTTATGTCAAGAGTGAATAGGTTACTTCTAGGTGAGCGGTCTCCATCGTCGACCGCATCGTCGCTTTCCATCAGGTGAGATAGCGGTCAAGCGCGAACCTATCAAGAATAAAAAAAGAAACCTAGCTCCTCATGGACGGCCAGCAGCGCCCTGGTGTTTACTGATCATTTCGTGGAGGGTACCTGGGTTCTCAAAGTACTTGCCCTGTATCTAGCGCCCATTGGGCAGCTTAGAAGCAGATGAGCTGCTGTCTCGTCTTCCTCCATGCAAGTGTTAATGATATAATTTGTTTGTTTCAGTACAAGAAATTGCGAGAGACAAGCCAAAAGTACGGCCACGAAATCAGCTTTCTATTGACAAAAATCTCTTCGTTGCCAAAGTTACTGAAATGGGTATGTATGGATATTCTTTTTCTTCCTTTGTTTTACCATAAAACTGCTTATTACCATTTGCGACCTTTGGGCATAATGTGAGTGAAGTTCTAACATTGCGTAAGTCATGTTTGGCGCTGTGAAGATTGATACTAATTGTTGTGTACGTTAAGGTTTGATTTCCTTTGGCGACTAGCTGTCCAAGTAAAACAAGCGTCTGTCTTTGATGGTGTTTATTGGCAACTAACAAATAAATATCAATACATCGTTTTAAATATGGTTGGTGGCTAGCTTCCTACTTACTCAAATCAATGTGGACTGTATTTACTAATTAATAAGGATCAAAATGCTTCAACATAAGCCGCCCACCAAAGGACTATATGAGTCCTTTCAAATGAATCAAATATATGTAATTTTACATGCAAATCAACACTCGAATGGATTTTAAAATATAATCAATCAACATCGCTATCCACTGGTAGTGGACAAAGCTTAGATACAGTTCTCTTTACTATATCGCTGCCGCTCTTAACACTATAAACTCTTGTGCAGCCATCTGGTCCTGGATGTTTGCTTACTACTCTTCCTAGCAACCACTTGCCTGGTGGAAGGTTTTCCTGCTTGATTAAAACAACGTTACCAACTTCAAACTCCTTTACACGTTTGAGCCATTTTGGGCGTTGTTGTAGTCTAGATAGATATTCTTGCTGCCATCTAGACCAAAAATCATGCAACATCCTTTGAACGTGTTGCCATCGTGATAACGTATGCACTTTCAAATTTTGTAAATATGGACTAGGGATGACTATGGGTGCTTCTCCAATTAAAAAGTGCCCAGGTGTTAATGGCTCAATATTTTCATCATCCACATCTTGAGGGCACAAAGGTCTAGAGTTTAAGCAAGCCTCTATCTCACACAGTACTGTAGACATCTCTTCGTAAGTTAAATTACTAGTTAGTATACGTTTTAAGTGATATTTCGTGGATTTCACTCCTGCCTCCCAGAGGCCACCGAAGTTTGGGCTGTACGGGGGAATGAAATGCCATTGTGTGCCATCAGATGCAAGCGTGTCTGCGATTGCTCCAGAGAATTCCAAACTTGCCTCCTTCCACATGGCTACTAACTCTTTATTTGCACCGATGAAATTCCTCCCCTGGTCACTCCATAAATGTGCGCACTTGCCTCTTCGTGCACAGAATCTTTTATATGCGGCAATGAATGCCTCTGACGTCATATCTCCTACCAATTCCAAATGAATGGCCTTGGTGGCCATGCAAACAAAAATTGAGATGTACGCCTTATGTGTTCTGACTCCTTTTCCCTTGCTCCATAGAACTTGTAAGGGTCCAGCAAAGTCGACGCCGGAATGTAGAAACGGCCGAGCTGGTGTCACACGAACCTTTGGCAAGTCACCCATGACCTGAGTTCTGGCAGTCGCATTCTGTTTAGCACATATCAAGCATCGGTGTATGTATAGTTTGACTTGTGCCTTAGCTCGCGTTATCCAATACTTCGCTCTCAAATAGCTCAACATTAGTTGGATTCCTCCGTGTAGGGTTCTTGAATGTGCATCACCTATGATCAAAGGAGTTAGTTTATTTCTATGACCCAATATGATTGGATGCTTACTTTGATCGGATATATTAGCGTTTCTTAGGCGTCCGCCAACCCGAAGTATCTGTAACTCGTCTAAGTATGGATCTAAAGTCTTCAGTGAGCTAGTTCTTTTAACTGTTTTACCTTTCCTTAAAGACTCAATTTCTTCTGCATATTCTTCACCTTGTACCTTTTTTATGCAAATGTTTAATGCATCTTCTAATTCTTCTGTTGTCAAAGAACTATCTATGTCTTCTTTTAGCCTTTTATAATTTAAAAATCTCCTACAAAACGCTATACCTCTAAGCAATTCTCTCAATGAGTTGTAGTTTTCAAATTGTTCTGACAATCTTCTCTCTTCTTCTTCACTTTTGGTCATTGTAAAGGTTTGTATACTTTTCTTTTCTTCTAGTTCTGTAGGTATTATATCTGGTTTTGTAAAATAAATATCTCCCTTTGAAAGCCATTCTGGACCTTTCCACCATAAATCACATGATTTCAACTCCAATACTAGTGCACCTCTAGACGCTATATCAGCGGGGTTCTCCTGTGATTGTACGTGATACCATTGCTCTTTCGGGACATTGCTAGTTATTTCAACCGTGCGATTGGCAACGAAGGTCTTCCATTTGTTAGGTTCCTTTTGAAGCCAAGCAATAACTATAGAGGAATCAGTCCAAGCAAAAACATTGGCGGATGGGACCTTCATGGTTGTCGAAAATTGTTTTAGTAGTCTCGACACTAAAACTGCTCCACACAATTCAAGTCGTGGCAGCGACACGGTCTTCAGTGGTGCAACACGCGTTCGTGCTGCAATCAATGACGTCTTGACTGTACCATCCAAGTTATGTACACGACAGTACACAACCGCTGCGTATGCTCTCATCGATGCATCACTGAAACCATGCAGTTGTATGCTGTTCTTGTTTGAACTGTATGTGCCCATCCATCGATCTATTTTTATTCCCTTAACGTTGGCCATATCTTCACGTATTGTTTTCCACTCATCCCTTAAAGCTGGAGTGATTTCTTGATCCCAATCAATTTTGGTTTGCCAGAGGGTTTGAATCAAAATTTTTGCTTGTACGATGCATGGTGCTATCCAACCTAGCGGGTCAAAGAGCTTTTGGACATCTGATAATATACTTCGCTTAGTAACAATCGCAGGAAGGGGAGCTAAGTTCAGTTGGTATTCAAATTGGTCGTTGCCTAGGTTCCATTGTATACCTAAAGCCTTTATGGTACCATCTAAATTTAAATCCAAATGTGCATTAATAGATCTGTCTTCATGATCTATGGATTTTAAAAATTCTATGTTGTTTGACGACCACTTTTTTAACTGAAAGCCGCCTAGTAATAATAACCCTTTCAAATCTTTGCTTAATTTAATGGCTTGCTCCAAATCGTCACATCCTGACATAACGTCATCAACATATAGATCTTCTTGCAACACCCTAGCTGCTTCAGGATACTTAGCACCTTCATCGCTTGCAAGTTGCATGAGTGTTTTTATTGCTAAATACGGAGCTGACGCTGTACCGAAAGTAACAGTCAGGAGTCTTAAATCTTGAATGCTTTCAGATGAATCGCTTCGCCATAGGATTCTTTGGTAATCAGTGTCTTCCTGGGCTACCAAAATCATTTGGTACATTTTCTGTATGTCAGAAATAAAACACACTGCATGTGTTCGCCATCTTGCAATTAGGCTTCGCAAGTCATCTTGTAGAATAGGACCTGTTAGTAACTCGTCGTTTAGGGAAACTCCATTGTAACCCTTGCAGGAGGCGTCAAAAACGACACGAGTCTTCGTGCTTTCTTTATCGTTCCTGACTACGGCGTGGTGGGGTAAGTAGACAGACCTTTTTGTATTTATTTCATGTTGTGGTACCTTTTCTATGTGTTTCAAGTGTATGTATTCTTCAATAACCTTTTTATATTCTTCTTTCAGATTAGGATTTTTGTTTAGTCTTTTTTCCAGTTGAAGAAACCTGTTTAGCGCTATCTCTCTTGTCTTTCCGTCGGGTGATTTTATGTTGTCGTTTTTAAAGGGTAATTTTACTATATATCGTCCTTCAGTGTTTCTTTTGTGTGTTTTTTCATATATCTCTTCGCATAATTGTTCTTCCATAGTAAATTTCCTCTTTGCATCGCTTTCCAACTCCCACATAATTTTCAATAGTTCCTTCACATCGACATGTTCATTTATCGCCATTAAACAGTTTTCTTTTGCCCTTGATTTTATACTTATTTCACCAAATATTATCCAGCCGAGGTTGGTTCTCTGAGCTATAGGTGACCCCGGTGGACCCTTGATTAAGCCTTCTTGTAATATTTTCGCGTATACCTGGACATCTAGTAGCAGATCAATGTTCCCTGACACTCCGTACCTTGGGTCTGCCAAGTCTAGATCGGCTAAGTGTGGCCATTTTTTTGTTGACCATGTATTTGCAGGTAATTGTACTGTCAAGTGCTTGGCCATCACGTAGGCTTGTATAGGTAGAACGCAATTTGATTCCCATCGTGATGAAACTTCTATGTTCACTTCATGCTTGACAGCGAACTTCATGGATTCCATTCCAGTTACTATGCAATTAGTCACCTGCCTTTTGAGTTTTAATTGCTGTGCCGCCTTTTCACTTATAAAGCAGGCTTGTGATCCTGGATCTATGAGTGCCTTGAGCGCAGTGGTGTTTCCTTGTTGGCTCTTTACTATCACCATTGCTGTTGCTAGCATTCCTATATTTTTACTGGCATTGTAGTGCGACGCAATCATTGTATTAACTTGCACCTTTTCTTCTACATCTGCTTGATTTGATACTGTCGGCGCCGCTTGTACAGTTTCTAATGATGCCGAGGTATCCGTCTTCTTTGTTAGATGTATGAGAGTATGATGGCGTCGTTTACACGTGCGACAGGACATTGGTACACGGCATTTGAAGACCGTATGTCCTGATGCCAGGCAGTTAAAACAGAGCTTGTTATTCTTTACACAATCAAATCGTTCTGAAGGTTGCATCTTCGCAAACAACTTGCAGTGAGACAGGGTATGATTCTCTTTACACACTATACAAGTGTTTTCTTTTTCATTTGTTGACACATGGAATGTACTTCGTTCTTTAGAGGATTTTTCCCGCGTAGCTGACGTTGAAGAAGGTGTTATTAGTTCTAATGCACGAAATTTTCCTTCTAGGAAAGTTTTCAATTCATTCCACGTAGGTAATTCGTCTAAGTTGCCCTTGTAGGCGTGCTCTTCCCAGGCTTTATGGGACTCCGGGTCCAGCTTCTGCACAACCAGAAATATGATAATTGGATCCCAGGAGTCAGTGTTCACGTTTGAGTTTTTAAGGTTATCTAAGATTTCAGAAGTTGTATCCAAAATTGACTTTAGTTGACTGGCCGATTGAGCATTCGCCTTTTTTTGGTAAACTAATCTCTTCAACATTAAGTTAACTATTAATCTTCTATTGCCGTAACGATTTCTTAAAGTTTCCCATGCTTGAAAGTAATTACTTTCAGTAACTTGTATATGTTTGAGTAGGGTCGCTGCTTCACCGCTGATACTGGTTTTTAAATAATGCAACTTTTGAACGTTGCTTAGTGACTTGTTATCATGCACTAACGAAACATATAAATCTTTAAACGCAGGCCAATCTTCGTAGGTTCCAGAAAACGTAGGTATTGTTATACGTGGCAATCTCACCTGTGTCTGTTGGTTATCGTCATCCGCGCTGTCCATGTTTATCGCTTGCGATGGTCTAGTTAACCTTTCTAACATGTCGCGTAATTCACCGTTAAATGTTTTCCAGTATTCTTCGAGGCACTGAATTCTAGATTGAACGTATCCTCTAGTTAAACGTTGCTTAGGACATTTTCCTAAGTTTATTTGTGTTTTCTTCAATAACTCTGCCGTATCTTGTAATATACTTAGGGCTTCGTCAGCTGATTTAGACATTATTTCGATGTTAAAAACGTAAATCTTCAATATTATAAATTGTGCAAGTCACTAATTACTTTGTTTACGCATAAGGATTCACTCGCCGGTTTCTTATCTCTGATGGAATGTGGTTCTTTTGTATTCACTTCACTAACGATCCGGCTCGAAGGACCATTATGTTGTGTACGTTAAGGTTTGATTTCCTTTGGCGAGTAGCTGTCCAAGTAAAACAAGCGTCTGTCTTTGATGGTGTTTATTGGCAACTAACAAATAAATATCAATACATCGTTTTAAATATGGTTGGTGGCTAGCTTCCTACTTACTCAAATCAATGTGGACTGTATTTACTAATTAATAAGGATCAAAATGCTTCAACACTAATGATGGTTTGAAGAAGGATGGCAATTGGTTTAGAAAAGTCAAGTGCTTCGTCATTTCATCTTTAAAAAAAAACTGGGCAAGTGCGAGTCGGACTCGCGTACTGACGCGTATTTACATTCTGTACATGGCCAAAACGCATCCATAGGAAACTGCTCGCGTATACATTGTAGTGCAGTTTTTAAATTTGCGATTACAATGTATACTAGAGTAGTACGCAAATACTCGCGTATACTTTGTAGTAGCCAAAGTAACTGGCTTTGTTCCAAAATATACAGTGCTAGTCCGCATGCAAACTAATCGTGTATAGATCGGAATAGGCGCGAAAAACTACGATTCCAAACTATACGCGAGCAGTTGCATGCTCGCCATTTTGATTTGTTGACCTCTCTTTCGATTATATGGTAGTCATATCTATTCTAAACATTGCATAATCTTTCGGCACGTGCTGTTTGTTTCGATTGGCGGTTTTTTGTTGTCTCTGCATAATTTATTATAAAAAAGTGGTAAATACGTTTGTGTGCTTAATAGGTGACAAATGTGAGAGAGAAGGAGGACAAATGTGAAAAATGATTAGCTTTTACTGAGAAGAGTTTTTACTGATTTGAATCTTCGGAAAAGTTTGAAGTAATCATAAAGTGCAAGCTAGGAGAACAGAACGAAGATTACTCTGACACGAATTGGATTGTACGTTTAACGTTCCTTAAGTTAAAAAGACTAGCTTTTCGTAAAATTTACAGCAATATGCAGCACTATGCTTTGATCGCAGGACGACGTAGTGTCAATAAAAAACATGTCATCTATAAAATCCGAGTTATAGGTATATTCTTTGCATGATAGGGCTTATAACTGCAATAATTTTTAGATTTTTTCTGTACTCAGGAAACTTCGTTTCCAGTTCCGTAAGTTTTCGTTCCAGTACTTCATCGATATTTAAGCCAGATTTGCCACCAAAATTGAATTTACGCCACTTATTATACAGGCAATAAACATGTCTTTCACTTGGTTTAATCTGAGAATTCGCCAAATAAACAGAACTTTCTTTTTCGTACTTCTCAATCAGAGTCAACATCCATTGCAGCTGCTGGACTCATACCGGAATCAAAATATTTCTGAAAACAATCATCAGTTTCTTCTGTGCTGTGCAAGTAGCTATACGACTTGGCTACATTGGTCAAATGAGTGTGGAAGTAATTAATTTTGAGCACCACTGTATAACCTTCTTTTATGTCTGCATCATATCGACAGGTGTTACGATTCACTTCACACATCACAACCACGCGATCGTATTGGGTTGGGTTGTGATCTATAGTTTGGAATCTAGAGTTTTTCGCACCTATTCCGATCTATACACGATTAGTTTGCATGCGGACTAGCACTGTATATTTAGGAACAAAGCTAGTTACTTTTGCTACTACAAAGTATACGCGAGTATTTGCGTACTATTCTTGTATACATTGTAATCGCAAATTTAAAAACTGCACTACAATGTATACGCGAGCAGTTTCCTATGGATGCGTTCTGGCCACGTACAGAATGTAAATACGCCGTACTGACGGTTCCGTACAAACTTACCTATGAAAAAGTTCAATTCCCGAATTGAGTTACGAAGATTTTTCCGAATAGTAAAAAACGTTTTTTTTTTGTGACGTAAATGCAAATTTACAGTTTTCAGATTTTTCCCTATACTTGTGCTATGAGACCTTGCTTCATGCCAAATATCAGGATTTTAGGTCAACGGAAAGTACCCCATGAATTTTGATTTCCTTGAGAGTGTCGAAATATACGTTTTTTGCGACATAAACGGCCGTATGTTTTTTTTCGTTAACTCAAAAGTTTGATTTTTTTCACAGCTTCAAGGGACCGCAGACTTGAGAATATGGTTTTATTTCCAACTCGATACCTTCACGCGTTCCCGAGATAAAGGGTCTTGACAGACAGACAGACAGACGGACAACAAAGTAATTCTATAAGGGTTCCGTTTCTTCCTTTTCCCGAACCCTAAAAATTGTCACGTATAGTGTAGTACCTATAACACAGTTCTTGCTTAATACTGCTACATTCTACAAACAAGACTTAGTCTCTGAAGAATAGTGCCAAGCCGCTTGATGGCACTGCTGGCTCAGGGATAGAGGCATATTCGTGATTGTTTTCTATCGTACTAAATTAGATGTATTATGTTTTGAACACACACTATCTATCTAGCATTTATCCTGAAGATTAACGTATATACTCTTGAGCATTACAAAACTCGCGTTTAGCTCCTGTAATCTCCTTAAATTGAAGTCAATTGGCTCAACAACTACGACATAATTCGACCGAATAATGGAAAAAAACAGACACGCGACGGCAGCACGACTGCTGCGCTACATCCACGCTGCGGCCGTGCGTATTATTTACATGGAATAACAAAGAAGCGCGGCGGCAGTTTGCGGCTAATTTGAAGGCGCCCTAAATGCTATGAGCGAAAGGATGGCACACAGCCATTGGCGCAGTTGTTGAGCGATGGGCTGCCGCGCTGCGTGTCGCAGGTTCGATTCCCACATGGAGTACATATTTGTACGGCCTGAAAAGAAAGAAAAACAATTAATTTACGAAAAACATGGCACGTAACTTAAAAAAATATAACATTATAAAAAATAGAGTGAGTTATGCGACACATCCGCGCATAACGGCCAGCGCTCAACAAAATGCTGGGGCTCATGTATTGAACACAGACACAGCGCTGATTTTCAGCGCCAGCCGTCGTCGAAGAGACATTGAATGGCTAGCAAGTTTTCATCTTATGAACTAAAAACAACTCAATAAACAAACTAAAGAAATAACATAATAATAAACCATTAAACGATACAAAAATTAATAATAATAATGTAAAGTAATCTATTGTTTTAGTCGATCGATTAGCGATCAACAGATAATTGTAATTGCGGTGGATGCGAGACGCACAGGATCGGTCGTTGTGGAGTCGCTTGGGGGAGGCCTATGTCCAGCAGTGGACGTCTTTCGGCTGAAATGATGATGATGAGATAATTGCCTGCAGATCCTGGTCTGGGTGTCTTGTGTATGTGACTTTACACGTTTATGATCGTACCCACGACACAGGAGTAATTCCTGGTGTGAGGCAAAATCATAAAAGAAAATCTCATCTACTTCAGCATGATCACACTAGCCACAGAACAAAAAGGCGCCTGTAATATTGTTTGAAATACCGTGGTCAATGGTCTACAATTTGGTTCAAACTTACATTGTCATCCCTCTACACTTGTATTTGTTTGTACTTCGGGCTGGTTTCCGCAACTCCACGAGCGCGTATTTTGCGTACGGGTAGGACGAATGTGTCATTCAATCCCCCCCCAGCTCCATAAGGAAGGCCAGCCTTGGTATTACTGACCATTTCGGGTTCTCGCAGTACTTTGCCCTGTATCCAGCGACCACTGGGCAGCATGTAAGCAAATGAGTTGTTGTCTCGTCCACCTCCATGCAGACTCTGCAGAATGGGTTATCTGTAACTCCTATGACAGAGGGGTGCTTGTTAAAGATCCACGTGCTCAATCTATAGTGACTTTAATGGTAACCTTTAACATTATCCCTCAGGATATAAAGATCTGATCAGCAATGAGAGCAGTTCCTTCACCGTGGGATCTGATCCAATTCCCTGCAAGAAGAGAAGAGTTGACTCTGATGAGCTCAGCGGTGTTTCCAGCACTTCGTTCTATGATCAGCTGGACTCAGATGGCAGGTATGATGATAAGCACAGTTTTTAACACAACTATACATAAATACACAGTACATATTATTTACTTGTGCTTAGAATTGCAAAAAAGCTTTCTTGGATGATATGACAAGAAAGCTTTGTTACAGCCAGAGATTTACAAAACAAGTGCGAGTCGGCCACGAAAACTGAGGGTTCCGTACAAACTTACCTATGTAAATAGAGTTAAATTCCCGAATGGAGTCGCGAAGATTTTTACGAATCGCAAAAAAGATTTTTTATTGTGACGTAACAACTTTACTGTTTTCAGATTTATTCCTGTACCTGTGTTATAAGACTGCTTTATGCCAAATTTCAGGATTCTGGATCAACGGGAAGTAACCTATGAATTTTGATTCCTTGAAAGTGTCGAAATACACGTTTTTTGCTACATAAACGGCCGTATCTTTTGTTTTCGTTACAAGTTTATTTTTTTCACAGCTTCAAAGGACAGCAGACCTGAGTATATGGTTTTTATTTCAACTCGATAACTACACACGTTCTCGAGATATATATAGACTAGCTTCTGCCCGTGCCTTCACTCGCGTGAATGTAGGTTTCTCCATACAAACTTTGGACCCCCGCTTCATCCCCTTAGGTAGTGAATTTTGGAAAATCCTTCCTTAGTGCTCGCCTACGTCATAAAAGGAAACCTTGTGCAAAATTTGACGCTCCTAATCCCAGTAGTTTCGGCTATGCTTTGATATGTCAGTCAGTCAGTTTCCCCTTTTATATACAACGTGTAACGGAATAAACGCAAGACCTCAGACACCCCAATTAGAAAATTAAATTATAGAACTAAAGAAACATCTGTAATTCGATTTACCTAAAGAACGCTATGTTTTTTTTATAAAATAGTTGTCCTAGCTGGACGCATAATGTTTGAGCATACTACTGTATCCCTACGCACACACTCATAGCGCACACTCGTGCGCGTGCCTACGTAACATGTAGGTAGGAATAGAAAGCAATGCATGTAAGCTTAGGTATGTATCTTTACGTTTAATGGCCGAATATTACGTACCTAGCTGATATTAGTAAGTTGTGATATTACCCTATTAATTATTGTTGCCAGCCTTTGCCCAGCTGTGGGACAGTATAGGCTAAATAAAAAAAATAAAAAAATATTGTTGGTTGCCTAACTAGTAAAATAATGATTTCATCTTTCCATCACACTTACAGGCTTTTTTTATGGTGGGAAAAATCATCTAATGACGAATCCCGCTCTTGGGCGGAGCGAGAGACAGTGTCAGACTCTTACTGACTAAACGACCCACCCCGTTCCAACGTTGCCTTTCGCACTGGGTCCAGGCCTTCTTTTCAGAAAAAGAACCCGGGCCCCAGCTGGCTTCGACCCTATTACAGGGTCCCTACGTTTTTCGGACAACTCCTTGAGGCGCGCGGGAACAGTGCGTGCCGTCGACGACTGGGCTTGGTTCGGAATCTTACCAGACGACCGAACGGCGAACTACCCATTGCTCGCCGTCCGCACACTTACTACTACAGGCTTTGAACTTCGAATAATTCAGTTCAACTACGGATAGCTAAGAAAGTATTTTTAAATTGAGCAACCTTTCATCCCACTGCGATTTATCAGTACGGCAATACCTAAAGTCAGACATGTCACGCGTCTTTTAACCGATTTCGCGATATTACCACCTACTCGTCAGTGTGTTTACATTTTTAGGGTTCCGTACCAAGAGGATAAAATTGTCCCTGTTGTTAAGACTTCGCTGTTGCCGCTATAAAAAGAAATACTAAAAACGGAATAAAATTAATATTTAAATGGGTTATTCATACAACAAACGTGAATTTTTGGCGGTTTTTTGTCGATAATGGTACGGAATCCTTCGTGCGCGAGTCCAACTCGCACTTGGCCGGTTTTATTATTACGTAGGTATAAAACATATTCAGTGTTTAAAAGATTTCAATCATTTATGTATTTACAGTAGTAAAATCGTATTACGAAGGTACATACCTGAGCTATTTACACTAAATACTTCTTCTTCGTCCTCTTTTTAAAAGATTTTCAAAATGTCCACCACCTTGCTCGATACACATTATTGCACGTTTTCTTAAGTTAATTTTTAATTTGTTAAGCACTTCAGTTTCACTTTTCACTTTAACAAACGCGAGTTCAATTTTATGTTTGAGGTCATTTATACTGGTTGCTTCGTTTACAGACACTAGCGATTTTATTCGACCCCACAAAAAAAAGTCCAACGGTGTTAGATCGGCAGATCTGGGAGGCCACGGTATAGGTCCTCCACGTCCAATCCAACGAGAGCCATACTCCGCATCAAGATGCCGTCGAACGTTCCACGTGAAATGCGCGGGAGCTCCATCATGTTGGTAAAACACGGGTCATCGTAACAACGAGAGAGGGACCTCCTCCAATAACTGGGGCAATATCTCTTGCAAGAAGTGTAGGTAGGTATCTCCAGTCAACCTCGGTAAAAACACAGGGCCGAGTATGTGTGTACCTACAACTCCCGCCCACACGTTCACGGAGAACCTGTGCTGAAATGAGTCTACACGACATGCATGTGTATTTTCGTGCCTCCACAAATGCATGTTATGTTGGTTGTAAATACCAACTCGTGTGAAGGTGCTCTCGTCCGTCCAGATGATGTTTCGTTGCCAGTTTTCCAACAACCATCTACAAAATTGCAGTCGTGGCAAGTAGTCAGTCGGCATTAGCTCCTGACAACGTCGTAGATGGAAGGGGTGTTCGCCATCAGCACGTAACGTTCTCCACACGTACATGTGGCTGCAGTCAAACAACGGCGCTGCTTCCCTCGTGCTGCTCTCTGGATGTTCATCGAAATAATCGAGAATGTTTTCCTGCAAACGAGTAGAGCGCACATTCGTCCCTCTATCCAAGGCCGTGTTAGGACGAAACGTACCGAAGTCCCTCAGGCGCTGAGTTGCACCTAGCATTGTCCTGGCGCTCACTCTGGTACCATGTCGTTCATTGAAGACTCGACACGCTAACTCCACATTATCGTCGCAATGAGCCAGTGTCCTCACCATCTCAGTGTACTGGATATTGCTGTACCGGAAAGCCATCGCGCGCGTAAACAAATAAGTAACAGAAACAACAACAAAATTGCGTAATTCACTTGTCGGTTGCCGGCGAATGACTAATTTGGCGGCACGTGCGCCGGCGGCATATCAAACAAATACGGCAACTCAAAGGGCTAAGTCAGTAAATTATTGCATCTCGCTCTTTCATATTGATTAAGCGTTTACAAAAAACGTACCTTTGATTTTCTAATATTTTGTCATTTCTCAACAAAATATTGTGAATGCGGAATTACAAATTCAGTAATGCATTTAAAAAAGCTTTATTGCTTTGAGATAAGTTTGAAATTTCCTAAAATGATGTTTTTATTTAACTAGCTTAAATGTAAAAACCTACGTGTGTGTGTGTAGATAAGGATAAAAATGATATTTTTATTTTTACAAATTCGGTTGTGCAGTTAAGTAAGACGTATTGCTTGGAAATAAAGACTAATCTTTCTTAAATTAAATATTTTACCTTTCGCACACTATCATACTTTATTCTAAAATGTATTGATTTTTTTACGTGTGTGTATGGATGGATATTAAGCGATCTACAAATTCAGCCGTGCATTTTTATGGGCTTTTATTACTTTGAGCTAAGGCTTATAATTCCCTAAATAAAATATTTGATTACGTTGGTTTTACGCAGTGGTCCTAATTTAGATTAAATGAAGGATATTTCTGGAGAAAATTAACACATATAAATAATGATGGGAATCGATTCAGAAGCCGATTCTGAGCAAACTACTTTCAGGTCTTGCGTTTATTCTGTTACATGTTGTATATAGATAAAGGGTCTTGACAGACAGACAGACGGACAACAAAGTGATCCTATAAGGGTTCCGTTTTTTCCTTTTGAGGTACGGAACCCTAAAAAGAACTTAACTGCTCTTAACTTTGCCCCACAAAAAAATCTGGGTACTTCTGACATTCTGTGTGCTTCTGTGCTCATTATTTATATCCATTTTATTTTCACTTTGACTATAGGAATGAAATCGGTGACGAGAGCACTTTCGACGACTCTATGAACATGTTGACTCCTAAAGACTCGTACTCAGACATGGAGTTCAAGGGTTTCGACTTCACGCCTACCAACCGCATCATGCCTGTGCAAGTAAGTTAAACAAATGGTCATTATACTTCATTCGTTCGAAGATATATTATAATTAACCAAGCAGCTCCCGGCTTGCGCTAGGCGACCCAATTCGCAGCTTTTCAGAGCCTAAAAGCAGAAACAAAACGCACCGTATCCGAGCGAGTATCTGTCAGTAACGTCAAATGTCATTCCATACGTTTGCGCGGCAACCAATACGTTTTACGTTGTGTTTTATTTGCTTTTTTACCAATTTAAGTAATTAAATAAGAGCATAGTGCTTGTATAATTTGTAATGAAGTATGCCAAAACGAAAAGATATGAAATACTATCTTCATATGATGAAAAGTTTGAAAAAAGGACGAAACGACGATAACATAGTACGTCACCTGTCCTATCTCTATTTAATTCTTTGATTCCAGGTGAAGTAATAGATTTATCTATTAGATTATTCAGTGAAGTAAGAGTTTCACGTACTTAACCCAAATAATTGTATGCATTGACACGATCAAACTCCTCGGGGTGTTTACGAGATGAACACACGAGCTGGTTTCCTTGTTCCATAACTTTAAAGGCTTTGCCATGGTACATTATACAGTGTAAGACTGTAAATCAAATGGGTTTCGAAATATGATTATACCTACTGACGCGGGTTGTGCACGTGATGCATTGACACGTTTAGCTGACTCGGGATGTTTACGAGATAAACATACGAGATTGTTTTTTGCCCCACACCTTTGGGTAACCTGAAAAGCTTCGTCAGGAAAGTTATCTACAGTGCAAGTGAAATGGATTTTGAATATTGTACCTATGGACGCGAGTGATGTACGAGATACATTGGCGCGATCCGCTGACTCGTGGTGTTTACGAGATGAACACACGATGATCTTTACCCTTTGGTACATGGACACGGGTGATGTACGAGATGCATTGACGTGATCCGCTTACTCGTGGTGTTTACGAGATGAATGCACAATGGTCATTACCTTTTGATAAAATCCGAAAGGCTTTGCCTAGGTACACTTTGGTACCATAACAGGGTCAATAGTTTTAGGTTTTTAGACCTTGTATTTAGGATGATCCTCAAGAAGTGGACATTAAACTAGATATCTGTTGTATCATCATCGGCTCCAACAGGCACAACTCCAACTGTTACAGACTTGAGTATAACATTTCCTGAACTAGCATCTGAGCTAGTCGTTGAACCAGTTACTATATTTCCTGAAGTATTACAGTATTTATATCTACAAAACCAAATGATTTAATGGCCTGACTTAATGAATGACTTAACCCACATCTAGAATACCATTTTTGGAAATACTCAAGGAATATGAACAAAAACTAGATAAAAATGTGTGTAATAACTGTTTAAAATAATATAGAGATTATTGCCTCAGTCAGTAATTCACTGATAATACAAGAATATACTGATACAAAAAGATTAAATCAGAACAGAATCAGTTGGGATTGGGAATCAGACCCTATCTAAGCTTCACAGCAATGATGGCATAAATAGGCTGAAACTAATTTTCCCAGTTGATTGATACTGGAAGAGTTTTAATTTTAATAGATTTGCACTTCACATAAACAAAGATATTGTCAAAGATGTTGATAGAGACGACTACCTGCGTGGGAATACTTCAACAGAGAACATTTAAAGTCCTAAAGACATGCCACAGAAGCGGCAAGCTTATTATGAAGCCAGCCTAATCTTCAACTGTAACCCGTCAGGGAAACGGGAATGGTCCATCTTGGTACAACCAGCAAAGAATAATACCTAGGCCTGGACGAAAGTATCTGCAGTCCTCATATTAAACTATAACCAAGCAATTCTCGCAACACATCCAGTGTATGCTAGAACACAAAAAGTTTCACCACAGGCTCATGGTTGAAATTAGAGGTTAGTCATGCTTACAGATTAGCCCATTCCCTTCCTCGTTGATAGAGGATTTGTGGTAATGCCCCAATTTTGAAACACATCTGTGGATGTTCGGTAAGTGCATTTTTTCTTCCATAACTTATCAACCAAAATTCAACGGTTCAAAACAAAAATGGTTTTACAAGTGATCAATCAGGATCTTCAAGATCAGGGGCCAAGATGAATGCATATTTATGTATAAAACCATTCATAATTTACTGCCATTGAGCTCAAATTCCCCATGGAAACCGTGTGGGAATCAACTTATATCCAAGATATTTTTTGGTTTCCCAACAGGGATGGAGAAGGGAGGTTTATTGAAACCTTTATACCGCTGAACAAATTGGTTCACACATCCAAATTTATAAGATGTAAGATCACTGCGGTAGCTCTAGTGTACCCAGGAGATCTTATGGCAAAATTTGAATCCAGATCACAGGAGATACCTATTATTTCATTATGATCATTTAAAAAGAGTCTATTGCTGTCCCAAATGGGATTTGTTTTACACATTATGCATTTTTGATAGTGGTAGTTACATGTATATCTATGATCAAAAGTTCACAAATCAGTATGTACATCATCATCTTGATGACCTTTTGTGTATTGGTTCAGACTATATAGTCTACTACTATACACACTACACTATTCATACTAGCCTACTATTATATAATAAAAGGTTGAAAAATATTCAAGGAACAATTACTCCTTTTACAAAATACGCCATCCCAATCATGTTAATTATTTAGATTTTATATATGACACACAATGACTGATGTCACATACAAAAAATGTTGTTTCTGTAAATCCCTTAAAAATATTTACAGAAACAAATTTCTTAGCTTATGAGAGATTACTCACTTAATAGGTACATCAACTGTTGCATTATTTTGTTGCAACAACATTTGTTGTTGGTTGGTTCTATACTAAAATTAGAACATAAATACTTAGTTATAAGTAAAGGCAACTAAGATTCAAAATAAAAATTCATCCAATCATCAAACTAGACCTACAATGATGCAACAAGAACTGGGGGGGGGGGGGGCGCAATTGTAGTGATAACAGAAGTCAATGGATTCTGGAAAAAGGATAAAAAATTATAATTATCACATAAATTATTTAGAACTGCTTCACATTTTTTACCTTTAAAAATTCTATTTTGTTAAACATGAGCACTTACACATTTTGTGTGAGATTGATAATAGTTTGCTGTATCTTATATAAACCGAATGGGAGGAATACGGTATCAACAATTATATAATATAGCCAGAAATATGGAGCACATATGGTGTGAAAATAATTAGATTTGTCTATTTGCTTCATATATGGATTCAAAAGACAACAAAGAGAGCAATTAACAATCTCATACATCTAACATAGAGTGGGAACAGAATATCTCTACATTTTAGTAGGTATATTGTGTCTCAGTTTGGTCAAACTGATTGATCTTTTCCCTTCTACAAGTAATACATAAATGTGATGCCTGTGTTTCCTGGATACCAGATTCAAAATACATTTAATTAGATGTTTTTTACTGCCTTTGAACATGATAATTTATTTCTTTTATGTGTTCTTTCCTCCATTTAGCCCAATATTGGGAAGGCAAAAATGAAAAGGTAATGTCATATTGACCTTCACAAGCTTGTCCACCATTGAAAACAATGTTAGTTTTTTCAAGCTGTTAGTTTTTATAGGTACTCAATAAAAAACTATTGCATTCCTTTTTTAAAGAGTGTCATCTTACACACCTCCTTACACTAATTTCCAGAATATTGACATGATGTTCTTCCATCAGCCATAGAGGTTACATTAGGTTACCTTCCAAATAATGCCTCAATTCAATGTTACTTATAGGATCTCACTTATTCACACAGTCTATACCAATTAATAAATTAATAGACTCATAAATTGGTCGTAATGATCACATCCAGAGATTATGTTAAGGTTTCTATAAAAATGAAATTGTCTAAAAAGTTAGTGAATTGGTTTGCACTTAGCAGAGCCCAAGTAGCACAGATTTATCATTTATAAAAATACCCAATATTATAGTTAATGAAACCGGTGTAAACATTTCTATCCTAGACACTATAAAAACATCTGGTTCTGGTTGCAGCGGACCGAACCTCTTATTTACCTTTATTTTAGTTTTTATTTTATTATTTTTATTGTTTTAGTCAACATACAAAAATAGAGCCATTTTCTGTAACGAAAATGCACGGCAAAACCTGAAATCTTCCCTGACACTACTTTATTTTATTACATTAGATACACTCAAGAGTATTAGGGAAGATAATACTCATTTAATACTCTCTTTGAATAACCCACACAAGCCAATTTCTTCGTCTACCATTAGTAGATGGATAATAATAATAATAATATATATATAATATATATTTTCTCTGTGTGTGGCATAGATATTAGCTTTTTTTCAGGGCATAGTACAAGACATGCATCCACGTCGACTGCTAAAGCTAGGGGAGTATCATTAGATGTAATTAGGCAAACGGCTGAACAAACAGTTCTTCAACTTTTGCAAAATTTTATAATATACCTATTTCCAACAATTCATCTGAATTTGCTCATGCTGTGCTTAATGCTGAACAAAATATTTGCTTATAAATGCCTTAATATGTTTAAAATAATTATATATATAAAAAAAAAATAGACATATATACTTATATAATATAAAATGTATAAGTATGTCAAAAAAGACTGATTGTCTCATATTACCATTATATTAAGTGCCTAAGAGATTTTGGTTCCTGAAATATATTTGTTGATATTAAAAATCTTAATTTTGCTTTAAGTTGACTCTTAACATCTGCTTGGTTAATTATAATATATCTTCGAACGAATGAAGTATAATAGATGATCAAACGAACTTACCTGTGATGTTCGATCATTATTATACGTAGCTTCGTTCGAAGATATAGGGAACCCTCCCTACCCTACCCAGCAAAACTTAAGATTTATCTCTAACTCTGAAAGAATGACATTTGACGTTACTGACAGATACTCGCTCGGATACGGTGCGTTTTGTTTCTGCTTTTAGGCTCTGAAAAGCTGCGAATTGGGTCGCCTAGCGCAAGCCGGGAGCTGCTTGGTTAATTATAATATATCTTCGAACGAAGCTACGTATAATAATGATCGAACATCACAGGTAAGTTCGTTTGATCATCTATTATCATCTTCGTGCCTTTGTCCCACATGACTTTGGGTCGGCGCAACAGTTTTTTTTATGCATTCCTGTCAGCCATCTCTGTGTTTAACATTTATTTTGACTGCAACCTTTTAGAAGTTTTTATGGCTGGCCGTCAACAAGGATAAAAGGCCTTCCAACGTTGCGTCTATCGCCTGATAGTAAGGATAACGCCATCTACTGGCATTACCAGAACAGCATAATTCATTTTATAGTGACATTTTAATTAGAGATGGCGAAAAATAAATCACGAAAAAAAATCTGAATACAATTCAGTTTTTTTTTCGTGATTTTTTCCATTATATCTCAACGTTTAAACCTTCCCTGGCTCTCGAATATTTCAAGACCAAAATTAGCAGTGGCGGCGTAACTATAGGGTGGCAAGACTGGCAAAAAGCCACGGGCCCCTGGATTCGGTGGGGCCCCCGATTCGTGAGACCGCAAGCTGAGAAGAAGTAACTCAACATGTTAACAAAAATAAGTAACAATTATAAAATTTATAATTTTTTTTCTAATAAATTATTAAGATTTATTGAAAAGAATCCACTTTTAGAGACGAAATAGAATTCTCTAGTATTAGAGAACTTGCTGATTTATTAAGAATCATTTTATGTCTGTACTTCAGTGATTTATCCCAAACGTGTCAATTTTTCTGAGGCCACATCCAATGATTTTGCCACGGGCCTCAGACGGTATAGTTACGCCACTGAAAATTAGACAAATCGGTCCAGCCGTTTTTGAGTTTTAGCGAGCCTACGAACAACTAATCATTTATATATATATAGATAGACAAACAAAAAACAATTCGTTCCTCTTTATAATCTTCTAATATATAAAAATCTCGTGTCACAGTGTTTGTAAAGGAACTCCTCCGAAGTGGCTTGCCCGATTTTGATGTTTTTTTTTTTGTATATGTTGGATAGGTCTGAGAAATAAGTCGTAGGCTATTTTGTACCCTCCTACCCCCACCCATTTTTTCTTTGTTAATTTATATGGCAGAACAACTATACTAATAAGTATAGGTATAGATAAATGTGTTGAGTATCACATACTATGCTTTCTAATTCTTTGCAAGTTCTTAGCTCTTTCTCTTTTCTTACAGAGTGACTCCTCAAGCATCAACTCCTTCCAGCAATCAATGTTATACTACGACTCAGACTCCCGCAGCGGCTCAGAACATGACTCCAGGAAAATAGTCTTCGACAGACCCAAGAAGCAGGTTGTCGAAGAAAAACCAATCAGAAGGGAATCTCTGTTTTCCACCGAACTGAACTCTGTCGACACACCTTGGGAAGATCCCCTGCCGAAGACACAACCCGACCTGGTGGAATTGTCTCAATATGAGGAGATACAGCTTCTAAAGAAGGTTGAAGGTTTGATCCCGAAGGTCCGGGATCCCAGCAAGAAGGCTTACTTGTGCAGGCTCAGGGCTAAACTGGCGCTGAGAAGGCTGAAGAGGCATAAGCATCTACCTATATTTGATTTGGATAAGTGAGTATTAGGAGCCTTAATTGAATGCAAATATTTTTTTTTTTATTATTGATAGGGTCGCGTTTGACCACTATCTCACCTGATGGTAAGCGATGATGTGGCCGACGATGGAGCACGTTTGCCTAGAAGTAACCTATTCACTCTTGACTTAAAGACCCCTAGGTTGTAGCTATCAGGAAACACAGACTCCGGCAGGGAATTCCACTCCTTAGCTGTACGCATTTTTTCATTTTAGATAAACATCCGTATATGTTAGTAGTAGTATAACTTAGCCTAATGTTAGTATTACATTTAATTATAATAATAAACAAGGAATGAACCATTGAACTGTTCGTCCAATTGTACACCAGTTTATTTGGATAAGTGTGTCTGGACACTTATCCATCTTTGTAAGAGGGGAGAGTCCCACCAGTCTGAAAACATTCAGGATGCCACTGTAGGAGAAGCGCAGGCGTGCAATCATGGAAGCGCATCGCTCCCGCATGAGTTTTGCTTTCTGGTCTCAATACAAAATAAGCTATAATTATATTCTAAACAATAATTTCATATGTAATCTTCTAATTATTCATTATTTTTACAGAGATGTAAAACTGCTTGGTGGCTACGTGACTGATGATCCCAGGGTTGTTATCAATGCTGAAAGAGTTCTAGATAGGTTCCAGAGATCGGTAAGTTTCGAACAAAATACACGGTTGAATTAAATTAGCTGACGAAACTTCATACAAGACGTAATGGCTATCAAATCATCGATAAAAGTATAATTAAAAAAATATATGAAAATTTAAAGTAACTAGCGACTGTGCTAGCGACTATGGATCTTGAAGTCAGCTTTATTTACTTGAAATTATGAAATTCGATTTCGTAATTGGACATTGATATCCAAGTTTGTGAAGTTTAAATTATAATCATAATATCATTAAATCTTAAAACATGCCCTTTCCTATTATTTCTTTATTGGGGTTCCGTACCTCAAAAGGAAAAAATGGAGCCCTTATAGGATCACTTTGTTGTCCGTCTCTCTGTCTGTCAAGACCCTTTATCTCGGGAACGCGTGGAGGTATCGAGTTAAAATTAAAACTATTTACTTAGGTCTGCGGTCCCTTGCATATGTGAAAAAATCAAACTTCTGAGTTAACGAAAAAAAAAGATACGGCCGTTTATGTTACAAAAAACGTATATTTTGACACTCTCAAGGGAATCAAAATTCATAGGGTACTTCCCATTGACCTAGATCCTGAAATTTGGCATGAAGCAAGGTCCCATAGCACAAATATAGGAAAAAATCTGAAAACTGTAAATTTCTAGTTACGTCACAAAAAAAAAACTTTTTGCGACTCGACTCTCGACGATGTTTTGTAACTCGATTCGGGAATTGAACTGTTTTTATAGGTAAGTAAGTTTGTACGGAACCCTCAGTGTGCGAGTCCGACTCGCGCTTGCCCGGTTTTTTAGGGTTCCGTAGCCAAATGGCAAAAAACGGAACCCTTATGGATTCGTCATGTCTGTCTGTTTTTTTGAAAAATTTGTTTTCATCAAACCCATACGTGTGAGAAGTTTTTGATTTTCAGTTCTAAGTATGGGGAACCCCCAAAATTTATTGTTTTTTTTTTTCTATTTTTGTGTGAAAATCTTAATGCAGTTCACAGAATACATCAACTTATAAAGTTTCACACAGTACAGTTCTTATAGTTTCCGAAAAAAGTGGCTGTGACATACGGACGGACAAACAGACAGACATGACGAAACCATAAGGGTTCCGTTTTTTGCCATTTGGCTACGGAACCCTAAAAACTCTCATAAAAGACCAATCCAACGCAAGCGGTTAAGGGGTTAATATCGTTATTTTCTATTTATTTCAGTACTTAATTGATAACCTATGCGGTACAATAGCCAGTACGAACTACGGAACGCTCCTGCTGTCCAGCATAGAGCCGACGGCCTTCCGCTCTCTGTACTCGGGCGTCACACTGAAGCCCTACATCCGCCGCGACGGAGACTCCGCCCCCACGTGGCTGAAACTTACCGATGAACTGCTTCGGAGGACAAACAGGTGATTACCAGAAGTGAAGGTCTCGGAGTTTTTGGTGGACTTTGAGTGAAGAGTGTTTTAATTATTTTCAAATTGATTCCTATCTGATAAATTGATATCTACCTGTATCTCAAGTGTCTGCGCAAAAACAACAATATCGTAAAAACGAAAAAATGTTGGTGCATTTAGTTGGTTTTTGCAATAAGGGTATATTGCAAAAACCAACTAAATACACCAACATTTTTCCGTTTTTACTATTATATTCAATCAAATTTGTAGGTTATTTACTTTTTGCCGAAACTATCTTTGTAAATAAGTGTCGTAGATAATAGAACCGTTTTCCCCCCGAAGGGAAGAAAACGAATATTTAGGTTTCAGCCGTAGCTCGACCCACAGTGAGATTACCCCCTTGAACTTTGCGCGATTGCAGTGTGTATCTACCCCCATTTTATTCACTTTATTTGCGAAGTGACAGTTACTAGTCTTGGCGCCATCGCCGGTTGGCTTTTTCCGTCAGTACTCTCACAACTGTATGCCGGCAAGAGCGGCAAATAGTGGGTCGAGCTACGGCTGAAACCTAAATATTCGTTTTCTTCCCTTCGGGGGGAAAACGGTTCTATTTAGGTGTTCGAGCCTACGCTCGACCCACTGTGAGATGTGTTTATATTCTGCCGGCGATGGCTAGACGTACTGTGATAATGCAGGGGAATATTGTGCACATTAAATGAGACTATGGAAAGTGTTACTAATCAAAAAGTTTAATCAAAAATCACAAAAATATCAGTCTTTCATCATAATACTAATTTTACTTAAATAGGGGTGAACGAAGAACTTAAACTACCTAAATACCCATTTGACTGATTTGGGATTTCCTTAAAGTAATGTTTTATAAAGGTATCCCTTGACCTCCAGTTTCCACGTTTAATAACCTCATCAAGATTGAGATTTCTATTGATCCAATTGTCTGAATTGACTGCTGCCCTACAGCTTCCGGGAGACGCGTTAATTTGTGCATCCTTGAATAAAGTGCGGATCCAGCCAGCAATGACGCTTCGAGAGGCTTCCTTTACTTTGCCCCTGGTGGAGATGAATAGGCTAGTCAAACTACCTCGTCTTAATTTACTGATGGTGATTAGTTTATTAACCCAATGTACTAAGTTTAATTTTTCAATGCCTTTATCATGTAACTGCCAACCAGATTGTCTATATTTAGAAGTCTGTTTTAGAGCCAAAACGTGGCCAAAATATAATGTGATTACTATGGGACTCGAACAATTGTGGTCCTATATCTAGCAGCGTCAGGTCATGAATCCTTCTTCCCGATGATAATAAAAGCAATGCAGCTACGTGTCGCGATACTTGAAAAATACTACTATTATCAATTTCATAATTCTTCAAAAAATCAACTAATTGTGACACATTCCAGGTTTGTGCTTTTGGTAATTGGGGTCGTGCGATGAAGACTGCTTTCATCATTTGTTTTACGAGCGGGTGACTGTTGAGACTCGCTCATCTCTGGATTTACGAACGTGGTAACTACGGATTTGTGGACCGCAATAGTTTTTGCTGCTAGTTTTATCTCATTGTGAAGGAAATAAATATATTTTACAACCTCTTGAGGTTTCGGATTGTCGATTTGGATATTATTACTCTGAGCCCATGACTTCCAACGCTTCCAAGCGGGACTATAAGTTTTTAGTGTTGTCTGTCGCCATGATGTTTCCAACAGCTCTCGAGTCTCGCTTGACAACGATTCTACTAGATGAGACCAGCCCGTACCTTCCAAACCTGCAAACACACTTTACCTCGGGAGGGGGGCGTCTCGTTCTCAGGTCTACTAGGTTCTGGTGCAGGTTCGGAATATTGAATGCGGGCCCTATTGCTCGTTTCTTGACCTCGGTTTTTCAGAAGGTTCGTTCCCATTGTGGCGTCACCAGAAAGTAGGTCCCTGTGCATCTCTTGAGATGCTGTAGAACGCGTGGTATGAGACCCGGTGGGGGAAATATCCATCCCAGTGTGAATTCCCATGGCCGGCTGAATGCGTCCACAAAAAGACAATTGGGGTCTCTGGCGTCCTCGCTCACGTAGTTGTTCATGATTGCTGAGCGAGAGCTTGCAAAGAGGTCGACTGTCGGGGTACCCCACCTTCGGAAAATTGTTCGAAGGATTGACTTGCGTAGTGTCCACTCTGGCATTGTTTTTGCTCTCGAGAGGCTGTCTGACGTTGTATTGTATCTTCCGGGAAGATAACGAGCTACCAAGTTTATCTGATAGCGTTTGGCTAACTGTAGAATTTCTTCGGTGATTTGCAAGAGATTTGGGGACTTCGTTCCGCCTTCCTTGGTGATATAGGCGACGACTGATCTGTTGTCTGATTGGATCATAACAGTTTGTTTTCTCATTTGGACACCGGTCTTTCGGAGTGCTTCTAAGACAGCCCACAACTCTTTTCTGTTGCTGTGCCAGGATTTCTGAACCTTGTTCCACCGGCCTTGTAGTTTCCGGTTGTTGACTGTTGCGCCCCAATCCGTACCGGCAGCGTCGGTGGTGATGAAAATTGTGGCCGGCTTTTGGTGGATTGATGATGTTTGTCGAATGTTGTGGAGCCACCACTGAAGTCTCTGAGCAACTACTTTTGGGAGAGGAAATTTTTTCTGTTTGTCTTCTTTTGGAAGACGGTTGGCTGCTATTTGAATGCGACGAGAATGTAGCCTTCCCAGTGGAACAACAAAGGTTGCGGAGTTTAAATGCCCTAATAAAACTTTGGCAATCCTCCAAGACCATGTTTGATCTCGTAGGATTCCTTGAATCAGTTGTACTATTTTTACGATTTTGGTGCTTGGTAGCCGTTTTGTGTTTACTTTTGTATTCCACAGAATTCCGAGGTATTCCACGCTTTGACAGGGAATGAGAACTGATTTCGGTAAATTTATGCGCCACCCCATTCTCGTGAGAAGTTCTTGAACTAAGTTGCTCTGTTCCAGAAGAATAGCAGGATCGTGATGCATTATCAAGAAATCGTCTAAATATACTAATATTCTGATTCCTCTTTCCCTGAAAATATTTGCAATCCAGTTAGTTACCTTGGCAAATACGTAAGGAGCTGTTGCAAGACCAAAAGGTAAACAGGTCATCTGAAATATTGTTTTGTTATAATAGAAAGCTACGGTGAGATTTAACAATCGGAATGTGAAAATATGCTTGTGAAAGGTCTATTTTGATCATGTAATCTAATTTGTCTAAACAGAGTGGAATTTTGTGGTGGTTCATTAAGCGAAATTTAGGAGGGTTCAAGTGTTCGTTTAAAAGCTTAAGATTAAGTATGGGCCGGTTTGGGCCGTCAGATTTCTTTCTTAAAAACATGGGAGATAAGAATCCGGAGGGGCTTTTACATGTTTCAATTGCCCCACATTCTAGCATTTTTCCAATTTCAAGTGTCATATCAGTAGCGTATTTTGGTGCTAACCGAGTACAAATATCAGCATTGAACACTTTTAGTGGTGGGGTGCGTGTAAAAGGTATTCTGTAGCCAGATAATATGGACAGGAGATTTTTTGACGCGCCAAGGTCTTTCCAGACTAATAATTTATCTTTTACCTGTCCTGCTATGAAGTATTTTCTTCCGTCAAATTTAGTTTTCTTCGCTTTCTGGGTAAATGTTGTGGAAGGGCGCTTTCCAGAGGGACGGCCTGTATTTTTTTCTTGCCTGAAGTTAGGTCTTCTGGTATCATCTCCGATTCGCGCCTTAGTCCTAATTTCCTGATGGGTGACCGGCGCCTTGAAGGGCCTTGTTTTATAGGAATTGATTTGGTTTCGTTGTCTTGTCGGAAAAAACTTGTTAGGGCCACCTTGTTCCTTGACTAGGTCTGACAGTTGAGGTTCCGAGAAAAGGTGAGTTGCTGATGGCGGGATTGAGTGTAGTAGTTCGTTTAAAGTTTTATTGACAGGTTTGTAGACACTACGCCTGTGCTGTATAATCTCCGCTCTTTTCCCGCATATATTGAAGGAGTGCATCAGACGTTTTGCGGAAATGGCTGATATGCGATTTTACTTCTAGGGACGCATTTTTAAAAGTTTCCATGAAACATTGTCTCTGTTGAAGAAGGCCGTGGGTGATTGCTGATAGGCATTGGTCCATGTTTTCTAACAACGTGATCGTTTGCCAAGGAGGCGTTGTGCTCGCAAGTATGCTATTAACTTTTAGAGAAGTGAAAACGGGGGTTGCGGTAAAGTGTTTTTGGACATCTGCATATCGGATGTTCTTCCACTTATCGCTGTTTAACCTTTGAATCTGAATACCTTGTATGGCAAGAGATTCGTCTGCATCACCAACTTTTGCTTCTGATTCTTTGGTCTCAGGGTTAAAATTATTAAAGTGTTCTTCTCCACCAGAGTTTGAAGTGTTTGTTTGCCCACAATTGGATTCTTCTAATAATAACGGTGGTGCAGACCAACTGCCATCTTCACTGTTGTCGGAAGACTCTGGCTCATCCAGTCTTGAGTCTTGATGAGAGGTCTGCAAGAGTTGCTGTAATATTTTAGATTGCTGCTCCATGAGTTGTTCCAGTTTATCTATCCTGGAATTTTGTTCCACCTGTGGGCTTTGATGCCTATTACGGTAACTCTGTACAGATGATAAGGGTGAAACAGATCCATGAGTACAGGACTTAAGGATTTTAGATGCTTCATTTTGAGAAATACACTGAGATTTAATTGACGGTAAAAACTCGTAAAACCCATTGAAAGCGTCAATTGGGTGGATCATTTTCATTGTAGCGAGAGGTGCGTAGATGAGAGCGCGACCTATCGGCCAGCGGATCAGTTTCCTCTTTATGGCTTTATATTTTCGCTCACTTAGGGAGGCAGGGGTATTTCCGCTAAAAATGTGGGCAAGGTCAACTGTGGGCATCGCAAAGCGAAGTCGACATTCATCGTCTGACGATATCTTGCTCCCGAAGAGGTCCTCGTAATTGACGGAGTTTACGACCCAGGATTTCCAATCGTCTGGGTATAACTCGTCAATCTTCTTGACGAATTGGTTGTATGCCATCTCTTCATCAGGCGGGGGATCCCAGTTGGCGAGATCGCCCATGGTAGTGCGTTCCAAGATCTGTGAACGACAAGGCAGATTTATGGCACAGCCCAGAGCATAATGTATATTACGCCGGCTACATAGCCGACATCTTGTCTGTTTCCCAGCCGACGTTACGCCGGCTACACAGCCGACGTCTCGTCGGCTTACCAGCCGACGCCACGTCGGCTACTAAGCCTACATTATGTCGGCTGCCTAGCCGACGCATGCAAATGTTTGCTGAATATGCAATATCGATCAATAATCTGCGAGGATGTATGTACTAGGGGCTTACGAGTACCCCATTGCACATGTAATAGCGAGTCTGCCGTCCTGAGCGCGGGCATTCGCAACAAGTGCACATCCTATCGATGACATTAATCACTTTTATCACTTTCACTTACTAAATAGAATGCTCTTACCTCATTTACTTCGTGAAGAGCCATTTTTTGTAGTGCAATAAAATATTTTTTCTCAAACACACTGCTCACTAGCAAATTCAAAGACGTACTGACGGAAAAAGCCAACCGGCGATGGCGCCAAGACTAGTAACTGTCACTTCGCAAATAAAGTGAATAAAATGGGGGTAGATACACACTGCAAACGCGCAAAGTTCGAGGGGGTAATCTCACAGTGGGTCGAGCGTAGGCTCGAACACCTAAATAACCGATTTTACCTTTAGATTCATCTTGATGAGACGAATGGATGAATGGATTTAACTTTATTTTAAAAAAAAATACAAATAAAAAAAAAAAATTACAGATAGTTGGTTTTTGCAATAAGGGTACGATATATTATGTAGAATCATTGAAACGTGCGCGATCTCGGTAAAATAGAGCTGAGAATTTTATTGTAGTGTTGACTACCTTTGTGAAGTTTGCCGAGAAGGACTTGATACATTTGCTGCCATATACTACAAAACATCCATATTCTAATGGTAAACAAATTAACTATTCATTCATACAAAGATATGGCTTAAAGGAATTATGCAAGCCAAAAATATTAATATAAAAAAGTAAAGGTCTGATGTGGAATCGCACTAGTTTGAAAACTTCCATACAAGTTATTTGACACAATCGCCGCGACAATTTTGTTTGACATCTCGCGGAAAATGGTCAAGTAGTAGTGATGATTCCGCGCCGGAGTCCTCCAGTTTTTCAAAAGCTTAACAGTTTTTTAAATTCAGAACAGACAGGACTTACTGTCGCAATTGTGGCGTGCCCAAGTTTTTGCGTGAAAGAGTAACAAAAGTCCATCCATTGTCACAAATTTTCGCGTTTATAATAGTAGTGGTAGCGGATACACTTGCCCTTTTTTACTGCAACTGATTCTGAGGGGTGTCAACTGAAAACCAGTGCTAGATGTCTGACGCCCAGCAAGGCTGAGGTGGTCACCTTTTCATGCTCGGCACATTCTGTACCTTTCTTCTCTTTTACTTTGTGTTTATAACCGTTTCGCTGTATCTGTCCCGAATAAAAGTTTTTCTATTCTATCTCAGAAGCAAAACATTTGGGACAATGAAGTAAAACACCTGCTTATTCCCTGCATATAATACATCCTAATTCATTTCTATTCGTTTTTTCGGGTTCCGTTACCTCAAAAGGAAATAACGGAACCCTTGTCCGCCCGTCTATCTGTCTGTCAAGACCCTTTATCTCCGAAACGCGAGGAGGTATCGAATTGAAATTACGAAACCATGTACTCAGGTCTGCGGTCCCTTGAAGCTGTGCAAAAATAAAACTTCTAAGTAAACGAAAAAAAAAGATACGGCCGTTTATGTCACAAAAAAGTACATTTCGACACTCTCAAAGGAATCAAAATTCATAGGGTACTTCCCGTTTACCCAGAATCCTGAAAAAAATCCATTCGGGAATTGAACTATTCACATAGCCAAGTTTGTGTGGAACCCTCTGTGCGTGAGTCCGACTCGCACTTGCCCAGTTTTTTTTTTTTTCTCTTTCTGAGTGACGTTTGGATTGAACAAGCTTGGTAGCCTTATAGAGCTTGAATGAAGCTAGTATTTTGTTGATCAGACACATCAAAGACTACGAGCCGCCCCCGCGAGCCACCATAGACTACTCGTACGTGCGGCCGCAGCACATCGCCGCCGTCAACAACCTCTGCGCACAGTTCTTCTGGCCGGGGATTGACTGTAAGTATTGTTGATGGTTTTTTTTATTATTATTATTATGGATAGGCTCGCGTTTGAAAAGGTTCACGAAAAAATTCTAAATATAGCTATTTTTTACCCTCCTACCCAAACGCGTAAACGCCCCAGTTTTTCTTTGATAAATTTCTACACTAATATTATAAAGTTTGTTTTTATGTTTTTTTGTTTGTAGAAGGTAATCTCTGATATTAATGAACCGATTGCGAAATTTTTTTCACCGATAGAAAGCTGCTTTATTCCTAAGAGTGACATATGCTATATTTTATGTATGCGGGCGAAGCCGCGGCCAAAAGCTAGTAATTTATATGTCAGAACAATTTTTTCCAAGTTAGATAGTATACCATAATATATAATATACTTACTAGCTCGTCGTATCCACACACATGTTTTGATTACCAATAGGACGACTTCACTAATCTAATTCTTCTCCAATAGTGACAGAAGCTCTACAGTACCCCGAGTTCAGCTGCGTGGTGACGTACAAGAAACTGGTGATAGGCTGCGCTTTCCTCGTGCCCGACGTGGGCCACAACGAGGCCTACATCTCCTTCGTGCTCACCAGGCCTGAGTGGAGGAACGCCAAGATCGCCACCTTCATGCTGTATCACTTGTTACAGGTATGGGCTTAAAATAGCCTTGTAAGTAAGCAACGCACCTTCTCCGCCCGCTCCTGGTGGAGCGAGAGGGAGTGACAGACTTTTACTGACCTACATGTGTTCCTTCTGTTGCCCTTTGCGTTCCAGGGCCGGTTGAGCGATTGACTGCTGCGCTGCATGTCACGGGTTCGATTCCCTTGCGGGACAAATATTTGTATGGCCTACACATAGGTGTACAGGGTCTCGGTGTTTTGTTTATGTGAGCTAATGAGACCACAGTACAGCAGTAATTCCTAGTGCGGGGCAAAGGTAAAAAAAAAACCACCAAACCAAATGTCTTAAGGTGATGGTTACCACTTACAAACAGCTCGGACGCCTGATAGTCACTGTTAGAAAAAGAGGAAATTCTACTTTTCACTGTCACTGTTAGAAAAAGAGGAAATTCTACTTTTCACTTCAGCATCAGCGGGGCTATTGCGTAACTCTGTTGACAGTTCAAGTGATGATCACTTGTTAACAATGTGCATCATTGAACTGTCAAACAGCTAGTTTCGTATTGCCTATCTTCAGTGACCAACTGCAGTGACGTCATTAGCCACTGGTGCCTTTGATAGCCACCGTAACACGTTTTGACAGATGTTATTGTATCGATACTTTTTTTTTTTTTTTTCTCTTTATTTATTATTAGGGACTTTTACACGGACGTGTATGCCAGTCCCATCATACCTTATATTAATACAATATCTAACTAAAACGTAACCTAGCGAACATAAATACTTTGGAGGCAGCCTCCGAATTAGGTGTCGCTAAAAGATGATAAAATACACCTACATCATACATATTTAACTTTAAATCCTTAAATAATTCTACTCGGTCAGACTGAAATCTGGCACATTCCAACAATAAGTGTACTACATCTTCCGGTGTATCGATACTTTTAAAATTGCAATTGTGTAAGCTTTTGAAGCTGTATAATATTCGATAAAATTTTAGAGCAGGGACTGAAAGCGGTTACGGTAAAAGGTACCTCAAAAATGAACAGGTACCGATTTCAAATAAAGGTTGAGCTATACCGGTACCTTTACAAATAAAGGTTGGACTAAATAGTTATTTAACCTTTAAACGATTTCGGTACCGAAAAACATGCGAGAGGCCTAGCGCGGGTGCACGGGGGTGTCGAACACGTTAGAACTAGTGTAGATATTTGTACATTTTGTTTAATGTAGGTTCTCTTTTACTTAACTTTGTTGCTGACTGTGTACCGGGTAGTAGGGTTTTTTTTAACACGCTTTTATTAGCTTCACTTGTAACTATGTATGTAAGAAAATCTTGGAATCTTAATTTGACCCACTTCCCGGTCTTCGATTAGGATGAAATTTTGCACACGCTCTGAGTTCTGATGACAATACATACGTCATTACAAATCCAATATGGCGGCCTTCCCAAGATGGCGGACTGGCTGTTTGAAATCCACCCCCATGATATGGGTATCAAATGAAAGGGTTTGCTGTCAGAAAAACGAAAAAAATAGTCACGTGGCTTAAATCCAAGATGGCGGACAGGCTATTTGAAATGCACCCCCATGGGGTATCAAATGAAAGGGTTTGCTGTCAGGAATACGAAAAAAAATAGTCACGTGACTTAAATCCAACATGGCGGACATCCAAGCTGGCGGATTGGCTATTTGAAATGCACCCCCATGATATGGGTATTAAATGAAAGGGTTTGCTGAATGGGATACGAAAAAAATAATCACGATAATAATAAGACTAAAAAGTATAAAATAAAAATAATAGTTCAAAAAACTAAAAAACACGCTTTTAGCACGCACTAAAAATTACAAAATAACTCGGAAATTTAGTTTGATGACTCAAGAGTTTTCCCTTTGCCGAATCTTCATTAGATCGCAGGTAAACATAAACAATTTTAGTTCGTGATGAACGATAAATATGCGAAATGGTTATAAGTAGGTAATCATCTTTATTGAATATTTACTATGATTTATTATGAAAAAAAGCGTGGAGCGTTTTGTCCAAAAAAAGTAAAGATTACATAAACGCTCCACGCTTTCTTTCATAATAAATCATAGTAAATATTCAATAAAGATGATTACCTACTTATAACCATTTCGCATAGGTAATTATTTATCGTTCATCACGAACTAAAATTGTTTATGTTTACCTGCGATATAATGAAGATTCGGCAAAGGGAAAACTCTTGAGTCATCAAACTAAATTTCCGAGTTATTTTGTAATTTTTAGTGCGTGCTAAAAGCGTGTTTTTTAGTTTTTTAAACTATTATTTATATTTTTCGTCAGCCGCTGATTTTTCATCAACGTGATTTTTGTAATTATTTATAATAAAATGAGAAGAAAGTATCGAAACGCAGTTTACGCATTTTTTTCCTTTTTTAAGGAAAATAATGCTTCGACTTGCCTAGTGATTGGATGTTCTGCTGTTATAAAAGTAGAATAGAATAAACTTTATTGTACACCAAAAAAGTAACACAACGTATCATCAACATTTCAGCCGAAAAACGTCCACTGTTGGACATAGGCCTCCCCCAAATGTCGCCATAATGACCGGTCCTGTGCGTCTCGCATCCATCGAATTCCCGCGACCCTCACCAGGTCATCGGTCCACCTTGTGGGAGGCCTTCCAACGCTGCGTCTTCCGGTACGTGGTCGCCATTCCAGAACCTTTCGTCCCCATCGGCCATCTGTTCTGCGATCAATGTGCCCTGCCCACTGCCACTTAAGTTTGGCGATTCTTCGGGCTATGTCTGTAACCTTGGTTCTCCTGCGGATATCTTCATTTCTGACGCGATCAAGCAAGGAAACTCCGAGCATAGCCCTTTCCTTTGCCCTTTGAGTGACTTTAAGCCTTCTGATGAGGCCCATTGTAAGCGACCACGTATCGGAGCCATATGTCATCACTGGCAACACGCACTGGTCAAAGACTTTCGTCTTGAGACACTGTGGTATATTGGACGAGAAGACACCGCGCAGTTTCCCAAACGCTGCCCAGCCGAGTCGGATTCGACGATTGACCTCTTTCGCAAAGCTAGACCTACCCAACTGGACCGTCTGTCCCAGGTAAACGTAGTCGTCCACAACTTCGAATGTAGAGTCTCCGATCTTGGTAGGAGTGGGTGCTACATGGCTGTTTACCATGACTTTGGTTTTGTCCATGTTCATTTTAAGTCCCACTCTTTCGAAAGCTTTACTGAGGTCACCGAGCATTGTACTGAGCTCCTCCGTAGTCTCAGCCATGACTACTATGTCGTCGGCAAATCGAAGGTGAGTGATGTACTCCCCATTGACATTTATGCCTAGCCCTCTCCATTCCAGAACCTTGAAGACATCCTCCATTGCGGCCATGAACAGTTTCGGAGAAATGACGTCTCCTTACCTCACACCCCGCTGCAAGAGGATAGGTTTCGAGGTCTGGTCTTAAATTCGGACTGACATGGTGGCGTTTTTGTACAAACACTTCAGCATTTCGATGATCCGAGATCTATAGTCAATCTGGCACCGTTGGAGAGACTGCAGTACAGCCCAAGTCTCGATCGAATCAAAGGCTTTTTCGTAGTCCACAAACGCTAAGCAGAGAGGCTGATTATACTCCTCAGTCTTCTATATAACCTGCTGCAGCGTATGTATGTGGTCCACGGTGCTGAAGCCTTTTCGAAATCCGGCTTGTTCGGAAGGCTGAAAGTTATCGAACCTGCGCGCGAGACGGTTCGTGATGACTCTGGAAAACAGTTTGTAGTCATGGCTCAAAAGTGAGATGGGCCTGTAATTCTTAAGCAAGATATTGTCACCCTTCTTAAAGAAGAGCCACACATCTGCTCCATGCCTGTGGCGTTTTTCCGTCGAGTATGACGGAATCGAACAACTTCTGAAGGGCCTATAGGACCGGTTTTCCACCCGCCTTTAGGAACTCGGCCGTAATTCCGTCCTCACCCGACACCTTATTGTTCTTCAACTGCTTCAGAGCCATCCTAATCTCGTACAGGCTGACGTCCGGGATATCTTCGGTATAGTGTCGAGTCAATCTAGCTCTTGGGTCGTTTGCTAGATTTACAGTGGGCTCGGAGTTTGACGTGTACAACTGTCCATAAAAAGCCTCGATCTCTCCCAGAAGCTCCGATTTGGCGGATATGACTCTGCCATCGTCGGTCTTCAGTTTCGTGAGCTGGCTCTGCCCAATAGACAGATCTCGTGCAAATACTTTAGAGCCCTTATTCCGCTCAATCCCATCCTTAATCCTCTCGGTATTAAATCGGCGAAGGTCGCGTTTCAGAGACTTTGAGATCCGTTTATTGAGCTGTCGGTATGTGCACGCATCATCTGAAGACTGCAAAGTCATCTCACGCCTCTTCTTCATAAGCTCGAGAGTTTGATCTGACAGCTTCTTGTTCTTATTTGTACAGTGAGGCTTGAAAAATTTAGACCCGACCGTATGGACAGTTCCCACGAACCCATCGTTATATTCGGCTACGCACTTGGGTCTTCATAGGATTTACCTGCAGATCGTGGGCCACACTCCATTCAGATATACGAGCTAAATCTTTATTGACCATGTTAACTGCCTCGGATAGTCCATCTAACAGAGCTTGCGAATATATTTGAAGATTGTAAGCGTAAAGGTCGTAGGATGAGAAAAGTTCATTGGAAATTGAGTTTATAAAGATAGCGAAAAGAAGAGGAGAAAGAACGCCCCCCTGCGGTACGCCGGCAGAGGTATTGCACCATGACGAGGACGAACCGTCAAAGCGAATACGTTGCCGACGGCAACACAGGTAACTACGAAACCAATCAATTGCCGTTGAAGATATGATAAGAGAGCTTAATATGCCAAGTAAGATATCAAAATCGACGGTATTAAAAGCGTTGCTAAAGTCTAACAAGGCAAGGACCGTCAGATTTCCGTTTTCCATACCAAGTCTAAGATCGTCTGTAACCTAATGAAAGCTGTAGAAGTGCTATGACCTGGACGAAACCCGGATTGGAAAGATTAAGAAGGCAGTTTTGCAAAGGAAAGTACTAAATTGGTTATAGATAAGGCGTTCTAGGACTTTGAATAGAAACGGTAGTATGGAGATAAGACGGAATTCAGAGGGGGAAACAGGATTACACTTTTTCGGAAGAGGGATAATTTGTGGGAGCGTGGTTAGTACTCTTCTTTAAGAAGGGCGATAATGCCCTGCTTAAGAATTACAGGCCCATCTTGCTTCTGAGCCATGTCTACAAACTGTTTTCCAGAGTCATCACGAATCGTCTCGCACGCAGGTTCGAAGACTTCCAGCCTCCCAATCAAGCCGGATTCCGAAAAGGCTTCAGCACCATGGACTACATACATACGATACAGCAGGTTACACAGAAGACTGAGGAGTATATTCAGCCTCTCTGCTTAGCGTTTGTGGACTACGAGAAAGCCTTTGATTCGATCGAGACTTGGGCTGTACTGCAGTCTCCAACGCCAGTGCCGATAGTCAAGTGCCAAATTGACTATCGGTACATTGAAGTGTTGAAGTGTTTGTACAAAAACGCCACCATGTCAGTCCGACTACAAGCCCAGACCACGAAACCTATCTTCTTGCAGCGGAGCGTGGGGCAGGGAGACGTTATTTCTCCGAAACTGTTCACGGCAGCAATGGAGGATGTCTTCAAGATGCATTAATGTCATTGGCGAGTACATTACTCACCTTCGGTTTGCCGACGACATAGTAGTAATCATGGCTGAGACTACGGAGGAGCTCAGTACAATGCTTGGTGACCTCAGTAGAGCTTCTGAAATGAAAGAGTTGGACTTAAAATGAACATGGACATAACCAAAGTCATGGTAAACAGCCATGTAGCACCCACTCCTACCAAGATCGGCGACTCTACACTCGAAGTTGTGGACGACTACCTACGTTTACCTGGGACAGACGGTCCAGTTGGGTAGGTCTAACTTCTTTCAATCGTCTAATCCGACTCGGCTGGGCAGCGTTCGGGAAGCTGCGTGGTATGTTTTCATCCAATATACCACAGTGTCTCAAGACGAAAGTCTATGACTAATGCATGTTGCCAGTGATGACATATGGCTCCGAAACGTGGTCGCTCACATGGGTCTCACCAGAAGACTTAAAGTCACCTAAAGGGCTGGATGGAAAGGGCTATGCTCGGAGTTTCCTTGCGTGATCGAATCAGGAATGAGGATATCCGCAGGAGAACCAAGTTTACCGACATAGCACGAAGAATCGCCAAACTTAAGTGGCAATGGGCAGGGCACATTGCTCGCTGAATGGATGGCCGTTGGGGCCGAAAGGTTCTGGAATGGCGACCACGTACCGGAAGACGTAGCGTTGGAAGGCCTCCTTCAAGGTGAACCGATGACCTGGTAAGGGTTGCGGGAATCTAACGGATGCGAGATGCACAGGACCGTTCCTTGTGGCGACATTTGGGGGAGGCCTACATATGTCCAACAGTGGACGTCTTTTGGCTGAAATGGTGATGATAGTCCCTTGAACATCTGGCCGGAGTTAAATGCACACCATTTTCTTTGTGAAATATTGATTGTTTTACATAATGTACATTCTGAAGATGAGTGCTCTTCTTCTGTACCAGTATTTTTTTTTGTGTAAACATATTTCTGAAGATCAAAGTTTGAAAGGAGTAGTCACACAGTCACAGTCTTTCCGATCGGAAATAAAAACCAATATTGAGTTACACAACGTGCAACAATCAGGAAGTGACAGAGCGACGAGGCGGTGCATCAAAGAAAACCCCTATTTATTAAGGTTTAGGTACCTACTGCTACCGATTCATTTATAAAGGTTATGGTATTGCTACCGAAATCGTTATATAGGTTATAGTACTTGTACCGAAATATACCGGTATGTATTTCCAACCTTAAAATTCCGCTAATATACCTATGCTACGGTATCGAAATATTTCGGTAACCCTTATTTAACGGTATGACGTCATACCGAAATTTAAAGGTATCTTAATTTTTGGGTAATTCAGTTCCTGTTTTAGAGTGGTCACAATAAACACCGTAAATTTTTATAATTCACCACATTTCCACCGTAGTTTGTTAGTCACATGTGTGATACGTAATACCAATTTTATGAAATTGTCAGTTGACAACTAAGTTTAGTGTGCAACGAATGCTAGTTGTCAACTGTTATTGAAAAAGTTAGCCAATAGCCCCCATCTCATCTCATCGTTATCGCCTCGCACTGCGACGCAAAAGACGTAGAAACTGAATGATTTAAATGGCAGGTTGTGAGTTCGTGACAGAAGCGATCAACGCACTTCTGGCACCTGTTATTAGCATTACACTCTCTAGCAGTCACTGTGGGTTTAGCGTAGTAGGCTAGGTGAGGCTTTTCTTAAACGAGTTACATTTGCTCTGCACACTGATAGTGCAGTCACTTGGCAGTTTCGATGCAGTTATGCAGTGGCGTAACTATTTCATCTGAGGCCCGTGGCAATTTCATTGGATGGGGCCTCAGAAAATCGTCACATTGTGATTTGAAAAGAGTGTACATGGAGTTTCTTGCAAATTCTTTTCCATAGAGATTACGCTTTGGAATGTGCAATCAGCATCAATTTTTTTCTGACTGACTGACTTCTTGACATTTCAAAAGTGTCTGTAAATGGTTTATTAGAAATAAAATGCTATGAATCTTTGAATTTAATTTTAATAAAATTTGTAAAATAGGTTTCTTCTGAGCTTCCGGCCTTTAGGACCGGGGGCCCCGTCGGACCGGAGGCCCGTGTCATTTTGCCAGCCTATCCACACTATAGTTCTGCCACTGCAGTTATGTCAACTGCACAAAACCTGTAATCTACATTGCAATTTCACAGCTGACATTCAGTTCACATGCAGCCTGTCTTTTTAGAGCTTTAAGTATAAAAATAATAACTAAAGTATTAAAATTTAAGAGAACTTGAGTTTGGTTTGCTGGTTACAGGCCACGTCTGAACATGAGAATATTTATGACAAGATCTTGTTAATTTTTACTTTATTTTACAGACTTGTACAGGCAAGGATGTCACACTGCATGTATCTCCAACAAATTCTGCCATATTTCTGTATCAGAAGTTTGGTTTCAAAGTGAGTATCCCGTCATTTCCATCTCATTATATTTCAATATTATTTAGCCAAGCTCAAGGTTGGGCCATCGAAATCAAGAGCATCCAAGAGTGCAATGAGTTGGAGTAACACCTGGATGGGGGAAGTAGTAGGTACTGAAAGGTAAGGAAACCTATTGCCAGCGGTGGATTGATTATATTGATTTAGTGGGTGATGATATGCTGATGATTTAGCCCCAATTAGGTAACTCTGGCCCAAACAGCTCAGCTTTTTTATTTTGCATCGATTATAATATTGTAAGGATCGGTGATAATCAACAAGACTTAATTATGCGTTTGGATTTAAAAAAAAATCTTATGTAAGTACTATTCCAGGACATGTCTATCCGTGAACTCAAAATTCACACAAACCCATTCAGCCATTTGAGTGTGCAGATTGTCCATCTAATTCAGAAATTACCTTCAGATTGAAGCTAATCTTTTCCTCAATCGGAATACGCAATCAGTGTTCATAAATGCTTTCGCCAATTGTCTTTACAGGACTTGTTTAACTGTTTTTTAACAGTAGGCATTTCTAGATATTCTTATTCGTTCTGTATTCTTTGTAAACCATGGGGCATTCATCAGTCTTTAAGGCTTTATTTTGGAGTGTGCATGAGTAACATAAAGGTAGAACTAGACTACGCACACGTGTGCCACACACGCCGATCTGAGCGCGCGACGGTCTCCATACATTTTATTTGGCAACTAGACTTGTAGAGCTACACATGATCCACGCCACGCGACGTCGTTCTACGTACAAATCAGGCGTGGTCCACGTGTGCGTCGATCTAATGTAGTTCTAGCTTAATAAATATGTACACAAACAATGCAAACTTTCGCCTTTATAATATCAGTATGATTTATACCATAGATATGAACCTATAAAAATATCTTGATGAAAAATATGCAGTATTTAGCCAATGAATTTATCAATATCTTAAGCATAAGGCGCAACAAATCGCATTGATTACATTTTATCACTTACCGAGTTAGGGCTGCATTTACGAATAAATTACTTAATAATATCCACCTACACTTGACCATTACGACAGTCTATAGCTTTCAAGTGTGATGGAAAATGTTATCAAGATTTGTATTTTTCATAGTAATAAATAAACATAAAAACATCGGAACCGATTTTAACATTAATTTCATCAGTAGAATGCTTCTTTATTATTGACATATCGTACCCTTATTGCAAAAACCAACTATCTGCAATTTTTTACCCAAATGAAGTTAACTACAGCCATCAATTCGTCTCATCAAGACAAATTTACGGGTAAAACCGGTTATTAGCTACGACACTTATTTACAAAGATAGCTTTGGCAAAAAGGAAATAACCTACAGATTTGATTGAATACACTTCGGGGAGTGTGCGTTGGAATTGCACAATTTAATTCCACCAAGTCCGTTCCATCATCGGACCACTAGACGTACGGCGTTGCGCCATCGGTACATGGTGGACATCCCACCCATACGTACAAAGCGTTTTGGGAACACATTCATAATGCGTACAGCTAAGGAGTGGAATTCCCTGCCCGAGTCTGTGTTCCCTGATAGCTACAACCTAGGGGTCTTTAAGTCAAGAGTGAATAGGTTACTTCTAGGCAAGCGTGCTCCATCGTCGGCCACATCATCGCTTACCATCAGGTGAGATGGTGGTCAAACGCGAGCCTATCAATAATAAAAAAAAAAAAAAAAAAAAAAAAAAAAAAAAAAAGAATATAATAATAATAATAATGCTCATTAGGCAACTGGATCAAGGGCCTGATCGAGAAAGCAGTACTCCAGGACACGGCGCGCATTGTTAGGAGATTCCTCTCTCAGGAGCCCTGACCACAGAGTACTTTGTAATATACTGCCCTGACCACCGGTAGCTTTCCGATGCCAATGGGCTACTATTTTTATACTTTTAAATTTATTTATTTTTAAATTGAAATATTTAAAAATATAATTTATATATATTATGTTAGTGAATAAATGGAATAATAATAATATAATACAAAAATGTTGGTGCATTTAGTTGGATTTTGCATTAAGAGTATCATATGCTATATGTATATTTTCTGTAAATTTTGACAGATTTAAAATAATTACCAACTGCTCTGTCTTAGAGGATAAATAAGAGACATTAGTAATCACAAAGAAAATAAAAGACAAGGATTGTATAAAAACATTAAACTTATTTATTTACTGTGGCTTAGATATAAACCCTTCATACAACAAGTAATCATAGATCTTCCTAGTTTTGTTCACATCTATTTTCACTATCCTCCTTGCATCTAACAGACGGAGGAAACCCATTTTACCATTTTGGGTAATCAACTGCTGCTTAATCTCCAAGTAGTTTTCTGGGACCAGTCTTAGGTTAGAACATAGTACCTTTTCTGCTTCTGTGAGGTGGTTGAAACCGGGTAAATCAACAATTTCCAATGGCATTGAGGTCCTCTTGTATTTCAGTAACTGATTATTCTTCCCAAAAATCATTGTATTCTTCACAGGAGACTGACTCTCATACTTCTTTGCCATAACACTTGTAGCATGCTTTTGCTCCTTTACAACTAAATCATTCTCTTTTTTCAACTGCTTAAACAACTTTGCTGCGTATAACGTCTTGATACCATTCCTCCGATACTCTGACAGTCTTGATATTCTCAGCATTAATTCGTTTTCTAAACTGACTGACTCCATAAATGCATCAAATTGCATCCCAGTCATGAACTGCATGAATGACAGCAGCCTCTCACACTTCTGTCTTGTGAGTGTCTTGTCATACTTCTGTAACCAAGATATTAATTTGTTTGGCATTATTAAACCATGGTTTTGTATAATCTTGTATCTTCTCCGCCTTTCTCTTAATCTAGTGTTCAAAGAGCTGACTAGAGACACCTTTAGTGAGTCCATACAATCATCATCATCATCATCGCCATCGTCATCAGAGTAACTGTCTTCTATATTAAAAATGCTCTCTGCATTGTGATCATAACTGAACTCAAACTCTGACCTGTAAGCATTGTACCCTGCTAGATGTTGATCTGCATTGTTGTTCCTCGGTGGATTGGTGGACACTTCTGTACTGTACAGATAAGGTATCAAAGGTTTTGGAAACAACGATTGTTCTGTCTCTGGTAACAGCTGCAATTCTTTGTACTGAACATTTTCTATGTAATACTTTTTGTAATGCTCCTGGCATTCAAGTTTTGAACGTGTATGTACGCTCTTAGATATTTCTTCCCAATTACCGAAGCCATATGTTGATAATGCAGAGAGCAGCTTGCATTCTTCTTTAGCCGACCAGTTGCAGTTGTCGAACAAAGGGAAGTCGTTCCGCCGTACCGCATACTTGTGATCATTCTTGTGAGCACCCACTTCCTGGCCCGATGCGAAGCATGCAGTGCACAGATTAGCCTCACATTCAACACATTCTATAAACGGTTCGTGGGCTATTTCACCGCACGAGTCGCATTTAGTTTGTAATGTTATATCGTTTGACATTGTTTGCAGGTCGAGGAGCTAATACAGGACTTCTACGAAAAATACTACGATATAGACTTCAAAGGCTGTCGGCACGCGCTGTTTCTAAGACTTGTTAGATAAATGATACAATTACAATTATCGATCTCGTTTTATTTATTTATAAATAACACGAATCCCGAATAATAACATGAAGCATTGTGACATCGAGTTGACAGTTTAACAGCTGTCAGCCTGTCAATCAATCATCGGTTAGAGATGTGATCATGGACGATTCATCGAAAATCGATTTTATGGATTAAGGAAATTTAATTACACTCTTACATAAAAAAACTAACTAAACTATACTAAAACCTATGTACATAATTTATACAAAAATTAAGAAAATCGATTTAAGTCCCTATCGATATTTTCAAATGCATTAATCTAATAATAATATAATATTATTTACAATTTAATAATTGAAAGCACTCCGTCTCAAATTCATTTTTATGTAAATGTTGTAAACCTACGTTGTATATTTATTTAACATCCAAGCAACACCTACATTATTGTCGTGCTTTCTAAGGCTTAACCAAATACTCCTTTGGATAAGCCTTAGAATTGGAACCCTAGTAGGTACTAAGGCTTCGCTTTTGTCTGTCAGTCCGCTTACATAGCGGGCTGTATCTTATTAACAGTAATAGGTAAACCCGGCCACACGCCTTAGGGGCTATTCGTTTATTACGTAAGACGATTTTTACTAGTTTTTACCCCCTCCCCCCTCTAAATAAGAATAGGCCAACCCCTCGCCCCTGTTTAATATTAATTACGTAAGAATCTAAAGGAAAAAATGAATATTAATAATTGGTCTTCTTGAATCTATGAAATTGCCATTTTTTTAAAACGGGTTGCTTTGAAGTTTTATATCTTTGGATTGACTTGGAGTTTTATGTTCAAATAAACTTTATATTAAAGGTACGTTATTCTTTTTTCGAAATTAGGTGTTTATTGGTTTCTTTGTGTTTGTATTTTCTGTAATATCGCAGTACTTATACTACTTTTGAGTTTACGAAAAAAAAAAGATACTGTCGTTTATGTCGCAAAAAACGTATAATTCGACACTCTCAACCTCAAACAAATCAAAATACACAGGGTAATTCCCGTTGACCTAGAATCCTGAAATTTGGCATGAAGCAAGGTCTCATAGCACAAGTATAGGAAAAAATCTGAAAACTGTAAATTTGTAGTTGTCCCAAAAAAAAAAAAACTATTTTACGATTCGTAAGAATCTTCGTAACTCAATTCGGGAATTAAACTTTTTTCATAGGTATGTTTGAAAATAACAAGCGTAAACGAAGAAATCAAACAAGCAGTGAGAGCTTACAAGAACAGGATTACGACCCATCCCAATAAACTGGCATCAAACTTGATGAAAACCGTTTTGGTTTTCATCAAGTTCAGGAGGCTCAAAATGCTTAGCCCACAAGACTTGACACTGTGACAAAATATCATAAAACGGATTGATATGGGTGCACCAGTGGGCGCATACCAAGCATAATAATGATCGATGCGTCGTCGCCCGACCGAACTTTTTTCATAGGTAAGTTTTTACGGAACCCTCAGTGCGTGAGTCCGACTCGCACTTGCCCAGTTTTTTCATATTATAAGTTCCAACGTAGAAACTATGCATTTCAAAGGGCAAGCAATATCAACGACGTATACCTACGACTTTCTTCAAACAAAAGAACTCTGTGTTCTTGGTTTTTGGAAATTTTGTCTTGTCTCCGCCCTGAGAAGAAAAGTTACTCGTGAGAAATAACTTCCCACGTGAAAGTGATTGTAATAAAAATAGACATCTCATTCATTAGCAGTTTTAAGTACGTATAAATCGTCTTACGTAATAAATGATTGGCCCCTTACGGTATTGGCTGATTCTCGGTACAAATCAAGCAACCGTTTACGCCTAAACGGTTGAAATGGCGTCATAAATTGTATTTCCCATAATAGTATTATATTATTTCATTTTTATTATTCGTAGCCTATTGTGTCCCACTGTAGGTAGAGCAAAGGTCATAAAACATCAATGTCGGTTTATGGAATGGAACCCTTCGTTTGCGAATCCTATTAACAGAGGCTGGCTTTTCAGGGCTACACACACGGCATCTATAATGTAAAGATGTACATTATGGCACGATACATCTCATTACAACTTTCCATAAAAATGGTCAGGAGACCACGCACGACAGCTATAATTATAATATTTAAACTCTCCGGAATAGTCCTTTTATTTTATGTGTCGATTTTTACTAAATCGATTCTTTAGATTTTTATTTGAATCATAAATTATTTCTATACCAAACAATTGTCGTACATCCCTATTTTCTTTCATTGTGAAAAAATGTTGCTATTATGAAAAAAAGTTTTAAATTCAGGAAAATATTGCTGTAACCAGTTGGTTTTATATTATTTTCTAGTTTCTAACAAAGTGTTCACATAACACCCATACACGTACCTACCATCCGTTCCATTAGAAGATGGCACAGTAAGCCCGATCCAGAAACTTAATATTAAGATTGGCTGTACCTACAGCAATGCGAAACCCGACTGCATACATTGTATCTTTCTATACCTTATAGATTTAAGACAACTTCACCAGAAATTAAATATCAGTAATAGATTTTTCATGACACTCAATTTTTAGTCTACGGTCTAACTTACAAAAGCTGTTATAAACGACACATAACGCACACAACCAAGGATCTTACCCTACGATACGCACGGATACAACAAAGGCCTAGTAATCGAGAACAAACTGCAAACACAAAACATCTAGAATAGTCATTGAGAACGAATTGCCCTCCGTAATCGGAACGTGATAAAATGACGTGAGCTCCATTGCTTTGGTGTATTCTGAACAATGAAATTTATATTCATCTCTGTCTCGCATACAGGCAATTGCTTCACATTTTTTATATTTTGTCCCGTTTTCGCAGAGGTTGAAGGCCCTAGAACGTTCTAGACGTTTTAATGTATATATTTTGGCGCAACGAAGGCGCAGCGTTTCATTCAAACGTGAAGTTGCTACTGTGAGGTGTTAAGTGTTGTGTGTGAATATTTCTAAAAATCGCATATTTTAACTATTTGGATCATACTTGGAGCTTCTAGTGACTAGGTAAGTGTACAATAATATTTGCCCTTATATCCAGAATGTAATTTGAGTTGATTACGTTTGTATTTATTAAAAAATCTATATTTTATGTTGCGCGATGATCGCTTCACATCTCCAAAAATGGTGTCAGGCGCTAAGGCTAACGGGAATCGTTTTTGTTCTAGGATAAGGATTCACAATGGGTAAAGATTACTACAAAATACTGGGATTGTCGAAAGGAGCGTCTGATGACGACATAAAGAAAGCATACCGTAAGCTGGCGCTGAAGTACCATCCGGACAAGAATAAAGCTGCTGGCGCCGAGGAGAGATTCAAGGAAGTGGCCGAGGCTTATGAAGTGCTGTCTGACAAGAAGAAACGTGAGATCTACGATGCGCACGGTGAAGAGGGACTCAAGGGAGGAATGGGCTCGCACAATGGACCTGGAGGCGGTCAGTCGTTCTCGTACACGTTCCACGGAGACCCGAGGGCGACATTCGCACAGTTCTTCGGCTCGGCGAGTCCCTTCCAAGCGTTCTTCGACCTGAACGGTGGCTCGGGAGGCACAACCATGTTCTTCGACCGCGACATGGACGTGGATATGGACCCGTTCGCCAACATGGGCATGGGCACGGCGCGGCCTGGCGGCCCCGGCGGCGCCTTCCGTAGCCACAGTTTCAACTTCCACGGCTCCCCGAGCCGCAAGGAAAAGACCCAGGACCCGCCGATCGAACACGACTTGTACGTGTCGCTCGAGGACATCGCGCGTGGGTGTGTTAAGAAGATGAAGATATCGAGGCGCGTGCTGCAGCCCGACGGCACTTCCAAGAAGGAGGACAAAGTTCTGACCATCCATGTGAAGCCAGGCTGGAAGGCTGGCACTAAAATCACGTTCCAGAAGGAGGGTGACCAGGGACGCAACAAGATTCCAGCAGACATTGTGTTTATTATCAGAGACAAGCCTCATCCTCAGTTTAAGAGGGAAGGCAGTGACATCAGATACTCTGCCAAGGTTTCACTCAAACAGGTAGGCATCAGTGACTTATTAGTTTATCGACATTGATTACATATTGTTTTGCATGTATTGTTTACTAAATGTTGAGAAACATGCAACCAATTATGCCAACTCACAGTTCTAGAAAAGTCTAGTAGTTCTAATGAGAAACTAGTTTATGACTTCAATTATTTATCTTGAACTTTCTAAAGTTCAAAATGGTCACCATCTGTGTAATTAATTAATTGTAGTTATCATAATTCATGACCTCTATTTCACTTTTTATTTTTAATAGAATAATTCTCATGCATATTAATCAGATATAACTCTTCAAACTGTAACTGTTTCCTTTATAGCATGACTCACTGTGACATCATAATAACCATGTTGTTTCTCTTGTTGCAGGCTCTTTGTGGCACCATCATCGAAGTACCAACCATGTCAGGAGAGAAGCTGACTGTCAACCTTCAAGCTGAGGTTGTGAAGCCACATACAGTTAAGAGGTTCCCCGGCTATGGTCTACCTTTACCAAAGGAACCAACACGGAAAGGAGACTTACTTGTCGCGTTTGACATCAAGTTCCCGGACCGCCTCTCATCAGGAGTGAAGGAGATTCTAATGGACACTCTACCCAATTAATAACAGACTGGATATCTCATTAATATAGATTTCAGTGTATAATGAAGTTAGTTCTGACAGGAAATACTTGTTCCACATCTTTAGTGTCTGAGGAAGTCATACTGAAAGGCCTTAGTATGACTTTGTTGAACACTTATGTTATTTTGATTCACATGTGCACCTCATAGATCTTTGTGACAGTAGTGCAATTTAGTGAACCAGTGATACAAAATTTTTTCACTGTTTTTGTTTGTTTGTGTAATAAAAAGCTTATTTGCCACAGGAACAAGTAAGGTCTGCCAGGACCTCTTAGTTTATATGCTCAAAACTAGTGATGGGACATTCCTACTAGTGTTGTAGGAACTTACTCATTTTATGTTGCCTAATTACGTTACTGACTGTAATTGTTTTCTGAACGGCTAGCCTAAATAGTTTGATTGGGTAGACTCCATGCGTTTTAGTACGGAGAGCTAGTGAGACTGATTTGTGTTTATTTGTATTTAATGCTGATTAAGTTGTAAATATTTTCTATTGTAAATACTTTAATCGACTACAGTGATTGTAAGTTTTAGGTTTCAATGAAAACTTGTAATTGCTAATTGCGATGGATGTTTGTGAAATGTACACTATTTTTTTGAACAGTTAGGTTCAAGTTGTATTAGTTTTATAGTTACATTGGAAGTAATTGTTGTTACTTATCACTTATAATTGCTGTTAAAACTGACTAATAAACAAAATACTACTTTATTTTTGTTGTTTGATTTAAAACTCATGTAAATTTAGGAGTTATGTAATGAAGAGAATGTCAAGTTTATGACGCTCACGTGCTGCCTTGCTTACGACACTGAGCTCACGTGTATGCTCTCACACACACGAGACTATAAGGTCGTATAATAACATCATAATCGTATCGTTTGTCCGAAAAACTTGCAGAAAGTAGATTGAGCTTACCGACACATGATAAAGATTCATTCATATACATATAGGTAGATAAACTTAACAAAAACAAAAAATATACACAAATCGATATAAATCTGCATCGCAACCAGTTTACGATGCGAGAAACTAGTGAAATGATTTCTTTTATAGACTTCAGTTTCAACGTTGCACTTGATGTCATGCATCTGGAAAACAGCAGGTTACTTCCTAGTTATCCTACGGCTATCTCGCTGACGTATGCTGTACACGCTGATTGATAAAGTACCCAAACACACCTATACAGGACATCTAGATAGGTAGTAGGACTGTTTGTTTAGGTACTGGAAAGTTGAAAACTAGGTACGCAAATCTGTGCCAAATTTTCTGAAATACCTACGAATTATTAAGATTCCAGAATCATTTTATTATACGGATTTTATAATCTGATTTAATAGATGGGAAAGTGTTTTGTTTTTGGGCTTTATAAATACGTTCACTTTGTGTTAACAGCTGCGATGGCAATCTATTGACATGGCCGCCACAGCGGACCTTGAGAGCGGGTGTGGCCACGTAACCGGCGATACGCCGCGTCCTAAAGTGCGCTAGTCGAGGAACTTCTTTCTTATTAGGCGTCCAGTAGGTACACGGTCATGCAGGCATCAATCAATTCCATCAATCATGAATGATGTTTGAATGACGGAATTTTATCGCCAGTAGTTTTTCGTCATGCAAACATCTTATTCAGGTAGCGCGATGTTGTTGTCTACATTAGCGGTCAATTGCATTTATAGGCACCATTGATTGTGCATTCGTATTCACCCGTATACTTCGCGATTCGACGAACTATTCGGCTACATTATTTTATCGCGTTAACACAAATATTAGCCGGATCCCGATAATGTAACCCCAGCATTCTACTCCTCATGTGACAGCATTACGCTTTCATACCGTATTGTTAGCAATACGGTACTTTCCTCTTTATTTTTGTTCAAATAACAGAGATGGACATCTGTTTCACTAAAAACGGTAGGTATTAAAATTAGTAATTATTCAATGAAGCAAGCAGCAATTAGCATTTCAAATAGGTATATTAGTATGAGGAATAGTGGGGGCGTGGTGGGTCCACTCCCTCGTCCCCACCTCACTCTTTCTTTTGTACACATGTAAACGTAACGTAACTGCGGTGACGTCACATTTCAGTGTCTTCATCCTTGTTCTGTTATTTAATAGTTTCCCCGTCCACGAGATTTGTAAGGTTTCTACATGCATCAATCACTAAGGTTCCTAAATATTGAACGGATTTGAAAAATTATTTTTATTTGTGATTTTGGATAACGTTACTTTTTAATACAAATAACATCGGTCAAAAATGTACAATAAAAAAATGCGAATTGATTATTGATACGGTACAGGTTTCCTTAGGTAACTGTTCACTAGGTAGGTACCTATAATACCTACCTATTCTATTATTTAGATTTTATTCATGCATTTAATTTCTGAATCACTCTGTTTATTGGTCTGAGCACTCAAATCTAACAGGAAATTATATAATATTGTGACGGTTGCTTCTATATAAATGCATTCTATTTTGAATCGAACAAAACAGTCCCTTTCCCGCTACGTCGCCGGTCCTTTTCATGACCGCGCGACACGCGTACTGTTGCGGAGGCCGATGTCTGACGTCATCGAGTAAAAATACGCGCGGCGCCCCGCCCGCTGTCTCACACGCTGGAGAAATGCACATAACGTGATTACTGCTGCTTCCCGGCGATTATCATTGTAGGTAAGTACGTAGGTTCGCGTACCTCGAGTGTTACGACCGGAAGACAGGCCCACGAGATCTTATGCGCAGTGCGTAAGCACTTTTATCGGAAATCTGTTATTAAATTTCACACTGGCTTTGTTTAATGTCAGTTCAAGTTGTTAATTGTTACCTACGTAAACGTATTATATCCTTTCCCTCTTTGATTAATTTTTTAAAGCCAAAATAGACATCTCTCAGAAGGTCGTTATTCAAATAAAATTAATCCTGTAAATTATTTCATGTGCTCAGACGTCCACGTCCACATGCACGCCTACAACAGTTTATTTATAAGAAGAAATATTGATCAAAAGTTAAAAGGACACACTTTGGAAAATAAACAGGTCGATTAAACAAAACCAAGGGCGGATCCAGGGGGGGGGTCATGGGGGTCATGACCCCCCCCCTGGGCTGGGTCCAGGACCTAGGTAGACCACTGATTAAAATTGTTAAACATAATGTTTTTATGTAATTTTTTGTCACAATATAGACATTATGTAAGCACCTTCAATATTTAATTAATTTAAGAGCGGCCAACCCGAGGTACTTTTCTTTCTCCAGATATTTTGGATACACTGTTATCTTGTGGATATTATCTAGGCTTCTATAAAAATCAAAATATAAACTTGTGTAAAACTAATGTAGTAAAGATCTCTGAAAATCTGCTATTTTACGTGAATTTTGGCCCTCTATAATGTACGCTTTTTAATATATAAAAATATAATAAAAAAGTACATCTATAGAAGCCATTTTCGGGCTATGATTTTCTATGATTTTAAATGTGGCCTAAAACCTGATGAGTCATTTGATCGACTTTAAATTGCTTTTATGGATGAAAGACCTTCAAAAGTTTCAAAAATCTACCGCTGGTATAGTGAGTTCAAGCGCGGTCGCCTTACTTTGGGGGATGAACAAAGAAGTGGTCGTCCTACGACGGCTGTCACAGAAGAAAGTGTGCTGGCAGTAAAAAAAATAAAACAAGAAAACAGGCGAATTATATACGAAGAGATTCAGCATACACTGCAGATTGGTTCGAAAAGCGTTCACAAGATTCTACACGAGTACCTTCGTGTGAGGAGGATAGTTTGCCACTGGGTTTCTTTTATTCGGTGGGAAAATCAACTTATGACATCCCCCGCTCTTGGGCGGAGCGGAAGATAGTGTCAGACTTTTACTGACTAAAAATCCACTCCTGTTCCTTCGTTGCCTTTCGTACCAGGGCCAAGTCCTCCATTCAGAATCAGACCCTTGGCCCCAGTAGGCTTCGACCCTGCTGGGCCCCTACAGTTGCTGACATCTCCTTGAGGCGCGCGTGGTACAGTACACGCCGTCGACGACTTGGGCTCGGTCCGGACGGTTACCGGACGGTCAGACGGCGAGCTACCCATTGCTCGTCGTCCGCAAGCCCGCGCCTACGGTGGCCGGAAATCGGGATCGGAATGTTGGGGCGTGAGGACCGTTGCCTCACGCGATCTCCGTTGCCTGCCACTCCTCCTCGCTTCGGACCATGGCCTGCACAACCTCACCGAAGCTCAGAAGCAGGCCCGTGTGGGTGGTGTCGTGATATGATTTAAAAATTTGAAGCAGTCTCGTCTCGGCGCGTTTACGTCATTGTGACAGGTGACGAATCCTGGACTTAACAATACGATCCAGAAACAAAGCGTCAGTTGACAGTTTGGCTGTTTCAAAACGAAACAACGCCTACGAAAGTGAAGCGATCGAGAAGCGCAGGGAAAATTTTGATCACTAGTTTCTTCACTTTGACGGGGTATCTGATTTCAATTATTACGAGACCAAAGCAGCATCAACGCCGAATGGTATGCCACAAAATGCCTGCCAGAAGTTTTGTCTGCAATGAGCAACCAGGGACCGAACACCGGGCTCCGCGGGTTACTGCTTCACCATGACAACGCGCCCGCGCACTTAGCGCTCAAAACGAGGGACTTCCTGGACACCACACCGGTCAGAGTCTTGGGGCACCCTCCTTACAGTCCTGATCTGGCACCAAGTGACTTCTTTTTATTCCCTTCTTTTTATTTTTTTATCGCCGGAAGACGCGCTAGCAGCGTTCAAGAAGGCCGTGTAAGAGGTGTCTGCAGCGGACTGGAAAAAATGTTACGAAAATTGTTCCAGACGCATAAAACTTTGTATGGAGTTTGGTGCAGAGTTCTTTGAAAAGATTTAATAAAAATATTTTATCAATAGAAGTTTTCTGACCTTATTTTAAATTGTGATTTTGAGACGTATCCTAATTTAAGATTTTTTTAAATGTATTATCGCTAACTTCAGCCATGTTAGTGTAGCGACAGCGGGAAGATCTCTCTCGTTACGAAAAAACAAATTATGGCTAGAAGCTTCAATGGTCGAATGTCTAACCGGACTGGTACTTCTCCTTGTCCATAAAAACGTAGCGTGTCGTACGTTCTTAGCGTGTCGATGGTAAAACTAATTAAATTCCTTGCCTGGCCCAGTATTCGGCCACGGCAATGCCGTCCACTGATACTGTCATAAGATCCCTACATGAACAGGTAACAGGGCACGTCATGCAGGATGGAAGGTAGGACTTGGTTTGTGGAGAGACACTGCACAGACACTGAAGGTCAGAACCGTTCAGGAACCCCCATCTGTGGAGATTGTCTTTGCTGCGCCCAACCTGTGTGCGGAGTCTGTTTAGAGTTTTCCAAATTGGCCATGGCAACTCGTGTCCAGGAGAGAGCATCACTTCCATCTCTAAGTAAAGCCATATGGTTTTACTTTGAGATGGGCTTACGCTTACAACAAAACTTTTACGACTTTTAAGTCTCAGGGGCACCGAGCTGTAATAGTGCATTGAATGGCGAGGGTCGTTTTGTTGTTTCGTCCTTTCTATGCGGCTAGCCACAGTCCTGCGAATTTCTGGGGGTGCAATGCCGATTAGTGGATACAGCATTCGTACCGGAGTCGGCATAAGGAAACCAGTGGCAATTTGGCACGTCTCATTATGTGCTGAATCCACTATGTTAGAGTGGGCGGCGGCGGAGCGGCTCCATACTGGACTGGACAGGCATATTGACCAGCGGAGAAGCGGAGCGCCATTCCAGTTGTTCGCAGAACTTGGGAAGACGCCCCCCATCTAGTGGATGTTAGGCGACGTAGCAGGTTGTTTCTCGTATGCACCTTCCCCTTAACGTTCTCACAATTCTTTCTGTAGTTGAGAGACCTATCCAGAGTGATGAAGAGATATCTTGGATGGGGGTTATGAATGATTGGCAACTCCTGCCATGAGATATTGAGCATTCAACCCGCTTGTCTGTTACTGTAGATCTGAGAAAGCTGTGGTAAGGTTGGCCTCAATCTCCTCAAAATCAGTGGCTTAGCAAGTTAATGCCAGTTCGTTTGTATACAGAAAGCGGGTTGTGTTAGGGCTCACCGGTTGGTCATTGGTGTAAACGTTAAACAGCAAGGGGGCTAGAACACTACCTTGTGGCAGTCCATTTTTTTGAGTTCGCCACTTGCTTTTCTCGTTGAAGTAGATGGAGTGATAACGTGTTTCGGGAGAAGACGTAAAAGAAAAATTGATTTTGTTACGAGTATTTAAATATAGGTATTTTTAAGTACAGTACATACATCGATAAAATAGTAGGTATTTAATTCATGTATGTATTTTTAACTGTATCTATTATTATCAAAATTAAATCATTTACTTCTTATGACTTGACCATGACTATGTGACCCCCCCCTGGCGCCAAAGCTGGATCCGCCCTTGAACAAAACATTATTGTAAGTAATGCACAGGGTTAGCTTTATGTTTTTTTCTGTTCATTGCAGAATGTGCAAATAGGTACTTACTTCGCAGTTTCGTTTCACATGACCAATTAGTAATAACATGATGAATGAGCTGGTGATTATGGGTGAAAGAAATATTATTTTGCTTCTATGTAAAATTCCAAAAAATAGTGGTCATAAAAAGATAGGTACATAACAACAAAAATAAAAATAAACTTTTTATAAAAAAATACGACCGACTTCAATACAAAAAAAAACCAATAAAAAGTGCAAAAGTACTTTCGGAAGTTTCGGTGTTCTAAAAAGAATAAATAAAACCAGAAACACCGACTTCCGAAATGTATTTTGCATTTTTTAGAGTTTTTTTTATTATGGTTACGTTATATTTTTATTACCAAGTTCCAATAGACGCCTTTCGGTTTTATCGTCAGAACAGCTCCATATGACCATATCATACCCGTATTGTATTGTGATCGCATGCAACATTTCAGCTCGGAAACTGGAAAGTGGGTTAGTGTGGTTAGTTTAGCCGGTTAGTAGGTCTGATATCCTATGGTTGTTACATTTCAGGACAACAGAACGGAGGGGCCTACGTACGTACGCCTAATTTGGCGAGCTAAACTGAACCAAAGAGATGGAGCTATATAGAGTGTATAGCTCCATCCCTCTTTGTCGCTCGAACGACATTTTATTTAACACGTCATGGTAGGTTAGGTTAGGTTAGGCAACTAAAATACAATGCGTTCCAAATAAGAATAGGATCGATTGCCATGTTGTGACGTCACGTCATACTGTCAAATCAAAGAATTATTATGGTGAACAAAACAAGAAATTTTTAAAATTTAATTTATTTACAAACTGTGAACAAAAAAATTTAAATCAGAATCAAGTTCTTCAATTTTGCTCGTCTCTGAGTCCTTCAATTTTGTCCAATTTCTTGCGATTTGACAATATGACGTGACGTCACAACATGGCAATCGATCCTATTCTTATTTGGAACGCATTGTAAAAGCACATATTAAAAATAAAATTGCTACAAAATATACCGAAGAAACCGGTAGATACATATAACTTTTCCCCGAAGATAATATATTATGTGCAACTCAGTAGACACAGTGACTAAGTACAGGAGATAGAAATTAAAAGATAAAGTCATAATCACGCTATACAAGTAGGTACCTACTTATGATGAATTGTATCAAGAAAGAAAGTGTTAAGTGCCATTGACACTTGACTCATTATCCATAGACTGCAAGAATTTATGTGGGAGTTAGTCGTAAGTCTTAGGTACGGATCGGAGAGTGAATGTAACTTTTACTTTGTCATTACTCATATTGAATACAACAAAGTAGGTAGGTAGTTAGGTACGAGTACCTATCTATTTAACTTTTGTATCATGTTACAATCTATTGCCCAACCAAATGGTTTCGCAACCAGATGTCACCGGCCGTTGACGCCGCTGCTAGATATACCTAAGATAAGAAAAAGATTATAAGATTATTCACGAGATTAGGAATTTTAGTGAATTAAAAATAATCATTTGAAACCTAACAGCTGAAAATGACAACGACAAGAAAATTATCCTGAAATAGGTAGGTATGTAGGTACATTGGGGTTACTGATCGGCTCGTCATTTAGGAATTTATTATTTATTTTCGTCAATGGTTCGAGTGGATGTCGTTGCCATGATCATAGACTAGACACCTGATAGACCATGCCAAAGGTTAATGATCTCGATCTAACACAGAACTAGAAACTGTAAACATTAAAAACTAAGTAGGTAGTAGGTCCAACCAAGCCAGAATAAGTTGCTATGATTAGGAATTTTGAATTTACTCCAATAAATAACTTACCTTTGCCGATTTATGCATGTTTACTCAATAAAAAGTTAAAAAAGCTTTTTTATGTGAATTAACTTGGCTTACATCCAAGGTGCGACAACACTTCTGAGCTAGATTTTGTAAGAAGTGTAAACATTGAGTTCTGAATCTGGCCTTCATGGCGAGTCAGCCGATCTAAAGACCTCGGATCGTTTATGTGCTTAGGAATTAAAATGTCGTTAACACTTCAGTCGATTAGCGATCCTACCTACATTTCTAGACGAGTCGACGCATTTAAATAGTCCCGTTGTCTTATCTAGGTACCTAGGTACTTGGCTTTGCTTGATATATAATTCTAGAGCAGACGAAACCGGAAATTCTGTAGCTGAAAATGTTATTCGAGGTCAAACAAATGTTTATTTTCTATGATTTCATTCAGTCGTCCCGTTCCGTATGCTCGTTAATTTTGCTGATAATACGCTTATGTATTTGTGCAAGTTTTAAATAGAAATTGGGCCCCAGGTTATTATTGAGACCTCGCAGGTGCTAGAGATCACTTTGTTGTTTGATTTCCGTATGCGCGTCACCCACTCATGTTTTCCCGATCAGTACTCCGAAAAGCTGATGATTAAATTAAAATAAACATGAAGCAGTAACCTATTGTTTTTAACGGTATTCCGTAGCGTATTGCTTAGTCACAGATACATTCATGGGGCTAGAAATGGCGCGAGAAATCCTAACAGGAAGTTTTTTTTCTTTGGCTCCGATAACAGATTATTCTGCCAATGTTTTTTGTAGTGAATGGAAACTTAACAGTTGTGAATTGTGGAAGTGGAATACACCGCGTTCCACCCCCGCCCGCCATGCCACAGCAAATTGACGTCATTCGGGCGAGCCTAGGAAAATTGTTGAAATTTCGCAATGTTACCAGCTGTTTAGTTTAGTACCTAGTTTTCGGGGAAAATAAAAATGAAATTCGAAAAGTAGTCATCGATGTGCATGGCGGACAGAGTTCCGACGGGATCTCATGGTGAAAGGGCGGCAGCGACTGTCGCAACTCAGTGTTGGGCACGCCATAATTATGGCGGTAAGTCCCCTCTTTGAGGAGTGGCTGGAAACGGCTCACGGCGTCCTCATCTTCCGCATGACGCAGGTTCTCACCGAGCATGGTCAGATCGGGAAGTTCCTGCACCGATTCACGATTTGAGGGAACGGCCCTCACGCCCCAGCCGCCGGGATCCCGATTTCCGGCCACCGTAGGCGTGGGCTTGCGGACGGCGAGTAATGAGTAGCTCGTAGCGCGCCTCAAGGAGATGTTAGCAAACAGTAGGGTCCCAGCAGGGTCGAAGCCTACTGCAGCCAAGGTTTGGTTTCTGAAAGGAAAACTCGGCCCTGGTATGAAAGGGGCCATTCAAGTATTACGTAAGCACAGTTGGGGGGTGGGGGGGTCTTTGCTTTGCTTATTTTTGATGACATGGGGGATGGGGGGGTCTAGATGGTGATTACGTCAGCAGTATATATTTTCTTTAATTTTTTAAGAGAACAATGTCGATGTTCCAATATCACAAGAAAGTGAGCAGACACACATCACTGAGCAGCAAACATCTAATGTCATTGAAGATTTAGAGTCATGGATTCGTGTATCATGGACTGAGGACTGTTAATTTGAATTAATATGTCAAAATTTTAAATGAAGTTGGTTTTTCCTTTATTTAGAGCCTAACTGTTTCTTATTTGTAGACTTACAACTACTGCTCATAAATTAATAACGAAACCAACAAATTGACAAATGCTTGTACCAATGTTTACGTAAGCATGGGGGGGGGGGGGGGTGAGAGCTTTGTTTATTTTTGCTGACGAGGGGGAGGGGGAGGTTAATATTTGCGAAAAATCTGCTTACGTAATACTTGAACGGCCCCAAAGGCAACGAAGGAACAGGAGTAGGTTTTTAGTCAGTAAAAGTCTGACACACCCTCTCGCTCCGCCCAAGGACGAGAAATGTCATTAGATGATTTTCCCACTAAGAAACACCCATAAAGAAAAAGAAATTGGTGATGTATTTATCAATAACAAAACAGTAGGTACCTATACTAAATAATAGGTAAGAAACTCGGTTGCACTGCATGCCTAATTAAGAAAATTAACAATTTAATGACCTACTTAGACATACTGCTAAAGAATTGATAGTACGTAGGTATTCCTTTACTATTTTATACGCCTAGGGATTCAGTTTAGTGTGCCAAATTTGTTTTTTTTTTCTTTAGTTTGACTTGTAAATACATTTTTATTTGGTATGGCGCAGGTACTTACATAGGTACTTAAGTGAAAAATGCAATACCTAACTAAACTTATACTCTACATCTGTTTAGGTAATTAACTAAATGTAAACAATCTTGACATGTCTTTTATATAAAAGTTGTCTAAAAATTTTATCTAACGATGTTTACAATTTGTTATATACCGATGTTTGGTAATTAACTAAATTAAAATAATCTTTGTATGTCTTGTACACGATTTTTGTTTAATAAGACATCAAGATTGTTTACGTTTAGTTAACTACCTAAACAAATGGAGTATATGTACCTACTCGTTTCTCTCTCATGTGCGGAGACTATTATTTTTGTTGTTGTCACAAGTTGTACCCCTTAGGGAAGGCTATAGTCGTTCGACCATATCGCCTAGTCTTTCGTCCATGTTTTCTTGCGTAATAAGTCTTCCGTATTCGAGTATCATAGTTGTTTCTTTTTGTTTTATATTATATTGCAGGTGTAACACATTCTAATATTTTTGAAATATTTGGCAGCAAATGTATCGATTTAGCCTTCTCAGCAAACTTCGCTGAGGTAGCTAAAACTACAATAAAATTCTCAGCTCCATTTTACCGAGATCACGCCTATTTCAATGATTCCACATATTATTCCAGTTGCGCAGACACTTGAGATACAAAACCACACCAATTTTACATCACAATATCCACTAGGAACCAATTTGCGAATAATTAAAACAGCCACTGAACTTCACTCGAAGAAATCCCGCCAAAAATCTCTGTCAGAAGTTGTACCATTTCTTCTGAATTTCTTATATCATGTGTCAGACAGAAGCAAATGGAGGTAACTAAACCAATAACTACTAAACTACCTGTTTCAAATCAAATGAAATAAGTTCATTTGTGCACATAGGTACGATTTAGGTGTTATAAAAATGTAAGTGTCTCCGTTCTGCCAGTGGCATACAAATATTAATAAAATACTTATAAGTATGTTTACTAATACAGTCTACTGAAACAATATTGAATTGGTACACACAATACCAATGAATAAAAATTTAAAAAATAAATTAAATAGTCAAAAATGCATTTGTATAATCATCTATAATGTTATAACGCATGCTCATTTTCCTTTCAACATTATTATTATTATAGACATAAATTAGGTACTTATTTAGTTAAAAGGTATCAAAACCATCTTAGTTATATTTCATTCCTTATTAGTATACTTAGTAAGTTCGAGATACCACGTTTTCCATAATATTATTTAACTGTTATCGTAAAGCGCTAAATTGTACAAAAACATAATATACACATGTAAAGAACACTTCTAGTACTTTTTTTTTGCAATGAATCGCAGATGGTCTTATTGCGTGTGCGCTAAAGTTTATTTTCATTTGACGAGCCTTGATAACGATATTACGGTACCACATCGATCGCTGACGTTGAAGCTCCGTAGAACCACATTTCCAGTTACCACAGTGGAACACAGTCGAGAAATGTCGAGAATACACGAGGCTGGCCGAACTTGTTCCGAGCATTCTAGACGAGTCTGGTAAATGTTGCCAGGTTCGAGTTCAGATTTACACTTCCCAGATGTAAATAAAAAATATGTGTTTGATGAGAAATTATAACAGCTAGGTAAGTATGTCGACTATGCATGTCTTTTATTGATTTAATGCATTTATTTTTACATGACGTTCCTAAAACATCAAGATAATTTCTTACTCCAAAAAATGAATTGTTTCAAGTCAATAAACATGAAACAATATCTACCTCAGTACCTACAAATAAAACTATAATCACATAACTTTCCAATAAATAAACAAATGTCTGCTGCAAAACATAAAAGTGTCAAGTACCTACACAATCATGTATGAATCGATCAAATTCACTACACGATTAGCGACAACTCGAAATTTGTAGAATTTTCCCGAACAGTCTGGTAACTGTCTGGAAGTGAACATACACTGCATTAACAAAGCACGTGCGCTGGAACGGCACGTGTTTGAAAAACGTGACTGGTGACCTGCGCTATGCGAGCAACGCTTTCGCGCCAACCTCCGCTTATAGGCCAACCAATTTAAAAATACTTTGCGTGCCAACATTACTTATGAAAGTGATTACTTTTTACATTGTCCAAGTTATATCATAATTATCTAAGTAGATTCGGTGCACGGGTGTGTTTCAAATATCATTGTCCTTATCTTCGCGTGACGTGTTTTTTACAATAGAGTAGAGTAGTGATAAGAAACGAATTTATTGTCTCGTTGTTCTAGATATTTATTTTACTGCTATTATTTTGCGGTCATTTGCAGGCGTCGGTAACTAGAGCTATTTAGCCAATTTGTTTATTGAAGGAAGTAGGTTTTTACTGTTTATGATAAACAGGTATTTTTGCTGAGATTGTCTGTTTAAGTTTTGTTTTGTAAAAAACTGATATTGTGTAATTGTTTGTAATAACCTGAACATTAATGAGTAGGTATTAATTTTAAAAGTTTACATAATATTAATTAATGGATTCATTTGTTTGGAAATGACTGCGCTGGATATAACACAAGTAGGAAACTAATTTTATTGTGCAGTGCAATTACAAAATTCTTATTTTTAACTCTTTAAAATATCAGTATTTTCCGTCTCACATATTCAATAAACATGTCTTAAAGACTCAGTTTTAGTGCGTGCATAACTCATTTTTAGCGCATTGGCTTTGCACATTACGGACATTTGCCAAAATTCAAAACGCATAGTATCGTAGTTCATTCCGCCGAAGCGCCAAGCTCTGTGGCAACCACTATTTTTACATTCATAAACAAAATAACATTCTTTATTTGATTCAAAAATAACGTTTATAGGTAAGTAGCTGTCGGTTCTCTATCTACAATACTGCTTTGTTAAGATAAGTTATCTCACGTGCTTTAGATAATGTAGAATATTCTGGATCTTCGATTTTTTACACTGTTAACAAGCAGTGATGTAGGGCTGTCGATAAATGCATGTCGATGGTTGGAGAAGTATCTTTCACAACAAAAATTAACACTCCGTATTCGCAAGGGTTGGGAAAGGGTGAGACATTACAAAGAAGGGTGCATTAACAACAGATAGAGTAATAATAAAACTCAAAATACAAGACTAACGACAATTGAAGTTGATTTTATGTTTCATGTGACTCTTTTAAAATGGATCTTTAAAGGTCAACTGGTTCTTTACATAAACAAATATAGCACATGCAAAAAATTACCTATTCTTCGCCTTTTACGTGCAAACTCATTTCTGAATGTAATGTATGTCGGTATGTCTGCCTAATCAGTAAGGTTTTTTATGTGAACTAATATATAATGTAATTGTGTTTGTACGTTTTTTAATTTGTAAGGCAGATATGTATGTCAGGTCATTGTAAGAAATCAATGGAAGACATAGAAGAGCTTGTTTTCATAAACACTACTTATAGGTTTAAACACGCTTATATGCACGTGAACACGCGTTGTGGTCCTATGTCTATGGAACAGGCTTATTTGTGGATAGGTTTACAAATAAATAACAACCTATTTGATATGCTAAACGGAAAAGAGGCGCGGTTATTTATTCATTTTACTTTATTTTACCAATTTCTTACATAGCTTAGTTTATTTTTGTACTTACCAGGTAGGTACATAAATTTGCAGGAAAGAAAACCCTCTTATAAATATACGTATATAAGCTTCTGATTTCACTCGTATGAAAGTAGGTTACTCCATACAAGTTTTGGATCCCCGTTGCATCTCCATAAGGGTGAATTTTAGAAATCCTTTCTTAGCGAATGCCTATGTCATAAAAACTATCTGCGTGCCAAGCCTAACGATCCATTCAGTGGTTTGAGCTGTGTTTTGATGGATCAGTCAATCGGTAACTTCGGTCTAAAAATACATAGATTTAACAAAATGCAACTTTACAGTATCTAAGAGATACATCGAGTTATAACCGGTGGGGCAATTATACAATATTATATGGCAACACTAAAAAAGTGTCATTTTCACCCTCGTTGAAAAACTATATAAAGATACAATTTGCGTTTTGCAGACAATCAATCATATTTTTTTTTATTACATTTAATTCAAAAATTCCGACTGTTTTATTTTTTATCGACCCTAAAATTAAATAAGTCTTATAGACTCAGTTAAGTCAGCAAGTAATAAATTAATTAATAATGAAATGATGACATTAAAAATGTAATAATATATTTCTAAATAACTTTATATAATAATGCATGCAATAATAATTTAATTTATAATTAAGAAACATAATGTTGCGGTGCCCTAGCAGGGTTCATGTACGAATCTTCTATTTAATTTTTAACAACCTTGTAAACGACTTGAATGCAATATAAATTAAAAAAAAATAATAATAGGTGATTGAAAACAATTCTTGTCCATAGGTTCTGTCAAACTTGACAGATGGAAAGGACGGGAGGTGATAAGTAAAAAGAACCTGTGCCTGTGACTAAACTTCTGAGTTCAGTCATTCTTTTATCGTCTGTTACGACATTTACCATAGACAGTAATAATAATAATATTTTATTGGCATAATATACCTACACAATTTGGATCATAGGACACAGTGGACAGGGGCCTTACTTACCATGACGTGAATGTCAAGCGAGTGAGCGAGATCTTTCTGATTGATTGTTTCTTTTTGATGGAGCTATACACCCTAGGCCTATACAACTCCATTCCTTAAACAGTTCAGTTTAGGTCGTGAAATGGATCGCGTTAAGGGCTCGTGGTAGGGCCTTTGGTCATTGGGCAACAAAAGAAAAGGAGTTTTTCAGAACTTATACTGGATCCTAGAGCTAGCTAGCTTGCTTTTCCCATCCTACTCTCCCGTCCCATTTGATATTAGGTACCGATTTTTAAGTAGGTAAATATTTCTGTATGAGTATCAAGTTACCGTGAGAAAGTACCTATGCGCCGTGTCATTAGCCCAGATTAGTGCATTCAGTACAATGTTATGTGAGCCACTTTCACACCCACTCATGTTTGCAAACCATTTGAGCGCTGTTGCAGACGCGCGCCAATCCGCCATCTTTGATTCCATTCGGGGAGAATCGGAGAACACCCCGTCTCTCAGAGCCCGCGACCTTCAAGTGTATTGAATGGTATTGAACGATAAAATAACGGGTTCATTGACCTCAGATGTTATGTTTTATTTAGTGGCGAACAGCTGATCTGAATATCACATTAGATACCTATTTTAATTTCAATAAAGGATTTTGGGAGCAATATTTTTTTGTAGGTAGGTACTTAAGTACATAGCTATTGAAATGAAATATTTTATTTTGGCTCAATGTTTTCAGTGGTCAAGTTTAGAATTAGGTACCTATTCAGTCTGCGTAGCGACTAGGTATATAGCTATGTTTCATGGGAAGACATATTATGGTATTAGGTACTAATTCTGTGCTCAGGTGTGTAAGTGTTCTAGGTGTTAAAGCGCGGAAGTAAGGTAAACATTTGATAAAATAAAAATAGAATACAATATTGTGTAATTCCCCAGTGTTATCTTTTCCTATCAAGAATTTACTAACACCACAGAATAAGTACACTGATTCGATTTAAATATTCTAATAGGTGTTACCTATACTCCATTTGTTTAGGTAGTTAAACTAAACGTAAACAATCTTGATACCTGTCTTTTTATTAAAAAAAAATCGTATATAATTATCAAACATCGTTATAGGTAAATAACAAATTGTAAACATTTTTAGATACAATTTTTAAACTACTTTTAGATAAAAGACATGTGAAGATTGTTTACATTTAATTAATTACCTAAACAGATGGAGTTTATGTACCAAACTGAGTATTTTCCTAGGATCCACCGCTGAATGATGTTGCACAATCAATCGACTAGATACTAATGATATAATAGTAACAATCTCGAAAAAAAACTACACAACAACATACATATTTATACTTTTCAATGGAAGTGTTAAAATACGTAACGCCTAAAATAGCACTGATATCTTTGCTAGCGGACGGGTAGCGCCATCTATGTTAACAAATGATAACCACATGAATGCTTTTACGGAAAATTCATTGAACATCAAACATTCCATTGATATTTTAAATCTTATAAACGCGTGTTAAATTTTATCAAAAAAACTGGGCAAGTGCGAGTCGGACTCGCGCACTGAGGGTTCCGTAAAAAATTTACCTAGGCAAATATAGTTCAATTCCGAATAGTCTCGAAGATTTTTCCGACGCAAGTTTTTTTTTTTTGGTGACGTAAGAACTTTACGGTTTTCAGATTTATTCCTATATCTCTACTTTAAGACCTTGCTTTGTGCCTAGGATTCTGGGTCAACGGCAAGTACCCTATGAATTTTGATTCCCTTGAGAGTGTCGAAACATCTGTAGGTTTTTTTGCGATATAATAGGCCGTATTTTTTTTTGGTTAAATAGACTGATTTTTTCACAGCTTCAAGGGACCGCAGACCTGAATATATGATATTAATTTCAACTCGATACCTTCACGCGTTACCCGAGATAAAGGGTCTTGACAGACAGACAGACAGACCGACAACAAAGTGATCTTATAAGGGTTCCGCTTTTTTCTTTTGAGGTACGGAACCCTAAATATAAGTTAAAAACGGAATTAAAAATGCTTTTACGGTTATTTAGTTCTCTGGTTTATTCAATTCATAATAATAATGTCTAACCTACATCTACCTAAGTTGGTAGGTAAGTGTGTGTTGGGGTCGGCTTTTAGTCTAACCGGTTGCAGCTGAATACGTGGGGCATACTGAAAGTCTCTGGATCTGGCCACTTACAATAAAAGAATGAAAAAACCATTATAGAATTCAAAAATGAAACTTTGCGAGCATGTTACTTTTTAATTTGCGAGACTGTCATTTGTTTTTATATTGTGGCGTCCTTTTGAAGATTGTGTGTCGCTATCAAAATGAATTTAACTCGTGAACATTCTCGTTCAATGATTTTTAACGATTTTCTTTGTGGCTTAAGTCAACAAGAGTTGCCAGAGACTTCAATTGCCATTGGTGATGAAGCACCATGCCGCAGCTCTGTGTATTCGTGATAATTTGGAGAATTTAGACGTGGACGTGATCATCTCTATGACGAGGTACGTGAAGGTCGGCCGGCAATTGCGGTTACAGACTCGAATATTGATACCGTACGACAACTTATTGAAATTTGAAACTGACAAAAAAATTACTTGCCAGCAAATACGTGCTTTGTTAAGCATTGGGAGCCAAGTACAAAACATTTTACATGTGCATCTGAAGGTTCGGAAGCTTTGCGCTCGACTCGATGGATACCACATGACTTAACGCAGGACCAGAAACGACTGCGTGTCCAGCGGTGCCGTAAAATGATAAAAAAGTTTAATGGAGGACAGTCATTGACTGTCTATAATATCGTGACAGGTGACGAAACCTGGGTGTACTGCTTTGAACCCGAAAGAAAAAGCCGGTCGGCAGAGTGGGTCTTTCCTTTTGCCGACAAAAGTTAAGAAAGTCGAAGTGTTGGTAAAAAAATGGTAGCTTCTATTTTCGGCAAATCAGTACATTATACTACAGTATCGCTTGAAGATCAAAAGACAGTGATTAGTACGTCAACACTTGCTTGCCCAGAGTCTTAGAAAAAGTTCGCGAAAAGCGTCCTCGAAGCAGTGTATTCCTTCACCACAATAACGCATCCTCACATTCCGCTAAGGTAACTAATAGGCTTCTGTTACCTTAGCGAAATGAAGGCTTCAAATGTGGAACTGATAACGCATCCGTCTTGCAGCCCGGACCTCGCACTCTACGACTTTAATTTGTTTCCAAAAATTAAAGTCAAACTTAGAGGCACACGTTATACGAGCCCTGAATCGGCGGTGAATGCGTTCTATAAAGCCATTTAAGAGGTCCATAAAGAAGACTGGTCCAACTGCTTTGTACAGTGGTTTCAGCCTGTGGTTTCAGCGAATGCAAAAATGCATAAATTGCGATGGGAATATAGTTTGAAAAACAATACCTATATGTATTGTAAGTCTTATAAATCTAGTTTTATTTATCAGAATCCGGAAACTTTCAGTATGCCCTGAGTATCAGTATTTTACATGAAGCGAGTTGAAGCGACTGTCTATCTGACCTCCACAACTGGGTAACAAGATACAGCTTGGCAATATTTTTTGCCAGACTTGTTGGTGTTATCATAAATATAATTATTTGGTCTATTCATAGCCCGAAATTATTTCTGTAGTGTGAAACGTGTAGTAGTTAGAAATGAGAATTTAAAAATCTAGCCAAGGATTCTGTCACTGACAGTTAATAAAAGTCATGAATATAGCTGGCACCTTGCTCGAGGTGTCTATCAATCGATTAATAATAATTAGAGGTGTCGTAAACATACCTTTCATTCACAGATTCTACTATGTCAAAATGAAAAATTGTGGTAGGTAATAATATCCATAGCATAAACATAATCAGATGTTCCAACTGCTGGGACACAGGCCCAAGGTATGGAAAAAAGGCTCTTTTGTCTATTCCGTGCACAGGCCTCCCTCTTTGCGAGGGAGTGGGACGGATCACGCACGACTCGTAACCTACCTAGGGCCCAGTACGAGTTTGTGAACGACACAAGTTTTCGAATTGTTTATATTTCTTTTTACATTCAGCCTGCCTTTTTTTGGGCATATAACTCCTCGCGCTCCGAGTGAAGCGAGAGGGAGTGTCAGACTTTTACTGAGTAAAACCTACGTATGTTCCTTCATTTGCCATTTAGTTCACGGGCCGCAGTAACTCTATAAAGAACAATCCCGCGGCCCTGCCAGGGTAAGGAGCCTGCTTGGGTTTGAACCGGTACGACCGGATGGATATCTATGGGTACGACTTACAATAAGTCGTACGTTGCTGTGCTGCCACTGCTCTACAATATTAATATTTTTGTCTCAATGCAGAATTCTCAGATACATTGCTTTTAGTTTTTCGCCAGGAGTTATTTGAATCTATGAAGCTATATAGTAACTCGATAAACGGGGCAGCGAGGAGCTGCAAGTTGGTTGAACGACTTGGAAGTCTTGCGTAAAAAAGAAGAAAAAAGAAGGTAAAATTTACCCAATAGTGGAACAGTACTAGCTAGCTATGTATAGACTAGCTTCTGCCCGCGGCTTCGCTCGCGTAAATGTAGGTTTTTCCATACAAACTTTGGACCCCCACTTCAAATCCTAAGAAGTGAATTTTGGAAAATCCTTTCTTAGTGCTCGCCTACGTCATAAAAGGAAACCTTGTGCAAAATTTCACGCTCTTATTATAGTCCCAGTAGTTTCTGCTGTGCGTTGATATGTCAGTCAGTCAGTTTCCCCTTTTATAATATATAGATTAATAGTGAAGCTAGGTAAGTAATTGCCCTTGACCATACGCATGGCGGGACGAATGACAACATAATAAATAAACAGCTTCATTAATATCTACAATAACAAGTCGATACGGTGGCGTCGGCGGCCGGCGAGTGGGCAGAGTGACATAATGGCTGATTGGCGTCTAGTGCATGTGCCAATCACTCTGTTTGTATAGTTTTATTGCTCAGTGAGAACTGAAGCGTTAATTAATGCAGAATATTAAGTGGTATCGTTATAGAACAGAAGTACGAGAGAAGCATCTGGAATCTGTATGAATGGACCTCAGACGAGCCGTATGGGTCCAGGGCTGCGGATTTGTTCGTAGGATATACCGTAGGGCGTAGCCCTCACCCACCATAGGTAGGGGTGAGCTTGCGAACGATGAGTAATGGGTAGCATGCCGTACGGCTTTCAGGTAACCGTCCAGACTGAGTCGTCGACGGCGCGTAGTGTTCCACACGCGCCACAGAGATGTCAGCAAAATCGTAGAGGCCCAGCAGGGCCAAAGCCTACTGGGGTCATGGTTTGTCCGAAAGGGAACCCCGGGGTACTGGGCCGCAAGGCAAAGTAGGAACATAGGAGTGGGTTAAAGTCAGTAAAAGTCTGACACGCCCTCCTGCTCCGCTCTAGAGCGCAAGATGGGGTTTTAGTCGGTAAAAGTCTGACACTAAGATCGGGAGGTCATTTTGATGATATCTCACGTAAAAACAAACCATTAAGCTGTATGGGTGATGTGATAATTTGACATCAGTAACCCACAGTTTTACGCTGGGCGTTGTCTGTCAGTGAATTAATTATAAAGTAGCAATAAAGTAGGTAAGAAGTGTCATATAGGGTGACTGGTAATTAGTGACCGATACTTAAACACGTAATTGTACTCATGATTACAAACAACTTTCCCAAAGAAACTTTTTTATATTCTCATTAGTTTTATCACAATAACAAAACAGCTGTTTAAATACGCGCGCGCGCCTGCTACACACCTATGGGTTTGCAAGCCGCGCGAATGTTCTATCACTATACCTAGTAGGTACAACGGCGGTGGGGCCATGCGGCTAACTAAGCGGTCGCTGGTTGCAGGCGCGCGCGTATTACAAACAGATGTTTTGTTATTGTGATAAAACTTTTGAGTATATAAAAAAGTTTCTTTGGGAAAGTTGTTTGTAATCATGAGTACAATCACTTGTCTAAGTATCGGTCACTAATTACCAGTCACCCTATATATTAGCATTCGATCACTTATTTAAAAATCTTAGGTATAGGTGTGAACGACCCAACAACATAATGAAACTGCAATGACTCAGGTTCAGAACCCAAGGGGTTCTTGATGGCAGGCTATTAACCCACCGCCCACGGCAACTAGCCCACTGACCCCATAACAGTTGACTGCTTAACATATACACCTCATATAACGAGACGAGAGTGATTCACACACGTTTTCCCATAATATGTTGGGAAAAACCATTCCGGTATCGAACCAATTACCGCTGTGATACGTCGTGTATATAAACAGAGATAACATCAATATATCTACTCTAAGTTGGAAAGTTTACTTACCATTATGTTCTACGAAAACGTAAATTATTTAAACTGAATAAAGTGTATTTCAACTGCTTACTTCCCCTATCTATATATATAAAAGGGGAAACTGACTGACTGACATATCAACGCACAGCCGCAAATACAGGGACTAGGAGCGTGAAATTTTGCACAAGGTTTACTTTTATGACGTAGGCGAGCACTAAGAGAGGATTTTCCAAAATTCACTCCGTAAGGGGATGAAACGGGGGTCCAAAGTTTGTATGGAGAAACCTAGTTAGCTAGTAACCTAGCAGAAGCTAGTCTTATATATATATATTCTTTTTTACGTGTGTTTGTCACCTATCTCCTCCCAAACAGCTTGGAACTTTGTGAGTGGGTGTTTTCTGCCCTGGACGGTTTGAATATAAAAATGGACCTGGTAGGTGGTGTTGCAATCGGGTTCTCAATTTTTCTCTGACGGAAAGCCAGTTTTCGGACAAGACAACGACTGTCGGCCCTGTCGGGATTGTAACTGTTTTATAAATTCAATTGTGCAAATCTTTGTGCACTGTGAAAAAAAAATGCAGACTGGGAGAATCCTGGTTCTTCCAGTTACCAACTTTCTTTTTACGGATCTGTTACCTCAAAAGGAAAAAACGGAACCCTTATAGGATCACTTTGTTGTCCGTTAGTTACGGCCGTTTATATCGCAAAAAAACGTATATTTCGACTCTCTAAGGAAATCAAAATTCATAGGGTACTTTAACCCAGAATCCTGAAATTTGCCATAAAGGAAAGTCTTATAGCACAGGTATAGGAATATAAATCTGAAAACAGTTTTGTTGTTAAGTCAGTTAAATCTTCGAGATTCCATTTGCGAAATTGAACTTTTTACTTATGCAAGTTTGTTCAGAACCCTCTGTGCGCGAGGCCGACTCGCACTTGCCCGGTTTTTTAAAGAAAAGTTTACTCCAGACTAGGAATTACTCTTGTATCATGGGTTCGTTTATAAATATGTAAACACACATACACAAGACACCCAGCCCCAGAACACCAGTAGGCCATACAAATATATCTTCCGCGTGGGAATCGAATCCACGCAGCGCTGTAGCTAATCGCTCAACCACTGCGCCAATCTTGCCGTCAATCTCCTTCTGACTTATTGCGTTTTGCTCTGCCCCCCTAGACAAGTTACAACCGTTTCGTTTCGATTCTCTTTTCGTTGATCGCCTCGAGTAGGCCACGCCTCCTATTCCTTTGTTCTGACCACGTGACTGAGCGTTGAGATGACTTCAGAATAAAGGAATCGGAGGCGTGGCCGACTCGAGGCGATCGACGAAAAGAGAATCGAAACGAAACGGTTGTAACTTGGCTGCTCCTAAAGTTCGTATCGTGATGTTAAATGCCTTCCCTTCCTCAAAACTTAGGTTATTGAGGGAGTTGTTCATAGTTCTTCAAGGTTCAAGCCTAGAGTCTCTTAATAAACTAGTGCGCCTCACCATCAACGATTGCATCACTACTTTGCTTACCATCTGGTAGTATCACAGTCAAGCACTGGATTATATATGTATAATTTAAAAAGAAATAGTTCCAGAGATTAGCGTATCTAATAAAGTTTAGCTTGCAAATAAGCTGTATTCAATATTTTGACATTGAAAACAGTTTGCAAGCTCATCTTATATTTTTAGGCATATCGTCATGTTCTTGTCATGTCTATCTAACATTTGGGATGAATTCGTCGTTATTAGTATGACCTCAATTTGTGTACTAGCATCGTGAACATGTGTGTATTCACACAGAGCAGATAAGTCTAGTTAAGTTGATTAACCCAAATAGGGGATAAGGAAACGTAGTAAACAAAGAGAAAAAAAAAAGTAAATAAATAAACTTCATTTGTTTGGGAAATCCATGTTTTTTTTTTTTTTTTAATTGATATAAACCAGCGCTTGACTGCGATCCCACCTGATGGTAAGCAGTGATGCAATCATTGATGGTGAGGCGCACTAGTTTATCAAGAGCCTATTCACTCTAGCCTTGAAGACACCTAAATTACAGTTGGACGGGAAGATCGCAGCAGGCAAATTGTTCCAGTCCTTCGATGTATGATGAGTAATTCATAAAATTTTGTTATAAAAGAACTTGAACTTTATGCAAGTTATGAAAGTCATCATCACACTTTTCAGGAAGTAAGCGATTGGTTTGTCCATGGTTTGTCAGTGTACAAATTACCATGACGCAATCCTCATCCATCACGGAAAAGCGGAAAGTTCTTTGTTGTACAAGTAACCTCCTTATATAAAGTGATTCCAAATATATCTAACACGCTTCGAAAATAGCCCAGATAGTGATAAAAGAGTATGAAATGAAAGCAGTCTGAACCAGAAATAACTTTTCACGCCCGTATTGAAACGTCACGGCTAAACTGGGCAGCGATTTACTATGAGGACGAGTGCCAATAATGCCATAGCATTCTGCAGCAATGGGCAGTTTTCGCGAGCATGTGCCAACTTTTGTAACAAAGAAAGAGAAATACGCACGAAACTATGACGTGCTATGGAAAACAAGAGGTTTACGTATTGACTTTTTTCAGCTGGTGAAATATTTCTACTGATTTACGACCGTGCTAAAAATAGTTCGATAGCGTGCCACGATGCCCACGATGGTATCATGGTACCCTCCCTTGCATGTTCACCTAGCCTTGACATTTAGATAGGTATACCCATGGAAATATGCTTTGTAAAAGTCTAATAAGTACCTGAAATATATTTCAGATACAATTTATTGTTAATGAATAAATTAATATTGAAACCACAGCCACCTTAATTTCACTAGTACCTAATTTATTATTGTATACATCTATCATTTATTGATAGGTTTATTTTTATTTAGCCTCTTTATACAATGGGAATGCGAGTACACTGAAGACTCCGCGAATTCACTTTGTCCTCTCATTTCTATTAATATTGTAATATGAAAAGATTGTAGAAACAATCATTTTTTTTAAAGTGTAACCATGGAGTTTGCCGGCTCTTCTCCATAATTATGAAACGACCAATGGAACGGTGCGCTAGCTTCTGGCGTTTTATAAGTGCCCATGTTGGCCTATTTGAAATAAATAATTTTAAATTTGAGTTTATGACTTTAAATATGATGGATGAAATGAAATGATTCCTAAATATGATCTAAATAATGATTTTCCGCTGGTTACGAAAAGGACATTATGCAAGTTGACAGGAGAGAGGCTGAGAGCATAGCACGTATAGGTAGATTATGATGACGAATTATATTTCCTTGAATGTAAACAATGGGTCTACATTCAGAATTACAGCTATCGATAAATTTAAGATACAAGTGCGAAATTGTAGGAACTTTATTATCTTTTGAAGTTTAATGTTGAATTAGCTTCAGTATTATTGCTGTTTAGTGGTACTTACTCCTATGTTTCAAACGAATGTCTCCGTCTACAGAATACTGAAACAAGATTGCTCGTTCGTCTATCTATTTTCTGTTTAGGGAGTGGGAGTGGAATACAGGTGGGATAGTGGGATGAGATGGGATAATCATAATTATTTCAACTTAAAGACTTCAACTCTTGGACATAAGCCTCCCCCAAGTGTCGCCACAATGAACGCTCCTGCACCTCTCGCATCCATCAGATTCTCGCAACCCTGGTCGGCAGTCCGCCATGTGGGAGGCCTTTCAACGCTGCTTCTTTCGGTACGCGGTCGCCATCCAGAACCTTTTGGCCTCATCGACCATCTGTTCTGCGAGCAATGTGCCCTGCTGACTGCCACTACTGAAATGTGATATACTTAATGCTACTAGGTTATAGGTATCTTCAACATTGTATTTAATTTAATCTTTGTTTGTTCAGTACACATGGCACAGGCGCCACGTGGCTAATCGCTAATGCATAAGTTGATTGATATGGCTCTAGAATACTAGGTGGTCATGCTACTCCAGTCGGTGATGCGCGTGAATTTAATAGGAAATATGTACGAAAAAATATTTGTTATCTAAACATTTTATCAATAAATATGCCAAAATACTTGGAATACTAAACATACAATCAAAATGTACATCTCTCTCGTAAAAGTGCCGTTCTCTATGGCTGGCTGCCATTTCTACTAGGCATGATAGAGTTTGACGACCTTACTATGACCTTACAATCATGTTAAAATGTCAGTCATGCGATCGACCAAAGAGGGTTGGAGTTATAGACCCTTTATAGCTCCATCCCTTTAACAATTCAGCTTAGGTCGTAAAATGGATTGCATCAAGAGCTCATGGTCATGGCCTCATGTCATACTTCTCTTTCGAATTATCAACTCTACAAATAATTTATTTAGCTTACAATAATACTTGCCTATTTAACCCGATTCAAGTTAGCAGTAGGAATTGTTGGGTTTAGTCGGTAACTAGACGGAGAGTTTTTTTTTTTTTTTTTTTTTTTTTTTTTTTTTTTTTTTTTTTTTTTTTTTTTTTAGGTGGGAAAATCATCTTATGACAAATCTCGCTCTTGGGCGGAACGAGAGATAGTGTCAGACTTTTACTGACTAAAAACCCACTCCTGTTCCTTCGTTGCCTTCGTCCCAGGGCCCCGGTTTCGTTTTCACACTACCCATGGCCCCAGTAGGCTTCGACCCTGCTGGGCCCCTACGATTTGCTGACATCTCCCTGAGGCGCGCGCGGAACAATACGCGCCGTCGACGACTTGGGCTCGGTCCGGATGGTTACCGGACGGTCGGACGGCGGGCCACCCATTGCCCGCCTTCCGCAAGCCCGCGCCTACGGTGGCCGGAAATCAGGATCGGAATCCCGGCGGCGGCTGGGGCGTGAGGACCGTTGCCGTTGCCTCACGCGATCGGCCGCCTCCTTTGCCAGCATTACTGCTTCGCAGAAGGAGGCGACCGCCTGCCACTCCTCCTCGCTCCGGACCATGGCCTGTACCAAGGCCCGGCGCGAGAGATCGCCGCCGCCGATCGCCCCCACGAGGACACGGCGTTGCTCTTCCCAAGCGGGGCACACCTCCACCGTGTGCTCTACCGTGTCCTCCGGGCGGTCCACACAGTGGCGACACCCGGGCGTCTCTTCCGCACGAATCCGGTGCAGGAACTTCCCGAACTTCCCGTGTTCGGTGAGAACCTGCGTCATGCGGAAGGTGAGGACGCCGTGAGGTCTTTCCAACCACGCCTCAAAGAAGGGACTTACCGCCATAATTGTGGCGTGCCCAGACTAGACGGAGAGTAGGTATTGATGAGGACTTACCTATTAAACAAACCGGGCAAGCGAGTCGGACTCGCGCACTAAGGGTTCCGTACAAACTTACCTATGAAAACAGTTCAATTCCTGAATTGAGTTACGAAGATTTTTTTCGAATCGCAAAATAAAATTGTGACGTAACTACAAATTTACAGTTTTCAGATTTTTTCCTATACCTACTTGCAGTGCTATGAGACCTTGCTTCATGCCTAATTTCAGGATTCTAGGTGAACAGGAAGTACCCTATGAATTTTGATTCCCTTGTGAGTGTCGAAATACACGTTTTTGCGACATACACGGTCGTATTTTTTTTTTCGTTAACTTAGAAGTTTGATTTTTTCACAGCTTCAAGGGACCGCAGACCTGCGTTTTAATTTCAACTCGACACCTCCACGCGTTCTTGAGATAAAGGGTCTTGACAGACAGACAGACGGATGGACAACAAAGTGATCCTATATAAGGGTTCCGTTTTTTCCTTTTGAGGTACGGAACCCTAAAAATACAATAAACTTCACTACTACTTCCGCAGAGAAATAAGCTTCATATTTCTGTTTTTTCAGAATATAGCGTTCCTACTGCTGACACAGCCTCGTCCAGTCCAGTGGGCCACCATGCGATCCCTGTGCGGTTTGGTGGAGCGAAATTTATGTTGTAGAACATATCAGTCTGTTTTCCTTCACCGTTTACAGAGCAATGGCGTTATCTTTTTTGCAGAAATACCCATTACGTTACAAAATGTGCCCATTGTTCTTAAGTTATGACCTAAAACTGACTAAAATAGTGGCTACAAATGAAACTGATGTGTCGCTCAGGCCTTCTGTCGTGAGGTCGTTGGTCATGCATTACGTTATCTAGGTCTTGTTAAGCTCAGCAGATGTTCGTCATGAGCAACATGTGGTCGATGAGGCCGATAGTCTTAGGGCCGAGTCACACCGGAATGGCAGCGGCCGGCAGCGGCTGGCTAGGCTAGAACTACCGCCAAGATGCACGTAGCGACCGGCCTCGCGACCTTTTCATACTTTTCAAGCGATACTGGTCTTTTAAGTCTTTAAGTCTACTGGTCTTTATGACGTCTTTATGTCGATACCGTTACTGGCCCACGCTGAAAACCAGCGCCGTAGACTCATCGCATTTTGCGTGTGGTCACGGCATTATGCTGAGCGTTCGGCCGTTTTGCGCGGATGTGGCGCATATTTCTTTCACATAATGTACTTATAATTTGTTAGTTCTAAATTTGCGCCTTGTTTCGCCAAATAAAATGTTTTTCTTTCTTTCTTTCAAGGTTAGTATATGTTATTGCGGTATGGAAGATGAGGACCTACACCATGCGCTGTGGGTCTGCCCCCTGTATGTAGAAGCCAGATGCAAGATGATGGATGGGATTAGTCGCGCGGAGGCCGGTCCGGTCTAGGCGAACTTCGAGAGGCTGAGGGAGTACGCGCACGCGTGGCATGCCGTCCGGAGCAGGATGGAGCGAGAGGAGTCACACTGACCGCCGATACCATCAGATAAAATGGAGACGACGACGAAGATCAACATTTTTTTGTAGTGTGTTGGTTTCCGCAAGCCCATTAGGGAGAATGCGAAACAGGGACACATGAGGCTAACTTGTAAGGGATCAAGAAGCGCCTGCAGACACTAAAATAAGATGGCCAGGGAGCTATGTCCGCAGCCGCCCCACGTATAACATTTGTTAGTTGGTCGGGTCATGGGAAGGTGGAGGGAGTGGTCTTTTAAGTACTTATGTAGATTAATTTTAAAATTATTTCACAATGAAAGTGCTCGCCGCGTCGCTGCCATTGTGGTGTGTCTCGGCCCCTAAGTAACTATGCATCTGGGACGCTTATTTCATGTCGTTTAATAGGTCCTTACTCCTTAACTACAACAGTCAGAATTAAGTAGCAACAACGTTAATTAACATAAGTATTCAATGTACCTAATTATAGCCAATAAAAAACAAAACTCAAGAGTGAAGAAGAAGGTATTTGGACTGGCCTGTTGGTCTAGTGATCAGTGGCCCTGACTGACTGCTATGCCATAGGTTGTGGGTTCGTTTCCCTCCAAAGACAAATGTTTGTGTGATGAGCACGATCGTTTGTTCTGTGTCTGGGTGTAAATTATCTATAATATTTATGTATTTAGAAATATATAAGTATGTTTATCGGTTGTGTAGTACTCATAACACAAGCTCTGTTTAGTTTGGGACTAGATGGGTGAAAGTTGTGGAATACTATTATTTTATAGCTTAAAGGATACTGTAACGACATATATATGACGCCACATAGGAACTATAAATACAAAATCCTGCATCCGGGTACCAGAGTTCTCCGCACGAATAGAACTACCGAAATCAACTATCGGGCTGTTGCTCGGACCAGACACTACACCCGTCCTTTTTAGAGGTTCCTCCCTTTGCAATGGAGGTTTGCGGGACTTTACACCCAGTTAAATATGTAATAGGTATATCAACCCATAATACACAAACCCTATTAAATATATAAAAATACCAACGATCTGGTGGCGGAATCCGATGGATGTGAGAAGCACAGGACAGACCGGTCAATGTGGCGACACTTGGCAGCCCCACGTCCGACAGTTGCAGCCTTTCGGCAGAAATATTAACATAGGTAATGTAAAAGAAGATTGAGTGTAATTAAAACAAGACATCTTATTCTTCATATATAATCAACTTGTTTTCCACTATTTCATTTTTTGTACTACCCAGAGTTGTTTTCTACATTATGGTCTGCGTGAGATGAATCAAGTCGAGATGCATCTCCACGCGGCGGCAATAAAACGAACATCTGCTGTTTATTAGGTATACCACGCATATTAAAGTCACCATCTATAGTTAGACACAATCGTTTTCTATTTAGAACTCAATCTGCACAGCCCACAAATGGTAAACAAATAAGAAATTACCATACCATGCATTAAACATTAGATTACTTCCACATAATACTACAGCAGACATAATAGGTCACACTGGAGCAAATTCTAAGTACATTTAATGTGAATAAATCTACGTAAAGGGCCCTTTACACTATTCGATATTCAGACAGTCTTAGTCGATGTCGCGTAGTGTAATAAGGGTTAGACCGGTCTTACTCGGAACAAAAAAATAAGGCAGTCTGAATATTGTGTGCTGAATATCGCGTAGTGTAATAGGCCCTTAACCTGTGTACCTTAATGAGAAACACAATCAGACTTCAGGTAAAACAATTACTAATAGTAGGTATTCCGAGTAGAGACAAAGTGGGGCATAAATTAAAACAAAGCGGTCGTAACTAATTTGACGGAATTAATGATGAAGGAAAGAAAGGCACTTCTGAGGCCGACTACATTGTCTTTCCTGACTAAACCTGCCTTGAAAGGCGTAAAGGAGGTAAAGCCGAAGTTATAGCTCGTAACTCACTGGATATATTAGCCAATTATGTGCCAAAGACAGGTGGAATCAAGGTCCTGAGAAACGCACAGGACACGTTACGAAGTCCTGACATCAGTCAACCTTCATAATCATAAAATCACACGTCTTGCCACTGCCAAAATTTCCTTCACCTTAGTTACAAGTGAGTAAAGTTTAAGATGTTGTAGCAAATGAGTGGTTTAGATGTAAATGCAATTTTGTCGACAAGCTCAAAGTTGGTTGAGGCCGCAAGGCCGTCGTCCTCCTACGGTCACCCATATAACAATGCTAATAGCTTGTGACTCAGTTTCGTATAGTGATGTGAAGTTTCCAAGACTGCAAGGATGTTTTGGTGTTATACAGGACAATGGAAAATGTTTTATGTTTCTTGGAAAATAAGAACAATAACGTCCTTTTATTCGTGTTCCTCTCCCTATGGGTAACTGCAAGGATGGTTAGGAATTGAGGAAGATGTGTTTGCTAATTGAGGAAGTGTGCCATTGCAATGATGGTCGGGGCTTCGAGAGGAATAAAAATTTCAGCAGGAATCTTCGCCAGAATATGTGCGTTTGTAATGATCCCAGTTGCTAATCAAGGAAAATTTAAGAGATAAAATGATATCACATATCGTTGTTTTGTCTGCAGCCATTTGAGGTAACGGTTTTCCTCATATCCTGTCTGACGTATTTTAGGAGATAAGAAAATAATTGATAAGATGAGTCATTAATTTACAGTTGACTACACACCTGTTTCTTAGTATTTTATAAGATTTCACTTTAAGTCTAGTATCGTCATTTCTCAAACAAATACGTTTGACCTTTGATCTTCTTCATTCTTTATGGATCACTTCCCATTTTCAGGAAAATATAAGGGTTTTGTTTTTTTTTTTTTTAGGTGGGAAAATCATCTTATGACACTGACTACGTTCCTTCTTTGCCTTCGTCCCAGGGCCCCGGGTTTCACTTTCACACTACCCGTGGCCCCAGTAGGCTTCGACCCTGTTGGGCCCCTACGATTTGCTGACATCTCCCTGAGGCGCGCGTGGAACAATACGCGCCGTCGACGACTTGGGCTCGGTCCGGACGGTTACCGGACGATCGGACGGCGAGCCACCCATTGCTCGCCGTCTACAAGCCCTCGCCTACGGTGGCCGGAAATCGGGATCGGAATCCCGGCGGCGGTTGGGGCTTGAGGACCGTTGCCTCACGCGATCGGCCGCCTCCTTTGCTAGCATTACTGCTTCGCAGAAGGAGGCGACCGCCTGCCACTCCTCCTCGCTCCGGACCATGGCCTGTACCAAGGCCCGGCGCGAGAGATCGCCGCCGCCGATCGCCCCCACGAGGACACGGCGTTGCACTGCCCAAGCGGGGCACACCTCCACCGTGTGCTCCACCGTGTCCTCCGGGCGGTCCACACAGTGGCGACACCCGGGCGTCGCTTCCGCACGAATCCGGTGCAGGAACTTCCCGAACTTACCGTGTTCGGTGAGAACCTGCGTCATGCGGAAGGTGAGGACGCCGTGAGGTCTTTCCAACCACGCCTCAAAGAGGGGACTTACCGCCATAATTGTGGCGTGCCCAGCACTGGGTCGCGACAGTCGCTGTCGCCATTTCTCCATGAGAACCCGCCGGAGCTCTGTCCGCCATGCTGCGACTTGTCGCGGCAGCGGAGTTTCGCCCTGGCGTTGCATCTCCATGCGCAGATCGTGCATGTGAGCAAGGCCTGTTGCTACCAGATCCCATGGTGGCTGTCCAGCAAGGAGGCTCGCCGCTTCGCGGGAAATCGTCCGGTATCCTCGCACCATCCGTATGGCCATGACCCTCTGACATGCGTTCAGCCGGGCCGCCGGCTGCTTCCGCAGCGCCGGAGGATAATTAGGTCAGGATTGTACCTAACGTAACTATAGTACCTACAGACTTTTTTAAGCCCCTTTTTTGTACCTATTGTAGTAGGGGCCAACCTATATTGCCTTTTTCCATAAACAGGACATAAGTATACACTCCAGGAGTCCAGGCTTGGGTTGTATGAAAGTGTACCCCAAAGAACAGGAGTGGGTTTTAGTCAATAAAAGTCTGACACTCTGATACTGGGTTGCAGAACCCAGACAGGCAGTCGCTTCATAAAATATTCAGCTGCCGATTAGATCTGAAGCCGAACCCAACATAGTTGGGAAAAGGCTATGCTGACGACGATTTGTGACCCACCTGGTGGTGATCCGGCAATCGAACCCACAGTCAAACCATTGCAACGGTTTTTACTTACCATTTTGAAATAAAATAAATAAATATTTAAACCCAGGACTTCAAGCTTAGCAGTTTGTATTTTGGCACTTACGATGACAAGATAATTATGTGTGGTGCTTTTACGCATATCTGTCATCAGTAGCTCATCGCAGACTGCTGCACGTGATAAAAGTCGAGAAACAGTACCTTGACAAGAATTCTCAATCTTGTAAATATTTAGAAACGTGAACATCACTTAAAACTAATCATGCTGAGATGGCAACTGACTGGTTTCACATACCTGACTCTTTTTTTATCACTGCCTCCGTGGGTGGTTATGGATTTCCTCCCGGTAACCACATCAATTTGGTTAATTTGTTTATGATTCCGGCGTTATAATGGGCGTAATTGTAATCAAAAATCAATGCTTGATTTTCCTTAGATATAGGATTTTAGTTTTTTTTTTTTTATTCTTGATAGGTTCGCGCTTGACCGCTGTCTCACCTGCTGGACAGCGACGATGCGGTCGACGATGGAGCGCGCTTACCTAGAAGTAACCTATTCACTCTTGACTTAAAGATTCCCGGGTTGTAGCCATCAGGAAACACAGATTCCGGCAAGGAATTTCACTCCTTAGCTGTACGCACAATAAATGTGTTCCCAAAACGTTTTATGCGTATAGGTGGGATGTCCACCATTTAGTTTTAGAATTTTGGAAAGTTGATTTCTCTTTAATTTTTAGGGTAGCTTTAAATAGTATTGGCGCATGTGGAATTATTTTTCAGGGGGGGGCTAATAAATCTAGCATGTCAGGGCATGCTAGATTTTTGTGTGAAATTATCAGTATTTTGGCGTCCATCATAAAATTTCGAATCGGTAGACCAACATCCTGTGGTGGACACGGCCCACTCGGACCCCTGCCCACTCCTATATACGCCTTGAGTAGTACACTATAAACAGAGAATAGTTCCTATCTGTGTGGGTAAGCACCTAGTAGGTAGGTGGGTGGTATAGTGACTTTGGGTATGGGCTCAACTATCTGCTTCTGGGATTTGGTGTGTGTGAAGATAAACTCCGGACTACAATATTTGTGACTTATATTTTCGGAGACTTCTGATAGTCTATTATAAAACTGACCTCTTTGAAACTGACTGACTAAAATAATTCAATTATTTTCCAATCAAATTCAAATCCTTTTCTAAAGCAGGACGCTTTAAAACTACATTTGATCGACCAGGGCCTCAAGTCTGCTAATACAATATTGTCAGAATGGTCTTTAAGACAAATGAATATCTGACGTATGCAGTAATCTGCTAAAATTTTGACAGTTCTTTTGATCAGTGACCTACCATTAGAACGTCATTGTGCAATAATTGCTTTTAGTAAGCTCGATATTATCATTCTACCACAAGACCATTGGCCGATCAATGATCGATCATTATGAATTAGCAGATTACGAACTTTTAGCAGTGATGACAATGGGATCGTGTTGGAATGACGAATTTATAAAAATAGCAGACTTGGGGCCCAGCCTGCATGCTAAAAGGCCCGGCTCGTTTCCCATGCGACCTCCTTTGATATCATCGTGCTAGATCTTGCCCTTATTCTGACGTACCTACACGTCAGAATAAGGGCATTGCTCTTGTTATACGCACAGAATACTTCGTAATATACTGAAAGCTATATGTATATCATATTATTATTATAGGCAGCTGAAACAGGATGACTGCCCTACATTTTAATCGTTTTTGATAAGGACGATGCAAGTCATCTGCCATCCCAGTTCCAGGAAGCTATGCTAAAAATTTAGTCTTACGAATATATCAATTATTAGGTACCTACCTACAATTACCTATAATAAATTCTAAGAGTGCTAGATAAATAGTTCCTATTTTCCTAGACAGGTACGTGATAAGGACCATTCTTCTCCATTGTAATTATGGTATCGATTTCAGGTAACTTGTGGGTTTTTCGCCATTACAAGTGTTGCATTAAGTGGACCGGATGTAATGACGATGCTAACTTCATAGAATGTTATTATATTATAGAATTAGAATAAGTCATCGAGTCATAAAGAGATAGTTTAATGTTTTACGTGGTTGGTACTTAGCGCCATCTGTTATAACGAACGTTAAAGTACACTGAAGTGGCAGTGGGCCGGCCATGCTAATCAAAGGACTGATAGGTGGGGCGGATGACTTTTGGAGGGGAGACCGCGTATCCGCAAGCGTAGCGTGGGACACTCCTCAGTTAGTTGGAGCACAGAGTACCTTTTTATGAGTTGCCGAGATGGACCGAAGACCTTGAAAGGGTGGCAGTTACAGATAGGGTGCGAAAAGCGAAGCATCGGGAGCTGTGACTTGGGTTTGGTGAGGCCTTTGTCCAGAAAATTGGTTGATGACTTTGGCACGGTTTTAAGTTTCTACGAATTAATTTGGATGGCGTCGGAAAATGCACATAAAATATAATATAAGAAAGGAAAACCTCGGAAGCTAGTAAAACGTTGTACGATAGAATTCAATATTTTTAACATAAGTACATAAATTAAACATACCTATTTGTTGAAAAGTAGGTATGTCAGGATCGTAGCCATAGAAATATAAAAAACAGATCTATGATCGTAGCGTAGTGGAGCAGTGGAGCTGTTGTTTTGTCTGTAGGTACAGGGATCCCATGGGATAAAAGTGTGAAATTTAAGTATTATCTTGGTATTGCGTCTATTGGTTATGGATATAATTCAATGAAAAAGTAATGGTTCAAAAGTAGTAATGGTTAAGGGAAATAAAACTAACAATATTGATAGCAAAGAGAATAAACCTGGTGGTGGTTGTATAGTCATTGATTGATAGATATGTTTTTAATTACAGTGGACAGACAAATAAACATAAACATCACCTCCCTAGCCAGCTTTTCCAGTCTAACGAGATGCGGTTGAATAACCGTATTTTACATGGAGCCACTGCTTACCAGACCTCCTCAAACCAGTTGCTGGGCAACACGATACTCCTTGAGACCATACTTTCAGGCGTCAGACTACCTGTAACGACTTTCAAAGAGGAAAATAAGACCAACAATATTTATTGAAATGATTTTAATTACAGTGGATGGACCAAACAAACAATACAAAATGTGTTTACGTAACTTACTTGTCTAACATTGGTTCAATAATAACTTATAATCAAGTCTTAATACCTATACTTAATATTAATTATTGTTTTAATAAACTATGTAAAATGGCAGAAATATACTGTAATATTGGAATGCAATAATAAATGTAAGTAAATAATGTTATAGATATTGCATTATCAACAGCTATTAATACTCTTCAATTATTTAATAGAAAATAAATCGTAATATAATAAAATATGATGAAGCTAAAATTATAGAGCTTCCATTTTGTTGTATATATCGTCTTAATTGTGATTTTTGCAACTTAAGTACCTAGTATAAATTATATATTATAAGCATCTACTACGGTGGTTGATGTCCAGCTGTGGACGTATTGCAGTAAAAAAGGATATAAAACTATAATTTGGATTGACATAATGATCATTGATCATACGTTATGTGGTCCTTGTATTCGCAAATGAAGCCATGGGCTTGGGAAAACCCATGGCTTACATCTTCTTCTTCCCGCCCTTGTCACATATTACTTGTGGTCGGCGCAACACGTTTTTTCCTTCCATTCTGTTCTGTCACCCGTCACACTATACTTAACAAAAGAAAAAAAAGCACAAGAAAAAAAAAACAGAGAGATATATTCATAATTTTAAAACTATTGACAGTTAAGAGCAGTGGTAACCGTGTTGCCGTCAGTGGACCCCGTGGTAACTTCCCCGACTTATAAGTTATTGGTCGCGGGTTTGAACCAAGCCAGGCGCATTACTTTGTGTAATTTATAAGCGGTGAAGGAAAATATCGTAAGAAAACAGATCCTAGAACCAAAAATTCGAAGCCATATGACATCCACCTATCCACGCACTGATCCCGCGTGATGGATTACGGCCCGTTCCCTCCCCTGAAGAGGAGGTCTGAGTCCTAGCAGTGGGAACATTAAAAGGCTGATTACGATTGAATCATAATTAAATCAGAAATACAGGTTATACTGACAACTTCTATTAATTGCTTTCCAAAAATAATTATGAAAAGGGGCCCAGGGATATATTTCAATCATTCAGAAACACATTGTAAAAAGTAGTGTATTTTTCATTATAAGATCTTTGTCAGTCAACAAGATGAGTGCTAAGCACTCTTCTTGTTGACTGACAAAGATCTTATATGTGGCAGACCTTACGAGTGTCGGGTTGTGGAATACAAATCGAAATGACCGATCAATATTTGAATATTTATTTATACAGTTATGTGACTTGACTCACACTTATTCGTTCGAACGTGTCTTTTGAAAGGGTTGACTGTTGAGCAAATATTTGTACCGATAAGTGAGCTAATTTGTCTCGTTCGGGTATATGTTCTTTGTTCTCATTGGGCGGATATTTATCTTAACTTATAAATGTTTAGTTGTGATTATTGTTAATTACATTTGTGTTAAGTGATTATTGTTCATTTAAAGCAACATCAGTTATATCATTATTTGCTTATGCTACGATGTTAGTTATATTATTCTCTATTATTCTAGTTATTTTTTCTTCTTTTATTACAGATTTGTTTGAAAAAGCGCTTTTATCTACTTAACTTTAGGTAGGCTTACGTGCTAAACAATACTATTAACTATAATATTATTATTTTTATTTTCAAGACTATGGATACTATTTCAAATACCTAGGTTTGCAAAGACCAAGCAATCTTATGGTATGATAAATGTATAAAACTTAAATTAATTTCAATCTTGGCAAGGTTTTGAGTATTATATTAATGATATAAAACAGTAAAATTACCACACCCAAGCAGAGCCAAAATTTATATGATATAAGCTAACATACCAAACCCAGTTTCAAACATAACATAATTTTAAATCAGACACACGAATTTCACTATGTAAAAGACTATAATTTTATTTGGTCCTTTGAAACAATTTTATAAATTTCTGAACCGTAGAGTAATTCTGTTGATTAATTTTATTTATGATTAATTATACGTTTACCTTTTAGCTGTACCCTTGAACCTGGTCAAGCTTTTGACTGGGGTTAACAGATGAAATATTTGATCTTCTTCTTAGCGTGTCGATGGCAAAACTAGTTGAAACATTTTAATCTAGACTTTAAATCTCAATATATTTAGAATACAAAACATTTGTAAAACTAAACTAAAATAAACGTATTCCATAATAAATACAACTGTAAGCCCACAATAAAAACACAAAGGAATTCCCAAGGGCGTATCTTAGGGCCAACACTAAACGATGAAAAATATTTGCATTTTAATATATTAGGGTCTGTTTTCAGTGTGCCCGATAAACTGCCAGGGCTGCCTCCTCCCGCACTTTGAGATGCAGTGGAGGCAATCCTAGCATTGTCTGTAGGGCGGCAGTGGGTATATAATATAATATTCCACAACTATCACACAACGCCGTCTAGTCCCAAGCTAAGCAGAGCTTGTGTTATGGGTACTAAACAACTGATAAACATACTTATATATTTCTAAATACATACATATATAGATAAATTACACCCAGACACAGAATAAATGATCGTGCTCATCACACAAACATTTGTCCTGGGTGGGAATCGAACCCACGACCTCCGGCATAGCAGTCAGGGTCACTAACCACTAGACCAACAGGCCTGTCACTCATCGTCATTTTTTAAATAAAGACTTACAATCAGAAATAGTATTGTTATACATATATCTAATTAAAGACGCTAGATCAGGTTCAAACATCCACCTAGTAGGTCGTATACAGTCCTTAATACGGCACAATTGAGTTTTAGATAAATGTTGACTTTTGCAAATCTCAACGTGCCATTTTATCGCCTGGGTGCATTCACACAAAAAACAGGTTCCAAACAGTCTGCTAGTGTTCGCAAGTGTCAGACCAGCACAGCTACCAGCTTTCTGCATCAATGTACACTATGAGACTAGCTATCACTACATTATTTTGTTCTTCAGTAATTAGACCTTCTTGGCATTTGGCTTGAGTTTGTACCAGAGCTTGAGGTTAGGTTGCGATATCTCCTTGCAGTCTATCAGCGGGTTGGTAGGACTGACAGCTTCCATGACCCTGGGTTGAGCCTGGTCTAATAGGTCTTCGTTTGCGCAGATAACTCCTGCTAGGGTAGTCTTGCGGATTTCTGTAAGTTGTTCTGTGAAAGACATAAAAATTAGAGGTATTTTGAATACTTGAAACATTGGCATTATTTATTATTCCTGTATATAGATATAGAAATAATAAATTTTATTCCTGTAAGAATAAAAAAATGTTGCGGCAACCCTAAATATATAGGTATTTAGGGTCACCACAACGATTGTGTAGCGACATCTATGGAGTCACATAAGAACTAATCCTGCATCGCGCAATTAAAATTCTCCGCGCGATTCGAACATTTAGAACAGCCCGAAATCATCTATTATGCTCACCAGACATAACACCCTTCTGGTCAGAGAATCCTCCCTTTTCAACGGAGATTTGCGGGACTTTACACTCCGCATACCTCTAAAATTGTTTCATCCATTGTCATTCCATCTGCCATCAGCTCTACTTACTTCTGTCTTATCCATTCGATTGGAAATTCAAATTTTTTATTGTGACAGTTTTATAAATGTGCTTATTAGAGTTTATTAAAGAGTGACTTTGAAATCATGATTATTCAATACTGAGCTATTAGAAAAAACACGGGCTATAAATTCTTACCCAAAGTAAATCCGATCGTAGCATCAGACGTTTCATACCAGAAGCGGTCTCCAACCTTGAGCCTGAGGAACTGGTCAGCGATGAGGCAGCTGAGCGTGGGACCCAGCAGCCGCCCCTTGGGGTCCTCGGCCAGGGCGCCCGTGTACAGGTCGATGTCGTCTACTGAACTGGGAAATAGAGATTTGAATCGATTAATAATATTAAAGCTTCTTATGGTTACCTATAAAATGCTAAATAAGTTCAAGTCATCATATCAAGGTCTGGTTCGATAAAACTAAAATATGAAAATGAAAGTCAAAGAAAATTGGGTCGGAGTATCAACAATGTCGGGATGAATTGTTTACTTTTTCATCGGGCTTCACTGAATTTAATCACAATCACTTTATCTTTCCAAAATATAATCAGATTGAGAATGATGATGGTTATAAATAAAGAGAATTATAAAATTAAAGCTAAAGACAACAATCTGCTTTTGTGAGCCAGATAGCTCCTTAACCGGATAAAAATTAAAGCCTCCAGCCAGGGCTTACTAAAACTTAACTTAAAACTAAGCGACTACACAAGGGAGTGCCCCCCTGTGGGGTACGGACCTCGGCTTAGGGCGTCGCTGGGGGAGGACCTCAAGGGACGGGCTGGATCGAACAAGGATTATTATTTTGGGGAAAAATCCCCAAACACCAAAAGGTGTACAGGCTCAGGTGCGGCCTGGGGAGAGCAAGGGAGAACTCTTGGGGGCTTGATCTCTTATTTTATAACCTGTCTCACTGCGAACGTCATGCCAGATTCTCTCAAAGCGTTTATACGACACATAACGTTTCGTCTCGTTGCCAAACTGGCTTCGGTACTATTGACTTAATTGACAAATATAAATTTCAAAATTCAACTCACTTGTAAATGTTACAGATCCTACTAAGCGAGGACTCGTCGAATATCTCATCCAGGTCAGTAAAGTTCATCGGTCGGGACAGGCCGCAGTGTTCCCTCCACTGCGGATACGATGGAAGGCCATGGTCTCTTCCTCTCTGGATGTTGAGAGACACCAGGTCTAGGCCGCAGGGGCCTGGCTTCGCGGTGTCGTTGGCTACTGAACTGTTAGCTTCAATAGGCTTTTCGAATAAATGGTTGCTTAGCTGAAAAAAATAGGGATAAGTATTTTATGAGGTACTCAGAAAGATAAGATTGTTGTTTGAAGTTTACTTGTCAAAGTCGTCAAGTATCAGATTGTCGGTAGGCTGTATATAAACATCTTAGCTGTTTAGTTTTTGGTCTTTTGGTTCTTACCTCAGTAGTAACATGCGGGTCCACAGCATGCACGAGCGTGTCCATGGCGGAGGTGACGGCGTCCACGGGTCCCTTGCGTGTGTACAGAGTGAACGGGTTGAACAGCATCTGTTCTTACCTCAGTAGTAACATGCGGGTCCACAGCATGCACGAGCGTGTCCATGGCGGAGGTGACGGCGTCCACGGGTCCCTTGCGTGTGTACAGAGTGAACGGGTTGAACAGCATCTGTTCTTACCTCAGTAGTAACATGCGGGTCCACAGCATGCACGAGCGTGTCCATGGCGGAGGTGACGGCGTCCACGGGTCCCTTGCGTGTGTACAGAGTGAACGGGTTGAACAGCATCTGTTCTTACCTCAGTAGTAACATGCGGGTCCACAGCATGCACGAGCGTGTCCATGGCGGAGGTGACGGCGTCCACGGGTCCCTTGCGTGTGTACAGAGTGAACGGGTTGAACAGCATCTGTTCTTACCTCAGTAGTAACATGCGGGTCCACAGCATGCACGAGCGTGTCCATGGCGGAGGTGACGGCGTCCACGGGTCCCTTGCGTGTGTACAGAGTGAACGGGTTGAACAGCATCTGGTGCAGGTGGGTGTACTGGATCGTACCTGTACTCTTGTCTGTGTTATGGATTAAACCCTGTAACAAGAATAAGAATGGTATATTAAGATATTGATGTAAACAAGATGGTGTTAATTAATGATGTGGTATATGGTATGAAACCAAAAATGTTGGAAAGATTAAATACTCCAGCCATTTTTGGTTTCATATTATAGTAGATAGATAAATATGAAAACAAAAAGAAAGAAGATTGTAGAAATAGTTAAAAATTATAATAAATTATACAATTATTACGAATAGCAATTAGAACTAGAAAAAATAGAGATTGATTGCAGTTGAAAGCAAAACGCATTTTACATAGAACCAAGCTTGAAAATATTATTAAATGGTAATCTAGTATGTTTAGAAAACTATGTCGAGCTGTGTGTTGATGATGAAATATTTAGATTTCAATTGTGGTGGAAACAACTTATGAGAGACTAAATTCCCAGGCATCTTGGAACTTTGAAGATTGAGGCCAAAAACAGTTTTTTTAAAAATCCATGAGTAGTCCATTCCAAGGATCATTTTGAATTAAAAAAATATGTTACCGGCAGCAAGGTGTGTGCGAATCTGAAGACAGCAGAAGCGAAGTGGTTGGCGATGGAGGGGTCCACGCTGGGGTCGTACACGTCCGCGTGGCCTTCCTCCTGCACCGTCATGTTCAGCGCCCACATCACGTCCGCGCCTGCCGAGGAAGCATGCCCAACCTTAGTAGCTGTGGGTAGCCAGCCACCCTAGGCGGGGGCTTGCGTACGGCGAACAATGACTGATGATTGAGAGCAGTCGTGGCCGAGTGATAACGGCTCCGACTTACGAGTTGTAGGTCGCGGGTTCAAACCCAACCAGGCGCATTACTTTGTGTAATTTATTTTATCACCACTGCTCTCAAAACGGTGAAGGAAAATGTCGTGAGGAAACCGGCATGTCCTAGAACCAAAAATTCGAAGACATGTGACATTCACTAACCCGCACTGGGCCCGCGTGGGAGATTACGGCCCTTCCCTCTCCTAGAGAGGAGGCCTGAGTCCCAGCAGTGGGAACATTATAAGGCCGACTATGCTATGCTATACTATGAACAATGACCAGCTCGTCATCCGACCATCCGGTAATCGTCCATACCGAGCCCAAGAACGGGAGGGCGTGTCAGACTTTTACCACGGTAATATTATCTATACAGTATTCCAACTTCATACAAACGGACGAAACGCGAGCTATACCTACGCGCCTCGATCTCGAGGTGCGCTCGGGATGCAGACTGGACAGTCGCGTCTGTGCCGCGCGATATTTTCAATAAAAATAAATTCAAGTATATATTTATATATTTAATATGACGAGTAGGATATATTGTGCTGTTTTTCATTCACATAAATATTGCTTAATTTAAAACCAAACACATAAATTGTAAAGTAGCTGCAGGTATCTATAACCAAGTAAAAGATATTCCTTTTTCTCCACCTTGTCCATGTTTCCCAAAACAATTTTTAACTTTAGAATGCGGATTTTTGTACTTTAAAATTTAATAATAAAGCATTTCGTAGGTACGTCTCAGTCGAGGCGCAAATATTTTTCGGTCGCAAATATTGAACACTTCCTGTTCAATTCACAAAGTAGGTATTTTATTTGTTTATATAAAAAAAGTATATTTACAATCACAAAACTAAATGGAAACACAAAGTAGGCAAATGTAATTAAAATGCTGGAGGCGAGTGCGGGCAGCCCTATCGCATGTTTACGTACCGCGCGGCTGTAGGCATTTATTTCAAAGATACGGCCGAGTTACAATACTGTATAGATAATATTACCGTGCTTTTACTAACTACAACCCACTCCTACTCCTATGTTCCTTCTTGCCTTGCGTTCCAGGACCCCAGGTTTTCCTTTCAGAAGCGAACCCATGGCCCCAGTAAGCTTCGACCCTGTCGGGCCTCTACGGTTTTGCTGACATCTCCTTAAGGCGCGCGTGAAACACTGCACGCCGTCGTCAACGACTCGGACTCGGTCCGGACGGTTACCGGACGAACTAACATACCTACGTCATCTATAATAATACAGGGAGTAAAGTGTTGCAACTTCCGTTGAAAAGGGAGAACCCTCCGACCAAACGGGTGTTGTGTCTGGTCCGGGCAATTGTCCGATAGTTGTTTTCAAACCGTTGTTTATGTTTAAATCGCGTGAAGAACTTTCATACCGCGTTGTAAAGTGTGACGTCGGGTCTTTAGTTAGTATATGGCGGTATAGATGGCGCTACAGCTCCAATTTTTCCTTTTAAGTTATAAACACTGTTGTTTTGGTAGATGGTGTAAAATGGTTACTTTATTTTTTTCCGTTTCATTTTTATTGTTGAGCTGTAATATATACGTATGTACAAATATCATCCGATTTTATTGACGTCTCAGATAAGTTCGACCTAAACTGAACTGTTAAAGTTGATGAAGCCATACACCATAAATAGCCGTCCCTCTTATTCGCACGATTGACATAGGTCCCTAAACAGACAGCCACTTTTAAGTGACAACCAGAAATTTAGGACTTACCTAGTATACTGGGCAGGAACTCAGTGTAAGTGATGTGCTGCATCTGTGCTCCTACAACCTTCCTCGCCTCCTGGAACACCGTGTCGTCGTCCCAGGTGGGGTTGTACTTCCTCAGCAGGCCAGCCAGCCTGTTGTGTTGTCGCGCCCAGATCAGGTGCATGGTCGTTAAGTGGAGGTTCTCGTTGGCGCGGTCATCGCCTACGAGAAGTAGATGGAATAAGATTAGGTTTTATAATAAAAATGCTCCAAAAGCTTTCGATGTTCTGTAACTTGCAGAATTAACCTCAGGGAATATACTCCTTTTCTATTATGTGACTAGGGGATAAAGCAGTGTCTTTAAGTCGCGGGCGGCATGTTGAATTCCGAACGAAACGAAGGTTACTAAGATTTAATCCCGAACGCCAGTGAGAGATTTACTCCCAAGCCTGAAACCTGAGTGAAGTAAGGAGTTTAAGCTGTTTTAGACTAAAACAGTTTTTTAATCGCGTGTTGGATACTCTATACACCTTCTGTGAGATAATTACAAAATGATATATTGAAACAAATTATCCATAAGAGAAGTATAAGTAAGCATTATTTATTTTTATTTATTGAGCGTAACAGAGTAGGTATCAAACATACGAATATACATAAATAAAATACTTACTATGCTTTATACTTTTAATGTGATGTGGCTATACGGGCTGTTCCCAGAGATTGTTTGATAGTATTGTGCAACATAACATTGTTAAAAGTTGTATCGTTTTAGGCAAATCTTTGGTTACAGGAAAACTATCAGTATAGGCAGGGGCCGGGCTTTTAGAAAACTTCATGGGTGCTCATGCTCATTTGATGACTCGAAAAAGTGGCGATGCACGCTGATCGAACAACAAATATATAAATGCACCTACTTACATACTGCGTACTTAATTATTTATTATGTTTGATAAAATAATATAAAATGAAACCATTATATAAAAATGAAAATAGTTTTTATTATCAAGAAATATTATAATTTATACGTAAAGGCGATTACTGATCGGTTTCTTGATGTCTATTCTCAGGGGTGCTCAGCACCCATTGTTCATTTCTCATGGGTGCTCGAACCCTCGAGCACCAAAGGTATAGATACCTTTTGGAACTATGTATAAATAAACCTGCTTGGTTTGGTTCTTTATAATTAGGTAACTTGTTAAAATTATCATATATTATTTCTTTGCGAATTCTCAGCGAGATATCAATGAAGTAGAATTCAGGAATCAAGCCTTGTATCGTCCACATACCTGACTCGAAGCAGTAGCGCCCCTTGGCATTCATCTCTGCGGTGTTGCAGCTGTCGTGCGGGTCGGTGGAGGGCGGCAGCAGCTGCGTGGCGCCGATCTTCAGCATGCGCAGCTGTCCGCCCAGGAACGAGCGCAGGGATGCAGTGCGGCTGTCCGCGAACCCGTACACTGTGGAGCCGTCGATGAAGGCGGTGGCCTGGTTCAGTTGTTCGCGAGGACCTGGAACATTTATATGGTACAATGATAAATTATTTATATTGGAAGATTCCGGACGTCAATATAACTACAATAGAATAAATTATAGGCAGTAAAATCAAGAAATAAAAATTTAAAAACTAATATGAAGTGGTGTTGTTTCTCTTGAGAAAGATGTGATTATCTCGAGGTGTGTAGTATGTGTGTGTGTGTTCATAATTGTTGAACTTATTCTCAGTCACTCGCACCCAGATGAAGACTCCGGTAACACAAAAAACTAGTATTTTTTTTCAGAAATAACGAAAAATGTATTTTTATATATGAAAAATATCAAAAAATACGTATTTAAAAATAATATTTTGTAAAGCGTGTTTAATTGTTTTATTTCTTTATCGACGGTTAAAAAAAAATTAAAATTTATTAAAATTTATTTTTGATTACTTTAGTCTTGCAGCAGGAGTACTTTCAAATCAACTTTTTCATTTTCATTTTGAAAACAGTACGCGAGTTACATAATATCTCCGTGTTGCTATTAGTTATGTAAAGAAAATGTCATTAACTCATGACAAGCACTCTTTGTGTTACCGCGGTCTTCATCTCCCTCGCACCGCACTTAGCTAAAAAAAAGCTGTTAGCTTCTTAAACGTTACGAGGTCTAATAAGCCCCTTACCGTCATAATGATACGTTTTCAAGCGAGGTCTTAAACGCCTCGTACCGCAGAAATGGAAATAATAGAAAAATGAGTGATGAGTGAGCTTAACTTTTTGAGTAGCGTAATTAGAGACACAATAGTAAGACAATGGCGCACGAACGCTGGCGTTCGTGCGGGGATCAACAGCTTAATACCAGGAGCAACTGCATATCTGACCTCGACAACAAAGTTACTGGATGATACCACCACTTGGTAACGATTGTACCAAAACACATTTTCAACTTACCAAAATGGCAGGTAGGAGCCGGAGCCGACCTGACGAACTCCATGCAAGTAATGTTATAGTCCTGGTAGAAGGGGTCGTCCTCGTCCAGCCGCACCGGGAAGCACTCCGGGTGCGGGAGCTGGGACTCGTCGCAGCAGGAGAGGGCTGTGCCGTTCTGACCTGAACATTGAGAGAAGTAGGTTAGTGGTAACTGGTTGCACTTGAATTGTATCAAGTTAGTTCAGTCCTTCGATGTACGCGGTACGAACGAGGCAAAAAGCTTAGTCCGGACCATCGGAAGTGTCCACCTTACATTGTTGGTACCTCACCAACAATGTAAGGTGGACACTTCCGATGGTAGATAGGTGATGGCGAAATCAAGTCATGTAATTCCTGCTCACACTCTCCAAAGTGCATCCTATGAAACACTGAAAGACTGGCTACCTTATCTTGTAGCCGGAGAAGTATTTGAAAAGGCGCTTTATGAGAATGTGTTAAAGTAAATGGGTTGCATTTCCAAAGACTCCCCGTCTTGTGTGCGTCGGAATCGCATAACCTAATTCCGCCTGCGCCCGTTCCATCATCGGACCTCCAGGCGTACGGTGATGCGCCACCGGTACATGGTGGAACTCCCACCCACATGCACAAAATATTTTGTTAACACATTCATTGTGAGTACAGCTAAGGAGTGGAATTCCTTGCCGGAGTCTGTGTTTCCTGTTAGCTACAACCTGGAAGTCTTTAAGTCAAGAGTGAATAAGTTACTTAGGGCAAGCTAGCTCCAACGTTGACCACGTCGTCGCTTTTCATCAGATTAGGTAGTGGAGAGCCTATCAATGGTATAGAAAGGTTTTTTTCTGTATGCACCTTACGTACCTTTGCTAAGAGCAGTAGCAGTGATGTCGTGGTCTAAGAACTGCCCCCACACCGCTAGCATGACGGTGAAGGCGGAGTCGTGCGCGTAGCTCGGCCGGTGCACGGTCACGCTCACGTCACGTGCGCTCGGCAAGGCTGCGCCGTCTGCTCCTGTGCGAGGGGAGCTGATGCCTGGAACGAAAAAAGGGGGTCGAATGTTATGGAAAGTAGACCTTATCTTCTGAGGATTAAGAAATTAAATTCCGGCCAATATTTTTTACAATGCGTACATTTTAATGGCTAATGTAAGTCATGTCATAAGCCATAGCAGATGTCGGGGAAAAAACAGTCAGGCTTAAGTGTGTGTGGGCTGGCCACGTTGCATGAATACACTCGGACACATGGGCTAAGATCGTCACTCACTGTACACCCGAGGAAGAACGACGTCGTCGAGATCGACGGCGGTGAAAGGTGTCACGATTTGATCATATTCGTGGGGCAAATTTGGCCAGACATCGTTCAAAACGGGAGAGGTTTGGAAAGAGAAGGGAAGCCTTTTGCCCAGCAATGAGACACAATATATAGGCTTTAAAAAATTTAAGCTATATACGGTACGGTCTATTGGAAAATTGGAGAGGTCTACCTGCCTGTGTAGCTCAACCGATACATTTACGAATATTCCAATGACTGCACAGGCCTATCCATACATTCCATACACACGCTCTATTCAACTTGGGCAAGAACATCTGAATAGATAGACTAGACTTTTCTAGTGTAAAAAATTGTGTATCTATTGTTGTATACCCATGTCTACCAAAACTAGTCTTAGCTACTTATTTGTGAAGATTATCTTTTGTAGCTGCTGTCCTTGCTGCTGTATTATACATATACTAAGTAACTGTATATGACACTAGCTCCTGCCTGCGGGTTTCTCCATATAAACTTTGGACTCTCGTTTCATTCCTTTAGGGAGTGAATTTTGGAAAATCAGCTTTCTAGGTCCAAGGGTTTGGGCACGCCATAATTATGGCGGTAAGTCCCCTCTTTGAGGAGTGGCTGGAAAGGCAACACGGCGTTCTTACCTTCCGCATGACGCAGGTCCTCACCGGACATGGTAAGTTCGGGAGGTTCCTGCACCGGATTCGTGCGGAAGAAACGCCCGGGTGTCACCATTGTGTGGACCACCCGGAGGACACGGTGGAGCACACGGTGGAGGTGTGTCCCGCTTGGGCAGAGCAACGCCGTGTCCTCGTGGGGGCTATCGGTGGCGGCGATCTCTCGCGCCGGGCCTTGGTACAGGCCATGGTCCGGAGCGAGGAGGAGTGGCAGGCGGTCGCCTCCTTCTGCGAAGCAGTAATGCTAGCAAAGGAGGCGGCCGATCGCGTGAGGCAACGGTCCTCAAGCGTCACGCCCCAATCGCCGCCGGGATTCCGATCCCGATTTCCGGCCATCGTAGGCGCGGGCTTGCGGACGGCGAGCAATGGGTGGCTCGCCTTCCGACCATCCGGTAACCGTCCGGACCGAGCCCAGGTCGTCGACGGCGCGTGCTGTTCCACGCGCGCCTCAAGGAGATGTCAGCAACTGTAGGGGCCTAGCAGGGTCGAAGCCTACTGGGGCCAAGGGTCTGATTCTGAAAGGAAGACTCGGCCCTGGTACGAAAGGCAATGAAGGAACAGGAGTGGGTTTTTAGTCAGTAAAAGTCTGACACTATCTCCCGCCCCGCCCAAGGGCGGGGGATGTCATAAGATGATTTTCCCACCGAAAAAAAAGGTCCAAGGGTTTGGTCTGGCTGTAGAGTCAGTGAGTGATTCAGGTCTTTTATACAACATTGTTTTTAGTTTATGCGAAACCTGAATATAGTTTATTTAGAATCAGTAACTGAATAGATTCCAATAGTTTTTACACCATGTTTTATTTTTTCCCAAAAATATTTAAAAAGGTCACAAGTTGGAAACCACCGGCACTAAGTACAACTCAGGTCACGGCAGGTCATAGCGGGTATTAGGCGCCAGCAAACCGCTGGGTTCAAGTGCAAAACAACCCCTCAGTCAGGAATGGCCCGGTGACTATGTTTTGTAGCTGATATAACAAGCTTATAACTTTGTGATTTTTCATGATACAGTTACGAAATTTTGTACATAGATTCTTTACATAAAAATACTAGACACGTGTTTCGGGTTTCGCATATAGTAAAACTAGTGTTGTATATGCAAATACTAACTGACCATATGCCATGGTTGACAAGTAAATCTTTACTGTGAGATTTGTCAAAAGTAAAAAAAATCTGAACTGAATTAACATTACTTCACTTAGTTACTTACCATCAGCATAGTCAGGAGGCAGTACCCTTCTGAAAGGAGTCTTGGAGACTCCATATCTTAACGGGTTCTCCAGGTTGTTGCACGTTCCGTCCATGGTTCTGTACCTGGACAGTACGCATGGCGGGGGGTTGTCCAAGCAGTACGGTGGCTCTGAGAAGGAGCCGTTGAGACGGGGACCCTGACCAGACCCACCGGGGCGCAGGGATATGTCCGTACTGGAAGAATAGAGCAGGTGTAAATTACAGAGAAATATTAATATACAGATTATTAAAAAACTGAATTAAGCATACTAGGTATAGGAATATAAAAAAGCCGGGCAAGTGCGATTCGGACTCGCGCACTGAGAATTTCGTACAAACTTAATATGAAAACCGTACAATTCCCGAATTACGAAGATTTTTCCGAATCGAAAAAGCTTTTTTTGTGACATAACTGCAAATTTACAGTTTATTTATCTATTATTTATTAAAACTACATCCAACACAAAGGTACAAAGGCGGACTTAATGCCTTAGGCATTCTCTATTATCAGTCAACCAAGGGTGGTGAAGAGAAAACATGGCAGGTGCATAAAAAATGGATTATTAAGAAAACAAGGGTACAAATGTATATATATATGTCGGCGCAGGGTGCCGATCATCATTGAAGCTCTGTCCAGAGACTATGTCTTGTGGGCGATGGCTGGGTAACGAGCAATAAACAAACTACTTCAGATCACACAACTGATTTATTATGATGCAAGCTTTAGGTATTCACTTTACACAACGAGCAGTGAGACAGTCCCCGACACTTAGACGTTGTACGCACGGCTGCCGACAGAGGAATGAGCCACGGACCTCTGCGGTCGGCCCTTTTATCTACTCGGTTCGTGCAAACGTCAGCGCGGATTCTGTCAAAGTGACATGTGTCACTTTTCACTTAGCTCGTTCATTCGTTCTCAAGCTTCCGTACTATTGACTTCACCGACACGGCCATCCTGCGGAACACACGTCCCTGTGTGTTAGTCATCATCGTCACCTCAGCTGGAAGATATCCATTGACGAGACGTCCCAACAAGACATCCGTCGCTGTGTTCATCACCACCAGTTCACCACCTCATCCAGAAGACTTTCCACTGACGAGACTTCCAAACAAGGCGTCGGTCTCTGTGTGTTGATCTGAAACAAAATACATCTCGCAGTATCATATAGCTCGGTCACTCCTGACAAACATCAGGAACTACTCTCGCACCGTGTTTGCGCTCCCAAACATGTAAACTCTCACACACACTAGACATCCTGATCATAAGTGACTATGTATAATGAAATTCCCAATGCAACCATAAATCCAAATCGTTTACGCACAAACGCAAACGTGGTTAACTCGCTACAGGCGTCGCACCAACGACTCCTCTCGTTTACGCACCAACGTAAACGAGGATAACTCACTACAGGCGTCGCTACAACGACTCATCTCGTTTAGGCACCAACGTAAACGAGGATAACTCACTACAGGCGTCGCTACAACGACTCATCTCGTTTACGCACCAACGTAAACGAGGATAACTCAATAATTGTGTCGCTACAACGACTCATCTCGTTTACGCACCAACGTAAACGAGGATAACTCACTAATTGCGTCGCTACAACGACTCATCTCGTTTACGCACCAACGTAAACGAGGATAATTCACTAATCGTTCCTTAATTCTAAAGCAGCAGTGATTAAATAGTGCCATGATCACTTTCCCCACCTACTTCCTATACATCTAATTCAACCGGAACCTCATGTTTTATTATCCCTCTCTCTGTAGGCCATAACAACGTCTACCCCCTGCGGAAATCGAACCCGCAACGCGCAGCGCAGCAGTCAATCGCTCAACCACTGCGCCAACCGTAAATTATGAAGGTTCAACAAAACTCGAGATGTATCGAAACTCTAAATTTCTATTAACTAACCTACTAATTCTCACTACTGTTCATAGTACTGCTAAGTTCAATTAAAGAAAATAAATTAACATCAAAATTTCTATATCGTTTCAATATCAAAATCAATAATCAGAAAATTCAAAGCATAACCGTGAATTAATTATCATGGTAACTTCTCCACCAAATCAATCAAACTAATCCAAAACACTAATCATTAATCACTGCACGTGATCTCTGGCTACTAATAGCCCAGTAACCTCTAGTCACTCAACCATTCCTGCGCATCCCTCCAGGATTGCCAAGTCTCTCACGACTTAATGGTTTCCCACATTACGTCCCAGGTTTGATCGCAATACCGCGTACTCACGGACTACTGTGACCACTAGATACCGATTTCTATTAAGCTACGGCTACAAATCAAATCTGGTATAGTCCGATCATCATGTAAACTTAATAATCTCATTATCTCTACTACTTTACTCTACCCCAATTTTATCAGTTATGCGCTGATTTTCTTTCTCTCTCTATTACTTCAAATTAATCTTTAAATGGATCTTACTCAGTTTACTTGCTCTGCTCGTATATGAAAAAGTCTCTTATCAAAAATTTATCAACTTCCGCCTTCGTCAGATTAAACTTACTCTTTTCATAGGTTGCTAGGCACTCTCTATATGGCGTAACGCATCATTTCTCACGGTACTAAAATTTAACTCTGAGTCTACATCGTCTTTTGTCATCAACGGTAGAGAAAACGCAGCCTTGTCAATTAACAGTGCTAAGGGACCACCTGCCTTCGTCGTTTGGTTTAGCGTCCGTAACTGAACAATTAATCACGAGTTAGACTTCGCCTAATGAACCCTGCCACAAACGGTTTTTTTGTCTCTGCAGTCGTTATTAGCATTGGTTCTAACACGAACATCACACGTTTGTTACACGTGAAAATCCCGTCGCGACCAAGTGTAAGATAATGTTAATTGAATCACAGAACTCTAAATCCTTTTAACTACCATTTATTTTAATCAGAACCTTAAAAGTTTCGTAGTCTCGTTTTTGTTTGTTCAGCACGTAACTAATTACCAGAGAGTTCTTTTTAGCTTTACCTTCTAACCGACTGTAAATTATCTTTATGATCAAGCAATGGGAGATAGTTTCGCGATAACTCACGTATGGTACTACTACAGGGCATCTCCTGCTTTGAATCCAGCCTTATCTTATGGTTTCACTGACATCAGTATGCAATTCTACTACGTATTTGAGAGGCTTAAATCATTAAAACCGACTCTTTTATAAGAATTGAAATTATTTCTTAATCAATGTCTTCGTGGCGCTGTTGCCAAGAAAAAGAAACTTTACTACACATCAAATCTTTAGAACGGACCCATAACAGGAGTAAACTTAGGCACAAACCGCCCGAAGTAAGCTACTAGACCTATAAACTGCCCTAACCGAGCTAAGATAAACGGTGGAGGCAGAGTCGAATGTACGTGACCTGCTTTCTGCTATTAGGTCCTATTCCTCCTAACTTCACTACTTGACTTAATTTCATACCCTATTAACTTGAGTTGCATTATCAAAAACAACCATTTTTCTCAAATTTAATGAAAATCCGGCTTTAGTCAACGTTTGTAAAACTACATTAAGTCTCCCGACGTCCCTCTTAATAGTTTCCTAAATAATCAAAATATTGACAACTCAAACTACGACTCAGGCATTTACCGATTCGCCTAGAACAACAACAATCGTCCGTTGAAAAACTCAGATCGCATTTTGAAACTGATTGGCATGGTCAAATATTTGTACCGGCTGTCCGCTATCATACTTCTGAAAGCCTGATACACAATCTAATTTTGTAAAATAACGCGCACTATTTAAACGAGTTATTTTGTCTAAGGCGAGTGGTATCTCGGTTAGGCACATTGTTATTTAGTTCACAGTAATCTTTGCTCATTATATCTGACCGGTCGAGTTTTTTTAAGTCAAAAGAGCTAACAAACACCGAATTACTCGGTCGAATAATATTTGCCAGCAACAATCATCTACCCGCTCACGCATTATTAATTCTTCCGCGCTAGACCGCTATGGTCATCTTTATACAGTCAAATACGAGTCAATCAAACGGATAAGTTTACTTTTTACAACACGCGTTTGTAGCATACCGATACACGTCACACGTCAGTGTCAATATCGTCAAAATTATCTATGGAGGAATTATCACTGTCATAAAAAAATCGAAAAGGTATCTACTGGATCTAATGAGGGTAGTTGTAATTACAATTGTTTACGTCGTGAACTTTAGCAATTTTTACTATTTGAACTGAACCCTTGCAACAATATTTCACGGCCAAAATATCACTTCGCAAATAGATCTGAACACACTGAACTGACCCTTCATTGTAACAATACTGTGTTTACGTTTGCCGTGAAATAGTGATGACAGACTTTAAAGTGAAAGAGAGACAACACTCAGCACCAGAATTAAAATGGAATGTGAATACCTGACCTTGTTCCTGGCGTAGGATCGACAACACCCGTCAGTCAACCTCTCGCTCGCTACGTGATGCCTTGGCGTCACCGTCACCGCTGCGTCACTTTCATCAGGACACCGGAAGGAGATGTGACCTTGTTCTCCACATTTGCAGCATACGATGTGGCTGACCATGGGATTGAGTCTTGCAGCTTGAATATCACGTTATTCTGTCGGTTTCCTACTGCTTCTTGCTTATGAAAACACAGCCTGCTTCGTCCAATTTTTCCACAGTGGAAACATTTGACAGGTGACGTTTGAGATGTCTTCATACGTTTTGTGTCAAATATTTTCTGATCTGGTAGCGCACTTGACACACTGCATCTCAGGCATGCACACACACACGCACTGCACTTTGCATTTTACACTTCAGGTAACTAAAAGTTTGTAATTCTTGCTCTAATCACTGGTGACTTCGGATTATCAGCAAAGCACGTACCGGAAAATGGTACATCGTGAACATGCATTTGCGTCGGTCTTGTCCCGGTCACAATCTGGGTAGTACACGGTGATTTAGTCAGTTCCTATTTCTTTCTGGGGAAACAATGTCATCATGGTCCAACATTCGTTGCTCAGGATTAGGGAAAAACCCCAGAAAAAACCTAATCAGACCAAAACTGATAATGACATTGATTAACGGAACTTTGAATCTTATTCGGTCCAGTGCTTCATTCCAGTTCTTCACTTTCTAATTTTCCATTTCAAATAATGACCGCTACTTGTCTTGGCTCTTGCTATTTTCTTCGTGACCGGCGTTACGTAACCTTCGTGCTGCTCTTGTTTATTTGCTCGGAATCCCACTTCTGATGTCGGCGCAGGGTGCCGATCATCATTGAAGCTCTGTCCAGAGACTATGTCTTGTGGGCGATGGCTGGGTAACGAGCAATAAACAAACTACTTCAGATCACACAACTGATTTATTATGATGCAAGCTTTAGGTATTCACTTTACACAACGAGCAGTGAGACAGTCCCCGACACTTAGACGTTGTACGCACGGCTGCCGACAGAGGAATGAGCCACGGACCTCTGCGGTCGGCCCTTTTATCTACTCGGTTCGTGCAAACGTCAGCGCGGATTCTGTCAAAGTGACATGTGTCACTTTTCACTTAGCTCGTTCATTCGTTCTCAAGCTTCCGTACTATTGACTTCACCGACATATAAATAAAATAAACATACATATATATTTAATATAATTACCTACACCTATAACATTATATATATATATTTATATAAAGTAAAAGAAGGGGGTTTTTGAAACGACTCTGCTAATTGTTTTGAAAGTTATTCCGCAACTTTCGCATATAGGTAAGGTACATATTTATGCATACTGACTGGTGGCCGTCCTGATGTCGAGAATAAGCGCATTCCACAGGAATAGAGAAGGACAGAGCAGTAGGAGATTGTTAGAAGAACGAAGATTCTTAGCATGAGCATGGGAAGAACATAAATATTGAAAATGTGATATAAGATAAGAAGGAGGGGTAGGAGAGTTGAGCAGAGAGAAAAGTGTAGTCAGTGCGCGCCAACTTCTTCTCTGGCGAATGGCAATCCATTTGAGCTCAGATCTGTAACTCGAAATATGGTCATATTTTTCAAGTTTAAAATGAATCGGATGCAGTTATTGAGCCTGTCAAGTTTATCTAGCAACACCGCATTCAGGTCAAAGTAGCACAGGTCACCATAGTCGATTACAGGGAAAATTAAAGTTTGCACAAGCATAGTCTTCGCACACACACACAGTTTCACAGTTTTCAGATTGTTTCCTATACTTGTGCTATGAGACCTTGCTTCATGCCAAATTTCAGGATTCTAGGTCAACGGGAAGTACCCTATGAATTTTGATTCCCTTGAGAGTGTCTTGTCTTGATATAAACGGCCGTATTTTTTTTTTTCGTTAACTCAGAAATTTTATTTTTTCAGAGCTTCAAGGGACCGCAGATCTGAGTATATGGTTTTAATTTCAACTCGATGCCTCCACGCGTTCCCATGATAAGGGGTTTTGACAGACAGATAGACGGACAACAAAGTGATCCTTTAAGTGTTCCGTTTTTTCCTTTTGAGGTACGGAACCCTAAAAACACTCCCTAACTAAATATCTTAAAATATGGCTTTTTTTGGCGACTGGAAGTGTGCCCATAAAACTGGCAGTATTGCCGCGTTGTATGGCAATGTTTATCCAACAGATAATATGCATACAATTTTTTTATTTGCTACTTTAAATATTTTTTACCTCTGGTAAACAAATATGAAAATAAAAATATCTTCAACAATGTAATTATAAAGCTTCAAAGCTGCTAATAAGAAAGAGAAGTTTGACACCTGTTTTTCTTAGGTGGGAAATCATCCAATGTCATCTCTCGCTCTAGGGCGGAGGGGGAGGGCGTGTGAGACTTTTACTGACTAAAACCCACTTCCATAGAAAACGGTGTCTTGAAGAGAGAGACAGAATATTTGTTTAAAATTGTTATAATTATCTCGTTTGCCGTCCTATCAATTTTGATATTGTATTCACAATTAGCATTCTATATATATTTATTGATTTAAACTGGTTAGATAAAATATTTTTTAGTTTGGTAAATAGTCGATGACAGTATAACGAATATAATAATTATACGATGAGCTAACACGCAATAGCAACATGTTCCAACTTTGTTAATCGGAGACTTAAAATTAGCAGGCGTTGTTATTTGCTATACCTAAACGTTTGCTTGCGCACCGATCTAAATTTGAAAATTGATGGCATTTAGAGTATAGCATAAGCATAGTAAGCCTATAATGTTCCCACTGCTGGGACACGGATCACTCTGTGACATATAATGGTCTGTAATTTGTCAATCGAGCTCAGTGAGGCTTGGTAGATGTCGAAGACTGTCCACAGCATGATGTCGATCTCATCTCAAATCTATAGGAAATATTTCTCTCCAAAGAGAAAACTACAAAGTTGCGAAGAATGTGTGACACTATTCACACTTCATTGGGCTTGCGCTGTAGGAAAATATCAGTTTCCAGCCGGTTTCCATATTGTGTAAGCAATATAAAATATAGTAGTGGTGGCCGAGTGGCAACGGCCCCGACTTACGAGTTGTAGGTCGCGGGTTCAAACCCAGCCAGGCGCATTACTTTGTGTAATTTATTTCATCACCACTGCTCTCAAAACGATGAAGGAAAACATCGTGAGGAAACCGGCATGTCACATGGTGGATTACGGCCATTCCCTCTACTAGAGAGGAGATCTGAGTAGGTACCAGCAGTAGGCACATTAGAAGGCCGATTATGTTGTTATAATTAAGAGAATTCAACATAATAATATTTATGACGATTAAACTAAGTCTGAGAGGAATTCTAGATTCTACCATCCAACACTTGTTTAGGTAAGTCCTACAGATCGATATATTTTGGCGTAGTCCGGTAACTCGTGGCCAGTGAGGCGTCGCGGCGAAGCCAAACCAACGCGGGGATAGTGTTACGTGGTTTTATAACAGCATAGATCAAGTATCAAGTTACCGAGACCGGTATTCGTCCTAATTCCATCTGACACACGATCGTTTTGACTATCATGTATAAACATGATAGTCAAAACGATCGTGTCGTGTGTTGTGTGTTCGTGCATAAGCAATGAAACCAAAATTAGGTATTTTGAATTGGTTGACGTGCAATAATGACGCATTTGTCTGCTCGTATTTTTTATTTGAATTTGAGTGCGTCATAGATACTATGTCTAAAATTAGGATAATTATGGCAGGTTTTTGTCACATAATTTGCAAGGTCAAGTACATTTACGGACATTTCAATCCCACATCAACACAGTCCACTTTTAATTTTTGAACCAGCTCCTTGCGTCTGAGTTAACCACAACCAATTTTATATTTCCGCCCAAGTAATAGATAGGTGTAAGGCGCTACCATTATTTTATTTGAACGTATTAAGTTCTATTTACAGATACTAAGCTTATAAAATCTTCTTTTAATCTAAATAGTCGATTGATTTGATGGTGTCAGGTGTGGAAGCTCTCTCAGCTTCTCGTCATGTATCTACCTAAATGCAGAATAATTATATGAAATCATTATCTTGCTTACACACACGTAAAAACAAATCGCACTAGCGATTTGTTTTTACGTTAACGCAATCAAAACGGTCACCGCGTTAGGCTCTCTGATTGGGTAAAGGCTTGGAGCGGACCAATTGGAGCACCGAACGTATAAACATGACGATCACGTTATCGTAAAACTAACTCGCACTAAGCACTCTGTTCTCTGATAGGTCAAGAGCTTGGGCGGCACAATCGGAGCGCCGAACTTCATTTGTTGTTTTCTAACGGTTGTCATCAGATCTATACTTGTAATAATAATTCGTGAAAATTTCTACGCGACTAACTCAAATATACATTTTAGAGCTGTGTATTGTAAGTTGATTTTTGGGTGGCGATAAAAACTACAGTAGGTACCTACTTATGGTCAAAATATGTTTGTCACTTTAAACTTAGGTGTTTTTAACTATGCGCATACTCGAAAAAATACGCATTCGCCATATTATGCACATGGCCATCATACACACTGATTCTTAAAAAGAATTGTTCGAAGTTCGAAGCGATCAAGGTATTTCAGCTGTACTGTATACAATGTAACTTTAAATGACTAAACTAAAACCGTTAATAACAAACTGGATCTGCTATTCTGAAGTAGGCAGCGTATTTTTTCCATCTGTATAGTAGTAGTCTTAATTCATCTAGTCATAGTCTAGTCTAGAGTTTAGTTTGTCTAGTTATTAATTTAGTCATTGTTTTCATGGAGTTTCTTGCCGATTCTTTTCCATAGGAAACGACCAATTTGGAACCGTGCACTAGCTTCTGACGTTTTATAAGTGCCCATGTAGGCCTATGTGAAATAAAAACAATTGAATTACTTATGAATTTTTTTAATTTTGTTCCCAATCACATATCTGGGGCCTTACCATGACATGTTAAAATGTCAGATGCTCGAGCGAGAAAGTGGGATGGAGCTATACACCCTATATAGCTCCATCCCGTTAACAGTTCAGTTCAGGTCGTCAAATGGATCGCGTTAAGAGCTCGTGGTAGCGCCTCAACATCAACGATTGCATCGCTACTTACCATCAGGTGGGATAGAATAGAATAGAATAGGTACTAAAACTTTTATTCGGGACAGACACAGCACAACGGTTATAAACACAAACATAAAGTAAACAAGAACAAAGTACAAAATGCGTCGAGCGTGCTCCGAAAGGGTGACCACCTCAGCATTTGCTAGGCGCTAGACATCCAGCGCTGGTTTTCAGTTGGCACCCCGCAGTGACGCACGGACTAGGGCAAACATATATGAATATACTACTCGTATGTAATTTAAATAAATACTGAAATTGTGTACCTACTGGAGTATAATTTTATTGAAATAAAATACATATTAACTTGTTGAAAAATAACAACACAATATTATAAAATGAAATTTGTACCACATTGGATGATAAAACTATAAAATTACGTGGTACCCCCAATACTCCAATAAAAAACATCAGCCGACGCGCGGCGCGACGATAAACGCCGACACTGCTGCACCGGCCCGGCTATTAGCCGTCACCTAGGACTAATACCCTAATTATAAATAAACTAGCTGACCCGGCGAACTTCGTACCGCCTATCCTACTCTACCTTACTCTACTCTACTCTACTCTACTCTACCCTACTCTACCCTACTCTACCCTACTCTACCCTACTGTACCCTACTGTACCCTACTCTACCCTACTCTACCCTACTCTACCCTACTCTACCCTACTCTACCCTACTCTACCCTACTCTACCCTACTCTACCCTACTCTACCCTACTCTACCCTACTATAAACCTCACGGAGCCCGAGACCTTTCCAACGAATGCAAAACCGTGGAAATCGGTTCGTGCGTTCTGGAGTTATAGCGTCAGGAAGGAAAACCCGACTTATTTTTACATAATAGAACCCTAATTATAAATAAACTAGCTGACCCGGCGAACTTCGTACCGCCTATCCTACTCTACCTTACTCTACCCTACTCTACTCTACTCTACTCTACTCTACTCTACCCTACTCTACCCTACTCTACCCTACTCTACCCTACTCTACCCTACTATAAACCTCACGGAGCCCGAGACCTTTCCAACGAATGCAAAACCGTGGAAATCGGTTCGTGCGTTCTGGAGTTATAGCGTCAGGAAGGAAAACCCGACTTATTTTTATATAATAGATATAAGAAACCAGTAAAAACAAAAAGCAAAAAGATTGCCTTCTAGAAAATATTTCCAAGTGCCAGTAAATCAAAAACTTGCAAGAGATATTTGAATAAACTTATTATGTGAGTTTTTATTATCGCTCCGGATCGATCGGGGATCGCAGTCAAGCACTAGTATAAATCAATTAAAAAAAAAAGAAAAGCTCGTGTTAGGGTCTCAGATAGTATTAGAATGACGTTTGGTATGCAGCGATGCAGCGGCGGCGGGTTGCCGGGCCAATTGATCGAATGTAGGTGACCGGAAGACTGGCAGCAATTGAAGACTGACCGATGAATCTATTGAACTAGATGGATTTATGAATAACGACTCTAATATAACTTGTAACTAAGGAAGCATGAGTTGAAGAAGAGGAATGGAACAAGCTAAAAAATTAGTGCCATTTGTACAGCCACCATAAGAAAAAAAACTGGGCAAGTGCGAGTCGAATTCGCACACTGAGGGTTCCGTACAAATTAACTTATGTAAATAGTTCAATTTCCGAATCGAGTCTCGAAGATTTTTCCGAATAGAAAAAAGTATTTCTTTTTCTAACGTAACTAAAAATTTTCAGTTTTCAGATTTATTCCTATACTTGTGCTATAAGACCTTGCTTCATGCCAAATTTCAGGGTTCTAGGTTAACGGGAAGTACCTTATGAATTTTGAATCCCTTGAGAGTATCGAAATATAGGTACGTTTTTTTCGACATAAACAGCCTTATTTTTTTTTTGTTATCTTTGTAGTTTGATTTTTTCACAACTTCAAGGGACCGCAAACCTGAGTATATGGTTTAAATTGCAACTCGATACCTCTACGCGTTCTCGAGATAAAGGGTCTTGATAGACGGACGGACAACAAAGTACCTAATCCTATAAGGGTTCCGATTTTTCCTTTTGAGGTACGGAACCCTAAAAACGGAATAAGACTTATCACTTAATAAGTCTAGTTCCGCCGAATAAATATCCCATATGTTAGATCATTTTTATTTTTGTTCAGATGTATCATGTATGTTTTGGTCAGACGCGCAGTGATAGCACAAAAAGTGGAAATATAAAAAAAACATTACTAAGCTAGCCTTGTTTTCCTAAATCCAAATACCTATGTAAATAAGTTTTTGTCTAACATAATTATGTATCTTTTTAGGGTTCCGGAAAAGGAAAAAAACGGGACTCTTATAGGATCACTTTGTTGTCCGTCTGTCTCTCTGTCTGTCTGTCAAGACCCTTTATCTCGGGAACGCGTTAAAACCATAGGTATACTCAAGTTTGCGGTCTCTTGAAACTGTGAAAAAAACAAATTTCTAAGTTAACGAAAAAAAAGATACGGTCGTTTATGTCTCAAAAAACGTATATTTCGACACTCTCGAGGAAATCAAAATTCATATGGTACTTCCCGTTGACCCAGAATCCTGAAATTTTGTATAAAGCAAGATCTTATAGCACAGGTATCTGTATAAATCTGAAAACTGTAAATCGTCGCAACAACAAAAAATATTTTGCGATTCGGAAAAATCTTCGAGATCCATACGGAAACGGAACTGCTAACATAGGTAGGTTTGTACGGAACCCTCAGTGCGCAAGTCCGACTCGCACTTGCCCAGATTTTTTTTCTTATGACGGCAGTGTATAGATCAGAGGCCCTACCAGGAGCTCTTAACGCGATTTATTTGACGACTTGAAACTGAACTGTTATACAACCTTTATAGCTCCGTCTTTCTCGCTCGCACGCCATACATTTTGACACGTCATGGTAAGCCTCAAAGAAATCCAGTCACCGAAAAGCCGCTGTCAGTAAGGAGCTAAGGCTGATGATTAAAATTAAAGCTAATAAGTAATAATTATAATAATAATATCAAAGAGCTTCGACCAACATCTGAGGAGGCTCTCGTTGGGCAGTTGGATCAAGGGCTTGATCCAGAAAGCAGTACTCTTAGACACGGCGCGTATTGTCCGGAGGTTCCTCTCTCTGGAGCCCTGACCACCGGTAGCTTGTACCCTGTTCCCGATGCCGGTGGGCTACTATTTTTTTTTATTTTTAAATGTTTTTTTAATATGTTTTTTAAGGAAATATTTAAAAATGTATAAAATATGTATTTAAATATAAATAAATATAATAATAATAATATTCCACAACTATCACACAACGCCATCTAGTCTCAAACTAAGTAGAGCTTGTGCTATGAGTACTAGAAAACTGATACCTAAACATACTTATATATTTCTAAATACATACATATTATAAATAAATTACACCCAGACACAGAACAAATGATCGTGCTCATCACACAAACATTTGTCCTGGGTGGGAATCGAGCCCACGATCTCCGGCATAGCAGTCAGGGCCACTAACCAGTTGACCAACAGGCCAGTCTAAAAAAGTGATGATTAAAATGAAAGCTAATAAGTGTGACAATATCTTTGAATTCGAGAAACTCTTATCCAATCAAAAGACTGATAGATTAATTAAATTTGCTGCTTTGATTTATTATGGCTTGGACTTTACTGAAACCACTGGAATAGAACATTGTGACCAAATTCTCAGAGTATCTAATGTCGGAATTTGATCTTAATCGGTTCAGTTCTTTGAAGTAGGTAGAGAGATACGTGAGAATCAAATATGTTTTCCATGAGCTACACAGACCAAAACTGAAAATAGAACATTAGGATCACAGAAAGTTTTGACACCCGAAATAAGAGCTATTGTAGAAAGTCAAGTATCAAAAATATAACGTTAATAGACATGTCGTTGTTGGTGCTTTATGTCACCAAGTATTTGTTTATAATAATAATAAAGTTTATTGACACAAAATTCTTTTTTTTTTTTTTCCACAACTATCACACAAAGCCATCTAGTCCCAAGCTAAGCAGTAAAGCAGAGCTTGTGTTATGAGTACTAGACAACTGATAAACATACTTATATATTTCTAAATACATATATATATAGATAAATTACACCCAGACACAGAACAAATGACCGTGCTCATCACACAAACATTTGTCCTGGGTGGGAATCGAACCCTCGACCTCCGGTATAGCAGTCAGGGCCACTAACCACTAGACCAACAGGCCAGTCAAAATTATATAGGTAACAAACTTTTTGAAGCCCTAGCTCCTGAGCTAGGTAGCAACCTGTGTTACAGGAGCCAGTGTCTTCACCTCGTTGCATATGGTACATTTATTTGTTTATTAAAATTGTATGCACTAGTAAGAAACACGGTACAAAGATGGACTAGACATTTTCAACTAGTCGACCTTAGGGAGGTGCGAAGACGTAATATGGCAGGCTTAGATACATAGACGTATAAATAATCCAAACAAGAGCTTAAATAACCAATTATCTGAAGACACAAAGGAATCGAAATCTCTTTCAACTTTTAAAAGGCAGTAGTTAATGTTAATTTTACAGTAATATTACTTTATTTTTTTGTTTCTGCGATATTGTTTTGTTTTCCTTATAGAAATGAACAACATGTTATTCATTTTAACCACAACAAAAATGTAATAAATCGACGCTGTGACGATTCTACCCACTTCTTCAATATTTCGAATGACTAGAAAGCTTTTGAGCACAAATATTTTTAAGTGGAAATTTCCTCTACTAATTAAATGCGAACTTGATATTTCGCGTCGGTATTTATATAATTATGTTACGTTACTTAATATTTTCTACTGCTTAGAATTGTCCGTTGAAACAGATGAATAATATCACGTAAACTACGATGCAAGTTGTCATCATGTCATTCGTGAGATGATTGATTTAGTTAGGTGTCATGTAGGATATTGGTTGAAAACATTAAAAAAATATTGAGACAAAGTAGTCTGATTGGCTTTTATGTTTTTTGATAGCAGATATTTAGGTCTAAACTCATATTTTATATCGAAACTATCTTATGCCAGCAGCTTCGCCCGCGAGAAAGAAGATTTCTCCTAATAAACTTTGGACCCCCGTTTCATCCCCTTTGGGGGTGAATTTTTGAAAATCCTGTCTTAGTGCTCGCCTATGTCATAAAAGGAAACCTTGTGCAAAATTTCACGCTCCTTGTCTCAGTAGTTTCGGCTGTGCGTTGATATGTCAGTCAGTGAGTTTCTCCTTTTATGTATATGGATAGAGGTAACATTATTTATTTTTTTGTTTGTATTATATGGATCAGAAAGATCCATTTTTGGAATTATTATTAATTTACCAAACTCTGTAAGTGCTGTGCACACCTATATGTGAACAATGTCAATTGTATATTAGTAAGACTTTTTTTTGAAAATGTATCAGCGAACTATTCGTTGGAGTGCCTGGCCTGTTAGTCTAGTGGTTAGTGGCCCTGACTGCTATGCCGGAGGTCGTGGGTTCGATTCCCACCCAGGACAAATGTTTGTGTGATGAGCACAATCATTTGTTCTGTCTGGGTGTAATTTATCTGTAATATGTATGTATTTAGAAATATTTAAGTTTGTTTATCAGTTGTCTAGTACCCATAACACAAGCTCTGCTTAGCTTGGGACTAGACGGCGCGTGATAGTTGAAAGAAACAAAAAAAAAAACCTTTAATATAAAATACAGCTGTAATGTTTTAATCCTGGAAAAAAAAACAGTTCATAGGAGGGAAACTGCGGTAAAAAGCCAGTTTCGTGAAAATTGTGTAAGACTCAGGACTCACCCATTCATCAGTGCCTTGGTAGCAATTTCTACAGTATAAGCAGCATCAGCTAACGGCTTCACTTCAGCCGAAGTAGCAGCCGCACGTTGCGCCCTGTTAGCTGGAGTATTCAAGTCCAGAGGTCTTCGCTTCCACTCCGCCTTGGTCAGCTCCTTCAGGGCAGCTTTCCCTTCTAGCAGGGCTGATGCTATTTGTGCCTTGCTTGGGTTGGCGTTCGCCCACGAGGCTGCTGGTTGCGCTAGGGACGGAAAGGTTTTTATTGATAAAGTATATTTATATTGCTGTAATTCAAGTACCTCCTGCGAAGTTCAAATCAGGCCAAAAGATCACACTCCCGGGATAAAATGTCTTCTATGGTGTACCCCTGTCCATTAGCGTAGCTAGGCGTGGGCAAGTGGGCCCTCGCCCACCGCCTTGCGCCCAAAGGGGCCTCGCACAAGCGAGGGCTCTTTAAGAACGAGGGTTTTTTTATAATTGATAGGCTCGCGTTTGACCACTATTTCACCTGATAGTAAGCGACGATGTGGACGTGGTCTAATACGGGGTTGCGACAGTCGCTGTCTCATTTTCTAATTTATGAAAGAAAAGGCCTGATGTGAGTTCGTCCACGTCTAAATTAGTCCACGCTACACCTCTAATAAATTACAAAGTTATTTTAGCATTTATATTAATTTTTATTTTTAGGGTTCCGTACCTCAAAAGGTAAATCCGGAACCCTTATAGAATCACTGTTTTCCGTCTGTCTGTATGTCTGTCAAGACCCCTTATCTCGGAAATGCGTGGAGGTATCGAGTTGAAATTAAAACCATATTCTCAGGTCTGCAGTCTCAAAGCTGTAAAAAATCAAACTTCTGAGATAACGAAAAAAAAAGATACGGCCGTATAGGTCGCAAAAAACGTATATTTCGACACTCTCAAGGGAATCCAAATTTATAGGGTACTTCCCGTTGATCTAGAATTATGAAATCTGGCATGAATCAAAGTCTCATAGCACAAGTACAGGAAACAATCAGAAAACTGTAAATTTAACGTAACAAAAAAAAAAAAATAATAACACTGGTCAACTAAAATTAAATATTTTTTTGTCACAAGAATTTTATTGCCATAAATGGCTTTATTTTGACTCCCTTTGGTAGGAAATAGGTATAGAAAAAATTTAGCACGCATAGTTTTTTTGTGACAGCAACTTTAGCTTTCATGAAAGATATTGATACTTTAATTACAATTATGCTTGAAAACACATTTTTTAAACCATATGTTACGATTGTTTGTAGTATTACGTCCAATTTATCTTGATGAACCACGGAAAAGCTAAAACAATAACACTAACGATAACACTGCTTCACAAGTTCAGCAAAATTTCTTCATTGACTTTTAGAATTTGGTTCACCACACAGGGCTGGGCAAAATACATGCTTTGCTTTAATTGAAATACAAATTACAAAATACAGTATTGCAAGTAATTAAAATACAAAATACAAAATATCTTTAAGTAGGGTATTTGAAATATAAAATACAAAATACAGTATTTTAGCTATTTTTAATTGAAATACAAAATAAAAATTACATATTACAAAATGAGTAATCTAGACCAGCATGGGCTGAAAAGTAGAGGAAAACAAGGTTAATTAATCAGTAAAATCAGAGTTTCCTTTCATGAACACTAGATTTTTAAATGTACTGTCAGACAAACAGCCTCTTGTTGGAGAGTGAATAAAACCTGCTGAAGAAAACAATCTTTCTTGAAGGTTAAATGTATGTTAATGTTAAAATGTATTTTGAAGCCTCAAGTATTTGAAATACTAATTACAAAATACTTCGCCGTCAGGTATTTGAAATACGAATTACAAATTACATTTTAAGGAAGTAATTGAAATACAAATACCAAATACGTATTTGTATTTCAATTACGTATTTTAATTACAAGTAATTCAAATACTGCCCGACCCTGTCACCACATACATAGTAAAAACTGTTAGGGTGAACGACACGCCTCCTTTGCATAGAGAGAAACAAACGGCGATTGGCTTATGCATCATAAACTCACAGTTGACCACTATTTTTCAGGAAAACTTGTTGCAATTCGACCGTACGTAGTGGAAAATTCGGTAAAAATTAAGTGGCTGTCACAAAAAATCTGTACGTGATAGAAACATAGTATGTTAGTGTTTTGTAACGAGGATAGGTAGATAAGTAAGAATAACAATACACAATCCCGATGACAAAAACCTTGTTCACCAGTGTAATTTTGCGATTCGGAAAAATCTTCAGAAATCAGAAACGTTTGTTTCAAATAAACCAATTACAGGCACTTTTGAATTGTCAAAATGTCGGTCAGGCAAAAAAAAAAACAAGTGAAGCTAAATTGCACGTTCCAAAGCGTAGACGTAGATCTCTATGGAGAAGAACGTGCAAAAAACTCCATGGACACTCTTTTAAATCATAATAAATCTTGGTTACATATTTCTTGTTGTTTCTATTAAGTGAGCACAATGTAGATAAGTAATAATAATTAAAAAAAACAAAACAATTAAAAAAATAGAAATTGAATTAAGCCACTGGCAGCTAAGAGATGACCAGTCTCAACTGACGGCACCCGTTCACGAGCATGACGCGTGTATCGGCCTCACTCAGCTCAACCATTTTGAAGGGAACTGAAGGTCCCAATAACACGCGCGACCATCAGCGAGGCATTTGAGTGAGCATGACAAACTCTCTCTTCGTAATTTAATTCGGTAATTGAACCGCTTTTATAGGTAAGTTACGGAACCCAGAGTGCGCGAGTCCGACTCGCACTTGCCCGTTTTTTATTTTATTTTTAGCTGTTGTTAACGGCAACTCCCGGAATAAAAAGAATATTATTTGAGTTTGAAACTTGGGCCGTAAATCCAGTTCCAGGTATTCATAAAGACCGTTCGATTAGCTACACAATAATACGAGTCTATGCTAGCGACCGGCTTCGCCCACGTGATATTAGAAAATTATTCCTAGAGAACTTACTACCGGAATAAAAACTGTCCTTTGTGCTATTCCAGGTCTGTGTACCAAATTTCATCCAAATCCATTCAACCGTCGAGTGTAAAGATGTTACAAACATGCAAACACACTCACAAACTTTCGCCTTTATAATATTAGTGTGATAAAGTATGGGTTACATTCGATGTAAAGTATGGGTTACATTCGATGTAAAGTGTGGGTTACATTCGATGTAATTGCAAGGAAAATGATTTTCTTTTCGTATCGCAATTTAAGAAATTGATCGGTTCCTACCAAGGACTAGGTAGGTATTGTGTTTGGTAATAGTATCTAAATAAATTACTATAATGAGTGACGTGCATTAACTAAAGTGCAAAATTATGTTTTGTGGACTGTTTATACGGTAATAATATATTAACATAACGAATGAGTTTCAAATTCTAGAAGAACATTAAGCAGACCGATATGATTTTTTTTTGCAAAAAATCTTTTTTTATGAAACACGAGTAGGATAAAAACTTAAAATATTCTCTGTGTAATGGATTCTACACTGGACCACAAAAATAACGGGTCACATAAAACCGCGAATCTCGCAGTTATGTGCAGAGATCGCTCGTATAAATATTGTCTTTTATGCAGATTAGTATCAGTCGGTCTTATAATGTTCCCACTGCTGGGACTCAGGCCTCCTCTCTAGAAGAGGGAATGGGCCGTAATCCACCACGCTGGCCCAGTGGATGCCACATGTCTTCGAATTTTTGGTTCTAGGACATGCCAGTTTCCTCACGATATTTTCTTTCACTGTTTTGAAAGCAGTGGTGATGAAATAAATTACACATAGTAATGCGCCTGGCTGGGTTTGAACCCGCAACCTGCAACTTGTAAGTCGGGGCCGTTATCACTCGGCCCACACTGCTCTTACTCAGCGGCTAAGCAGATTAGTACCTAATGCTTATTACAAATAACAAAAGAGGTTTAATTTATAAAAGTTCCAGTAAAAGAAAATAGATTATCTGCATTTAGAAAAACTATAAAGTTTAAAATTCAGAAAATAATAATTTTCCAAACCATGCTATCATTATAAACAATGTCTTGGATTGGATTCATTGATTGCACCATCATGCGCGAATTATTACTATAAATATGAAAGAAGTCAGCATAGTACTGTTAGAAGGAGTATCTGCATCTTCAGTTCAAAGAGTAGGTACTCTACTGATTTCAAGAGACTGTCATGAGCATCAAAAGAACAGGAAATGATAGGCTAAGGCTATGGTGCACAATTAAACGAGAAGACCGATTCATGGAGAGTAATAATGCAAAGAAATCGACATCTCACTGTGCTGCCACGGGTAGTATGAAAGTGAAACTCGGGGCCCTGGGGCGACGGCAAAGAAGGAACAGGAGTGGGTTTTTAGTCAGTAAAAGTCTGACACTATCTCTCGCTCCACCCAAGAGCGGAATTTGTCATTAGATGATTTCACACCAAAAAATTTTTTTTTCCATTTTTTCTCACCGTTTAAACCTTCCCTGGACGATCACGAATATTTTAAGACCAAAATTAGCCAAACCGGTTCAGCAGTTCTCGAGTTTTAGCGAGACTAACGAACAGCTATTCATTTATATATATATATACAATATAGATTATTATCAGTCATCTACAACATACTACTTCACGAATTAATCTTATGGACATATTTAAGAAACTATCAAACTTTTTTTTTTGTGGCCCGGATTTTTTGCGGCCCACAAATTGACGAAATTAATTCTACACGCTTTCGGGTGTGGCATTAATTTCGCATAGATTAGACCTAAGCCTGAGTTTGACCTTGAACTTGAAATACTTGTTACGTCATGGTTCTTTAATAACCTTATATTCATTGATTATTTGCAAGTGCCATCGTTACAAGTACTCAGTCAGACACCAGAAAGTCATCAGTCTGATCTATCCAAGGAGTCTCGTGTTGCCCAGTAACAGGGTTGTGGATAGCGAGGCCAGGCATCCGGATAAACCGGACACAGTCAGGCTTTTCGTTGCGTGTCCGGCCAAATTAGACGGTGTCGGGCCAGTCCGACTTTTGTTAGGCTTTTTAAATTGGACCATTTTTTTTACATTTCTACGTTTCCGTTCCTTCCCTGACTGATTAATTTATTTTTATTTTTGTTTCATTAGAATTTAAAATTACCATAAAATTTTAAATTTTGAATCCGGTCCCGACAGACGTTGTCTTGCCCGAAACTTGGCTTGTCGCTTTTTGCCAGAACCCGATTGCAAAGCCACCTACCGTGTCCAATTGTATTTGCAAACCATGCAGGAGCCTACTCAAATATATTTGAGAAGCTGGGCGAAAAACACAAGTACAGCAGAATTTAAAGATGGTATGATAAAAAAAGACTTGTTTTACTTTGAAAAAAAATAATATCGTGTTATCATGAGACTAAATTAATAAAAATAAAAAGTAAAGGAGGTCCGGTCTTTTTACCCAAAAGTCCGGCTAAACTGACTGATATGTTCGGCTTTTCGGTTTTTAAACCTGGTAGTTGTGGAGGTCTGATAGGCAGTCACTCCATATAAAACACAGGTTTGACTGTCTTTTGCAGATTGTTCCGCATCCGGTTTGACTGGCAGCTGACCTCAAACTAACTGGGAAAAGGCTAGCGGGAGATGATGACGATTTGCAACTGAAGACATCTTAGCTTTATTTTTATTTTTTATTCTTGATAGATCCGCGCTTGACCGCTATCTCACCTGATGGAAAGCGGCTGATGAGGTCGACGATGGAGTGCGCTTATCTAGAAGTACAATGCGTTCCAAATAAGAATACGATCAACTTTTACGCCACGTTGTGACGTCATAGCTGTCAAATAGATTTATTTTTTTAAATTTATTGTTTATTATTTAAAACATTATTATTTATTTACGAATCATGAACGAAAAAAGTTTAATCAGAATCCAGTTCTTCAATTTTGCTAATCTCTTTGTTACTGTGTGAAGGGTCTGAGTAGTGGCAATTTATGGAAAAAGAAGGCGAATTGTGAAAACTAGTAATAGCTAGACAATTAAAACGTTAAGGAAAATACATTATATACTGTCAGACATTATGTGCAGTGTGACTTTTAGTTATTTTTTTTTATAATTAACCGTGTTTTGTTAATTCATAAATATCAATGAAACAAATGAAACAGCATTTTAAAAAATATCTCGGTAGGTATACGTACATTAAAAATACAGCTATCTACTTTAAACATACCTACTATTATATAAAAAAAGTAAAATAAAAAAAAATAAAGTGTAATTTTTCGTGACTGCCTGTTTTTACATTTTCCTCAAATCTAGACGCGTCGTATCCTAATTATTTATTTTTTATCAATATCCCACGCGGATGAATAGCACGATTGATCCTCCAGAATACTGCACTAGATAACTAGACAATAACATATATTGCATAGCAGAGAATAACTAATTATAATGTCCATTCTTGCTGGCATTTAGTTAAGTAACATAATCGAACGAAGTTTTTTTTGCTACGGATGGTACGGAACCCTTCGTGCGCGAGTCCGACTCGTACTTGACTGTTTTTTTTAATTATTATATTATTGTTGTTTATTTGGCAGTGGTGGCGGTGAGAGGTAACGGCTCCGACTTACGAGTTGTAGGTCCCAAACAGGCGCATTACTTTGTGTAATTTATTTCATTACCACTGCTCTCAAAACGGCGAAGGAAAACATCGTGAGGAAACCGGCATGTCCTAGAACCAAAAAATTCGAAGACATGTGACATTCACCAACCCGCACTGGGCCCGCGTAGTGGATTACGGTCCATTCTGGTCCATTCCCTCTCCTAGAGAGGAGGCCTGAGTCCCAGCAGTTTGAACATTAAAAGGCTGATTATGCTATGCTATATTATGCTATGCTATGTTTATTTTAAACCTAGGACATTTTTAATTTACATTTATGTCGAAATGAATGAACAATTTTGAAGGCTTTTCTTAAATTAATTAACTTTTAAAAACCTAATAAGTTCCATTTAGACGTTTATGACGTCAATCCATGCGCACATGCACCAAAATATACCAATAGTGATTATAAAGAAGCCAGATCTGTTCTTGGTTTCATGGCCGTGGATTCTGACTGTTCATTAACATCACACTTGAAATCATTGACGGGTAAGACAAAGGTGTTGCTTGATGTTAGGAACCTATCTAAGGACTAAACTCACTCTTGGTACCTTCACCGAGTTTTTGCCAGTAACTTCTTAGGTCTCATGTACTTATTATTTATTTATTTATTAAATCTTCATGCAACACAAAGGTACAAAGGCGGACTTAATGCCTTAGGCATTCTCTGCCAGTCAACCAAGGGAAATCATGGCAGGTGCACAAAAAAAAAAGATTATTAAGAAAACAAGAGTACAAATGTAGGAGGCGATCTAACCTAATCTAACAATTAAACTAAAACAATAAATTGATGGAATATCTGAAGCCAGTGGGTAAGCGTCAGGCAGGATTAGATATTTGAGTAAAAACAATAGATACTAGATCTGCGAACTAGTCATTAGTTTTATGTAGGACCGACCCCCACTTCTTACGTGTTTGTTTTCTGTTAACTCATTAAAGATAACCTACATAGATTATAAAACAAATATGAAAATAATATGTATCTAGAAACAAATAAAATTATAATTTTTACCGACATTGGATATTTTACGCATACGAATATATCAATGAAGATATCATTGAAATTATATCCATAATGTAAATGAACATCAAGAATATTCAAATGACGTCAAAGTCTTTAAGAAATTGATCAAGTGCGGAAATTGATTTAATACTACAGCTAATAATATACTAATATATTTGGTAAGATAATATACTAACTATTAAATTTAATCAACCTGTTGATGCCGTTATCATTAAAATAAATAAACAAACAAAGCTAAATCATTCATAGGACTTTACGTGCAATATATACCTATTTATATTTAACCAGTTTTTCGATTGATAAAAAACTGAAATGCTATTTTATTTTTTACAATAATGATCAGCAGATAAGAATTGGGTAAGTAACTGGGTTAAAAATGTAGGTTTTATCTAGTTTTGCAACCGAACTGTTCTTCCGTTTCCGCTTCCGCAGAAATTCCACAAGCTTTTTCACTTCCGTTTTCGTTTCTGGTTTCGCAAACTTTATAACAGAACTCTTAACAGAAGAATACAACGAGGAGCACGGGGGTGGGGGGGCCGTAGACGACTGGACATGACGGAAAAGGCGTGGAGGGGCTGGTTTAATATATGAAGAACACCGAAACAGATTAGGCTCAAAGATGTAAAAGCGGTCAAATTACTTTTTATTATTTTTATTTTACAAAAAAAAAATAAATAAAAAAAAACCGACCACTATAAAAAAAAACACTAATAAGATCAAAATAACTTTAATTTTGGAAGTCGGTGTTAAATAAGAAACAATACCGAGAAACACCAACTTCTGAAATTAAAGTTATTTTGATCTTTTTAATGTTTTTGTTTGTGAAGTCGGTTATTAAAAGACAGACTTATATTTTTAGTTTATTCTATTCCATTTTTTTTTTTGTAAAAAGTTTTTTTGTTATTAGGTACTGGTTGACGCGTGTTTGGCTACTGTTTCATTTGATGGCAAGCGATGATGTGGTCGATGATGGACCACCCTTTCCTTGAAGGAACCAACTCACTTTATACAAATGAAATAATAATAGAAATTTCTTTCTTTTTCAAATTACTTACTTCAATGCTACAAAATTTCTTAAATATCCACTTTTCCGTGAACATATCGACGCTTGAAAGGCAAAAAATACCAAGCGACATTGAGTAAACTTTACTGGAGAGTGATTTAAAGTTAAATTTTTTAGTCAAAAATAGTTAAAAATGACGAAATAGTTGGATTTAGATATTATTAACATCAGTATAAAATATATATTTTATATATAAATAGTATTTAAATTCGACTTTTTATAAAACCATTTTTTTTCTAAAAAATTTAACGTTAAATCGCTCTCCTGTAAAGTTTCCTCAATGTCGCTTGGTAATTTTTGCCTTTCAAGCATCGATATATAGAAATGAAGTAGGTACATAGCATACCATAGCATCGATATATAGAAATAAAGTAGGTACACAGTACCTACCGAAAGTTGGAAAGACTTACCTTCTAAAGGCCACTTCAGATCCAGCAACGGCTGCAAGGCCAGTGGCATTTCCATCAAGGTTACATTTCTAGGAAAGCCAGGTCGTGGTTTCATGAGAGGAGACATCTTCAGCATTGTCAGGTTATCCCCTGACAGGGGCAGGGCTGGTTCATTTGGCTCGGTTGAGTTGTCATCAAACTGGTCCTGGCTCAGGTTGTAGGAAACTGTCACCAGTAAAGCCACCCCAAGGACCGCGCTGGAGGAAGAAATTGTAATACACTTCTGGACACATCTATTGGCCCACCTTGTATTTTCAGTTTCGTTTGGTCCTAGCAAAAAAATTATATTAGGTCGAGCAAAAAGTTTTTATGCAGTTTTGAACCTGGCACATTCACAATTTCAATCAATAGTCTTTTTTTGAATTTCGAACACAGAATTTAAAGAAACAAAAGACAATTTGGAGCGAATACTAAGAAAACTTGGTTTTATTGGTTTACTTGGATTTAATTCTTGAAAAAGTGATTGATATCTTTGGTTTTGCAACAAACATTACTTATTCTTAACATTATGGTGAGGTTCTATCAATAATCTATGGATACTTCACCTGAAGTCGCCGCCCAAGCTGTGGCACTTATTCAGGCCGGACACAGCCAAAGAAACGTGAGTGCTCAACTTAATTTAAGTCGATCTGCGGTCCAAAATGTTTATCGGAGGTACCTAGAGACTGGCGGCTTTGTTCGTCGCCAAGGAAGGCCACGATCTCGGGTCACAACTGAAAGGCAGGATCGATTTATCGTGACGACCAGCTTGAGAAATCGTCACCTTACCTCCATTGAGATACAAAACCAACTTCGCGACTTCCACGGAGTATCTGTGAGCGCTCGAACTGTTCGGAGAAGGTTAAAAGAACGCGATATGGTACCACACAAGCCAGCTAATGGGCCCAAACTAACGCGAGCCCACCGAACAGCGCGCCTTCATTTCGCACGCAGTCATTTAAATTGGACACAGCAAGATTGGAGCCGTGTACTCTTTTCTGATGAGTCTAAAATTGTGTTACATGGCAATGATGGAAGGAAGAAGGTCTACCGGCGTAAGGGAGAGCGTTTCGCACAATGCTGCTTTGAAGAGAGGGTTGCTTATGGCGGTGGCTCATGGACTGTCTGGGGCGGTATATCCGCGAGCGGCAAAACTCAACTTGAGGTTGTTACAGGACCACGGCTGCCAACACTAAATGCTGAAAGGTACATTCGTGAGTGCTTAGAACCTCACGTGATACCATACGCGGACTATGTGGGCCCAAATTTCCTTTTTATGCATGATAATGCAAGAACCCATGGGGCCGGCATCGTCAGGGAATATCTTCGGGATGTGAACATCACAGTTATGGACTAGCCAGCCAGAAGCCCAGACATGAACCCCATTGAGCACATGTGGGACGAGCTAAAAAGACGTGTTAGGGCTCGTCAGCCAGTTGCCCAGACGATGCAGGAGTTGAAAACTGCCATAGAAGAGGAATGGGAGATGATCCCTCAAAATTTCATAGAGCGGTTGATAAACTCTATGCCTAATCGTATGAGAGCTGTGGTAGATGCCCATGGAGGCAACACGCGTTATTAAATTAAACCTTTATTTGATAAAACATGTAAACAAAACATTTTTTATTCAAAAATCAATTGCCTTTAACAAGGCGCATATCCGACTTGTTAGGCGTAGCTCCATGTCGTATGGTATTCTGAATTCAAATTTAAAACAATACGATCGAAAAAGATGGTAAAATGTATCAGGTTTAAAACTGCATCAACAGTTTTTGTTCAATCTAGCAATCATATTTCGGTAGGGGCCATCGAAACCTAAACTCTAAGGTGGCCAATAGATGTGTCCAGAAGTGTATTAATGATGTTTAAATTTTATTTGGTAGAGTTATTTAGAGCTGGAATCTTCGAGAGGTATTTGTTATTAGCATTTTGTTTTTGTTCGTGAGCTCATCCATATTTAATAAGAGCTCTTATTATAATAAAATATATCGATCCTTTAGTAATTACGTTGACCACCTCTGGTACTAATGCCAGTATGGGTTTATTTTTTGACTATATCTCACCAAATTATTTGTTTAACTTTGTTGACGACCGTTTTCTTTCTTTTCAGTTGCAGTGAAATATAGGGTCTTGCATGCAATGTAGAATTTATTAGCGCCTCCCCAGTCTTCATTATATCTAGTTGGCTGCTCACCTGCATTTGCAGTATTATCCACCTCTATCAGTTATTTTATGGAATGAGTAAACAGGAGAACCAGAATAAAGTTAAGTGACAGTGGGCATGGCACAGTATATCTCGCTGTACAAATAGTCGATGAGGCCGAATTCTGGAGTGGCAACCACGTACCGGAAGACGCAGCGTTAGAAGGCCTCCCAAAAGGTGTACCGATGACCTGGTGAGGGTCGCAGGAAGCCGACGGATGCGAGACGCTCAGGATCAGTCGTTGTGGCGACACGTGGTCCCGAAGCCTATGCCCAACAGTGGACGTCATTCAGCTGAAATGGTGATGATGGATCGAGACCAGTTGTACTCACATGATAAATACGCAGATGGCGCACTGCGTGTGGTGCAGCTGCTTCTGGTAGCGTCGCGCCAGGCTTGACTCGAACACGTAAGTGGGCTGCACCAGGGGCGTGCGCTCGCTGCTCGACGATGCCTGCATCTTCACCTGGACACAGGAACGCAACAATATAAAACATTGTTCGTTAAAATATTAGACAAGTTTCTAATAACAGTCGCATGGGCTTCAAGGCTACGAGTAACGCTTGAGGAGGTCGGTCATAGGAAGAAAATACACTTATTTAACACATAGACATACATAATGAAGAAACAAGTATTTGTGTAAATATAACAACCACAACGTGTGTCTCATGGCTGTGCCAAACAGGTCCAGATTCCACCGTGCTTCGAAAAGAATGTTAAGCCATTTGACCCGGCTGTCATTTGTAGATCTTTGACAGTCGTTACACCAGACGAAAACTTCTAACTAAGAAGCAGAAAAATCTGCCAGCAGGCTTGCTGAAGGAGTGTTGTGTTACTCAGTAAAATACTGGTGCTCAGCTGGTTTCGTTTAGACTGAAAACTGAGTCCAATACAGTTGAGAAAAGACTAGGTCGTCGATGACGCTTTCCGTACATTGTCCAACGTTCATCTATTATATCCATAACTGTGGAGACATGCTAACTGCTGTACTACCTACCTATTTATAGACCTGGAACCTAACCATGACAATTTAAAATGTCAGGCATACCAGCAAGAAAGAGGGATGTAGCCATGCGCCCTATAGAGCTTCTTTACAGTTCAGTTTCGTCGTAGGGCCTAAGTTGACATAATTCATATTTGGTTTGATGTTATCAAAATTCAGAAGGTACATGGTAGGAACATGCCAGTGAGGCGCGGAACATACTGTATGCACACGGTGTTGACATTGTGCTTGTAGTCATTTTATCTGTTATTAAATACGTGTTATCTTCTTACACACTTGCATGCATATGGATTAAAAAGATCTTATCTACATATTTGAATAGGGCAGTAACTACAGTGTGTGACAAAATGTAGTAGCTTTCATGGGAGCGAACCGTCTGTTTGAGCGAATCGCGGATGATATGGTTGATGAGATCTAAATAATAGTGTTACGCCGTGAAACTTTAACAAGTCATATCTCCCCCGAAATCAACAGTAACGTCAAATAATTAAAACGCATTGCTGAGCGAAAGTTCCAGAATCGAAGTACGTACCAAGGTCTAGCGAATTCCAGAAAAAGTCCGCCAGAAGTGCTTTTATTATTATCAGTTCCTTCCAACTTATACGATAAAGTCGAAATTCGCATGAACACGTAATAATAATGATTTATTACCCCGCGATGCGACTACATTGTTCTAGAGTGGTCTTGAAACGTCTGTATCTAGAATTTTCCTGACTTTTTGGAAGTGAGTCAGTTTTTGATTTCAACTGTGAGACAAGAGCAAACTATACGTTAATTTTTATTCCCTTGAGAGTGTCGAAATATACGTTTTTTTAGCGACATAAGCGACCGTATCTTTTTTTTTTCATTAATTTAGAAGTTTGATTTTTCACAGCTTCAAGGGACCGCAGACTTGAATATATGGTTTTAAAATTTTTAATTCAACTCGATACCTCCACGCGTTCCCGAGATAAAGGGTCTTGACAGACAGACAGACAACAAACTGATCCTATAAGGGTTCCGCTTCCGTTTTTTCTTTTTGAGGTACGGAACCCGGAAAAAAACGTGCTAAGTACACTACTTCAAAGGTAGCGTGAAAACGTGTGCATATTATGACGATGACCTCTTTCAACGTTTTGAAAACGGTGGCTCTTAGTAAAAAAATTTTTTACACATTTTTGTAGATAATTATCTGATCTACAATTTTTGTCTGGGTTAATTTTATGATAAAACTTACCGTTTTGCTGAAAATCGCGGAAAACTCGTTTTTGTGACTTTTGGCCCCGAGTATTTTTTTTCCAGGTGTCGGATCGATGAGGACTTTTTAGAGTTCATTTATGATGTGTGGTGTGACGAGAATGGATAAAGTGAGAAATGAGTATATTAGAGGAAGTTTGAAAGTGGCGCCGGTGACTGAAAAGTTGAAGGGGAATCGTTTGTCTTGGTATGGTCATGTAAAGAGGAGAGATGAAACGCATGTTACTAAAAGAGTTATGAGTATACATGTGGATGGGTGGAGAGGGAGAGGGAGGCCAAAGAAAAGATGGATGGATTGTGTGAACAGTGATATGAAAGAAAAGGAAGTTAGTGATAGCATGACGGTTGATAGGATAGAATGGAAGAAAAAAACATGTTGCGCCGACCCCAAATAAGATGGGACAAGGGCAGGAAGATGATGATTTATGATGGTGTTTTGAACAATCCTACCAATTTTCAGCTGGGTGCGAATTATTGTAACCTTACCCCTATTTTTAGATCTAATTTGACTGGACTAACCAGTCTACGTGACATGTACTTATCATTTAGATTGCTTTAATTATCGATCACATTAACGGGATTGACATTTCTACACGATGACGCGACGTTCTTGTATTTAAGTTTTTATGTGAAATGTCGTCGTGTTATATAAAATACTGAATCAAATCAAATCAAACAATTTATGAGGCCCCTTCTTTTCGAGCCGTCTATCATCAAAGGGAACACGGTTTAAAAGCTTGCTGTTTCATCCAACGCAATGCTTGATAAAGAGGCAACGCGAAAAAAGAGAGATAACGCCTGAACGCTCTCTTGTTAGCATTTGGTAATTCAGTCATTTACTTAAATATTTCACAATACTTGTTCCAGGAATACGTGATTTTTAGGGTTCCGTAGCCAAATGGCAAAAAACGGAACCCTTATGGATTTGTAATGTCTGTCTGTCTGTCCGTCCGTATGTCACAGCCATTTTTTTTCCGAAACTATAAGAACTATACTGTTGAAACTTGGTAAATAGATGTATTCTGTGAACCTCATTAAGATATTCACATAAAAATTGAAAAAAAAAAATTTGGGTTTTCCCCATACTTAGAACTGAAACTCAACATTTTTTTTTATCAAACCCATACGTATCTATGGATAGGTCTTCAAAAATGATATTAAGGTTTCTATTATTATTATTTTCTAAACTGAATAGTTTGCGCGAGAAACACTTCCAAAGTGGTAAAAGGTGTCCCCCTCCTGTAACTTCTAAAATAAGAGAATGAGAATGATAAAACTAAAAAAAATATATGATGTACATTACCATGCAAACTTTCACCGAAAATTGGTTTGAACGAGATCTAAGTAGTTTTTTTTATTACGTCATAAATCGTAAACAGCAATTTACCTTTCAAGTTTGTACGGAACCCTCAGTGCGCGCGTCAGACTCGCACTTGCCCAGTTTTTTTTAAATCCTTAAATTCTTTTGGAAAAAAAAGTCCGTCATTCAGAATCTCGATTAAATGTGGAATGTTTTTATAGATATATTTTTAATTTATGAGTAGGTACACTACATTATGAAGGGACAAAGTTCACGTATACTAGCAGATTTCTTCAGAGGTCTTTCCTAGATTAATTATACTCAAATATACGTTTTGATTTTAATGAAAACCTAGATAATATCCACAATATACATGTGTTAAGTACCAAAATTTCACGTGTTGCAAAAACGCAGAGAACTCCAACGTGAATTAATAAAAGAACGAGAATCAGGAAAAGAGGTTGTTCTAAAATATGACAAAATAGTCTATCTAGAGCGTAAGGGAAATAATAATGCACGCTCGCAGAAGAGGAACCTTTCACAATCGCCCGAATCAATGGAGAACACCAGCTCAGACAAAAGAATAGACAAAAATGTGAAACATTGTCTTAAGAAAAACAAAACAGGTAATATTACTTCCTTCTTTCGTAATGTACCAAACAACACAAAAGTATGTGAAAAGAATGACGAACCAAAAAACGACTAAGTAGCGCCTCTCAACCTCTCCCAAGCCGGCTGGTCCCCGTGGGGGAGTACGACCGCCACCCCCCTACTAAAGTTACTAGCGAATCAAACCTCTATATTTGTACCCTGAATGTGAGAACCCTAAAGCATGACAGTAGAATAACAGAACTGCATTATGCGATTAAAGATTTGAAATGGGATATTATAGGACTGTGCGAAACAAGGAGAGAAAATGAATGCATAGAGGAGTATCCCGAATTTATACTATACCATACTTCGGCCCAGAAAGGAAAAAATGGTGTGGGATTTATAATAAAAAAAATACACAGAAACAAAATTGTTAGCTTTAGAGCATTCTCTGATAGAGTTGCCATATTAGAGATACAAACATCACATAGCGTCATATGGTCAATAATTCAGGTATACGCACCCACTGAAAAATACAAAGAAGAGGATATGACTCTATTCTATGACATAGTTGAAAAAGCTCTGAGCACGGTAGATTCCAAGTATACAATTTTGATGGGAGATTTCAATGCTCAAATAGGAAAGGCTCTAAAAGGTGAAGATCTCGTTCTGGGCAAGTATTCGTACGGAAAGCGAAGTCCACATGGACAAAAATTGATCGAGTTCGCATTAGAAAACAATCTAAAATGTTTGAATAGTTTGTTCAAGCAAAAATGTCACAAAAAATGGACTTGGAGATCCCCAAGTGGTAAAGATTTAAACGAGATCGATTATATATTTGCAAATAAATCAATCAAAATAGAAGAGTTCAATATTATAAAAAAATTTAACTTTAATACCGATCACCGTATGATAAGATGCAAACTAAAAGTACAAGGAACAAATAGAAGACATTTTATAAAAAACATAAGAAACAACTATAGAAGGAATTTACCAACAATATTCGGAGACACTGCGACACAGTGGGAAAGCAAGTTTCTATTGTCTCTTAATGAAACCTTAGAAATTCAAGCACAGTACAATAATTTTGAAGAAGTAATAAGGTCACTACAAATGCAATTACCAAAAGATGAAAAGAAAAAAGATTATGAGTTAGAAATTGAAACGATTACATTGCTGGATCAAAGAAAGCAACTTTATCAACAAAAGAGAACCAAGGAGATTAAAAATAGAATCACGGAAGTAAGTAAAAAAATAAACCGGCAGATATCAAAAAGTAAGAAATTATTTAGACAAGAGAAAATAGAAAAGTATGTAGAGAAGAGCGGCGCCATAAAAAAAGCATTCAAAGAGCTGAGAAACAAATCGGAATGGACTGCAAACTTAAGAGATAAGACCGGAAACATGCTCTCAAAACGGCCAGATATAATAAAAGAAGCCACTATTTTTTACAGGGATCTCTACGCGCATGAGGAAATCCAAAATAGTATACCTCTAGAGAATGCGGTACATATAGCGGACTTGACGACAACACCAAATATATTACAATCCGAAATAGAATATGCAATATCCACTCAAAAGAATGATAAGACGCCAGGACAAGATAACGTTTCAAACGAGTTGCTTAAAGCCCTATCTCCTTCTCTAGTAAGACCTCTACAGATGCTATTTGATAATGTAATAGGAAAGGAAACTACACCTGAACAATGGTCAAAATCCACAATAATTTTGATACACAAAAAAGGTGACAGAAGTAACCTTGGAAACTATCGGCCTATAAGTCTGACTTCAAATATTTACAAAGTCTTCGCAAAGGTAATACTAAACCGAATATCAAAACGCTTAGATGAGCAACAACCCCCTGAACAAGCTGGTTTTCGGAAAAACTATTCCACCATAGACCATATCCAAGTAGTAACGCAAATAATAGAGAAAGCTACCGAATATAATCAGCGTGTATATATGTGCTTCATAGATTTCACGAAAGCTTTTGACTCTCTATTTCATAATGCTATTTGGGAATCGCTACTGGAACAGGGCATAAATAAAAAATATGTAGAGCTACTAAATAACATATACTCAAAGTGCTGGGCAAAGGTGAGATTGGAAAAAGAAGGGCCAGAATTTCGCATTAGGAAAGGAGTCAGGCAAGGGGACCCTCTATCCCCAAAAATGTTCTCTGCTGTACTAGAGTCGATATTCCGAAAGCTGCATTGGGAGAATATTGGTCTTAAGGTAGGAGGAGAGTTCTTAAGCCACTTAAGATTTGCGGACGATATAGTGCTTTTCGCAGACAATGCAGCCGATCTAGGATACATGATTAATTGCTTATCAGCGGAGAGCAGAAAGGTAGGGTTATCCTTGAACGCCTCGAAAACCAACATCCTAACAAATGGCGAAACCAAAGATATTGTCGTGGATGGGTACAGGATTGAGTACGTCAACGAATATGTTTATTTGGGGCATTCGATTTCGTTCAATAACTGCACTGAAAATGAAGTAAATAGAAGGATCGCAATAGCATGGAAAAAGTATTGGAGTTTAAAGGAAATTATGAAGAATAAGAATGTAAACATTAAAACCAAGAAAAAGATTTATGAAGTAGTGATTCTTCCAAGTATAACCTATGGATGTCAAACTTGGTCTCTAAAAAAGAAAGAGGAAGAAAAGCTAGCAGTCTGCCAGAGAAAAATGGAAAGAAGCATGTTAGGCGTCAAACTGGCGGATAAAATAAGTAATAAAAAAATTAGAGCAATAACGAAAATTCAAGACATAAGAGAGAGGATTCGGTTGCTGAAATGGAACTGGGCTGGTCATGTATGTAGAATGGAAAACGATAGATGGACAAAAAAAGTAACAGAATGGCTACCAAGAGAGGAAATAAGAAATAAAGGGCGACAGAGAATTAGATGGAGAGACATATTTACACAAAAAGTTGGACCGGATTGGATGAGAAAAGCTAGAGATAGGGAACTGTGGAAAACACTGGGGGAGGCCTACGCCAAAGAGGCGACTACTACCTAAAAGTATTGTTATTTGATTTAATGTTATGATTATTATGGATTATTGTTTTGGATTATTATTATGGATTGTTATTATGAATTGTTATTTTTATTATTGTAGATTATTATTATGTAGGGATTATTTTATAATTTGTTTTGTACGACATATAGGATTAGTATCTAATATAATCAATTGGCATTAATAATTAATTGGCATTCTAATATCTAAAATATAAAATTAATTAAGAAATGATTTCAATTTTATTACAATTAGATTTCAATTATATTTCAATTATTTATAAGCAGAAGAAAAATATGTAATAAATAGATAAATATAATTAATGATCGGATAATTCCAATGTTGTGATTTTAATTTCTCATGTGTAATTAACTAATTTAAAAATGTGTTTACATATTGTTAGATGTGGTAGTAGAATAAAAAGGCTATTTTATTTTATTTTATTTTATTTTATTTTATTTAAGTACCAAAATATCTAGAGAAAGACGTGTGACCGCTCTTTCGTGATTATGACGTTAGACACACAACACTAATAACGTCATAATCACGTACTTTGCATGGAAATTTATCTCAGGTTGGCCGCTCTCAACGATTACCCCTGTTAAACTAGTCTAAAAGAATTTAAAAAATATCTTGAGTAACGACAAAGTTATAAAGTTTCAAAGCTGATAATTGGAAAGAGAAGAATATTGACCTAATATCATCACGCAACGACTTACGGAAGCGAAGCAGTAAACGAAGACGTGGGTGAAAGCGTGGGGGACAGCTAGTTTATTGATAAACTCGTCAAGGTTTTTTTTTTAAGTGGGAAAGTCATCTAATGACAAATCCTGCTCTTGGGCAGAGCGAGAGATAGTGTCAGACTTTTACTGACTAAAAACCCACTCCTGTTCCTTCTTTGCCTTCATCTCGGGGCCCCGGGTTTTGCTTTCACACTACCCGTGGCCCCAGTAGGCTTCGACCCTGCTGGGGCCCCTACGATTTGCTGACATCTCCCTGAGGCGCGCTTGAAACAGTACGCGCCATCGACGACTTGGGCTCGGTCCGGACGGTTACCGGACGATCGGATGGCGAGCCACCCATTACTCGCCGTCCGCAAGCCCGCGCCTACGGTGGCCGGAAATCGGGATCGGAATCTAGGTGGCAGTTGGGGCGTGAGGACCGTTGCCTCACGCGATCGGCCGCCTCCTTTGCTAGCATTACTGCTTCGCAGAAGGAGGCGACCGCCTGCCACTCCTCCTCGCTCCGGACCATGGCCTGTACCAATGCCCGGCGCGAGAGATCATTGCCACCGATCGCCCCCACGAGGACACGGCGGTGCTCTGCCCAGGCGGGGCACACCTCTACCGTATGCTCCACTGTGTCCTCCGGGCAGTCCGCACAATGGCGGCACCCAGGCGTTTCTTCCGCACGAAATCGGTGCAGGAACCTCCCGAACTTACCATGTCCGGTGAGGACCTGCGTCATGCAGAAGGTAAGGACGCCATGTGGTCTTTCCAGCCACTCCTCAAAGAGGGGACTTACCGCCATAATTATGGCGTGCCCAAAACTCGTCTAGCGTGCATGAAAGGAGCCTCCACGAGTGGCGTTAAATATCTTCAGGACCATGACCAACAGTCTTTCTTAGGGCCACTTAACAAAAATAACACCTCTGAGGGGAATCACCACCTGCTTTCCAACACACGGTCGAACTTATGACGGACAAATCCATCGTACCAAGTTCGACCATGCAGAAAGCCGTCTAATCAATGGCTTGGGACATTGCACTCACGACGGAGCCTTGATACCCCTACGCAATCAAAAGTTTCCATCGTACTCATAGTAACATAATATATTATGTTTATAATACCCTTTTAACAAAGCAATAATTTTGAGAGTAGGTAATTCAGCAGACGGCATTAGATATGACGTGATAAAACGTCAGACGTGCGAGCGTGAGAGAGGGGTGGAGCTGTACACCTTATATAGCTCCATCCCTTTAACAGTTCAGCTTAGGTCGTCAATGGATTGGACTAAAAGCTCGTGGTAGGGGCTCAGATAGAAATGGCCCTGCCCTGCACATCTGCACTTTGGAGGACCTAAAACCTGCGCCACTGACACCGCTGTAAACGTGACAACATACATGGGTCCAAAAATTTTGAGAAGAGAAAACCATCGATTCGAGAAGAAAAAGAAGAAGTGAGAAAACAATTTGCCTGCTGCGGTCTTCCCGTCCAACTATAATTTAGGTGTCTTCAAGGCTAGAGTGAATAGGCTCTTAATAAACAAGTGCGCCTCACCATCAATGATTGCATCTTTGCTTAACATCAGGTGGGATCGCAGTCAAGCACTGCTTTATATCAATTTAAAAAAAAATGGCCGGTGTTTGTAGATGTCTCTACATTATCTTACTAATTGACAGATAGATTGTAAAAGGATCTTTCGTTCAGTCTTGTCTTTTATTATTAGACCGAATACTATGCGTGTCTTGACCACACTTTTCTCTCTACTCAACTGTCACACCCTTCCTTCTTATTTATATAGAAAGAAAGAAAGAAAAACATTTTATTTGGCGGAACCAGGCGCACACACTTCTCACTCACGCATCTCACTTTCAATATCTATCCTCTTCGCAAGTTAGGGATATCTGCGTTTTTCTAACCATCTCTTACTGCTTTGTCCTTCATATTCTTCTAATTTCGATTTGGAATAGGATAGAATAGAATAGAAAAAACTTTTATTCGGGACAGACACAGCACAACGGATCATTCATTCGACTGGACTTTTTTCTGGTTTGGACTGGATTAGACTGGTTTTGGAGGATTTCGTATATATTCTTCGTTCCAATATGTTGTCTATCCTTCTTTGGAATGCGCGTCCCCTCGATACCAGGGTGACCACCAGTCAGTATGTATTTAAGCAGAAAAAACCCCATTCCTCTATTAGGTACATATTGATCCCCGCACGAACGCCGGCGTTCGTGCGCCATTGTCTTACTATTGTGTCTCTAATTACCTACACTACTCAAAAGGTATAATAAAATCTAAGCATTTTTTTTAACCATTATCGTTTAAATAATATTACATTTTTTTTATGCACCAGGCTTTTTGTCTGTCTACGGCCCTTGGTTGACTGATAAAGAATACATAACGCCTTTGTACCTTTATGTTGCATGAAATTTAAATAAATAAATAAAATATACAGACTTAATTTCATATGGAGACTGTCTGTAATACTAGCCACGACGAGCAGTCACGTGTATCTAAAACTATTTTTTGTTCAAATGTTTTTGACACACTGACTAACAACAAAATATTCTTGATTGCTACAATTAAATGCCTATCCGAAACCGGTTTGTTACACCATATTTTTCTATGGTGTACCTTAATTATTTAAAAATTATTATAAATTAAATCGTATCTATCTCATAATTTAATAGGTGCTGTATGCCTTCAGTATTATGTTCCTAAGCACTTTACTTAGTAAAAATTATATGGCAGGCGATAAAATATTATTTATCTAGTTATGAAGTCAAAGTAAAAGGGGAATGCCAATCATTACACAAAAAAATGCCTGAAACGAACAAAAATAAAATATACGCCAAATCATACCTGAAATTGTACTAAATTCATTACAAGTTCAATATTATTATTAGAACACTAGGTAGGACCCACCCAGTTTATAATTTTTTTTTCTAAACCAGATTCATTTTCGTGTTAAAAAACCGATTCGTCGTTGAGGCGGGAAAAATCTAAGTCCGTGTTCAAAAATAGGCGTGTGCAAAAGGAAAAATCAAAATGGCCACAGTCGTCGATATCATAAAAAAGCAATCAGTAATTTAAAATGCAAATCATTGAATTAAGTAGGTACCTAAAATAAAATGCGGTAATATCAAATTGTTAGTAAGGCAGAGGATTTGTGAATCAAACAGCCTATGATGTGTTTACTATTTATAAAATATTTGATTAGGTACTATATACGATACTTTTACGCGTCAATTTTTTCGTTAATTTAAACTAGATGAGGCCGGTGTATCAATGTTCATTAAAGCATACTAAACACTAACTTTTGCCAGCGGCTTCGCCTGTAAAAGTAGGAAATATATTATGTATCTATGTCTTTCACTCTGGTGAAAAAATTGTCAACATCGGTCCAGTAGTTTTTGAGAACAAAAATACAGTTTTTTCCTCTTTATAATATCAGTAGGTTTAGATTGTGAATTGTAGTTAATTATTGAAATTACTTTCAAAACTGTGATTTAACCTACTTACAATAGTTTGTAAATATTGTGATCTCACTCGCTACAAACAACAGGTTTAAACCTAATTTTATTATTATAATAAGTGGTCAATTTCATGTAAAATTTATGTTGTTTTGCTTAAAATATGTCATAATTTATAATGAATTTAGGTACTTGATTTAATGTATACCTGGGGATAACCCATTACTCTTAGAATTAAGTCACGACTTAAAATCTAACTAGAATTTTGAAATAAATATTGAAAATTACCTATCATGAAACTTCAAATGGCAAAGTAAAATTTAAGTACCTGTAAAAATATCTCTAAAATTTGAGATTCTCATTAAGTTAAAGTTTTGATGAATATAGGTAAACCCATATATCCGTGGGTAAACCTGTTTGTTAGGGCTCTTGTCATCTTCGGCTTCATCAAATCTCCTTTTGTGGACGCTGGTTTTAATGGAATCCTCAATATTCGTCATATTTTTATCCTTGTAAAACAAACTAGAGATTTATTTAGTTATTCATATTTTATTTTATGAGATTCTGTCTATTACAAAAAAAAAATGTGGGTGTTCTTAATTAAATATTTAATTTGTAGCTGGATATCCACTAACTGAAGACGAATCAATCAAATTATTCGAGTATTTAAAGTAACCGAGCTCCTTGTGTACCTACCGAATTTAGTTACTTTGCAACCAACGAAATATTAATCTATCAAAACATTGATACCAGCGTACACAAAATCACACATAATCTAATTATAATTTTCTATTACACATTACATTCGACCTAAAGATTTTTATGACCTCTAAACTGATCATTTAATTCTACTGATTTAATCAAATTGGTTATTTATTGTAGACAATCGTAATTTGAATAAGGAACGTTTTGGTTGACTTCGGGCATTCGGATCATGATGGGTCTAAGCGCCCAAATAGCCAACGGATATTGCCTATTGCGATCAGAAGTCATCATGTCTGAGTTATCTACAGAAGGGGACGCCGTAAACACTATGTCCAAACGCATTGGTTGATATTAATGCTTCGAAGATAGGTCTTTGTAGAAAGGTACCTAGATATCAACGAGAGATACCAAATTATGACTGGCCATTTTTAAAATTTAAATATGATGCATTCTTAACTTCTTAGGCCGCTTGTACACACGTTTTTTCGCCGTAAAAATCCGATCCGGCACGATAACTCCACCGCGGTATAAGCAACTTTTTTGGCAACAAGTTTTCACAGTGATCTATACAACACTGACGACCGTACCTACACACGGCGAGTTAACAGTTGCTTTTCACGTCAAAAAACGTGTATGTACAAGCGGCCTTATGGTTTTCTTTTGAAATTGGAATTTGTAACATTATTTATTGTGAAGTTGGTTACAGACTAGGACTACCTACGCAAAGTTTAGCTAAATTCGCATAGCCTGGGCACGCCACAAACGAGCCGGCAAGTCTTCTCTTTGAGGAATGGTGGAGAAGTCTGCCCGGTTAGGTGGAGCACCACCGCCGAGTCCTCCTGGAGGCGATCGACACGGGGCTGCTTTCACGATCGGGTGTTTTAGTCAGTAAAACTTCTGACACTCAGAATGATGATTACCCTTAAAAAAAGCTAATGCCGGCTGTTGCTACCAAAAGGCAGTTGAGAGACAGTGCTTAAGCAGGTATCTTTATTACCTTGTTGGTTCTGTCGTGTATTTTGGTTATTAACTTAGTCCAAGGGCATAAGCAGAGGGTCCGATGGCAACTAACATGTTACCTACTTATTAGATATGCATGCGGTCGTGTAACCAGTTTAAAATGCTGTAATAACAGCCGCTATAAAAATTTTAATCTATAGGAAAAAATTTTTGGCTTCAAAGTTTTGCCACTTCTTCCATAGAAAAGAAAGAAAGAAAGAAAAAACATTTATTTATGATGAACAAATTGATAATAATTAATTTATAAAATTAATTTATATTTTTTTTTTTTATTTTTTTTTTTATTTTTTTTTTTTTTAATTATAATTTATTTTTTTTGTTGATAGTTACAATTAATGGGGTTGAAAATGTCTTGAGTGGCTTTGACAGCAGGCTATGCCATTTTACTCGATTTGGCTGGGCACTGCCATGCTCCCAGTACTTGGAACGAATAAAACGGAAGAGTGGCAAATGGCATCAATAACCACGTGGTTCCACATTAAATTAATGTTAGAAGGTACCTATGAACATGAATTTAGTATTTGAATTTAAATAATTTATTTAAGACTAGCTGGTAGCCGCGACTTAAGACTTAGGCCGATAAGTACTTCGAGTAGCTAATATCTAATATCTGTAGTAATTTATAGCCTAGATATGTGTTATTCTGATGCATAAGCTATATTATTGTTAAGTTTCTCCTAAATATTTTGCACTACATTTTTTCTAAATCAAATATTAAGCCTCGTGTCGTGACCACAAACAGCACTAGAATGGTATCAATGCTATAAGCGGTCTAGATCGTTGTAGGTACACTCATCAATTGGTTAGGTAGTCCTCAATGGAGTCGATTCTATAGGACGAACGAAATTTAAGAGTAGGAAAATCCCGTAAAAAAATTCCTACATCCGTATGTGAAAGTAACTCTGTCCGTCTGTTACACTTTCACGGTTAAGCTACTGAACTGATTTTGATGAAATTTGGTACGGACTAAGTTTAAATCCCAAGGATTCTTATATCTGGGTTCAACTTGAGCTTCGCATCATGTGTTCGAAATCGCGGGCAAAAAATAGTTTATCTTGTACTATTAGGTATATTCTGTGGTTTATATATAGGTATTTACTTACCTAAGTATCTCATCATCAAAATCACGGATATCATGATCAAAACAGATCATAAAAAAGTGAGTGAACCATTTAGCTGCGGATTTTTGCAAAATGTTAGCGACACACAAAACACCTGACAAAACCCTAAATTTTGTTGTAGTTCATTTATGTGCAGTCATAGTCTAAATTAAATGAATCGATTTTGTTTCATTTATGTAGGTTTGTTCCTATTTAGATTATACATATTTTATGTACTTGATTAAGTAAAAAAACTCGCAAAGGGAGAAACAACGCAAACTCACAGTAATATAAAGTCTTAGGAAACTTACTTAAATGCACTCTTCCTTTTTAAAACAAAAAAAAAAATACACACTTCACTGCATCATTTCAATAATATGTCATAAAAAACATGCAGCACTTTTTAAAAATAACAAAAGTCTACTTCGAAAATGGAGCCAAATATTCTTTTTTTAAATAACCGCGCGCACTGGCTTGCATCCGCACAGCCAACAGTATTGCCTATCACTAAGTAATGAAGAGCCTTAGTAAAACCCAGCTGATGCTAATTGACGCTATCAATCTGATCAGTGGCATTGTAGGTACGGCTTTTGAATTTGGCTGGATTATAGAGCCCTTTATAACGAGTTTTTTAACGACGCGTAAATTAATAATTATTATGAAATAATTATGTAACATCCCAAATATTTTTTCGTGTTGGTATTTAGCTGAGAATAAATTATATTTTTTGGAACAATAATTAGTTTTTAGCAAAAACTAAGTGAATGTGAATTTACTAAATAAATTATTAAAAATTATAATTTATATTCTCAGCTTTAAGAACGAATAGGTACCTACTTTACCATAGTTGTAGTCACCAAGATAATTATATTTATTCTGTAATTAAATATTGGTACCTACGTAAAGCTCATACGTGAGCTTGATGCACAATGGCTCGATGTAATGTGATTTGAGACTGACATTTAGAATTTATGACTTTAATAATGATTTCCATAACTACTTTTACCTCTTCATACTTAAAATATGGTAGATACATAGGTACGTACCGGGTACCCATGTATTTTTAGATCTCCGAACAACCACTAACCTTTTAAAATAATAATTTATTTTGATATCTATTGTGTATTTGTGTTGCAGATTGATTAGCGATATTGAATATTTGTTTTTTGTCGTCTGGTTTCCGCACTTAGTCCTTGGTGGACCGTACGTGGGTGTATAATTTGTTTTATTTAAATATCTGCAGCTTTTAGATAAGAAATAGGTAATGGTGTGTTGGTGCACACTTTTCGAAGAGGAAATAAAACAATAGGTTATCGTCAACTTTCTAGAAGAGTCTTTTTTGGGATTTCGTTTTCAGTAACACTTTCTTTTATAAGGCTTCCAGTTAACTATGTATCTATCTACTTCCACGTGCACACTTAAAAACGGGACAAGTGCGAGTCGACATCGCTACCGAAGGGTTTCATGTCATCGTACTCTTTTAATTTTTTAATCGACTGCAAAAAGGTGGAGGTTAATTACAGCAGTATAAAGTATTATTTAAAATTTTATTTTATTTATGTTTACCTACTGATTTCTCGGTCAACTGTAGACCGGTTTACTAAAGTTAAATACTTGAAACCGGTATAATTATCTGTAGGCCATATAAATATTTATTTCGTGCGGGAATCAAACCCACGACACGCAGCGCAGCAGACAATCGTTTAACCACTGCGCCACCCGTAAAGAGCTTTCGTTCCGTGGCTGGATCAATTATTTGATTTAGAAAGGTACTTCTGGACACTGCTCGTATTGTTAGGAGGTTCCTTTCTCTGAAGCCCTTATGGTGTCACATAAGAACTAATCCTGCATCGCGTAATCAAAGTTCTCCGCGCGATTAGAACATATAGAACAGCCCAAAATCATCTATTGGGCAGCTGCCCACCAGACATAACACCCGTCTGGCCGGAGGATCCTCCCTTTTTAACGGAGGTTTGTGGGACTTTACTCTCTGTTCTGCCTACCTCCAAACTGGTGACCCCGACGTGATACTCTCTGTTCCACCTACCTCTAAACCCTGACCGCCGGTGGCCTGGACCCTGTTCCCGATACTGGAAAGTGGAAGGAAATATTCAAAATTATTGGTTTTATTTTAAAAAGTAGGTATACTCCTGAATTGGTCCCATAGAAATATTGGATCTGACCATGAACTTCGAAGATATGGAACGGAACTCCTTATAGGATCATAGCAGAACTGTCGTAACAAGTAAAACTGCTTTGTTTGTACGTGTAGTCAATGACTGACTGAAGGAAGACAGGGATGGGGTTCCTACATCAATCTGATCTGATGATAAAGCTGGATGGTAGGCGTTAAGTACCTAAGCTGTAAACTAGTTAGCCGTGTTTGGGCTTATTAGAATTATCATGATAATTATGTACTTACTTTGTTTGGTTAGAAGGTGAACTGAACTGATCTGATGATGGAGTCACAAGGGGGAAGGTATAGGTTCGGGAACTCCATAATAAAACGATGTATCTTAGCCGTGTTTGGGTTTATTAGAATTGGCATTTATTGTGATGTAGGTCTTCTCAGCCAGGAGACCTACATCGGGCTATAAGTTGTTTTAATTATTATATTCTATAAGTACCTTACTATAGAATTTGCACACTAGGCTGAGAGCTATCTCGACAAAAAACGAGTAAAATAAAAAACTTATTACAAAAATAAAATAAAACCGACTTCGATATAAAAAAAAACACTAATAAGCACACAAAAACTTTAATTTCTAACAAACATTAACTTTAATTAGAAGCCGGTGTTAAAAAACGAAGAAACATATTTTTTATAATGCTTTTTGTCTCATCTTCAAAAGAAATACACAGTCTGAACATTTAAACTGTCCACTTATTTACGATTCTTAAGATACAGCCAGCTGACAGATGGTCAGTGAAGGCTAAAGGGTTCCGTTGGTTAGATTTAGTAATAAACTTCATAGTTATATTTTTTTTTTTACGTGGGAGTTGATCAAATAACTTCCCCCCGTTCTGGGTGGAGCGAGAGAGTGTGTGACACTTTTTACTTTTACTGACTAAAGCCCACTTGACCCGTCAATCTTGCTGACATTTCTTTGACAAGCGCGTGGAACAACCCATCGCAAACCTGCGCCTACGGTGACCGGGAGTCACCCTGCGATGCTCGTTGCCTATACAATATAATCTACTATCTACAACTAGCAAAGTGGAATAAGCCAAATATTGAATATTTTTGAAATTGCAATTAACAAGTAGGTACCACAGCGACGAGGTAACCAAAACGTTTTGGAAGAAAAATAGCTTGAATTGCATTGTATTATAATACTAGCTTTTGCCCGCGGCTTCGCTCCCGTCAACTGACTAATCTACCCTACTCTACCCTACTCTACCCTACTCTACCCTACTCTAGCCTACTCTACCCAACCCTACTCTACCCTACTCTACCCTACTACCAATTTATTAAATTTTTTCTTCCATAAGACCCTTCTCCTGACAATAACGAACACAACAAAAAAAAAAAAAATTAATGAAATCGGTCCAGCCGTTCATGCGTGATGGCGAGACCAAGGGAAATAGGGATTCATTTTTAGGGTTCCGTAGCCAAATGGCAAAAAACGGAACCCTTGTCGGTCTGTCCGTCCGTATGTCACAGCCACTTTTTTCCGAAACTATAAGAACTATACTGTTGAAACTTGGTAAGTAAATGTATTCTGTGACCCGCATTAACATTTTCACACAAAAATAGAAGAAAAACAATAAATTTTGGGGGTTCCCCATACTTAGAACTGAAACTCAACATTTTTTTTTTCATCAAACCCATACGTGTGGGGTATCTATGGATAGGTCTTCAAAAATTTTATTGAGGTTTCTATTATTTTTATTTAAACTGAATAGTTTGCGCGAGAGACACTTCCAAAGTGGTAAAATGTGTGTCCCCTCACCCCCGTAACTTCTAAAATAAGAGAATGATAAAACTAAAAAAATATACCTATGATATAAATTACCATGCAAACTTCCACCGAAAATTGGTTTGAATGGGATCTAGTAAGAAGTTTTTTTTAATACGTCATAAATCGTAAACCGCAATTTACCTTTCAAGTTTGTACGGAACCCTCAGTGCGCGAGTCCGACTCGCACTTGCCCAGTTTTTTTTGTTTCAACACTCTTTAATATTAATTCAGGTAATTAAATTACCTGAATTAATAAATAAAATACAGGAATTAAGTAGTGATTATTTTTATTCATATTTATTAATATAAATTATTTACATATTTTTTTACAATTTTATTTACTATTAATTATTTACAGAGTATTAGCTTATATTACATTAATTTGTAAAATAAAGTTAACGTGTGCTTAAAATACAATACAACAGGAGTTCAATTCACGGTTCTTCATGTGAAATTGTGAATATAAATTATTGACATTATCACATTAAGTGAGTGTATGTGTATTTGTTACTTCTTCATGCTCGAATGGCTGAACCGATTTTGATGAAACTTGGTACACATTATACAACATGAAAAACCCATATAGGAAGCTTTTTATCCCGGGAGTATGTTTCCTCGGGATAATTTCCTACTATCACGCGGGCAAAGCCGCTGACAGAAGTTAGTGCACTATAAATTGTTTATATGAAAATACCTGCAGCGACATCTATGGCGTCACATAAGAACTAATCCTGCATCACGCAATCAAAGTTCTCCGCGCGATTAGAAGATATAGAACAGCCCGAAATCATCTATCGGGCAGTTGCCCATCAGACATAACACCCGTCTGGCCAGAGGATCCTCCCTATTCAACGGAGGTTTGCGGGACTTTACTCTCTGTTCCGCATACCTCTAAACTGGTGACCCTCGACAAAGAACGTCAGCGCAGGGTTCGTGCAGCCACTACTTCGTGACGTCATCATCACTTCCTCAAGTTTTCGAGCAGCGAGCCATACAGCCAGCACTCACGGCTATAAAGGGTATCCTGACCACCAGCATGCCTACCTGGTCATACCTGGTCATCACCCTCAGCCTCATCAGCGACCTTGGCGAAGCACACTGCACCTTCGGCCAGTTATATGAAGAGCCACGAAGGACCTCTCCTGGTCGACGCCAGGAGTCAAGCCACTACGTCGCACAGCACCGCTCCGACTTACTGGAGCCAGCAGCACTACTCCGACTCACTGGAGCCTGCAGCATCATCCCGACTCACTGGGACATCATCACCTCGACTCACTGGGGCACCATCCCGACTCACTGGGACAGCACCACCCTACTCCGACTCACCGAGAACTATGCGGCATTCGGTTCCGACCCACTGGAACCAAAATCTACCACTGGCCTGGCACGCATCAAGAAGCATCAAGAACCATCGATCTCCGATCTCCGATCTCCGCAGGGGAGTGATGTAGCGACATCTATGGCGTCATCATTATGACTAATCCTGCATCACGCACTCAAAGTTCTCCGCGCGATTAGAACACACTTTTATATCTCTTCCAAGCAAATTTGGTCAGATCTTATCAGAACATTCAGTGCAATGTGGCTTGCATTTGCATAATTTTTTCAGAGTCTGAAACACAACGGTCAGAAGAAGAAAACAAAATCATTCATCATCATATAACGTTATGTAAAACGGAATGCGTCTTACGTCCCCTGCGTTCCGAAATGCGTCAAAAGCGATAATATCGTGAATCCGACCAACGCGCAACGTCACAATTATTACTCAATAGCCCTTTTATTTTGTGACTATTAAATTTAGTCGGATTCGCGATATAATCGCTTTTGACGCAATTCGGAACACGGGGGTCGTGGCAACAAACGTCATTTTGAGTTTTTGACTTTGACATTAAAAAGTGAGAGTAAAAGTAGCCCGTGGTGCATTGACTTTTTTTTACGGTTTTAGTGAAAAAGTATAAGTGAAAATGCCGACCATTGAAGAGTTGCAGAAGAAAGTAAAGGAGTTGGAGGCTCAGCTAGCCGCTGCTCAAGGAAATGTAGGCCCAGTGCGCCAGAAAATCGATGTCATGTCGTCCGAAGTTGTCGATTCTAATCCTTACAGGTATTTTAATATTTTACTCTTAGAAAGCTGTAAAATCTATAGTTTTTCAGATTAAAAAAAACAAAATATTGTGTCTTATTAATAATTCTTATAACATTTTCCGTGGCCATTGCGTAGAACAAAGAGAAAATGAAGTCAATATGCTGCCATTACCAAGTTGCTTTAGAAATCGGCATCATGATTGTGATTCTCTCAATTTTAAAGATTATTGCATCTGCCGTTCATCAAACAAGGTCTAGAATATAAGCTAGTGTTAAAGTAGCATGTTAATCAATTTAATGAACAAGTTGAATTTGCTTTGTAGTCGTCTCATGGCTCTGAAGAGGATGGGCATTGTGGACAACTACGAGAAGATCCGGGAGATGTCTGTAGCTGTGGTCGGTGTGGGTGGTGTGGGCAGTGTTACTGCTGAGATGCTCACTAGATGTGGGATTGGAAAGGTAAGGGCTGAACTGACGAAGAATGTGGAAAAATATGTAAATAGTCATGAATACTGCCATCATTATTAAAAAGTTACAATACATATTTGGAATCAGTTTTTTTTTTCTGATGCCATATATGTAATGAACTCGTATTCGAAAAAAAAAATTCTTATGCCCTTTTTAATAATGAGACAGAGTATTACTTAAGTAATATTTTATATTGTAATTGGTGGTGTAAAACAAGTTCCCTCTCCTAGAGAGGAGGCCTGAGTCCCAGCAGTGGGAACATTAAAAGGCTGATTATGCTATGCTATGCTAAACAAGTTATCACTTAATTAATTCCTTTGCCTTTATACCCAAAATATTTAAAAAAAATTAAATATCATAAAGTAATAAAATTTTGATTAATCATGTTTCTTTCCAGTTGATCCTTTTTGACTATGACAAAGTGGAGCTGGCCAACATGAACCGCCTGTTCTTCCAGCCGCACCAGGCCGGGCTCAGCAAGGTGGACGCAGCTGCTGCCACACTCCAGAACATCAATCCTGATGTCTCTATTGATGCTTACAACTACAATATTACCACTGTTGATAACTTTCAGCACTTTTGTGATACCATCAGGTAAGGTTTTAGCAGTGGGATGTTGTATGTGTAACAATAAATTGAGAATGTGAGCATGGAGGCTTTTTAAATGCTTAGTCTAGCCATGTCACACTCAAAGTCACTGGACTAGGTGGGCCTCAAAACCTAATTGTAAAGAAGATATTTACTATTAAAAATCTTAATGAAAACAAACTCACATGTACACAAATACACTACTTGACTACACATCTATATATATTGTTTAGCAATATATATAAAAAAGTAAAAAAACTAAAACCCGACTACGACAAAAAAAACGACGAAACTAAAAGTATGAAACAAGATTTCCAGGATACTGAAATAAACAAGGTAAAAAGAAAAGCCGCAGTCACACGTAATAGGTAACAACCGAAACACTTTAATAACGTGTGACTATGGCTTTTCTTTTTACCTTGTTTATTTCAGCATCCTGGAAATCTTGTTTCATACTTTTAGTTTCGTCGTTTTTTTTGTCGTAGTCGGGTTTTAGTTTTTTTACTTTTTTTTATTTAAATTGTTTTGGTGTTAAATCACTGTGCTTCTATACCATTTGCAAAAGCTAAATTTAAAATTTCTAATTAATAATGGTAAATTAATTTTTGTCCACCAGAGGGCGCCACATTGAATTTTGATGATATATTTTGATAAGTACCAGTGAAGCCCTTTCAAATGATATCAAACACGGTGTATTTATCTTAACATTTTTTTTAACACATGACTTCTTGTCCGCTAGAGGGCGTCACTTTAAATTTGAACAATATTTTGGAAATGTACAAGTAAAGCCCTTTCAAATGATACCAAACACGGCGTATTTATCTCCATTTTTATTTTTTACACATTACTTTTTGCCCGCTAGAGGGCGCCATATCAAGTTTTGTGACATGTCACGTAACCTATGTTCTGCGGACAATTAAGACGGTTCTAACGATACCTCATACGTCGAGTTCCGATAAGTGGATTAGGAGCTATGTGGGAACAGATGAACAAACTCACATACATACATAGCCTGTCAAAATCATAATCCTCCGTAGTCGGGTAAAAATGAATAGCTGTTCGTTAGTCTTGCTAAAATTCAAAAACAGCTGTACCGATTTGGCTAATTTTGGTCTTGAAATATTTGAGATAGTCCAGGGAAGGTTTAAACGGTCAGAAAGAATGAATAAATCACGAAAAAAAAAATCCGAATACAACGCCATCTCTAATTAAAATGTCATTATAAAATGAATTATGCTGTTCTGGTAATGCCAGTAGATGGCGTTATCCTTAATATTAGGCGGTACGAAGTTCGCCGGGTTAGCTAGTAATAAACAAAAAGGACATTACAAATAGCGTCCGTCAATAGTGATCTTGCGGAAATTCGTTTCTTTTAATAATAAAAAAGACCCCTTTTGCCTTTCGGGCCGCAGGAAAATGCTTAGTGGTCTTTACCTTTATATGGCTGGCTTAGACCCTCCACGTTCGCGAGACATTCAGTCTTTGGGAATATTTCGTAGTCGTAATTGTCGGGCGTCGTGGGTATCATGCATCAAGATGTAGTGGCAGTGGATAAGGGACTTGCCCCGCTCCTCTTGGCAAATAATAACAGGTGCCATCCTGTAGTGTTTGACAATAACGATCGCAGGGAGGTATGCAGAGTAAGGAACTTCCTGAACAGGCCTGATGAAGACCAATTAGAGTTCATAACCTGGTTGCGTTTCGCCGATTTGTTTCTTGGGACACCAAAAGTTGTCTTTTCTTCTTCTTGAATCAATGGTTTCCGTTTCTCTCAAAGTTTTTGGGCCAAGTAGGTTGCCACTGCGGAAGAAACGCCCGGGTGTCACCATTGTATGGACCGCCCGGAGGACACGGTGGAGCACACGGTGGAGGTGTGCCCTGCTTGGGCAGAGCAACGCCGTGTCCTGGTGGGGGCGATCGGCGGCGGCGATCTCTCGCGCCAGGCCTTGGTGCAGGCTATGGTCCGGAGCGAGGAGGAGTGGCAGGCTGTCGCCTCCTTCTGCGAAGCAGTAATGCTTGCAAAGGAGGCGGCCGATCGCGTGAGGCAGCGGTCCTCACGCCCCAACCGCCGCCGGGATTCCGATCCCGATTTCCGGCCACCGTAGGCGCGGGCTTGCAGACGGCGAGCAATGGGTGGCTCGCCGTCCGACCGTCCGGAAACCGTCCGGACCGAGCCCAAGTCGTCGACGGCACGTGCTGTTCCACGCGCGCCTCAAGGAGATGTCAGCAACTGTAGGGGCCCAGCAGGGTCGAAGCCTACTGGGGCCAAGGGTCTGATTCTGAAAGGAAGACTCGGCCCTGGTACGAAAGGTAACGAAGGAACAGGAGTGGGTTTTTAGTCAGTAAAAGTCTGACACTATCTCCCGCCCCGCCCAAGAGCGGTATAAGAGAGTCATAAGATGATATTCCCACCGGAAAAAAAAAGTAGGTTGCCACGTGTATAGCGTCGTCAGTGGCGTTTTTAGGTCCTCCTGACTGCATTTGTAGGTATATTTTGGACACTAATAAGTGGGTCATCGTCTGGACAGGAGCACCACACTCGCACTGGGTGTTGGAGGGTTCTATAATCCCCCTTTTTGCTAGGTTGTGTTTGCAAAGGCCGACTTGGGTACGCAGTGTATTGATTGCTTTCCATACAGGCCACTGTAGATCGCGTCCGAGTGGCAGATGTTCTTGGAGTTTAACGAAGTCGAGCGGTGGTAAGTGGTGTTCCTCCCACAACTTATATTTCACTGTGGATGGTCGGTCCCGAATAGCCTGTGTGCAGCGAAGAAAGCTCTTCCGACTTTTAAGTCTACCCGGAGCTGCTGTGTGTTTATAAAGGGGATGTCGGGAATCGGATTCTTGATAGCGTTTTTCATGCGACAGTCCTACGGACGACAGGTGGTGCGATTTCAACCAACGAGTAGAGCTTGTTGAGCGGGGTAGGTTTCAAGCAGCCCGATATTATTCGGCACGTCTCGTTTAGGGCGATGTCGACTTGCTTTGCATGAGCGGATCGGTGCCACATTGAACATGCAAATTTCCGGCAGAGTAGCATAGAGACATGTCGGTTGTGCGAAGAACATCGGGTACTGGTCCCCAGTTACATATTAACAGGTTATTTCCCTATTTCTGCTTGGTTATGTGGCAGTGTACATTGAAGGTTAAAGCTCTTTCCAATGTAACACCGAGGTATTTAGTGGTCTTGCAATGTCCGACGTTAGTTCCTCGCCACGAAATGTCAAGTTTCCGGTGCGAAGATCTATTACGTAGATGGAAAGCGCAAGATTAGGGTTTAGACAAGTTTGGACGAAGAGTGTTAAATCGTAGTACCTTCCAAGAGATTCGAGAGCAGTTGTTAAGATATTTTCAACCTCCGTGAGATTAGTTCAATGAGCTAGATCATCCGCGTACAAAAAGCGTTCAGAGTACTCCGTAACAGGCTGGTCGTTTGTGTAGATAGCGTTGGTGCTACCATACTGCCTTGAGGGAGACCGTATTTTTACCTACGCCATCTGCTTTTATCAGATTGGAAGCACACCTGAAAATGACGACTTTGCAATAATTCGCTTAAGATTTTGATAAACCCACGATTGTTTGTAAAGGTACCGACTTTAGCCAGCAGCATTTTGATATTTATAGTGTCATATGCTGCAGAAAGAACCACAAATACCACACCTTTAACACTGTTAGCCTCGTACCCATACTCTATATTGGGTTAAACGAAGGACTTGGTTGGAACATGACTTGCCGAGCCTAAAGCCAGCCTGCTCAGTGCTCAGGAATTATCTTAGGCACAACAACTAGTTATGCCTGTGCAATTATGGACAAAGTTATCATGATAAATAAGTGCCAGAGATTTATTGTTAAGGATGGAATGTTTGCTGTCTGTCGGGCATGTTACCGTCCAGAAAATCAATCTGCTATATTACCTCTGGTTGTTCTCGTTTATCTAACGGAGAGTACTTGGATAAGCACAACCTTGTAGCCAGGTTTATGCATCAGCAACATGCTCTGAAATATTCTTTTGTGGAATCGGAAGTACCATACTACAGGTCCAACCCAGTTCTTGATAATGATCTTATTATTACATTATACTGGGACCAGTCCATCACCACTGAGGACCATAGTAGTCAATAAGCCTGATATAGGTAGTGGAGGTGGACCAAATTGAGAGGCGTGCAATGATTGTTGTTAAAATCATCCTGCATGACGAGAACCTTGTGAAACCTGAGAAAGATAAGCAAATAAAGTACTTGACTTGGCTCGTGAGTTGTCGACATGTGGGATGTACAGCGATCATTGTAATAGCATTGGGCCTCGACCAACATCTTTGGAGCTCCTCGTTAGGCGGCGGATCAAAAGCTTGATTCAGAAAGGTACTTCTGGACACGGCTCATATTGTTAGGAGCTTCCTGTCTCTGGAACCCTAACTGCCGGTAGCTCGGACCTTGTTCCCTCAACAGGTTATTTTTGAGGTCGAAATTTATTTAACGACTTCTTTTGCTCTAGGGTGGAGCCGAGAAGGCGTGTTATACTTTTACAGACTAAAACACACCTGTGTCCTTTAGTTGCCCTTTGCGTTCCAAGACCACGGTTAGCTCCATCAGCACCCAGAATTAATAATTTTACTGAACGCGTAGGGAGTTGTTTTTGCGTAACATTTACCCATAGATTACAAGTGTGAAACAACCCCTAGAGTTAAAAAACTCTTAATGTAACCATATGTTCCTTGTGTTCTCGATAGCGGTACACCATTCATTTTGACTGGAGGTACCGTTTCTTAATACATTCAAAAGCAAAATTTACCGGCAAACAAAAATCAATGCGTAACTTGTTTCCAGGACTGGCAGTCTGACAGGTGGCCCAGTAGACCTGGTCCTCAGCTGTGTGGACAACTTTGAGGCTCGCATGGCGATCAACACGGCCTGCAACGAGCTCAACCAGAAGTGGTTCGAGTCGGGAGTCAGTGAGAACGCTGTGTCTGGACATATTCAGTTCATTGTACCAGGAGAGACGGCTTGCTTTGCTGTAAGTTTAATGTTCGAGAGTATCAGTTTCAGGATGCTTATGTGTTTTTTGGTAATTTAATAACGTCTTCACTGCTACACAAAGGTAAAAATATTAGTTCTTTAACTATGAAATTGCCGTTTTTTAAAACAGGTTGCTTTGAAGTGTTTATATCTTTGGATTGACTTGGAATTATAAGTTCAAATAAACTTTATATTAGAGGTACGTTATTCTTTTTCCGAAATAAGGTATTTATTGGATTCTTTGTGTTTTGTATTTTCTGTAATATCGCAGTTTTTATAACCATGAAAGCTACTAAAAAAAGTTTTTTTCAATGTAAAAACTGCATTTCAAAGGGCAAGCAATATCAATTACCTACGTATACCTACGACTTTTCTTCTAACAAAAGAACTTTGTGCTCTTGGATTAATAGCTTTCGTTTTGGAAATTTTGTCTTGTTGCCGCACTGACGAGAAAAGTTATTTGTGAGATAAAATTTCCCACGTGAAAGTGATTGAAACAAAAATAGACATCCCATTCAGCAGCAGTGCATACCGCTTGAGACACATTGTTTCCGCGGTAGAACTCGTATTACAAAATAATGCGAGTTTTCTTATATTTCATACAAAAATGCGATATTACAGAAAATACAAAACACAACAAAACCAATAAAAACCTAATTTTGAAAAAAGATTAACGTACCTTTAATATAAAGTTTATTTGAACTTATAATTCCGAGTCAATCCAAAGATATAACACTTCAAAGCAACCCATTTTAAAATACGGCAAGTTCATACTTAAACCCCTATTATTACGCTGCTAATACCAGATAGCCCAAGGGGGGCTATCTGGTAAAAAGTGAATAATCATCATCATTATCATCTTCCTGCCCTTGTCCCGTGTTGTTGAAAAAGTGAATAATAAGGGTTGATTTTAAAAGTCGGATATTTGAAGACAATATTAATTGGCCTGAGTCCCATTACATATAAGGTTAAATAATTATGCTAGTGATGACATAAGATTTTAAATATTTAACCCGCGAAATTCAAATTTTCTTAAGTTTTTTACATTTTGCAGGTCAGTATCAAGTTGTACGTTGATTAAAATATTATTGGCGGACGTAATACGTGTTTATTCACGGTATAACATTTTATTTTCGCGAGCTAACCTTTTCACCTTGTTTTGCTCGCAGTACCAATTTATTTCATTCTTTACAATTTCAATCGACTCGTCCAGATTATTATTATTATTATTAAATTTTGTCGTTGTCGTCGTCGACGCTCCATCGCTGACTCGCGGACTGTCCTGTATTTAAAAGCCACTATCCTTCCAAACTGTTCTATTTCTATCCCACTGTTCTACCCTCGTGTGAAACCAGCATAAGCAGCATAAGTGATGTTTTGCTTTGTTTATTTCAGTGTGCACCACCACTAGTGGTTGCATCAAAAATCGACGAGAGGACACTGAAAAGAGAAGGTGTATGTGCAGCCAGTCTGCCCACAACCATGGGTATTGTTGCAGGATTCCTAGGTTAGTAGATTCGTGCTATTAATTTAATTTGAACCTTATCACAAGGCACAATTATTTTGAATGTGTTTTTTTCTTCTGTTACAGTGCAAAACACATTGAAATACTTGCTGGAGTTTGGGCAAGTCAGCCATTACTTAGGATATAGTGCATTAACAGATTTCTTCCCAATGATGGCATTAAAGGTACAAATGATTTTTTAATTGCATTTTAATGTAGATGACTTCTTCACCGGGCTCGCTGGTTAAGACCATCGAGATGTCTTTGAGCTATGAGGTTAAAAACTTAAAAGCAGGCATTGATCAATTGAAGCTTATCCTGATATTTGTGATTGTATCTATTGTTTTCCTTCATTCCAAAAGTTTGACATCATGATGGCCAATCACCATCATGCCGTTTGATCCAGTGGCTTGATGAAATAAGTTTGATCAAGCCAAACTAACCTCTAATGGGCCTACCACACGCACAAGCTTCATCACAGTTTTGCCTGCGCAAGCCGGTTTGTACACCCGCACCTTGGATGGATTGTGTGAGAAGTGATATGGAAGAAAAGGGATTGATAGCGTGACGGATGACAGGATAGAATGGAAGAAAAAAACGTGTTGCGCCGAGCACAAATTCGGACAAGGCCGGTTGTACAGCGTGCGTGTGGTTGGTAAAACTCATATTACACGGTATCCCGTGTATAAATCGGCCTGCGCAGGCAAAACTGTTGTGAAGCTTGAGCGTGTGGTAGGCCCATAACTTGATGGAAGGATCGATTTTCCATCTACCGTCTGACATGCCGCCAAACGCTTAACCATTAGTGTACGCATACTGCCACACCGCCAGTACTTTCTAATTTTTGTAGGGATTGGAAATGAAGTCGCAAGGTGCCACAAGAGTTTTCATACCTACGTAATTATGCCAGTCTTGTGGCTTTCAATATAACTCCAATAAAATTATGTGCTTCTTGTTTTAGCCAGGGTTTGCACCAAAAACGCCTTATCCTTTTTTTGAGATATAATATAGCAATTGTTGCGTGTAATTTGATGTGGTTTAATTTAATTTTTAATGGTAATTTTGACTTTGATTCTGATTTTAATAATTATTTTAATACTGATTTTAATTTTAGTTCTGATTTCATTTTAATGTTTTTTTTCAAATTGTAATTATCTATACATATAATAAAACAGTAACGAAAGAAAAACTGTACATTGAGAATTTTCGAGAAAAAATAAGTGGCTTTTGTTAGAAAAACGTAACTGATGACAAAAAGTGACTTTTTAGAATTTTTGTCTGTTTGTCTTTTTGTCTGTGTGTATGGTACGGCTTCACACCAAGACTACTGGATAGATTGAATTAAAATTCAGCAAAAATGTTCTTTGTAAACCAAGGAAGGCTTTAGGCTACATATTATCACGCCGTATGATATGGGAGGTAAGCAATATTGATTTTAAAAGGTTTTTGTTCGTAATTGAAAGCACAAAATGACATGTTATTTATTTAATAAAAATTTAACTCTGGGAACATAATAATTACGCTATTTTTATAAAGGAGCAGGGCAGTAATATTAGAAATTGCAAGTTACTACGGGGAATTTAGCGGGGAATTTAAATTTATTAGTATGTAATTCTTAGTTTTGTTCCTTGCTGCTGTTACCATATTTTTTTATGCAAAAATAATGTAGTTGTCTGTTAAATTAGCGACAATGTAGTTTTATTCATTATTTAATTTGGGTAAATAATATGTAGTTTCCGTTTTCTAACTAGATGGCGTTGGCGTCGATTTAGATCGCGCTATGGTTTCGTTCCCAAAAAGTGATGTTATAGGTTCCGATGTGCCGCTCTCATCCTTTAGAAACAGGGGTTACCTTTGTTTTCTGTGCTGGTTGATGTGTTTAATTTTCCTGCGAATAATTATTATTTTTCTACTTACTAGCAATTCTTACATACTTATTCGATTACTTTTCATTGATTTGAATATCATTAGTATCGGATTAAGAAGGAATTTTAGCTATGCCTTTTAGAAAAAGATCAAATCTGTCTCGAAACTCAAGGGTTTCTAAGATGCGCAGGTAAGTTCGATCTCTCGAAACCGACGCAGAGCGTGAACAACGGCTAGGTGCTAACCGTGAGCGTAATGCACTAAGTTGGTCCGCGGAAACTAGCACGCAGCGCCAATTACGACTAGAATTTAAACGAGTCCGCACTACTTTTTTTTATTATTATTGATAGGCTCGCGTTTGACCACCATCTCACCTGATGGTAAGCGATGATGTGGCCGACGATGGAGCACGCTTGCCTAGAAATAACCTATTCACTCTTGACTTAAAGACCCCTAGGTTGTAGCTATCAGGGAACACAGACTCCGGCAGGGAATTCCACTCCTTAGCTGTACGCATTATGAATGTGTTCCCAAAACGCTTTGTACGTATACTACTGCTTCTCGATCTCAGTAAAATGTGTAGAACAACGAGAAATGCGTTTAGCTATCAATCGGGATCGTCATTCTTTGTCTCACGCATCCGAAACGGTTACACAGAGGGATCAGAGGTTGAGTCTTCAGAATATCCGCTCTGAGACTGCTCAATCACTTGAGAGCAGTCAAGAGCGTGAGATACGACTTGCGCGTGACCGAGAGCGTCATTCTTTATCATTATTACAGAGAGAGAGCAGAGATTAAGTCTTCAGCTTTTCCGCACTGAGACTGCTCGGTCGCTCGAGAACAGTCAGGAGCACGATACACGCCAAGCAAGCGACCGCGAGCGCCACGCAATATCTCGCGCTTCGGAGACTTACACGCAGAGAGACTCGCACTGCCACATCTCGATCACTTGAGAATCCTGAAGAGCACGAGACGCGCCTTAGTGCAGACCGCTCACAGCATGGTCTATCTCGGTCTTTGAAGATAGACGAGCAGCGCGAGCAACGCAACGCACTTGCTCGCCAAAGATATCACGACATGCGTGTTGAGGTGTCTGTTCATTCCACGCAAGAACGTGAGCGGATTCAGAAAATTCGGGCAAGTCAGTCAGTTGAACAGCGTGTGGCCCAAATTGATCTAGACCGTATACGTCGCAATCTTCGCAATTCAACCTCAACTGATACTGAGTCTATGGTTTATGATCCTGAAGAGCAACCGTGGTTCAATAAAGAAAGGAGCGCGTTTTCCTATAACCCATTTATTCATTACATCGAATACGGAGACATTGGCACCATGTCTGAGGGGTGTGCACACTTTCACATGTTCAGTAGTGTCAGGACGTTCACTACCCACATTAACGTCGAGTCGTGCACAAGCGTACAGTCGATTAAATACATGTATAAATACGTCAAAAAAGGTAACGTTCGCTTTACAAAGCACTGACGGGGATGAAGTGACCAAGTACCAGTATGGTTGCTACATCAGCACTTCTGAGGTGGTTTGGCGGATACTGGCCTTCTCTATACACGACAGGTATCCAACAGTCATGCATTTAGATATCCATTTAGAGAATGGCCAGCGCATTTATTTTGATCCTGATAACGTTGCAGCAAGATTGGAAAATCCGCGCCAAACCACTTTGTTGGCCTTTATTAGACTCCGTGAAGGGAACAACTTTGCTAGATCACTCACCTATGATGAGGTGCCGTCGTACTACACTTACGACAAGCAAAGAGGTGTATTTAATCGACGTCGACATGGACACGCCGTGGACGGGTTTCCAGGATGTTTTAAGGACATCGCATTGGGATGGGTTTACACTGTGCACACAAATAATGGCGTGAGCTATTATTTGCGAATGTTACTGCACACAGTGCGGGGCCCAACATCATTTGCGTTTCTAAGGACAGTCGATGACATTGAGTATCCCACATACCGCGCTGCTTGCGTAGCACGCCACCTTCTCGACGGTGATCAGCACTGGGACAACGCACTTAAGGAGGCCAGCATTAGTGACAGTCCCAGTCGTTTGCGACATCTGTTTGCCGTCATGTTGGTGTTCTGCGGTATTGCAAATTCGCTTCTGTTGTGGGAGAAATATCGACATCTTCTGTCCGAAGACTTCCTAAGAGCTCTGAGACGCACTACTGAAGATAATACTGAGGCAAATGATGAGCGCGTACAGTTGCCTTAGTTCACTTCAAGACATGGTCATTTCGATCGGCGGCAGTTCTCTGGTAGATTATGGGCTACCGACTCCACAACATTTGGATGTACAAGAGCGTGGAAGCAGAGAGTACAACTCTGAAATAAATTATGATCCAATAGCTATGAGTATCGTCGTCAATGACCATGTCTCTAAGTTTACCTCAGAGCGAAAGCAAATTTTCGACACCATCCTTGAATGCGTTGGGCTCGGCCAAGGTAAAATGTTTTTCTTGGATGCTCTTGGTGGAACAGGGAAAACATTTGTCACCACTGGTATTCTCGCAGAGGTCTCGAATCGTCTCGCGCATCACGTTGTTTTCCCGTTCCCGGGCTCTTAGAATTCGACATCAGACGTTTCAGATCTTCGATTTTGACGACCCCGTTGTCGCTGGCATAAGCAACAGGATCCGCGTACGAAGTCGCGGGCAGAAGCTAGTGTTGTTAATATTATTTTAATTGTAATGAATTGTTTTTGACATGTTTTGATTGCAATTATGGATCAAGGTTATCTGAATTAAATGAATTTTATTCTTATTTTTTAATTGTTAGACGGATCAGCGCAATGTCATCGTTTGAAGACATGTTTGCGCGAGCTGATACTACTGGATAACAAGCCACTAGATCAAGTGACATGATGGTGAAAAAAGGTTTAAATCTTTGTTCTAATACTCCCCATAATTTTCCGTTTACAGCCAAACCCTCAATGCGACGACAGTTACTGTCGCTCGCGCCAGGTGGAGTTCAGATCCAAGCCCGTGGTCGAGCTCGCCACCGAGGTGACGGAGGACCTGGCGCCCGTGCATGCTGACAACGAATGGGGTATGTTCTCCAGCTGTTAATAGTAAAGCGACGGATATTTAGGAAACGCATCGTATGTGGTCTCGAGGGAACGACGTACATACAATAAGATGATGATAGCAGATAGAAAAAAAAAAACCGGGCAAGTGCGAGTTGGACTCGCGCAATGAGGATTCCGTACAAACTCACATACGAAAACAGTTCAATTCACGAATCGACTCTCAAAGATTTTTCCGAAACGCAAAAAAGTTTTTTTTTGTAATGTAAGTATGAAATTACAATTTTCAGATTTTTCCCTATACTTGTGCTATAAGACCTTGCTTTACGCCAAATTTCAGGATTCTAGGTCAACGGGAAGTACCCTACGAATTTTGATTCCCTTGAGAGTGTCGAAATGTACGTTTTTTGCTACATAAACGACCATATCTTTTTTCCGCTAAGTTTGTATTTTTCACAGCTTTAATTTTAACTCGATACCTCCACGCGTTCCCGAGATAAAGGGTCTTGACAGACAGACAGACAGACGGACGGACAACAAAGTGATCCTATAAGGGTTTCGTTTTTTCCTTTTGAGGTACGGAACCCTAAAAACACACCAACGGTAGTTTGGTAGACATTGCTGTCAGCAATAATACCTATCGTTGTACCCAGACAGTTGGCGTATAAGTTATGTTACTATATTAGTGTACAATAAAGTTTCTTCTATTTGAATACTGAATATTTATTCTTGTTTTACAGGAATCAGTCTAGTTGATGAAAACACACCTGAAGATGACGACTGCTCTCACCTTAAATTAGTAGATGGCGTTCAGGTATCTATGCTATTATATACTCGAATAGTTTATATCAATTACTATCCTGATTATCAGACATCATAGTATATATCTTTTAAGTCTTATGTATACTAACCATTGACGTATATTCTAGCGATAGACAAGCACGTTCATGGAAACTGTTTGTCAAAATACTGAAAAGTTAAAACAAAAGTTCGCTGCAGCGCTAGATTGGCATTATGTCGTAACTATTAAAACATACAGCGCTAGATAGATACTTTTTTCGCAACCAAAACGTCTGAAGCGCCATGAATTTCATGGCACTTACGCGTTTCATTCAACATAGTGTAATGACATTTCATCCATATAGATTTTTATACCGCAGAAGTGACACAGTTTTTTGCCTACAATACTTCATTACTCATACATTACCATGTAAAGATATATTTTTTAATGGTATTTTTACTTGTTTAGGAATTCCAATAGCCTTTACTAATGAGCCAGAAATCTATATAAAAAGAGAAACTGACTGACTGACATATCAACGCACAGCCGAAACTACTGGGACTAGGAACGTGAAATTTTTTACATACAAGGCTTCCTTTTAACCTTGAAATTTAACCTTTAAAATCTTATTTCGTGGACCTAAGTAAATAATAAAGATTGACATTATTGATTTTTCAAATCGATAAAGAAACTTGCTCACGTGCGAAGCCGAAGCGGACAACTAGTATAGTATATTTGATCACTATTCCGTTTTCCAGGTGGCCTACAGTGTCCCCGTAGACAATAGCACCCCAGAATCAAGCACAGGTGGCGCTGTCGCAGCCTCCGAGCTATCCCTCGAAGAACTGATGCAGCAGATGAAGTCCATGTAATCTCGCCCACTGCTGGGCAAGTGCGACGCGATGTCCACGCCATATCATTTGAAGATGAAGTTGTTACATGAGCATTTATATTTGGTTGTTATAAAGAGTCTGTGTTAGTTTAGTGATGATCATATTTGAAGGAAATGTTTAGTTTCCTTGGCTATTTAATTTCTAAGCAAAATTAAAAAAAGTTACTTTATATTTTATTGGCTATGCATCATGAATGTATCGAAGATTTTGGCTACAATGCTCAGATAGTAATTCTTATTATGTTTAAATGACAGTAAATATAATAATGATGTATTTATTATGTATGTAAGATTTTTTATACGAGTGCAAAACGAAACGTGATCGGTAACAGAAAGTATATTGATCTATGTGTTTCCTCTTTGTGTTAGTAAATGTATTAGATAGTAACATTTTATGATCGAATTCTTTGCTTGACTACAAAGTCACATATAACGGATCTAAAATACCGACGTTTAAATAAGGCGTTTGCTATAAAGAATGTATCGAAAATATAAACGATGTTTGGAGGCGCTTCGTGACAATTTAATGCATTGAGACATTCCAGCTTGATTGTATAAACTATTTATTTAAGAGTCAATGTATAGCATAAGTAGTAGTTTATTTATTTTTTTGATGTGTTTAAAATTTTATACCAATATTGTTGTTAGCTGCGCTGAGCTGAATATCATTATACATTTATTGTATTGTAACAAATTTTATTATTATTAAATATCGTCTGTGAGTAGTTTGTTCTTTATCTTCTCCACGCAGGCGTTCAGCTTGGTTGTGATGTGTTTGTTCTCTGGGGGCAGGGAGTTGCTCTGGGAAATGAAGGTAAAAAAGTAAGGCTTGAAAAATTACTAGCTATTCTAAATCGATTCTAAAAACACTCGTTGGCTAAATATAGGTACCTATATAATCTATAGGTGATAAAAGGAGAAACTGACTGACTGACATATCAACGCACAGCCGAAACTATTGGGACTAGGAGGGTAAAATTTTGCACAAGGTTTCCTTTTATGACGAGCACTAAGAAAGGATTTTCCAAAATTCACTCCCTAAGTGAAACGGAAAACCAAAGTTAGTACAGAGAAAACTACTATTACGCGGGCGAAGCCGAAGCAGAAGCTAGTCTTGTAATAAAGTTCATAATGGAATAGCAGTGGTTCTAAGATGCCCAGAGGAACTCTTGCTTAATTTTGATTTGTTCGACAATGTTTAATGACCAGAGGTCGGAATTAGGTAGGGTTAAACATGTACTTACATCGATTTCATACAGCGAAAGAATAAAGTAGATATGCCTCAAATCCTGAGATTAATTTTGAAGAGCAGATTTTTTTTTATGACACTCCGCAATATAGCAGAAAAAAAAATTCTTCCTGCATTAATGACGAGGAGGAGGAAGTGTATAAATTTGTTACTTCAGTTGACGTAGAGAGATCTTTTTCCATGAAAAATACTAATAAAAATTGTATGTTAATTATCTTTGTTTTATTTGTCTCATCTATCTCTGAGGTTTTTATTATTATTTATTTGTAATATTGTTGGCCACACGAGATTTTTCATTAGAAATCCCGGGAAGATCTATATTAATATCAACATTTCGATGTAAGTACATGAATAACTCTATGTGACTCAGGTTGGCTGGACAAATCTTCAAAATAGCTTGCATTTAACTAGGTCAATAGGTCACTTTATGTGACGGCTAAACACCCTTATTTCAGAATTTGTGACGCTACAGAATCTTAGATAATCGATCGAAAACGTGTCCAGCCATCTTGAAAAACCACTTTTCGCTGGTCTCTCAATCTCGGTAACGGAAGTGATTTTGACGACTTTTTGCATATCAACAGGCGTCACATAAATTTGTGACGGGCACCGAGCTAAAAGTTTTGTGATAAGTACAGTGGTTTAGTAGAAAAATGCAAAAATCTGTGTCCAGCCATCTTGAATTTACGTATAAAACTTATGGCTGGCACTTCCGAATCTCAATAACGGGGGCGTTTTCGAATATGGTTCCTTTACTAATACTTGGTGACGCAATGTGTGACAGTTATAACGTTTGATTTATGGCGTCACATGTAAGGGTTTACGAGAAATCAATAAAAACTTAATGTCCAGCCAACCTGAGTTCAAGACGGCTGGACACATGTATCTCCACTGCCTGATGATCTACGACCTTCGAAATGTGTTCAAAATGTTGTGACGGGGACGATAACGATAACCTGAAATTGTGACGGAGAAACTTTGCGTAGTTTCAAAGATATTGACCATTTAAATTTTTCCATACAAACATCCATTAATATTGTGAGGTGACCATAATTTTACTTAAATAAAGGATTTCTTTTTAATCGATTAATTGGCCGGTAGCATCCACGCCTGCTTTGTATTTGATTTCCCCGTAGGAATAAAAGGTTTTCCTGCAGTGAAAAGAGTAAGTATGTGTTAATTCAAAATAATAATTGACCACCAGCGCTGCAAGAGAGAGCCCACTTGTATTTCGCGTTTAGTTCATTATCTTATGTAACTGAAAATGAGAACTAAACTCGACAGCCGGCAGTACAGCGCCCGCTGTCGTCCGGTACGCGGCCTTAGGACGGCGGTAAAACAACGTTGTGGTACAAGGCGGGGGTTACGGAAGTGCAAATGCGAGTTGATCATCGTCATTTTCGCCATTTGAAACGCTGTATAAGTACAAATAAATAAATGTGATTTTATTTACAGCAAACATTATTTCTTCATTTAAATACCTTCAGAGCATTAGTTTAGTTCTCCTGACATAATATATACCTACTAAAAAGAATAGATATCTGCACGTAAATAATCAATAACATTTAAAAATTACATTGATTTAAATATCTACAGTTGTTCGTATTAGTATCGCCAATACACGGATTGTCGTCCATTAAAGAAAATACCTTAAAATATACTTGTCCTACATAAAACCTACAATATTGGTTACCCTACTGCAGTGTTTGTATGGGGAAATTTAAATGATCAATATCTTTGAAACTACGCAAAGTTTCTCCGTCACAATTTCAGGTTATCGTTATCGTCCCCGTCACAACATTTTGAACACATTTCGAAGGTCGTAGATCATCAGGCAGTGGAGATACATGTGTCCAGCCATCTTGAACTCAGGTTGGCTGGACATTAAGTTTTTATTGATTTCTCGTTAACCCTTACATGTGACGCCATAAATCAAACGTTATTACTGTCACACATTGCGTCACCAAGTATTAGTAAAGGAACCATATTCGAAAACGCCCCCGTTATTGAGATTCGGAAGTGCCAGCCATAAGTTTTATACTTACGTAAATTCAAGATGGCTGGACACAGATTTTTGCATTTTTCTACTAAACCACTGTACTTATCACAAAACTTTTAGCTCGGTGCCCGTCACAAATTTATGTGACGCCCGTTGATATGCAAAAAGTCGTCAAAATCACTTCCGTTACCGAGATTGAGAGACCAGCGAAAAGTGGTTTTTCAAGATGGCTGGACACGTTTTCGATCGATTATCTACGATTCTGTAGCGTCACAAATTCTGAAATAAGGGTGTTTAGCCGTCACATAAAGTGACCTATTGACCTAGTTAAATGCAAGCTATTTTGAAGATTTGTCCAGCCAACCTGAGTCACATATAACTCTACCTAATTCCGACTCCTGTTGATGATTTATTATCCATTATTCCGTTACCATGACCGACTCCATGACCTGCTTAGCCCTGGCGAGAGTCCTGGGCACGAGCCCGGCGGCGGCGGCCACTTGTAGCGCGAAGCTGGTCTCCGCGCCCCCCTCACACACGCGGAACAGGAACACTGGCGAGCCATCTTCGAGGATGAACTCGAAACGCTAAAGAAAGGAAGAGGAAGAAACATCTATCGGGTTTTTCATGACGCTTATGAAATAAAGGTCTTTTTAACACGCTTTTATTAGCTTCACTTGTAACTAACTATGTATGTAAGAAAATCTTGGAATCTTAATTTGACCCACTTCCCGGTCTTCGATTAGGATGAAATTTTGCACACGCTCTGAGTTCTGATGACAATACATGACTAGCTAAGAAACGTTATTACAAATCCAATATGGCGGCCTCCCCAGGATGGCGGACTGGCTGTTTGAAATCCACCCCATGATATGGATATCAAATGAAAGGGTTTACTGTCAGGAAAACGAAAAAAATAGTCACGTGACTTTCCAATATGGCGGACGTCCAAGATGGCGGACAGGCTATTTGAAATGCAGCCCCATGATATGGGTATCAAATGAAAGGGTTTGCTGTCAGGAATACAAAAAAATAGTCACGTGACTTAAATCCAACATGGCGGACATCCAAGATGGCGGATTGGCTATTTGAAATGCACCCCCATGATATGGGTATCAAATGAAAGGGTTTGCTGTCAGGAATAAGAAAAAAAATAGTCACGTGACTTAAATCCAATATGGCGGACATCCAAGATGGCGGATTGGCTATTTGAAATGCACCCCCATGATATGGGTATCAAATGAAAGGATTTGCTGTCAGGAATACGAAAAATAATAATAAGAATACTAAAAAATATAAAATAAAAATAATAGTTTAAGAAAGCGTGGAGCGTTTTGTCCAAAAAGAGTAAAGATAACTTAAACGCTCCACGCTTTCTTTCATAATAAATCATAGTAAATATTCAATAAAGATGATTACCTACTTATAACCATTTCGCATAGGTAGTTATTTATCGTTCATCACGAACTGAAATTGTTTATGTTTACCTACGATCTAATGAAGATTTGGCAAAGGAAAACTCTTGAGTCATCAAACTAATTGTCCAAATTATTTTGTAATTTTTATTGCGTGCTAAAAGCGTGTTTTTTTTAATAGGATTCCGTATCTCAAGAAAAAACGAAACTTATAGGATCACTTTGTTGTCCGTCTGTCTGTCTATCTGTCAAGACTCTTTATCTCGGGAACGCGTGGAAGTATCGAGTTGAAATTAAAACCATATACTCAACTCAAATTGGGAATTGAACTTCATAGGTAAGTTTGTACGGAACCCTAAGGGCGCGAGTCCGACTCGCATTTGCCCAGTTTTTTTTTGTCAATTCGAGTAAAATTTAGAAACTGAAACTAATAATTAACTAGTAATTAAGAAAAGTACTAAAGAAGATGCCAAAATCAATCGTTACATTTAAGAACTCTGATCGGTAATAAACTTCAAAAATCTCACCAGAAACCGTACAGTGGGGGTGTCCACGATATACTCCTTGATATTGAGATAGTGTGTAGCTAACAACACATGCGGACAGTCATCTCCTCTGAACAGCAACGTGTTGAGACAAGCTGCCAGTAATGCGAGCCCATCTGTAGCGGAGGTGCCTTTGCCGAACTCGTCTATTATGAGGAGCGAGTTGGAGGTAGACTCTTGGAGGGCTAGGGCCATCTGGAATATAGGCGGAGTTTTAAATGTAAGTTGAAAGGAAATCCTGGTGACACTTAAAAGTGCCATAAAAGGCAAAAGGCTGGGTAGCTGATGAGTTAAAAAAGCCCACAAAAACTCGGCATGAGATAGAGCATTTTGGATTTTAACAGGGTGAATAATAATAACATTCCACAACTATCACACAACTCCGTCTAGTCCCAAGCTAAGCAGAGCTTGTGTTATGAGTACCAGCCAACTGATAAACATGCTTATCTATTTCCAAATACATACATATTATAGATAAATTACAACAAATACAACAGAACAAATGATCGTGCTCATCACACCAACATTTGTCCTGGGTGGGAATGGAACCCACGACCTCCGCCATAGCACTCAGGGCCACTAATCACTAGACCAACAGGCCAATCAAAATTCGAATAAAGATATCTTTTTGATTCCGTCAGAGCTGATAACTTTTTTTTACTAGTCGTAGCTCTTGGACAAATGTTTTCCCCATTCCTGCTTCCACTTCTTTCGAGAATTTGCTACGTAGTGGCTGAAAGTCTTCAAGGTCAAAAGCTAGGAAAAAGCAAGGAAGGTCAAAAGCAAGGAAAAAAGCTGGGAATCCTCGCGAAGGTCAGACAGTACTTCACGCCGGAACAGCTGCTCAAACTTTATCAAGCGCAAGTTCGATCGTGTATGGAGTACTGCTCTCATCTTTGGGACGGATCTGCCCGATACCAGCTTGATGCACTTGAGGCAATTGAGAGGCGAGCCAAGAGGATCATTGGCAATGATGCACTCGTTGAGTCGAGGCTTCAAAGTCTTGAGCATCGACGCAGAGTTGCTAGCCTGTCGGTTTTCTACCGGTTGCATTTCGGGGAGTGTGCGTCGGAATTGCATAACCTAATTCTGCCTAGCCCGTTCCATCATCGGACCACCAGGCGTACGGCAATGCGCCACCGGTACATGGTGGACATCCCACCTATACGCACAAAACGTTTTGGGAACACATTCATAGTGCGTACAGCTAAGGAGTGGAATTCCTTGCCGGAATCTGTTTTTCCTGATGGCTACAACCCGGGAATCTTTAAGTCAAGAGTGAATAGGTTACTTCTAGGTAAGCGCGCTCCATCGTCGACCGCATCGTCGCTTTCCATCAGGTGAGTTAGCGGTCAAGCGCGAACCTATCAAGAATAAAAAAAAAGGTCTCTACAATGTAAATAATTATGCGTGTTGAGTAATACCATGTCATCATCATCTTCCTGCCCTTGTCCCGTGTTATTTGGGGTCGGCGCAACACGTTTTTTTCTTCCATTCTGCCCTGTCACTCGTCATGCTATCACTAACTTCCTTTTCTTTCATATTGCAATTGAGTAATACCATGTGCAAGGAGAAGAATGTATGTCCTTACATTATTTATTTCTTAATCTACGTTGCTCCACTGCTGGGGAAAGGTCCTACGGTCTTTCACTCTTTTCTGTGTGTTTCACCTACTTTTTTTAATTTTTATTGATAGTGTCGCGTTTGACCACTATCTCCCCTGAAGGTAAGCGATGATGTGGTCGACGATGGAGCTCGCTTACCTAGAAGTAACCTATTCACTCTTGGTTGAGAAGCCAAGAAGATCATCGGCAATTCATCATTCACTTGTCGTATCAAAACTACAAAGTCTTGAGCATCGACGTCGAGTTCCTAGCCTGTCGGTTTTCTATTGTTTACATTTCGGGGAGAGTGCATTGGAATTGCATAATTTAATTCCACCAAGTCCTTTCCATCATCGGACTATTACTACTAGATTCGTTACTACTAGTTCGTAGTTCGATGTCGCGCCAATCGGTACATGGTGGACATCCCAACCGTACGTACCTACAAAGCATTTTGGGAATACATTTAACGTGCGTACAGCTAACGAGTGGAATTCCCTGCCGGAGTCTGTGTTTCCTACTAGCTATAACTTAGGGGTATTTAAGTCAAGAGTGAATAGGTTATTTCTAGGCAAGTGTGTTCCATCGTCGGCCACATCATCACTTACCATCTAGGGTTCAAACGCGGGCCTATGCGTAATAATAAAACAAAAAACTTAAAGAAGCAAACGTCTCCAAGTCATCACGTCAGCATTTTCTAGGCCTCCTCGGCAATTCACATACCTGTCTTAAATCTATGAGGAAGGCAGACATGTGCGCGGCGACACACTCGGTGCTCTGTATGCGTGTGTGTATGTGTCGCACTACGCCGATAGTCGCAGCTTCGGCGGGCACGAAGCTACCGATGTGAGCCAGGTATACTATCAGACCTGGATACAAGATGATCCATGTCATATGTTGAAATTAGTACACTTGGTTTTGAAGTTGTTAATAGGGAAGATGCATGTTTTTTTGTAACATAAATTACTTTTAGCTGTAGTAATCAAATATGAAAGAATTTTTAAAATATCTTCATCAACAATGAAGTTATAAAGCTTCAAAGCTGCTAATTCGAAAGCGAAGTCCGTTAAGGGCTATGACGTCAAAGTTTATTACGCCCGTTATAGAAAACTGCGTCTTGGCGAGAGAGACAGATATATTAGTTTATGATTGTTAAGTACTAGCATATCTTGTTTGCTTTTCTACCAATAATTTTATTTGTGTAATTATTTATTGAAAAATTGGTTAGATAACAATTCTTTTATTTGCGTATGAACCCTATTGCTAATACATAATGGGTTCCAAGTTCTTATGGGCCTATTACACTACGCGTTATTCAGACCGTCAGTATAATATGTATTTCTATTTATCTCATCGCATCGTTCTGTTTCATTCCTTTACACGACATTGGCGTAAGTTGCTCTTTTTCTTGTGTGACACTACATAGACTAAGACTGTCTGAATGACGCGTAGTGTAATAGGCCCTTTAGTTCTCAATGATTTATAGAGACTCATGTAAGTAATTTCGAATGAACTGATGCAGGGTCTACTATTAAATGCAATCATAAACAAATCGAATGTAATTTTTAGAGGTATAAAAAGTCTCTATAATTTTGGACCTTCTGTTTTCATCAGTCATTTATTTTTCAGTCTAGCTTATGGCGTATGAAAAGGAGTTAGTAGTATTACTCCTAACTACAAGTCTCACCAATTTGCTTCATATAAACTGACTTCCCACTCGAGTTGGGTCCTGTCAGTATCTTGACACATCCAGCCTCCTGACTGGACTCAACATTATTTGGCACGAAGTTGTCACACGTCAGCATATACAGAGGGTGGCGGCCTTGCTTGATGCTGATGATCTTCTCCGGGGTGAGGGTCGGTCGGACGAAGTTGAACTCTTTGCAGACCTTGGATATGGCTATTAGACTGGGGAGAGACGTTTTGGAATGTAATGGAGTACAGATTCATTTAGCATGCAGTTTCAGACGTTTTAGTGTAGGTACATACAGTGTACACTAGAAATAACAAGAAGAACCTTCTTTACTAATGCTGCATATTTTCTCATTAATAAAATCCTTCGTCTGCTGCCCAGGCACCTTGATCTTTTTTTTTAGGTGGGAAAATCATCCAATGACATCTCTCGCTCTTGGGCGGAGCGTGAGGATGTGTAATACTTTTACTGACTAAAACCCACTCCTGTTCCTTCTTTGCCTTCGTCCCAGAGCCCCGGGTTTCACTTTCACACTACCTGTGGAGGCACCTTGATCTTTGTAGATATTGATGGCTTTTTTATTTTTTTATTGTGGGAAATCATCCAATGTCTTCTCGCGCTCTATGGTGGAGCAGGACGGCGTGTCAGACTTTTACTGACTAAAACCCACTCCTGTTTCTTCTTTGCCTTGCACCTCAGGATCCCGGGGTTGCCATTCGGACGACCCATGGGTTGTATTGATGGTACGGTTCTATTCTGTTGGTCCTCTATTTCGCCGCTTACACGGTATCGTCAGTGTCGGAGAGCATCGAATTCGGTACCAGTAGCATAGTATAGCATAGTCGGCCTTATAATGTTCCTACTGTTCAGGGACTCAGGCCTCCTCTCTAGGAAAGGGAATGGGCCACGAGAATCCACCACGCGGGCCCAGTGTGGGTTGGTGAATGTCACATGTCTTCGAATTTTTGGTTCTAAGACATGCCGGTTTCCTCACGACGTTTTCCTTCACCGTTTTGAGTGCAGTGGTGATGAAATAAATTACACAAAGTAATGCGCCTGGCTGGGTACAACTCGTAAGTCGGGGCCGTTACCACTCGGCCACCACTGCTCAATCTGTACTAGTACCTACCTACCTTGAATGATTCTAGACCGTTGCCAAATGCGTCAACATACTCGTATAGTAACTTGCCTTGAGTAATCGGCTTGTTTATTTGTAAAGTCATAGTGGGAACTAAAATATTAACTATAGTTAAATACTATTATACTAAACTTATGTACATAAAATACAAATACACAAAATACACTCAGGCGTCGAAGTACTCCTCCACATCGCTGTCATCCGGAAATGTGCCCAAAAGACTGGCAGCATTGCCACGTTGAATGGCAATGCTAATTCTTTGGGCGAAGAACGAGCCAGCCCTCTGGTCACGTAAAGTGTCGATCAGACGACGTGAAATTTCCTTGAAAAGGAAACGCGCCCTCGGACCCCATGACCCAAGCGTTTCGACCCCAAATGGCTCAAAAATCGGCTTGTTTGATTATATTATAGTAATGAACTCAGCGTATCACCATCCACAGGACATCGGCCTCTCCTAAGCTGCGGCATAACACCCTGTTGTCTGTAATCGAAGTATTTTGCTAGCCACCTTTTCACTTCAAATGCTTGGTAAATACTTTGTCCTGACCTACAAATAGGTACATCAATAATAATAATATTTCCACAACTATCACACAACGCCATCTAGTCTTAAACTAAGCAGAGCTTGTGCTATGAGTACTAGACAACTGATAAACATACTTATATATTTCTAAATACATACATACATCGACTTATATTCTAGTACATATATATCGATGCAGTCATATTACAGATAAATTACACCCTGACACAGAAAAAATGGTCGTGTTCATCACACAAACATTTGTCCTGGGTGGGAATCGAACCCACGACCTCCTGCATATCAGTCAGGACCACTAACCACTAGACCAACAGGCCAGTCAAAACATCAATAATTCCTGAACTTCTCTTACCAGTCGAGCTCAGCACACTTGTCCACGACTGCGGACAGGGTGTTCAGGTGTTCCAGTATGACGCTCGTGAGGCGCATCATTATGCGTGTTTCGTGCGCCACTATCTCAGGGTATGTATCACCTATCATCACGTCCAGTTCTGAGGAGGCCAGAATTTTGGACAAGTTATTCCTTATCGGTACCATTACTGTTCCTTCCATAAATCTCTGTCATCTATTTTATCGATTCTCATTCCACTTTATTTTAATGTATTATTTTATTTAATTACGCATCTCCGTTATACATATATTGACTTGACTTGTTGACTGGTAGAAAATGCCTTAAGGCATTAAGGGTAATATTTTACTGGGACACCATGGCAACGCGACCAGTCGCCGCCACCAACAAAATGTATAGTTAATATAATATAATGCTCTATAGAGAGTTACTCACCTGGTGTCCGTTTGGTTGCGCAACCAATTTGGCGGCGCGACCAACTCGGACGCGCGCACTTAAGGTATATTTTGATACTGTCTCAGTGTGGTGTAGCGACTCTGGTGTCTGTATGGTGTCTAGTTTGGTAGCTTACGGACACCATGGCGGCGCAACTGGTCGCACCGCCATGGTGTCCCGGTGAAATATAGCCGTAAGTCCGCCTCTGTACTCTTGTGTGCATAAAGAATTAAATAAATAAATATATAACAATACAAAAATGATTTACGTTCGTTGCATCACAACGTCAAGTTCAGTTAAACCAGCGTCAGGCACTAGTTTTCAGGCATTTATGCTGAGTTGGACCTATTTTTGCGCAGCCGTGAGGCACACCATTTTAGTTTTTGCTTCTTTTTTGTATCGCTTAGATCTAAGTAGTGTTTGTGTGTCTTGTGTTGTACCGAATAAATACATTTAAAAAAATAAGTACTACTCATTTTGCAATCTAGCCACCTTTTCTTTCATTATACCTTGTTTTGGTCACATGCTCCTCAAAAATATGTTTCGAAAATTCTTACCTTCGCATCCTTTACTTTTGTAATGGATATAGTCGTTGTTTTGGAACTGAAAAATAAATTTGTTAATTACCATCTGCTTCCAGTATCTCCTATCTCTACTGCATGCATGGATCGCTATTTACAAACTCTCGTTACCATAAACTTCATATCAGGCAGTTCCTTCTCGTCTGCTGTCAGGTGATCAGCCCAGATCTTCACCCCTAACAAGTATCCAAGGTGAGGCATGTACAGCATGCTACACTCCTGGATGTAGGTCGGGAGACGTTCCATCTCCACCTTTGCTGTCTCTGACATGAGGCCGTGCAGGCTTGCCATGGTCTGTTTTTCTGCGAAACGTAAGAATAGCTGGTTTCAAATTGAATACCGGTATAAACCCCCATTTTTTAATTAGAACAGAAAAAAATGGGGCTCTATTCGTACCCATTACTAATCATATCTGTGTAGGCAAAAGTAAAAAAAAATAAATTCCAAAATTGTCCACGAGTCATAATTAATAAATTCATAATTGAGTCAATCATTCATAACGATTTCTACTATCATCATCCATTCATTCATAATCTGTACAATATTTCCATAAATTGAGTGACATTTTGAGATATAAACAAACGCTAATAACATTGCTGTTTATGAATATTATTTACTAAAACTTTACTTAAATAATAACAAGATCTTTTCTAATAAGCTCTTCAAGTATTTGTACTAATTAAAAAATAGTGGTGTATATTCACACTAATCTCATAATATAAAGGCCAAAGTTTGTGAGTGTCATGGTGTGTGTATATTTGTTACTTCTTTACGTCTAAACGGCTGAACGGATTTGGCACACGGGTTGACTATATCCGGGAATAGCACATATTATACTTTTTATCCCTAGAAGAGAGTGTTTCTTCGGGATATTTTTCTAAGCTAAGCTGGTAGTAAAGGTGAAAGTTTGTGAGTGTGTATGTTTGTTACATCTTCAGCACTAGCACAGTACACTGGTAGATCGTGTACAAATAAATAAGTACTAATACATATATGTTTATTGTTCCAAAAGGTATTTACATAAAATTTAACAGATCTCTGGACTCCACACTAGGATTCCCTGTGTCGTGGAGACCAGTCTCTTCCATCTTATCCAATAAAATAAAACTACAACAGATAAAACTACCATTAAAACAAAAGAAAACATTAAGTAAAAAAAGTAAAAATAAAAAGAATTAGTTACGCATGGCATGGTTTTGTGTATGTGAGTGTGAGAGTGAGGAGTGTGTGTGTGTGAGTGAGTGGGAGGAGTGTGAGTATGTAATTGTGTGTATTGTGTTTAGTTGTTTCATATGTCCTGGAACAGCACATAGGATACTTTTTATCTGGGGTGTATGTTCCCTTGAGACAATTTTTTACATGCACACGGACGAAGCTGGTGGTAGCAGTTAGTTGTAAAATAAAAATAATACTTCTGTCTAGTTCCGCGTCGACGCCAGGTTTCACGGTAAACTTGCCCTCAGTCTTCGATAGATCGAAGTCTATGATCCTGTTCATGTACAGTGCCATCTGGAATTACAAGTTATTCCTAATATGTTTTAAAAATTGATGGAGTGACAAGAAAGCTTTTCTTAGCCTTGTTAACGAAGCTTGGGCTAGCGGACGATGAACAATAGGTAACTCGCCGTCCGGCCATCCGATAACCATCCAGACCGAGCTCGAGTCGTCGACGGCGCGTAAGGTTCCACGCACGCCTGAAAGAGATGTCAGCAAAATCATAGGGGCCCAGCAGGACCTTAGTCTACTGGGGCCATCGGTGACTACCAAAACGGTACTCTGGAGTCCCGGAACGCAAGGAAAAGAAGGAACATCTGTGGTTTTAGTCAGTAAAAGTCTGACACGCCCTCTCGCTCCGCCCTAGAGCAAAAGAACACATCGGATGATTTCATGATTTCTCACCTTAAAAAAAGGTTTGTTAAGGAAAGTCTACCTACCTCATAGAGCTTAGTATTATCAAAGGAGGCGAGCTGTTCCAGGAACTCGCTGGCTTTGCCCGTACTCTCGCACATCTCGCAGATCAGCACCGCGTTGTACAATGTCTGGTAATGGTTCAACATAAAACATTTGCTTAGTTAGTAGTAGTTAGTAAATGTTTAATGAATACTACTATAATATTGCTGTTTTTTAAATAAACAAAGGCCCTAACGGAAATAAAAATCTAAGATTAGCACAAAACAAAGCATTTTTTTAAATGTATTTTTATTAGGTAATAAACGTTAAATTAGATAATGTCTTCCAATAAAGTCATGGCGTGGAGGGCACGGAAAATTAAACCCCAAGCGAACGCGCCCACGTTCGCTCTCTCATTGTCTTTCTATTGTGTCTCTAATTACGGTATTCGTAAGGTTAACCTTTTGAGTACCGTAATGAGAGACACAATAGAAAGACAATGAGCGAGCGAACGCAGGCGTTCGCTTGGGGTTCTGTACCTACAAGACCGTGGTACTCAAAAGGTTACAGTTCTTCAGAACTTGAGTAAAGAGAGTTATTCCAAAGCCATAGCCAGTCAGATGGTAGTGGAGCTGACAGACCATTAGGATGTTCAGAAAGAAGTATAGGACTTATCATGACGCGGTAAAATGGCAGTCGTTCGAGCGAGAACGGGGGTTAAATCTATGCACATTACATAGCTTCATTCCTTTTTAGGGTTCCGTACCTCAAAAGGAAAATACGGAACCCCTAAAGGATCACTTTGTTGTCTGTCTGTCTGTCAGTCTGGCTGTCAAGATCCTTTATCTTGGGAGCGCGTAGAGGTATCCAGTTGAAATTAAAACCATATACTCAGGTCTACGATTCCATGAAGCTGTGAAAAAATCAAACTTCTGAGTTAACGAAAAAAAAAGATACGGCCGTTTATGTCGCAAAAAACGTGTATTTTGACACTCTCAAGGGAATCAAAATTCATAGGGTACTTCGCGTTGACTTAGAATCCTGAAAGAAGAATGCCCATACCCCGTACCATATTGCGTCACAAGTATATTAATACCAAAAATAATGTTTTATTTATATGTACAATGTACTGATTTTTCACCACTTTTTTTAACCACATTAAAAAATATCGTAAAAATGATATTAAATGATTAACAATTCGGACTTCCGAAAAAAATTACGTCATTTCAGAAATCTTTACGTTCCGATTACAGTTGTCAGTTATTTTCGTAATCTGACCAAAGAGTATGTAAAGCTAACGCTTTTAATCTGACAATTCTCATAAATAAATGGTTCGCCTAATTAATTTTATCTGCTATCTAAGTAAATAAGATCTTATAGTAGAAAATAATTAAACTGCTAAAAATGAATTCTGTTAAATTATTTTATTTTAGCTCACCATTTTATAAAGTAAACATTGCGTATATTAGAACTGAAAACTTGACACTGTCAATTTGGTTATGGTTATGACATTTTGGTATTTTGTTGTTATACTAACGTTTATATCGTTTGATGTTTTTGTACTGCATTTGAGTAGTTCTGGTAGTTTTATTGAATAATAATTAATTCAATACGTCTATAATAACTATTGACAGTGTTGAGATAGTGACTCATAGTGTTGCAAGTGGCAAGGTTTGTAAAATGGGCGCGCGCAGCGCACGTTAGGGGCGCGCAATTCGCGCGCATGCATTTCCATTTGCTTTCTGCGGGCGCGAGGAGAAGCGCGCGGGCCGCTTGCGCGCGGTTTAGCACCGTTCGCGCATGGCGCAAAACTGGCGTGCGAAGGGCACGATGATGGCATGGGAACGGCGCGTTAACTTGAAATGCACGCACGCAGCTCGCTAGCGGCGTATTCGCCAGATGTGAACACGCCCAAAGAGTTATACATAGAATATACCCAAAGAATAAACACGTGAATAGATGGAAAGGAAGGCTAAAGAAAAGTCGGATAAATCTATCACAATCGTGTGAAGTAAACGGAGTCAGTGATTACGTGACGGTTGACAGGATACAATGGAAGAAAAAAATGTTTTGGGCGTACCTCAAGTAACATGGGCCAAGGGCAGGAAGATCACGATGATTTGATACTATGTACCCTAAAAGTAAATGTTTTATCTGACTAACACTTACAAATTCTTTATTTGTGTTACCTTGTTAAATACCTACGAGTATGTTCACGCGAGAAAGTGGCGGTGAAGCCGGATTGACGTCAATATTAGTTATGTGTCACTAAAATAATTCGACTAGGTACATCAGTTTTTTCACACAAATGCATTAATAACTAATGTAAATAGATTAATATAAATACTATGTCAATATGTAATAAAGTACGCTACGAGCAACGCTGTTTCATTACGACGAGACCACCGACTCCTCTCACTGTTACTGCGCCTATAAATGGTTGCCGATAGCTCTGGCCTTATCCGGCCTTAGTTATTGGTCGGTCCGTGAGATTGCGGATCGGCAATGATAAAATCCCGTCCTATACACCCTTCATTCTTCCCACCTTCCGTCTGTTGCCTTAGGTCTCAGGCAACAGGCTTCCTGCACTATTATTTATATACGTATATATTGTGGCTATATGGTTAGGGTTAGGTTGTTAGGTGCAGCTAAGGGTGATGATAGGCTATTACAGTCAACCCCTTTACTGTACATTTCGGTAGCTGAATGTAGAACCCACATCCTGTAAGGGAAGTATTGCGTTTTTTGATTTGAGAAATCAAACTAAAACACGTAGTAAGTTTGTTTAGGTCTTGATAACTTTATAAATAAATAAGTAATTATAAGACTAAACCATTACGATTTTTAACAGTCTTAGGCCTAGGTATAGCGTAAAGATATTTCCCATGCGCGACAAAAGCCTGAGCGTAGGTAAATAACGCCAGGAGCGAAGGAATCCGGGCCCTAACTTATCGCATATATATCAATAATAATGCAATACACTACTCATCAATTTGGCCTAAAACGCATACCTATAAGTATAGAATGAAAATTATAATAATCACTACGGTTAAAAATTGCTATGAAATATGATCAGGCGTTTTCGAACTATTTTTAATATCTCAAAAATGTGGTTAAATATTAACAAAAAAATTTTAGATAGTGAAAATTTAAATAATAACTATACTCTTGAGAGTAAATTTGGTTTGACGCAAGTTGGTACGGATCCACATACAAATTTGGGCAATCTCTTTTGGCATGAAGGAAGGTCTCATAGCACAAGTAAAGGAAAATATCTGAAAACTGAAAATTTGTAGTTACGTCACAAAAAAAATTGGTGCGATTCGGAAAAACTCAATTCGGGAATTGAACTGTTTTCATAGGTAAGTTTGTACGGAACCCTTAGTGCGCGATTTTGACTCGCACTTGCCCGGTTTTTTCGCTTGGAAGACTGATATTTTAACAGGTCATGGCATGCCCTCTGCCCCCCTAGCCAAGTTACAACCGTTTCGTTTCGATTCTCTTTTCGTTGATTGCTTCGAGTTGGCCACGCCTCCTATCCCTTTGTTCTGACCACGTGACTGAGCATTGAGATGACGTCAGGATAAAGGAATCGGAGGCGTGGCCTACTCGACGCAATCGACGAAAAGAGAATCAAAACGAAACGATTGTAACTTGGCTAGGGGGGCAGGTACTTCAATTGGAATCTGTGACAAGAGTATGTGTGTAAGTACATGAATTGTTTAATAAATAAATAAGAATCTTGTTAATCCGAGTGCTATATTGATTCAGAGTTTACTTACGTTATAAAGCGATTTCCACTGAAAAGGTTTTGCTGATAACGCGTTAATTTTCGCCAATATTCCCTGAAACAAGCCTTTCAATTAAGAAAATTTCTCTTTATATTCCTACCTTATAAAACCTTGATGACCTTGATACTTACGTGAACATTTTTAATGAATCGCATAGAGGAGCAAATGTTCCTCATGAGGCCATCGGTCTGTGGCTTCATGAAGTATGCTACAACGTCCTGACGGCTCTTTAGAATCGCCAGGTCTGTGGTCGGGTGTTGTAACAGAACCCTGCAATCCAATAATGTCTTACCTACTGCAAAATATTTACGGCATATAGAACCGTGGCTAAGCAAATCAGAGGCCCTATTTGAATTGAACAGTTAAAGGGATGGAGCTATATGGGGTGTATAGCTCCATCCCTCTTTATTACTCACACGATTGACATTTTAATCACGCCACGGTAAGGTGTTGTGTAGTAAACCCTCTCCTCGACGGTGTTTTTTACCGTTGCGTACAAAAAGTATAAAAAATGCTACTAGTGAGCGCTGGCAAATTGGCACCGGCTACTTGCTTTTAACGTGAAGACCTATCGATTACGTTTTCTATCTTTTTTGCTTACCTCTTTCGACTCCCTAATATTGGATTTGCACCTACTGAACATTTGGAACAGGGATAATCCTTCACGACTCGCTTGAACACACTACGGTGTATTATTGAACACTTACAGATCGTGGTATGTATCCTAATCTGATGTGTGTCTTATCTACGCAGTGCATGCAACTCATCTTGGAACTGTACTTAATGAACACTCAGAAAAGATGGAGTACTTCATGACTGGAGCTACACACACCTCGCTTGAAAGCACTGCGTTGTGCCACAGCGCTGAACACTTGCAGGCTCCGGTACGTGTCCTCATCTAATGTAGACTTTTATCTTACCTCATCCGACTCTGTCCTATCTTGGAGCTGCACCTGCTGAACACTTGGAACATGGAGAGTCCTTCACGGCTGGAGCCTCGCACTCCTCGCTTGAACGCGCTCGGGTGTGCCACTGCGCTGAACACTTGCAGGCCGCGGTATGTGTCCTCGTCTACTGTTACTATATCTGCACTGAAGAGGGCCAGGAGTGTCATTAATTTGTGGAGTGGCAGTGGCGGATTTACAAATTTTCAAGGCATAGGCTATACAGTTTTTGCCGCCCTTGCCTCTACAATTGTCATCTGCATTATTTTTACAATCCAAAAATTTCGTTGAAAATTTCGTTCAAGGTTTTTTAAGTTCTTTTTAGAATTCCAATTGAATTTTTCTACTCTCGGAATGTGCAATGACAAGTGAGAGAGGAAAGTCATCAGCAAAATTTGTTGCAGACTTCTATCTGTGAGACATCAGAAAACCGTCATGCAAAAATCTTTTTTATTTCTATGAGGTAGCAATAAAAAAAAAATTCGGTCCCCAAAGCCGCCCCAAAAATCTGCCGCCCTAGGCTCAAGCCTACTCAGCCTGCTGGTAAATCCGCCACTGTGGAGTGGTGAGCACCACAGGTGCAAAACTCATAAAAGACAGTCAGTAGTAGGCATGGCGATTCTTCCTAAAGAAAATCAATTTTTGTATCGATACAGTAATAAATTGAGTTCTAAAAGATTGATTTCCTGAAGATCGATCCGTTGGTTACAGTGCGCCAGTACTGAGTCCTAAAAAACACAGTACAGATGATCCTATATCCCTAGTCAGTAATTTAGATGGTAATGATCAACATTATCATCTCTTGCCCTTGTCCCGTGTTATTTGGGGTTGGCACTATATGTATTTTTCTTCCATTCCATCATATCGCCCGTCATGCCATCTTTAACTCCCTTGGATGGTAATGATCAAAGCAGTTAAAAACATGATATGGTTCATAGTGTTTAATGTAATCAAAGGTTCATCCTCGTCTATTAATAGACGACGGTTGGCAAAAAAGAGCAGTAGTTGCGTAAATACACATGTTTCATCAGATATTTGGAATTGTGTAAAAATCATAGTTATCTAGTACATTCTTCAACTCACAGTGAAATGATTCTTATACTTAAAAACTGTGGCTTCGCATGCAGGTCCATGTTCAGATTAGCCCAGTTCAGATCCAGGTATCTTAGCAGTGCACCCAACGCGTGCACGCTCTGAGTTTGGGAGAAGTCCAGCACTGTTCGAAGGTATAGGGACCTCTCTTCTTCAGAGGCATTTTGCGGTTCAGTGGGAAGGGATAGATTGAAGATTCGTCGCTTGCACGCTTCGAAACCTTGGAAAATAAGGTATTTCTTTTTTAAACTATCTTACAGTAGGCTTTCTACAAAATTGCGTGTGTGTGTGTGTCTACAGAAAACCTCTTATAATGCACCCTGATCTGCCAAATCTAAATGTAGACCATACGAATATGGCTCTCATGGTAGAAATTGTATAGACAGGTAATCGATAACCTTGCGCTAATCAAGCGGTCAGTAAAAAGTACTCCATTATTAAAGCTTTATGTCGAACGAACAATGACCTATACATATATTATATAATAACGTATACTATGTAGTATTCACACTTTCACAGTGTGAACCCACTTACGGTGGCTTACATACAGTCCACCCTTTGATCGGTGGATCCCTTTGGTGTAATTGGTCCCCTAATAATCCCTAAATCCCTCACAGGGTTTTGTAAGGCATCTATTTAATTGAATCGTGCTAATTACGGTTCATCTAGCTAGAGTGTTGTGACTTATTGGGAAGGGTAAAATGTAAAGAAAATATACAAAAAACATGTCAGAAACCTTGAGCCATCTAATGTTTTTTTTAATTTTTTTATTAATGATAGGCTCGAATTTGACCACCATCTCACCTGATGGTAAGCGATGATGTGGTCGACGATGGAGCACGCTTGCCTAGAAGTAGCCTATTCACTCTTGACTTAAAGACCCCCAAGTTGTAGCTATAAATACAGACTCCGGCAAGGAATTCCACTCCTTGGCCGTACGCACAATAAATGCAAGTATAGCGGCTTGTGCCTTTACTTTTGTATCTATTTTTACCCGCTTGCACCAGAGAGAACCCCATCTTACTTACTCCTTGGTAGGCAAGGACACTAGTTTACATCTTCCCCTTTTGAAGACAGTTTTCCTGACTGTCTGCACTAGGGCACCCTGGGTTTTGCCATCCATTAAGATACATTATTACCACAAATAGTACAATACTTACTATAATCCTTAGCAGACAAGAAGACCAGTTTGCACCTCCCCTCATCATTAGCGTCGCTGTCAAAGACTGTCTTCCGGACAGTCTGCACAAAGGCACCCTGGTTCTTACCATCCAGAAGAACACAGATGGGTTCTACCTGTCGGAAAAGGCTTGCGAACATCTGGTACTCTGGCGGCCGGTCTACTATCTCTTCTAGAATGAAGAGCTGGCCGGGAAAGAAGACAAATGAATAAGGTTTTTTGTGCACTGGTTGTTCATCAGTTTTTATTATTTATGTATTCATAAACCTAAAGACAAACTGAGCCCAAGTATGCAACGTAGGCTACGCAATATGATATCTAGGACTCTAGCATTTACTTGAAAACAGATGACTTATCATACCTACGCAATATACTTGGCATACGCAACGCTGGCACACGTGTTCCACCCAACATCAGTTCTGTCGTTCCAGATCGCTGTGAGAAGGTGCAGACCTCCTCTCCGACGACGTAGCATCGCGTACGTGGGCTCAGTTTGTCTTTTCCTTAAATTGGGACTAGGTAATTTATTTATTTACTACAGTTGCCCTTTGCGGTCCAGGTTCGGGATGACTTTTTCGAGTAATCTCGCAAAGACTGATGTAATGCCTTTTTGCTTAAATAATATTACGAGTAGTTCAGTCAGGTTAGTTAATGACGAACGTTTCAAAATGCTTTTAAAAACACGAAACTTGATACCATGTGACCCAAATGCAGTGGTAATTTAAAAGGCCATATAGGCTGAACTATAAATGTGTAGATAACAAATGCGACGCACCTCGCCGGTGTGTAGGGTGAAGTATGCCGCACCCAGTCTTCCGGAGCGGCAGTAGGCCACCAGCACCCTCTGCGACATTTTGGCAATAAGGTCACAATTTCCGTTGTAAGTTTTATTTTTATATATGAAAGTACTAGCTGATGCCAGCAGCTTTGCCCGCGTGAATCTAGATTTCTCCATACAAACTTTGCCCGCGTGAAACTAGATTTCTCCATACAAAATTTGCCAGCGTGAAACTAGATTTCTCCATACAAAATTTGCCCGTGTGAAACTAGATTTCTCCATACAAAATTTGCCAGCGTGAAACTAGATTTCTCCATACAAAATTTGCCCGTGTGAAACTAGATTTCTCCATACAAACTTTGCCCGTGTGAAACTAGATTTCTCCATACAAAATTTGCCAGCGTGAAACTAGATTTCTCCATACAAAATTTGCCCGTGTGAAACTAGATTTCTCCATACAAACTTTGCCCGCGTGAAACTAGTTTTCTCCATACAAATTTTGAACCCTCGTTTCATCCCTTTTGGGAGTGAATTTTGGAAAATCTCTCAGTGCTCGCATACATAATTTTGTCTGGCCTGTTGGTCTAGTGGTTAGTGGCCCTGACTGCTATGCCGGAGGTCGTGGGTTCGATTCCCACTCAGGACAAATGTTTGTGTGATGAGCACGATCATTTGTTTTGTGCCTGGGTGTAATTTATCTATAATATGTATGTATTTAGAAATATATAAGTATGTTTATCAGTCGTCTAGTACTCATAAAGTCATAACACAAGCTCTACTAGACGGCTTTGTGTGATAGTTGTGGATTATTATTATTATTATCATAAAAGAAAACCCCAGTAGTTTCGGTTGTGCATTGATATGTCAGTCAGTCAGTTTATCCCTTTATATAATGTGAAAGTACCTACTAGCTTCACCGGCCTCATCTAGTTTAAAATGACGAAAAAAAAATTGACGTGTAAAAGTGTTTTATAAACCTATATATGCAGAATTAAAAAAAAAAGAAAAAAAAAAGAATGTAGATAATGTTCTACATTCTTTTTTTTTTCCTGGGATAAAATATATCCTATGTGCGATTCCAGGATATGGTCTACCAGTGTACAGATAGCGGCACGAATCTTGAGCGCTCGGCAAAAGAGCGGGGATCGCTTTGGGCAGCGTACACTTTGACGAGCTTGTAATCACTGTACAAGGTTTGCACTCCCCGCCCCCGCATCTCTTTTCATACCATTAGAGACCCGATATTTCACTTCTGCGTGCTTCTGCGCAAGTAGAACTGTAGAAGTTCAAGTGACTTAGTGAATTCAGGAATTCTTGAGGGTAAATTACCCTGGGTAATGTACCGACAATACCCTCAAGAATTCCTGAATTCACTAACTCCGAGTGGCCTTTCCCACATTCGCTCAAATTAAAATGGTTACACCAATTATTTTACTCCAAAAACTAGGGGAACCAGACTCGGAGTTAAATTTCTTCGGAATGAAGGCTCTTCAAGGCTAGAATGAATAGGCTCTTAATAAACTAGTGCGCCTCACCATCAATGATTGCATCGCTGCTTACCATCAGGTGGGATCGCAGTCAAGCACTGGTTTATATGAATTAAAAAAAAAAAGAAAAAAAGAATAACGTGATCAGTTCCACAGGTTTGACTGGTCCAGTAGGGCAAATGGTAATAGCGCGATGTATCTTAAACAGCCTCCTAATGTAAATACTAGCACTTTAAAAATATTTCCAATTTCTATGCGAACGAAGTCGCGGACAAGAGCTATTAATTATAATAAAAAAAAAACAATAAAAAAAACTAATAGAAAAAATTTCTTATTCTACGCGGATGAAGTAGCGAGCAAAAGCTAGTATGTAAAAATAATTAATTAAATATATAATTAAAATTAATTAATTAATTTGTGCCCCAGTGGGTAAAAGAGAAAGCAAGTCGGTTTTTCGGTCCTCCAATTCATTACAAACCCTTAGCCGAAATAGCCGCACCTCGTCTACTGAACTATGAATTTATTAAACAAGCAGCACCTTTAGGTAATTAATTACCTAGTGTTGTGCTGACACAACACCGGTTAATTAATGGGGATTTGTTTACGTTACATGACACGCGGGAATTTATTGCGTGACAGTTATGTTACATAAATGTTATAAAGCTTGTCTGTTCTCAAAGGTTGACGATGGCCGAAAGTATAGTTATATATATATATATATCGTTTTGCGCATCGTACAATATCGGCGAGCCAATCGCTGTACAAGGATTTCACTCCCCGCCCCTGCATCTCTCTTCATACCACTAAAGAGACCCGATATTTCACTTCTGCGTGCTTATGCGCAAGTAGAACTCAGCGAAGAAGTCAGCGCTCAAGATCCGTGCCGGTATCTATACCTCCTATTATGAGCACCTAGTCGTAATTGGTTACGGGTTACTAACCGTTCTCTTATATAAGGTATTGTACTACATTTTGCGGAGGAGTAGGTACTTTATAATCTACAAACACAATAGTACATACGCTAAAATATTCTACCTAAATTGGCTCTGATTTAGAATTAAAATGAATGAAATCCTGCCATTTCAGTATTGCTTTTCGGTCATAAATTGCAAAGTGGCGGTAAAAGGAAACCATGGCATCATTGAAATTGTTTGGAAGTCGTACAATTACTTTAAAACAAGTACAAGTTGACTTCGCAAAAACTCTTTACAACTCCTGTTTTATAGGTATATTATATCTGTAAGTATTCTCTCTCTCTTTCGAATAATGTGCCTACTCTTAATTTCCCCCTTCTAAAATCTAATATATCAACTCTATTTCCTCAAAAAAAGTGTGCAAGCAAGTGTAGGTGGCTTTATAGATGCCAAACTTAATATCGTCCTGGGCCTCAAGTCTGCTATTACAATAGTGTCAGAATGGTCTATAATTGATTTCATAATTGTTGATTTTGACAAGTTTGGTAATCTATTAATATAATGGCGTCATTATGACTTCCCAATGGTCAACCACTGACACTCCATTGAAAGAAGTGGCATAGAATGGTAATCTCGTTTATATTGACAAATGAATGAATATCTGACATATGCGGTAATCTGCTAAAATTTGGACAGTTCCTTTGATCAGTGACCTACCATTAGAACGTCATTGTGCAGTCATTGCTTTCAATAAGCTCGATATTGTCATTGTACCACACCTTTAGTACGAGACCATTGGCCGATCAGTGATCGATCATTATGAATTATCAGAATACGAACTTTTAGTAAAATGACAATGGGGTCGTGTTGGAATGACGAATTTATAAAAATAGCAGACTCGGGCCCCCTGTATGTAGGTATGCGACTGTTTTCGATGACTTTTCCGTCCATTGTCACAGTTAAAGTGCCGTTGAATTTTACCTCGTTTTCTAAATGTCTATGGTTGCCTTTCTCTCAAGTAATACTTATTTAATTTTATTTAGAGAGAGGAAATACTCACTTAGCGTCATTGGCTAATGTAAATATGTAGAGATAGGTACCTATTTAGTATATAATAGAATACGATGCCATTCTTACCACTTCTGTTTCAGTTTCTTCACTAGTTTCCCGTTGGTCGTTTGTATTCTGGTCATTATTCCTAAAACGAAACGACAAGTGTCTTATTTATTTATATTATTGTATTACACTCATTATGTAGTTGATCGAATTGCAAACCTTCTGCATTGTGCTATGACGAAATGATTGTCAGATCGGTTGGAGTTCAAGTTACTTGTACTGCTGGTAGTTTGGTGCAGTACTGGCACTGAAGCCCCATTCGAAGAGGTTTCTTCCATCATTCTTTTAATAATAAACTCAAAAGATTTCGTTACATTAATTTAATGTCTTGCTTTTCCCGCGCGAATTTTTTTCATTTAAACTTTTTTTTTTTTTTTTTAAGTTTTTGGCTTGGGTACTAAGTCCTTTAAGCCCTGTCTTCGTATGAATAGTTAATTTATTTAACATTAGAATTTGGATGAACATATTCTAATGTTTTTGTAGTATTTGGCAGCAAATGTATCAAGTCAACCTTCTCGGCAAGCTTAGTCAACACTACAAGAAAATTCTCAACTTCATTTTACCGAGATGTTGAGATGTATCTGGGTGATTTTCAAAATGTATGTCATGTACATTTTGGGACGTGAAAACGTCCCCCGGAATATTGTCCAGACATAACAAATTAACGATCAAATTATTGTTATTATCATTGAATAAAAGTTTATTGAGAAGGATTTCAACATTTCAGTTTAAAAAAAAAATAAGTAGTCTGAAATATATGACATTCATGCTCTTAGTGTCATAATATTTCCATACATCTACTACGTGTCTCTAAGCGAGAGCGCGTTACAAAAACCATCATAAAGATTAACCTACTCATTTTATTGTAAGTTCTGTTTGCGGAATATCTTATTGGGTAATTAGTATGTAAATTATACAAAACTGAAATAAAAAACTTTATGTAATAATAATAATAATAGCCTTTCAAAATGTGTCTTCTATTTCATTCAATTTTGTTGATCATTATTGTAACACAAATATTAGTAAATATTTGAGATTCTTTATTAGCAACACATTCTTGTCAAAGACATCCAATCAGATGACAACAAAATATTACTCCGCCATTTTGTCTGCAGGTGTCATTGTTGTGAAAAGTGTGTTTCTTGCGGTGTAGTGTTTTTTCCACAATAAAGTTTTCATTTTAGTTGATCAGCTATAAAAACAACGGTAAGTCTCTGTTTTACTATTTTTGCGTAAATTCAAAGAATAACATTGATTCAATTTGATTAAGGTGATAGACAAGTCCAACAACATTATTTTTAACCTTCAAATGTCGAAGGTCGTTATTCAACAAACCGTTGATTTTCATTTTCGTAACGATTTGTTACATATTTTGGTTGCGTAACAAAAAGGATGTAACAAATATGAAGCAAAGCCGATTTCATAATGGAATTATTTTTTTAATTATGCGTACCTACATACAGGGTAATGTATTAACTAGTGCGCAATTTTTTTACTTACAGATCATTGGACTCGATCAGCTGACGTACAAATCAATAGTGTTTCATGTACCGGATCGATCCTCCACGGGATTAAAACGATCAAAATTTCGCGGTGTAGATATAACAGTTTCCTTACTAATTATTTATAAGCGACGTATAGATACTACTCGTAGTAGCTATACGGCACTTATGAGTATTTTTTATTTGGTTTATTACTAGTTCTTTCTTAATAAAAAATGCTGATAAATAAAAACTAACTTTACTATTATTTTTGTAATTACGTATTAAAAGTAATTAATAATTTTTAACCGTAAGTTCCATCACTAATGGTTTGTTTTCTGTAGGCTAAACATTTTAATAAACACTTAATGACCAAACGGAATGCACAATTTGTTCTGAGACTGTATTTTGTAATTAAAGAGACTGCTTATGTTATCAATAAATGATTAAGCTCTAATCTCATTGTTTTAATAGCGTTGTGAAATAGCCCTAATATTTCCTTTTTGTTATTTTTTTGTAACGTTGGTCACTTTTGTAACGATATTCATTTTTGTTTCATTTTTGTAATTGTACAAAAAATTTGAAAATCACCCATCTACCTGTTTCAATGATTCCCTATATATTGTCCAGTTGCCTGCGCAACAAAGTCAAGTGTCAAGTGTCTGCACACTTGAGATATAAAACTACGCTAATTTTACATCTCAATATCCACAAGAAATCAATTTGCGAATAATTAAAACAGCCACTGAACTTCACTCGAAGAAATCCCGCCAAAAACTCCTTCTTTTAAACTCAGCCTGGACACAGCTACATAAATACCTTTTTTTAAAGTATTTGTACCATAGAGTGCTCTATCACTCTTCAGATTATATTTCACTCTTTTTTTAATCTTGATTATGTATTAAGTCTCAAATTGTTTGTCTATTTGTAAAGGCAGTATTTCCAGTGGATGGTCCATCGTTCTGTGTAACCATAAATGGGAACAAATCACTTCGCACACATTTTTGATAAATCACTTTGGGTCACGTTCACTAATGTCTTTTGTTAATTGCTAACTTTTTGAATAGTTTTTTGGTTGAATAGAGCGCACTGCTTGTTATTAATTGGTTTTGTATATGATATTATTGTCACTAGTACTTTTTACAATTGTACAAGTTTAGAATAATTTTGTGAGTATTTATAAGAAAATAATAACACGGAGCTCAAGTATTTTCACGCGCATTTTAAATCTAGGTTATTTACCAGAACTACGAATAGTAGGCACCTAAACCTATACAAGTACCTACTTTGATATTATTGTCCGATAGTTGGTTGCTCATGAAATATTCAGCGGTTACATACAGGTAGTAAATAATTGAAATATGGCGTGATTGTTATACATTCGACACTCACGGCTTGTTATGACTTTATGCGGTCACTAGCCTGCTTTGTTTGGGTTTACGCTAATCACAATCGCCATGCTATGGTGAATAATGGTCGTGTTATAATTAGGAGCAAGTAGATACCTAAGTATAATAATAATGATTATAAAATAAGTAGATAGACCACAATTATATATTTTTGGGTTCTTGTCAAAGAATGAACATAGGTATGCATTTGCCAACATAATTGAATGTGTGGTTGGCCATGGGCCATTGTGTACAGGCTGTATGAGACAATCGACGAGGGAATTTTTTCATTCTTCCCGCCCATCGACTGGAGATTATGACTAGCGTGAATGTTCTTTTTTTAAATTAAATAAGCAAAAATAAAAGCTTGTTCAATTCATTTTTGGCCTTTATTTCGAAAATATTTCTCACACCACATAAGTACCTATTGATTTTTAAAATAATAAATGCACATATTGCGATTTATCAGAAATAAGCATGATATTATAATTTTAATTACGTACAAATAAATTTAAAAAAACATCTTAATGTTTCTATTTCACACACGCCTACATAGGCACTTACAAAACGTTACATGATTCCAATTGTTTCAATTGGTCGTTTCCTACTTATAAGAACCAGCAAGAAACTCCATAGTTACTCTTTAAAAAAAAAATGGTTGTTTATACAATATTTCCATATTACAATATTAGGTAATCCATACTTCCTACTAATATAATATTATAAATGCGAAAGTAACTCTGTCTGTCTGTCTTTCTGTCTGTTACGCTTTCACGCTTATACCACTGAACCGATTTTGATGAAATTTGGTACAAAGATAGAATAGAGCTTGAGAAAGGACATAGGTTATAAATTATCACGCTATTTGCTATGGGAGGTGATCAATATTCCAAAATGTCGGTATTGAACGACTTTTGCCGTGAGTTCGATCCCCAGTTATAGTAATAATTTTTGTGAGTATTTTGTCGTCTTTTTTGCATGTAATATACGATGGTACTTCGATTACAATAATAAAAGGACTTTTAGCATATTTTTAACACATACATTTTTACTTCATATTTTTGTAAAAAGTAATTAAAACATGTAAAATCGAAGCGGTGAAACGAAAATAATTTTTTTTTTCATTTAGCTACAATTTTAATATCTTAGATGAAAATCATCACGCTATCATCGACAAAGGGAGACAACATCTGCAGACAATGTTGACGTTTAAACAGGGTGGCCCAAAAGTCGTGGATCAAACGCAACTACGGGTTAGATGGGGTCATCAGCTGCAAAAAGTTGTTCTACGGGAGGTCCTTAAGGTCAACCCCTGCAGAGTTATAATTTATTTTGTGTTTTTATGGGAAATATGACTTTTTTTAACTAATTGTTATTAAAATTCGAAAAAATCTACATCCTGTATCTTTTTTATAATTTTTACTAGATTGGTACTGATGAGTCCTTGCGTTAGACATGCAATTTATGGTTGTTTATTGGGTGTGTTGAAGATAATATTAAGTTTTACGATTTATTTTTTTCTCAAATCATAACTTTTTATTTACTTCGGACCCCACTGTGAAAAAAAAATACTCTACCGAAAAGTGACCCTGTATTACAAGTTTTGGCGCAATGGATTTAAATCGGGCGACCGGGGTGGCCACGCAATTTAAATCCATTAGATTTTTTTCTTTGGGGCTATTTTAAAGAAATAGTTTACCAAGGAGAGAACAATAGCGAACAAGAACTACGACAAAAGCTCGAATTTGCTAGGGTACAAGTTACTAACAACAGAGGTGCATTCCGTAGGTTACGTAGGAATTTTATTAGGCGGTGCAGATTAAGTATTATGGTCAGAGGCAGGAATTTTGAGCATTTATTGTAAAATGTTTTGCTTAATAAAACAATTATTTCACAATCGTTGTTTTGTTTTTTCGTCCTAGAAAGATATTAGAGCCACTCATGGCCATGTGTAATACCTTTTCAGAATCCCTATTAAATGCGCCAAAACTTGTAATACAGGGTCACTTTTCGGTAGAGTATTTTTTTTTCACAGTGGGGTCCGAAGTAAATAAAAAGTTATGATTTGAGAAAAAAATAAATCGTAAAACTTAATATTATCTTCAACACACCCAATAAACAACCATAAATTGCATGTCTAACGCAAGGACTCATCAGTACCAATCTAGTAAAAATTATAAAAAAGATACAGGATGTAGATTTTTTCGAATTTTAATAACAATTAGTTAAAAAAAGTCATATTTCCCATAAAAACACAAAATAAATTATAACTGCAGGGGTTGACCTTAAGGACCTCCCGTAGAACAACTTTTTGCAGCTGATGACCCCATCTAACCCGTAGTTGCGTTTGATCCACGACTTTTGGGCCACCCTGTATAAGAACACCTATTTCAGACAGCAACCAACTAACATTGTAGCGCGGTAGTCTCAGGGATAGATCGGCACGTAGGGGGCAGTGGTTTGAGTCTCAGATATTTTTTTTTGTTTTGTGATAGTTTTAATTTTATTTTATTGTAAACAAGAAATCCTTACATATTTTTGCGTTCTTAATATTATTTTATTGATAGTCTGGTTTCTACATCAGCACTTTCGAAGCAGTTTAGCAGATACCGACCTTCACTATAGGTACATGACAGAAATCCAGCGCTTATTCAGACGTCTATTTATTGCACAGACCGCGCCATTTATCAATCCTGTTTTTTATTTTTACTTTTTGACCTATATTATTGTTATAACTTTAGTTAAGTAAGACCTACCAACCCAACCTAGGGCAAGAAAAGTAAATTATATGTATTTAGTAGTTGGTGTTCTAAGGTTCTGCCTACAGAAATCCGGCGGTATCTCATGGTGGAATGGCGACAGCGACTTTTGCAACCCAGTGCTGGGCACGCCATAATTATGGCGGTAAGTCCCCTCTTTGAGGCGTGGCTTGAAAGACCTCACGGCGTCCTTACCTTTCGCATGACGCAGGTCCTCACCGGACATGTTAAATTCGGGAGGTTCCTGCACCGGATTCGTGCGGAAGAAACGCCCGGATGTCACCATTGTGTTGACCACCCGGAGGACACGGTAGAGCACACGGTGGAGATGTGCCCCGCTTGGGCAGAGTAACGCCGTGTCCTCGTGGGGGCGATCGGCAGCGGCAATCTCTCGCGCCGGGCTTTGGAACAGGCCATGGTCCGGAGCGAGGAGGAGTGGCAGGCGGTCGCCTCCTTCTGCGAAGTAGCAATGCTAGCAAAGGAGCGAGGCAATGGCCCTCGTGCCCCAGCCATCGGAATTCCGATCCCGATTTCCGGTCACCGTAGGTGCGAGCTTGCGGACGGTGAGCAATGGGTAGTTCGCCGTCCGACCGTCCGGTAACCGTCCGGACCGAGCCCAAGTCGTCGACGGCGCGAAGTGTTAAAGGCGCGCCTCAAGGAGATGTCAGCAACCGTAGGGACCCAGCAGGGTCGAAGCCTTATCTTTATCTTTGTGGTCTGGTTCCGCACTTAGTCCTATGCGTTGGTTCGAAGCCTACTGGGGCCATGGATGATGCGAAAGAGATTCCCTGAGAGGGCCCTGGAACAATGGCAAAGAAGGAACAGGAGTGGGTTTTATGTATGTTTCTTTCTGGTTTATGTTATGATAAAACAACGCTGTATGACTTTAAAATTATTTTTTCATAAGATATACTAAAAGTCTATTATACCGTAGTTATCTTTTAACAACACTAAATAAATGTTATTTAACGTAAGCTATCAAAACAAAATGGATAAAGTAGTTTTCAGTTGCCAAAATGTATAAAGAGTCTGTACGGAGTTGATCCTGAGGTCGATACCCATAGTTTATAGTGTGCACCTTTTTCTTTGAGGTAGGAAATCATCAAATACCTTCCCCCGCTCTAGGTAAAGTGAGAAGTGGTACCAGACTTTTACTGACTGAAACCCACCTGTGTTCCTTTAGTTGCCCTTCGCGGTCCAGGGCTATGGTAACTTGCACGCCATATTCGCGGCAGCAAATCACTTCTTTCCTGAAGACAGTTTGATTACGTATGATGTATCCTACATTACTTGCAGCCTTACGTCGACATCTGGACGTTACCTCCTTAACAGTGAGTGGTGATCAACACTGGGACAACATTCTGACGGATGCCAGGGTCAGTTACAGCCCCAATTGGTTGCGAAATTTGTTTGCTGTCATTTTATAGTTTTGTGGAGTCACAAACACGGAGTAATGAGGGAAAGTAGGGTGTTTCGAGAGGTTTCTGTTTCAAATTCGGCGTGATGTAATGCAACATCAAACTGCAGCAATTTGTCCACAATTTTTTTATAAGTACAGTTGTGAAGCAAAATGACGTCGTAAGTTACTCTGTAGTGTCTTATAATAGTAATAATAATAAAAAATCACTAGTAGCAGTTACCGTACAGCCAATTATGCTCCTTCGAAATTCACCTCTACCAAAGTTTCATAACGGGACCCGGCTAAAACTCTGCAGAGAAATATCATCGAGGCCAATTCTTAGGGGAGGTAATCCTTTCAAAAAATCTCATAGCTCTAGCAGGCATTGGCCCTAGAGACCTACGTCAGGCGGAAAGAGAGCACGCTGTGGTGCCTTTCTAACCTTTCCTCAAAGAAGGAATTTGCTGCCGCGTGCAAGTAACCGTATCCCTATAACGCTAAGGGCAACTAAAAGAACACAGGTGGGTTTCAGTCTGTAAAAGTCTGACACAAACTTTCGCTTTACCCAGAGCGAGGGAAGGTATTTCATGATTTTCTTCCTAAAAGTAGAAGGTGCAGACACTAAAAACTGTGGGTATCGACCTCAGAACAAGATCCGTACAGACTCTATATACATTTTGGCAACTGAAAACTACTTTATCCACTTTGTTAAAAGATAACAACGGTTTAAAACACTTTTAGTATATTCTAATGAACCAATCATATTAAAATCATATATCTTTGTTTCATCATAGCATTTATGCTATGATGAAACAAAGATATATTGGTATTGGATAAGATATATTGGTTTACCAAAAACAAACTTAAACTAACACTTTTTCCATTTAGGGGTAAGCAGAACCTTTGAACATCAACTACTGCGACCTCAACATGTCTGTTTCTGTTTATTGACGTTCATAAGTTTATTTGATGTATATCATTTACGAGTATTCTATTATTGGTGAGCCAAATAAATAAAATAAAATAAATTGTATATCTAGACATAACAAATACATTTTTTACAAATATTTACTGGAATTAATTTCCATTAAATGAATTAGATGCTTTCGGCATGAATCACAAGCACAGAATTATTAATTACGTTTGTGCATTTTTACTAACATGATGCAGACGAAGTCGCGGGTAACAGCTAGTACAATACTAAATACAATAATAATTAACTACAATAATATTTTACAAATTTAACAAATTAAAAAAAAAAAAACATTAAAGAATACTTAATAATAATAGTTTCAAAACTAATCAATTTGTACACCCCGGTGGTAGTGGAGCTGGACCAGCATTGAGCCAAGCATTTTTATCTTGAATATATTCCTCCAACTTATAATATGCTTGCCTGCATAGTGTGCGTGATACAAGATTTAAATTTCGTTTCATTGAGTGCTAATATTTGGGGAGGTATTTTATTATAACATTTCAAACAGTATCCCATAGAATAGAGTTTGACTTGACTTTTCAGTAACTTGTTTTAGATGTTTGTAGTTTTAAGGTTTGTTGCCGAATGAATTTAGTGCCTGGTTATTTCTCTTTCCTTATAAAATAAAATTAGGTAAAATAAAAATTAAGGGAGGAGGAGGAGGCGGAGAGGGGGGTTACGTTATAAAATTAGGTAAATTTTGGTAACAAATAACTTCTTTTTCCTTGTATAGTTATTTCAACATTAATTTTAGGTTTATTTTTTTGGATGATGTTAGTCGTATGCTTTTATCACAAGATATAATCGGTAATAAATAAAATTAGCAATACTGCTAATTAGCAGTAGTCGTTTTAGTTGATTACGATTGTTATTGTACTATTATGACTCAAAAACGAACTAGTAATAAAAAAACGAAAACCTAAAATTGCCCACGATAATTTGTCATAATTGGTAAATTCATAATTGAATCAATCAATCAATTGCTACTAGAAAATATTACGCGCAGTTTTTTTTTTCTATTTTCAACGTCATTCATTCATTCATAATTATTGATTATGAATGAATGAATGACGTACAATATTTCCATAAATTGAGCGACATTTTGGAACATATAGTTAATATACAAACGCTAATAACTTTGCTGTTTATGAATGTTATTAATTCAGACTTTACTTAAATAATAACAAGACCTTTTCTAATAAGCCCTTTAAGTATTTGTACCAATTAAATAGTGGTGTATAACTGAATGTATGGTTGGACATGGGCCATTGTGTACCTACAGGCTGCATGAGACAATCGATGAGGAATTTTTTTTTCTTCTAGCCCATCGACAGGAGATTATGGCTAGAGTGTATGTTCTTTTTTTAAATTAAATAGGCAAAAATAAAAGCTTGTTCAATTCATTTATGGTATTTATTTCGAAAATACTTCTCACACCACATATTAATTGATTTTTAATATCATAAAAGGCACTTATGGCGATTTATCAGAAATAAGCATGATATTATTATTTTCATTACATACAAAAAGTTCACAAAAATTCATAATGTTTTTATTTCACATAGGCCTACATGGGCGCTTACAAAACGTCAGAAGCTAGTGAACGGTTCTAATTGGTCGTTTTCTACGGAGAAGAACCGGCAAGAAACTCCATGGTTACTGTCTTAAAAAAAAAGTTTGATCTTACAATATTTCTATATTACAATATTATAGATATGTAAGGACAGTGTCAGACCAGTCAATATTGTACCCAAAAAAAGTACAATAAGAAGTGGATCGTAATAGAAAGTAATGTAAGATCCGCGGAGTCTAGTGTTCTCACATCACATTACAAAAAAAGGTTATATAAAAAAAGCAAGAAAAAAATAAATAAATGAGATGTTAACAAAAATAAATCACTAATGAATTTAAGGTGGTTGAGGTCTAAATAATATAAAAAATATTGCAATAGCAATGTGTTAAAAAAAATATAGGTATATATTAAAACAAAGTAGCAGTTAACAGAATTCACTAAAAAGTTACTCCACAGTTACCATTGTTATGTATTACCAATGTACCTTTGAGTTCTTCACCAACTAGTTTTTCTACAATGAGGGTAATATGATAAGCTACGATTACCATAATTTTTTAAATTTTGTAAAATTTGATAATAGTGAAGAACTCAAAGGTACATTGGTAATACATAACAATAATGTGCTTTTTTTGCACATTATTGTTATGTAGTACTTAGTACTTTTTTTGCACGTTATTGTATGGCCCTGCTAGATAGACAAATGTTTCCTGCTACACTTCTACTGTTCTGTTAAAGATTCCTTGGAGTTTATACATAAATCGAGAGGTACATTGGTACAAGTTACGATCAGTATTATTTTTATGTACTGCCCCGCTGGATGGATGAGGCGATTAATTGTAATTTTCCATCAAAATACTTGAGTTACATTGGACTTTGTCTATAAAATCGTGAGGTAGGTACATTGAACAAACAAAGCAATGCCACTAGTTATTTCGGTCTAGCTCGAGGGGACCCGCTGGATAGAAACACATTTTCTATGTTTGTTGGTTAAATAATATGGAAATTAGTACGGATCGCCATCATTACAGCTGTAGCGCAATAACCTAGACCTTACAATAAGTATGGATCGAATAGCCTATTTCTCCTTCCACAATAAAATGAAACCACCAATAAAATCACTAAATGATCAGCATATCCTTATCCTCTGGCGCCTCCTTCCTGAAGTTAATCCTGATGTGCCTGCAGACGTGGCCGATGGCGTTGGCAGCAGGCACGACGATGGCCGCCATGCAAGACATCACCATGGTGCGAAGGGACGCGAAGTAGATCTTTATGCAGCGCAGGCAGGGTGCGGTGCACCAGATTTGCTGTAACAAAGGGGAATTTGGGAAAAAGGAGCTATTTTGTTGATTGTTATTGTAAATTTATAGGGGCGGGCTTTCCAAAGCAGTGGGACACTTAGGTATAGGGTATAAAGAAATCTCAGAGTAATTCACAAACGATTAATGGACTAAATTACCCCACATTTCTTTTTGGTACTGTTAAATATCATGTTGTTGGCTGTTGGTAGATTAAATATACAACTTAGTAGACTAATACAAAACACTGATCTTGCCAGCTGATTGTGACATTCAAAAACAGAATGATATTGAAAGGTTTTCTATGGTCTAGGGGTTGCCCTGCCCCCCTAGCCAAGTTACGATCGTTTCGTTTGCGTCGAACGCCTCGAGTAGGCCACGCCTCCGATTCCTTTGTTCTGACGTCATCTCAACGCTCAGTCACGTGGTCAGAACAAAGGAATCCGAGGCGTGGCCTAATCGAGGCGTTCGACGTAAACGAAACGATCGTAACTTGGCTAGGGGGGCTAAACCGTAGAAAATCTTTCAATATAGTTTTTGTTTTATTTAACAACCACCTGTAGCCTTTACAAATATTTGTTCCATGAGGGAATCGAACCCGAGACACGCAGCGCAGCAGCCGAATGCTCAACCAATGCGCCAATCGTGTCGTTAATTAGCAGAACATATGTGGAAAAGAGTTGTCCTTTCCGCATAATTTATGATTTTTTAATTACATTCTTGTGCTGCTTTATACACGAATAACGATTTTATACAGTTTAAATTAATAAACGTAAAGATTAAAAAAAAATAGGAAAAAGCCGACGAAAAATTCCACCCTGAATAGTTAAAAGCACATCATCATCATTTCAGCCGAAAGACGTCCACTGTTGGACATAGGCCTCCCCCAAGTGTCGCCACAATTACCGGTCCTGTGCGTTTTGCATCCATCGGATTCCCGCGATCCTCACCAGGTCATCGGTCCACCTTGTGGGAGGCCGTCCAATGTGTATGTGGTCGCCATTCCAGAACCTTTCGTCCCCATCGACCATCTGTTCTGCGAGCCATGTGCCCTGCCCACTGCCACTTAAGTTTGGCGATTCTCGATTGGTTAAAAGCAAGTGTTGGGGTAATTAGCTTGTTCTGGTCAACACTTAGGCGAGTGTCCAACCTTACGTTGTTGACACCTCTACGGTCCGGACTAAGCGTTTCACCTCATCGTTTATACCGCGTACATTGAAGGATTGGTGAAGCCGTTCAATTATAATTTAGGTGTCTTCAGGGCTAGAGTACATAAATAGGTTCTTAATAAACTAGTGCGATTCACCATCATCGATTGCATCACTGCATACCATCAGGTGGGATCGCAGTCAAGCACTAGTTTATATTATTAAAAAAAAACTGACCTCGAAGGCGAGACAAGCGAACCCGCAGCCGAGCAGGAGCGCGCAGGGCGGCGCGAGCAGCACGGTCAGCACGGTGTAGCACCAGTTGCGCGCGTGGCGGAAGCACGCGTGACTCAGGCGCCACGCGCACTCGGGGCTGCGCGCGCCTTCTGGCTCGCCGATTATGTCGTCCCATACTATCTGTGAGGGTAGATAGAAAATTAGCCTCTTCTTTCGTGTCTGTGGTAGGTAGGTTGACAGCAGGACGAAAATATGCATCTTTAAGATGAGAGAAAAGGATAGGTTATGTTCTCTCTTCCTTGTCGGTATCACTCTTGACAGAGTGGTCGTGGTCATCACTTCAGGTGTTGGTGGCAAGCTTCACAACATACCGCCACTCTTCTCTGATGGCCGCCTTCCTCGTGTATTTGTGCAGTGATGATGAGCCATTTGCTGCCGCTTTAATCTGGTCAGTCCACCTCATAGGCGATCTTCCTCGTGGCCTGGTACCCTCAACCTTTCCCTGGACCACAAGGACCCTGGACCCTGCAGTGTTGGCCAAGTGCGACTCGGACTCCCAACCCTAACGGTTCCGTTCTACAATATTAAAACTCAAGCAAAAAATGCCGACAAAAAACAGTTTTTGTATGGGAACACCCTTAAATTTTTAACTTTTTTTAATTTTACTGTTTTTTGTTGTAATGGCACTTATTCAAATACTTAAATAAACGTAAATTAAAATAGGCTTCTGCAAGCGTCTTCGCCCACGTGATAGTCGATTTCACCTTACAAAATTTGGACCCCTGTTTCATCCCTTTAGGGGGTGAATTTTGTAAAATGCTCTCTTACTGCTCGCTTACGGTATACCATAAGCGAGCAGTAAGAGAGCATTTAGCAGCAAATCTTGGCAAAATCAAATAGCAGGAAATCTTGTGCAAAATTCTACGTTCCTAAACCTAGTAGTTTCAGCTGTGCGTAGATATGTCAGTCAGTCAGTTTCTCCTTTTATATATATATGTTACTGGCAATCTGTATAATCCGGTATTCTATACAAGACCTAGGCAATGTATAGAATACCAAAAACGTGTAGGTAATGTTCGACACGGGCAGGTTATGTTAGAAGGCTAAGGCTAGCAGACCTTCCAACCTAAGCTTCGTGGTTATTTTTTTTATAACCACCCAGAAATACAAGCCTTACTTTAAACCTCACAGACAGAAATAGGATCTGAGTACTTGTGAGCAAATTACATTATATTACTTATAGCCAGTTTTTTTTTTATTTCACGTTAATTTTATTATGTATAAGTACTCAGGTCCTATTTCTGTTCGCGGGGTTTAAAGTAAGGCTCCTATTTGAGGACGGTTTAAAAAAATAACCATTAATTCTAGCCTAATCTAGACAGACTAGGCTAGAATTAATGGTTATTTTCACACACACAGACGTGTCGGGATCCCAGCACTCGTCTTTTACACACATTAATTTTAGGTAATAGAACATAATCTATTCATTTTGCACATTGGTAGGTTAATTAACGTTGATAAATAGGTATAGAACAAAATCTATTCATTTTACACATTGCCAGTGGGCCAGCAGGTACTCTATACAATCTCTAAGAATTGTATACATTACCTAGGTAAAGTATGCAATGGACAATATATCATAATACTTCATACATTACCTGCACGCTCCGGGTATTCTATACATTGCCCAGGTATTGTATAGAATACCTGAATTATACAGATTGCCGGTAACTAAATATAGATTAAATAATTAATTACACAATAGCTAATTAATTTTCGAGGGTCTCCAGAAAAAGGTTTATGACGTCTTCCGTGAAAGAATCGTCCACAGCGTTAACAAATTTTCTATGTACACTGAGCATACAAAACCCTACAACAAGATTTTTGAAAGTTGTATATCAAATTAATTAAATAGCTACAAGTTTGTTTTCCTAACTTTTATCGACAAAAGTGGATAGTTAGTAGGGAAAAAACACTGAAGACTTATGGGGTATATCCGTTAAGGTTCTTGGAGATATTATTGATACTATTGCTCCTGTCCTAACAGGCATATTTAATCAATGCTTAGACAGCGGGATGTTCCCTGATTTAATGAAACATAGTAAAGTAGTACCAATTTTTAAATCAGGTAGTAAGAGTGATCCCTCTAATTATCGACCTATATCAGTGCTTCCAGCATTGAGTAAAATCTATGAAAAAATTATGCTCGACCAGATGTTGTCTCATTTAATTTAAATAGGATTTTGCATAGTCATCAGTTTGGCTTCACGAAAGGAAGGTCAACGACGGATGTAGGAGTGAAACTCATCAGTCAAATCTTGGAATCCTGGGAGAAGTCCCAGGATGCTATTGGCATATTCTGTGACCTGTCAAAAGCATTTCACTGTGTTGACCATAATACTCTGATTCGTAAATTACATCATTACCGAATTCGTGGACGAGCTGCTGATCTTGTTTTTTCCTATTTATCTTACAGGCAGCAAAAAGTATCCATTAATGGGGCGACGTCCTCGGGGTCTTTAGTAAAGATGGGCGTGCCTCAGGGTTCAATTCTTGGCCCTTTCCTTTTTCTAGTTTATATTAATGACCTTCCTTACATGATGGCTAATTTATCCGATATAATTCTGTTTGCTGATGACACTTCTCTTATTTTTAAAGTAGATAGAAAAGATGGGGATGTCTTGCATGTCAACGAAAGTCTAGCTGTTCTTTCGAAATGGTTCGCAGCTAATAAGCTCATAAAGTTTTCATTACCGAATGTCCCTCAAGTTGCTGTCAGTCTAATTCTTGACGGCAAAAAACTTGATGTAATTACAGAAACTGTGTTCTTAGGTATAACTACCGATTCTAAACTGCAGTGGGGCGCTCATATTAGAACTCTCTCGGGAAGAATAAGCTCAGCTGCATATGCAGTAAGAAAAATAAGGCAATTGACAGATGTAGCCACAGCTAGGTTAGTTTACTATGCTTATTTCCACAGTATTATGTCTTATGGCATTTTACTGTGGGGATCTGCAGCTGATGTAGACTCAATTTTCATATTGCAAAAGAGAGCAATCCGGGCTATTTATAAAATGGGTCCTCGCGAGTCCCTCAGAAATAAATTCAAAGAAATCGATATACTGACTCTGCCTTCTCTTTATATCTTAGAAAGTATTTTGTATGTTCGTAAAAACTTAGGACTCTTTAAAATTAAAAGCGACTTTCACAAGAAAAATAAACGTAGAGAAATTGTATTACCCAAATGGAGATCAGCTAAGACCAGTAAGTCATTCTTAGTAAACAGTATAGTATTACGCTTTTATAACAAGCTGCCAAAGGCGGTAACAGAACTTAGCGAGGGAAAATTCAAAACTCATATTAAGTGTGTCCTAACCAAAAAAGCGTATAACTCACGCCCCAACCGCCACCGGGATTCCGATCCCGAAATCCGGCCACCATAGGTGCGGGCTTGCGGACGGCGAGCAATGGGTAGCCCGCCGTCCGACCGTCCGGTAACCGTCGGACCGAGCCAAAGTCGTCGACGGCGTGTACTGTTCCACGCGCGCCTCAGGGAGACGGGTAGTGTGAAAGCGAAACCCGGGGCCCTGGGACGAAGGCAAAGAAGGAACAGGAGTGAGTTTTTAGTCAAGAAAAGTCTGACACTATCTCGCGCCCCGCCGAAGAGCGGGATTTTTCATTAGATGATTTTCCCACCTAAAAAAAAACACTCCCTCTCGCTCCGCCCAAGAGCACAAGAAATCATTTGATTTTATTATGATGTATTTCCCACCCAAAAAAAAGTACCTAAGCATTTGAAGTTTAGTAAAAGGAATACAGAAAGTCAATAGAAATATTATTATATAGCGATAGCACTACTAACTCTTGGAAATTTGGATTAAATTTGGATGTGTTTCGTAATACCAAACATGATGAATGAAAACTTCATGTTTTTCCAATTCTTTTTCTATAATTTGCAACTTGATAATATAAGCTATGTTCCTATGGAAACAATATTAGAAATATTGTTGTTTATAATACAGAAAACACAAAATGAAAACATACCATTACCGCTCTAAAAATATGCGAAATGAAATTCGCTTAAATTTCGTTTTAAGTAAGTATTTTTAAAAAAGAAAAACGTAGGAACCTAGATAAATATTGTCTAAATCCGAATATCATCATAATATAGTGGAAATATGCTCAATCTGCAAATGATTTTGGTATTACGTTTGTATGGATAATTCATTCGTCGCTGTGCCCTTAAGTATGAAGAATTGTATTTTAATGTAAAAGTTACGTCTGAAATTGTTTTTTGAATAAATAACAGTGTTTGCTTTTTTTAATTATTATTGATTGATTGAGTAACATACTGACATTTTAAGAAAACCACTACATCCTCATGGCCAGCATGTTCAGCAGATTTCAAATAAACGATTATCCCTAACAGTAGCTACTCGTAAATACAAAAAAAAAACAAGTTACGATTAATTTCCTATTTATTTGTTTTGTATGTATCCACAAGGGCAATGCAAAAATCGATTGTTTACATCAAAAACCCAGAACCATCAATAACTACATCTTTTAAAAATTCATTAAGACTCTTCACCTACTTATTAACTGTCAAGGCTATTTCTAACATCATACGAACCTGCACATGCTGGTTCAAACCATTAGGGTCCCTGTTCTTTGGTGTCTTCGCCGTTCTCGCGGTCCGGTGTCCGGAATCGGGGGTAAAGACTGGTTGCTACCGGATTACGGCGGCTGCCGACTCGGGCTTGGGGCTGTCCGGCATCATCTTGGCTTTGTGTTCACTGTCTTGATGTGGTCCGAGTAAGCTTTGGGACGGCCGCGTCGCTGGAACCGAGCTGGACGTCCTCAAAGGCCACCCTTTAGATAGTCGGCAAACTTCTTTAGAATTTATCGAAGAATCAAAGATTCAAAGATTCAAAAGCATTTATTTCAAATAAACCATTTACAGGCACTTTTGAAATGTCAAGAAGTCAGTCAATCAGAAAGAATGATGCTAATTGCACATTCCAAAGCGTAGATCTCTATGGAGAAGAATGTGCAAGAAACTCCATGGACACTCTTTTCAATCATGTTTTGCAATTACAAATATATATCTCTGTTACAGTTTCTTGTCACTATCATGTGATAACAATGTCAATTAAGTAAAAATAAAAACTAAATATAGATATTAAAATAGCAACTGGCAGCTAAGAGATGACCAGTCTCAACTGACAGCGCCCGTTCACGGACCCGACGCGAATATTAGCACCACTCAGCTCAACCATTTTGAAGGGAACCGAATGATCCAACACACGCGCCACCATCAGTGAGACATTTGAGTGAGCATAACAAACTCTCAACTGCCATGCTCATATACGTCAAACAAGTCCAATAGTAACCTAAAAACCATAAAATAACTCCATGGTACTCAAATTTACAAACTTTGAAAAAAATGCTTCTACATTATACAATACTAAATACAATAATAATTAACTACAATAATATTTTACAAATTTAACAAATTAAAAAAAAAAAACATTAAAGAATACTTAATAATAATAGTTTCAAAACTAATCAATTTGTACACCCCGGTGGTAGTGGAGCTGGACCAGCATTGAGCCAAGCATTTTTATCTTGAATATAATCCTCCAACTTATAATATGCTTGCCTGCATAGTGTGCGTTTAATACAAGATTTAAATTTCCTTTCATTGAGTTCTAATATTTGGGGCGGTATTTTATTATAACATTTCAAACAGTACCCCATAGAATAGAGTTTGACGCGACTTTTCAGTAACTTGTTTTAGATGTTTGTAGTTTTAAGGTTTGTTGCCGAATGAATTTAGTGCCTGGTTATTTCTCTTTCCTTATAAAATAAAATTAGGTATTTTAAAATAAAAATTACGTTATAAAATAAGGTAAATTTTGGTAACAAATAACTTCTTTTTCCTTGTATAGTTATTTCAACACTAATTTTAGGTTTATTTTTTGGATGATGTTAATCGTATGCTTTTATCACAAAATATAATCGGGTAAGTAATTAGCTGTAGTCGATTTAGTTGATTACAATTTTTACTGTACTATTTTGACTCAAAGACGAACTAGTAATAAAAAAAACGAAATCCCAAAATTGTCCACGATAATTTGTCATAATTGTAAATTCATAATTGAATCAATCATTCATAACAGTTGCTGCAGAAAATATTACGTACAGTTTTTTTTCTATTTTGAACGTCATTCATTCATTCATAATTAATAGATCAAATTCCTTCCCAGCTCTCGTCTTTTACACACATTGATTTTAGGTAATAGAACATGTTTCATTTGCCCGTCATATTATAGGTAGGTTAATTAACGTTGATAAATAGGTATAGAACAAAATCTATTTATTTTACACATTAGCAATGGGCCAGCAGGTACTCTATACAATCTCTAGGAATTGTATGCATTACCTAGGTAAAGTATGCAATGGACCATATATCATAATACTTCATACATTACCTGCACGCTCTAGGTATTCTATACATTGCCCAGGTATTGTATAGAATACCTGAATTATACAGATTGCCGGTAACATAAACAAGCTAACTAATTTTCGAGGGTCTTCAGAAAAAGGTTTATGACGTCTTCCGTGAAAGAATCGCCCATAGCGCTAACAAATTAAAGCACTATGCTCTATGTACACTGAGCATACAAAACCCTACAACGAGATTTTTAAAACTTGTATATTATAAATTAACCTTTTGAGTGCGTAATTAGAGACATAATAGTAAGACAATGGCGCCCGAACGCCGGCGTTCGTGCGGGGATCAACAGCTTAAATGGCTAAAAGTTGTTTTTCTTAACTTTTATCGACAAAAGTGGATAGTTAGTAGGGACGTAAACAAAGTCCAGGGGGGGGGAGGGTCCGCTGCCCCACCTGCCCTCCCCAGGGTACGCCCTGGGACGGACAGACAGTCCGACCGACGGACGGACGGATGGATAGCGGAAGCTTAGTAATAGGGTCCCATAGGCACGCTTCGGGTACGGAACCCTAAAATATAGTCGCTAAAGCGTGATAGAAAACACCGGATTGGGCTGAAGATTTTTGTCATATTTGGCTACTTCCATAGCGTTACTCGTGGCTCTAACTTTTGTCTCGTAAGATTAAATGTTATTTTCTGTTACTTTTCGAAGATTTACTCATTTTCAGTGCTATCCGTATTAATACGAATATTTGTGTCATGCTCTGCCGCAGAGCCACCATTTTAGAAGTCGATCAATTATATCTTAAAATGATGTACGTCAAACGAACATAATGTACGCATACCATCATTACTGTACGTGCATTAGGTAATGATAAAATAGACATTGATTGTGGCTCTGCTACAGAGCATACTCTCTAGCAGAGCCACACAGAACTTAAACTCAGGAAAAACATACGCCACTGTGTTTTGATAAAAACTGTTGTACGAACAGTGTTTATTGCGTACGTGTTGAAAAATATCATTATTATACAGCGGTTTTATTTATTTCACTTTTTTAAGTTTTCATAGAAAGCGCCTGGATATTTTGTGTCAGCAATATGTTTTGCAGCCACTGCTATATTTGTGATTAGGCGCACAACTATAAATATTATGATCGAGTAAAATTTGCATATTATTTATTACATAATATTACTAATTTGTTTACTTTTCCAATATGCACATGAATCAATTATACTTACCTACCTACATTATCAACCTATTTTCCATGGTTTTGTTTATTTTTTTGACATTTCATTCAAACTACAGTAAATTATGTCAGCAAAATATAAATAAAATAGAATAATATTTTTTTGTATTTTTTTTGGAATAATATTTATTTTTGTGTATATAATATAATAATAAAATATATGTAAACTTAAATAAATCAAGAATTTACATTTTATTTCAGTATAATGTGTTTTCATAATGAATGGTAGGAAAAGAAAGAAAACAAGAAACAATCTAGGAGGATTATAATACGTCTTCAGTTGTTGTTTCAAAAATCGTATGTTTTCATTCAGCTTCGCTGTGCACCGATTACCAGGGTTTATTTACAGGGTCCTAGGGTTTAGTTTAGTTAGGGTTTAGTTAGTTTAGTTGTTTATTTCTGTTCCGCAAAGCTCCAGATTTGAGCTCAAAGAAGAGAGCTTTCAACCGTGCTGCCAAGTCCTACAAAAAGGCACTGAAGAAGACTCGGTTCGACCGCATTACCCATATTGGCACAAAGCTCTCTGCACAACCGTCTGGTAGCAGAGCATTCTGGTCCCTTGCCAAGTCGATCGAAGCGAACTTCTGTAGGCCCACATTGCCTCCGCTGGTTAAACCTGATGGAACACTGGCTCACTCGGCGAGAGAGAAAGCAGGTCACTTTGCATCTCTCTTCGCCCATAATTCTCGTCTTGATACTAGCAGTGCTACTCCACCGACTCTACCTCACTGCAACACCTCGATGCCCGAGGTTCGCATAAGGAACAAAGAAGTTTTGAGAGCACTGTGTCGTCTAGACGATTCACGTCTAGATGACACAGCGCTCTCAAAACTAGTGGACCAGATGGTATACCAGCAATAGTTCTCAAGGCATGTGCGCCCAAGTTGTCTGTTGTATTGACGCGCTTGTATCGCCTCTCATTTAGGACTAGTATAATAATAATAATAAGATTTATTTCTCACCACAATATAAGGTACATTTACATAGTATAAAGAAAGCAATACATAATTGCAGTTTTACAATTACCTACAATGTTATATTGTGGGAGACTGGTGCCTAAGCTAGACGTAAGGCCTGTATTTCAGGACACCAGGACTCCCTCTCATTCGGAGATAGTAACATTTTTATACATTATGTACTCTCACATTATTAAATGCGGTAGGTTACTTATAACATAAACACGCACACATTATCATGTTTACAATAAAATAGTTAAATTCAGTGTTAGTATTTAAGTGAATATAAGTTGTGTTTGGGTGTATGCGTGTGATGGTATGTGAGGGTGTGTGTGTGTGTGTGTGTGTGAGAGAGGGTGAGGGTGTGTGTATGTATGTTTATGAGGGAATATGACTGAGATTAGGAAAATTATTGTTCGAATATTGGGTTGATTTATGAACAGGATGCAATTGAGTTAATTTAAAAGAGAATAACAATGGTAATTTAATAACCGGAAAATGGTATAGTGTTTTGTTAGCAAGTTACATCTGAGTTGCAAGAAGTTTTAGTATAGTGCCCAAGTCCTGGAAGCTTGCCAACGTGCAACTCGTGCCCAAAAAGGGCAGTTGTGCCGATCCTGCCAACTATCGGCCGATTTCAATAACCTCTATACTCTGCAAGATTATGGAGCGTGTATTGAACTCGCGCCTCATGGCATACCTGGAAGGTAACGATTTCCTCACTGACCGACAGTACGGGTTTCGCCACAATCAGTCTACTGGGGACCTACTAGTGTATACCACTCACATGTGGGGGGGCGAGGTCCTCGAGAAGAATGGAGAAGCGATTGCTGTCTCCTTAGACGTCTCGAAGGCCTTCGACAGGGTATGGCACGCCAGCCTTTTGAGTAAGCTTCCAGCGTACGGCATTTCCCCTGGTCTGATTAACTGGGTAAAAGACTTCCTGAGTGAACAGTCTCTCCGAGTTGTTGTCGATGGATGCTCATCAGAGCCCATGACCAGCCGTGATGAGCCTAATGCCGGAGTTCCTCAGGGGTCAGTTCTCTCTGCAACTCTTTTCCTGCTGCATATTAACGATATGCTGATGCCCGGTATCTATGGGTATGCAGATGATAGTACAGTTGTAGAGAGATACCTTCCAGGTGCTCGGTATAGTAAGGAACTAATCCGGTCCGAACGAGAGGCTATGGTAGAGCGTTTGAATGTCTCACTTCAGGCAGTCTCCAAGTGGGGCGAAACCAATTTGGTAGAATTCAACGCCGCCAAAACACAAAAGTTTCTGTTCACCGCCAAAAGGAGCCCGTTCACCTTGGCTCCTGCTTTTCGGAATTTATCCCTGGAGTGCACCGACCGCCTTCAGCTCTTGGGAGTTGAAATTTCCTCAGACTTCAATTTTGGGCCGTTCATTAAGTCCAAAGCCAAGGTAGCTGCTAGAAAACTAGGCGTTCTTGCAAAGGTACGACGGTACTTCACACCGGGACAACTTCTAATGTTATATAAAGCACAAATGGGCTGGTGCTGCAAAATGCCATCTAGAAGCTTTGGACTCAGTGGAAAGGCGTGCGAAGAGGCTAATTGGGGAACCAGATTTGGTTAAGTCCAATCTACAAAGCCTCGAGCACAGGCGCAGAGTAGCCAGCCTATCGGGATTTTACTGGTTGCATTTTGGTGAGTGTGCGCGGGAATTGCATGACTTGATTCCGCCATCTCCTTTCTACCATCGGACAACCCGACGTACGGCGAGTATCCACCCTTACGTTGTTGAAACTTCAACGGTCCGGACTAAGCATTTCGCTTCGTCGTTAATACCGCGTACATCGAAGGACTGGAACAATTTGCCTGCTGCGGTCTTCCCGCCCAACTATAATTTAGGTGCCTTCAACGCTAGAGTGAATAGGCTCTTAATAAACTAGTGCAACTCACCATCAATGATTGCATCACTGCTTACCATCAAGTGGGATCGCAGTCAAGCACTGGTTTATATCAATTAAAAAATAAAATAAAAATTTTCCTTTATCATAATATTTATAGTTGTGCGCCTAATCACAAATATAGCAGTGGCTGCAAAACATATTGCTGACACAAAATATCCAGGCGCTTTCTATGAAAACTTAAAAAAGTGAAATAAATAAAACCGCTGTATAATAATGATATTTTTCAACACGTACGCAATAAACACTGTTCGTACAACAGTTTTTATCAAAACACAGTGGCGTATGTTTTTCCTGAGTTTAAGTTCTGTGTGGCTCTGCTAGAGAGTATGCTCTGTAGCAGAGCCACAATCAATGTCTATTTTATCATTACCTAATGCACGTACAGTAATGATGGTATGCGTACATTATGTTCGTTTGACGTACATCATTTTAAGATATAATTGATCGACTTCTAAAATGGTGGCTCTGCGGCAGAGCATGACACGAATATTTTGCTTCGTAATGTAGACTTGCTATTTATTGAAAAAAAAAATGTAAATGGCTGGTAATCAACTAAATTCTACAAAAAAAGTAATCGTAGATTGTAAGCCTATAAATAGCTTCGAAATCAATTACAATTGAATTCGAATCGACAGTCGATTGTGAACAGGTCATAGTTTGGCAATCCCCTTGTATTCGATTTGGTGTGAGTCACTGTGTCAATGTTAGTAGTTCAAGAACTTAATGGCTTTTCCAGTCAAATTTAGAAGGCACATACCGTATGTGTAGGTAAAACTTACAACATAGCACCTGCTTAATTATGTAGCTTACATTAATAAAATATTTGTGAAAATATTAAAGATTATTATTAACCTAGCTTCTGCCAGCGGCTTCGCTTGGGTGATTAGGGGGTGTATTTTGGAAAATCTTCTCTTAGTGCTCGCCTACGTCATAAAAGGAAACCTTGCGCAAAATTTCACACTCCTATTCCCAGTAGTTTCGGCTGTGTGTTAATATGTCAGTCATTCAGTCAGTTTCTCCTTTTATAGATATATAATCAGCAATCTGTATAATCCGGTATCATATGTAATACTTGCAGGCAATGTATAGAGTACCTAACACGTGTAGGTAATGTATGAAATATTATTTATTTTTTACTTTGCCTAGGTATTCTATACAATATCGAATGCGCAGCCGGTAATGTGTGTAAAAGACGAGAGCAGGGAAGAAGGTGACGTAATTTTAGGGCACCCCAGCATGGACAGGTAAGGTTAGAAGGCTAAGTACTTGTAACCAAATTACATTATGTTACTTATAAGTAGCCAGAAGAATTTTTAATTTCACATTAATTTTATTATGTGTAAGTACTCAGGTACTACAAGGTGGACCGATGATTTGGTAACGGTTGTGGGAGTCCGATGGATGCGAGACGCACAGGACCGTTCATTGTGGCGACACTTGGGGGAGGCCTATGTCCAGCAGTGGACGTCTTTCGGCTGAAATGATGATGATGATGAAGTACTCAGGTCCTATTTCTGTCCGCTCACATTTACGGGTGCTTATAAAAAATTAACTACGAATGTTAAGGCAGGGGCGCCTTCTAACCTAAACTCTGTTCGTGTTGGGGTGCCCTAAAATTACGTCAATTCATTCGCCGCTCTCGTCTTTTATACACATTGATTTTAAGTAATAGAACAAGTTTTATTTACCCGTCATTTTATAGGTAGGTTGGTTAACATTGATAAATATAAATACTAACAATAGTTTATAAGTTGTGTATGTCTTTACTAACCATAATGGATTGTATTATCTTGAAAATAAATTATTATTATAAACTAAAATCTATTTATTTTACACATTGCCGTTGGACCAGCAGGTACTCTATACAATGCCTAGGAATTGTATATGTCGTGGCCAGATCTTAGAAATTGACCACTTCATGATATGGCCAAGTAATACTGGCCAGATCATTTTAAACGTTAAAGTTTGTTGATATTTCAATCCTCCTTTGGCCTACTTTCGTTAGATCTAGTATTATTACAGAAATCCTACATCAATGATACGAGTATGGTCAAGCGAGGATTGACATATCAGCAAATGTTAACGTTTAAACGATCTGGCCGTCTTAATGCTGGATGACAAGATCCTCGAACAGGCGGAACCAATCTCGAGGACTATAGATCAGGCTGGAGGCTGGGCCTTGCCGGACATCAGTTGGGTCAACGGTGTTCCAGGGTGCGGCAAGACCACTTGGGTGATCAATAACTTCGATAAGGACAACGACGTCATAGTCACTACAACAACCGAGGCCGCGAAAGACCTGCGGCAAAGGTTAGCGCACAAAATCGGCGAAGACAACAGAACCAAGGTGCGCACGATGGCTTCAATTCTATCGAACGGGTGCAAAGAGTCACAAAAATGAAATCGCATTCTCGTAGATGAGGCTCTTATGAACCATTTCGGGGCCATCGTAATGGCAGTCCGGTTGTCAGGCGCTAGTAGCGCGGTCCTTATCGGAGATATTAATCAACTGCCCTATCTGGACAGGGAAAATCTTTTCCCCATTAGCTACGCCCGTCCGGACTTAGTGGTGACCATCAGCCACGAGCTGTCCTGCACACACCGGAATCCAATGGATGTCGCGTATGCCCTGGGGGAGGTGTACCCCGGCATTTACTCGTCAAGGAACCAGGTCCACTCCCTACAGCTGAGGAGGTTCACGGGCGCGCATATTTCCGGCACACTTCCCAACACGCTTTTTCTGGTCCACACGCAGGAGGAGAAGAAGACCCTCATTGACCAGGGATATGGGGCTGGTGCTGGATCATGCGTCCTTACTATTCACGAAGCCCAGGGTCTTAGCAGTGAGTCGGTCATCATCCTGAAGACAAAATCCATAAATATCCGGATTCACAGCAGCGTCCCCCACGCAGTAGTGGCAGTCTCCAGACATACTGCCCACTGCGTCTACTACGCCGACAACGCTGATGACACAATTGGACGGTTTGTGAGGAGGGCACAGGAAGCGTCGACCAGGGACATCATCAACACCAACATGAAGAACGCCATGCGGCATCGGGACGAAACAGTCGTCGAGGCACTGATCCGCTTACTAAGGCAATGACGAGTTGATGGCGCCTTGGACGACGCGGGTATAGCTCGGGGCCGTTTTGGGTAAAACGGGGAATGGCGAGGTGGATAATCCGCGACTGAGGAGAGTCTAATAAGTAAACATTTATCATAGTATCACCTAAATTTAAGGACGTAACATGTATCACCAGGTCAAAAAGAAAAAAAAAAAAAAAGTAAACAGGCTGCACATTTGAAAAAAAAGTAAAAAAAAAAAAAAAACGGAAGTCAAACATTGTATTTACAGCATAATATGTATAGTAGTTATAGTTATTGATAGTATGTAATATAAATAATATTATGTATAGTACCTATTAAGTATTAGTATTAAGTATAGTTATTGGGGTTGAAGGGCCATTTGTTTGGTGCGGCACTTTGGGCGGCGATGAGTTGTATGTGTGTTGAAGGTTGGGAGATTCCTGATTTTTGATGCGTATGTGGGTCGTTGTCGCTTGGGTATCGCTTCGGGCTGGTGGCCTCTAAACCCTGAAATTCTGACGGGATTTATTGCGATCGTTGAAAGATGCTCTGGAGTGACGCCACTTGCACGTGGAGTTGCCCAGAAGCAAATAATGTATAATTACCAAACAATGGCACGGACGTCATGTCCGTGGTTTAAATGTAGGAGTGCGGTTTTAGTCAGTAGGAGTCTGACACTGCCCAGACTGGCTCGTCTGTGAGGCAGCTTGGGCGTCCATGAGGATTTCCTACTCCTACCGAAAAAAAAAAAAAAAAACGATCTGGCCGGTTATAGTTGGCCATATCATGAAGTGATCAATTCTAAGATCTGGCCACGACATATACATTACCTAGGTAAAGTATGTAATGGAGAATAATATTCATAATATTATTTCATATATTGCCTGGACGCCCCAGTATTATTTACATTGCCTAGGTATTTTATAGAAAACCTTTATTAAACAGATTGCCGGTACCGGCGACTTCACCTGCATGTAAATAGGATATTGTCTCAAGGGAAAATACTCCCGGGATAAAAAGTATTCTATGTGCTATACCAGAACATGGTCTAGCCGTGTGCCAAATATCACCCAAATCTGTTTAGCAGTTCGAGCGTGAAGAAACGTAATGGACACACACTCACAAACTGTCGCCTTAATAATATTAGTATGGTTCTAAAATAATTACTTAATAATTATATTTGAAAATACTGCGTAATAAAAAACTGGGCAAGTGCGAGTCGGACTCGCGCACTGAGGGTTACGTACAAACTTGAAAGGTAAATTTAGGTTTACGATTTATGACGAATAAAAAAAAACTACTTACTAGATCTCGTTCAAACCAATTTTCGGTGGAAGTTTGCATCATATATTTTTTTTTTTGTTTTATCATTCTCTTACTTTAGAAGTTACGGGGGGGGGGGACACATTTTACCACTTTGGAAGTGTCTAGTATATAAAAAAAATATATTAGAAACCTCAATATCATTTTTGAAGACCTATCCATAGATACCCCACACGTATGGGTTTGATGAAAAAACAAATTTAGTTTCAGTTCTATGTATGGGGAACCCCCAAAATTTATTGTTTTTTTTTCTATTTTTTGTGAAAATCTTAATGCGGTTCACAGAATACATCTACTTACCAAGTTTCAACAGTATAGTTCTTATAGTTTCGGAAAAAAGTGGCTGTGACATACGGACAGACAGACACATGACGAATCTATAAGGGTTCCGTTTTTTGCCATTTGGCTACGGAACCCTAAAAATTAGCTTTGCTTTTGTCATCCTAAAGTTTTGTATTGGTCATCGGTTAACTCCGATTTTATTTTCCATATTTTTCAAGGGTGAAAGTACAGAAAGTCAATTAGCGAAGAAATACTAAATGGTACAGGAGCAAGTGACCTGTAGTACGTAGTTTATGGTCTAGGAGCTAGGTAGGTACTTAGGTAGGTGCTTGAGTCACGCAAACGTTTCGAGTTCTTTGTCCGGCGGTGTAGGCTAGCTTTTTAATTAAACCTTTCGTTTTTGTAAGAATTTGCATACTTGATAACATTGTGATTAGGTGTTGTAACTAATGTTGAGAATGGTTTCACAATTATTTGGTAACACGAAGATATAAAAGGCCTAGCCGGGTTTTTATGACGCTTCAAAAAGTGATTGACGATAATCGTAAGCGCAAAACGCAATTGTTGACCCCAGGTCAAACGCTAGAACAATGCCTTAAAGTGAAGCTTACCCTTAGAAAGGGTTAGAGCCATGGGTCGACGTCCTGGGGTCGCAAAGGGCAACTGAAGGAACATAGGTTTTTTTAGGTGGGAAATCATCTAACGACATTTCCCCCCCTTGGGCTGAGCGGAAGAGCGTGTCAGACTTTTACTGACTAAAACCCACTCCTGTTCCTTCTTTGCCTTCGTTCCAGGGCCCCGGGGTTCACTTTCGCGCAACCCATGGAAGAAAGATAGGAAATGGTCCGCTTCAAAAGGGCCTTACGCAGGTGGTTAATTGATAATCCCTTTTATACTATAAAAGAATTCCTTCAGTTCAAATTTAATTAATAATAATTTGTTTATTTGTACTACAATTGGAATAATAATTAATTAATTTTACCTGTACAAAATTTGCATGTCATTATGTTATGATTGAATATGTTAAGCAACTTTTATATATATAACCATTGTAAGAACTTTTATAACCATATTTATCTGCAAAAAAATCTTTGACTTTGATTTTGAAAAGACTATAAATTGTCTAATTTGATCTATATATTTTATTATTATTGATAGGCTTGTGTTGACCATTATCTCACCTGGCGGAAAGCGACGATGTGGTCGACGATGGAGCGTTCTTGCCTAGAAGTAACCTATTCACTATCATCATCATCATCTATTCATCTCTGTTTCGTAGCGGTAGGTACACGCTACAATTAAATCTCGTAGCAAGTTCGTAGCGGGTGATAACAAATTCAAATATAATACTGACTAGTGATAGAAACCCGTCCTTATCTACATCAATGTTATCGAGTTGCTTTTTCAGAAAGTCATTACGAAAAACCTTAAGGCTCTAGCTCCCGAGCAGTGACATTAAATAATTGAATTTCTGAAGCCTATTCCTCGGTAACGGCTAGGACATCAGGTTTGAAAAAAAAGTATTATAGATTCTTATATAACATTATCAATATATGATTTTTTCGTATGACTAATACTTTTGTAAGGAAACCGGCATGTCCTAGAACCAAAAATTCAAAGACATGTGATATTCACCAACCCGCACTGGGCACGCGTGGTGGATTACGGTCCATTCCCTCTTATAGAGAGGAGGCCTGAGTCCCAGCAGTGGGAACATTAAAAAGCTGATTATGCTTATGCTTAATACTTTTGTCAAAAAAATATATTTTAACAACATGATATTTTTTCGTTTGTTTTCTCTATTTTGGAGTTCCCTGCCGGGGTCTGTGTTTCCTGATAGCTACAACCTAGGGGTCTTTAAGTCAAGAGTGAATAGTTGACTTCTAGGCAAGCGTGCTCCATCGTCGGTCACATCATCGCTTACTATCAGTTGAGATAGTGGTCAAACGCGAGCTTATCAATTTGAATAATAATTAAAAAAAAAAACTTTCAAACGGCATTGATCTTTAGAAATATGTTAACACAAAAAAATTGCTGGTTAAGTGCTCTTCAAAATATACATAGCATATTATGTAAATCAATCAATATTTCACAAAGAACCAGGATTTAAAGGTCAGCGGAGTTCTATGCGGGGTGCAGGCGGCAGTACAAGTATGTGTGCATTTAACTCCAGCCATATGTTCAAGGGACTGTACGCCTTAAAGACTCTTCGGGGTTACCCAGTATTGTCCCAATTTCACGGCTACAAAACTAATGGTTATTTGTGTGTATAATGAAGTTGATTTTTCCACCGACACTGATTTATAGACGGAAAGAAACGGACTTTAATATCGGGGTGTGTAGGGTTGTTTACTTAGATCTGAATCTAACAAATAAAACCATTGCTTAACTTGGCTATAGTTTTATTTAAAGCAGGAGTAGTAGCAGGGTATGGTACGCTTGAAGTTGACAATAGGGAAGTGAATAGGTATGTTTTTTTTTATCTAACCAGTTTATCAATTCAATCTAATCAAATAAGTACACAAAAAAAAAAAACAAAAATGCAAAATAACTTTGATTTAACAATAGGATAGGATAAAAAATAAGGTTTACAATAGGGAAGGGAATAGGCATGAAATAAATATTTTTTATCTATAGTTTATCAATAAATAACATAAAAATTGCTACTAACTGCGAAAACAATATCGAAATTTTATTAAAAAAAATCAAACGAAAGACGCCATTTTCTATGGCGTCCATGCGGGTGTCATCAAATCTGACTTCATAGACCATATCAGGCTTTTCTTTCTTATTAGCAGCTTTCTTTCGAAGTTTCGTTGTTGATGAAGATATTTTAAAAATCTTTCATATTTGCTTACTAAAGCTAAAAATGATTTAATTTTGCAAATATAATAATTGCATGCATATTGTACAATGACATTTTGTACAATAGGGAATATTGTACAAAATGTCAAATTGGACACAGGATTTTTGCTACGTCAATGTAGTTGATTCCCATGAGCGATATGTGATGATAAGATTAGATAACACCATGGTTATCGTCTGGTATCGATAAGTTTTGCAGACCAAGGGCTTTACTATGAGAGATAAACAGGTTAATTTCGGTCGTCAAAGAGATCGTGTTAAGAGCTGGTGGTAGGGAGTCAGTTATATTTCGAGGATTTAAATTGCTGCCAAACTTATTTTAATATCATATGACTACTGGCGCACTTTTAGAAGTGTTGTTTTTTTCTGAAAGGCTTTGATACAACTTATTCCAACCACTTGATGCTCCCCTCAGCATCAAGTCGTTGGTATCAGAAAACCAGTAATATCTTCTTGGTTTCACAGGTGCAAATATTGGAATACTTAATGTCGTACTATTGAATTATTTAAAGCCATGTTTACTCGTTTATGCATAAGCTGTGATTGCCTATAATTTATTGAGTGTGCATTATAGGACTAGGTTACGTGTACCAATTTTTATTTTCAAGTTTTTATTTTTATTTTGTAACACTCGTTGGTGATCCTTAAATAAATTGATATATACTCGTAGATAACTGCCGCCAGCGTTTTCGCCCGCGTGATAGTAGCAAATTGTCCCAAGGGAACATACTTCAAGGATAAAAAGTAAGTATCCTAAGTGCTATTCCAGGACATGGTCTACTCGTGCACTAAATTTAATCGAAATCCATTCAGTCGTTCGAGTGTGAAGGAGTAACAAACATACACACATTCACTCACAAATTTTTACCTAGTTTATACTATTAGTGTGATTCTTTGTTAGTCTTTATGAATGCGAATGTGAGTATGTTTCTTTGTCCGTTTGCGACGTTTTCTTGGACTTTATCTGTACTGATTTCAATCTTTGTACGTAAGTTATTATGGTAATAATTTTGTAGAGTTTCTGTAGTACCTTTACAAAGTCTAGAATTAACATAACTTGTAGCCGTAGTTGCTAAGTTTTTTCTACTTAACAGGTACTCTAAACTTCAAGGCATCCGTTACTTCTATAAATAAACCATAATATATGGTTATTATAAGCTTTTCCGTGATTATATACTCGGTACACAATTTGAACAACCCCTCTGTAAGTGGGAGAAATGTTAATGTATTTCCGGCGCTAAAGTATGAATATTTGTATTTTAATGTAAAAGTTACGTCTGAAATTGTTCTTTGAATAAATTACAGTGTTTACTGACGTAAGAAGAGTAATAAAAAAAAATATTAGGTAGCATACTGACATTTTAAGAAAACCACTACATCCTTATGGCCAGCATATTCAAGAGATTTCAAAGAAACAATTATCTCTAACAGTAGGTAAATACAAAAATACGAGTTACGATTAATTTTCTATGTATTTGTTTTGTATGTATCCGCAAGGTCAATGCAAATATCGATTGTTTACATCAAAAACCCAGACCCATCAATAGTGACATCTTTTAAAAATTCAAATACACTCTTCACCTACTTATTAACTGTCAAGGTTACTTCTAACGTCTCCATACGAACCTGCACATGCTGGTTCAGACTATTAGGGTCCCTGTCCTCTAGTGTCTCGTGCATGCTCTCCGGTTTCGCCGTCATTACGGTCCGGTGGCCGGAATCGCGGGCGAAGACCGGCTGTTCCCGGATTACGGAGGCTTGTGTCGGTATCAGCACCGGTGGAGCCGACACCGGCTCGGGGATGTCCGGCAACAGCTTGGCTTTGTGTTCACAAGCTATACACTGTCTTGATGTTGTCCGAGTAAGCGTTGGGACGGCCGCGCCGCCGGAACCGAGCGGGACGTCCTCAAAGGCCACGGTAAAGGATAGTCGGTAAACTCCTTTAGAATTTGTGGAAGAGTAGAGTTTGACGCGACTTTTCAGTAACTTGTTTCAGATGTTTGTAGTTTTAAGGTTTGCTGCCGAATGAAACTAGTGCCTGGTTAATGCTTTATAGTTATTTCTTTCTCTTTGTATAGTTATTTCAACAATAATTTTAGGTTTATTTTTGTAGGTTGATTTTAATCGTATGCTTTTATCACAAAATATAATCGGGTAAGTAATTAGCAGTAGTCGATTTAGTTGATTACAATTTTTACTGTACTATTTTGGCTCAAAAACGAACTAGCAACTTGATAAAACTATTGACTTATGTGGATAAATTCTTTATCAAATATTTATAACAGTTGTAGATCAACAATTATTTGGACACCGTCCAACCGGCCTATTAAAGTTTCCACTAATGTGTACACTTCACTGAAAGCTCGCGCGATAACTGAAAACTTTTCACCAAGCTTTACTTCTGAAACCCCTTTGCGCATGTCTACCTTTTATACTTGTAAATATCACCGAGCACAACATGCATTGACACTTTTATTAGTACTGTATGTTAATCTTTCATACAAAAGCGGTAATGTATTCGATATGTAAGGTTGGTGAGGCCGTTTTTCTTTTGTTTTTATGAAATTTTCAGCCGGCTACTGAGAGCGTTGACCGGTAATTGCTTTCTTGGAGCATGCTTCCATATGTCATGTATTTTTTAAGGTAATAACTTCCGGAGCTCATAGGGCCGGCAGAGTGATCGGTAGGAGGCATGCAATAGTTGACTCTGATTATATTATTAACGATATTTTTAACTTTTGGCACTTTGTTGACTGGTCTACACTTTCCTCTTAAAATCATGAATAATTTAATAAAGGGAAAAAAGAAAAAAAGAGCAACCGCTGTATTTTTTTCCGCTTCTCCGCGCTCTGGCTTCTCATGTTATACAACATGTACCTACCTAACAGGAATAGTGCTCACATATACATCCCAAATATAAAATTACCTAACCAGTATCGCATTGGTATATGTATCTATCTAGTTCTACTCACATATAAATACACTAATGACGCAAGCAAGATTTTTTTTTATTGTTTATAGTTTCGCGCTTGACCGCTATCACACCTGATTGAAAGTGTCGATATGGTCGACGATGGAGCGCGCTTACCTAGAAGCAACCTATTCACTCTTGACTTGAGATTTCCGGTTTGTAGCCATCGGATTTATTACGAACTTATGAAAATAGGTAATTTTTAACCTAAAATATTTCTTGATTGTGTATTTTAAAAATAAATGAAATTGAACTTTCAGGATGTACGTTAATTATGTTACATGTTGCTCATTTAGACCAATGTGAAGTAAAATATTTCCAATTGAGTTGAAGTGCCATAATACTAAACGTCTGGCAGTTTACATAGAACGACAAAATGTATGGAACAGCAGGAGTTTTGTTTTAGATTTCAGGAAGTGAAACTTGTTTGTATCCATGGGTTTTTTTTTTGTTGGAAAAATCATCCAATGACATCCCCTGCTCTTGGACGGAGCGGGAGATAGTGTCAGACTTTTACTGAAAACCCACTCCTGTTCCTTCGTTGCCTTTCATACCAGGGCCGAGTCGTCCTTTCAGAGTCAGACCCTTGGCCCCAGTAGGCTTCGACCCTGCTAGGCCCCTACGGTTGCTGACATCTTGAGGTGCGCGTGGAAAACTACGCGCCGTATCAGTAAATCGGGATCGGAATCCTGGCGGCTGGGGCGCAAGGGCCATTGCCTCGCGCGTGCACGTGCGGCTTCCTCCTTTTGTATCTATGGGTACTACTACTCCTGAAAGATTGCTAATGAATTATCTAAAAGGGTAACTAGGTATTTATTCGACACAGATATAATATAACATCTTCAAACACAAAGTAATAGAAAAATATCTAGTAAAATGTTACACTAATATTACAAAGGCAATAGTTTGTCTATGTGTGGGGTCGTGGGATCGATTCCCACCCAGGACAAATATTTGTGTGATGAGCACAATCATTTGTTCTGTGTCTGAGTGTAATTTCTCTATAATATATGTATGTATTTAGAAATATTTAAGTATGTTTATCAGTGGTTTAGTACTCATAGTCATAACACAAGCTCTGCTTAGCTTGGGACTAGACGGCGTTGTGTGATAGTTGTGTGAATATTATTTGCTAAGATAACGAATCGCGATAATTGATGCGTGCGAAAACGTATTTCGAGTTTTTAATATTAAAATATACATCAGCCAGCTGCATAAACCGCTTCTGATAGATGAAATATACCCCTTTAAGTCCAGTGATAAAATTTGTGGCTTGATAACAGCTATGCATGTTTACATGTTTAGGTATTACATGGCACATTAACCTTTTGACGTGCGTAATTAGAGACACAATAGTAAGACAATGGCTTGCGGGCGCCGGCTACCGCCTGAGCGTTAATGAATTAATTGTACTTATAAAAATCTTTTTACAAATAATAATAATAATAATAACCGACTACGCTAAAAAAACAAACAATACCGGGAAACACCGACTTCCGAAATTAAAGTAATTTTGATCCTTTTAGTGTTTTTTTTTAGTAAAGTCGGTTATTTTTATTGTTTTTTATTTCACACTTTTTAGTTGCGATACATTTATAACCAGAGTGCCAACTTCTCATGACAATTCCAATTAACCCAAACACTGCTAGGTTACATTGTTTTATTATGAAGTTCCCGTGTCTACCTTCCACCTTCCGGCTCCATCATGAGATCAGTTCGAGAGTTGCCTTATAGCCAAAGTGCATCTCATGACAATTCCAATAAGCCCAAACACGGCTAGGATACATTGATTAATTACCTGCAACACCTGTCTAGTATTTTTATGTAAAGAATCTATGTACAAAATTTCAAAACTGTATAATGAAAAATCACAAAGTTATAAGCCCGTTATGGTACCTGATTGGCGACATACTCGTAAGTGGTCACATGATCATGGTCACTGGGCCACCCGGGCGACTGAGGGGTTGTTTTGCTCCCGCACCCAGCTGTGCGCTGGCGTTTAATGCCCGCTATGACCTGCCGTGAACTGTTTGTACTTAGTGTCTTTGGTGTTCAACTTGTGACCTTTTTTAAATAGTTTTGGGAAAAAATATAACATGGTTGAAATCGATTCAGTTACTGATTCTGAACAAACTATATTCAGGTTTCGCATATACTAAAAATTATAAAAATAATGTTGTCACTCAGTGATAAAGTAGTATTTTACTGGTGAAAGAATTTTTAAAATAAATGAAATAATTTAGTATTGAATTGTTTAAGTGTACAATAAAAAAAAAACATTCGTTGATGATAACAAAAGTGACTAAAACGTATCATGTTCATAATAAAACAACAAAATTAAATTGTTATACAAATCTTTATTACTCGTATATAAAACGGTTTACATTCTACACTATATACATGCACCGAACTGTAGCTTATGTTATTTACAGAAGTAATCTATGTTTTATGATTATCTTACAAGTTTTAAGACTAAATTATGTCGAGAATAGAAATAGTATATTTTTCAGCAGTTTAACTACAAACTTCTAAAATCAATTATATTTTTGTGCACTGCCGAAAATGTTTACCATCTATGGTCCCGACATCTTAAAAGTATATATTGAATAAAGATTACACAAAATTAATATGAATATGATATTAATAATGCTTATTCAATAAGTTATATACAATTGAGCCGTTTTATATTAGATTTATATTTATTTTACTCTTACATATAAAATACTTGTTGTGTTGTATATTAATCGTATTTATTATATAAATTGAATAAAATAAAATATTCTTTAGTTTTTAATTTGCCTTATGTGTATTAGATTGAATGACAAAAGTAAAGTAAGTTTTTTAAATGTCTATTACGTTTTTAATTCCAAAAGTCTTTTGAATGAGATTCTATTTTTTTTTCACTTTAGGTATTACCAAAGCATTTGTTATAGGCCATCCAAATCACATTTAAACTCATAATATGCCACAAAAAAGTCGAAACCCTGCAAATAAATAACACCCTGACCTTTAAAACTTTCAACAGCATGTTTCAAATGATTACCAGGCTATTAACAATACAAAATTATTACAATAACACCCGCCCAATATTACTTAGCACGTCATAAAAGCCTGCGACAATCGATCAGTAGGCCGTATTGACCACGCGGGTACCCGCGGGTAACCCGGTCACGCCACTCCCCGGTCCATCCTACCCGGAAAACTGTAGGAATATGATTGATCGTACCCCTAAAGGTTATGCCAAGGGGAAGTCTCAATTAGGAGACACAATGAAGATGGTAGGGGTTGGAATTGGGCTTGGTTGTTGATGAATATTGTTAAGTTTTTGTTTTGCAAAAGGTTTGTATTGCACGGTCCTTTGTTAGTAGTATTTTTTTTTTAAATATTAAACTAGTGCTTGACTGCAATCCCACCTGATGTTAAGCAGTGATGCAATCGTTGCTGGTGAGGCGCAGTAGTTTATTAAGAGCCTGATCAATCTAGCCTTGAAGACATGACTTCTAAAAGATTTCTGAGAAATTATTATCTTTATATTTAAAATTCTTCTGTACTGTTTGTCACCTAACTCCTAAACCGCTGGACCGATTTGGATGAAATTGTGTGTTTATATTTTAGTGGGTCCTTGGATGGTTTGAAAATACAATTGAACCTGGTAAGTGGCGTTGGAAACGGGTTCTCATTTTTTTTTCTAACGAAAAGCTAGCTTTCGGGCAGGTCGTCTGTTGGGACTGCTTTTTTGGCATGATTTGTTTAACTCTGTTATTGGTTGTGTCTACATAAAATATTCAAATGTTGGTTAGAGTACATAGATTTACATAAAAATAGGTATAATTCAGCACCTAACAGTAGAGCGTCAAGCTGCAGTGGTTGACGCTGACATTGTAGCGTCATACTACACTCTGACGCTAAATAGCACCTCTACGTAAATCTAGCGTAAGTCTATATTAAAGCTTCAGTATTTAGCTTATAATGGAAGACCATAACTACTGGAATTATTCCACTAAGTACATATTTCTAGAGTAAGCTGTATTCACAAAAAAAAAACTGAAAAGGCAATCAAAAAACAATTTTCAGCATCATTTTCGGTAGATTTTTCTGTGGAGACAGCTTGAAAAAATAAGCCTAAACTTGATTAAATAAAATACAAAGTTTTACAAAGCTTAAGTACATAACAGATGCGAATTAAAGCACTCGTCGGAGTCAATAACTTCACAAGAATGTGGTCGTTATTATACTAACACTAGGAGCACTCTACGCTCAATGTTACAAATGATTTTTAGTAATAATCTTTATTATAAACAAAAAAAAATATTGAGTGAGGATCAAAATGAAAAATGTGCCTAAACAAAGCAATTGACCAAAAGGAGCATTAACTTATGTTATACTCCATTCGTGTTAAGATTAGACTTTTAAACAATTCTTTTTTTAAATTCAAAATCGGTTGAATGGACAGCCATTCAATCAATTTTGACTTTTATTAGTGGCATGATAAATGGCGGCTGCAGTAAATATGCCGTATTATAACCACTTTTTTGCTTTTAATGTCAAGGTGTAGAAGTCAAAATCGGTTGACCGAACAATAAAAAAGGCTTGATTAAATGTCTAATAATCTTAACGCAAATGGAGTATAGGTATGTAAAGAAAATCACGCAAACCAACTGATTTGTAAAATGAAATAAGTAAACAGTGAAATAAACAACAAGAAAACACTAAAATAATATGCCGCCGACAGCTACACTAAAATTCTGAACAATTTTTCCAGACAGTGTGACCTCCCAAGCCTTAGGTCAAGACAAGAAAGAAAAGGGTAAATAAAAATAGCACAATACATGTTCGCCGACCCAAATTTCAGCTGCCGTGGTTTGCGTGACGAGCTTACATACAGATTGCTAACACTCCTATTCCGGCTTCCACCGGACATTTGCCGGCCTTTGCAGCTATAATGAGTTCCAAAACTAATTTAGAAAAAGGGTTACTACAATTCCACATATTATATTTTTATGAGTTGCTGACGATTCGGACACAGTGGCCTAATCAGCACATTTTTATTTCATATTTTTTTTTTCGAAATTTTTAGATTTCGTTTGGCACATAAGCTGGCCATCTTCTCAAAGTTCTAAGCTCCCAAACCAATATTATATCAGGTAACAAACTCCTAACAAGAATTTAAGGTAAATAAATAGAAGTGTACATAGATTACAATTAGAAATACAACATATACAAGTTTTATGCTAAGTTCTTAGTTAACATGTTAGCGTCGAATGTTGTTCATTGAGTGTTCATTTTTGAATCAGTATCACTGACTCACACTCATTAATAGACTCGTATTAATAAACAACTCACAGGCCTAGTAAATATTCTTAGGATTTGATATAAACAAAGAAAATATTGATTAATGACCGGGACTTTAAAATCATGGACTGAGTGATTTATTATTACGGTCTTTAACGACTCAATGATGGTATAAGTTTCAGTGTATCTATTTGTATGTAACTCATCTCGGTGTTAGTGACCTAGTGAGTATGGGTAGCTCAGTGTGGGTGGCCCTGTGAGTGTAGATTTCTCAGTGAGTGTATGTGACCCTGCCGAATAACTCAGTGTCAGTGACTATGCGAGAAACTCAGTGTCGGTTGCTCAGTGAGTGTGTTTGACTCAGTGTGAGTGGCTCAGTGTCAGTGAGTGAGTAGAGCGGTGCGCGCGGGTCCGGCCGGTCGCAGCGTCGGGACTATGGCGGGCTCTTCCGGTTCCGGTTCCTCTTTCGTTGGCTCACTGTTGGTTGGAGTTTAATGTTAAACAAAAATATGAACAATTTTTTGGTAAAATATTTCTTTTTGTGTAAAAGATATGCTGTGTTAAAGAGAGTACATGATTAGAATAATTGAAAGCATGGCAGAATTAATCATTCTCTATATTATTTAGTAAAACGCCGGTTATGTATAAGCGTTTTTCTACTAAGGTAAGGTTTACTACTACCACATGCAGTTTCTACAATTACTATCTAATTCTTTCAGGTATTACAAGCATTAGGTCTAAAACAGTTTTCAAAGCAGAAATAATTGCCATTCAAAATTTGAAAATAGTAAAAAAAGATTAGGTATTTGTATCTAAAAACTAAACTAAGGAACTATAGGTATTCTAGTTTTTGACTAGGTTTCATACTGAACAAGGGACATAAGCGTACGGCAAGCACTCACCTTGTTGCGCGCGCGCAGGGTTAGTGTTAGGTATAGCGCTACTCCCACACATCACCACCTTCGGAAACACCACACAACAACATTATTACAACTAGTCTATTACAGCTGTATTTTACTAAAAGACTATTTACACAGAGTTGTTTAATTGCTTGCTGGACTTAACTCCGTTTTCACCAAACCTAAGTGACACTAAATGAATGCCTGAAAAGTACTAAAAGTATGCCCAAGTCACACTAAATGAATGCCTGAATGGTACTAAATGAATGCTTAAGTCACACTAAATGAATGCCTAAGTGACACTAAATGAATGCTTGAAAAGTACTAAATTAGGTAATGCCTAAATGGCACTAAATAAATACCTGAAAAGTACTAAATGAATGCCTAAGTGACACTAAATTAGTGCCTTTTACATCATCGGCTTAGCATCGGTAAAAAAGTCAAACAGTGCAATAATATGTAGGCATTCTCATACGTGTCTCCTAATGTTAGTGAAAACGACTATTAAAACGATTTTATATGAGTAGTAAGTCGTGATCTGGGCTTCACTTTAGTAGTTCATTTAAGGGGGAAACGCCAGGGTAGCCTGCTAAATTCAAATTGTTTAGTTTTTAGTTTATGCATTTTGTAGGTCAAGTAGATAAAATATTATTTACTAACTCTAATGAATGACTTTTTAAAAAAGATTTAGAGGCCATGCAATAGATTTAGAGGGTTGTATTGAATGATTATAATTCCAAATCGCAAATCATATTTAATTTAACATACAACTTGACATTAATCTACAAATTGCAAAAACAAACTTAAGAAAAAATTAATTTCGTGAAATATCCTGGTTCATTTACTTTAAACCAGTCAATTAAATAGCTCTATGTAAATAGAAATTAAGATTGTTCCTAAAAATATTTTTCAAGCAGATTACTGGCTAAATTGATATTAATTAAACTAGACAATTTAGTTGTTGTTTAATTAAAGCATTTTATTATATTTCATGCTTTTTACATTACTAAGATGTTACATGCACAAACAACATCGACCATGTTGTAAAAACATTATTCGTTTATTATCATTTATTGTAAGGTAATCTATTTATTTCTTTATTGTATTTTCATGCAGAAGGTAGGTAAATATTTGAATTAAAATTATTAAGAAAATTAATTAGACAGAGCGAATCGGATGCCGAAGTCATATTGCGCCATTGCAGTAGCGTAAGATGCAACGGTCTTGCTACCGCGATCCATTTAACGATCTAAATTGAACTGTTAAAGGGATGGAGTTGTATAGGGTGTATATTCAAATTGTTTTTTTTTTTCACATACATCACATATCCACGTAGGCCTACATGGGCACTTGTAAAATGTCAGAAGCTAGAGTACGGTTCCAATTGGTCATTTCCTATGGAGAAGAACCGGCTAGTAACTCCATGTTACTATTTAAAAAAAAATGGTTATTTTTATAATATTTCCATATTACAATATCAGGGGCTTTGCCATGACGTGTTAAAATGTCAGTCGTTCGAGCAAGAAAAAAGGATGATATACATCCTATGTAGCTCCATTCCCTGTAACAGTTCAGTTTGGATCGCGTTATGAGGTCGTGGTTAGGGCCTCAGTCGTACGCTTCTCGCATGTAGTAGCATCAGTTCCCCATACCTGATCTTGATAGGTTGTCTGAGCGAGAGGTCGGAGCCCGACGTGCTGGGCTCGCGCGCGGCGGACAGCAGGCGAGGCGCGCGCGGCGTGCGCGGGGAGGCGGAGCTGCGTCCGCGCGCAAACTCCAGACGGTAGTTGTCGGAGCGCGGGCTGCCGCTGAACGCTGACACTTCTGCGCCGCCTGGGTGGAGAACTCTTACTATTATATTGTACTGTTTTAAGGTCTTTTTTACATAGCATGGGTAGGATGACAGCAGGACGAAAATATACATCTTTAAGATGAAAGACAAGGATAGGTAGCTACATTGTATGAATCCGACGGCTGTCACCGCACCATCCTATAGTAATTGTAGTGTAGGTACAATTATATACTGTGGCTACAATTTGCCTTAGAATATTCTGAAAAAATGTTATAGTACCTTAATAAGTTAGGTAAAGGAAACCGAGAAATATACTTTATGGAATTTTAGTATTCGTGAAAACAACAATTTCAATATGAAATCCAATCCTTATTTCAGCAGTTTCTGCCAAATGAAATATTTATGGACCTAACTTTGCAATCAACTTATAAAAAAAGTTTTTTTACATTTACATCCAACCTATCGGTGGATGTACCCTAATTATTACAAACAGACCAATAAAAACACCCAGTTTATGAAATTCTCATACACAATTCAAGAAGATAGAAATCCACTACACACCTCACACACACATACACCTCCTCTTCATCTACACTACTATACAGCTACTATAGAGCTATGAGGGGGGAGGGGTATTCCTGAGGTTTAAATCAATCTCAATATGATTGTCTTAAGCCTGTCAATTTGATCCATCATTATGTTATAAAATGCCCCATTATGTTCCATTTGCCTAATGTTCATCTATATTGAATGTTACACAAAGTAACCAATACAATATTAACATAAAAGTCCAAATAGTCGCGTCAGTCACTAATGTACTTCCGACGTCCTTGACCCCTCTACTTACATACTACTTATCAATACCCTAGATTCTTCCATTTGTTTGTCATTTGTAACATTGTTTATAGTTTACCTACGTGGGCTACGTGCCTGTTACAATCAATAAGTTCAAATACGTTGTAGTTTTTATTTTTTTTTTATCTTTTGAAAACTAGTGACATACTTTATTTTATATCATTGTTCTTGTTCTATTTATGTAAGTAAGGTGTACATATAAGGTACACCAAGGGTACTAATACAGGTGGACTGTCCACGGACGCGTATCCGTTATTATACGCTTGGTGTACACTTGTTCACAGCTTACATTGTACAACAAAACTGTGAAACTCTGTCGACGAAGCGGCAGCGTCGTGTCGTCATGCCGTCCGTAGATAGCAGGCCTAAGTGTAACTAGCTCTCTAATTATTAAAAATATACTGAACTGTCACTAAACAGGAGGTAGTACATAGATTTTAAAAATTAAGATTTAATGTGAAAGCAGCTTTTGAATCATATCAGAACAAACAGACTTCCTAAAGACAAAGATACGATGGTCTTTACCTATGAAATTCGCTCGTTCCACTACGATCCCCTAATTCAGTCCCCCAGGGGACTACACAGCACTCGATGTTCCACTAGGTATTTGAATTAATTTGGAATTATAAATTCAAAAATAAACTTTATGATAATAGTACATTATGATTTAAGTGTGTAATGTTAGTGATTACCGTCGAGGCGGTATTTAGACCCGAGCCGTGGCGAGGGTCTTAAGAGAGCCAAGCACGGTAATAATTAATTACTCACGTGTGTCATACGAAGTTTTTCAATACACTTGTGAAGAAAACAACAGTAAAACTAAACTAGTAAAATTTTCTGTGACATGGCGGTAAAAATCTGTTTTCATAACGCGCGCATAATTTTTTTTATTTACCCCTAGAGGAAGGCTAAGGTATTTTGATCATACTGCCTAGTCTTTATGCACCGTTTATGTTTTCTTGCGAGAAAAGTTTTTACGATAATGTTTTTCGTAGTGACAATAGAATACGGATGTTACATTTTCTAATGATTTTGTAGTATTTAATTTTATTTAATTAGGTAATACAGCCACTGAACTTCACTGGAATAAAAAAAACCGTGCGCATCTGAAAATGGCGGCCATAGACCACAAGAAAAAAACAAATTTTATTTGAATGTACGATTTATTTACTAAAAGTTTTTTTATTAAATAAATCGTTTGTACAAGTTAAATTTGTCCATTTTAACTTGTAAATTGGATGAAATAAGTAAGACACTAATTTATATACTATTGAACGGGAATTTTATTCGAACTCAAAATTTGTTTTGAGTACAAAGAGGTTGAACAAAAAGGTTTTAACTACATTATAGCACTAGTGCGTAATGGTAATCAAAATGTCACAGTTTCGTAATGAGTGCACTTATATACCTAAGTGCAGTGCAATAAGAGTCACTTTCTGAGCAAGTGTGTTGAAAAGTTACATTATTCTTTTTTTTTTGTTTAACTATTTATTGGTTTCTTTGGGTTTTATATTTTCTGTAGTAACACACAAATACTACTATAAATTAACAAGGACAGCGTATGGAGACAATGGGAAGCAATCTTTATTTTTTTATTAAATTACCCTTGACCCCTTTAATGGGGACACAGATAATGGGGATAACGGGCATACACGCATGGGTAGACTATGTTCTGGAATAGAACACGGGATACTTTTTATTCCAGGAGTGGGTATGTTGACTTGGGATAATCTCACGCGGGCACAGTTCCTAGCAGAAGCAAGACTACAATTTGAGGATTTTATGAATGCCTCTTCCTTCTTTCTATGAGGAAAGATCTTTGTCATACAGTGGCACATATACTAGATGAAATTAAGGAGCAGCGTTGCATGCATACATCATCATCATCATCATTTCAGCCGAAAGACGTCCACTGTTGGACATAGGCCTCCCCCAAGCGCCGCCACAACGACCGATCCTGTGCTTCTTGCATCCACCGCACTCTCGCGACTCTCACCAGGTTGTCAATCCACCTTGTGGGAGGCCTTCCAACGCTGCGTTTTCCGGTGCGCGGTCGCCACTCTAGAACCTTTCGGCCCCATCGACCATCCGTTCTACGAGCAATGTGCCCTGCCCACTGCCACTTTAGTTTGGCGATTCTTCGGGCTATGTCGGCGACCTTCGTTCTCCTGCGGATATCTTCATTCTTTATGCGATCACGCAAGGAAACTCCGTGCATGCATACATTCTAACGCAATAATGGAACCCTAGACCAGTGACAGTTCAGGTTTATCAAGTGTCGGTTATGGCGCGAGTGTCCCACTTCTCAATACATTGGGGACAGGCGACACGTGCGTTTGTGCACCAATTTAGGAAGTGACTTTCTAAAGTGACATAAAAATAAGTCTATGCAATATGTTATATGAAGCCGAGGTATCTATCTTTCCTATAAAATCCTCGATGCATGTTTGCAGGGTAAACTCATTCATAACTACACTTTCATCTCAATATCAAAGATTGTAAAGTTTGGACATTACTGTGCTCGGGAGTTAATTATATAAATCTCTCACTGCGTTCGGGATTAAAACTTAGCAATCTTCGTTTCGTTCGAAATTCAAAATGTTGCCCGCAATTTAAAGACAATGCTTAATCCCCAATTTACATAATCTACTATTATTTGGCTCGTTTACAGCCTGTGGTTTAGCCTGTAAGCAGCACTTGATGGTGCTATACAAAAAGTTCCCTTACCGTTATACATGGTATGCGAGGCGATGGGCATGCGCGCGCAGGCCGGCGGGTGCGCGTGCGCGGGCGCCCAGTCGCGGTACACGCGCGCGCCGCCGCCCGTGCGCCACGGTGACAGCTCCACCGAGCGGATCTGCAGTACAGGGGAGATCGTTAAGGTATAGCATACATATTGAAGAAAACAAGGTGATGACACTTTTTTGACGGCAGCAAGTGCAACTTAATATGTTCTTGATTTTAAATCACAAGTGTCTGATGTAGGAATGTACGTAAGTAATCAAGTACTGATGGGTATTGACAGTGGACGCTGCCTGAACCACTAAGGCTTTACTGTCCATGGACGCGTAACAGTAGCGACACGACGGCACGACGCTGCCGCTTCGCCGACCAATTTCCATTGTTTTGTATGTAAGCTGTGAGCAGGCGTACACCAAGTGTATAATGACGGATACGCGTCTATGAAGCTATGCGTCTGTGGACAGTAGGCCTAAGCTACGTTAGGCACCGTGATACTAAAGCGGTAGGCTCAGTATGCAGTAAGAAGTGTTCTTACGGGCGTGGTACTCTTGCTGCGCGCGCTGATGTCCGAGGAGGCGTTGCTGTGTCGCTGCGAGTCGCGCGAGCGCTCGGGCGCGGGGGACTCGCGACACGACCCGTCCGGGGAGTCGCGGGACTGGAAACGAGAAAACAACATGATAAAAGTATTGTAGTAACATCTATAACGCAACATGGGAACTAAAATTCAAAATCCTGCATCGCGCGTTATCGGAGTTCTCCGTGCGATTAGAACATAATAACAGCCCGAAATCAACTATCGGACAGTTGCCCGGACAAGACACAATACCCTATCGGTCGGGAGGCTTTCTCTTTTCAACCCTGTTCCGCATATCTCTAATTTATCATAAAAAAGCTTTCACGCTCGCTCTGATCTAAATATATAAAAACTAATTTTTTAAATTTACTACCGGTTATGGATTTTTCTTAATAATAGATTTTCTTTTGGAAATTTGTCAAATAGAATCGTACAGGGCTTGCCGAGCAGCGTTCAGTAATGTATGTCAGTAGTATGGTCAGAGTGCCTTTAAAGACAAAAAGACTTGGGTTAGGTTAATCTGTGTAAAAGTTGGAAATTATCCCTAGTAAACACACACCCGAGATAAAAAGTATCCTAATCCAGGACATGACCTACCCAAGACCAAGTTTTATCTAAATCCATAATTACTGAAAATGTAATTCAGTCATAAGAATTGTCACCTCAAATAAATTACACCGTATGCTGTAAAAGTTGTCTCCTGAAAATATACAAGATTTAAATACAAAAATGATACCGCAAAACAAAACGAACTGAGATCATTCTGAAGGTTACACACTAGTTCACACAGTTTTGCAAGGTGACCGTCACTCACGGAATCATTTTTATACAAGCAGTAATTACATCATTTATATCACTCATTACATACATAATATACGTCTGTTTGTGGATTAGATGCTTGTCACCTTGGTTCAAGGCAAGGTAAGGACGAGTGACAGATATGATTGATGTTGCAGAGCGTCTCATTACGGTCCAATAAAGAATTTAGTCTAATATTTGTTGAGGCCTTCCGTTATTTGTTTTGGGCTAAGTTAATAGGAAGTTGAAGTAGTGTTATTATGGTCATAAGAATTTTCCTACTGAAGTATAGTAAACTCGGGAGGTACTGTCTGATAGGAGTTTGATACCGTTTATATCAGAAATGCAGCTAGTGCTAAGTATACTGGAGGGTTAAATTTTGCATGATGATACATTTGTACTCATCTCCGTAAAGACCAAAACCAAACTAGTACGGACCCTGGTCTTCACGATCTTTTCATATGGCGCCGAGACTTTGACGCTAAAAGCTGCAGTCCGCAAACGCATTGACGCCTTTGAGATGTGGTGCTGGAGAAGAATGCTTCGTATACAGACAGCATCTCGGACCAACGTAGCTGTGACAGCAACATATTGCGAGAACTCAAAATCTGCTCGCGGTTGTCGTCAGAGTGTCTACACAAGATTCTACAATACTTCGGTCACATTGCAAGGAATGATGGTGGCAACCTCGAAAGGCTCATCGTGACCGGTAAAGTGGATGGGAAAAGGCCTCGTGGACGAAGCCCAATACGTTGGTCTGACCAGATCCGCACCGCTCTTGACTCTACGCTATACAATGCCCTTCACACCGCCAGAGACAGAAACAGATGGAGGAATATCGTTCGAATGAAGGTGATGAAGCAGGGAGGTCACGATCACGACCCTCAGCATTGAAGAGTACGACGTAAGGAGGAGGACATTTGTATTCAAAAACTTAACATAGTTTACAGTGATTTGAGAATTCATTTACAAAGGCGAAATTAACTCAACAATAAGTTTTTTATACATAACATCTCTGGTTTTCTCCCAGCAAACCTTTGAGAGAGATAGAGAGAGAGATCACGTCTGATCTGAGATGACGCTCTAACCTGAAACTCCGACACATGTTCGTATTTGCGGTACATTTATTTATTTATTTTATACATAAGTATCATCAGCGGAAACGCATTTTGCGCCCAATTCAAGTGCAATTTTGAAAGTCTTTACCCTCTTTATCCACCAACAAAAACTTTGCATGTATACCGACTAGCTGTAATTGCAGCCCCCCTAGCCAAGTTACGACCGTTTCGTTTCGATTCTCTTGCGTCGAACGCTTCGAGTAGGCCACGTCTCCGATTCCTTTGATCTGACTGCGTGACTGAGCGTTGAGATGACGTCTTAACAAAGGAATCGGAGGCGTGGCCTACTCGAGGCGTTCGACGCAAGGGAATCGAAACGAAACGGTCGTAATTTGCTTAGGGGGGCAGAGGTCTTATTGCGGCATATTTAAAAGGTTAACAGGAGATTTTCTCTATAAAAACTCCCTAGATTCCGTAATGCAGGTCAAGTCCTGGATTATGCTGTTAGGCAAGTGCTGACAGAGAAGCTACACTAAGGTTACCTTGTTCTGATGTGCGGTGGGGGTGGGCATGCTGTTGGCGCCGCTGCTGACGAGCCTCAGCTGCTGCCGGATATTCGCCTTCTCCCGAGCACGCTTGCGCTGAAACTCTTCCTCGACTCTGTGGGATGATTAATTTATTAAAACTTCGTGCAACACACAAGACTATATACTCCATTTGAAATTAGATTAGACATAGACATTTACCCTAACATTTTTTACTGTCCGTTCAACCGATTTTGACTTCAATTCCGTAGGTTTGGTTGGCATTAAAAGCAAAAATGTGGTTACAATACCAACTATTTATTGCACCCGGCATTTATCATACCACCAATGCAGTAAAGGTCAAAATCGGTTGAACAGACAGTTAATAAGGTTTCTTATTGCGAATGGATTATAGGTGTACTTATTACCTAACTATTCTCTACTAGCCAACCTAGGGTGGTGGAGTGATAACATGGAAGGAGTATAGTGCAAGGGGGGGGGAGCCTACTAGGGCCATGGGTTGGCTTCTGAGGCTTCCGAAAGGAAAATCCGTGGTCCTGGAATGCAAGGTAAAGAAGGAACATAGGTGTGGTTTTAGTCAGTGAAAGCCTGGGAGAAGTCATTGGATGATTTCCACCCTTAAAAAAGTCTATAGGTGTACTTATTGCCTAAGTATACTTATACCAGTTAACATAAGGTGGTGGAGAGATATCATGGTAGGAGTTAATACTCCTACCATGCCTTATATTTTAATTCCTCTTATACTAATGTATAAGAGGAAATATTATATGTACTAATACCAGTGAGCGTCATTAGTGACTGAACTGAAATGTTAGGTCATAGTTATTTAGTCAGGGTGTTGTGAAATAAGAAACTTTGTAAGTGACACACTGTACCAGGTACAGTCAGGGGTCAAAAGTGTAGTTGCATTCTACTAATGTTAGTGTCTAAAATTTCATTGTAGAAAAGAGTCAATAGTTCATGACTGAATGTTCAGTTTGTAGCATACAATGTAAAGTATTGAATCAACTAGTAGCGGACCAATGAACTTCTACTACATAGAAATTTTAGACACTTTATCATTGGCAGGGTGCAACTGCAAGTTTGACCCCTGACTGTACATAGCTATCTACATTGTTAACTTCTTTCTATTTGCTACATTCGTTAAATTGTAGGCACTATTGTAAGAATTTATTGATTTATGGAAAGAGGCCACACTGCGTTCCATGACTCAAGTGGCTGATGTCGGGGAAAAAACAGCCAAGCTAAAGTGTGTGTGAGGTGACCACGTCGTACGGATGCACTTGGACAAATGGGCGAGGATTGTCACTCACTGGACGTCTGAGGGAGGTCGACGTCGTACCGTTACCGTAAACCGTTTCGTTTCGATTCTCTTTTCGTTGATCGCCTCGAGTTGGCCACGCCTCCTATTCCTTTGTTCTAACCACGTGACTAAGCGTTGAGATGACGTCAGAATAAAGGAATCGGAGGGCGTGGCCTACTCGAGACGATCGACGAAAAGAGAATCCAAACGAAACGGTTGTAACTTGGCTAGGGGGGCTGATCATGTTCGCGGGGCGAACTTGGTCAGAGATCGCCCAAGACAGAGAAGTTTGGAAGGAGAAAAGGGAGGCCTTTACCCTGCTGTGGGACTCAATACAGGTTATTAAAAAAAGTGGAAGAAGGGGGCTGTTTTGTATTCAAAAAGAACAAACATTTCTTTAAATCCAACTTACTCCGGGGTAAAGGTAAAGTTTGCTCTGAAGTAAGTTGGGTTAAAGGTACAAATATCTACCTCCTCATGGCCTCCAGCTCTGTTCTTCTCTGCTGCTCCTTCAGGTCTGCCTCTTTGGACAGCTTTTCAGCAAGGCGTCGCCGTTCCAGCTGCCTGACAGTGGACTGGAACGTGAAGCGTTTACCGCGGCCTGCTACGTTTGAGGAGCGCTGCAACAAAACAAAATAATAATAATATAATATAATAATAATATATTCCACAACTATCACACAACGCCGTCTAGTCCCAAGCTAAGCAGAGTTTGTGTTATGGGTACTAAAAAACTGATAAACATACTTATATATTTCTAAATACATACATATATAGATAAATTACACCCAGACACAGAACAAATGATCGTGCTCATCACACAAACATTTGTCCTGGGTGGGAATCGAACCCACGACCTCCGCCATAGCAGTCAAAATGTTTCTTTAGTATTTATCCATACTCTATAATAATATTATAAATAGGAATTAAATGTATTTTTAGATTTTTGCTTTTAAAGAAAATCTATCAGGATCGATTTAAAAAATCTTTCGCCTAAATAACATAGTTATATATTTTCTACTTTTACACGTGCTAGCAAAAGCTAGTGCTATAGTTATATTAGCAATTTCAATCAATATAATTATCAACACAATAAACTATTGCCTCTATGGCGGAGCGTATAGCTGCCGCACGAATGTCATGGGTTCGATTCGCGCATGGAACATCAATATCTGCAGACAATAAGTTCTAGGTCTGTATTAAAGTGTTTGTATGAATGCCTTTATTATTTAAGAGGAAAAACTTGAAAGAAAATGTATGCTACTACTGTGTATGCTATAGTACCCTTGTTTTTCTTTTTTCTTTTAATTGACTTTTTTGTGCACCTGTCATGTTGTCTCTCCACCACTCTTGGTTGACTGGTAGAGAGCATTCTAAGGCATTAAGTCCGCCTTTGTACGTTTGTGTTTCATGTAGTTTTAATCTACACTAATATTATAAAGACGTAAAGTTTGTTTTTTTTTTTAATTTTTCACCGATAGAAAGCTGTTTTATGGGAATAAAACAGCTTTCTATCGGTGCCTATGTTACTCGGTAGAGTAACATAGGCTATATTTTATGTAAGTGGGCGAAGCCGCGGACAAAAGCTACTAAATTATAAACTAATAATAATGTTTTCTTGTAATATAAATTCTTTCCCAAACCACAATTTAATTTCGTGACATTACGTGTAACGTAAAAACTCGTTCATTATGGTAACCATCTCACAATCTATCCATGCGACTATGTGACTGAGACCCCATGACCCCTTATCAGAGGAGTACATCTAGATAGCATGGTTGCCAGTAGCGATGCTTCAAGTTACATTAGAAGCACATATGTACGGCCGCGCCCAGGTCACATGCCGACCTTGTGGAACATAGGCTACGAGTTACAGTGAACGTTTTCATTCATAGTTACGTAAAAAACGTGTTTAGGATAAGGTAAATTATTTTATTTTTTGATGGTGCTGACTGAGGAATGCAGGGCTAGCAAAAAATATTTTTTAGGAAAGAAAACGCAGAGATTTACTTTAAACACAGAGTATTTTTTTTTTCAAACTATTCTTTCTTGTATGGTGGTTGCATTCACATACAAGCCCCGCAATAACTACCTGTAGGCCATCAATGATTGCATCTCTGCTTACCATCAGGTGGGATCGCAGTCAAGCACTGGTTTATATCAATTAAAAAAAAAAAAAAAAGGCCATAAATATTGTTCAGTGCTGCAGGCAACCATCAATCGCTCAACGCCTGTATCAAGCATGCCGTCGGTTAGCAAAACATTGTCAAATGTTGTTCTGCCATATAAATTATGAAAGAAAAGGGGGTGGAGGTATGAGGGTAAAAAATAGCCTATGACTTATTATCAGACCTATCAAATATTTACAAAAAAAAAAAACATAAAAATCGGTCAAGCCGTTTCGGAGGTGTTCGATAACAAAGAGTGTGACACGAGATTTTTATATATTAGATAACTAGGCTTCTGCCAGCGGCTTCGCCCGCGTGAAAGTAGGGTAACTTTGAACCCTCGTTTCACCCCCTTAGGAGATCAATTTTGGAAAATCCTCTCTTAGTGATCGCCTACGTCATAAAAAGAAGCTTTGTACAAAATTTCACGTTCCTAGTCCCAGTATTTTCGGCTGTGCGTTGATATGTCAGTCAGTCAGTTTTTTCTTTTATATATAAATGTATAGATTATGATAAGTAAATAACTCATCATCTTCCTGCCCTTGTCCCGTCTTATTTGGGGTCGGCGCAACACGTTTTTTTCTTCCATTCTATCCTGTCAACCGTCATGCTATCACTAACTTCCTTTTCTTTCATAACACTGTTAACACAATCCATCCATCTTTTCTTTGGTCTCCCTCTCTCTCTCCACCCATCCACATGTATACTCATAACTCTTTTAGTAACATGCGTTTCATCTCTCCCCTTTACATGACCATACCAAGTAAATAACTCAATACAATAAATTGGGTGTACCTACCATAAAGTTTTTTTAACAATCTAAACCACTTTTGAATTAATGAACTTTTGAATGGTCAATGGGTTGGTAAGTTAGTTAAATTTTGCTCATTCCGAAACGTAGATCTCTATGTAGAACTAACAAAAACCTCTATGGAAAGTTTTAATAATTTCAAAGAATATTTGATCGAACCAGCACGGGTAAGAAAAGATCTGGATATAGATGATAGCACATTTACGTGTACTGCGAAAACAAACAAAAACTGTGTGACGAAAAGAATTGTAGACTAAATAAGAATAGATTTTACAAAACTAGAATATATACCACTAATTTCATTTAGATCAGACTAACTGAATGGCGCCATGTTTTATCTCAGCAGATTTATTTCAACTGCAACCCACTTATCAGTGAAAAGGTGATAATTTAGATACAATCTTAACGTTCAAATAGTTTAGAAAATCAATTGTGTGTCGGTTTCCGCATCACAAAAGCGCAACTTATCTGATGATGGGTGAATCACCGCCTCGAGGCCGGATAACGACTGTCGAAAATAGAAACAGTATATAACATATAATTTTGGAAAAGAGATATATCAGAATATAAGTATAAACTAGTGCATGACTGCGATCCCTGAACCTGATGGTAAGCAGCGATGCAGTCATTGATGGTGAGGCGCACTAGTTTATTAAGAGCCTATTCACTCTGGCCTTGAAAACACCCAAATTATAATCGGATGGGAAGACCGCAGCAGGCAAACTGTTTCAGTCTTTCGATGTACGCGGTATAAAAGACGAGGCGAAAAGCTTAGTCCGGACCGTAGAGGTTTCAACAACGTAAGGGTGGATACTCGCCGTACGTCAGGTTGTCCGATGGTAGACGTTGTTTGTAACCTACATTTCTTAATAATTATCATCATATTTTCAGTCGAAAGATGTCCTCTGCTGGACATAGGCCTCTTCCAAGTGTCACAATGATCGGTGTTGTGCGTCTCGCATCCATCGGAGTCCCGCGACATTCATTAGGTCGTCGGGCCACCTTGCGGGAGATCTTCGAACGATGCGTCTTCCAGTAAGTGGTGGCCACTCCAGAATATTTCCTCATATATACCATTAGACTATACTGTAGACCATTGTCTTTCTCTTATTATTGTTATCATCTGCAGCAGCGCAGCGCAGCGCTGAGGCTCTGTCTTACACGAGCCCCAGCATTTTGCTGATCGCTGGCCGTTTTGCGCGGATGTGACGCATATCCTACCACTTATAATATAAGTCGTTGTTGTTATTTGTTTTTATTTTTAAGGAATGCGCCATGTTTGATGTAAATAAACTCTTTTTATTTCTTTTAGCCTTCATAAGATCTTCTCGCTGGTAGGTTTTAGGTTCTAGCTAGATCAAGACTAGAGCCTGTGTCGTATATCTATATATATATATAATAAGTAGCTCTCTTTATATTTTTACCCAAGTCAGTCTCTCTTGGTCATGTCCAGAAGGTTTTTCGCGAACTCTTACTGGACTGCAATAGGGAAACTATTGAAGTAATCTAAGGCAAGTCAATAACAGTATTTGCAAGATAAGTATCTGTTGAAACTTCTAAAGCTATCCATCTAACGCAAACACCAACGAAAGTAAAAGGTGTGAATATTAGTAAGATTGCTTAGCCTGACTACGACGTTGTATTCAGAGCGTGCGACCGGCGCCTGCGCAGTGAGGAGGAAGTCTTCTGTGTCTGCTAGACTCGTTGATTTGCTAATGTGTTTTGTAATTAGATAGATTGTAACAGAAATCGTAATTTAGATTAAGTTTGAGCTGTTTTATGCAGAAGTAAGTTAGAGGCTGATACAGTTTCAGGTTAAGAAATAGGTACACGCCTAATGCAAGATGTTAACTGCAGCCTATGGTTACTTGCAAGGTTTATTGTGCGCAGCTAACTTTGGTTAATTTCACTTTTACTTAGGCTGGCCCATAATGGCCTTAGATAGACGTGTGGGGAAAAGGAAGAAGGCGGCCTTAGCCTTGTTGTGGGACGTAACGGATTTTGACACTATTTAAAGCATTTAATATCCTTTAAACATTACCGCAGAAATATAGCAGGCAAAGTGGGTCATAGGTAATGACCCACTTTGCCTGTCTTGCTGCTCTGTTTGATCTACTGGAGTACCACAGAGACTCCATAAATTGACAAGACGAGACGATAACTTCTACTATCACAAATATTTTATGGGGTTTCTAGCAATATTTTGTGAAGCCTTTAATAATTTGAAGCACCTCAATCTGTCTGCCTTTTCACAACTATGTTATACAGGATCAGCATCCAGTCTAACCGGATGTAACTGGACGACAGTATTTTACGTAGAGCGACAGCCTAACTGACCTCCACAACCCAGTAATTGGGTAGATGCTCCTTGGTAAGAATGGTGTAAGGTTTTCTGGCGTCTGACTCTCCGTAAAAAGTGTCAAAGGTCTACAAATGACAGCCGGGACCAACGGTTTAACAAGCTGTCCGAGGCACGGAAAAATCTCGATATCTTAAAAATGGTCACCCATCCACAGACTGTTATTTTTCTAGCCACGAGCTCCTCTACTACTCGTAAATTAAACTACCTGTTATGTGAAGTACCTAAACTACTACAAATAACGTGTAACAATATCTATGAGCAATTTCGATGGTGTGCCTCAAACAATAAAATAATGAACTTATAGGAAGTGTACGTCATAGATAGCGCGCGAGGATGCTACACTATGATGCGCTAATTCATAAGATCGCTATCAGCGCGCGCGCAGGTTGCATCCTCGCGCGGCGCTTGCGCAACCGACCTTTGTGTTATATTTGTTGTAGTAGCTAATATTATAGCAGGTTGATTTGGATTTCAAATTAGTCATAATTTGTGGAAACTATCAAGAATTAAAAAAAAAAGTAAGAAACACAGACCTACATTCTACACAAATTACTCGTGAAAAGAACATTAAAAATCTCCAGATAATGTTAACAGGTAAATGCTGTAGGTTAATATTTGTGTTCAAAGCTAAGGCAATTGCGATATCGTCCTCATTCGGGCACACGACACGGCTTCAGTCAATATTGACTGGTCCCTGTTTGATGACAAACATTCAAGTGCTTGCATTAGATCGCCAATGACGCGTACAAAATATTTTGACTGTTTAAAGACTTTCCAAATGATCACCTTTAAACTGGGACTTCAAACAGTGGAAATAAGATTCTGTACAAACTTGGTTTGGTTATTAATTTTTCTGATGATTTGTATAACATAATAATATTCCACAACTATCACACAACGCCGTCTAGTCCCAAGCTAAGCAGAGCTTGTGTTATGAGTACTAGACAACTGTACACCATTATAAATAAGTAATACCCAGACACAGAACAAATGATCATGCTCATCACACAAACTTTTGTCCTGAGTGGGAATCGAACCCACGACCTCCTGCATAGCAGTCAGGGCCACCAACCACTAGACCAACAGACCAGTATCAATCAAACCATTTACAGGCACTTTCGAATTGTCAAAATTTCGGTCAGTCAAAAAAATTAATCTAAATCGCACGTTCCAAAGCGTAGATCCAAAGCTATGGAAAAGAAATTGCAAGAAAGTCCATGGAGTTTTTAATGTTTAGAATGACACCAATTTCTCGATGACTTTGAAAAGTTTCTGCAAAAGAACTTGTCATCGGTAAGCAGTTATCTTGTGCCCAGTAACTCATCAAAACATAAACGAACAAATACAACACCAGAATCTAAGTCTGCTCCTTACCTAACAAGACGTCAAACCACGATTGAAAAGAACAAAAACAAAATGTACAGCATCGGAAACGTGTAGTTAACAAAGGATCCATCGCGATTATAATCTCAAGTTTAAGACGGTTAGCGTACACACGACAACATAACATAATGAGCTATACATCCAGTATAAGCTGATCTCTCAGAACGTTTTTATATTTTGACAAATATCTCACTTGATGGAAAGCTGATGTTATTGTCGAAGATGGAGTACGCTTGCAAATAAAGGCTCCTAGGTTATAACTATCTAGAAACACGGACTCCCATGAATTTTCACTCCTTAGTTGTACCTACGCACAAAGAAAATATTTCCAAAACGTTTTATGGCAAGGCACGCCATGTACCGACGTTGAACGTTTAAACGAAGCTAGACCAGTCTATACTGGAGATGTATAACAGGTATGTTGTCGATTGTACCTGAAACATGCTGTTAAACTTAAATATTGTCACGTGCATCAAGATTGGGCACGCAAAATACATCTATGCGGTCATGGGGCATTGGCAGCATGCTCTGCGTGATCTGCGTGACAGTCTGACGACGGAAGGGCACGCTGGGAATATGTGTGTACTTGAGGAATTAAGAGTACAAAGCACAAAGAGACTAAATGGAACGATTGAGTGTGAAAGACGTTGGAGATTTAAAAAAAATAAAATAAATTCAAGTGTAGAGGTATTATTTTTTAATGATATAAACTAGTGCTTGACTCCGATCCCACCTGATGGTAAGCAGTGACGCAATCGATGATGGTGAAGCGCACTAGTTTATTAAGAGCCTATTCACTCTAGCCTTGAAGACACCTAAATTATAATCGGACAGGAAGACTGCAGCAGGCAAATTGTTCCAGTCTTTCGATGTACGAGGTATAAACGACGACGCGAAACGTTTAGTTCGGTATTTTAGTGTATTAAGAATTAACTACATTTTGGATATAAACGAAGTCAAAGATAGAGCTGTCCCGCTAGTCAGACTGAGTCTGTAAATGAATCAAGATCATAAATTAATATCTTTGACTAAATTGTTTCATGCATTACAATAAATTCAAGCTCTCTTAGCTAATACCAATCTTTGTAACAAAATAAACAATGTAGTAAGCAAGACAGAAGCTAAACCTTACATTGCAAGCAAAAACAGACGTTCAACTCTCCTCTGCCGCGCCGGGACTGTTGCTCACAAGACACAAAGTAACTAAAACCATTATCATGTTGCTAAACTTTATGAAGCCACAAACAATACGCAGTTAAGTGTGTATTAAGTAATTCAAATTTATACACTTAGGGGACAATAGTTTAAAGTACCTACTCAATTTAAAGTAGACCGCTTAAGTAACACATTGTGAAAGCTAGACTACTGCCTACCTGAACAGATGTAGTGCGGTAACATGACTGACAATAGGAGAAGATACCAGCCAAAGTATTAAGAGCTTCGTCTACTTCCTTTATGGCAATTTTTTTGGGTTATGCAGGGGTCAAGTTATACTAGTATATGTTGACACCTGTCTGCTTGTCGAGTGGTATGCACCTTAAAAATGGCGGTGTTATGTTTACACAATAATAGTGAAATACAGAGAATTTTATTTCTAATGTAGTTCAGTTTATTTCCTCAACTAATTTCGCGTTCATGATCCATAACCAGGAAAGTGGAGTAGGTAAGTAATGTCTGACGTAATTTGCTAATTATCGACTAATTAAGTGCCTTTTCAAATATTTATGTGATAGTCTATTTTCGTGGAATTATATCTAGCTTTACTAAAATGTAAACAAATATTTTAACGCGATAAAATTGTTTGTTTCTTAGTAAGCGATAATAACTAGAAATACTGAATATAATAAATAAATAACACTAGATTTTAGGTCATGTGTACTGGTAAAAAGAAACAGGTTATTTCACACTTTTTCTTTAAACTAAAGTTAACTTACAAACTATATTTCATGCCATAAAAAGTGCTACACCAAATAACGATTTTCTGAAAAGTCCTTGACAGTCCTTCAAAACATATCTACTGTACGTCAAACTGCACAAATAAACATAATTTCAATGATAAACAAGAAAACAGCGACACCATATCTAATAGGACAACAAATACTTACCGAGTTTTCCGAGACATCAATATTCTAAAGTTATTCCAAAGCTGTCCCACAATTATTGTTATAGCATCTATTTGAGTGGTATTGAATACAGGACCACTCAAGGTCAGTCCTTTGTGGGACACAATAGTGACACAAACGGACCGACGAGCCGACCTTGGTGGCGGGACAGAAATGGTAACGTTCGAAATATTTGAGTGAAGGACCAATGACCTGGAGTATCATGGGTCGCTAGGTCTTTCATAGCTTGATTGATTATTGATGTCCAATAGGGAAACAAACAATAAAGGAGAGGAATATGTGGGAGAAACTATATACTCACTAGCTGACCCGGCAAACGTAGTTCTGCCATATCATCATCATCTTCCTGCCCTTGTCCCGTGTTATTTGGGGTCGGCGCAACACGTTTTTTTCTTCCATTCTGCCCTGTCACTCGTCATGCTATCACTAACTTCCTTTTCTTTCATATCACTCTTCACACAATCCATCCATCTTTTCTTTGGTCTACCTTTCCCTCTCCATCCATCCACATGTTAACTCATAACTCTTTTAGTAACATGCGTTTCATCCCTCCTCTTCACATGACCATACCAAGACAAACGATTCCCTTTCAACTTTTCAGTCACTGGCGCCACTTTCAAACTTCCCCTAATATACTCATAGTAGTTCTGCCATATAAATGTACAAAGAAAAAATGGGGGGTTAGAATCGGAGGGTAAAAAATAACCTACTTACTACCTATTCTCAGACCTACTAAATATACACAAAAAATAAATCATAAAATCGATCAAACCGTTTTGGTGGAGTTCGATTTTTATATTTTAGAAGAAATATTGGCAAACACGGTACATAGGTAGTGGACATGTGAAGAAATACTCATAAAAGCAGTTGTATTATCATTAAATATACGAACTACTTCAGTTAAAACGTTGAGGCCTCTTCAAACACTAATTTCGAAGGTAAAACATGTTACACTTTTCCCAATAGCGCCGGATTCCAAGTATGCTTGGAACAGAGTCACGTCACAGCGGATCAGTATGCAAATATGTGTGCTTGGCTGCTTGTTCAGCTGTGTCTCGATCAGCCACGAGTAGCAGTGGCTGACGTTGTTGGAGCGAGGAAAATTGTGTTGTTACTGAATGTCTTTGTAGTTCGATTTTATAATATATTTCCACGGTATAGGAATATTTTTTTCTAACGTTTGTACCTGTATTAGGAGACTCATGTTCAGCTGATGTTATGAAACTAGTGCTATGTTGATTGTAATGTTGCACACTTGAGTATTTGGTCATGTTATTATGAGTTTAAGTGTTATCGCAGTTTTCTGGGCACTAACTAGCTAGGAAGCTAGTCTCCAGAAAATTACTTTTGTGTCGGTTCTTTTCCATGGTTAACGACTAATTGTAATAGTTTTTTTTTTATTAATGATAGGCTCGCGTTTGACCACCATCTCACCTGATCGTAAGCGATGATGTGGTCGACGATGGAGCACGCTTGCCTAGAAGTAGCCAGAAAACTGTGATAACTCCTTAAACTCATAATAACATGACCAAATACTCAAGTATGTAACATTACAATCAACATAGCACTAGTGCACATAACTTCTGACATTTCATGATTGCATAAATTTTAAAGCCTCAGACACATTAAATGACAAAATATCCAATAACATGATGCACAATCTACGTGACGCACAGTCTATGCAACGATGCCCAGTATCCCACCATTTGTTCCCCAACATTTTACAACGCATTCACGTGACGATGATGAAGATGTCCCATCTACATCAAAGTTTCAGCCGAAAGACGTCCACTGACATAGGCCTCCCCCGTGCGTCTTGCATCCATCGGATTCCCGCGACCCTCGCCAGATCATCGGTCCACCTTGTGGAAGGTCTTCCAACGTTGCATCTTCCGGTAAGTGGTCGCTACTCTAGAACCTTCTGTCCCCATCGAGCATCTGTTCTGTGAGCAATGTGCTGCAGTCTCTTGCTGATAACTAAGACTGATATTTTCATTTCTGATGTGATCATGCAAGGAAACTCCGAGCATAGCCCTTGACGGACATGTTGTTGGATAATTTAAAAGCGATGAGCGTCATGTTGGGAAACATTTGGTCCTCCAATGTGTTTGAGATTTTGTGTGAAATAAAATATTTGTGTGTAAGTTTCCTTACGGTAGGTATGTTGACAGCTACCTGCACTTGATTTTCATGTTAGTAAATATTGCATTATAATAAAATGCATGTTTATCATAGGTTAAAAATACTGAGTCATAAGCAGTATCAATAATAAATAGTAAATTAATGCAAAGGTTAACAATGTAGCATTAACGACATTACTGAACGACGATTAACCTTTTGTGTCCGGAAGTTATTATTAATGTAACTCTGTGTATACTAATTTAAGGATATCGGTTTTATATCGATGTTCTAAAAGCCATTAGAGGATAAGGATATAATTTCAAGCGTTTTTCCTTTAACCTTTCTTCGTGTAAAAACCAAACTATACTTAAGAGAGAACAAGATTTCCCCAAAAACAAAACGTATACCGATTATCGTATTGAAACGTATCTAAATAACGAAAAACAAACAACTGTTTCTGTAACGAAATTTATAGATGACGTAAAATTGTCATTTGCTATTTTGCCAGTGTTGTCTTCTGAAAACTATCCCATTTCCAAGTCTTCAATAAAAGCCGGTAGTCAAATGATTGGTACTCAATCCTTCACTACGTCCGCCTATTGTCATCCTCGTCACAATTGCGACAGCACAATATCAATTTTGAACAGTAAACTGTTGGAACTTTATTGGGATAGTATGTTCTCTAGTCGCGTGTTATTATTTACTAATTAAGTCCTTTAGAATATTGCATTATTCAATTAGTTATGTATTGTCATCATATTTCTTTCTAACATAAAAAAATTGATCTTCTGTTCATTACATTCTTCAATTCTGAATTCGTTATTATACACAAAATTTAACATATGTACTTAGTGATTTGACAATTCATGTTTGTACATGAATTGTCAAATCACTAAGTCTTCACCTTTGTAGGCGAGCTTAATTCATGTTTGTACATGAATTATTGTCAAATCACTAAGCCTTTGCCTTTGTAGGCGAGCTTAATTTAACAATGAGTTTTCTCTCAACAAATCTTGAAAATTTTCAAATCTCTATCATTCTTTTTCTTCTTTTCCGAATCGATGGTAGACTCCTTAAAGAGTTTAGGCCTAAGTAGATGCCAACTTACTTAACAGCCAGACTACGAGAGCGATGGAAATATTTGGAGGAGGCTTTTACCGCCTTACATTGAACACGAGAGCAACGAAGACGAATATACTAACACACAACACTAACAATTATAGGTATAAGTCATATTACTAACTTGTTATATTACTAACACACTAACCCAAAAGTTATTTGTTGTAAGGAATATTATAAAGCTTTTTTATTTTTATTTATTTATTTTTATTAGATGCCAACTTTAATTGCAGCATCGGAGGCATTCATTAAGCCCTCCATAGTGCAGGTATATATATATATACTATGTATAGGATAGTACTAAACCTTCTGAACTTCATCTTTGTCAATAGGCCCACCATCAAGTAAGACAAGACCGTTATAAAAACGCACCAGTCTCGTGCTACAAACCTATCGTGTAATCTCAAACGGATCGTCATCTCGCGATAACGAACAGTTAACAATTAGCCATGTACCAGTAACAGCTATGCCGCTAATTGTACCGAATGTGCCTCAAAATAACTGTTCGCTACCAATCTTAGGTAATTGAGAGCGGATTGGATTGCAATTATAGCACATCAAATCACATAACATGATTAACGTAAACGGTTATATCGTAATACACGTCACAATTATCATTATTGATTGGGTTTTTCAAATTTTTGAACCAACCAGAATTCAAATGGTTTTTTTTTAGGTGGGAAAATCATCTAATGACAAATCGCGCTCTTGGGCGGAGCGGGAGATAGTGTCAGACTTTTAAGACAGACTGACTAAAAACCCAGTCCTGTTCCTTCGTTGCCTTCGTCCCAGGGCCCCGGGTTTCGTTTTCACACTACCCTAGAATTCAAATGGTGAGAATTTTACTGATATTTACTGAAAAGCCAGTGAAGTTTTAGGTAGCGCATATAAGTAGGCCAGGAAAAATGGGGGATTATAGACCTCTCTGACATGGATGTGCAAAAGCAGTGCTCCTGACCAGACAAGGAGCCACTTACTAGAGTGCCCAAAATGTCCCTATTTCTGTATTTTGTAGGACCTTAACCCTAGAAAGATAATCATATTGTGTGGTACGGAAAAGATATTCATGCGTAAAATTGACGCATGTATTTTATTTAGCTGTAGGTTGGTGTTTATTAATTTATTTCTATAAAATTGTATGTTATATATGTTAACACATATAAAAGAATAATTAAAACTCCAGATAATATATTTATAAATACTTTTTTATTAAAAAAAAAACAAAACCTATAAACTTCTGTCATAAATCAAATATTTTTTTTTAACTTTTACTTTTTCTATTACAAATTATTTTTAACTATAATAATCAGCCTTTTTTTCACATAAAATCAACAAAACAATATCTTATACATATTAGGAACATAGAATTCTATAAAAATCAGTTACAAACAGTTTTGGCACATATCAATGTTATGCTCACGACATATTATTTTTTTACACTTCTTACAAGACGCATTTGCCCTTCGCCTTATTTTAGAAGGGCAAAAAGTACAGTAAATACCTTTTTTTACTACAGGCTCTTCAGTATTGTCTTCTGGTGTGCCAGTTACTTCATTTGGCAACATATTAGATATGTTATCTCGCAAATATCTTTTCAAAGTAGGAATTTCTAACCGCTTTCGCATAAACGGAGAAGACAGACCCAAGCTTACGTTACGTTACGGCACATGCGGCTTGGACCTCTTTGAGCTCGAACAATGTTTACTGCTGAGACTCTGCCACGCCTCGTTGCCTTTGACGTCGACCAACAGTGTCTGTTCTTACCTCTGATAGTCCTCTGTCGCAAGGTTACGATCCTTCGAGAGACTGATGTGGAGATTGGTTGTTCAGTGGTGCTTGGCCCATCTCGGATTATACTTTCACTTGACGTCGGCTGTTCCTCTTCTAAGTCATCTATAAAAGCTTCTTCTGTGTCGCTCTGCACGTCATCTTCACTCTCATGATCACCTACTTCACTGTCGGTATCCTCACAGGGAAACTCGTCGTCACTTTGCATGAGACTGGCCAGGATACGGTCTTCGTCCAAGTTTCTACTTCCCATTGTTGCTTCAATATCTATAAAAGAAACTGTTAATGTCAGTAATGATAAACAGTTATAATAACATAAAAAAATAAAAACAAATTATACAAGTCAAAATCATAAAAGTCACGTAAAAGATAATCATGCGTAATTTTAACGCACGCGGTCGTTATATTTCAAAATCGGTTACACTTACCTTACTGACACGTGCGCTATCTGGAAGCTCCCAGCGACGAATGAGATGTCCTAAACGCACACCTAAGGATTCGCGCTAGTAAGAAAGAGAGAGCTATATTTCGCAAACGCATGCGTCATTTTTACGCAGACTATCTTTCTAGGGTTAAACGTCACCGAAGGGTGTATTAAACGCCACCGAAGGGTGGCGTTTACTGGGATCAAATATTTTGACGGAAAAGAAAATCATCGGTTTAAAAAAAAAACTAGGTAGCTAAATCATTCTACAATGTTCCCACTGCAGGGACAAAGGACTCCGCCCTATGTGAGGGAGCGTCTAGTAATCCACCACACGATCTTGGGTGGATGATTATGTTTTAAGTTCCTTCACAATGTTTTTTTAGATTTTTTGCGGATAATGCAGTGGGCTGCAATATTGTTACCATTCAAATTATTGTTAATTGTATATACATATTATATTTATTGTGGCTGTTAATATTTAGGGACAAATAAATAAAATAGACCATAAACATACAAAAAAACGGCACGTCTAATCTATTCGTTTGTATTTCGGACATTGTTTTAATATTATCATTTTTTCCGATTTACTCGTGGAAAGAAAGGTGTGAAATAGAATTTGTAAACAAAAGTTGATACGACTTTCACAAAAGTTAATTTACAACTAATTTCCTAATTGAATTAAGGTCACTAGAACATCACAATTCAAGTCAATTGATCCTTAATTGCAACCTTTCAATCATAAATAATAAAAACATCGATTTTTATGGTCCCAACCAAATATAAGTAGGTACCTATTTAATAGTGAGGCGTGAATGGAAACCTACATGGTAGGAATTTTAATTCATAGGCCAGTCTCCAGTCCCTTGGCGAGTTGGTATTCATAGTGCGGTTAAATAAAACCGTAAACTCCACGTTTATGATTAGTGTGTTTACGTTGTAAATTATACGGTTTTGTCGAGATTTTTCTGATGTAACGGTTCGTGGTGACATTCTTGGATTTATTTGAGGTGATGTTGAATGCAGTTTATATAATAAAAGGGCTATTTTAAACTGAGTGGTTAGTACTGTGTGTTTTCTGGCGAAATCTTATGGTCAATAGGCAAATTGGCAATTTGGGTATTGATTTGAAAAATTAGATGAGAACTCGAGAGTTTCTAGGCGGAAGAGACCAGTAGACATCTCAGAATAGTAGTACACGTAATATTTTTCCAAAATATGTTTCATAAAAATTTGGAGAGCCCCTAATGCTAAATTTGTTGGTTGAAATACATAACCACACCGTAATTATAAATGAAAAGCCTCATAATAAGTTAATAACCAGCTCAACATCAAACAAGTCGAGCGTTAGGTAAATATCTACTCACAAGTAGATAGGTATATACAAATTAACATAGTTTCTAAATCTAAGGGAGAGCAGAACGTGACCGTTACGTAACTACTGCGTCTCATCTTGTACATAAATAAGCATGAAATCATCAGCGTTGAGTATGTCACACAAAAACATAGGAATCTTGCTATAATATTAACTGTGCAGATGTTACATATGAAATAATATTAGTTTTCATATTGCTTGAAGCTAGCGAAATCAATTTTTAGGGTTCCGTACCTCAAAAGGAAAAAACGGAACCCTTATAGGATCACTTTGTCTGTCTGTCAAGACCCTTTATCTCGGGAACGCGTGGAGGTATAGAGTTGAAATTTAAACCATATATATCTTATCTTATTGTGGGGCTGGCCCTAGACCAGAGCACTTCAACCCTTCTGGATCTTTTGTGCTATAAACCATATATATATACTCAGGGTGAAAAAATGAAACTTATGAGTTAACGGAAAAAAAGATACGGCAGTTTATGTCGCTAAAAACGTGTACTTCAATACTCTCAAGGGAATCAAAATTTATAGGGTACTTCCCGTTGACCTAGAATCTTTAAATTTGGCATGAAGATAACTAAGAGAATTAAGAAATTGACTTGCAACATTCAAATATCGTTTTGTGTCATGCTGGTAATCTCGTTGCCTTGTGTGATTACGTGAACTGATTGTCTTGAAGACGACATAACTTACTATTTAAATTAAGTTAATAACGGGCAAAAACTTACACAGACCGCCTGATAGTGCTGTTATAATATATGCACCATTAGTTCACTGCTATATTCTCTCACGGCTTAACACTTTTTAGCAGTGAGAATTATTCAGTCCATATGGTTATTGAAATGTCTACAACGCTCCTCAATTGCATCAGTCTTCAAATAGTTGAAACTTGAAGGTCTAAATCCAAAGAATCTGGCTTCAGTATTGTCACGCATTACAGCAAATCGAGTTGAATTCCAAGCAGCAAGTTAACGCACATAATAATATTGAAGACACGTAAGTTTTCGTAAGTGTTAGTTAGTAAATATATGAAGACGGGCCTTTCGTTTGCATTACAATTCTATGTACGCTTGCGATTGTCAAAAAGTAGAAACGTCAGTGAAATTAAATTGAAAATAAAATGTGTTGATTCGGACACTGTCCGAAGCGTCAGTAACTTAAAAAGTTTTGGTAGAGAGGTAATGTTAGCACCTATATCACCTGCAGCCTTGGTTTGTGCAGCAATATGTCAGTTTGCTGGAAAGACCATATTGGTGATTTATGTGTGAGTTTGGAGTATAGAATGTGATGTGGTATGGTCCACGGCCGTTTTCTTCCCAACTAAAAGGGCTCAAGACATTTCCGGAGTCGTCCTCGTGATACTAACAGCTTCATTGATATTGCCTATAACCTAAGAACATACTCAACATAGAGGTAGGAATGGCGAAATATTAATATCATTAATTATGCCAATAGCTAAAGAGTGGAATTCCCTGCCGGAGTATGTGTTTTCTGATAGCTACAACCTAGGGATCTTTAAGTCAAGAGTGAATAGGTTACTTCTAGGCAAGCGTGCTCCATTATCGACTACATCGTCGCATTCCATAAGGTGAGATAATTAAAAAAAAAAAATGTGGAAAAATAATTTTCAAGTAGGCCAAAATTCAGTCTCTAGTTTGAGAATCTCTATAGGAATTCGAAAAACTTTTTATGTTAAAGAAATTATAATGAAACTCTTTGTAAATTCAAACATGTCCCACAAAATAACATTTCAAAATAGGTTGTAGTAGTAGCACAAGTATCATGTCGAATAAATGTAAAAAATATGCTAATGAGTAGGCCTTTGGTGGATTTTAATAGCATTTATATAACCATACTTAACCCAGAGAGCCACATAGATAATCACATAATTTCTTAAGATATTTCTTAACTTCAAAAGTGATAAATAGATCTTTTATGTATTTTTAACTGTTCCCATATAAATTGTAATTTAAATAAAATACCAATATTTGTTATATTAATTGGTATTGCTTAGTTGGCAGGATAGCATAAGTCAAAGTTGTCAAAAAGTACGAACCAAAACGAAATAAACAAATGATTTCGCTACAAAAAGTTGACACCAACAAATGACTGCATTTGTTTTGATTACATTTATCAATGTTTCTGTTTTTTTATTTCTTTTATAATGTAAATACGTCTCTTGTTCGGATTAGCACCGAGGTGTTTAAATCCAGTCATTCAAGTAGTATAAAAAAAACTATGTGTCAATTGACCTTTTTTTTAAAAAACTAATATTTGTTACGTTTCATCCACGGCTTCGCTCTTGTGATCTATTCCAAAGGATCCGTGTAGTTTTTTCGCTACAAATCGCAATTGAATCAGTAGGTACCTTTAGAAAAACAAGCATAAAGTCCTCTTACAAACAAACAAACAATTCATCCTCTTCATAATATTATGTTTATACTCCATCTGTTTAGGTAATTAACTAAATGTAAACAATCTTGACATGTTTTTTATTTAAAAGTTGTCTAAAAATTTTATCTAAAAATGTTTACAATTTGTTATTTACCTATACCGATGTTTGGTAGTTAACTAAATTTAAATTAATCTTTGTATGTCTTTTATACTATCTTCTATACTATTTTAATGAAAAGTCATATTAAGATTGTTTACATTTAGTTAACTACCAAAACAGATGGAGTATAGATTTACATTATTTAGGTATATTAAAATCCTGTTTTATGATAATATGACCCTGAACTTGCCCTGAGGCAACATAATATAATTTAATAAAACGATACACCAACATGTGTCACGATTATCAACATAATAGTAGGTTATACAAAAGATATCGATTAAAACAATATAATTATCAATGATATTGATTTAGTAAATAAAGAAGAATGCTTGAATTAGCATACAAATGGTTTGACTTGGGCGTATGGATATAATTTAAAAAAACTAAAGAAGTTGTCTGTTCAAAAAAAAAAAAATAACTGAATTTTTAAACAAACAAACAACCTATCTCTGTGTATATTTTGAAAATTTTCCACTCCATGAGTTATTGCGCAAATTAGTTTTGACACTCATAAATTCCTATTTTTTTTCTTTCACCGTTTTGCTTCCATACAGGGTCAGATAATAACGAAAGAAAGCGATACCATTTTTTTTTTAATTATACCCGCATACAGTGAAATAATCGCTATACTACGAATATATGGATGAATGACTGACTAGGGCACCCTTAAGCCACTTCTAACAATACATAAAAGATGCACTATGTTCAATAGACAGACAGGTAGGTACATAGTAGAGCATCTTCTTATGACGTCATAAACTAGCAAGGACGACAGCATCCTTTACCTCATTTGATTAATGTCCTATGCCAATAACTACATACAATAAATATAAATAAAACGATGATGGACAAAGGTACCTATCATGAATAAATTAATAAGGCAATTATAAGCAGGGACTAATTAGTAGATTACGTGGTAAGTTATGCGTTTTCCTTTAGCTATATGTATATCAAAATGTTTTAGTATGAAGATGGTGGTGAGAAAATGCAAGTTGCTGACGATTCGGACACAGTGTCTGATTTGACACATTTTTATTTTACTGAAAATTTGGACACTGTTCAGTTCCAAAACTAATTTAGAAAAAGGGTTACTGCAATTCCACATGTTATATTTTAATGAGTTGCGGGCGATTCGGACACAGTGTCCAAATTGGCACATTTTTATTACTTACATATTTTTTTCACTGATGATTTGGAAACACATTGTTTAGTACAATCAGGTAAAAAGTTTTTAAATATAATATATGGGAAAAAAAGTGTTACCAAAACTATTTTAGGCTGGGTTTAAGGCGGTAACTTCTAATAATAAATTTCTTTATATAAACAGATTTCTCTAAACAGATACAATAAATTTGGTAGTGTAAAGATCGTCAGCGAAAAAATATTAAAAATAAAATGTGTCGATTCAACCATTGTGTCCGAATCATCAGCAAGACGAAAATGCATTTATCGTAAGTATTATGATTAATTGTATTTTTTTTTAATGTGATGATTAAACTTTTTTTTTATATTATTTAGATTTAAATAAGTGATAATACTGAAGGGTTTAAAAATTAAACCCTTCAGTATATAGCTTGAACTTGAGTTTTGATGCAAGTTTTGTTTAACAGACTATATTATTTTGTTTGTGAAATCAGTTGTAAGTATATTTTCTATTGTCCTTATTTCAAAATGTTGAGAATAACAGATTGCTCAAAATAAAAAATATACATCGCGTAGCCTTTTTTTTGAAGGAAATCATCAAACAACTTCTTCTGGAGCAGGAGGGACCGCTCCACCCAGACCAAGTCAACCGTTTACTGACCCACAGTGGAACAGTGGAACACTGTGGGTTTCACTTGGGGTCAGTTGCCCTTTATTGCGAGTGCTGTGATAACTCCTTCGAATAATCAGCAGCCCATACATAGCGTAGAACACTCAACTAATACTAATAAAATAACGCAATACAGTGAATATTTTTCGATCTGTTAAGATATGTTCTCAACATCATCATTTCAGCGGAAAGACGTCCACTATTGGATCTAGGCATCCCCCAAGCGTCGCCATAACGACCGGTCCTTTGCGTCTCGCATCCATCGAATTCCCGCGACCCTCACCAAGTCACCGGTCTACCTTCTCGTCAACACACTCGTAAAATCAATAAGCATAACAAAATAAACAAAGAAAGATAACAATTAAGTACTTAACGAATGAAAGAGATGTGCAATAAACAGAAAGTGATGATGTTAAGATTACTGCGCACTTCGCTACGCTTTCGTTATGCAAATGGAATGAGCAGAGGTAACAACTAACACTATGATATTTATAGTGAATAATTGCGCGGAAATGCGCCTGCGCACTGCACTGATCTTCCTCGAGACTCCTCGTGTGCATCCGACTGTGGGATTTCATTAGTTTGCGCATCAGATTAGATGCTTCTGATAGGATTATGTATTACTCGTAAGTTTACGATACATAGTATCATACACTTTCACTTGATTTCATTGTATGTTTTCATTTTTATAGCTCTTGTATTTTTATTATTGTCGTAATTAATTGGTTTTATGTATTTTTTATGCAACTATGACTTTCTTTTCATTTTAATTTGCAGTTAAATAATAGAAGAATTAAAAGTTTTTTTTTCACATTACGTAAACTGACGTATTCAATTAAATGCAGATTAATTTATAAAAAAGTTAACAAACATAAAATCTAAACTGATTTTTATAATTTAAATATAAAACAAATAAAATCACTGACCTTCCAACTCGCTCCAAATCACACCAACTAGTAACAATGTTGTTCAGTGCAGTGCGATGCGCAAGTACTCGCACGAGTATAATAATAACAATATAATAATCGCACAGGTACGGGACAGGTGCGCGCGCGGCCCACGTGCGCGTCAATGCGCAGACGCCGCGGCGCGCGCATCCTCCCACTACGCAAGGTATTCACGCATCGTAAAGCCTGACGCACACAGGCCGCGGCGCATCACAAACATCTATTTTTTCGTAAATATTATGGAACAAGTCACTGCCAGCAGCTTTACTTGCGTAATAGTAAGAAATTATCCCAAGGGAACAGACTTTCGGAATAAAAAGTATCCTATGTACTATTCCAGGGCGTGGTCGTTTTATTGAAATCAGTTCAGACGTTCGAGTGTGAAGAAGTAACGAACATACATACACACTTACAAACTTTCGGATCTATAATATTATTGTGATAATGGAATAGGTAGATAAGAAACAGTGACGGGTCGTCGAAGTCAGAAAATCTGACACCAATCTGGCTCAGGGGTATCGTGATAACCAGGTTTACCAGGTTGTGGAAGTCACATAGTCAGTTGCTCCAAGTAAATACTAGTTTTCAACTGCATACGGTTGACTGGAAGCCGACCACAACACAGTTGGGAAAAGGCAGGCAGATTGATTTAGGTAGATATGAAAACCCACAAAATGCACACTGGTGAAAAACCTTAGAGTTCCCAGGTGAGAGGTACCAGGAGTACCGGTATCAAGCTAAGCCGAGTCAATCAGTAAACAGGAATCAATATGTTTGAAACCAGAGTTCTGCAAGCTCTGTGAACCAGGATCCCACTGCTGAAAGTGGGATCCTGGTTCACATATCATTTGAGTCAGTAGCAACCTGGAGTTTGAGAGTTGTTTTTTTTATTGTGATCAAAAATTCACTAAGTGAATTGTTTTTGCATTTTGTTTCATCACCTAACTACTAGTCATTTGCTATGCCGCTTGTGTGTATTGAGATTTTATTTTTGATGCGATGCGGCCTGCTGTAGTGTGCGCTTAGCTTTACTGCATGTCATTATAACGAGTTTATTGCAACTTCGCGCTTCTTATCGGCACTAAATCGTAGGGTTACAGAAATGTAAAGAAAAAACTGACAGTTGGAAAAATTAATTGTTTTACGAATTGATTGACTTGCTATGAAAACGCTACGAGGTTGCTACATAGAGGATTCAGTATAACATATTGAACTAATTATTTGGTTGTTAAATTAAAAAAAGTTAAAGCATCAAATTTTAATGACAAACTCTAGGGGCTCTAGGGGGCGAGAGGACGTGTCAGATCAGAATTTTGCAGACTAAAATCCACCTATGTTTCTTCATTGACCCCTTGCATTCTAGGGCCCCAGTAACTCTTTCAAACGTTCCCGTAGCCTTAGCAGCCTTCTGGGCCCCTACGGTTTCGTTGACATCTCTTTGAGGTGTGTATGGAACAGTACGCGTCGTCAACTCGGACCCGTGGTCATTACCGCCATTTCTCGTCGGCCGCAAGCCCGCGCCTACCGGCGGACGGAAATTGCCTTGCGTCTCCCGAAGCCCGGGGTGTCTCTTGTAGCGGCGGCTGGAGCATGAGGAAGTTTGTTCCTTCATGATTACGGCCATCTCCTTCGCAGAAGGAGGCGACCGCTAATTCCCATTCCCTCTAGCTACGGACCATGACCTGAACAAAGGCGACGCAAGACGTCGCCGTTGCCGATCGCATCACCCGAGCGGGGCAGACTTCCACGTATGCTCCACCGTGTCCGCCGGGTGATCCGTACAATGGTGGTACCCAGACGTTTCTTCCGCCTAAAGGGTAACAACATAAAATCACGCCTATATTCGTCAAAGGAGCTATGAGAAGTGTATGACGAACCCGTAGTTATTTGTCCCAGGCACAAAGGTTATACTGATTTCAAATCTAGGTTATGCTAAGCCGCAAAAAACATCTATAAATAAAAAATGGTGGACATTTTTTTGGATTTCTTTAGGTCGATCATTATGTAACCAATCTATTAAGAAAAAAAATAATGTTGCCTTGTGGATGTAAGAGGAATTAGTAACTGGTTTAATTAATATATTATTGATGTTTATTCATATTTTCTAGCCTAACTAGTTTGGAAAAGTGGCGAAAAATAACTACGCATTTGTTTTTATTAGCCATACCTACTGGTTTTACTTAAATAAGTTAAAATAATTTAATATTTTTATTAATATTCCACATGTTCGAACATTCATCAGTTAAAAAACAAATCTTTTTAGGGTTCCGTACCTCAAAAGAAAAAAAAACGGAACCCTTATAAGATTACTTTGTTGTCTGTCTGTCTGTCAAAACCCTTTATCTCAGGAACGTGTGAAGGTATCGAGTTGAAATTAAAACCATATACTCAGGTCTGCGGTCCCTGGAAGCTGTGTAAAAACCAAACTTCTAAGTTAACGAAAAAAAAGATACGGCCGTTTATGTCGCAAAAAATGTTTATTTCGACACTATAGGGCATCAAAATTCATAGGGTACTTCCAGTAAATTTGTTGAAACGTCATAAAAAGAAAATTGCGATTCGGAAAAATCTTCGAGACTCGAACATTCGGGAATTGAATAAATGATAATGATAAATGATATTTATTTTGTAAATAGGTTTAAAAAACACTTTTACACGTCAATTTTTTTTTCGTTATTTTTAAACAAGATGAGGCCGGTGTTTCCTAGCTGACTACCCTGAGAAGAAACACCGAAACAAACTCAGGGGTATTATTGACATAGATAAGTTTGTACGGAACCCTCAGTGCGATAGTCCGACTCGCGCTTTCCCACTTTTTTACTGTTGATAGGCTCGCGCTTGACCACTATCCCACCTGATGGAGAACAACGATGTGGTCGACGATGGAGAGCGCGCTTGCCTAGAAGTAACCTATTTACTTCTTATCTCAAAAAAAAGAAAGCAAGGAATTCCATTCTTTAGCTGTACGCACAATGAATGTGTTACCAAAACGTTCGTTCGTAGTCTTTACATATAAGGCTTATTATGCACTCGTCACGAATTATTTTTAAAACCGAGTATGACGAATGCACGTAAAACAAATTAAAATAACGATTTTATTGCCAACTATGTTTATGTATGAGTGTAAAATTGCAGGGTAGTATATGACTCACAGTCGTAAACTATATAATAATATATCTTCTTGTATGTAGTGTAATTATTATTAAGATCATTTACAATTACAGCTTTTTCTTTACATAGAGAGTAATCACAAGGTTTTACGATCTTAGTCCAGTTTTTGTTAACCAATAAGTTTTTCTTGGGAGCAGTGGTGGGCGAGTGGTAACGGCCCAGACTTACGAGTTGTAGGTCGCGGGTTCAAACCCAGCCAGGCGCTTTACTTTATGTAATTTATTTCATCACCATTGCTCTTAAAACGGTGACGGAAAACATCGTGAGGAAACCGGCATGTCCTAGAACCAAAAATTCGAAGACATGTGACATCCACCAACCCGCACTGGGCTCGCGTGGTGGATTACGGCCTATTCCCTCTCCTAGAGAGGAGGCCTGAGTCCCAGCAGTGGGAACATTATAAGGCCGACTATGCTATGCTATGCTAGAAGTGGCTTAAGGGTCAGTGTCACATGTCTTCGAATTTTTAGTTCTAGGACATGCCGCCTAGAACTAAAAATTCGAAGACATGTGACATTTACCACCCCGTACTGGGTCCGCGTGGTGGATTACGGCCCATTCCCTCTCGTAGAGAGGAGGCCTGAGTCTCGCAGTGGGAACATTAAAAGGCTGATTATGCTAACCAGTTTTTCTTCACAAGGTTTTCACACCATATAACTAAGCATATTTATTCCTATTTATAACCATTACATATTATTTGGTACGTCCCTCTCCACTTTCCTCCATGAACCGTTTAAAAAGAACGGATTCCCAATCGATTCGCTATGATCTTTGTGTATACAGAATACTAACAAGGAGCATGGAATAGATTGTACGTACCTACTGCATGGGGCCAGGAATTCGCGTGGACCGACAACAATGGTGCTAAATGCATGTTTCAATCAATCAATATAGGAACTTCTATGTACCTACTAAGTAAACCTGTTTTGTTATGCTTGATTGTTTGGATTAAACTGATGGTGGATTGTCTACAGAATTTGTTTAGTAAGTAGGTTTATTGATGTGCATGCAGCATGCTTAATTGATCTTCAGTAGGAGGTCTTCTTTTGTTGCTATTTGCAGATACAACGTACACATAATGTCTAATCGTGTAACTGTGTTGTTTAAGGCTAATTGTGTAGGTATACCAACCAAATGTCTTTATCTATCCATTGATACACAACCTTAGGGTCAATAAAGACACTACGAAAGATTCGGTGTCTTGGAGAGGTCGATACTGTGTATCTTGGACAGACTGATACTGTGTATCTTAAAGAGGCTGATATTGTGTATCTTGGAGAGGGTGACACTATGTATCTTGGAGAGGCTGACATTGTATATCTTGGAGAAGCAGATACTGTGTATTCAGCAGTTGGTAAAGGCATTAGAAAAAAAGTAAAAATCTCTGATGAATCCGTAGTATTCCGGAGGCATAAATTAATTATGTAAATCTATGTAGGTATTTCTTATTTTACAAATGAGACGTGAAAAAAAGGTGAATGTTAAAACACGGCGCCATTCGAGTATCCATATTTATCTATGAACGTAGTAAAAATTAAACGACACGGAGCAAATAAAAAAATATTATGGTAATAAAATGTTAGAAACATAATAATCATAGCTATGAGTTTGTTTGTTGAGATTTGTTGAGAGCTGATGGTTGTTTCAAGTTTAGGTGCTACATCTTGTATGTCTCGAATACGTGTCAATTTTAACACTTGGATTTTCACTATTATGAAGTGGTGCGAAAACTAGTAAAATAACACTATGAAAGGTGCTTAAGGCTGAACTAGTCGCGGGCTCGAACTCGCTGATGGGCGAGGCCAAAAATTGCGATGTCTCATCTGACATTGTGTCCGACAGCGATTTAAACTCTAAATTATATGCACATCGTATGGTTCGCATGCAAACAAACACCGTTCCGAACTGAAATGAAATTAGACGGTGCGTAAAATCTGAGGGTAGTGCTTTGGAAAATCGAGTTTTATGAAAAAACCAATACAAATAAATTGTATAGAACTCTTTGATAATAAAAGTTTGTCGGTACCGACTTCGTTTTTGAGATTTTATACGATTTTTGTTACTTTTTTACACTTAAAGTTGCGTTAAAATCATCAAAAAACAGAAATTTTGTTGGCTCATAACTTTGTAACGGAAATTATTTTTGTTTTTCTGTTTCCGTACAGACAAAATTAAGAATAAGATAAAACCATATCATGTTTTACTTTGGATGCACAATGTAAAAATGTGGAGTGATACCCCCCCAAAATTTGTATGGAAAAAGTGTCGACTAGTGTAACCTTAAAATATTGCCGTGATCAATTTCCCAACCTTGATTTTATTAGTTACACCAATTTAAACGGTCTCAATACATTAAATGCTTTTTTCAATGACAATATATGTTTTTAGGTGCTAAATCTAGACAGAACTAAGGATGCGTAGTAGACATAACAGTATGAGAAAAAATGTCTTCACATCCACAAGAAGTCATAAATACCCACTGACAAGTGAACACGACATCTCTATTGTTTCGTCCAATATTCACCGCACTATAGAGTCACGACTTAGAAACAGGAGCAATGCGTGAGCGGTAATAACCACTCGGAACATGTTCGACATGTCCCTAGCCTGCGCACTCGCATGCTAAGGGAGCTACTTTGAATTATTCACACATTTACATACAATTTCTGGCGTATTGGCGACTATCGTGTTTTGATCGATGGTAATGAGATCGTAGATCAATAAACTTTGTACAGATCCGTAAGTGAGATAGGACAACGGAGAACTTACTCATCCGAGAATGCGAGGTGATATTGTATTTAATTGGCAAATATGTTTGATCGATCACCGGTTTAGATAAAGTAAGGATCTACTGATACATACCTACTTAGAGAACATTACACATTTTTTTTATTGATAGTCTCTTGTTTGATCACTTCCTCATCGGATGGTAAACGGTACAGCTTATCAAATCAATAAATTATTAAAATAATAAACCCAGTAGTCAAATCTCCCAAACTTGCATATCACTTCGAATAGAGAAAACAAGTTCAACATAAGACATTTTAAGCAATATAATGTAGTTAAAACATCACAATCGCAATGTTGAGTAAACCTAGCCAGAAGTAATCTCATAATAACCACAAACAATGTAACACCTACTCAATCTCAAGACACAATTACATAACAATTACAAGTTGGTAACACCTACAACTAGATCTTCAAATTACGGAAGGTAACAAGGCCATGTGATATCTCCGACGCTCGACATCTCGTCTTACAATACACACAGACAGACACACGGAAACGACTAGTCGCACAGACCAGTCGTGGGAATAGCAGCTACAATGCGACCGCCAAACCACGCGACACAATAGTCTTGCGACTCAAAATAGGTTAATTTTTATAACCGTTTCTGAATGTATTCTATAGGAAATTGTTCAGTAATGCGTTCAATGAAGCTGTGGATGGATGTAAGGAAGTAGGACATAATAACAATGGCATAAATGATGATGATTAAATTGAGAGCGGATTTGAAAGATGAGTAAGTGATGGTCAAGGTGTAGAGGTCATTATCACTGTTTATGGGGAAGAAAGCGGTATATGAATTTGAAAAAATGAGAAGGTAGAAAGCTTTGACAAAAAAATTTAACATTGGATAATAGAGTACTATGTATACAGTCTTGAAATACTTGTACATTTGAATGGAACAAATTTTGTCAGTAAAAAAGAAATTAGTTTCATTAAACGAATTTTTTTTTACATTAAACAAAGTTTGTTACATTAATAGAAAAAATTGTTAGAATAAACGAAAAAGCAATGCTGGATAGAAATTATTAAACGGGTTTCAAAACTTTTGTTGAGTTGTTGTTATCAACTGTATCGGTTCTAAAATTCCCAAAACTCGTGATAATAATTGTAATCTTTTTGCCAGTGGAAGTACAGAAGTCGTAACAATTAATTCATCCCGGCAATTTATCAATTGATTCGTCTCACCTCACCTTGTTCTCAATAATCCAGTTGATGATAAATACATCACAGCGATCATTAGCATGGTTGCAATTGTAAACAAAATCAATGTTATTGTCTACAGTACGAATGTATGGAGCTCTTAAAAGCAATGTCAATTAGTATGGCTCGATAGACCTTGTCTTTACAATTTACGGATTGTTTATTTTTCCTGTATCTTGTGGGAATAATGTGACTCAATTGTTGAAGGATTTTTATATGATAATAAAGTAAGTTTTGTTATGATTGTGGCGATATAGGTTTTTAGATTCTGGGCACGTGTAGTATTGCAATGCAAGTGATGGTTGCAGATCGGTTCAAAGAGTCGATGCGTTTGTTTGTTTGTCGTCAAATTATTAGTTTATTGTCATCATCAAAAGTGGAATCGTAGTTACGTAAAAGATTTATAATATTAGACTTGGTAGCTGAACTTATGATCAGAGGTCAGAATTTCGTAGAGTTATTCATGTATTTACACTGATTTCATACAGCGAAAGAATAAAGTGGATATACCTCAAATCCCGAGATTAATTTTAAAGAGCAGATTTTTTTTAAGACTATCAGAATTATAGGAGAAAAAATTTCTTCCTGCATTAATGACGAGGAGGAGGAAGTGTATATATTTGTTAACCTTACCTCGGTTGACGTAGAGAGATCTTTTTCAATGAAAAATAAAAATTGTATTATTTATTAGCGACTAGCTTAGCTTAGCTTCTGCCCGCGGCTTCGCTCGCGAAAACGTAGGTTTCTCCATACAAATTTTGAACCCCCGCTTCATCCCCTTAGGGAGTGAATTTTGGAAAATCCTTTCTTAGTGCTCGCCTACGTCATAAAAGGAAACCTTGTGCAAAATTTCACGCTCCTAATCCCAGTAGTTTCGGCTGTGCGTTGATATGTCAGTCAGTCAGTTTCCCCTTTTATATATATAGATATTGTTGGCCACATGAAATTTTTCATTAGAAATCCCGTAAAGATCCATATTCATATCAACATTTCGATACAAGTACATGAATAGCTCTACCTAATTCCGACCTTTGCTTTGATAGACATGAATACTAAGAAAACTGAAAGATCGATCGAATCTAATCCTTACGGGATAATCGAAAATAATCCAGTAAACTACGTTTGCAGTTTTTGCTCATTACAATAAATATCATCAACAGTAAAAATCTCTCTTACACCCTTTCTCTTGAGAATTGTATTTATCTCCAGTTTTTAAATAATATACGTTTAACCTATTAATAAAATATAATATATACTCAAATGGATAAACTCAACACAGATTATAATGTGGTTACTTATACAAATGATGGTGAATGAAATATTATAAGTGGGCTGTATATTGGCTAATGCTTATATTAAGCAGCAATAACATGAGAAAGATATTAATTTGATGCTCAATTTCCATTGATCGTGGTTCGGCAATTAGTTAATGTAAGGTTGTACACGATGATTAAGAAATGAGGTCGGCTTGATAAATCAGTTAGAGGGATTTATATCACAAGCTTATATGTAGCAATGGTTCTTCTCTCTCCCTACCAAGGGTTGTGAATTGTGATTGATTGATTTTCATTGTTCATTATCAAGTTATAAGTTTGCTAAGCTTTGAGAATGGCTTACACAATTACGTAGGCACTACTAAAGATAAACGCAGTTTTAGTCTTTTGAAATATTTGATGACTATTTGAAAAGTTAGAAATAAAAAACTCTGTTCAATTGTCAAAGGTGCTAGTGCGGGGGCGATGAGACGCGGCGACATCAGGGATGCGCCTCATTCATCGATCTTTTAGTTTAACAATAATTAAACTTGACGCGATCATGCTTGCGTTAAATCTCTTTAAATTGTTGAGGTTAAGGCTTATACGAAATTATTTCAAGTCAAGGACCCTATTTTATTTGTAAAATGGAAAAAAAGTGTTCCTGGAGCTTTCAACCCTAATCAATCAAACATATTTACAGCATGAGTTACCACTACCACCAACACCATTCTTAGAACGTTGGCTGACAGGTGGGTCTCTTCGATCTTGGAGCGGTGGATGCGGCTGCACGCAGTCTAGCAGACATTACCACGATTCGGCGTGCCATCAGTTTGTTGTTACTAACACTGTTTCTAATTGTTACTAACAAAATATGGAACCCCATTTCAAAAATAAACGTTTCTTATTGTACATGAGTTACTGCTAATGGCTGGTACTCACATTGTTGGAGGGCAGCACCCTGGCCGGCAGCGCCCGCGCCACGTCGGGCGACGCGGAGCGCTCCCTCTCGCGCATCTCGGCGCCCAGCGCCGCGCGCGCCGCCCGCGCCGACGCCTCCAGGCAGCCGCTGGACTTGCTGGTACTCACATTGTTGGAGGGCAGCACCCTGGCCGGCAGCGCCCGCGCCACGTCGGGCGACGCGGAGCGCTCCCTCTCGCGCATCTCGGCGCCCAGCGCCGCGCGCGCCGCCCGCGCCGACGCCTCCAGGCAGCCGCTGGACTTGCTGGTACTCACATTGTTGGAGGGCAGCACCCTGGCCGGCAGCGCCCGCGCCACGTCGGGCGACGCGGAGCGCTCCCTCTCGCGCATCTCGGCGCCCAGCGCCGCGCGCGCCGCCCGCGCCGACGCCTCCAGGCAGCCGCTGGACTTGCTGGTACTCACATTGTTGGAGGGCAGCACCCTGGCCGGCAGCGCCCGCGCCACGTCGGGCGACGCGGAGCGCTCCCTCTCGCGCATCTCGGCGCCCAGCGCCGCGCGCGCCGCCCGCGCCGACGCCTCCAGGCAGCCGCTGGACTTGCTGGTACTCACATTGTTGGAGGGCAGCACCCTGGCCGGCAGCGCCCGCGCCACGTCGGGCGACGCGGAGCGCTCCCTCTCGCGCATCTCGGCGCCCAGCGCCGCGCGCGCCGCCCGCGCCGACGCCTCCAGGCAGCCGCTGGACTTGCTGGTACTCACATTGTTGGAGGGCAGCACCCTGGCCGGCAGCGCCCGCGCCACGTCGGGCGACGCGGAGCGCTCCCTCTCGCGCATCTCGGCGCCCAGCGCCGCGCGCGCCGCCCGCGCCGACGCCTCCAGGCAGCCGCTGGACTTGCTGGTACTCACATTGTTGGAGGGCAGCACCCTGGCCGGCAGCGCCCGCGCCACGTCGGGCGACGCGGAGCGCTCCCTCTCGCGCATCTCGGCGCCCAGCGCCGCGCGCGCCGCCCGCGCCGACGCCTCCAGGCAGCCGCTGGACTTGCTGGTACTCACATTGTTGGAGGGCAGCACCCTGGCCGGCAGCGCCCGCGCCACGTCGGGCGACGCGGAGCGCTCCCTCTCGCGCATCTCGGCGCCCAGCGCCGCGCGCGCCGCCCGCGCCGACGCCTCCAGGCAGCCGCTGGACTTGCTGGTACTCACATTGTTGGAGGGCAGCACCCTGGCCGGCAGCGCCCGCGCCACGTCGGGCGACGCGGAGCGCTCCCTCTCGCGCATCTCGGCGCCCAGCGCCGCGCGCGCCGCCCGCGCCGACGCCTCCAGGCAGCCGCTGGACTTGCTGGTACTCACATTGTTGGAGGGCAGCACCCTGGCCGGCAGCGCCCGCGCCACGTCGGGCGACGCGGAGCGCTCCCTCTCGCGCATCTCGGCGCCCAGCGCCGCGCGCGCCGCCCGCGCCGACGCCTCCAGGCAGCCGCTGGACTTGCTGGTACTCACATTGTTGGAGGGCAGCACCCTGGCCGGCAGCGCCCGCGCCACGTCGGGCGACGCGGAGCGCTCCCTCTCGCGCATCTCGGCGCCCAGCGCCGCGCGCGCCGCCCGCGCCGACGCCTCCAGGCAGCCGCTGGACTTGCTGGTACTCACATTGTTGGAGGGCAGCACCCTGGCCGGCAGCGCCCGCGCCACGTCGGGCGACGCGGAGCGCTCCCTCTCGCGCATCTCGGCGCCCAGCGCCGCGCGCGCCGCCCGCGCCGACGCCTCCAGGCAGCCGCTGGACTTGCTGGTACTCACATTGTTGGAGGGCAGCACCCTGGCCGGCAGCGCCCGCGCCACGTCGGGCGACGCGGAGCGCTCCCTCTCGCGCATCTCGGCGCCCAGCGCCGCGCGCGCCGCCCGCGCCGACGCCTCCAGGCAGCCGCTGGACTTGCTGGTACTCACATTGTTGGAGGGCAGCACCCTGGCCGGCAGCGCCCGCGCCACGTCGGGCGACGCGGAGCGCTCCCTCTCGCGCATCTCGGCGCCCAGCGCCGCGCGCGCCGCCCGCGCCGACGCCTCCAGGCAGCCGCTGGACTTGCTGGTACTCACATTGTTGGAGGGCAGCACCCTGGCCGGCAGCGCCCGCGCCACGTCGGGCGACGCGGAGCGCTCCCTCTCGCGCATCTCGGCGCCCAGCGCCGCGCGCGCCGCCCGCGCCGACGCCTCCAGGCAGCCGCTGGACTTGCTGGTACTCACATTGTTGGAGGGCAGCACCCTGGCCGGCAGCGCCCGCGCCACGTCGGGCGACGCGGAGCGCTCCCTCTCGCGCATCTCGGCGCCCAGCGCCGCGCGCGCCGCCCGCGCCGACGCCTCCAGGCAGCCGCTGGACTTGCTGGTACTCACATTGTTGGAGGGCAGCACCCTGGCCGGCAGCGCCCGCGCCACGTCGGGCGACGCGGAGCGCTCCCTCTCGCGCATCTCGGCGCCCAGCGCCGCGCGCGCCGCCCGCGCCGACGCCTCCAGGCAGCCGCTGGACTTGCTGGTACTCACATTGTTGGAGGGCAGCACCCTGGCCGGCAGCGCCCGCGCCACGTCGGGCGACGCGGAGCGCTCCCTCTCGCGCATCTCGGCGCCCAGCGCCGCGCGCGCCGCCCGCGCCGACGCCTCCAGGCAGCCGCTGGACTTGCTGGTACTCACATTGTTGGAGGGCAGCACCCTGGCCGGCAGCGCCCGCGCCACGTCGGGCGACGCGGAGCGCTCCCTCTCGCGCATCTCGGCGCCCAGCGCCGCGCGCGCCGCCCGCGCCGACGCCTCCAGGCAGCCGCTGGACTTGCTGGTACTCACATTGTTGGAGGGCAGCACCCTGGCCGGCAGCGCCCGCGCCACGTCGGGCGACGCGGAGCGCTCCCTCTCGCGCATCTCGGCGCCCAGCGCCGCGCGCGCCGCCCGCGCCGACGCCTCCAGGCAGCCGCTGGACTTGCTGGTACTCACATTGTTGGAGGGCAGCACCCTGGCCGGCAGCGCCCGCGCCACGTCGGGCGACGCGGAGCGCTCCCTCTCGCGCATCTCGGCGCCCAGCGCCGCGCGCGCCGCCCGCGCCGACGCCTCCAGGCAGCCGCTGGACTTGCTGGTACTCACATTGTTGGAGGGCAGCACCCTGGCCGGCAGCGCCCGCGCCACGTCGGGCGACGCGGAGCGCTCCCTCTCGCGCATCTCGGCGCCCAGCGCCGCGCGCGCCGCCCGCGCCGACGCCTCCAGGCAGCCGCTGGACTTGCTCCTGATCACGACCACATCACGGTTATTTATTTATTTAATAAAGGTCGAGTTAGTTTTAAGTGATAATGCCTTAGGCATTTTCTACCAATCAACCTTTGGGTGATGCAAAGAAAAATATAAAAAAGATATATAAATGATTCGTAGCTGCAATCTTCCCGTTCGAATATAATTTAAGGGTCTTCAAGGCTAGAGTGAACTGGCTAATAAACTAATGCGCTTCATCATCAATGATTGCATCACTGCTTACCTGCTTACAGGTGGGATCGCAGTCAAATACTAGCTTATTAAAAAATATGTTACGTCCTCTGATCGCATTTTGATATCAGTACAATAACTAACTGAACGTAAAAATTGGTATGATAATGCTGATATACAATTAATTAGAGCAAGCAAAAATTTTCTTGTATGACGCGTTGATGTCTTTTGTTATCAAAATGATCTCTAAAAACTTTTTATCGTTCGCAATAAATAGTTTCTCACCTATTTATCTATATCTATTTAAATATATAAAAGAAAGTCGTGTTAGTTACACTATTTATAACTCAAGAACGGCTGAACCGATTTGGCTGAAAGTTGGTGGGGAGGCAGCTTACAACCAGGAGACGGACATAGGATACTTTTTTTTTTGAGTAGGGTAGAGTAGGGTAGAGTAGGGTAGAGTAGGGTAGAGTAAGGTAGAGTAGGGTAGAGTAGGGTAGAGTAGGGTAGAGTAAGGTAGAGTAAGGTAGAGTAGGATAGAGTTGGGTAGAGTAGGATATAGTAGTCAGTTGACGGGAGCAAAGCCGCGGGCAAAAGCTAGTTTAAGAATAAAAATAAGAGCTCATACACACGCGCAGCATGTTGCCAAAGGCAGAGGTAACTGCAGCTATCGACCTATAGTGACACCTGACACACACGACGGCTGTCGCTGATCTTCAAAGTGGAATGTCGACGGCTGCCGTCGACGTCGCGTCAACAACTGCCACCGCTCCGTGTCGACAACTGCAGCTATCTCTGCCGTTGACAACATGCCGCTCTTGTGTATGAGCTCTAAAAAAACCGTGAAAGGAAGGATAGTGATAAAAGCTGATACTAACCTGATAGGTCTGTCGATTGGTCCGAGCATGGACAGCGGCTGTTCAGCAGCAGGTGCAGGCGGCAGGTACATGACGTGGCCACCCCACGACAGGTACGACGTGCCGGGCCGCCACGTGCCCAGCTCCTCCTGCTCAGAAACATCAAAATCAGATGGCTCATTTTTTAAAGGCTGTTTTTACTGAGGTCTAAAAGACGTAGGTACAACATAGTTCTCACAAACTCTCAGATAATATGAAAGTATAAAGTGCAGTTGCATTCTACCAATTCTATTTTTTATTTTGGCAATATTTTTGGCTTGGATACTAAGTCTTTTAAGCCATGTCTTCGTATGAATAGATCATTAGTTTACCATTAGAATGCGGGTGCAACACATTCTAATGATTTTCCGACTAAAAAAAAACACAAGCTGGCCTTTAAATCCATACTATGGTAGGCACATTCAAACTCAAAATGCGCGACCTAATGTCCAGCGCAGTATGACATATCGGGAACTTAGCTGGTTATGTCATTTTTCAATTGCCATTATAACTTTCCATCAAGGCTACTAAAATTAATTAAGTACCGAACCGAGCTATTGAAAACAGATGGCATTATTGATAAGTAGCGCGATTTAGCAATAGTTTTTTTTTGCATCACCAAAAGATTTTTTAATTTTTGATATTTATTTTATAATACTTATATACATTTTATTTTATTATTAATATTTATCTTACATTACGTGTAAAATTTGTGAAACTTCTATGGGCTTATTTACTTGAAATAAGTGAATTGAATTGAATTGGAAAAAATAAAATGAAATATATCTACAAAGATGTACCGTTTAACCTTAACACAAAGAGCTGTAAAACTAATGCGCCATTCTCGATGTTGAGTAGTATTTAATTTATTCTGAGTGACTACGGAGGAATTAAGTAAATGTTTATGGTAAACTTTCATTTGTTGTGGCCAAAGGGTTTGTGGGAAAATATCGAATTGTTAGTTATTTTATATTTCCTCAAGCAGTTGTTGTCGGTACAGACAATAGCTTATTAGTTGATATATGGCCATTTCAAGTCCATACAATAATGTGAATTTAAGAATAGTCTGCTAGTGAAAATAGGATGTTTTGTAAATGTTGTCAATCTATTTGTGGGTAATGTTGGTTGGGAATATGTCATTAGGCATTTCCTTACTTTCAGGATACAGTTTACGTATCCTCTTTTGAATAGTGAATTATAAAATTATAGTCTATTAGTGCAACTGAAAAGTAAAAGTGAATTCATCCTTCGGTAAAAATTAAACCTTTAAATATTTAAACGAACTTTTTATTACACAGTATTTAAAAAAAAAAAATAATTATCTATTTTTTATTTGATATAAATTAGTGCTTGACTGCGATCCCACCTGATGGTAAATAGTGATGCAATCGTTGATGATGAGGCGCACTAGTTTATTAATAATTTAATCACAATCGTCGCTATTTTCACTTTTATTTTTATAAATAACCTGTCCGGAGACCCTTATTCCAATCCAACTGGTCAAGTGAACACAGTTCTCTAATTTGCTAAGGTCTATTTGGTCAAGGAGCGTGGCTGCGTGATAACGATGACGTCACTATTTTCTTAATGAGAATACGTTATAGTGTTTACATAGTGTAAAGTAATCTTACTTTAAACTTTAGACCAACATATTCTTACAGGGAGGATTCTTTACGAACATGATTTTAAAGTAATAATAATAATATTCCACAACTTTTACGCAACGCCACTTAGCTCCAAATTTAAACAGAGTTTGTGCTATGAGTACTAGACAAATGATAAACATACTTATATATTTCTAAATATATACGTATTATACATAAATTACACCCAGACACAGAAATGATCGTGCTCATCACACAAAAATTTGTCCTGGGTGGCAATCGAACCCATGACCTCCAGCATAGCAGTCAGGGCCACTGGCCACTAGACCAACAGGCCGGTCAAAAGTGTCCTAGTAACAAATTCACTGCCGTCCAAAAGCACAAAAACCCTTCCCTCTCACCTTTTCCGACGGTGGCAAAGACTCCTCCTCCTTAATAGCATCTTCCTCAGATCCCTTTGCCCTCGCGGGCTGCTGGAACATCATCGGATTGCTCAGCGAGTTGGGTGCAGACTTCGTCAAGAACCAGTTTTGTTCTGGCTCCTGAAGTATCGGCTCATGCTCCAAGTCGAATCTTCTGGAACCTAAAGCTGCTCCCAAAGCCCCTGAGACCGACTTCCGAAGCTTCTGGAGACTGTTGAAGCCCTGCGCCAGCTGCTTGCCCTGGAAGCAGTCGTAGAAACACGACATCGCTTTAAACTACGAGAAGAGTGTTGTGTTGTGGTCTCTTGAAGAGCTGATGAGGAATAAAGGTGATCAATTGAAGAGGAATTTACAGAGAGAGTCAAAGACAGAATTGAGGAGAAATAGAAGTGGGTTTGGATTTACACAGGAATTATATGAAGCTGATTATTTGACTGGATCAAAATAAAGGAATTTAAATTAAGATTCTTCATTTTCGAAAAGTATTCTAAAACCTCATCAAGGTACATAAGAATAAAGCAGATCATAAAATACTTCTAAAGCTAAATAAATACCCCATGCAAGCAGAATCATTCAAAATAAATGCAGTTGTTATGACGACATTTTTTTTCTTATTGATAAGTTCGCGCTTGACCACTATCTTACCTGAGGGAAAGCGAAGATGTGATCGACGATAGAGCATGCTGGCCTAGAAGTAACTTAACTTATTTTAGATTCAGATACAATTACAAAAAGCACACACAAAATAAAATATTTGTTTTAGAAGTCGGTAACTTCGAGAATACCTACCACCCAACCACCACCAGCTCCACTGCCCAGCACCATACAGAGGTTAAGAACATGTGAGTACCTTTACTCCTCGTCAGCGGCCGCGGGAGGTTAGGAGACCGATTAGTCTTTGTTAATAATGTTGTTAGTCACCACAATAACTAAATATCACTACTAAATTGATTACCAATATGTGAATCTCGATTTAGACGTACCTTTATTAATTTAAAATTTATTAAAAATATTTTAAATATGTATGAATGTATAAAACGTAACACATCGGATCAACGCAGGATGGATGAAATGGCGACAGGTCACGGGAACAACTTGTGACCCACGGATGGCCCTCAAGTTGAAGGGTAAAAAATCTACAAGTCCGTGATAAGGCCTGTCATACTGTATGGATCAGAATTTTGGGCTGTGAAAAAGACGATGAAAAAAGATTGCACGTAGTGGAGATGAGAATGTTAAGATGGATGTGTGGTGTCACAAGAATGGATAAAGTGAGAAATGAGTATATTAGGGGAAGTTTGAAAGTGGCGCCAGTGACTGAAAAGTTGAAAGGGAATCGTTTGTCTTGGTATGGTCATGTGAAGAGGAGGGATGAAGCGCATGTTGCTAAAAGAGTTATGAATTTACATGTGGATGGATGGAGAGGGAGAGGGAGACCAAAGAAAAGATGGATGGATTGTGTGAGAAGTGATATGAAAGAAAAAGGAGTTAGTGATAGCGTGACGAGTGACAGGACAGAATGGAAGAAAAAAACGTGTTGCGCCGACCCCAAATAAAACGGGACAAGGGCAGGAAGATGATGATGTATGAAATAAAAACTAAAATTCCAGTCATGTCATGCTTTGCAACTTCTTCAATCACACATTTAGCAACCACGAGCATGTTGAGGCGCTACCGCGAGCTCTTAACGTGATACATTTGACGACCTATACTGAACTGTTAAAGGGCTCCATCCCTCTTTGTAGCTCACACGATTGACATTTCAACATGTCATGTTACGGCACCTGGTCTTCCATCAAAAGCGTTATTCCTCTTACCATTTGGGCCTTCTACCATCACTTGCTCAACGTTTGTATGAGTAACCGTGGCCCTAGAACGCAGGTGAGTTTTAGTCAGTAAAAGCCTGATACGCCCTCTCACTCCACCTAAGAGCGAGAGAAGTCATTTGATGATTTCCCACTTCAAAAGAAACCGTCACTAGTATAGCTTTTTCAACGACCTTACAGCCACTAGACGCCTCAAGCTTGAAGAATTCTGTCAACTAATCGAGGCACGGGGAGCGCGTTACTACGTTCTGATTGGTTCTTATTGGTGCGGGGAAGAGGGGTACTGCGATCTGATTGGTTGAGACATCAGATCTATGATCACATGTGTTGACAGACATGCGTTGCCTGTTATTAGACGTCTAGTGGCTGCAAGGTCGTTGAGTCTTTGTAATCAGTCGGTAAGTCACCCATGAAGCCTCAAGTGGTGGTGGCATGCAGCAAATATATTTTATTATTTAGGCGGAGTTTTTACTCTACACAGTACAAGACAACGGAATTTGAGTAGAAGGATCCACGGTCCCTCCAAGGTACGTCCAAATCCAGAGTCCCAAACCCTACGCCTCCTAACAGCCCGCGGCTCCCGTACTGCACTCACTCGGTCCTGCTGGTCCCGGGGCAGCGACAGGCTGAAGGGCTGGTGTCCGGGGCTGTACGTGGCCAGGCCGGCGCCCAGCAGCGCCACGCCGCCGCCCGCGCCGTCCGAGCTGCTGTCGCCCAGGTCTTGCTGCGGAGTCCACGCGGCCGGACTTGTGTCCTGGGCCTAGGGAGTAAATAAGATAAGCTTCACATTATTATAATTCATACACAGGATCCCAAAATTCCCCCAGTTATGGTAAGAGCCATGTAATACGCACAAATCGTTTTGGGAACACATTCATTGTGCGTACAGCTAAGGAGTGGAATTTCTTATCGGAGTCTGTGTTTCCTGATAGCTACAACCTAGGGGTCTTTAAGTCAAGAGTGAATATGTTTCTTCTAGGCAAGCGTGCTTCATCGTCGACTCCATCATCGCTTACCAACAGGTGAGATACTGGTCAAGCAGTTGTACAACCACTAAACTAACAAAGCAGTGGAACTATTCAAACTTTCTGAAGCTACTGAAGAAAGTAATCATCAAGATCGAAGTTCTAACAGTTGTTTCAACTCACGAAGGCAGGTTGCTCTTGGATGTGTGCGTAGATTCAAGTGCACATTATAGCTTTTTTCATTTGTATGACACTGAACGCTCCAAGCTTACGCACACAGAAAGAAAAGTGTATGGGAACCTACACACAGATGCAAGACCAATCCGCTTTGGTAAGATAGAACAGTCTGTAGCAAATGATATTTGACTCTTTTATTGATCTGCCTAAAAAAACTGGCCAACTCCGAGTCGGACTCTCATACTAAGGGCCGACAAAATAAAGCTTCTTGTAAGAGAACCCATTTTAATTTTTAACTTTATTTTAATTTTATTATTTGTTGTTGTAGCGCTAACAGAAATACACATTTTGTGAAAATTTTAACTCTCGACCCTGTACGATTTCTGGGATGTATCCCGGAAACCGTAAGAGGTACAGTAACCCGCTGATAGACGGACAGACAGACAGACGAACGGACGGACAGCGGAGGTTTAGTAAAAGGGTCCCATTGGCATCCTTCGGGTCCAAACCCCTAAACATGGTGACTTCTGTTTCATACAACGGCAACAGGCACAGAGAATGTCACTGAGGGTTTATTTGATTCAACATGTAACCTGCCTGCCTACTTACATGATGTCTAGAAGGTGAGTCTATCCTGTGATCAGAGTGTGCGTGGTCGCCGGAGATGCCGGAGTCTCCAGACTTGTCGGCCGACTGGTCAGATCGAGGTGAGGACTCCGCCGATATGTTGCCCGACATCTTCGTCTCCACTGCTAGAGGTTGAGTTTCTATTGTACGAGAAAAATGAAATAATTAGAAATATGATAAAAAATATAGGTATACTAGCTGAGCCGGCAAACGTTGTTCTGCCATATAAATAAAAAAAATAAAATAGATGTTGGCCGATTCTCAGACCTACTCAATATGCTCACAAAATTTCATGAGAATCGGTCGAGCCGTTTCGGAGGAGTTCAAGTTCGAACACCGTGACACGAGAATTTTATATATTAGACTAGCTGAGCCGGCAAACGTTGTTCTGCCATATAAATAAAAAAAAAAAAAAAATAGATGTTGGCCGATTCTCAGACCTACTCAATATGCTCACAAAATTTCATGAGAATCGGTCGAGCCGTTTCGGAGGAGTTCAAGTTCGAACACCGTGACACGAGAATTTTATATATTAGACTAGCTGAGCCGGCAAACGTTGTTCTGCCATATAAATAAAAAAAAAAAAAAAATAGATGTTGGCCGATTCTCAGACCTACTCAATATGCTCACAAAATTTCATGAGAATCGGTCGAGCCGTTTCGGAGGAGTTCAAGTTCGAACACCGTGACACGAGAATTTTATATATTAGATTGTATTTTTAATTTTTGACTATGGGATTTTTATTTTATTGTATTTTAATTTATTTCATTTTTATTTGACATTTATTATTATTATGAATTTTATTGTACTATTATCATAATTTGTAATATATTTTGTGTAAAATTTGTTAAATTTTTATGGTATAAATGAATTGAATTAGTAATGCTTAATATGAATTTAATGGAATAATGATGTATATTTTGAGATTGATTATGTAGTAGAATAAATGGCTTTTTATTTATTTATTTATGATAAAAAAAATATTTAAACATTGCATGAAATAAAGATTAAGAAGTTCCGCTGTTACAGAAATCAAATCAACAGTACCAAACGTAAAAGTAACGCAACAAACAAGGAAAAAGCAGCCAGGAACGAGGCCAGAAATTTAAAGAATAGCTCAGAAATGCCTCGAAAAATATAATTGATCGATTTCTCAAACACATATCAGAAGACACAAAGGTATTCATATGATACGGTTGTATACAAAGATTTCGCAAAAATCTTCGTGTTTTCAATCACAATGCCTTGGATAATGCATGTTTGCTAAAACTATTAAATAATGATTACCTGCAGCAAGATGATCGTCCAGCGAAGCCAGCTGCCTCCAGGCTGCAGCGGGAGAGAACCTGGGCACGGCGCGCTGCTTCTTGGGCAGCGTGGGGCGCAGGCGCAGCGCGATGCCCAGCGAGCCGCCCGAGCACGAGCCCTCCGACCCGCCCGACGACAGCGCCGACTCCGACGACACTGTACACCAACATCACGATAACTGTTTAACTGACTAACGACTTAAACAGCTCTATAGAATGTATGAACTAAATTTTTTTTTAAAGGACTTTGAATTATTCCGGACCCAAGGCACACCTAAGGGTTAACCTGAGAGCGTCACGGGAACTTGAATTCGGACCTGTGGCACCTCCAGTCCAATTAGTGAATTGTAATATTAGCAGTATATTGCAATAGCTAGAATAAAACAGAGGCAACCATAGAGAATGTTTTGAAAGAAAATTGGGCAATCAGGACGAAAAAATTAGTAATATTATTGTCAAAAGCCTCAAAAACTGAAAAATTGGTGGAGAAGCCAAATTTTCTATACGTTCAAATTATGTACCGTCTTCTTTGGTAATCGCTTAAAATACTTATAATGCGGTAAATTGACATAGTTTTTCAATCTACTTCACAATCATGATCTCTATAGATAACTTTTATTTATTCTAATTTCATCAAGTACTGGTAAATCCACTTACAGTTCTTAACTTTGCTCTCCTCCTTCATCTTCGCATTGAACTTATCAAACTCGGCATCCTCCTCATGATAGTTGAGTAACTTCTGCTCGATGAGGTGGAAGTTGGAGATCTCCTCGATGATAGGACTGCCCAGCCCAGGGAAGTCCTTCAGGTGCTCGTGCGTGTTCGGCTGGTTGCTCTCGATCATGCCGAAGTAGAACTGCTTCGATGGATGTTGTTGTTTTTGTCTGGAAAATGAGAACAATCTATTAGGAAAACATTGAATTAATGAAGAAGATTGAAGAAGGAAAATCTAATGGTATTACCATTAGATTTTTTAGAGATTTTTTCTTGTCTAAGTTAGAAAAAAACTTCGACAAGAAAAAATCTCTGAAGAAAATTTAGAAAGAATGAAAGACACAGCTTAAAAAAAACAAAACTAACGAGTAAATAACTCTAAATGTTCCTTTATAAGGAAATGGGAATAAAGTGATCAAATGTTCGTAACTTACTTGTCTTGTGAAGATTGGTTTAGCAATGACTCCAACTTCCTCGTGGGTGAGTGTTCAGGCGTGGACTCTTTCCCAGAAGCCTGCCCTCTGTCCGGCATCGGGCGGCTGTTCTCCTTGCTCTTATACTTATTGTCCGATATCTTAGTGTTAGCATTGTTATTCGTCTGTCTAGTGTTGTCCTCATTCGTTCTACTCAAAGGCCTCCTACTGTTCACCTTCGCTTCAGGCTTGTTGGCAGCACTCTGCAGACTAGACTTTTTGACTTTACTCGGTATTTTCGATGGGCTCCTTAACTCTTTCTTCTCTTGACTAGTTTTGGTTTCACTATCATTAACTTTACTGCCTAATTGGTTTCTAATTCTACTCGTAGCCTTCTTAAGTTCAGCTTGAAATTCATCTTTTTCTTCATTATTTTTCTGCAATAGTGAAGGAAGAGATTTTCTCAACGGTTTGCTGGTCTCCGCCAGGGGGCTCAGTTTGCCTCCTCTGAGTTGTTGTGCGATGGCTTTCATCCTGCTCTCGTGCGCCGCTCTAGAGGATTCGCTTTCTCTCTCGCTCGCGATCAAGGTTTCGTCGAATGTCCTCTCTCTTCTGAGCGCGGGCAGTTCGTTGTCATCTTTCTTGAACCTCTCGGAGTACCTAAAATTCCTGTTCAACAGTGGAGTCTTCCACGCTTCGCTGTGTTCGTTCTTGGACGTCTTGGCTCGACAGCCGCTCATCCTGTCTATCCTCGTCTTTCTGTAGTCTTGTTTCGTTTGTATGAGTCGTTCCTCCCTCTTGAGCGAGGCGTTGCTCTGTACCATGTCTTGGTTGTCAGGGTACTTGAAGTGTTGCTCCTTGTCCTTGCAGGGAGATCTGTATCGTCTCTCGAATGCGGCGTTGTCGGTCATGTCGAGTGACTTGTATTCGTGGTAAGAGTTTCTGAACTGCAAGTTTTCTTGACCATTCAGTTTTTTGGTTTCGTTTCTCGTTTTGAATAGTCTTAGTTTTCTCTGGGGTTCAGGTCTCGCGTTCCCTTCGCTGGAATCTGGCGATGAACCCTCGAAGTTCTGTAAAATCATAATTAATGCCATAATTACCAAGTTTCCTTGTAGATTTTTAATCTAGCAAATATTAATTAGTATTATACTTACGTCATTGGTGGGTGGTGGGGGTGCTCTGTATTTTTTTCGAAAGTGTTTGTTTCCATTTCTCGTTTTCTGTTCCTCTTCTATTCTTAGATCTGGTTCAGATCCAAATCGCTTGTTTATACTGCTGCCTACAAAAACAAAATAAAGCATATTTATACCAATGGTTTAGGGAGCTGCAGTTTTCGTTACGAGTGGATTGTTAAGCTGCAACAGCTATTTGTATGGGAAGATTGTCCTCTGTTTGGATGTATTCCGTGGTCTTTAAGTAGGTATTGGCAGTAAAAGGTACTCACTGTCATGTCTTAGCTCCAGGTTGGTGTGTGACCTGTGCAGGGGGTCTCTCTCCCGGGTTCGTATCTCACTGTTCTCCCCCGATGTTCCCGCTGACCGCGAACGGTACACGTTTGCGTGCTGAAAAATGAAACATGTATTTTTGTGAATAATTTAAGAAAATGTGTTTCCTAAACTGATGTACATCAATTCTGATATCTTATAATAAGAAATGTTGATGACCAATGACCTGGTGAGGGTCGCGGGAATCCGATGAATGCGAGACGCACAAGACCGGTCGTTATGGCGACACTTAGGGGAGGCCTATGTCCAACAGTGGATGTCTTTCGACTGAAATGATTAAGAAATGTTGCCAAGCCAATATTTTTTGTTATAATCAAAGACATTAAATATATACTACCAATAGACAGGACATAGCGAACAAAATCGTGCTCCGATACTTATTACCTAGTGGTCATAAGTCGCTCAGTCTAGAATGACGCCCCTACACGTCAAGTCGTGTTTGTATCCGCTCTATACATTAAAAGAAAATCATTTTCTGAGAAAATATGCCGAACTGCGCATTACGCTGTTGCAAATCTTGTTATGATAAAATGACTGAACCTAACTTCGGTTTATTTTCGTAAATAGTTTTGGTATTTACGAAGTAATTAATTAAAATTCAATAATTTTTATAAATAGTTCTAGAACATTTGCTGATTTTGTGATAACGCCATCTATTGCTGAAAAGCTTAACCTTACCTTTATCATACACTGAGGCTCTACCACGAGCTCATAACGTGATCCATTTTACGACCTAAACCGAACTGTTAAAGGGAAGGAGCTTATAGGTTGTATAGCTCCATCACTCTATTTCACTCGTACGACTGACATTTTAACATTATCATGGTAAGGCCACCTACCGAGCGATAGTTAAATAATTATAAATTTTGACAAATTTAATTCGCGTGTTTGCTATTCAAAGCCAGATGGCGTCACTGAGACATAGGATGACAGTTTTTCTAAGACATTTGTTCTGATAGCCGCTCTATTGTATCTCTTTAAATCTCTTTGGTTATAATCCTGTAAATGTCATCGAAGGTGAAACAAAACTGACACTTCAGACAAGACTTTCTTTGTATGGTTTTGAAAAATCTTTCTATTGTAGGTTTGTTAACAAACTTGAATTTATTGGGACCGGAATCATCTATTTTAGTCACTGAATTATTCCTGTCGTTTTTCAAGAAATGCGAGTATATAGTATCGAACTGGATTCACGAATACTTTTGGAATAAATATTCTTATGTTGTCTTACCACATGTCCGTGCGGCACGTTGTCGTGTATGGTATTGGGTCGTCTCCCGCTGATCGTGCCGCCCGAGTGCAGGATAGCGCCATTGTCAGTGCTGCGCAGGCGCGGGGACTCGCACAGTGTTGGTAGCACCTGCGCAAGAGATCGGTGTCAAGTTAGCTGTGGCAAAGAAATGTATTAAAGCAGCCTTTGTAAAGTGGGCTTATATAAAATTTGTAGTGAAGTATGAAAGTAGGCTCAGTATAAAGGATTGGCTCAATGTTGTATTAGATCAGGAAAAAAAAGGAAGGAAAATAAAAGCCCTGTGATTGGGCGAAATAGGCTAAATCAATTTCATTTAAATTGTAACGTGTTTTTGTTCTCGAAGAATTGAAAATACTGATGGTGATGTTTGGTTGAAAGCACCACATAAGTAAATGTCGATCATTTAGAATAATTCATAGCTAGGACGGTAAACTTGCAGTTTAATATAAAATTTTGGTATTTTCTGGAGATCGTTCTTAATATTCTCCTCGGCAAAGCAGAATGTGTAAGAAACACACGTACTGATGCTTAATTTTCTAAGTAAAAAAAAAATGTTATACTTAGACGTAGGTAGGGAATAGATAAACGCTGAACTGGACTTCCGTTTGGAGCAACATTGAGATACACACCACATTATGGCTTATAAATTTAATGTTTTTTTTTTCATCTTTATTTATTTTTTGTTTAGTAATAATAAGGATAGAGCAGAGTGAGCAGTGAGAGCAGTGGTGGCCGAGTGGTAACGGCCCCGACTTACGAGTTGTAGGTCACGGGTTCAAACCCAGCCAGGCGCATTACTTTGTGTAATTTATTTCATCACCACTGCTCTTAAAACGGTGAAGGAAAACATCGTGAGGAAACCGGCATGTCCTAGAACGAAAATTTCAAAGACATGTGACATTCACCAATCCGCACTGGGCCCGCGTGGTGGATTACGGTCCATTCCCTCTCCTAGAGAAAGGAAACCTGAGTCCCAGCAGTGGGAACATTAAAAGGCTGCATACGCTCTACGCTACGCTAATAATAATGAGGCTGTCGTTAGGTGACTGGATCAAGGGCTTGAGTCAGAAAGCGGTACTTCTGGACACGGCTCGTATAGTTAGGAGGTTCCTTTCTCTGGAGCCCTGACCGCCGGTATCTTGGACCCTGTTTCCTATACCGGTGGACTACTATTTTTTATATTTTTAAATGTTTTATTTATTTTATATTAAAATATTTAAAAACATGATTTATATGTAATAATTATTAATGAATAAAAGAAATAATAATAATATTCCACAGCTTTCACACATCTAGTCCCAAACTAAGCAGAGCTTGTGATATGAGTACTAGACAACTGATAAACATACTTATATATTTCTAAATATATACGTATTATAGATAAATTGTATTCTTTAGGCTTTTGCCCGCGGCTTCACAGCCAAAAGCTAGTTATAGATAAATTACACCCAGACACAGAACCAATGATCGTGCTCATCACATAAACATTTGTCCTGGGTGGGAATCGAACCCACGACCTCCGGCATAGCAGTCAGGGCCACTAACCACTAGACCAACAGGCCAGTCAAAATGTTTGTTTAAGATGCTTAGTTTTTTTTAAGATTTGACTGTGCTTTGGTGTATGTTTTACGTTGAAACAAATAGGTATAATATTTTATCAATTTTTCTATCTATCAATCATAGAAACAATAAGAAATTAGTGTTAATTACGACGGCAGAAGATGTATGTAGGTACATGAATTAAATACAATAGTTTTATTACAGGCAGTGAAAGTATAAAATAAACGATCTGGTTGATAGCGCACTAGTGTGGCACGGCAATATATAATTATTATAAATAAAATAAATAACTATGAACTATGTTATAAATTATTTTAATCGCGTGACTATTAATTTATGGTTTGTATGCTGAGTTAAAACCCCCAATTAACCTCACATAAGGATGAGGATGTTAAATCATTTAATAGATAGATCACTAGTTCTTACGTTACGTAGACTATATGGAGGCTTTTCAGGAAGAACATTTGCGGAAAAGGGATTTTTCCTTTCGATTGGTTTGGGATTTTTGTTATGGAGTGCAGTATACTAGGTGTTAAAATAACGGATCGCACACAATGCGTTCCAATAAGATTAGGATCGATTGCCATGTTGTGACGTCACGAAATCGCAAGAAATTGGGCAAAATTGAAGAACTCCGAGAAGAGCAAAATTGAGGAACTGGATTCTGATTAAACTATTTTACAGTTCGTAAATAAATTAAAATTTAAAAATTTCTTGTTTTGCTCACCATAATAATTCTTCGATTTGACAGCACTGAAACGGATCAGAAACATAACAAACATTAAGACAGCAATAACAACATATCATGCGTATGTTGAATCAGTGCTGCGCTATGGTTTAATTATGTGGGGTAATAGCACCGATCAAAGTAGAGCGTTTATTGCACAAAAAAAATGCATTAGGGCTATTTATGGGCTTCAACCGGATGAATCCTGCAGGCCAATATTTAAAAAACTTGATTTGTTACCACTGCCGTCACTTTATATATTGGAAATCTGTATGTTTGTGTTGAGGCACAAAGAGTTGTTCACTAGAGCAATCGATCTTAATTCTCGAAGCCGTCGGGACCCCCACAGGCTCGCGTTAGATGTTTTACCTAGGCTTGCAAAATATAACAAAAGCTGCATGTTTATGTGTGTCCGGATATTCAATAAGATACCAGAGGAATTTAAAATATTAAATATAAGATTGTTCAAAAGTAAATTATATAAATGGTTATCTACTAATAGCTTTTATAGTGTCAAGGAGTTTCTAGAGCATAAAATCAGACAGTGACAGTGGTTGTATGTTGTTGTCTTGTTGTAAATTTGCACGCTTATATTCATGAAGCAAAACATGTAGGACCTACCAGTGTATTCATATTACCATCTTGTATACCATGTTTTATACAAATAAAATATTATTATTATTATTATTATTATAGTATAACATGACGTCACAACATGGCAATCGTTCCTATTCTTATTTCGAACGCATTGTACGACACAATATAAGTACTGCGCTCAAAAACACAGATCGTTGGCGTGGCTCAAAAGGCTGCTCATTTTCAGTGAGACTGGGCTGGATACGTCTGCTGCATGCCGATCGAGCGGTGGGCCGGTCAAACACAAAGTTGATACCCAGAAATAGCACGACAGGGTCGCGGCAGACCAAGAAGGAGATGGCGGGACGACTTAGATGTCTTCCTTAGGAATTAGCAAAAAGTGGCTCAGAGCCGGGAACAATGGAAGGAAAGGAGGGAGGCCTTTGCCCAGCTGTGGGCAAAGCATATAATAATACATATAATAATAATGTATTGAAAAAAGTATTAATAACAATATGTTACCTTTTAACTACAGGAGCTAATCGTGATTTTTATAATGCGTAAAAGTATACCTACCACTGCAGTAAACAGAATCAGAAAAATATATGTTATTCCTCAGGATAAATGTGTATATTGTTGTTGTTGTATTGTTGTCTAGGATAGTGTATTCAAAACATAATACAGCTAATTTAGTCATCATCTTCCTGCCCTTGTCCCGGTTTATTTGGGGTCGGCGCAACACGTTTTTTTCTTCCATTCTGTCCTGTCACTCGTCACACTATCACTAACTCCCTTTTCTTTCATATCACTTCTCACACAATCCATCCATATTTTCTTTCGTCTCCCTCTCCCTCTCCATCCATCCACATGTAAACTCATAAGTCTTTTGGTAATATGCTTTTTATCCCTCCTCTTCACATGACCATACCAAGACAAACGATTCCCTTTCAACTTTTCAGTCACTGGCGCCACTTTCAAACTTCCCCTAATATACTCATTTCTCACTTTATCCATTCTCGTCACACCACAGATCCATCTTAACATTCTCATCTCCGCAACGCGCAATCTTTTTTCATCCGTCTTTTTCACAGCCCAACATTCTGATCCATGCAGCTAATTTAGTACGATAGAAAAATATCTCAAAGATGCCTCATAAAATTACTTTTACCGATTAAAAATCTGACTAATATACATGCAATCATTGTGTCATTCAGCATCTCTTACTCTCATTGTATGCAGTCCGAGAGTGACCGCGCTTTGGGTTCAAAGACAAATGAGGGCAATCGATAGCACAGTCTTTGTTTTTGTCATTTCAGCAGTATCTATTGTATGTTTTACATTGTCAAGTACGAAATTTTAAACGCATGAAGCAATGGTTCCTTATGATAGTGAAAGTATATGCGATTCCGGTGTGTATGTCGTACCTTAGACGACAGTCTCGGCGGGTCGTGCGGCAGCGAGTGCACGCGGCGGCCGCGCTGCGGCGGCGGCGCGTGGCTGCCAGCCTGGCCCATGCCGCGCCACTCCGCACCACTGCTCTACACGCACATCTGAAACAAAACAAAATAGATTGTTACTAACAGAAACAATATGGTGTTAGTGCACACTACATCATCATCATCATCATCATTTCAGCCGAAAGACGTCCACTGCTGGACATAGGCCTCTCCAAGTTTCTCCATAACGACCGACCTGCACACTGTGCACACTTATTTCAGACTTATGTATATAGTTTTAACATTAGTATGTTTTTAGGGTTCCGTACCTCAAAAGGAAAAAACGGAACCCTTATAGGATCACTTTATTGTCCTTCTGTCTGTCTGTCAAGACAATCTTACTAGAGGTATTGAGTTATTGAGTTGAAATTAAAACCATATACATGAGTATGTACATGGTGGTCCCTTGAAGCTGTGAAAAAATTAAATTTTTAAGTTAACCAAAATAAAAGATACAGCCGTTTGTGTAGCAAAAAACATATATTTAGACACTCTCAAGAGAATTTCATAAGATAGTACAGATATAGGAATAAATGTCAAAAAGGTACCTAAATTTGTTACGTCACAAAAAAACTTTATTTCGATTCGAAAAAATCTTCGAGACTCCATTCGGGAATTAAACTATTTACATAGGTATGTTTGTACGGAACCCTCAGTGCGCGAGTCCGATTCGCACTTGCCCATTTTTTTACAATTGGCATGTAAGCGTGTTTATTTAAACAAACTTCAGAAATAAATAAAATTTTACATTTATTTGGTAACTATAGCTAGTTTTGAAAATCGAGTTGATCGCTGGCAAAAACCTTAGATTTATTTATTATTTATTTGTTTATTAAAGCGTTTTTTTGCGAGTGTCTGCTGTTCAAGGCAGGCACAAAGAGCTATGCTGTACCACCCATCACACTTGTGGGGACCGTTCTGGAATGGGTTACTTCTTTCAAGTATCTGGGGCACTGGGTCACTGCCACACAGACCGATAATAATGACATGGAGAGGGAACGCAGGGCGCTGTCAGTCAGAAGCAATATGTTGATCCGTAGACTTGCAAAGTTTTCAAAGGAGGTAAAGGCTACTCTGTTTAGGGCATACTGCCAGTCTTTTTACACTTGCAGTCTATGGGTTGACTACACGCAAAGGGCTTACAGCGCCTTGCGGGTCCAATACAATAACGCATACAGTCACTGTTGAGGCTGCCGCGTCATTGCAGCGCCTCGGGGATGTTTGCGGAAGCACGTATTGATGACTTTCATGCTATCGTACGAAAGCGTGTCGCATCCCTGATGGGGCGGGTACGGGGCAGCGCCAACAGTCTCTCAAAAGCCGTAGCGGATAGGACTGATGGCCTTATATGAAAATACTGGACGAGGACGCAAGTGTTATCCTCAAACCGTGCCCAGAAGTAGTGTTGTGTGTGTATGTTAATTGTTATTTGAAATTATTACTATTGACATGCTTTATTGAATTTATTTATTTAATTGACAGAGATATATATGAAGTTGTGTATGTCTTTGCTAAACATAATGGATTGTATTATCTTGAAAATAAATTATTATTATTAAGAAGAATAACGTGCAAGTTTACAATAAGTGCAGCCTTAAACTACAACGGAAATGGTATAAAATAATGATTAGATAATAAAATTAGGAAGGAAAAAATAACAATAATACATGAGGGAGCAAAACTGTATAACTCACTTCCAAAAGATTTGGACAGCTGATGTACAAAGTCGAGCTTAACCCACAATTGGGTTTTCCTACAGCAAACCTTAATATAAGTAATTTTATTTAAGAGGATAACTCCAACAAATGCACAACAAAAATCTAAGTTAACATAAATCAGATCTGATCTATCGTTATTACTGTTTAAAAAACTACTCAAATGCCACATCTTAAAAGGTCATAAAAGAGTTAATTAAATTAACTAATAAAATTTGTTGCTCCTAGTGTAAACGTGCCCTTAGATTTCAAACATAAAAACAAAGCTTAGTCACCGCACATCGAGCGCGTCAACGCGCCGCACGGCGCGGGCGGTAGACAATACAAAACTTTTAGCAATTATCTTCTTACGAGTAGGTACTTCATACTAAATGTTAACACTAGGTAAGCTTCTGCTACACCTGAACAATAAAAATGTAATCAAGTAATATTAAGTATTTATTTCTGTACAAGTGATTTGTAATCTTTAGAAATAAATGAATTCAAACCGTAAACAATTTGGATACAAAAACTTCTTACAGATAAATGTTTAGAATCTTCTGTTTCTTAGAGATGCTAACTTGCATCAACTTGCAATAAGCAGGAAAATATAAATAAATAATTAACACCCAACACATTTTCTCTTTACCTTTTAAAATATTAACATCCATTGTGTATTGCTCACGCTCACTTGTACATAAAGTTGTAAACCTAGTGCTCATACGCTATCCAATTATTGTTTTACACATTTTACTACGATACTCAACTTTAGTGGAGAAAGTTATTACATAATCTAACAATACTAGCAATAACAGTCTTCCTTATTGGAAAAGCTAGCTATCGATAACAAAACGCAATAATTTTCACTCTATGGGCGACCCACCATGTCATATTTCCCGCCTTTTGCAGTTGTTATTTAGGCAGGCAAAGATCATAATCGATTCAGCCTTTAGATCCCGTCTGAACTTTTTTGAGGGATGTTTTTTTTCTGTATCGGTAACAATATATAGAACTGAAAATAATTTTGAATGTGATTGTAAGTTTCTATACTTTTTATCAATAGTAAAGGCGCGTCGAACTCAAACAATATTTTAAACTTTCTTTGACAGGGCAATTTGTTGTCCTTAACTTTCTATAATTACTTAGTCACCCGGAGCTTAAATACACTTGATTGTAGTTTATTATATTCGAAATTGTTATGGCTCCTGTACACGAAGATCATTTAAGACAAACATCATCCGTTTACGGATAATTATTGGAGTAGCCGACATTCAATGGACGTCCAAAATTAATTGTTTTTATAGTTGTTTAATGACTTCGTCTTGTCCAATTTGTCTATTCTTCCACTACCGACGACTAATTCATATCTATTACCGCTAGAAGTACCCCTGGTTTCTGTTTAATAAGGACCCGGGGGTCCCATATCTCAGGGCCTGTCAGGACAGGCCCCCGAGCGCAGTGTGCGGCCCGCACCGACAATTTAGGTAATTTATGGTAACCAGTACAGCTTAGATTTATGGGAATGGAAAGCTGTCGAGGCTTCTAATGAGAGATTTAAAAATAACTATGTTTCTCTTTCATCTTAGTGTAGTGTAGGCAGTCCTGAGGAGTCGGTGGAGATGGAATCTGTTGGATTAACGTTTTCACATCTACGGGGGATTCGTTGGAGAGGTCAAAGAGCGATGTATAGTTTACCTTTTTTGTATAGGTAAAATATTTCATTTCTGTATTTTTTCTTCATTTATTTTAGTATTTTTATTTGTTGGTAAACCACACATCTAAGAACCAAACGGTATAGGTTTTTTTTGGGACGGATAATCATCCAATGATTTATCACCCACTAAGGAGGAGCGAGAGGGAGTGCAAGACTTTTACTGACTAAAACCCACCTTTGTTCTTTCAGTTGCCTTTTGCGTTCTAGGACCACGGGTTCCTTTCCATTAAAAATTCCCCGTGGCACTAACGAGCATCAGCTCTGGGCTCCTACGATATGCTGGGCCACTACGGTATATTTTTCTACTTAAGGCGAGGTTTTTAGATTTTATCCCATGATAAAGTCATGGAAACTCTCACCAAATAATTGAAGGTTAACTAGTTTTAATTATTATTGTTCTTTTCTGACAAAAAAATCTGTTTTCATTCAATTATTAATATTATTTCGTTTATTATTAATGTTGTTACTATTGTTATTATTTTCAATTTAATATTATATTTTTAAATATTATTGTTATTATAATTATTTAATTAATTGCATGATGATTTTAAAAATATTTTTTCTCAGATATATTCTGTGTAAAATGCTGTGGGTTACATATTGAACCACCTTCTATTACTGTTTCATACTATGTAATTCATAATGTGTAACTGTTTATTTTCCCAAATAAATAAAATAAAATAAAATAAAGTGATACAGTGAAAGGGTTTCGAAACCTTGTAGCCGTCTACAAGACCTTTTCAATGTATTTAAACCATAGGTACCATAAAACCATTCACGAGTGGAGTTTAGTGACGGGTATTTTTACTGTATAAACGTCTCTGGTTTAAACTAAAGCTTCTAACTAAAGGTTAGAACATACAATTTAATTGCAGTTATGTCGATCAACTAAATACCATGAGTCCGCGCTTTCAAGACCGACTGTGCTATTGATGTCAAGGTACCAAGGTACCAGCACACTCAGTTAAGAGGGCCCTTCCCTACTTGTCTATCATCAACGTGAGCATGGTTTAGAAGCTTGTTGTTTTCGTCCAACGCAGTCCAACGCAATGTTTGGTAGAGGCTACGCGAAAAAAGAAAGATAACGTCTGAAAGCTCTGTTGGTATTCGGTAATTACGTTATTTATACAAACATTTGACAAAACTTGATCATGGAAATACGTGTTTTTTTTAAAACCGTCATTCAAAATCTCGATTAAATGTATAAGAAAAATTTTAATTTTTTTATTTATGAGAGGGACAAAGTTCACCAAAAATAGCAGATTTTCAGTTTAGATTTACACAACCTGAATAATATCCACAAGCTAAGTATGTAATTCCAAAATATCTGGAGAAAGATGGGTAATGACGTAATAATCAAGTAAGTGTGTATGGAAATGAACTCGTATCTCGGTTGGGCGGCCTTAAGTTAAAATCCTCAAGATTCCCACGATAATGGTTCGAACTCCACAATAATTAATTCAGCCCATTGATTCGAACAAGCGGTGTAAAGTAAACGATCTAACGGCTCTATAATAAACAATTAACCAACAGCGTTGATACCGCTATGAATATGTAGGAGTCGGAGTAGCCAGGCTAATCAGGATCGTGACACCGATAGTCGTAACTAAGGCAAATCTACGCATATCCGCGTTTAATTCAATGTCGATTGTAACGTGAGTTTTACGCATAAGTAGTAATCTTGTAGTCGGTGTATGTGCGGATTGCTCAAGTCTAGAATTAGCTATGTTATACACAGAAGAAGGAAATATTGTCTTCATTCCCATGCGACATCATGGACCTCGAAATTATCTCAAGGATAGGTCGTAATAGCGATACTCGTAGGTAATACATATGTTTAAAAGATAGATTTTAGAATACAGTACAATTTTGTATGAATTTATGTAATATGCTGCACATTTTTCTTTCATGTCACTTAAAAATGGATCATCACCTTCCTGCCCTTGTCCCATGTGACTAGTGATCGGCACAACACGTTTTTTTCGTCCATTCTGTCCTGTTACCCGTCACGCTATCACTAACTCCCTTTTCTTCCATATCACTCCACACAATCGATCCATCTTTTCTCTGGCCTTCCTCTCCCTTTCTATCCATCAATATGTACTCATAAACAGAGGTCGGAATTAGGTAGAGTTAAACATGTACTTACACCGATTTCATACAGTGAAAGAATAAAGTGGATATGCCTCAAATCCCGAGATATCAGAAATATAGGAGAAAAAATTTCTTCCTGCATTAATGACGAGGAGGAGGAAGTGTATTTTGTTAACCTTACCTCAGTTGACGTAGAGAGATCTTTTTCAATGAAAAATAATGATAAAAATTGTATGTATCTTTGTTTTATTTGTCTTATCTATCTCTGAGGTTTTTATTATTATTTATTTGTAATATTATTGGCCACACGGGATTTTTTAATAGAAATCCCGGGAAGATCCATATTAATATCAACATTTCGATGCAATTACATGAATTACCTACCTAATTCCGACACCTGCTCATAACTCTTTTAGTAACTTAATAAAGAATCATAGGGTTCTAATTGGTGGGCCCTGTAGGCCCGCTATGGCTGCGGGAACGTTTGAAAGGGTTACCATGGCCCTGAAACGCTAAGGAAAACTGAAACAGGTGGGTTTTAGTTAGTAAAAGTCTGACATGTCCTCTCGCTCCATTATAGTGTTGGAGAAGTCACTGATGAATTTCCACTTCAAAAAAAAGGTCTCTAATTTGTGTAATTTAAAAAGCAGTGATGCAGTCGTTGGTGGTCAGCGCATTAGTTTATTAGTAGCAAGTATAAAAAAAGGTAACTTTCGGAGACACTTTCGGAGTTAGAACCTTTCATAGTAGGTACTATGAAAGGTTCTAACTCCGAAAGTGTCTCCGAAAGTTACCTTTTTTTATATTTGCTACTAATAAACTAATGCGCTGACCACCAACGACTGCATCACTGCTTACCACCAGGTGAGGGATCGCGGTCAAGTTATCTATATAAAAGCGAACTACCACTCAATGATTAATCACGAAATCTCGGAAACTATAACACCTATAAACTTAAAATTTGGCAGGTAGGTCGCTAAGAACGGATTTTACGAAACTCCACCCCTGAGGGGGTAAAACGGGGGTTGGAAGTTTTTATGGAGAAACCTATTTAACCTTACAGAAACTAGTAGTTTATATAATTTAAAAAAACTTTATCGACAAAGCACTTACATACGATGGCCTTGCGATGATGTGATTAGTCGTAGGAAAAATACCAAAACGAGAGCAGTCAGCTAGCAAAGACAATATAGCTGATTATTTAAATCTAAAAGCATATTTAGAAACCCTGCTCATCGAAGGCAAAAGTGCGACGTCTCCGCAGTTTTCTCGTCTGTCGCGTCGTCGCAGGGAAACCACACGGATGCGCGCGGCCCCACTTTCTTTATGATAATCCACACGTGAGATACAAACAGCGGAGATAGATGAGTCATATGGCTTCGATGTGGTTCAAGGGTTAATTCACTTTTGACTATTAAGTATTTTATACGAATTTTGTGGTATTTGCTTTCTATTAGTGGGTTGTGGCACACAGGTGCTGTATGTAGGGCTGTGCCAACACTTGTAACTGTTATTGAAAGATCTGTGTCTAATTTACATTCTGAGCATGGAATTCTGTGTTGCAAATCACCATAATAACAAATCGTGAAGTTGTCATTGTGCATAATTAATTAAATAATCTATTAATAAAATCAGTAGTATTGCTTGCTAGCTGCTAAAAGCGGCTTCGCCCGCATGATAGTCGAAAATCATCCCAACTTATTTCCAGGATAAAAAGTATTCTATGTACTATTCCAGAACATGGTCTACCCGCTCGCAAAATTTCATCCAAAACCGTTCAGTGGTTTGAGCGTAAATGAGTAACATACAATTTTTTGCCTTTACATATTAGTGTAGGTACTTATATGTGTGTGATACTCTTCAAGCTGCAAAGAAACCATTTTTAATAAATGGCATATTTTATTTTGATATTATATTATAATAAAATTGCTTTTTTTTGTACAAGAGGCACCTGCACTTAAACCATATTTTGTCAATAGGATTGTACCAACTTTAAGCAAGTAAATTTGTAATTATCTATGGAAGTTTGTAATTACCAATTTTGATAAGCTTTCCTTAAATGTTAAGAAGAACCCAGGGGCCCTGGAACGAAGGCAAAGAATGATCAGGAGTAGGTATTAGTCAGTAAAAGTCTGACACGCCTTCACGCCCCATCCAAGGGCGGGAGATGTCATTAGATGATTTCTCACCTAAAAAAAGAAATGTAAAAAAGAAAATAAATAAAATATTGATATCGCGGTACACAGTCCCTACCGCACTTCGCTTCACACGAGACTGCAGCGCATCTCTTCCTAGAATCTGAGGAATTCTTCCCGAGATCTCGGCGATACATACAAGTTTCTCATCTAATAACTAGCCACCAACCAGGCTTAGTTGGTTGTGGAAAATTATTTAGCCATAGACTGCTTAGAAACATGCGTTTATTACACGATTAGTGGTTAGTAGTAAATGATCCCCTGTGTTCCGCCATAGACTAGGATGTGTAATTATGGTAGGATTACTGCCTATTTTTGTCATCTCCGACCGTTTTTGCAACAGGTTTGTTGACAGAAGCTAAGTAGATATTCTAGTTTAGAAACTAAGCTATGATTTGGTATAACTGACGAGTTAGCCAGTCCAAATTATAGGCAGTTAAATATTATGAGAAGTCATTACGATATTATCCTATGCAAATAGAATTGAAACTCCATTTTGGTAATTGGCAACACTATGAGTGAATAAGTCAGTCCGGAAAAATAAAATAAAACATTATAGATCTCCTTGGTTGCCAATAAGGGAGGAGATGTTAGAAAATAAATTATTTTTAGGAGATTTTAAATTTTTATGAAAGTGTCCATACAGATTATTATTTTTATTAATGATAGGCTTGCGCTTGATCACTATCATACCTGATAGTAAGTGATGATGTGAAAAAAGAACATATCGCAATCCAATACCGAATCCAATAATCTGTAATCCAATACCGTCACTAAACGAAATACTTCAAAAAACTGTTTTTAACGGCATCTGTTTGTTGAGCGCTAACTTTACAGATTGCATTAAAAACATTTTTTTTAAGAATTTCGTTTAGTGACGGTATTGGATTAAAGATGCGATATTCACTTTTATTTATTTATTTTCATTAAAACTTTATGCACTAGTAAAAACACTGTACAAAGGCGGACTTAATTTAGGAGGACTAGGCATTTTCTACCAGTCGACCTTAAACTTGAAGACGTCTAGGTTATAGCTATCAGGAAACAAAGACCCCGGCAGGGAATTCCACTTCCTAGCAATACGCACAATAAATGTGTTCCCAGAACGTTAGATATAATCTGACCAATTTCATGGACTTCTTTATTTTTTGGTAGGCACTAAAGAGTGTTTTCCAGCATCTGCTACCTCTGTTCCCCACATAATCTTTACGGTTCCATAATCGTAGATCGGTGGACAATTATCGCGTATGATTTACGAGAGGGCCGGTAGAAGGAATGCTATAAATTACGATTAATGATCCAGTATCGGCGTCTGCACGTTATTTATCGCGCTAGCTGGAACACGGAGCGTCCTTGTGGTAACAGTTTTTAATCTACTGTTACATTCTTGTTGAAGGTTTTCTGTCACTGAGCTATTGTGTCTTTACAGCTGTCTAAGAGAATAAAGGTTTGGGACTTCTTCTTTATTATGGCCTTCTAGAAGAATCAAGAATCAATCTCGTGTTCCCTGATAGCTACAACCTAGGGGTCTTTAAGTCAAGAGTGAATAGGTTACTTCTAGGCAAGCGTGCTCCATCGTCGGCCACATCATCGCTTACCATCAGGTGAGATGGTGGTCAAACGCGAGCCTATCAATAATAAAAAAAAAAAAAAAAAAAAAAATCATCATCTTCTTAAACTTTTCCCAATTAGTTTAGGGTGTTTTTTTTGTAGGTGGTAAAATCATCCAATGACATCCCCCGCACTTGGGCGGAGCGCGAGGGTGTATCAGACTTTTACTGACTAAAAACCCACTCCTGTTCCTTCGTTGCCTTTCATACCAGGGCCGAGTCTTCCTTTCAGAAGCAGACCCTTGGCCCCAGTAGGCTTCGACCCTGTTGGGCACCTACGGTTTGCTGACATCTCCTTGAGGCTCGCGTGGAACAGTACACGCCGTCGAAGACTTGGGCTCGGTCCGGACGGTTACCAGACGGTCGGACGGCGAGCTATCCATAGCTCGCCGTCCGCATTAGCAAGCCCACGCCTACGGTGGCCGGAAATCGGGATCGGGATTCTGGCGGCTGGAATTAGTTTAGGGTTGGCTGCCAGTCTAACCCGATACGGCTGAATACCTCTGTTTTACACTGAGCCACTGCTTAGCAGACCTCCAAAACCTAATTACTGGGTAACACGTTACTCCTCGGATAGATTGATGGTCAGACTTTCTATCGTCTGACTACCTGTGACGCCTGTCAAATATCTACGAATGACAACCGGGACCAACGGCATTACGTGTTTTTCGAGTCACGGTGTGTCAGTAGATAAATTTAAAAAAGAAAGAAATGAATGGTTTCAGGAATAATTTTCACAAAAATTACATATAGTTTGTGTGTGAAAGAGTGACGTTGTTTAATATGGTAAAATTTATGACTTATTATTTTCATTTGACTGTATTTATCCAGATTAGTAATTATATAACTGACATTATTTAACATGATAAAATATCTGACTTACTATTGTATTGGACTGTATCTAGGTACTATATAATTGACATTAGGCATGCCGAATTTCAGAGACATTAAGATTAGATTATTATTGTTATTAAATACCCATTTCTTCTCTATTTCTTTGTATACAAAAACAAATTCACATGCCATATGCAGGCTAAATAGAATATAAGATTAAATAATGTAACACATAAGAAACCATCGAATGTAATTACTCTATTTTTATGTGAATAAATGAATATGGATATGAATATGAAGAAAGAAAAAGAGTTTGTTTACGACAAACATGGCACATAACTTTAAAAAATGTAACGTTACAACAAAACTATACGATAGAGTGAGTTATGCGACACATCCGCGTTTAACGGCCATATGAATATAAAAGCACATTTGAATTGAAATTTTACGTTGTCACTTGCCCGGTTTCAAACCCGCAACCTCATGCATGAGAGGCGGGTACCTTAACTACTGGGCCATCTCCACACTTCTAGAAGTATATTATACGAAAAACTCAGGAAATTTTTGATAACTACACTAAGTAGGTAAGTGCAAATCTGTGGTTAAGCTTCACATAACATACTGGCCACCTATATAGGTGGTGGTGGTGTTATGTGAAGCTTCATAATTTAATGTTAAACTTATGCAACAAATAACCATTCTGACATTCACCACGGCCACTGCCACAGTTAAACCATAGTTAAATATTCAAAGTACGTGTAAACGGTTAACTGTATGGAGTTAATAACGTATCGAATTTAACGATATCCCCTACTAACTAACGACTTGTACCAAAATATTCAGAAGTGAGTATTTTGAGCACATTTTGAGTTAAGAACAAATTTTTACAGGTTTTCAGGCAAAGTACCTCAAAAGGCAACTGTAGGAACGTAGGTGTAGTTTTAGTCAGTAAAATTATGACACGTCTTCTCACTCCAGCCTAGGGCGAGAGAAGTTATAAGATTTTTTCCCATCTCCAAAAAAGGCTCAAGAAGAATTGGTGAAATACTCAACTTCGTATGCTTAAGAGGGCCCTTTTCACTCGCCTATCGTCAACATCGAGCATTGTTTAAAAGCTTGTTACTTCATCTAACGCAATCCAAAGCGATGTTTGACGAAAAGGCAACGCAAAAAAGAGAGATAAAGCGTGAAAATTCTGTTAGTATTCGGTAATTCCGTGATTTACTCGAATATTTTACAAAACTTTTCCAAGAAATACGTGTTTTTTTTAACCCTTAAAAGTTTTTGAAAAAAATTGTCGTTATTCAGAATCTCGATTAAATTTGCAAGGCTTCTATTGTTATACTTTTTTGATTTTTTAATTTTTTGAATTAATTATGAAATGTCAAAGTTTATCCAAAATAGTAGATTTTCAGAGGTATTTACTGAATTTGTGTAAAACTACACAAATTTAAAAATTAATTTCAATAGAAGCCTAGATAATATCCACAAAATACCGTGTTTTCAAAATATCTAATGAAAAATGTGTAATAACGTCATAATCGCGTAAGAGCGGTTGTATGAAAAACAGTGAAAATGTATGTCGTTTTGGATGCCCTTAAAAAATCGGATGATAGAAAATAACTTATGTGCACTTAAATCTATACACAACCAAGACCATCCCGCTTTCGTGAGATAAAACGACTGTATGTAAAAGATGATTTACACAATATTATTAACGGTTACCTCTGCTGTTAGTCTGTTATTATTGCGATGAACACTTCCGAAGGCGCTTGAACTTAGACAAGTTCAACCAACCAAGTGCAAAAAAACCTTTTGCAATTGGTTCGTTTGCGATGTCGTGAAATTTAAACATGTTTTGTCAAGACAACAAACTTAAGTGGTCTGATAATGCCCCAATGAGATCAATCACTCATGTCACGGGCAAAGCATAGCATGCTGCTCGTACCTACTCAGGCCTCCTCTCTAAAAGAAGGATTGAGTCATATCCACCATGTGGGTCTACTGCGGTTGTCATATGTCTTCAAAATGGTTCTCGTTTCTTCATGTTGTTTTCACCAATGCTTAATATCCAATATCACGGGCGCCATATTGAATCCAGACCGTAATGAAGGTTTTCAGTGTTAGATCTCGAGCGGAGTGAGGGCTGTTTAGAGTTTAGCTCACGAGTGAGACGATGGAGTTGATACTTGAATCCTAAATTCTGCCAGATATTCAAGCTAGCCTAAAGTAAAAACATCTTTATCACTGTGGAGAAAAATCTACTTCTCTTTTCACCTCTACTGTGAGGTAATTGAAAGCAAGCCACGTGGAGTGTTGGCTGGCTACCATGAGTAGTGCTGGCTGGCTGCTTCTGCTAGGTGCAAGTCGAGGCACCATAGTTTTTATGCGATTTTTTATTTGATATTCCATATTCAACTCAAATTTATTAATCACCAAGTTGTAAAGTAATTCAGCACAATATTTTTCCAATCTCCAGTCCGGGCCCGGCACCGAATAACAATGACTTATTTTCTATTTGTCGAACTTATCGAATATATGTCATGCAAACTAACCTAACCAAGTTTAGCATGACGATATATATTCGACGTTTTTATGAGCAGAAGGTGTGAAAAAAAAACCTTGTTCTCGTTCTGGTTCAAATAAAATTGTATGCTGTAATTAGTCAAATATTTAATCACATTTCACACTAAGGGGAAAGTTTGTGAGTGTCTGTGTGTGTATGTTTGTTACACCTTCACGCTCGAACAGCTGAACAGATTTAGATGAAACTTGGTATACGGGTGGACCGTATTCTGGAATAGTTCATAGGATATTTTTTAACCCGGGACTTTGGTCCCTTGGGAAATTCTCTACTATCACGCAGGTGAAACCGCTGACAGCAACTTATATACGACTAGCTTCTACCCGCGGCTTCACCCGTACATAAAGTATAGCTTATGTCACTAAAGAATAAAGCAGCTTTATATTGGTGAAAAAAATTTTAGCAATCAGACCAGTATTTTCAGAGATTACCTCCTACAAACAAAAAAACAAACTTTACATCTTTATTGGGCACGCCACAATTATGGCGGTAAGTCCCCTCTTTGAGGTGTGGCTAGAGCGGCAACACGGTGTCCTCAACTTCCACATGACGCAGGTCCTCACCGGACATGGCAAGTTCGGGAGGTTCCTGCATCGAATTCAGGCGGAAGAAACGCCCGGGTGTCACCATGGTGTGGACCGCCCGGAGGACACGGTGGAGTATACGGTGGAGGTGTGCCCCGCTTGGCCGGTCGTGTCCTCGTGGAGGCAATCGGCGGCAGCGACTTCTTGCGCCACGGCAAGAGCAGGGTCCGCCCTGCTTCAGGCTATGGTCCGAAGCTAGGAGGAATGGCAGGCGGTGGCCTCCTTCTGCGAAGCAGTATTGCTAGCGAAGGAGGAGGCCGCACGCGTGAGGGAACGAATGTCCTCACGCCCCAGCCGCCGAGATTTTGACCCCGACCACCAGCCCCTGTTGACGCGGGCTTGCGAACGTCGAGCAATGGGTAGCTCGCCGTCCGCCCGTTCGGTAATTGACCGGACCGAGCCCAGTCGTCAACAGCGCGTAGTGATCCACGCGCTCCTCAAAGAGATATCAGTAAACCGTACCCAGCAGGGCCGATGCCCGCTAGCTAGGACCGCGGGGAATTTCTGAAAAGGAAACCCGTAGTCCTAGAACGCAAAGGGTAACTGAAGGACACAGGTGTAGTTTTAGTCAGTAAAAGTCTGACATGCCCCGTGGGGGCATGTCATAAAATGTCATAACATGTCGTAACATGTCCGCCCAGAGTGGGAAAAGTCATTGGACGATCTCAACCATTAAAAAAAAACCTCTTTATAATATTAATGTAGCTGTGATGTATTTCATTCTAAGTTTCCATATTAAGTTGAAAGGTTCCTACAGTAAGTAAAACTGAGTTCAAAGTTCCTTATAAAATGAAACGTTATCCTAACAAGATCTCGGGAGGCAGGTACATTTGCATCTGTATTACCAAGATCAACATTAGGCGATTTCTTGTTACCTATTATGAACTGAATATAAAACTAAATGTTTTCGAAACGCGATAGTTGTCTAAATGAAAGTTTGTAACAGACTTTGTAGATATTTGTATGTATGTAGTTTTGAATAATTTAGTAATATAATTATTTTAATGGTCTAAAATAACAAAAGATTTAGCTGTGATATTATTATTTAGAGGTGTGGAGTTCTGTGTTTTACATAAAGATTATAGACTCTAAGAAGCCATTCTCTTCAGTAAGATGGAATTTCAAAATATTAGGCATCTACTTAAGAGTTTAATAAAAATGATTTCTTTTTTTAGAGCTGGTAAGTTTTATTATCAACAATAATCTGCAAAAAATAGAATAATTGTCGTCTGTATATACACCACTAATATTTAATTGGTACCAATACTTAAAGGGCTTATTAGAAAAGGTCTTGTTATTATTTAAGTAAAGTCTCAATAAATAATATTCATTACAGCAAAGTTATGAGCATTTGTTTATATCCCAAAATGTCACTTAATTTATAGAAAAATTGTACAGGCTATTGATTATGATTGAATGAATAGCGATAAAAATGGAAAAACACTTTGCGTAGTATTTTCTTGTAGCAATTGTTATGTTGCTACAAGTTATGTAGTTGTTATGGGCCTCATCAGAAGGCTCAAAGTCACCCAAAGGGCAATGGAAAGGGCTATGCTCGGAGTTTCCTTGCGTGATCGAATCAGAAATGAAGATATCCGCAGGAGAACCAAGGTTGCCGACATAGCGCGAAGAATCGCCTAACTAAAGTGGCAATGGGCAGGGCACATTGCTCGCAGAACGGATGGCCGTTGGGGCCGAAAGGTTTTGGAGTGGCGACCGCGTACCGGAAGACGCAGTGTCGGAAGGCCCCCTACAAGGTGGACCGATGACCTGGTGAAGGTTGCGGGAATCCGATGGATGCGAGACGCACAGGATCGTTCGTTGTGGCGACGTTTGGGGGAGGCCTATGTCCAGCAGTGGACGTCTATCGGCTGAAATGATGATGATGATGATGATGATGATTGTTATGAATGATTGATTCAATTATGAATTTACCAATTATGACTTTTCGTGGAAAATTTTGGGATTTTGTTTTTTTTTTTTACTTTTGATTACACAAATATGTAACGAATACGGATAGAGCCGCATTTTTTTTGTACTAATTAAAAATAGGGGTGTATAAAAGGAAAAATCCTGACTCGCTCACGGGCTCATTACCGCCCAGCCTAAAACCTTGGATTTAGAATGCTGAAATTTTGCATAGATAAAATGAAATAGTGCCTTTTATAGTGTGTACAAAGAAGACAAAAGGATTTTTCAAAATTCACCCTCTACGGGAATGAAACGGGGGTCCAAAGTTTGTATGGAGAAACTTACTTTCAAGCGGGCGATGCCACTGACAGAATCTAGTCTAGAATAAAACTGAATTGTCAACAGTTTGTCCACAGTCGTTTATGGGACGAGGACACTATGACATTAGATATACAATTGCATGAATTAGAAACTTTAATAATATTTCCCTACCATTCCACTCGTGGGTGTAAAGTTAAATCTCACTAGTGCAAATATAAATACCCAACCCGAAAGTCTGTAGGTCTCTTAAATATTTATTCAGTGCGGAAATTTAATACGCGAACACGCAGCGCTCTCTACCGATAGCCAATAAAATTGTCTTTAGACCGATTTGCTAGAATTAGGAAAATTGCTCTCAAGAACCACCCACACTCTTTTCTCCTTTTAGTTCTTAATAATTCCAAGTCCCCGTTGTATTTTCGGGAACGCTTTGAGTATCATTTTCCGAGAGGAGAAACTCATCATCTCCTCTTCTTCGTTTTTCTCCCCACTCTTCAAGTCGTTACGGTGGATACTGCTCGTGCTGTGCGTCTCTGGAATTCACTTTCACACACATTAAGGACCCTTCGTTGAAGGTCTTTAGATGAAGAATTAGAGACCATTTCCTGTCGACATGATCCATAAATATGTATGCACCTAAAGATTTTTTTATGTTGTATTTAGTATGTTTTTGTATTGTGTGCTGTACTCATACTTACTTGTTTAGTTTATTTTTAGTTTTACGTAGGATTTGATTAATGTAAGTTTAAGTTTTGCTGTGCACTTATAGTTTAACTTCATGTGCAAAATTTCAGAACACTCAATTGTGGGTTTAGCTGTGTACATCAAATTTACTGTTTTAAAAAGTTTTATGTAAAATGAAGAATAAGAATATGACCTATGTCATGCAGAAGTGTAAGCACTAGCTATAGTAAAAGTACATTCTTCATATTTAGGACCCGTGTCACATGGAGCTGGTCTAATGGCGGCTATGTATGTATTTATAAAATCTTGATGGAAAAATTCAATAATTAAACAACTGCCCGCCCCGATACAGAAACCTGGACCTCATGTACAGCGCTTAATAAACGAGGCAGTCGGGTAAGAAAACTAGTATCAATCATTAATTCAATACTTATATGTTGAGTCAATCTTGCTAACATTGCAAAGGAAAAGCGTGGGATCCAACAGATATCCACGACCCCACCAACTGTGTTCCCACGTTGTCGTCGTGGTGGGGCTTGCGTGTCTCTGTGATCTTGAGGGCTATGCCGGTAGAGCTACTCATGCCGGAAGGCCTCAAGTGAGAGACCAGACCAAGAGGAACACACTCAGGGCGGAGTCCAGACGGACCGCCACGGAGGGTGCGCTGTCCAAAAGCATCGGCACCAACAGCTGTTGGTGTTTTTGGGCAGTGGTTTTGGAGAGTGGGTTCGCCTCTGGTACATGTCTGCATATCAGACATGACCATGATGGCGAACGTGTTTATTGGGGACCCCACCCCATTGACAAAAAGGCAAAGCTGTGTTCAGCACCACTATGAGCGCGAGTAATAAAAATAATATTACCCCAGGAGGGTACCTGCATGCAGGAGAATCCCTCCCCGAGCAGAGCTCGGGCTGCCCCTCGTATTCTGGGGGGGGCAATTACCGCCTCGGGTCTTCGGACCCCGTACCGTCCTCTGTGGACGCACTGAGCCAGGGTGGCTCACCCGCCGATAGCGCGGAGTCCCTGGGACCCGTTCCCAGCACATCCGCGGCGCCAGCGGGTACCGAACAGGCCGGCAGGAGCTTCGGCCTTAGGGAGGTGAGCGGAGATGCGGTGTCTGATTCTGATACCGGATCTTCGCTCGCCCCGGAGATAGTGGAGGTTTCAGACACCCTTACCAGGAGGAACCAGTTCCTCCGGAAGCGCCCCATGTCGGGAGTCGGTCAGGGGTCGTCTTCTGACGAGGCTTCAGCCCGTAAGATCTCCACCGCTGGGCGGGGGGCGGGCCGCAAGACAGGAAGGGGGAGGGGGCTCACTGCCCAGGATGCGGCCAGGCGATCCCTGGAAATCGCCAGGGAGGGGCGCTACTCCGGGGCAATCAGCGGTCAGGGCAGTCCCTCGGAGCCTTCTGCAAGCGAGCCAGATGGCATGGAGGAGGCGATGGCCAGATTTACAGAGGTTGTGGTCACCGCCTTAACAAGCGTTTCTAAAAAAAGGGAGAAGTCCAGAAAGAAGGAAGCTATCTCCCAAGGCACGACCTCAATTACGGAGGCACTGGGTACCGTCTTGGAGCCCCTCAATAAGAGGATTGGGCGGCTCGAGGCGGACCTGGCCAGTCTCCGAGGAGCTGGCCCCGAGACGGCGCCAAAAGGAGGGCGCAAACGGTCGCAGCCCCAGTCGCAGCCCCAGCCAGAGAGCGAGGTGCTGACCCTGCTGCGGCAGGAGCTGGCTGCCTTCCGGCAGCAGCAGCAGCAGTTCCAGCAGCGGGTGCAGCAGCAGTTCTCCGTTCTGGAGGGCATCGTGCTGCGCCCACCGCTTGCGGCCTCTGGCCAACGGAAGGTGGCGTCATACGCCGCCGCCGCCGCGGTCTCAGCTGCTGCGCCCAAGCCGGGCCTGTCGGGGCAAGCCAAACGTGGTTCCACGCTGGTGTCGAAACCCGTGAGGCCAGCCCCGGCAGCTAAACAACAGCAGAGGAAACCTGTCCCCCCTCTTAAAAAAGGCAAGGCGGCAAAAGCTCCTGCTGCGGCGGCGAGCCGGCCTCCTTCGCTACCCCAGCTTGTAGATTCTCCAGCCGACGCTGAATGGCAAGTGGTCGGAGAGAAGAAAAGGGCGGGCAAGGTGGCTAGGGCGGCCAAGAAGCGCGAACGGCAGCAGCAGCGCAAGAAGAGGGCCCTCGCGGCTAGGCTTCGCGCCCCGACATCCGCAGCTGTAGTGATTACATTACAGCCAGGTGCGGAAAAGAAGGGCGCGACCTACAACGAGGTGATGACCAAGGCGAAGCGGGCGGTGGACCTCGCCGAGTTTGGCATCGCCGGGGGCTTGCGAATGAGGACTACCGCAACTGGAGGCCGCATGCTGGAAGTCCCTGGTGCGGACAGCGGCCCAACCGCGGACGCTCTGGCGGAAAAAATACGAGCGTCCCTAGACGCGGAGGTAGCCCGAGTATCCAGGCCCACGAAATGCATCGATATGCGCATTATGGGCCTGGACGACTCCGTGACGGAGGACGAGGTGGTGGCCGCCGTCGTCAGGACGGGAAAGTGTCCGGGCGACCAGGTGCGGGCAGGCAATATCCGTGCCGACAACACGGGCATGCGAACCGTCACGGTGAGCTGCCCCGTGTCGGCGGCCAAGGCCATAACTGGGGAGGGCCGAAGGCTCTTGGTGGGCTGGGTTTCAGCGCAGGTGAAGCTGCTGGAGCCCAAACCTCTGAGGTGCTTCCGTTGCCAAGTGGGCCACCATGCTGGGGTCCACTGCACCTCGGAGGTAGACAGAAGCGATCACTGCTTCCAGTGCGGTCGGTCCGGCCACAAGGCCGTAGCGTGTAACGCTGCACCTCACTGTTATGTGTGTGCAGCGGCTGGCAAGCCAGCCGACCACCGGGCTGGGAGCAGGAACTGCGTTCCCCCCGCCAAAGCCAGGGGTAAGGGCAAGAGGCCCTCCCCCACCACCGCCGTCACCGCCGCAGCCGCCGCTGTCGCCACCACAGCCAGTGCCGCACCTGCCGCGGCAGGGCCCCCACAGGGGGCTCGGGAGGAGACTGTAATGGACTGCCTATAATTGCTCCATTACGTCTCCTCCAGGCGAATATCAACCACTGCGCCCCCGCTCAGGATCTGTTGCTCCAAAGCATGGCGCAGTGGTCGATTAACATCGCCGTGGTCACCGAGCCGTACTACGTCCCACCCAGGGCTGGCTGGGTGCAGGATCTGAACGGCTCGGTGACATTAATTTCGTCGGCCGCCGCCGGTACCCCGTCCCTAGAGGGTGTCAAGAGGGGACGAGGTTGCGTGGCAGCACGGTTCGGGGACATCGCAGTGGTAGGTGTATACCTCTCCCCGAACCGAACTCTCGCCGATCTCCACAACTCCCTTATGGAGCTGAACATCGTCGTCGCCGGGTTTCAATCCCTCCCTGTGGTTGTTTGCGGGGACTTCAATGCCAAGAACTTGGCTTGGGGTTCCCGGTACACAGATACGCGGGGCCGGATGGTGGAGGGCTGGGCCCTGGAGTCAGGCCTGGTCGTCCTAAACCGGGGTTCTGTCCCCACGTGCGTGCGGATGCAGGGCGAGTCCGTGGTGGACATATCGTTCGCAAGCCCCGCTCTGTCTCCGCGCGTCATTAACTGGCGCGTCATGGAGGGGGTGGAGACGTACTCAGACCACCGGTACATCCGGTTCGACGTCTCCGCCCAGACCTCGACCGCGCCGGTCCGACAGAACCCGTGTGGTCCGCGATGGGCACTAAAACAGCTGGACCGGGAGCTCCTCCTGGAAGCCGCTATCGTACAGGCCTGGGTGTCAGCACCGGACAGGCCTGTCGACATAGATGCCGAGGCGGAGTGGTTTCGGGAGGCCATGTCGGAAATATGCGACGTGGCAATGCCCCGAGTCCGGCCAGTACGTGCCCGGCGTCAGGTGTACTGGTGGTCGCCGGAGATTGCGGAACTGCGCAAAGCATGCGTTGCCGCACGGCGCCGGTACACCAGACACCGCAGGCGCCGCATCCGCCCTCCGGATGCGGAGGCCATAGAAGCGGAGCTGTACGAGGGATACAGGGTGGCGAAGCGCACCCTCCGAACGGAGATACGGCGAGCCAAACTAGAGGCCCGCGACGTATGGCTGGGGACTCTGAACGGAGACCCATGGGGACGCCCCTACAAAATAGTGCGTGATAAGCTCCGCGCCTGGGCTCCCCCGCTGACACAGAGTCTCCGGCCCCAGCTCCTGGAGGGTGTAGTGAACGCTCTGTTCCCTCCGAGAGAAGAGCATTCTTCCCCACCAATGGCTCCGCCTCTCGCGGTGTCCAACGCGGACCACAACGGCGATGACGACGATACTCCGGAGGTGACCGAGGTAGAGATGAGTATGGCGGTACGAAGGCTAAACGCTAAAAATACCGCCCCAGGACCCGATGGCTTGCCTGGGAAAGCCTGGGTCCTGGCCATGGAGGAACTCGGGCCTCGACTAAGAGGGCTCTTTAGCGCATGTTTGGAGAGGGGCCAGTTCCCACTTCGCTGGAAGACCGGGAAACTGGTCCTTATAGCGAAGCCGGGGCGCCCTGCGGACTCTCCGTTCGCATACCGGCCCATAGTGCTGCTCGACGAGGTGGGCAAGCTCTTTGAAAGAGTAATTGCAGACCGCCTCGTCGCGCATTTATCACGGGTGGGGCCGGATCTTTCGGACAGCCAGTTTGGCTTCCGTAGGGGGCGCTCCACGGTGGACGCCATCATGCGCGTGCGAGCCCTCACGACGGGGGATGCGGTGTCCCGGGGCAAGGTCGTAGTGGTGGTGTCCTTGGACATCACCAACGCCTTCAACTCCCTGCCCTGGAGTAGCATTAGGAGGGCACTCCGGTATCACCAGGTGCCCGACTACCTCCGTCATTTGATCGAGGCCTACCTGAAGGACAGGTTTATCATCTACCCTGGTCACGAGGGAGAGTGGAGACGGCGAGAGATGTCGTGCGGTGTTCCGCAGGGATCGGTACTAGGACCGCCCTTGTGGAACATCGGATACGACTACGTGTTGCGCGGCGACCTCCCCGACGGGGTCAGCGTAGTCTGTTACGCAGACGACACGCTGGTCCTGGCGCAGGGGGAGTCGCACCAGGCGGCGGCCGAACTAGCGACACGCGGGGTTGCGACAGTCGTGGATAGGATCCAAGAGTTGGGACTCGAAGTGGCACTGCACAAGTCTGAGGCCATGTGTTTTCATGGCCCTCGGAACGCGCCACCACCGGGTTCCCAAATAACGGTAGGAGGGGTTCGCATCGACGTCGGGTCGACGATGAAGTACCTGGGACTTGTCCTCGACAGTCGGTGGAACTTTGTGGAGCACTTTCGACGTCTGACTCCCAAACTGGAACGGACCGGGGCTGCCCTAAAGCGGCTCCTGCCAAACCTTGGGGGTCCAGACGCCTCCTGCCGGAGGCTCTACGCGGGAATTGTTCGGTCCATGGCCCTTTACGGGGCGCCGGTGTGGGCGCCGTCACTGCAAAGGCGACCGGCGGCCATGCTGAACGCTTGCCAGAGGGTCATGGCCATCCGGATGGTACGGGGATACCGCACGATCTCCCGCGAAGCGGCGAGCCTCCTTGCTGGCCTGCCACCATGGGATTTGGAGGCAACAGTCCTTGCACGCATGCACGATTTGCGCGTGGAGATGCAACGCCGGGGCGAAACTCCGCTGCCACGCCAAGTCGCGGCATGGCGGACAGAGTTCCGGCGGGATCTCATGGTGGAATGGCGACGGCGACTGTCGCAACCCAGTGCTGGGCACGCTACAATTATGGCGGTAAGTCCCCTCTTTGAGGAGTGGCTGGAGCGGCAACACGGTGTCCTCACCTACCGCATGACGCAGGTCCTCACCGGACATGGCAAGTTCGGGAGGTTCCTGCATCGGATTCAGGCGGAAGCAACGCCCGGGTGTCATCATTGTGTGGACCACCCAGAGGACACGGTGGAGCATACGGTGGCGGTGTGCCTCGCTTGGGCAGAGCACCGCCGTGTCCTCGTAGAGGCAATTGGCGGCAGTGACCTTTCGCGTCGGGCCCTGGTTCAGGCTATGGTCCGGAGCGAGGAGGAATGGCAGGCGGTCGCCTCCTTTTGCGAAGCAGTAATGCTAGCGAAGGAGGAGGCTGCACGCGTGAGGGAACGAAGGTCCTCACGCCCTAGCCGCCGTAATTTCGACCCCGACTACCAGCCACGGTAGACGCGGGCTTGCGGACGTCGAGCACTGGGTAGCTCGCCGTCCGGCTGTTCGGTAATTAACTGGACCGAGCCCAGTCGTCAACAGCGCGTAGTGATCCTCGCGCTCCTCAAGAGATGTCAGCAAACCGTAGGGGCCCAGCAGGGCCGATGCCCGCTAGCTAGGACCGCGGAGAATTTCTGAAAGGGAAACCCGTAGTCCTAGAACGCAAAGGGTAATTGAAGGATACAGGTGTGGTTTTAGTCAGTAAAAGTCTGACACGCCCTCTCGCTCCACCCAGAGCGCGAGAAGTCATTTTGATGATTTCCCACCTTAAAAAAAAAAAAAAAAAAAAAAAAAAACAGATATCCACGAGAAAATGATGACATAATCACAAACAATAGCAATTAATAACAACGTTTTAATTGTTTATTAACAGCCGATGTATCGGTGACGGAACCATCGAACGTGACACGCACGTAACCATCCGTAACAGTTGATTTATGTCATGTTAGATCATTTATAGTACTCACTCTCCGGTGGTTTTGCAGGCATGTTTTTTTAAATAAAATAAATTAGTGCTTGACAGCGATTCCACCTGATGGTAAGCAATGATGCAATCGTGGATGATGAAGCGCACTAATTTATTAAGAGCCTATTCACTCTAGCCTTGAAGACACCTAAATTATAATCGGACGAGAAGACCGCTGCAGGCAAATTGTTCCAGTCCGTCGATGTTCGCGGTATAAACGGCGAAGTGAACAACGATATGAGGGTGGACACTCGCCATACGTTGGGCTAACCGATGGTAGAAAAGTGTTGGCGGAATCAAGTCATGTAACATGATTGTAAACACAATTGTATGAAAGTACCGATCATGAGGTGAGTAAAAATTAACCAGTTAGCAATGATGTTAGAGCTTGTTTGTATTTGTAGGAGTCAGAAAAAAATTAACTCTTACTGTTAAATAATGATCTCACGATCATCTCGGTTTTCCGGGACCTACCGGTAAATACTAGAAAGCCCATTCATCGCCATGAAAACTTCGCCTAATTGGTTGTTGCCATCATGCTGTAGCTTTTTTTTTTAAATATAAATAAACTAGTGCTTGACTGCGATCCCACCTGATGGTAAGTAGTAATGCAATCGTAGATGGTGAGGCGCACTAATTTACTGAGGGTCTATTTGTGACGCAACATAAGAACTAAAACATGTATTTAGATTAAGTTAGATTATAAGATGCCTAAAATAATTCCTCTCTCCGCTTATTCTACCCTCCTTTTGCTGTGCCCGACAGGGTCTACGATTACGGTACGGTATACGAAATATATACAACAGTCCCAAATCTACTATTTGGCAGTTAGTTACCTGGACCAGACACAAGGTCCATTTGGTCGGAGGAGGCTCCTCCCTTTTCAACGGAGGTAAGCAGGACTTTACACTCTCTTCCGCATACCTCTAAAATCCCAGGATAAGAAAGGAGGCTGGATTAGGAGCTCTACCATAACTAAATCACACACTCTCTAATCTCTTCTGCACACTTTTATTTTTTAAGGCAAGGTAAGGTACCTATTTACCTATAAATACCTTTTTCATTCGGATCATCGCAACAATCGAACCGAGACGTCATCGGTCAGAATCATTTGACCCGCGACGAGCTACTGCAATGTTTGTCTCATTGATTTTTAGTTTTACAGATTTCAAGCTCATTTTGTCCGGTTCATTAGATAAGAAAAAAATAGGTTTTAGACTAGACTGAATCTACTGGATTGTTTGAGAGAGTTACCGCGATCAAGCGTACTCGTTTATTAAGAGCCTATTCACTTTAGTTTTGAAGAAACTAAAATTATAATTGGACGGGAAGACTGTAGCAGGCTAATCTAATCTTCCAGTCTTTTGAAGTACGCGGTATAAACGATGAGGCGAAACACTTAGTCCGGACCGTAAAGAAGGGTGACACTCGCTGTTCGTCGGGTTGTCCGAAGGTAGAAGGTAATGGCGGAAACAAGTCATGTTATTCCCACACACACTCTCCATGTGGTGGGTTTAACATAGTAAATCTGTGACACTCCTTCTCGCTTCATTCAGAGCCAGAAAATTTACATTGTTATTACGCAAACCGAAAACTAGACTGAGTAGATTGAGATCTAGGAAACAGAATTGATACAACACATGAAGTATCTTTTGATTTTTTCATAATGTTTGCTTAGTACTATCAAGTTTTGGCAATCCGTAGATGATGCCTATGTAGTAGACGTCATTTTAACTCAAATGATGATACATCCTTTCATGTTGAAGGTGCTCCATGTATACGTTAATAAGTATAACTATCTAGCAGAGGAAATATGTCTATGACATATTCCCTCTCCTAGAGAGGAGGCCTGAGTCCTAGCAGTGGGAACGTTATGAAGGTCGCCCGGCCACAACCACAAAACGCCGCCACCAGCATATTTCCTGTAGGTTTCAAACATTCTATATAGATTCGACGTACACGGTTGACGCCGGTATCCGTCACATGCTACTAATCGTCGCTGCTCGTTTCTTTTGTCCCGCACTGGCCACTAAAAGTCAATACAAAATGTTTTCACACGCAACTCGCGCATTTAATGTGTTATAAAAAGTAGCAGCCAACGGCCACAAGTGGCTGTCGCGCGCTTCAGCTTCCTTTGTGGCCGCTTCTAGCTTCTCGTGGTGGCTTTTGTGGCTGTGGGATGTGGCCCATGTGCGGCAACACTAAGGGTGATTATGCTATGCTATTTCCATCGACCATGGGGGCTGTATCGTCGTTGGCTATTTCCTTTCGCAATGTCAAGTTATTCATTTAGGAAAAACTAATAAGATTCTATAAGCAAGGTAACTATCTCAGTTTTATAAGCTTAGGATCATGAAGTTATCATAATTAATGAGTAATGAATTAACTTTAGAGATTCGCCAACAAACACCACTAACTTTGCGAACTTATTGCTTGCGTTACTTATAGTTATGGCCAGTAACTATAACTTACATTTACCATACGCAATTAGGTAAAGTAAAGAGCATTATTACCAAGTATCCAATATGTTTAAACTATATTTAGAGGCCATACATCACTTGAAGTGTGTGTAGTAAAATATTAGGATTAAGATTAATGGGAAAAACAAATTGTGTGGTCTGCGTTTCGTATGGAGCACTTATTTTCAAGGAAGAAGGAAACAAACCAAATGAAATGCAGCACTTATGCTGAATGAACTTAAGAGGGCCCTTCTTGAGCCGTTTATCGACAAATTGAACTTGGTATAAAAGCTTTTTGTTTCATCCAACGCAATGCTTGATAAAGAGACAACGCAAAAAAAGTGAGATATAACGCCTCAACGCTTTGTTGGCATTCGGTAATTCTGTCATTTAGTACAATATCTCATAAAACTTGTTCCAGGACATACGTGTTTTTTTTTAATCTTAAAAGTTTTTGGAAAAAAAGTTGCCACTCAGAATCTCAATTAAATGCAAAGTTTCTAGATAGATATTATTATATTCTTTTAATATTTTAAATTTATGTCTACATTATGAAGAGCTAAAGTTTACGCAAAATAACAGTTTTTCAAAGGTCTTACTGGATTATATTTCCACATATTCATTTATATGATAGAAGGATTCATGATAGCGCAAGTTTTAACCTTAGTGGTATTTGGTTGCTATTTAACATAGATAATCCATGTATTCTTTTGTATAAATAATAAATATATAAATAAAAAATATCCACAAGATATCTGTGTTTTGAAAATATCTAGAGAAAGATGTGTAATAACGTCATAATCATGTAAGAGTCGTTATATGGATATGTATCTCGGGTTGGTCGCTCTTAAGCTATTCTATCTTTGAACTCAATAAGATTATCATCTTGATCTCGATATGATCAGTATCACGGCGATCAGTACGATCTTGCGTAGGCCACAATTATCCATTATCTATAAACCTGGGCATTAATAGCAAAGCAGTTCCCCGCCCACCCCGCAGGCCTCGGGGGATCATTATAATGTTAACAGTTATGGGCACGGACGTGGAAAATTATTCGCCGAGGTGCGCGCTTCCGTGCGTCTGCGCAAATAAGACGCGCAGAGAAGTACCATTCAAGATTTGTGCGTGACTGCAAAATTGAGAGCTGGTAAATTTGTTGGGAGGAGTGTGCTGCTTGGTTTGGACAATAAGAAGAGGTTCATGGCATAAATGGATTTTCTATTGGACTTTGGCATTTGGAAAGTGTTGACAATTCTTCTCAGCATCAGGAATTGCTCTGATGAAGTATCTACGGCCATCTTCCTTCATGATATTTGGAAATTGATTCCTTGAGGATATTGTGATATGAGTAACTAGACACTATGTGGAATCATTGAAACACACGCAATCTCGATAAAATGGAGCTGAGAATTATAGTTTATCCACCGCCTCAGCGAAGCTTGCCGAGAAGGCCTGACTCTATATTTTTACTGCCAAGTTCTGCAAAATACATTAGAAAATGTAACATCCGCATTGTATCCGTAATAGAAAACATAGCGACCGTATTCTTTATCTAAAACGAAATTTATACTTCCTAAACTTGACACTGGCAAAGCTCAAAACAAAAATATCAAAAAGTTTGTTTCTTTTTTATTCGCTAATAAAATGTAATTTATTTCAAGCCCTTCTGCAAGTTTTCTATTCTACACAATTATGTAAATGAGTCCCAGTTTCCTATCACACGGAAGTGAGCCTTCTGACACCCTCTGTGCCGCTGTGCCTGCTCGTCGCAGGAACAGCGGCGCGGGCGCATCTCCGATGTGCTGGGCAGATGAGCGATAGCGTCGGTCGCGTGCGCCGCGCAGCAGTGTCGCACAGACGACGGGTCGTTGGCTCGGAGCAGTTTGTGGAACAGAAGGGTAATTGTCCTTATTAAATAGTTTAGGCTAGAAGAACTGAGTTGATACGCTAATATTGTAGATTTTTTCTGTCAAAAATAGTGCTGTTGGCGCTCGAATAGGTACGCTGGGGTGGGATCAAACGAAAATTTCTACCTGAACTGTTGCTATGACGATAATTGGTTAAGGATACTATTAAAAAGATATACTAACAAAAACTTAGTCATACCATTAGTATCTACTGGAATTAATAATAGAATTGTTGCAAAACTGTTATTTGTGGAAAAACAATTGAAATCAGAAATCAGAAACGTTTATTTCAAATAGACCAATTACAGGCACTTTTGAATTGTCAAAATGTCGGCCAGTAAAAAAAAAATACAAGTGAAGCTAAATTGCACGTTCCAAAGCGTAGATCTCTATGGAGAAGAACGTGCAAGAAACTCCATGGACTCTTTTAAATCATATTATGAGTTAAATAAATCTTGGTTACATCTTTCTTGTCGCTTCTAATATGTGAGCACAATGTAGATAAGTAATAATAATTAAAATAAAATAAAAACTAATTTAAAAAATAGAAATTGAATTAAGTCACTGGCAGCTAAGAGATGACCATGGCAGTCTCAACTGGCGGCACTCGTTCACGAGAGATTGAGATTTGTGATCAGAGAATCAGACTATTATTTGCAGACATCTGAACTAAACAAGACTAGTAGATATAATAGACGACGAAATTAGAAGAAAGTAGATCATTTTTTAAAGCCATAATTATTATCATGGAAGATTACCCCCAACCACAGATACCTAGACAAAGCACGTCTATTTCCTCGTAAATTTTCCTTCAAACTTAGAAATCGCATAAAGAAAATAGTTTAATTAAAATTAGCAGTGGGAATATAAAGCCGGTATTGTCGCGGCCAGACTGCGCGTCGCGTGCGCGTGCGACGACGAGTCGATGAACCATAGACTCAGTGGCCACTCCACAGCGGTAGCATGGCCCATTCACCGCCAATGGCCACGACGCCACGCCACTACTGTACGTAATCAGTACTCGTAAAACAAAAGGTCGTTGGTGTGCGCACGGGTCGTTTCTGGAATATTGGTAGTTAGACTTAATGGATGGTAATTAGTTATTAGTAGGTTGTTATTAGTGGTTGTTATGTAGTTGTTATAATTATAGTTCAGTAAAAGACGGTGAATTAAGTAATTATTAAAATAGTGCTTAATTCTAAAATATTTATGGAGGATTAAAGAGGGTTCTTAATTATTTTGCACTAGGCGCATGACCATTTTCTATCTTTACGCGAAAAAGACACAATCGACACTGACAATACGGTTATTTCTACTCTTCATTTTTTAGGGTTCCGTACCTCAACAGGAAAAAACGGAACCCTTATAGGATCACTTTTTTGTCTATCCGTCTGTCTGCCTGTCTGTCAAGACCCTTTATCTCGAGAACGCATGGAGATATCGAGTTGAAATTAAAACATTAGTTAGTAACACAAATTAGTTGATGCATTGAAAAAATTAAACTTATAAGTTAACGAAAATGAAAGATTCGGTCGTTTATGTCGCAAAAAAAACGTATATTTCGACACTCAAGGGAATCAAAATTCATAGGGTACTTTCTGTTGACCCAGAATCCTGAAATTTGGCGTAAAACAAGGTCTTATAGCACAGATGTAGGAATAAATCTGAACACAGTAAATTTTTTGTTACTTTACAAAAAATAAGATTTTTTAGTGATTCGGAAAAATCTTCGAGACTATTCTGGAATAGAACTGTTTACTTAGCTATGTTTGTACGGAACCCTCAGTGCGCGAGTCGGACTCGTACTTGCCCAGTTCTTTTTACATCGCGGCGAAGATATTTTTCTATAATAATGACTCATTTGTTTTCGGGACGACTCAGGTGTTACATATGTAAGTTATAAGTCGTGGATGGATGGATAGGGAGAGGGATGCCAAATGGACGGATTGTGTGAGGAGTGATATGAAAGAAAAGGAAGTTAGAGATAACGTGACGATTATTTATAATAGGACAGAATGGAAGAAAAACACGTGTTACGCCGACCCCAAGTACCATTGGACAAGGGCAGGAAGAAATGAAGCTTATGCTGAGTCATTGGTTTTCGTTTTGTTTCTTCCGTTTCTACGATGTTCTGTATGTACTATCATACCAAATATATTTCAAAAAATGCGTATCTCCCAATTAGATCAAACCTAAAAAATTAACTCAATATTTTTCCAACATTTCTAAACACGATCGCAATGAAGACATCAGCAACATCAGTGTGCAAACTATCTACTGAGAAACTGTTACCGGTGCGGTCGCGTGCCGCGCACCTGTTCCTCACATGCATGCGTAAGCGCAGCCCATAATACAGGTAACATACAGAAGTCTTACTCACAAACACTCGTGAAGGCTTGAGTATAATTGTGGTTTTTATGAGTAAGAAAACCATAGTAACGGTAGATAATGTGGCTTGAAAATGGGTAATCCAGTCAGGGTTACTTTTCCCGCTCTGAGTGAAGCGAAAGGGAGTGTGAGACTTTTACCACAAAATAGATAGGTACAGAAGTCAATCTACAAACAAAGCGCGCTCGAGCAAGGCTCACACAGACAACGCTCACGGACACGATATCTCAGCCCGGTTGAAACCAGTGCAGGCGCGAGTGCCATCCGTTTGAGACACGCGTCTGTGAACTTTTTTGTGTAATAATGGAGCAACAAAAAAAAATTATAACTGTTAGGATGTTGGTTTTCGAGGCGTTCAAGAATAACCCTACCTTTCTGCTCTCCGCTGATAAGCAATTAATCATGTATCCTAGATCGGCTGCATTGTCTGCGAAAAGCACTATATCGTCCGCAAATCTTAAGTGGCTCAAGAACTCTCCTCCTACCTTAAGACCAATATTCTCCCAATGCAGCTTTCGGATTATCGACTCTAGTACAGCGGAGAACATTTTTGGGGATAGAGGGTCCCCTTGCCTGACTCCTTTCCTAATGCGAAATTCTGGCCCTTCTTTTTCCAATCTCACCTTTGCCCAGCACTTTGAGTATATGTTATTTAGTAGCTCTACATATTTTTTATTTATGCCCTGTTCCAGTAGCGATTCCCAAATAGCATTATGAAATAGAGAGTCAAAAGCTTTCGTGAAGTCTATGAAGCACATATATACACGCTGATTATATTCGGTAGCTTTCTCTATTATTTGACGGTTGTTTAAATTCAACGTAAATTATCGTTTTTTAAACTACCAGTTCTTTCAGAGAAGTAAGTAGGTATTTGCTTGTATTTTGATACGTAACGCAGAACAGTTAGGTAGGTAAGTACCACCAGCCCCGCGCCGATAAAGAAAGCGAACATGACTTGGTGGCCATGTAATAATTTTACAATTTATATTAGGTATTTATCACCGCACCCTAGCGCGACCGTCAAGCGTAGGCATGAAAAGTGAAGTAAATACATGACATTGACTTCTGTACCTATCTATTTTGTGCCTTTACTAACTAAAACCCACCAGTGTTCCTTCAGTGGCCTTTGCGTTCCAAAACCACAGTGACTTATAACATCTTACAGTAAAAAAGATTTGTATAGAACTCGAATTGCCATTACGGTCTCAAACTCAAACACAAGATGCATGTTCAAGTTACACCTGTGCATGCTTATGCTATGCTGTCAGTGATTAGCATGGGAAACTTGAAACTAGATTACCTAATGAGGCCAGATGGAATTTCCGTGTTAACTAGATAAAGTGTGGGAGGCAGAGTTTATTGTGTTAAAGGGTGGGACAGAAACTACAAACTGCTAACTTGACTTATGAAGCTATACAGGGCTGTCTTTGACTTCGATGCACAAATGGATACCACGGATCCAGTACAAGATTCGGGACCCCCCAGTGGTGGAATTTTTCGTCGGTTTTTTCCTAATTTTTGTTAAAAATAAAATTACGTTTAAAATCGTTATACTCAAAATTGTATATATAACATTATTTTTAGTATATGCGAAACCTACGGTGATGGTGGCGACCGCGTACCGGAAGACGCAGTGTTGGAAGGCCCCCTACAAGGTGGACTGATGACCTGGTGAATGTCGCGGGAATCCGATGGATGCGAGACGCACAGGACCGTTCATTGTGGCGACATTTGGGGGAGGCCCATGTCCAGCAGTGGACGTCTGTCGGCTGAAATGATGAAGATGATGATGATATGCGAAACCTGAATAGTTTGTTCAGAATCAGTAACTCAATCGATTCCAATCATTTTTACACCATGTTATATTTTTTCCCAAAACTATTTATAAAGGTCACAAGTTGGACACCACCGACACTAAGCACAACACAGGTCACGGCAGATCATAGCGGGCATTCGGAGCAGGTGGAGCAAAACCACCCCTCAGTCGTCCGAATGGCCCGGTGACTATGTACCTATTTGCGCGGACAAGCAGGTAACATAACAAGCTTATAAGTTTGTGATTTTTCATAATACAGTTATAAAATTTTGTACATAGATAGATTCTTTACATAAAAATACTAGACACGTGTTTCGGGTTTCGCATATACTAAAACTAGTGTTGTATACGGTATAAGCAGTCGTTTTCAAAACTATATAAAGAATCTTAAAAGCCCGACTGTTACACGCATAAAACTGCTTAGAAAATGAGATTTTTTCATGCGTCAGATATTGGAGTTTATGGGTTGTGCGAAAGTGAACCCCGGGGCCTTGGAACGAAGAAAAAATATATTGGAGTTTCAGTATATCTTTTAAAGATCTTTCAGCTTTTTTGAACGCTATCTTCACAGACTTCAATCGTTCAGTCCACTTGTAGACCTAGTTTCCTTTGTAAACCACAAAAATATTTTTGTTTCTTTTCACACAGTTGAGCTTAAATTACTTAGCGGTCCAGAAACAGTATTAGTACCTGTTAGATAACTTTTTGTGCCGATCAAGTAATGCAATAACGGACCGTTAGTGCCCGCGGTACTGATCGACTATCTGAGATCAGTAGTTACGTGTTCCTATTTCTAACGGCTGGTTAAGCGATCAGTATGCCGTGGAGATGCTCACTTGGACGCAATCAAGTGTATCGTATTGCTTTATAATTGTTGTGGGATCCGTTTCTGTTGAGTACGTGGTTTATGGATGTTTTTAAGCGGAGAAATAGTTTAAAGCAGTGTTTTAAGAGCCTTATTAATTTGACAAATGGCGTCCTTTAAATTTATTTGTCATGAAGTCATTAGTTTGATTTGAAAATCAGCACTCTAAACCTGCTCTAAAACACAAGTACTTACTTATATAAAATAATATGGCTATACTAACTTAGTTTTGTTTTTGGTCTACAGTATTAATAATAATAATAATAATAATAATTTATTTTCACCATAAGCCTCTCATTACAAAATTCATAGACATTCATTATACAAAAGCTTATAATAATTAAGGTTACCTATGCTTTAACGCACTGACTCCCAAACTAGGTGTATGTCCCTGTGGCTTAGGAGTCAGAGATCCTAGTAGCAACAAATCAAATAAAATAAGCCAGATAAATCAGTCGGCAGCCATCGTACAATAAATTATGGTACAGAAAAATATGAATTTAAATTGAAGAAAACAATAATAATAAAAATCAAATTAAATAATAATACCTAATAAAATTAAAATAATAATAAAAATCAAATTAAATAATAATAAAATTAAAATAATAATAAACTCAAATCAACAATAAGATTAAAAATGTCAATTCAATTAAATTTATTTAAAATTTCTAACAAAATATCATTGCAAAGATATCATAAAGCGTAAAATATGATTGTGTGTGATAGTGTAAGTATAAGGGTGTTTTGTATGCATCAGTGTAAATTGCCCAGCAGAAGGTCCTCCGTGCGATCAAAAGTAAGGGTTAGGAGATAATCTTTAAGTTTATTTTTGCATTCTGTTTTTGTGTACGAATATATTTTTAGCTTTTTATTTAGGGAGTTGTACAATTTACTGCTAACAACATAGAATTGATGCTTTGCGAAGGCCGTTCTATGACGTTCACAAGAGAAAACGTTATGCTTGTGTCTACCAGTCGGCTCCATTGGGGGACGTGTAGAATGTTTGCGTAGAGTCGAAAGGAGCACATAGAGTTGCCTGACAGTAAGTACATTGCAGTCAGCATATAGCTGTACAGTGGGATATCGTCGGGGTCGAAATAGCATCACCTTCAGCACAGCTCTCTGTGCCCTCTCTAAACGGATGAAGCAGTTTTTCGTGGCGCCTCCCCACACAGGTAAGCAGTATGATAGGACGGACTGACACAAAGCAAAATATACTAATTTAAGCGTATCATGGTCAGCAGAGTTTCTAAGTTTCTTGAAAACATAGACGAGTTTACGAATTCGAGACGTAACTTTATCTATGTGTGGGTGCCAGTTTAGATGCTGATCCATGAGTACTCCTAAGTACCGTACAGAAGAAGATTTATTGATTAAAAAGCACCTACACTGCGTTTGTGAAACACAAGTGTGCGCTTGCAGGGTAAAGGAGTTTGGTGGGCTCAAATTTGACCTAATGGAGAAAGGAATGTACACAGTTTTGTCAAGATTTAAAGTAAGCAAGTTACAGGCCAACCAGGTCATCACACTAGAAAGCGCAGCTTCGGCATTATGGTATGTCTGAGACCAGTTAGAACCATTTATCACGAGGGCGGTATCGTCGGCGTATGTAAAAATCTGACAATTTTTTAAAGGCAGTTTGCAAAGCTCATTTATATAAATGAGAAAGAGGGTAGGCCCCAGAATGCTGCCCTGTGGAACACCATATGTGATGGAGAGGTCCTCACTTATGTGCGACCCGATTTTCACCTTTTGGGTACGGTCGCTGAGGTAGTCCGCAAAGATTTTCAAGGTGTGACCCCGGATTCCAATGGATTCCATTTTTCTCAATAAGGCTGGTACAGAAACGGTATCAAACGCTTTTGTTAGATCAAGAAAAATTCCCAAGCACTTGTGTTTTCCGTCAAGCGTCCTAGCTACGTGATCCGATAAAGCCATAACTGCGTCTTCGGAACTTACTCCATTTCTGAAACCATATTGGTTATCGGCTAGGATACTGTTTGCTTTGAGAAAACTGGTCAGACTTCTATTCAGTATGCGTTCCAAAATCTTCGACAAAGCTGTTAGTACAGAAATTGGACGATAGTTGCTTACGTCATCTTTGCGCCCAGACTTATAGATAGGATGAACTAGAGCTTTTTTAAAAGCCTTCGGGAAGACACCAGCACTAATAGAGATATTACAGATATGTGTAATAATAGGAACCAAAACACATCGAGAGGCTTTTATTATTTTTGAAGGTATACAGTCCACGCCAGTTGCACAATCGGACTTTAGCCCCAAAATGATAGAATCAACATCACTCTCAGTTACCTCAAGAAGAGCCATTGAATTACCACAAGTGTTGGAATCAGCCACAAAGTTGGCTCCCATCGAGGGTTGTGGAATTTTAGAAGCTAAATTATTGCCGATATTCGCAAAAAAGTGGTTGACATAATTGAGTGAACTCTTTGGAGTTTCTGTCAATTGTAACAGATCAAAGGAAGGAGGACTACAAGTTTGGAGATCTGAGACTCTCTTAATGACATCCCAAGTAGCTCTTACATTATTTTTCGCCTTGCTAAATTGTTCCTTTTCGTATGCGCGTTTGAGTTTCTTCAATAGGGAATTGCAGAAGTTACGATACCGCGTATACGTAATTTTTAGAAGTGGATTATCTTCCGACACTCTGAGTTTCGCATGCATGCGGTCACGGTGACGGATACAACGAAGTAACCCCGGCGTTACCCAGGGCTTTAAATTACGCTTACTCCTAGGCACGGCATACTCCTGTGTGTGCCTTTTAACAATAGATGAAAGATTTTCCACCAAAGTATCCGCGGCTTGATTTGGTTCCCAGATTGCTAGCACTGGAGACCAGTCAAAACTTTTGATATTCTCCATGGCAGAGTCGTAATCTATAACTGTCTTAGTGCGTTGACACTCCATGTTTACATTCCCACTTTGAAGAAATAGAAGAAGTGGTTCGTGGTCTGTAATGGATGTTTCTATAACAAAGGATGTCGCGGATTTATTTGTTTTTAGTAGAATATGATCCAAACAGTTTTCGTGCCGTGTCGGAAACAAATGGGCCGGGAGAAGCCCGTTTGAGGCAGCACAGGTTAGATACTCATCTGAGTGATTATCGCTATTATCATTTTTAATGTCAATGTTGACATCACCGATCAGCACAACAGTAGGAGTGCGCACTTTGAGAATGTTATCAAGACTATCAACGAAACTGTTTATGTCTTTAAATGATGGAGAGCGATAAATGGCTACTATTGTAATGTCGTCTACGCAACAAATGAGACAGTTTGCATCAGCAAAAGGTGGTTCTTTTACTTCTGCTTTAAGACACGACTTAACATAAATCGCGCATCTGTCATTCTGATTATATATGTTTTTAGTTGAATAAGATGTATAGCCATCCAGGGTCGGAAGGTGTAAAAGTTTGCTTAACCAACACTCAGTGAGCACAAGCACGTCACACTGGAAACCCAACCGCCGCATGAGCACTGCAACCTCATCGAAATTCTTAGAAATGCTTCGTATGTTCAGATGCAGTACTTTTAATCCTTTATTTGGGTTTTTTATGAACTGCAAGCAGCTCTCAGGATGACACTTAAGCGATTTAGAAACATTTAGTGAGTCTAGTTCACTGTTAATAAAATCCAGATTAGCCATTTGGTACGAGTACAAGAAAACAGTAGAAACTTTGAATCATTGTCACTGTAAATAAACAGAAGTGCGACGAGAAGGATACAACCCTATCAACCGAAAATTGTAAGTGTATGTTGAAATTCAAGTGATATGGATGGAAGTCAATATATTGCAGTTTAGGCCAGGATGTGCCCATACATGGGTATGCCAGGCCCATATAAGTGTATGTGTACGTAGTTTTTTTGAATTTGAGTATTAAATGTGTGAGAGTATACGCTTTGCAAAAATCTCCAACGATTAAAATTATAGATTTGAGTTTATGATAATTACAAAAATAAGTTAAGGACATGCTAACTTTTACTTTACACAATAAAAATTGAAATAACAATAAATTAATTTACGATTACATAGTCAAGGCCGAGGTTTTAACTTGAGGAGACATTTTTCAGACTGAATGTGTATATGCTTGGCACCCACTTCTTTTCGAATTAATACATTCCCATTTGCAACCCAACAGAAGTCATATTTATTGTTCTTAGCAAAATTTCGTGCCACATAAAAGGTCTGCCTTGTAGAAGGAGGCAAAAATTCCGCAACGTAAACAGGTTGACGTTTCCCCGGTATAGCGATCATCTCGGTGTTTAGTTTATTTTCCGAGTTTTGGTTCTTGTTGTAGCTTTTTACTCCAGAGAGTAATCTAGTCTTCATGCTTACTGTGGCGAACTCTGCGACAATGCCTCTATTCGTGCCCTTTTTGCCGGGTATGCGATATACGTCTCGTAGGTCGTTCGATTCAATTTTAACATTCACCGCTGCGCTGAGACCCGTTACTACAGCCATCAAGTCCGATTGGGTTTCCTTATCTTTGGCTGGAACATTCCTAATTTCTATGCTGGAAGTACGCGACATAAACTGGATGTCTTTAATTTTGTTTTCCAGCCCGAGAATGCATTCGTGCAGGCTCTTCTTCTCCCTTTCCAATTCATCTAATTTCTTCTTCATGTCTTCATAGTTATTACTTATAAAGTTCATAGATTTGACAATTTCAGCATTTGAGTCTTTGATGCTCTGGTTTTGAAGCTATATATTAACTCTAACATTATCTTTGTACATAAAGAAAACTACATTTTTAACTGATTTCACGAAAAGGAGAAGGTTCTCAATGCTTTTGTATTTTTTTCCTTCAGAAATCTGTCATTCAATCGATTTGGAAAATTATTCTTATAATTGGTAAGATACATATACTTTCAGAATGATCCCTTTTTTATCAAATTCCCGTTCTGATATTGGAACTGCTCACGAGCCACATTGATAAAACTTTAAATAAGTGGTTCTGATGAAAATGGTGCTATCGAACTGATCTGATGATGAAGCCGGAAGGATGGTACGCACGAAAACTCTGTAATAAACAATGTATCCTAGCCGAGTTTCGCGTTACTGGTATTGTCATGAGATCAACTCTGGCTAGAACTTGTAAGTTGTAGTGTACTTACAAGTTCTAGCCAGAGTTGATCTTTAGGTTGCCGTGGAAGCCGTGGATATCACAATTAAAAAGTGAAAAATAAAAAGACTTACTATACCTAATAAAAAATACAATTGACTTTCATACAAAAACACTAAAACGTGCAAAATAAATAATTTGAAAGTCGGTGTTTCTGGTTCTGTTTCTTCGTTATTTAACTTAGACTACCGAAAAGCATTTTATATTTTCGATTTACAGATTAAACACGTTTCATTAATGAATTTTCGTGAAACCTACAATTGCCCCAGATGATTTGAAAAGATTGTAAATAACCTAAAAAATATCCTATTCTTTTGTTCAGTTCTGTCCTACTGTCTACTCCTGCCTGATGTGACATTTACATACGTATCTATACATCTGGACTGGTTCGCACTGCGCCAATCAGAGCGTAGGCTCGCTCTCAAAACGCGCAGCTTTTCATTTGCAACCTGGTTGTTTTGCTACCGTACCGCTTTTGGATAAAAGTGAAAACTTTCCAAAGAATACTTAGCTATCTGCATAATTAGGGCCTTTATGAAATTGCACAAATTGGAAATTAAAAGTATTTACTAAAAAAAAAAATTGATACGTAAAGATATAATGTATACAGATATTCTTTTCCCGCGTCATTTCAAACAAGTCCTCATGGTACGCGCCTGGAAGGACTTGGTGGAGGCCTTTACCCAATAGTGCGATAGTAAAAATAATGAAAGGGTGGAAAAGAAAGTGTACTTGGTGTCAAAAGCCTGATGTGTTTCTAAATAGTAACATTTCTTATTTTTCTAAATCAGTGCTAATAAATACTAATGTATCAGGCCAGCTAGATGGGACATAATAATGTGCTACAACATGCTGTTGAGTATGCATCTAATCTTTCTGTTGAGAACTTTACTGACACCCAACTCTTGTGGCAAGACTCTGAGAGCAAAAAAACCATTTATTTCCGCCAAATCCGTTCCATGATCGGTGTACATCCGACCCATACGTGCTAAACATATTGGGAACACATTTATTTTACGTACAGATAAGGAGTGGAATTCCCTGCCTGAGTCTGTGTTTCCTGATAACTACAACCTAGGGGTCTTTCATTCAAGAGTGAATAGGTTACGTCTAGGTAGTGCTCTGTCGTCGACTACATCATCGCTTACCATCAGGTGAGATAGTGGTTAAATACGAACCACATTTTATCATATCACAGCTTTGGCTGATGCTATGTATATTTAAGTAACATAAACTATCGTTTTTATTTATAAATGCTGCTTTATTGTTTGTGATGTGAGAGGTGAGATTTCACGTAACTTAATATGCAAATTCCAACTCATTATCATCTCCCAATAACTTAAACTAACGTACGAAGGGCCCGTTATCAGTCTCTGTGTTAGTGTGTCTGTATGTCACAGGGCTGGGCCGGTTGTCGACCGGTGCTAAAGGTGGGTCCCGAATGTTTACCAAATACCGGACCACTAACACCTGAGTGATGGAGCAAACTGGTTCTGATATTTTGGGTCAAATATTAGTAAAAGAATCTACATGCACATTTAGAGAGAGGCAGTTTTGTGTAGATATTTGATCTGCATGGCCCAAACATCGTATTACGGAAGCAGTATTGAAACGCAACGCTGGTCTTCAGTTTTGGAACCTTAGGAATAATTGTCGAAAATTGTATTAATGAGAAACTTGAAGGCTCGGTTGGTGCAGCGGTTGAGCAATCGGCTGCAGCGTTGCATATCGCGGGTTCAATTCCCGCGCGGAACAAATATATGTATGGTCTACAGATAGTTGTTACGGGTCTGAGTGTGTTGAGTATGTGAATTTAATTGTTTGTCAACGCATCCACGATATATGTAGAAGTCACTCATAGTATGGAAAGACGTTTTTGAAAAATAAAAACATTTTAATTGTCAAATAAGACAAATGAGAGCAGTGGTGGCCCAGTGATATCCGCCCCGACTTACAAGTTGTAGGTCGCGGGTTCAAATCCAGCCAGGCGCATTACTTTGTGTAATATAATTAATTGCATCACCACTGCTCTTAAAACGGCGAAAGAAAACATCGTCGGCATGTCCAAAAACAAAAAATTCGGAGACATGTGACATCCACCAATCCGCACGGGGCCCACGTGCTGGATTACGGCCCATTCCTTCTAAAAACGAGGCCTGAGTCCCAGCAGTAGGAAGTACAAATGAATTGACACAATGCTGTCATTGGCTGTTATAAAGATTATGATGTTGACCATCCTCAAGATATTCCTTGAAGTTTTTTTTTTAATTATAAAACCCTTTTCAAGTACTTAACAATGCCCAACTAATAATATTAGTTAACCAAAAAATTACTGCAATTGCACCTCCAACATGACCTTACAAATATGCAAAAATGTCACTTAACGTGACATGCAACGTTCCCAAAAATGTCACTTAACGTGGCATGCAACGTTCCCAAAATACTTAATGACGAGTGAATCTGAAGGTTTCCTAACTGATTACCATACCCGACCCTGCGGCCTTGTGACACAGTACTGACAGGTTCTGTGTGCTTGTCCGTGTGGCTGTGTGCTCGTCGTGTTTGTCGTTAAACACTGTTTATTGATTTACACAATCGTTTGCCTTCAAGTGTTGTTTGTTTGTAGTCTCTCAGTATCGAACGAGGACAGGAGATTTTAAAATGATCAATTCAATGTCTGCCAAGTTCGCAAAGCTAAAGGGTGAAACTTCGGCCGTCGATTGTGTTACACAAATCGTTTTGGACCCCTTTCGACCTCTCCCCTACATATCTTTAAATATACTTAACCTACACGCTTAGGTTAGATATCCGCAGGAGAACCAAGGTTACAGACATAGCCCGAATCGCTAAACTTAAGTGGCAGTGGGCAGGGCACATTGTTTGCAGAACAGATGGTCGATGGGGACGAAAGGTTCTGGAATGGCGACCACGTACCGGAAGACGCAGCGTTGGAAGGCCTTCCACAAGGTGGACCGATGACCTAGTGAGGGTCGCGGAAATCCGATGGATGCGAGACGCACAGGACCGGTCATTGTGGCGACATTTGGGGCAAGTCTATGTCCAACAGTGGACGTCTTTCGGCTGAAATAATGATGATGATGACCCGCTTATAAAATTGTATGTCAAGTGAGACTCTTCTAATTACGAAATCACAAATTTCATTAAGTACCATTCACGAAACAATTACATCTGAAGATGTGCTCTCACCAAAAGTTTAGACTACTACCAGATGACTTAAGAGGGTCCTTTTCCACTCGCCTATCGTCAACAAGTTGCTTCATCTGACGCAATCCAACGCGATATTTGATGAAGAGGCAATACAAAAAAAGAGAGATAACACTTGAAAACTCTGTTGGCATTCGGTTATTCCGTGATTTACTTGAATATTTCACAAAACTTGTTGTTTGTTGTTGGAAATACGTGTTTTTTTTTAAACCCATAGAAGTTTTTCAGAAAAATTATCATCACCCAAATCTCGATTAAATGTGCAAGGCTTCTATTGATGTACTTTTTTATATTTTTTAATATACGAGTATTACGGAGGGCCAAAGTTCACGTAAAATAGCAGATTTTCAGAGGTTTTTACTAGATTAGTTTTACACAAATTTATGTTTTTTTTTTCTATTAAATAATATTATTATCCACAAGATAGCTGTGTATCCAAAATATCTAGAGAAAGATGTGTAATAACATCATAATCACGTAAGAGCGGTTGTATGAAAATGTACCTTGAAAAGAGGTTGAATATTAGTGTGCAGGTTAATCTACCTAGGATGTCATACGTAGGAAACAACATCGTAATAATAGCTGGTGTAGAAGGCTAAGTTATTAATGCAGTTAGTTATTTTTCCGGAATCGGTGAAAAAGATAACTTGTATTGTTATCATTGAACGATTTTACTCTAAATAACCAGAATAGTGTTGTCTACTTGTATCTAGACCTCGATACAGAAATGCAAGGGGTGTGCTTCGCAAAAGGTTATGATATAACCTACCCAAAACGTGAGAAAGAATTCCAAGTGTCTAAAAGATGTGAGATTTAACTGTGTACCAAGAACTCTCGAAGTTCCTATGAAATTTAAAACCTAAATAAATTCTAGTATTTATTCAATAACATCTATCATGACAGTTATATTTCCTTTCAACATTCTAATAGTAGAATTTCAATGAAAATAGAAGTTGTAGCATTAAATATATATTTATAGGAGCGACACGATTGCTCAATTCACGTTTCTTATTGCCAATGAGCTCGATACAATTATCCACTACAATTTGTCATGTCATTGATACAAGTTGCACAATAATAACATCTATTTGGTTAATATCAATCTACAAAGCCTGGAGGCGTAGGATAACCAGTCAGACAGGTGGTGCGGGAATCACAATAATTGATTCCGCCATCACCTTTTTACCATCGGACAACCCGACGTACGCCAAGTGTCCACCCTTCCTTTATTGACACCACTACGGTCCGGACTAAGCGTTTTACCTCGTCGTTTATTTCGCGTACATCGAAGGAGTACCAATTTTAATTTAGATGTCTTTAAGGTCAGAGTGAATAGGCTAAAAGACTGTGAGCTTCACCATCAACGATCGGTTTACTGCTTACCTATCAGGCGAGATCCCAGTTAAGCACTAGTTCTATATCATTAAAAAAAATTGAGCTGAAGCTACATACAGAGTCTTTCTTTAAAGAAAAACTACTTAATAGAAAACCGACGACCGCCACGGATTAGAAAACAGAAAGCTTACACATCCTTGGACATACAACGACAAGAGTTAATTGACTTGTTTGGCAGATTCCCTGGTAGAAAAGTGAATGTGTCTAGCAAGCCCTGTGTCTATGGTTCCGGTGAATGTTGTTAAGTTGGCGTATACATCAATCTTTAGTGTTTAGTTGATATTTTCTCTCCCCGGAATAAACAGAAATATCTCGCAGTATTTGTCGCTTTTTGTTATTGCCGGCAATTTTCATTGACCGTGGTTTTCTTCATTTCCCGTCATCAGAAAAGGATATTATGAATGTTTAGTGGTGTTTTTGGACCAAACATGGTTCGTGTTTAGCTACCATGATGTTTTGAAAGCCTCTCACAGTTAGCCCACTTTAGTAGATGCCAGTAAAATAGTCTTGTAACGCCTAGCAAATGCTGAAGTGGTCACCCTTTCGGTGCGGGCACGCTCGGCGCATTTTGTACTTTGTTCTTTTTTATTTTTACTTTGTGTTTATAACCGTTGTGCTGTATCTGTTCCGAATAAAAGTTTTTCTATTCTATTCTTGTACTATTGAAAGAAACTTAACCCATAGTATTTGAGTCTGTTCTGTCACATCCAATTGAAAATCGTCAAACAAAAATGTACACACAATAAGTCTCAAAGTTTATCGACAACGCCGTTCAAAATATAATCGACTCTCACAAATTACCAACCAAATGACCCAATACAAAAACAACGACTTATAATTAACAAATTACTCACAGCTAACTAGTGATAATCACGCACCCACTCAACACCGAACTGCCGCCGGTCATCATACAACTGTTAATTACTAATTATCATAATGTCAAACATACGCAACAGTTATAAATGATCTAACAACGAATTACTTGGCGGTGTGTGCCTGTCAGGAGTCAGGACAGCTCGATGGCTTGGCGGGCCAACGAGAACGAATCAGATGATATGTGTTTTGTTTGATATTTAAGAGCTTAGATTAACGAAACAAGGAAATGAAGTTACAGTACGGTCGAAATATTTAGAAGAACTTCGAACGATTGTCTGCGCAGTAATTCTTTTTAAGAATCATATGGCGAATGCGTATTGCATATTTTTTCGAATATGCGCAATAGTTCGGAACGCCAAATTCAGAGCGGCCAACATATTTTGACTGTACTTTACTGTTGTTTTGATTTAGCGTGGCAATATCAGTCAGTGTTCTTTTCTGAGTACCTTCGTTGGAACTCTAAAATTACGCTGTACCTACATGTTATGTGTACTTATAAAATATTGAATCAATATCTACTCAGGACGGTTTAGCCTTTTTTCTTTTTTATTGATAAGCTCGCGCTTGACCACTATCTCACCTGATGGTAAGCGACGGGTGGTCGACGGCAGAGCACCCTTTCCTAGAAGTAACCTATTCACTCTTGACTAAAAACTTTTAGGCTGTAGCTGTCAAGAAATAGACTTTGGCAAGAAATTCAACTCCTTAGCTGTGTGTTTTGTGCGTATGAATGGGATGTAACGTTGGTGAGGGCTATGCTAGAAATAGCTAGGTAATTAATGAAAATTATAATTGTAAAACAATTTAAAACAGACCCGGTCTTACCTTGTTTCTCGTTGTCTAGACAGCTAGCTTTGTCAACATTCTGGGGTCAAATGTCTAACAATATTTGCATTACATCATATATGGCTTCAACATGATCATAACAAATACTGGACAAGTTTAAAGATTCAATATTTGCGCAATATCTTGGAGTCTCAAAGATTTTTACATAAGTAAACATCTTAGCATTGGAATGGGAACGGATAACAACGCCTTTGGTGTAACTTCATATCCAGTTTCTCTTAATCCAAAATAAACATTACAAAATCGATTGGCATACATAGTTTAGTTTTATTTTAGCAGTTAAATTATAAAAGTGCATAATAAATATACACAGTATGGTTATGTTATTTGTGTATCTATCCTAATATTATAAAGAGGAAGGATTTGTATTTTTCTTTGTAGTGAATAAACACATAAATTCCTGGACTGATTTTAAACATTCTTTCACCATGGAATGCTACTTTATCACTGTGTGACATACGCATATATTTTCTTCTTTCACGCAAGTGAAGCCCCTGGCAGAAGCTAATCATCTATAAATAGTTGAGTATCATTAGAATCATGATGATAATAACTCAAGCACATTATTTATAGAAACTAATTGGACGGTGATTTACAATGCCTTCCTCGTAGTTTAGACTACGAAACTGTTTTGTTCACCTCTTAATCCCCACAATAACGCCGGCGTTCACGCGCCATTGTCTTTCTATTGTGTCTCTAATTACGCTACTCCACAGCTTAAAGTTGTCAAAAACACAACAGTCGTTTTGACATCTGTCAAAACAAATAAATACGCAAAATTTATACTCGCAATATATTCCATCATATTATTTAACGCGCCAAAAAAGTGTATGTATTTTTTTAAAACACTATGTCATTATTATTTTATTGTCTCTTTCAGTTTGTTCCAAGTTACATTTTAGGGTATTTCTCAAATTTCAAACCGAGCCATTTATTTTTTAACGAGTTTTAGTCGTTTATTAGAATGCTGTAGACTAAAAACATAAATTGACAGATTTTTTTTATTATTAAGAAATTGAGCGTTTGTTTTTCTTTTATTTTTATATTCAGTTATAAAAATTATAAAGAGAGCCCTTTGCCTAGGCAAAGGACTCTCTCCACTCCTTCCATGGGTGAAGGTTACAACAACAAAGGTATTGAATTTATTTTTGACTCCTTTTTTTGTCAGCTATCATTGTAGCCTAGACAAAAAGCTTGAGAGGTAGCGCACATTAGTGACTTTTTATTTTCTGTCACCGTGCTTATGATCTCAACATGTGGTACGCGCACTTGAACACGTGACAGTTGAGTAAAAAATGTCAAAAAAATTATTGTCACCCTGACAATAGTCACGTGTTCAAGTGCGCGCACCACAATAATGTTGGGTTCATAAGCACGGTGACTTTTTGTCAAAAGTCACCAGTGCGCGCTAGCTCTTACTGTAGAGGCTATTCAGCAGTATATGTATGTAGGTACAGACTACAGCTTATTATTATCTATGATTCTAGTGGACACAGACACTAACATTAGAGGCGCAGCGCCATAAAAATTTTTTTAACTAACAAACACAATGCCGTGCACCCGCGCCTCCGGGTACCCCTTAATACTTGATGCGTGTGACCATCAGACGGGGTCTGGTGCCGTAGCTACTAGCTCCTACCTACCCTTTGGGGAATTCTTGGTGATTAGAGTAAGATGTTGAACATGCGAGAATTTCGGAAGTTATTCAGATCTAACATTAGAAAGTGTAAATAATAATTTTATTTATACATAAAAGCAAAGACACATTACGTAGCATAGAGAAAGAGTAGATTGTTTTCAAACTACTCTCCAGTCAAAGTTATTGTCGAATTTCCGAGCTTCTAAACTAGATACTGCAAACCTTGTTACCCAACCACCACCCAAACATTTTATTTAACATCTCAGACCTGCACCAGGCAGAGTGGTCGTGGATCATCTGGTAGGTCGACTACGGCTAGTGCTAGACTTCTCCATTTCTCTCTATTCAGTAGCACGAATAGAGAGAAATGGAGAAGTCTAGCACATTCGATAAGGCACAGCGTGTACATTCGATAAGGGAGCATTTCTAAGATTAATAAGGTCTCTCCATCTGGTGGGTGATTGGATGCGAAAACGTTGGCCCTCTACTAACTCTTTCCTGTACCACTAAACGTTCCAAAGAGCTTTCATTGCAGTCGATTGTTTCACACCGGCCACATTAATCGTCAATTAATTCTAATTGACGATTAATATATATGACGATAATGAACTATTTACGCACTTATTTAGCCGTGAATCGTATTTTTAAACATATAGTGTAAACATGCTAAGCACATTTAAATAATTATCTTGCATTAGTGGTACAACAATACCATTTTTTCTGATGAAGCATGCATTTCAGTAATGAAATACTGTCTCTTTCCAAACCTCTAAAGAACTCAGTGAAAGCCTGAAGTAAAAAATAGGTTTACCAAAACGTTTGTGTGAAAGTTAAAACTTCATGGCTCGTTTTTCACGAAAAAATCAACGCAAAGTAATTTTTAAGAAAATAACCAAATAACATAATATTGTTTTTTTCTTCTTAAGATATTTTAGTGATGGCCTGTATTTTTTACCAAACGAAAATTGTGTTCGTAGTATGAAATTATCCATTTAAAGAAATATGAATTGCAAAACTTATGACATTGACTTGCCAAAATAATTTCACATCTTACATTTAGATCAGCAATGATTAATGTGTGTATTGTTTTGTTACAGGTGGGTGGTCCGTCATCTAATTACAGTGAGTAATTAAACGTAAATAAACTAATGAAGTTTTTAATTACAAAACATAATAGCGTGTAATTGTTCTGTAACTGTGAAGTAATCATTCGTAGCATAATGTGCTCGTCAACGACTTGTATGACCGTAAATGACGTTAGTAGTTGTAGTTTATGAGTAGCGTAGGCACGGGGTGTAATAAACAATACAGAAATCAAAACATATACAACATGAGACACACATTTTGAAAGTAGTATGTTCTGAATCGACTACTGAATCGATTTCACATATTTTGGTAAATTCTTGATAAATCTTGGTTGCGTCACTAGAGTCTTTATTTGTGCGCGCGTAGATACCAATCCCGATGCGCTACCAGTGTAGTGCGTCGTATCCCATATTAGCATAGCATTGCATAGCATAACCAGCCTTTTAATGTTCCCACTGGTGGGACTCAGGCCTCCTCTCTCTAGCACACCAACCCGCAGTGGGCACCACGCGGGCCCACTGCGGGTTGGTGAATGTCACATGTCTTTGAATTTTTAGTTCTAGGACATGCCGGTTTCCCTACGATGTTTTCCTTCACCGTTTTGAGAGCAGTGGTAATGAATTAAATCACACAAAGTAATGCGCCTGGCTGGGTTTGAACCCGCGACCTACAATTCGTAAGTCGGGGCCGTTACCACTCGGCCACCACTGCTCCCATATTATTTGCATTAGGACAACTAATTTCTTAAAAAACACTACTTAAGGTCATTTAAGTAAAAATTCAGTGCTTGAATTATGATTGTAACTTAATTTTCTAATCAGGGTGTAAAACGATGTGGATTAATTCAGTTACATATTGCACAAGAAATAAAAAATTCAGTTTTACTTCAGCGGTTTTGTTTAACTTGCGTTTTTTCTACAACCCTCACGTTTTTATTCGATTAATGACACACTCACACTTGACATATTACGTTGGTAGTTATGTAGGTTTATGTAAAATAAAATACCAATGGAGTACAGAGGCGTCGCTCTGTCTGCTAAAAGGTCATACTACGACCACATACTTGTTTAAGTAAATAATGATGTAAGTTTATAACAGCGGTAACAACCGATAAATTGATAAAAAGAACTGGAACTTGAGCTCAACTTGTAGTATCTGAAGTAAATCAACATGCAACGGGGCACATTGTACCTCTTTCAATGAAACTCGAATCTGTTCAACCGTCCCAGTGTGGTTGGGTAACAAGGTTTGCAGTATCTAGTTTAGAAGCTCGGAAATTCGACAATAACTTTGACTGGAGAGTAGTTTGAAAACAATCTACTCTTTCTCTATGCTACGTAATGTGTCTTTGCTTTTATGTATAATTATATTAATTTTTTTGACATTTTTTACTCAACTGTCACGTGTTCAAGTGCGCGCACCACAATAATGTTGGGTTCATAAGCACGGTGACTTTTTGTCAAAAGTCACCAGTGCGCGCTAGCTCTTACTGTAGAGGCTATTCAGCAGTATATGTATGTAGGTACAGACTACAGCTTATTATTATCTATGATTCTAGTGGACACAGACACTAACATTAGAGGCGCAGCGCCATAAAAATTTTTTTAACTAACAAACACAATGCCGTGCACCCGCGCCTCCGGGTACCCCTTAATACTTGATGCGTGTGACCATCAGACGGGGTCTGGTGCCGTAGCTACTAGCTCCTACCTACCCTTTGGAAAATTATTGTACCAATAATGCAAGGTAATTATTTAAATGTGCTTAACATGTTTACATTATATGTTTAAAAAATACGATTCACGGCTAAATAAGTGCGTAGTTAGGTTCACATTCTAATTGACGATTAATGTGGCCTGTGTGAAATAATCGTCTGCAACGAAAGCTCTTTGAAACGTTTAGTGGTACAGGGAAGAGTAGAGGGCCAACGTTCTCGCAGCCGATCAACCACCAGACTGACAGACCTTATTAATCATCTTAGAATTAATGTTCCCTTATCGAATGTACACGTAGTGCCACAAATAGGGAGAAGTGGAGAAGTCTGGCACAAGCCGTAGCCAACCTACCAGACGATCCACGACCACGACCACTCCGCCAGGAGTGCAGGACTGAGAAGATGTTAAATAAAATATAATAATAATTTATTTATTCGGATTTATTTATTTATTTACAAGCACTTGTACAACGTTACGGAGGAAGTCCAAGGTGTTGTACAGTAGAAACTTACAAACTAAAAAATTACATTAAATAAAAACCATAATAACACATTGAAGAATAAATAAAAAAATACGTATACATTACCACTAAAATAATAAATATCCCACAAAACAAATGAAACAATGTTTTCTTATTTTTTATTCATCTTCTCACAAAACCTTAGACATTCACGACACACATCTATCCATCTCCCAGCAAACAAGTCACACTCCGGTGTTAGAGTCAGGAGAGCATTAAGCACAGAAAGCGCACGAACGAGCGGCGAGTTAGCTCGGATAACAATGATCCATAATGATTAGTAACAATTTAAAACTTATAAACTAAATAAAAATAAAAGGTTTTAAATTAAATTTAATTGCATTCACGCAGCTATACTGATATATTCCTTAGTTTACCGAAATGACCGTGACATTATAGCAAAGCAGTATTTAACAACGAGTACTAGGAAGCCAGTGATCCATTGTTTACTAATCAGCCGAGCTGCGATCTATTAGATTACATGCTAGAGCCGGCAGCCATGGTTATCTGCGGCGAGAAACTTGAGGTATTTTATTTACTTTGTTAGTGGTAAAGTATTTTGCTGAGTTTTTTTTGAGGTATCGTGTAGGTATTCCATTTATTTACTTAAGTTACAAGTGAGTAATGACGTAAACATTAGTCAAATATACAACTAATTGTAATATAAGGACCATCACTTCTATGCAAAGGTAGTATTATAATTATATTATCCATACTGGACTAAATAATGGTAGACCATGTCGTACTTTAACATTATAATATAATATACCTAATATTCACACAACTATCACACAACGCCGTTTAGTCCCAAGCTAAGCAGAGCTTGTGTTATGAGTACTAGACAACTAATAAACATACTTAAATATTTCTTAATACATACATATTATAGATAATTAATTACACCCAGATACAGAACAAATGATTGTTCTCATCACACAAACATTTGTCCTGGGTGGGAATCGAACCCACGACCTCCGGCATAGCAGTCAGGGCCACTAACCACTAGACCAACAGGCCAGTCAGGCCAGCAATATTATTAAATACTTATGTATCTATCTACATTATGTGTTATGGCAATGCAAAAAATGTAACCTTACCCAAGTAACTATCTAGGAAAATCAACATACCATCAACATCGACTATGTCTAAAATTAGACCCCCCATAATAACAACTTTCATTCCCACATAACTCTCAACCAAATCCCACACATAACATTTGCAAATAACCATATCGATCAACATAGCGGCCATCAATATCACCCAATTACATTGAAACTACGATAAGGCTGTGTCCAACCGGGGTCAGTAATAGGTCAGTGGGCGAGCCGGTGCTGGCGCGATGTGGGAACCGCGACAAGTGCGCGTGAGTCGGACGGCCTTGCGCCCGCGCAGCGCGACACGCCCTCCTCTCTAGTGTTAAGACTTGTGAGGTTGATGCTGAGAAAATGGTCGAGTTTGATTGTGAACGATGGTTGGTATCGAAGAGATAGTGATCGTGAGTGGTGTAAGAGGAAGTGAGCGCTGTTTTCCCCTATGAACCGAACAGTCCTTTGGGTAGATTCGTTCTTCCCAGCTCAATTTAATTACCTATCTAGAGCTGATCAGAGACAATCCACTTTAGAGACAGGTATAAAACTCCCCGCTAGTTTAAGATCAGGGATGGATTTCCCAATCAACCATGAGTTTGACGTCCTCATAGTTTCATTAGGGTGGGGAAAAACTTTCTACCTATGCAATCGAACACCATTATGAGACAAACCTTGTGAACAATAAGTCTGTATTTTTCAGAGTTAATTATTATATCTTTTGTCTTTATTGCACAAAATAAAATTTTCGCATCAACAAAGATGGAATGCCATTTAGAAGAAATAAAAAAACAGGTAGGCAGGATTGTAACTAATCTTCACTTATTCAGTACATTTTAATATATGTACAAAGGAGTATAAACGGTTCATAATAGGTGAAGTTCTGTAGTTTTTACATGGAGCTACTAGGTAGCAATATCATCTTCATATCCCAGTAACTGGGAATCACGATATCCCTTGGCAAGACTGACAATACAAACCGTCTTCTATTGATCCTACAATTAGAAAAACCACTGTTGTTTGTACACTAAACACAGCCAGCTCTCCTGTGTACTAAAATAACAAGCTTGTTATTCTAAATGCCAGCTATAATGAAATCGAGCACTTGATTCAAATGACCACAATTGAGCCCGTCGGCTACCTAATATAAATAATTAGTAGTAAATAATATGCATTACGAATGGCCGAAAGGCGAGCAGTCGGCCGCGCCCACCGGTCGTAGGTAAGCAGGTTCTATGCTTGAGCAATGCTTTGACGCCAACGATGATTTAGTGCGGGAACTTGTGAACTTTAACTCAAAATTCTTGAGACTTATCGAAATTGAATATAATGTGGAAATATTGAAAAATAATATTTTTTTTATAAGAGTTTTGGACTAGGCGTTTCGCCTCGTCGTTTAAATCGCGTACATCGAAGGACTGGAACAATTTGCCTGCTGCGGTCTTCTCGTTCGATTATAATTTAGGTGTCTTTAAGGCTAGAGTGAATAGGCTCTTAATAAACTAGTAGGCTTCACCATCAACTATTGCATCACTGCTTACCATCAGGTGGGATCGCAGTCAGGTACAAGATTATATTATTTAAAAAAAAAGTAACCATGGAATTTTTGGTCGGTTCTTCTCCATAGGAACCGAACAATTGGAACCGCGCTTCTGACGTTTTATAAGTGCCCATGTAGGCATATATGAATAAAAAAAAATAATTTTGATATCATTCCATATGTATAGTTTCGAAACGAAATAAAACTGAGTCGGATTGGATAATGGAGTTATTTGAAGTATAAACTGCAGTTTAATAGGCTTTGTAATGTGTATGGAGTTTTATCGTTTTAACAGAGGTTTGAACTATGAAGGTTAAATTGTAAGCAATTTAACTTGATATGCAATGGGAAGTAAATCTTAAAAATGTTTTATCTGTTGATAGAGCTGTTATGTTGCACAAGAAGAGGCAAAGCTCTACACCGGAGTATGACCAATTCTTGTTAGACTAATAGTAAAAAAAAACCGGGCAAGTGCGAGTCGGACTCGCGCACAGAGGGTTCTGTCGTCTGTCGGTCAAGGCCCTTTATCTCAGGAACGCGTAGAGGTATCATACGGTCGTTTATGTCGCAAAAAAACGTATATTTCGAAACTCTCAAGGGAATCAAAATTCATAGGGTAGGTACTTACTTCCCGTTGACCCTGAATCCTGAAATTTGGCATAAAGCAAGGTCTTATAGCTCAGGTATAGGAATAAATCTGAAAACCGTAAATTTGTAATTTGAACCTAGGACACAAAAAAAATATACTTTTTTGCAATTCGGAAAAATCTTCGAGACTACATTCGGGAATTGTAGTTTGTACGGAACCTTCAGTGCGCGAATCCAACTCGCAGTTGCCCAGTTTTTTTTTTAAATTTTTGTTATATCCGTCAAATTAAAATCAGTAGATATTAACAAAGACCTGTGATATTAAACGCCAAATTGTGTACATTTGCATTGAAGATAAAAAAACAATAAAACAGGACTCATCAAATCGTTAAATTCACTCAAAGCGCAGGTTAATGATAACATTGTATACGAAGCAGCAGAAGTTAATACTGTGTGCAAAGATACAAACAATGATGGTACCGCGCAACTTCCGCTGACGCTACCTGAAGCTGATGTACTTCGTGATGTCCAAACTGCGTGTGTAATAAGATGTAGGCTTGTATTCAAATTGTGTAGTGAATATTAAATGATGGAGTTGAAAACTCAACATAATATATCCTATTACTTATTAGAACGCTTACCAAATCTTCCAAGACGACTCATGTTATGGGCCCGACAGTTTATAATCAACTGCTTGCAGCTATTTCTGGTGCCCCGACTATATGGAGCTTCAAAGTTCGTTTGAAAAATTGGACTTATCGAGCAAGCTTTTTATTCTTTTGACGAATTTATGATTTAATTTAACTTTGACGCAAATATTAATTTGAACTGAAAATTATTACCTATGGACTTATATTATGATTTGTTTTATTTTAATTTGTGATTTGACTTCGATTTATTTGTTTTCTTGTATTTTCTTTTATTTGTTTGACATTATTTTATTATTTGACATTGTAATAATGACTTGTAAGAATCCCTTACCAATAAATTACTATGACTATGACTATTATCGGGCCTGCAAGGTTCGATGCCTGCCAGAGTTGCGAGATTGTTCGAACGCAAGGGGCAATTGAAGGGCACTTTACCCAAAGCGGGTGTAGTTATTTGATGATTTCCGAGGGTTCCGTACAAACTTTTCTATGAAAACAGTTCAATTCCCGAATATTTTTCCGAATCGCAAAAAAAGTTTTTTGTTGTGACGTAACTACATATTCACAGTTTTCAGATTTTTTGCTATACTTGTGCTATGAGACTTTGCTTCATGCCAAATTTCAGGATTCTAGGTCAACTGGAAGTACCCTATGAATTTTAATTCCCTTGAGAGTGTATTTCGACACTCTTAAGTACGTTTTTTTAAGTACGACAGACAGACGGACAACAAAGTGATCCTATAAGGGTTCTGTTTTTCTTTCCTTTTGAGCTACGGAACCCTAAGAAAGAAGTATTTCGTTTTGAACTAGTTGTCATTCATCATCATCACCATCATCATTTCAGCCGAAAGACGTCTACTGTTGGACATAAGCCTTCCCCAAGTATCGCCACAAGGAACGGCCCTGTGCATCTCGCATCCACCGCATTCTAACCCTGCGTCTTCCGGTACGCGGTCGCCACTCCAGAACCTTTGGGTCCCATCGACCATCTATTCTACGAGCAATGCGCCCTCAGTGTGCTCAAGTTCTCATTAAAGAAATTAAACGAGTTGCAAGTTTAATATAATAATAATTAGTATGAACTTATTTACGCTAGATATAGCTTGTTAGACCTTATCGCTCACAGAACCAGTTCACTGATTGATTGGCTGGAACAACTGTATTATTGCGCTATTAACACTCGAGACATTTTTAAAGATATTGCCTGAATAAGTTACTCTATTTATTCATTGCTTAAAGTCGTAGTAAGTAGTTTCCTACAATTTATTGACTGGAAGGAATTTACAGCTGTTACTTACTCCAGGTACATAAATAACCCTCTTAGGAGGTTTTATTATTACTCCAGAGTTGGGGGAATGTTCGATAGAGTTACCTTGGCTCTGAAACGCAAAGGCTTTTTTTAAGGTGGGACACCATCTAATGATTTCTCCTGCTTTAAGGTGGAGCAGGAGGGCGTGTCAGACTAAAATCGACCGAAATACGACTTGGACTTTGGATTCTCTCAAGAATCGTTGGTCAAAATAATGGTCAATATAAAACTTAACATTTTTTTGCCGACTTCAAAAAGGAGGAGAGATGTGTTCGGCTTTATCTATGTATTCTTTTTAAAATCTAGAGCTAAACTTACAAAACTGAAGTTGAATACAGATAAAAAAAGGGTATTTTGTTTTCCAAGGAACAAAAGGATTCCAGGGCTTACTTGAAAGAGTCACCACAGCCCTTTTTTTATGGTGAGAATTCATCCAATGACTTCTCTTGCTCTTGGATGGAGTGGGAGGGCGTGTCAGACTTTTACTGACTAAAACCCACTCCTGTTCCTTCTTTGCCTTCGTCCCAGGGAACCGGGTTACGTGTTGAACTAGTGAATAAGTCGTTGGTGTGTCAAGAAAAACCGTCAAACAGCTAACCTTGACAACTAAATTGGCTATCTTCAAACCCGAACAAAGCTCCAATTAATTTCGTAACGGTATGAACTCTAGTGTCTATTGTCAGAGGCAAAGGTCGTGACGTGTGCAGCCTACTGCCTAATGTTCGGATCTGCGCGCGCGCAGGTGCCGATCTAATCGTGAGATATGGCATGGGATATCGCTGACTACTTCTGTAGTTGTGTTTAGTAATGGCTGTAGTTATGCTGTGTAATTACTGGGTGTTTAAATCATCAATATGCTCTACGTGTATATGCGCATACAATACAATTTAGAATTTAAAGTCGGGTGAGATCAAACGAGTGAGTTCACTTTCTATTTTCGCTGTACCAAATTATTTTTGAAATTACAGAAACAAGATAAACTTTTGTTGAATTTAATGTGGTGGTCAGAACAAAGGAATCGGAGGCGTTATCGACTGTAGGAAGAGTTTTTTTTTTCACACATCCTTAAAATAACTAACACACGGGAATTGAACTATTTACATAAGTTAGTTTGTACGGAACCCTCAGTGTGTGAATCCTACTCGCACTTGCCCAGTTTTTTTATTTATTTTAAATATTAAAGACGTGTTAGTATACGACCAGAGATAAGCATTGCCAATACAGCGCGGCAACGCTGCCACACTTTTGGGCACATTTGCAGTCGACAGCAATGCGGAGGAATTTGTTTTTTTTTATTCCAGATTTTATTAAGGGGCTTTTGTCCAAAAAGCATATGTCAGCCCCAACGTACCTTATACCAATTACTTCACATGCATACCTATATTAACTAATACATAATCTAACATACATCACACAAATTAAATAGAACGAATCACTGCTGAGAGACCGCTATCAAACGACATAGTTTTATGGCCGCCTCCGATTTCGGTTTTGCTAAAATGCTTTGGATTACACCTACATCGAATCTATTTAATTTTAGTTCGCTCAGCAATGATTCGCGTTCGTCTTTATTTCGGACACTCGCAATTTGTTGATGCAATATTTTACAATTAGGAGTGCAAACATAGTATAGCTAAAAAAGTTTTCTAAATAATGTTTAGTTTTTCATACGAGTAAGTATATTATAGTTATATTCTAATGTTAATAAAACCAAATATTAATACAGCTACACAAGCATTTATAGTACGTAACTACCTATTTACCTATCTCGAGGTGCCTACGTCAATCGTTTTATACCGCTATCACATACTAATTGACCACTTAGGCTAGTAATGGCACATAATTGATATTGACGTTTACAAACCGCTCGTTATTGATTAAAACATCAATTAATTAATTGAATATCAACCTGAATTGTGAGTTATACTCGTACAAGAAAGAAACAGGTAAACTACAAGTTTTGCCAATCATTAGGGATCCGGACATCAATCGGCAAAACGGAACCCTTATAGTACCACTTAGTTGTCTGTCTGTCAAGACCCTTTTTTCTCGGGAACGCGTGGTGGCTCTATAAGCTGAAATTACTACCAAATACTCAGGTCTGTTACCCCTTGGAGCAGTGACAAAAACTTCTAAGTCGTCGCTTTCCATCAGGTGTGATAGCGGTCAAGCGCGAACCTATCAAGAATAAAAAATAAAGTTAACGCAATCTGAAGATATGGCCGTATAAACTGCATATTTTGATACTTGCAAGGAAATTAAAACCTATAGAGACCTAGACTCCTATATGGCAAGAAAAAAAAAGGTTTGGAGTGAGTGTTTTTACTTTTTGCGATTCGGATAAATTTTCGTGACTCGATTCGGGAATCGAACTATTTACATCCTGTAAGTCCGTACGAAACCGTCGGTCCGAGAGACTAACTCGCACTTGACCAGTTTTTTATAATAAAAAACAATGACTAAGGCAAAAATGATATTTAAAAGAATTCAAAACAAACACTTAAACATAATAAAAGCTCAATCTAATATCAAGCAACATCTTCATTTAAACGAACAAGGATAAATACCGCAGTGCAAGCTTACATCTTGTAAACAACTTTACTTAATTGCATCTTAAAATACGAGCGAAAATGCCTAAAAATCGCCGCCATGACATGTTAAAAGGTGATTATCACGAGAAAATAGAGCAAGGAGACTCATGATAGTTAAATGAGGCCAGTATTATTGTCCGAGACGTGGGGAAAAATAATTACAAGCTCTTTTTATGAGGCGACAAGTTAATACTGCTTTAAAAAGTGGCCCCCGAGGTATTATTGTGTCATTCTGGGCATAATTTGTGAGCTAAGCGCTGATGATCCCGAGGTATGCAGTGTTTGCCGACCGATTTCCCACAGCTTCTGATTGTTTGCAGATTATGTTGAGCACTGGTGAAATGTAGAAGAAAAAATAAATGGGATCAGATTTAAGTGGGTTGTGCAAATGTGTAAGTGTGATGATGAGCGTTCAGAGAAACCGGTGATGGAGATTTAAATATCGCACGTGTCTGGGGATTATCGAGAGCCCTGTACTCGTATATTTGTTTTAAATGTCGATTCAATAGTAACATTATGTATACACAAAGGCGAAGATGTCTTGCAGGAGAACCCGAACAATCGCCAAATTTAAGTGGCAGTAGGCAGGGCACATTGCTCGCATAACAGTTGGTCGATGGGGCTGAAAGGTTCTGGAGTGATGACTGCATACCGGAAGACGCAGCGTTGGTAGGTCTCTTACAAGATGGACCGATGACCTGGTGAAGGTCACGGGAATCCGATGGATGCGGTTGTTGTGGCGATACTTGAGGGAGGCCTGTGTCCAACAGTAAGCGTCTTTCGGCTGAAATTATGAGGCACAACATAAACTAGAAATGATTCATTACATAAATAAGTATTATTATTATCCGGATCTTATCCTACGGACTAACACAAACTGTCATCATTAAAGATAATTAATAGAGAGAAGTGTAAAAGCTGTGATGCGGAAATAATTGATTCCGACCAATTAGAGTTGGCTTTAAGTGGTGATTCAATACGGCAAGGCGCAAGTACTCTTACGTAGAAATAATTTCACCAAACAAAAAGCAGGAATTCTTGTATTATATAACTTTTTCTCGTCAACTCATCGTTGACGTAAGATGCAGACAGTGGGTGCGTCTGTCTGTATGTATGTGTGTATGGGCCGTGTCCGCACAAGTCCAAGGTGTGCCCAAACTATATGTTGCGTAAACTTATTTAATTTATTATAGCTTTCTTGATATGTACATGTGATTGTGCAGATGCCAGTGCAAAAAAAATCAGGACACTTGACTTTAGAATGCCGAATGAACCGAATGTCGATGGAGCCGAAAGATTCAAGAGTGACGACGTTGAACCGGAAGATGCAACGTTGGAAGGCCTCATCATGGATGCAAGACGCACAGGGCCGGTCGTTGTGGCGACACTTGGGGAGGCCTATGGCCAGCAGTGGACATCTTTCGGCTGAAATGACGATGATGAATGCTAACGAACACTAACACGTTGCCAAATCAAATTAAGTGTTTCCTTCCATGTACTGTCTTTGTACGACCTTAAGAGCGTTTAACAAATAAACCGTTCAATTTGTTTGACTTTAATACTAGCCAATTGAATCACTGGACAGATTTCAGGTTGAAAGGGAATCGTTTGTATCGGTATGGTCATGTGAATAGGAGGGATGAAACGCATGTTACTAAAAGAGTTATGAGTATACATGTAGATGGATGCAAAGGGAGAGGGAGGTCAAAGAAGAAATGGACGGATTGTGTGAGAAGTGATATGAAAGAAAAGGGTGTAAGTGATAGCGTGATGATTGATAGGATTGAAAGCGCTGACCACAAGTAAAATGGGACAAGGGCAGGAAGGTAATGATGATAATGTTGTTTTTAGTTCATAAGATGAAAACTTGCTAGCCGTTCAACGTCTCGTGGACGACGGTTGGCGCTGCAAATCAGCGCTGTGGCTCTGTTCAATACATGAGCCCCAGCATTTTGCTAAGCGCTCGCCGTTTTGCGCGGATGTGTCGCATAACTCACTCTATTGTATAGATTTGTTATAAAGTTATATTTTTTAAGTTATGTGCCATATTGGTCGTAAATAAACTCTTTTTCTTTTTTTCTTTCTATGTGAAATAGTCCTTCAGTCCATCGATGTAACAACCTCAAATCGCTAAACTCCTAGTTCGGATTTTTGTCATTTCATCTTTAAGATTATACAATATTATGATTCAGCAGTTTAAATAAACATTGTAAATGAATAATAGTATAAAGTTCACAGTTCTACACTATCATGCTTGACACACTTTATAATGATTGAGGATGATTAAGTGATACTCAAAGTTGGTCATCTGACACCCATCATCAGTTGATGTAATGTCTAACTCATTATTATTTATCGAGAGGTAGACACTTGCGCATCTCACTGATTGGCATTTTATTAGGTAAGCTGTTAATATTGTTGATTACAATTTAGATAAGTTGTTGGTCCATCATTGATAAGTGTTGATTGTTGCTTTGGTCTTAGATGTGAAGGTGAAGCCATATCTCATGTTACTCAATTTTTAGGCTTATCTAAATAAAGCTTGGGTATTCATCAAAACGTCATCTGTGAAGGAACTCTTGCAATTGTTTATAATATGAAGTCCATAATTTCAAAGTCTGTCAGTAAGGCCTACCGTCCAAAAGAAAAAAAAAAGTATTGACTAGACCAAATAAGCAGAAAACACATGTAATTCAAATTGCCATAAATCTCCGAATTTTAAAGCTACTTGTAAAGCTCCCACGATACTTTCGCATGGTGGCTTGGTTCACGTAAACTTACGTCCGAATGCTGCCCATCCCGTAGGGCGTGTCCACCGTAATGTTATGAGATAGCTTTCACCGGATGTAGGGCTGCCCCACATCCGGATTTTTACTTTTTTATTAATTGGTAGGTTCCGTTGTCCGGTTTAGTAATGGGTATCGGCTCAGACAGATTTAGCTTAATATAACAGTAGGTTATAATTGGTGTTACACAAATACACATAAGAAAATGCTTATTAATGCAGGAAAAGAGGGAAATAATGAGATGGAGAAAGAATCTATCACCGCCATCATTATCATCTTATACTCCATATTTCTAGGGATATTATGGGATCGTTCGAAACAGTCTCTGTGGCTCTGAAAGAAAGACAGGTAGAATAATGCAAAGGAAATTTAGAAAGATTAATTTAACCTATTAAATTAACCTGTAATTTTCTTCAGTGCCAACCCTACTGTCCAAATAACGCGTTCACATCGTCACAGATTCTGTCATAATGCGTCACAGTACGGTGTTACCATATGTCGACAGGTCCAGGGAGAGTGACATATTACGTATACACACCCGTACGTCTCTGCGATGTAACTTCAGCAGAAACAATTTATCGTATGCCTCTTAAGGTATTAAGACGCGCTTTTTATGTTTTCCGACAATGATGTAAGCTTAGTGAGCTTGTACGAATGTTTTGTTTGTGTCACGGAAGAAAAGGCATTTAAAGTGATGAGGAACAGTCGATGGGTCAGGAATTGTGTAACGTGTAAGATGTAATGTGTTACACCTGTTAACTAAAGTTATATTGATCTGCAAACGTTTCCCAAACTGTCAGACTGGATGCAGCTGAATATCAGCCTAGGCTCGTGGGTCGTCTTCTGAAATGGTTTCCTGTGGTCCTGAATCGCAAAGAAGAAGAGCAACTTAAGGAACAGGTGTGGTCGACCTAGAGAGCGAGAAGTCATTAGATGATTTCTCACCTTAAAAACAAGCTGGATATCAGTATTTTACAAATAGTGACTGCCTATCTCACTCAGTATAACAAGACACTCAAACTCAGTATGATAAGACGATTCTCTGTGGTGAGACTGGTGTTCGACTTCCTTGCTTCTGGCTATTCGTAAGGTCTTGACTATCCTTAAGGATCTACTGGCTAACAACGGGTCTAATGGCTTAGCGTGTGTTCCGTGGAATGGAGGAATTTTGATATGTTAAGATAGTTACCCATCCCCAGAGCAAGCGTTGCTTAACTTGATTTTGTATTATTGTAGAATCATTGAAGAGTTGGAAAGAGGTGACTGGAAGGTTTATAGTTCCTGAGGTTTTGTGGTAAGTTGCTTGCCTGCTGCGGTCTTCCCGTCCGATTATAATTTAAGTGTCTTCAAGGCTAGAGTGAATAGGCTCTTAATAAACTAGTGCGCTTCACCATCAACGATTGCTTTACTGCTTACCATCAGCTGGGATCGCAGTCAAGCACTAGATTACAACAATAATAAAAAAAAAATTGTTGAGGAGACGTTTAGACGGTCAGTAGATCTAGATCTTTAGTTCCTTATACAATAAAATAGCATGTGGGAACTAAATCTGAACCCCAAGGTCGAAACCCAAACCATTGGACACTATCATAAAAAAAACACATATTAATATTACACCACTTCCAACATCAAATTAATCTTAATCGCATCTCAATAACATTAATATGCTCGATAATATCTTGACAACATCTTATTGCTCACGCGCAGCCAAACAGACGCATTCTAATCTCAAAACACGGCACCTGTTGTTTTGCAATGACAATCGAAAACAACAGTTGTTTTAGCTCAACCGGTCTTGACGAAAGCTCGGACACTTGAGAACATAATATCATTTGCATAGGAATGCGAATCAAATCAACGTTAGCCTAAAGTTTTCGATTTCGTTTTGGTAAACGATTTGTTTGTATCGTAAATATTTTTAATTTGTTTCCTGTTTTTATTGATTGGTTTAATTATTTTTGTATGACCTCTCAATAAATGGATTTACTGGTTAAGCCTATTTCCTAGATAGATTTTGTATGTATTCTTCGTATTGTTAAAGATATTTTCAATACACTTACTCGAATACCCGCTTCTACTTCTACCGCTTTTAGGCACGCAATTTGCTGTTTTCTGCACTAGTGCGTGCGAGATCGCCCCCACCACAATTATTGTATTTATCGTATCAGGCTGGGCGCTAAGCGACGCCACGAGTCGCCAGTCAAACACCGTTTATTTATTTCTTCGTAAGTGCATTATAAGACGTCGTTTGATACACGTGGAAATTGGTCACTGCACATGACAAACTTTCTCTACTTGTATCATCATCATTTCAGCCGAAAGACGTCCACTGCTGGACATAAGCCTCCCCCAAGTGTCGCCACAATGAACGGTCCTGTGCGTCTCGCATCCATCGGACTCCCACAACCGTTACCAAGTCATCGGTCTACCTTGTAGGAGGCCTTCCAACGCTACTTGTATCAAAATGTACTATTTAGGCTCTAAATAAAGTAGGTTTTTTACATGAATTTAAAAGTTCAACAAAACAGCAATACAAAACCACAATTTATCATTCCACAGACTCATAAACACACAAAATTGCGCTAGATCTTATTCAATTCCAAATGTTGGCAACACCATTAAACGCCATTAACTGGTCAAATGCCATCCATTACATGGAGAATGTTGCCATTACCCGTTTATTTTCGAGGTATCTGCCCGCATACCTTTAGTCCGTATAACACTGTAATTTGGCCAAGGTGACCCAGCGCCATATTGATGTACTTACCTACTTAATTTCATTCTTTCATTCATTCGGTCTGACCGAGATCTTTCATGATCTTATTTTTAATTGGTGATAAATCGCACCCGCGGTGTTGATTTGAAGCTGGCTTTACGTTGTAATAAATAATATTGTAAATTGTAGTGATTATAAAAAAAAAATTAATGATGCTACTGACGTTAAGTGTTTTTTGACTGGCCTGTTGGTCTAGAGGTTAGTGGCTCTTACTGCTATGCCGAGGGTCGTGGGTTCGATTCCCACCCAGGACAAATGTTTGTGTGATGAGCACCATCATTTGTTCTGTGTCTGCGTGTAATTTATCTATAATATGTATGTATTTAGAAATATATAAGTATCTTTATCAGTTGTCTAGTACTCATAACACAAGCTCTGCTTAGCTTGGGACTAGACGGCGTTGTGTGAAATTTGTGGAATAAAAAAAAAAATGAAAACTTAGAAACAACTGAATAATTTTTTCGCCTACTTAAATTTAGCTGCTTAAAATTTAATAAAAGGTATCAGGCTGATTTATAGAATCATGGCGCTCATACCAACTCCAAAATACTGTCGAAAAACAAAAAAAGTGGACACACTTCCACCACTTCTGGGCAAAGGCCTCCAAATCCTTCCAGGTGTTCTTCTTTTCTCGAGGCACCTCGAACAAACCATTGCGGTGCGATTACTTATAACAAACTTATGAAGTTAGAATAAGATCAAAAGTCCACTAAGAATTCTTTTAACACCCAGCTGGCTACATTAATCACAAACAGAATAAAGTATTAAATAATTTAAATACTATTGAAGTAATTATATCAGAATATGTCAATGAAGCAAACATGGTAATGTGCCAATAAACACACATGCACCTTTTAAAGGCAACCAGCACATTCATAGCTCTACTTATGTCAACCCTAATTAATTAGTGAGCTAGCTTGAATTTAGACTTAGGTCCTTCGGCCAATCTGATTTGGTATGAATAGGAATGTGTTAGGTTAAGTATTTTTTATTAAAATTCAACGAACGAACGATTCGAACGGCGAGTATCCACCCTTACGTTGTTGAAACCTCTACGGTCCGGACCAAGCGTTTCGCCTCGTCGTTTATACCGCGTACATCGAGGGACTGGAATAATTTGCCTGCTGCGGTTTTCCCGTCCGATTATAATTTGGGTCTCTTCAAGGCTAGAGTGAATAGGCTCTTAATAAATTAGTGCGCCTCACCATCTATGATTGCATTACTACTTACCATTAGGTGGGATCGCAGTCAAGCACTAGTTTACATCAATTAAAAAAAAAAAACCTATTTTTTTTTCTATAATTACTGTTTTTTTTTCAGTAATTCCATATTTTTTCTGTAATTCCTATTTTTTTCTATAATTCCTGTTTTTTTCTGTAATTCCTATTTTTTTCTATAATTCCTGTTTTTTTCTGTAAGTTATCCCTATTTTTTTTCTATAATTCCTAATTTTTCTACAATTCCAGTTTTTTTTTCCAAATCTGATGACATATCAGTTCCTTTTTATCCCTTTGAAGTATCTTTCACACTATCTATATATCTTTCCTTAGTCTCGTGGAAATCCAATAATCCACCTACAAATCTTTCGACACCTCGACGCCTCCGTCTAACAATAACAATGAACAAGTGTTCACTATAATCTAAATTAGATTAGGCTTGAACAATATGGCGCCGGGTAGTATAGCACCTAAGTGATAATACCACAGAACATCGCGGTCACTTGACGGCGCCTTTGATCACCTGTGGGAAGTCACACTATGTGTGTTAAGGCGACGTTGTTCACAGGCGAGTTGTTTAGTAGCTGCTGTTTTTTTTTTAATTTATGTAGGATTGTTATGATAGATTTATGTTGTTCTTTCTTAGCTATACGTACCAGTTTGTTTGCCCCTTTCTGGAAACACAGACGTGGTGTATTCTATGAAATTAATTTAATTTAATTCTAAGACTTTTTTCTAATACCGCTTCAAGTTTTGTTTCGGTTTTATTTACGCCCATACTCAATATTCAGCATTTTTATGACACTCAAAAAAATCGTGTGGTAATCGTAGACCACCTAATGTAAAACCACATTAATAACGAAAACAGAGTTCATTTCCAATAAATAAATTAACTAATAAATCAAATTTAAATTAAATAACAAACAAGTTTGAGATAAGTGGTAGTGACAATACAGTATCTTGCAATGTAGTTTGCTTCTATTACATTTCATTATAATTCCACATTATCTTTTTCTGGCTCAGCAATTTCCACAGAAAACTCCCCCTTAACCGAATTCAATCGGCGGCGCTAGCACCGCTCGACAAAGTTCGGCGCTGGTGCATATAATTGTAATGATTACGAACATTACCGCGCCACGCCGCTTCGTGCTGACCGACACATTCCTGCGCCGCTGGGTGGAAGCCTCGCGACTCTTGCGACACACCCTGGGAATTGTCAGGTTCTCACTGAACAGCTTCTTGTGAAGCTATTGAGATATCATTGCTTAATAGGTGCATTTCTTTTCAAATGGAAACTCATAGTGATCAAAATTGTGTGAGGTACTTCATCTACCATTGAGCTATAGAGTTGTAATAAGTTTAATCAAGCGCAGTCTATTTAAATAGGCTATATATAGCAATGATAATATGCCCTAAAGATTTTATTGATCTCTAAAACCAATACAAGTTTAGTAGTATCTGCAATATTAAATTGATAAATCATAAATCAGTTATCTTTTCTCACCCGAGGTAGTAGAAGATGCTTTGAGAGGAGCATGAAATATAGAATCTATGCAGATATTATAGTCATATTAACGAGAGTCAAAATTGTGAATGTGAATTTTGAATTTGAATTAAGAATTGGCATCAAGAAATAGTTTCGAGTCAATATATAAACTGGTAAGGTTTGCTCGTATTCTGCAATTGCAAAATTATAGCGGTTTATTTCATTATGACGCCACAAGAATTTGATCTCATTAGCAAATCTTTATGTATCAACTATGCAAAGCAACAAGTTTGAAGAGCCATAAATAACCGTAACCTATTAATTAACGGTTTATTTACGACGTCATTTGTGATTCATATTTAGCTGCTCCATCATTCATGCTGATCATTATTCAACTTTTAATTTGCTTATGTCATAAATTATTCACACATTTTCAAGACTGAGAATGCAGATTAAAGTAGATCAAGCATGAGGTTTTTGTCCTTAATTTGTAACCAAATTGTATGTTATTAAATGTCTCTTTGAAAGGACATGCGAATAATACTATACTTCATTCTTTTATATTTTTTTCTGATTCCTTAAATGGCCTTTGATGCTATTAGAGATGACACACCTAAAAATTAGTATTCGCATGTAATTTATCATGTCCAAATACGGTATTAGACACCTACGCTATTTTTAAATCGATGGATTGATACGCAGTTTAATAATAGCTCCGATATATTGGTTTCCGAAATATAAATCTTAACAAAGGAGACTAAACTTTTTAAGCCGTTTCCTGATATGTATATAATCATTTACAAAATAGTGCAATGATTAGTGCACAAGCTTGATTGATAATAATATCTTTAGAATCTTTATTTCTGCTGGGTTTTATTTTATACTAATAGTAGTATAACCATTGAGATGGCAGCATGACCATTAGATAGCTATAGAGCTATCTAATGGTCATGCTGCCATTACCTGGATCTTTGAGCAAGTTTCTTACGACTGCTTTACGAATTCGATATAATATCTTGGGAACGTAAACGTTTTACGCACACATTTATTGTGCGTACAGTCCCTACCGGGGTCTGTGTTTCATGATGTCTACAACCTGGGGGTCTTAAAGTCAAGAGTGAATAGGTTATTTCTAAGCAAGCATGCTTCATCGTCGACAACATCATCGCTTATCATCAGGCGAATAAGTTGTCAAACGCGAACCAATCCATAATAATAAAAAAGCCCTTTTGGGACCGAAATAGCTCAAAGTTACTCTTAGAACCAGTGAAAGTCCCACGTCCCATCATAAACCAAAAATATAATGTTTAAACAATAAGCCGGCACTGTGTGTATGCTAATGCAGCCACTGGGAGTTCATAAAGTGATAGTAACATAACAATAGCATCTGCAGACTTTCACGGGACAGGTGGGCAGGTAGCCATGACAGAGACACAGCACAATGAACGCAGTAGCTCGAGTTAGCTTTGAATTTTCTGAAGTGAGGAAGTGGGATGATTGGTCAGCCCCTTTGATGTCAGTTTGATGTTAAATTAAATTATGTATGTTTATTGAATAGAATGTTGTCTTTCTCAAATTAGCATTCAATGTGACATTTGGACGGTTTTTGTTATCTAAGTATTGTAATCACAAATGTATATTGGTATTCCATATAAATTAATTCAAAAGTGACTCTGTTTATCTGTTTCTGTGTAGATTTGTCGTATGTCTTGGAATAAAACATAGTAAACTTTTAATCTGAAATTGTTTTTGGATTTTCTCTCGAATTCGAGTTTTCGCGGGCGAACCAGCTGTCAGAAGTCAGCAAATAATAATGAAAATTGCGCTATGCGACACTATTCATCATCATCATTTCAGCCGAAAGATGTTCACTGTTGGACATAGGCCTCCCGTAAATTTCGCCACAATGACCGGTCCTGTGCGTCTCGCATCCATCGGATTCCCGCGACCCTCAACAGGTCATCGGTACACCTTGTGGGAGGCCTTCTAACGCTGCGTCTTACGCCATCAAACGACAGCCTATGATGGCAGCACCTACCGACAAAGCTCCAAAGGCGTATCATTTCCAAAAGAATTTCAATATTCAACTAACAGAAGAAGAGCACGACTACTCAGGCCCAGCTGAACTGAGAGTCTACACGGATGGATCAAAGACAGATGCTGGCACGGGAGTTGGAGTCTTCTCCAACGACCTCAATATCAGAATATCCAGAACGCTAGGAGAATTCAACACCGTCTACCAAGCGGAATGTGTTGGTATAATCCTAGCGGCCCACGCCATAGAAACTAGGAATGTAACGGACACACACATTCGGATACTCTCTGATAGTGCTTCAGTCATACAATCCCTAGGCAAAAACTCTACCACCTCGAAAATTATACAAGAATGCCACTCAGCACTGGAAAGTGTCACAGTGCCGAAACGCAATACGGTGACACTACAGTGGATTAAAGGACATAGCGGCTCACTGGGCAACGACGCGGCGGACGAACTGGCCAGGAGAGGATCTGGAGCGATGGCCTTCGGGCCCGAACCAATTGTGCCGGTCCCCTTTGGTCAGCTGCGTAGTTGGCTACGTGAACACACGCATATACAAGCAGAGCGCTGGTGGTCCTCGACACCGGGATGCAGGCAGGCCAAGGAGGCCCTACCACATCTCAATAAAGCCCTCACCAAAAAACTCATAAGACTGGACAGAGGCCTGCGCCTGGTGACGGGGACCATCACCGGACACTGCACACTGAATAAACACCTTCACACGATAGGCATCACAGACAGTCCCCTGTGCAGAGCATGTTTGGAGGGGGAGGAGACGATTGCACATGTGCTCCTGGACTGCACAGGTGTCACTGAAATACGCACACGAACCTTAGGATCCCCGAACTCCCTTATTGATGCCCTGAAAAACCTAAGAGGCCTTATCTGTTTTTGGAGAGAGGTGGGCTGGTTGGAATAAGCCCACCTAAGGTTGTGGCCGCTATGGCCCACGTACAATGGTCCACACAGGACTAAGTGCGAAAACCGTACATAAATAGATAGATAGATAGAACGCTGCGTCTTCCGGTACGTGGTCGCCATTCCACAACCTTTCGTCCCCATTGACCATCTGTTCTGCGACACTATTGGGTGTATAAATCTACCTAAATACTACAATATTACCAAATTACGCCAAATGTTGATTATTGTTGTTAGTTTGACGTAAAATGACGCAAAGCAGTCGATCACATTCCTAATAGCGCTCGAATTTGATAATACTTAAATAAAAGAAAATCAGAAAGTAGTACGTATTTTTTAAAATACCACCCGGGGTACTGGTACATTTCAATTGAGAGTTGTATATAACCAGTTTCAATCGTTTATTGACTTTATTGATAAAGTTGACGCAATGTTAAAGATTTGAGCGCGAATAGTTTTTGCTTGCTTTTCACTATCACTTCAACATGTTATGAAACTAAAGTTGTCTAAACCAGTTTAGTGGTTTTAGTTTCAAGCGCAACTTATCTATAGGTACCTATATAATTTTTAGAGTTTATTGACATTTAGAAATTTATATTCGCTTTATTGTCAAATACAAAGATACCATACATCACAACATACCACCTCACGAGTTTGTAAATAGGCTGTATTGAATTGTATATTGTGAAGTGAAACATACATATGTCTTACCTATCGATGCACCTCTTATTGATTACTCCTGTGTATATGCTATGAAGCATGCCATGCGGCAAAATCTTATAATTTTTTATTGATCTTCGTATATAGTACAAAGAATATAATTAGTGATTTAGATGACAAGATCGAATCATCATCAGAAGTATAAATTTTTATTTGATTAATAGATTATTGGCTTGGTCTACTGTCTCCGCTCGTCAGTGTCGCCCGCGCTGCGCACGAGTGGGTGCGACATAACACATTGACGTATTAATATGTCCCTGTTATGATAATAAACCCGTCCGAGCTGCTCCTCTTTCATACACTTTTCATTTTACTTTGCAGCCTTCTTTTCTCTTACAAATCATGCCAATAATCATTGATAAAAATAAATGGTTTATTATTCGCTTTTCATGCCTCAAAAGTAATTCAGGATTGATTTAAATTTATTAAGGTAAACAACTTGACTAGTAATTCGTAGATAGTTCAGATATTGCTATTGAAACTAGTTAACCATTTTAAGGTTACGCAATTTTTAGTAAACATAAATTTGAACGGGGTGGGGGGGTATAATTAAATTTAAGAAAATTAAATCCTGGGTTAGGCAAATCTCTCGCTACAATTTTTTATAAGTCTGTTTCTATCAACAGTAAAGAAATTTCTATCAACAGGAAAGAAAGAGACTAGTAAAAATATTAACTATTACTTAAATATTATTTATAAAGAAATATTTTATAGCAGCCAACTAACAAATGGTCAAATAATTACGTTCAACCAACAACCTTGATGCTGCTCTCATAACTCCGAAAACAAATTGAAAATTTTGAATATTAGAAAATTACACACACGGAGTCCTCAAGGCAAGTTCCCGTCAATTTCGGGGCAATCTAAAAACAAAAGATGGCGTCGATTACCCTCACGCAATGTCCAACAAGGCTCGCCATACAATCCACTAATTACGAAAACCCGTCCAAACGAAAATGTTGCTTATTTTTTAATAATTACACCGTGGTGTGATTAAACGAGCATTCTTCCACATAGTAATCGTGCGGCTGCAACAATGAGCATCTCTAGAAAAATTGTCCCGCAATTATTTTAAAATGTCACATTATTTGTACCGCTGACGGACGGACAAAACGTCTTTTGTGTACGTTAATACGGCTTTGTTTCGTGAGAATCTTTATATAAGTATATTAAGATTTATTTTTAATCTGTGCTCGGCGTAATACACAGGGTACTGGGAATAATCTACATGTGTAGCTGTAGTTAGCGAGTGTTGCCAGCTGAAATGTCAGGCCATAAACATGGCAGAAAAAAACAAGAAGCCGCAGGTAGGAGGGTGAATTTCACGGTGGCATCTTTATCGCATCTTTGTTTTTTGTTTTTAAGCTCAGTTTAATGAGCTTTTTAATGTGGCGATGCGGACACGTCGGTAAAGATATCAGATTGTGTTTAAAAACTTCATGAAGCTGTAGGTTACTAGGTCCCGTTTTTACGAAATAGATCTATAATGTTATATCTATACACTTATACCAACATGGCCATTTTATTCTGACATTAACCTGCTAAGAGATTCTAACTCTTTCTTCATGACTCTTATTCTGTCTACAACATAATTAAACTTATAAATGTCCATCTTTCCTTAAGCTCTCACCACTAACAACACCCATGACCCTGAGAAGCTCTGAGGTGGTCTTGCCTGTAACTATGCCTCATGACGTGACTATTAACGATACAATCTCAAGCAATATACCAACAAAAATTGTTATTATTATCCCTTCGAATACACTGAATAAAAATCACCCACATGTAATCGATAATTAAAATGATCCCAGATATCTTGATACAAAAGACCCAAAAATCGATTACTCATTCCCGTAACGACTTGGCGATAATCTTGGGATTAAAACAACAATAAAAGACGCTATCAACAAAAGAAACCTTAATCTATTAACTATAAGGTTTTAAATTAAGGATCTAAATGAATATTAACACATCAATGACGATGCAAGTAGTGGTGATTAAAAATGCCACACAAAAGGGTTGAAGATAAAAGTAACCAAATTGGTTAGACCTTTAAATATGGTTGCTCATGTTCTTATAAATATGATGTAAAAAGGTCAAAAGATACTGGACATGTCAGGACTGTCGATGACAGACAATAGGATCGGACTGATGAAAGTGTAAGAGAAAATTAACATGTGGCAGTGTAAGCCAATGTAGTATTAGCAATTACCTTTTTGTAAGATTTTATCTGCATCCCTGCTCCTCTTACATGATATTTTTTTTAATTATAAGAACTCGAGTCACAACTTAACATTCATTAAATACAGCAAATTTTTATTTCAATACCTTAAACCTCAACTACACCTTTGCTTATTGCTTCATTTTTCACAATATTTCGACTAATATCTCAAGGGTAAATAAACATTAATGTCTGCTACCTGTATATACTACTGGTAAATAAACATTAATGTCTGCTACCTGTATATCATCACCCATTTCAACCCATTACAGAACGTCTATCATGCCTCCCTCAAATACCACTACTATCAGTACTATCTTTCTCATACCAAGCGGAATCCAGCTTCCTTCACCAGGTCATGTCCATGACACACGATTCTACCCGTAAATTACCAATGTAGAATCTTGCGACAATAATCCAGGCACGTGTAAGGAGACCTCGGGTTCCGTACAGATCGCTAGCCGCAGGTAACTTGAGCCGCACTATCTGCACACGTCCCTTCCTACTCGCGCATCAATCGCTGCGCGTGCGACGCGACGCTCGGGTTACCGCATACCCTTCCTCCTCAACTGAATAAGCTAGGATTGTCGGTAAAGACAACATTCTGAATACCTACTAGGTTTTTAAATCTTGGACTTAAATATTTGATAAGTTTTTGACCAAGAGCCCAAGAATTAAGAATTATTTTAATTAGATCATGTAATTTTAGATGCCACTGTTATAAACAGAACTGAGAATTATCATCATGATTTTCAGGCTTCAATGTTGACACTTGATTTAGGGCCTCCTAATGAGCGGGACCCAAAACAAAGGACAATATAAAAAAGTAAGTTAATCAAAACAATTCATAATAAAATTACCAAATTTTAGCCGAATGTAAAAATGGACAATGATACAAAATTTTCTTAAATGACTAAATGGCCTCTAATTCACGTACAATGTTCCACATAGGACTAAGTGCGGAAACCTAAAAAAAATAGATAGATAAATGGCCCTTAATTTAGAGATTAACCTAAAATAAACGTGATATTACACTACAATTGCTATCTATAGGATGGTGCGAATGACAGCTGTCGGATTCATACAATTTAGCTACTTATCCTTTTCTCTCATCTTAAAGATGCATATTTTCGTCCTGCTGTCATCTTACCCATGCTATGTAAAAAAGACCTTAATTGTTCAACAAATATTAGTGACGTGCAACCCTAAGGTCCATATCTATTTGTCAATCAGGAAACCAGGAAATGTAGACAGGAAATTTTAGAAGTTTGAATTAGTACCGACAGATGTTGCTGAGATTTTTCCTAAGATTAGCGAGACTTGGACTAATCTAATGAATGATCTGCAGTTGGAACCACCAGGTGGACTCAGTGAAGATGTAATGGACTTTCAATGGGGAATTGGTATGGAGAGATTGAGGAGACATTTCTTTACATACGGTAGATTTTTTTTTTTTTTTTTTTCGGTGGGAAAATCATCTTATGACATCCCCCGCCCTTGGGCGGGGCGGGAGATAGTGTCAGACTTTTACTGACTAAAAACCCACTCCTGTTCCTTCGTTGCCTTTCGTACCAGGGCCGAGTCTTCCTTTCAGAATCAGACCCTTGGCCCCAGTAGGCTTCGACCCTGCTAGGCCCCTACAGTTGCTGACATCTCCTTGAGGCGCGCGTGGAACAGCACGCGCCGTCGACGACTTGGGCTCGGTCCGGACGGTTACCGGACGGTCGGACGGCGAGCCACCCATTGCTCGCCGTCCGCAAGCCTGCGCCTACGATGGCCGGAAATCGGGATCGGAATCCCGGCGGCGATTGGGGCGTGAGGACCGTTGCCTCACGCGATCGGCCGCCTCCTTTGCTAGCATTACTGCTTCGCAGAAGGAGGCAACCGCCTGCCACTCCTCCTCGCTTCGGACCATGGCCTGTACCAAGGCCCGGCGCGAGAGATCGCCGCCGCCGATCGCCCCCACGAGGACACGGCGTTGCTCTGCCCAAGCGGGACACACCTCCACCGTGTGCTCCACCGTGTCCTCCGGGTGGTCCGCACAATGGTGGCACCCGGGCATTTCTTCCGCACGAATCCGGTGCAGGAACCTCCCGAACTTACCATGTCCGGTGAGGACCTGCGTCATGCGGTAGGTAAGGACGCCGTGTTGCCTTTCCAGCCACTCCTCAAAGAGGGGAATTACCGCCATAATTATGGCGTGCCCAGCACTGGGTTGCGATAGTCGCTGTCGCCATTCCACCATGAGACCCCGCCGGAGCTCTGTCCGCCATGCCGCAACTTGTCGTGGCAGCGGAGTTTCGCCCCGACGTTGCATCTCCACGCGCAGATCGTGCATGCGTGCAAGGCCTGTTGCCACCAGATCCCATGGTGGCTGGCCAGCAAGGAGGCTCGCCGCTTCGCGGGAAACCGTGCGGTATCCCCGCACCATCCGTATGGCCATGACCCTCTGGCACGCGTTCAGCTGGGCCGCCGGTCGCTTTCGCAGTGACGGCGCCCACACCGGCGTACATACGGTAGATAAATGAAGGGGTAGCTGTAAGCGGCAGTTAGTGTACGTAACATTTAGATGTATCGTGATCTCTCTGCAATTAATGTTTGTGGTTTGTCTAAAACATTTCCTATATCCACCCACAATTCAGCAATTAGGTTACTCTAATTAAATTACTGATGAATCTGTTAACTGGTAAATCTATACCTTTATAAATTCTGCAATTAATTAGAAATACAACTTAAATGGTTCTAATTGCTAACACGATGTTTCTAACGCCACATCTATTGCAAGACTACAAAAGGCGGAGGTAAAACAATTTACTTACATTCCCTCACTACAATGGGCAAGAATGCTACAACTACTATACATGGTGTTCTCCAGTGACCCACAGCTCGGTGTGGTCCTGCGCAGGCGCAGAGTGGTCGTTTTGCCGCCAGCAACCGGCAGGCGACGCCGGAACAATGGGCGCAATCTAGCATCTCCCATATTGTCTACCAAACGCTCTAATAGCTAGCCCGCAACCAACTGAGCTAGGAATGACGGTTGATGTGGTAGGGGCTAGAAAACTAAGATTTTCCAATAAATATAAAGTGCTCGAATATTTAAGTTCTATTTTAAATAAGCAATCGGTCCTTAATTATAAAAAAAAAAAATATTCAGAGGACTTCCAGTTTTTTGATCAAGTTGATAATTTCCAATTTAGGAACTTTGGGTACTTTGGGTATAATATTTTGTCTTACTAAGGTCTTCTTCTTCAATCAAACTTTTTTTTTGTAGCTGGCGATACAAACTTGATCCTAGAATCGTCATTAGTGTAATTATTTTTCATTTAGATACGATTTTTTTTGGAAATTTAAACTTGTTTAAACTCTTTCAGATTCTAAATAATCTATTCCTATACTAGTAAAGATACCATCTCCAGCGCGTCGTGGTGTGGTCAGACGGCCGGCACCACCTCTGCCCGCGGCGCTCTTCGCTCATTGTTCGCCGGCCGGCCTGCGCGCGCGCCACTATTGTTTCACACAACTTTTTCGCCACTTTACCACTTCACTAATGGCGCATTCAACTTGCGTGAGCCATTATGCAATTATATTTCGCTCTATTCAAGGGTAACTTCGTATCTACGTATACTAATCTGTCTGCCTATACAATATTCTGATTGTAATGTATTGTCTTTGTTACTTCTCTCGTTTCCGAATGTTTCTCGATCAATGGCTACAGGTACTTGTAAAGCAATTTGTATGTAAATTCAAAATGTAACTGCTATATTACAAACAATTTACAAGGTGTTAGTTTTATTGCTTGTTTATTAGTTGTTGCGTCCATTTGATTGCGATACTAAACGTCATTGGTATGAAACTGTGAACTAATCTACGTGAATTTGCGTGTAACGATTTCTAACAAAACCACGATTATTACTAAATTTCGTGACACACGGAGCAATTAACAGCGGCAATTGATAATTACAAAGCATTGGACATATATGTATGTGTGCAACGGTGGATAATCAGAAAGGCTTGTGTTGCAAGCGCATGCGCTGGGCCCGCCCTAGTAGCTGTTGTCAACAAGAATTTGCAGAAGTCACACCAACAACATGATGATAAAATGACTAGCAATACAGAAAGCACCTGAAAATGTGCCACGATACTTAAAAATAACGGTTACAAAGGGAGCAACAAGAGAGGGAAGGAACAAGATGATGAATAACTCACTATTAAAAAGTTCGTAAACGTTAAAAACTGGTTACTCCACCTCGTAGAAAAATCATGCGGGTTTTAGTAACTAGGATGAGCCGCAGCCGAGGATCGAAGTTCCTATTGGTCGAGCGATTTGAGAAGCTATCCTGTAGTAATATTTTTTAGGCTGACGATGATGATGATGAATAGAACAGTTTCGTTTGAAATTGACCTTCTTAGGCCTCCCATTTAGATGTATGTATGCTACTATTACTGGCCAGTAAAGGTACAGCTTACACAATGCCGTGTCGCAGGAATTACAAATTGATATTTCATGGCATTTTATTTTAAAGCGTACACACGCCGTCGACCCACTTTGTTTGGACATTCATAGGTTTTATTGTTCTTCGACTTTATTGTGAAACTTACCGCGTTATGACCCGTGTTTATGAGTAATTATGTTATTGACTAACAACTGCAGCACAATTTGTAAACTACCTACTATTTGAAAACAAGATTGATTTTAACATTTCTGAGGTAAACTTCTGACTTAAAGGAATACCGTAACAGTAGGTAAGTATAAGATCGGACCAAGCATACTTACTTGTAGAACTCCAGCTTTTACTTGCCGTTGTATAGAATTGTACATATAACCGCTTCTTTAAAATGTAAAATTCAAAAAGATGTTTTTGTCATATAACATTTAGATCTACATTATTAAATATAGCAAAACATTTACATAAAACCAACTAATTCCAAGAAAACTTCATTCAATATAAAACCAGTTGATCATAAAAGGAGAAGTAGCAAGGACAGATAACACGCGGCTAATATTAAAAGGTGGAAGATGAGATAGGCTAGGCACGCGGCCAGATGGCGTGCCACCGGACAGAGCGGCCCGTCCGGCCGGACAGACGCCGGACAGCGGACAGGTGCGGGTGATCAATTAACAAGGATCGATGGCTGAGATTACGCGGAGCGCGTGCGCCGGCCCGGACGGTTTTATAGTGGTTGTGCTAAGTTATAAGCGGATGCGAATTAAAATGTTTATTTTTGAAATGTCGTATTTTGTCATAAGTGGGCTTATGTAGACAGATGTTATACAGATAAATGAGAAATTTAAAAGCTCCCATGCAGTTTTGTTTGAATTTTTATTACATTCTATTCAGGCACATTAGATGCTACTTAAGATGAGCATAGATATGTTTTAGTGAGAACAACTAACTTCATAATCATAACTGGATAAATATTTATATATAGGTGTACTTATAATACATAATTCTTATACATATAAAATAATCCTGTTCCTAACCTTCCGGAAAGTACAGTTAATTATAATACATAATTTTTAGTATAAATGGTTTTAGCATACAATTTGACTTTAAAATTTAACAAATAAGATTTGGATAACAATGTGGTTAGCTTTGCATCTGCACCACACATAACTACAAAATAGATCCAAGTAGTTTATCTAATTCCCCACATTCCTAACACTTATCCCACACTCGGTGTTACAGATATTGGCGGCCATTCCAATCACTCGGCGGGCACAGATGCGAGGTGGCGATAACACGTAAAAACTCCGGCGCAGCCTGTGGGAACCCGATACATCTCGGGGTTGACTATCTCTGGTATTCGGAGAGCGAAATGAAGCCTTAATTAATATGCAGCGGCTTTGCAACGAGAATGTTGAGGGCTTAGAAGTTGTGCAGTTTTGATGTTGTAAGATTTGGATGTTGTGAATGGACATATTTGAACAGGAAAATTGAATAACGCGGGTGGTTCTCCTCAGGAATATATTGATAACCATGTAACAGATATTGTTTGTGAAAGATCACTAAGACCAAATATGAACACTTCACTAATGCAGATGAGAAAGTTGAAAGAGAAAATAAAATACAGTAAATAGTGAACACAAGACCAATCTCAGTTTTTGACAAAACATCTAGAGATCAAGGTTTAGATGTAAATCAGAAACATAAATTGTCGGATTATAAGTTAGATTATTGTAACATGTATAAAAAAGAACAAAAATTCTGATATTGCCCTTTAAGCACTTCGTTCAAACAATTCACAACGGCAAACATTTTACGCATATCAAACTCGAAGCCTCGTAAATTATCCCGAACTTAAAATATCACAATAATGATATACAATTGAAAATGCTCGGTTCAAGCATAATTTAGGAGTCGTAAATCATTTGCGAAACAGGGCTTATAGACTTGTTCATTGAAATTTTGACTGTGCTCTTATTGTTCAGGTCTTATTTGACAAGTAATTGATTAACGTTCTTGTGTGAAATATGTTATTATTTGCAGTTTAACTTAAAGTAGATTTAGGATTTGTATTCACTTTAGGCGTGACTTCGTTTGCATACGTTATAATATAACGTTATATTATATTGTCCTGGGTTGATTCTCAGGTGGGACAAAAGTATTTAATCGTTTTCCATTAGGAATTTCTCAATAGCAGCCCAGAGTCTCGGATCTCTGTAACTCGAAAAGCACGTTAAGTCCTGCGTGTGATTTCTTCCCGGTTCTGAATATTTATTTATTAAATACTTTATGCACAAAAAATTTTGAGGTGGGCTCAGGCATTACTTTATGCATTTTCTACCAGTCAACCTTTGGGTGACGCAGAGAAATATAGTGAAAGGTGCAATAAAAGAGAGAGAAAAAGCGAATACTAAATTATATATAATATAATAAAATAAAATAAAATAAAATATTATATATAAAAATAAACTAATTAAACTATTTCTTTGATTATTTTATCTATAGATTACTATAATTGATTAAGTTATTTGGAAACAATAGCATTATATGTATAATGTGGAACCACTTTTTTCAAATTTGTGAATGTGAAGTACCATGGAGCATTTTTATTAGGTTACAACTTGTTTGACATTACGAGCATGGCAGTTGAGAGTTTGTCATGCTCCGCTCACTCAAATGTCTCGCTGCTGGTGGAACGTGTTGTTGGGTCATTCGGTTCCCTTCATAATGGTTGAGCTGAGTGGGGCTGATGAGTTTGGTTTCTTTAGCCTTACCAAGTTGTAAATTAGATTATAAACCAATACCTATTGAATTCAGAACGAGTTATATTATACCTTCATAATTTTTGTCTTCATATTAAATCCTACTTTAAAATCGGTTTCAAGGTTCTTTAAAGCACTGTTAATACTTAACGGGTATAATTACAAGCACATTTTCCAACAATTACTGTCACACAGATCAGTGATGGCAGCCGGATCTTGCACCAGATAAGCCGAAGTACAAGCTTCAACAATGCAGTTCACATTACGATCAACCGTGAGCATGCCAGCACTAATGTGAACTGCTATTGTGTCGCCATACCCACGACCTGGTATCAGACCTACTTCTACTTCAACAGAATGATTATCTTCATCGAATTCTTTATTAGCACTGAATATGTTAGTTATTGTAGGGAAAGACTCCACAGCAATCAATCAACCTATAACGTTTATTGATTTTTCTTTACCGGCTTTTAATTCAGTTTCCGATACAACCTCTTCCGTATCACCAACGTTAATAACCTTAATTGCTTCAATATTTTTATTGTTTTCTCCACCATTTACTGTGTCTAACAAGGAAGGATACGGTAAATTATTTAATTGCCAGCACGGGCTGTTGCAAGCGGAATCGATGATAGACGTCTGATCAAATGATTAACAAAACTTTAAAAATAATATAATAGTGATTTTGTAATTCTTCAGAAATTAGAAAACCTGTCTAATTACTATCTAACTCTGACTAATTAGCAACGAGAAAATATCTTTCTTTTTATTTTTCAACTTATTGAAAAAGTGACTCCTGAAACCGTAACAAATCGCTATGGTTAATTTAAAGCAACTCTTAACGTGACTTATTATGTTGCGTTACATTGTGGTATAAGTAAAACTCCGGTTACCTTAACGAGCCGTCTTCGGTCACGTAGCAGCGCGTGGCGGCCGTAACCCGACCGATGGCACCTGCAGAAGGAAATATAGTGTAAGTCATATTGGAATTCATTAAAATTTTGTACAGAAATTATTCAGATTTTTCTTAAAATAATTGTTCAGCTATTAAGTTGTTGCGCACAAATTCAGATTTGATGCTTTATTTCCAGAAATGTTTTAGTGTTAGGTTTCATGTTGTTAATACTACCTATTGGACCAACATGGACGTTCCATATTAAGTAATTTCAGGGAAACCAACATTCATAATCTTAAGAAGACAGCACAATAATTATTGAAAATACTGGCAGTACTCATAATTAAGAACAACTTTTACTATGGGACCAACAATAGTCACAGAAAAATTAATTGCCCCAGTTTATGTATGTTTGTATATCATCATCATCATCATCTTCCTGCCCTGGTCCCGTGTTATTTGGGGTCGGCGCAACACGTTTTTTTCTTCCATTCTGCCCTGTCACTCGTCATACTATCACTAACTTCCTTTTCTTTCATATCACTCTTCACACAATCCATCCATCTTTTCTTTGGTCTCCCTATGTCGGTCGTTATGTTTGTATAATTATGTCACCGAAAAATTGCTATCACCGTAAGATTGTAAACTATTGCAAGAAATTGTAAATATTTGTTTTCTAAATAAGACACGGTTATGTTGGAAACTAAAGAGTTAGGATGTGATCTTTACAAAACAATTTTTTCATAATATAACGAGAAATTATAATCTAACAAAGATTTATATTATTGTAACCATACGGAGTCTCTAATTTCCGTTGACATATATAACTTAATAATTTATAAAACTCTACAGGTGTACCTACAATATCTATATACAATTAACCCCAAAAAACAGTTGCCATAATAATAAAACGCATCGTCCACACGCAAGCATTCACGCAGCTGATCGAACTGGGTCATCGTAACGTGTTATGTTATGCACCGAAATGCGCCGCCCCCCAATATGTGACGCAACAGCTCTTGACCCCCGGGGGTCTGCGCACGCGCCTGTTTGTGCAACGCTCGCTTTCGATACGCATTGCTGCTCAATTACCCATACATTACCGGGGTTATATAGATTCTTCTGAAACAGGAAATATGAGAGAGAGAGTGTTATAGGACAATGTTCTGCAAATTTATTGTGTTTAAGGTGCAACTAAGAAATCGGAAAATTTTGGAGGTACACATAAATGAAAAATATTTTTTTTTACAAAATTATTAATCAACAAAATCTTAATTCACATAAATAGGTCGCTGCAAATGGCAAAAGTATTGCATGTCATAAAATTCATATAGCCAAAAATGTTCTCAATGAGTTTCTGAAACTTTTAATTTTAATGTGCGATCCGTTTCCGCGCTTCTTATACAAAGTAAATATTACTTTGATTTTACCATTACGACATTGTAATAACTGAAACCGCAATTTTGTAACGGAAAGAAGAACATATTGACCAACACTATAACATTTAATAGCGTTAAAGAGAACACAAAGAGCAATAAAATGCGAAAGAAATTAAATGAAGTCAATTCCACGGTAATATTGAAATAAATAACATTTAGCATTAAAATCAGCTAGTTATCACTTCGGGAAAGTCGATAAACTCGATAAACGTAATAAAAAGTCAGCTGATTGTTTCTAGATACCATGGAGTATGTATGGAAATGAGACGTTTACACTTGAAAGAGTTGAGACATATGCGGTTTTGGTTGTGCTGAATACTGTTTACCCGCTTTCCTCTCCTAGAGGCCAGAGTCCCAGCAGTGGGAACACTACAAGGCTTATGTATGTAAGAATACTATGTCTAAGATAAAGAAGTACAAATTGTTGTTTATTTGCAGGAGGTAACTTCAAAACTTACTAATACGATTACAATAGTACCTACATTTGGATGCAAAAATGAAAATTGGGGAAGTTTTCATAGCAGGAGAGGCGGAATACACGCCAGAGCTGCAGGCGAGGTCGTTTTGGAGTTGAACAACTGCAGTACAATTGCCTACGTGTGTCAAACGACATTTTTCGATACACTTACGTTACTGCCGCGCGACCATTAGGGGCTAGCCGAATATTAGCCTGTAATGATCCAATAATTATAATATAGAGGGAGAGGGAGGCCAAAGAAAAGATGGATGGATTGTGTGAACAGTGATATGAAAGAAAAGGAAGTTAGTGATAGCATGACGGTTGACAGGATAGAATGGAAGAAAAAAACATGTTGTGCCGACCCCAAATAAGATGGGACAAGGGCAGGAAGATGATGAAGATGATGATGATGATCCAATAATTATAATAAATTACGGCAGGGGATGGCCGCACTTTTCCGCATTTGTGCGAAATACACTACATTGCAAGCTTAAAAACAGTAGGGGTAGAAGCATGTTTTTGAATGACTTGAAAAAAATCTTTCACGATAGTAACCTAATCTATGTCAAATGCCTCTTTTTATCCAGGAAAAAACACCGTTTTCGTTGGGACTGACTGGGGCCAAAAGCTCTATTCTACATTTTTTTTAAATGCTCATGCCAATCAGAAGCGCGACCGAATGAACTATTAAGTCATCACTCATCAGGCAACGCACCTGATGAGTGATGACTTAACCACTCTTACTTCAAACAAAACCTAGAATTAAAGTTAATATTGTGCAGAGATTTTAAAACCATTAGTATAAGAACTCTCAGATTTAGAAAGTACAGATAGCAAACATTCGGATAATAATTAATTAGCAGCATTCCTTCGTAAGTTGCCAACCGTACAGGGCTGTCAACGCTATCTGTGCTTCGATATCTACCTTCCTTACCACCTTATGAAATGTATTTCTTGATTGATTATTTTATAAAGATAAGTGTGGATTTCACTAAAGCTTTTCACTCGTATGGTGTTTTTGTACGGAGAAATAGCTATAAACCAATATTTTGGCAGGCAAGGGCATCGATTGAGTAATTCTGTACAGATGTCAAGAAAATTGTAGGGCACAGTTATATATATATATAATATGCCTGGGAACTGGTAGAACACTGTGCGTTTTAGTCAGTTAAAGTCTGACACTCCCACCCACTCCACCTAGAGAAGGAGAAATCATTTGATGATTTCTCACTTTAAAAAAACTTGGAGTTTTTACTTTTTATAAAGGGTAAATAACACTGAATTAAATCAATAAAATGAAATAGTTTTGCGAAGATTTGTAAGGTGAACGATGAGGCCTTGCCCAGCAATAGGACATAACTTAGGGTCGCCGCACACAGACCACACGCGACAGCCACAAACGCCACTACAAGAAGCTAGAAGCGACCACAAAGAAAGCTGAAGCGCGCGACAGCCACTTGTGGCCGGTGGCTGCTGCTTTTTAAAATCTAAACGCGCAGTATCATAATGGAGTCTAACGAGGAAGGTTTAAAGACACGAGTGGCGTGTGATGGCGTTTTATATCGGCGTTTAGTGGCCAGTGAGGGCCACAAGAAGCAAGCAGCGGCGATTTCTAGCGTGTGGCGACCACCGGCGTCAACCGTGTGCGGCGAATCCATATAAAATGTATGAAAACTATAGGAAATACGCCGGTGGCGTCGCTTTGTGGCTTAAGCTAGCAAAACCAAAGTTTTACTAAAAAACGTATCGTTCATCATCTTCAATATGTAAAGGGAAAATGCAGAACCCATCGCGCGCCAACCCTACTATCGATGCGACTTCGGTCCAGACGAGTCGATCGAAAGTGAAATTTCAGAGTGCAGTACATCGTCCGTTGACCTCGACCACACATAGGTATACATAAAGTATATAGCAGCTATGTAACACATGATATCGTATAATAAAACCTGTTGCACTGACAACTTTGGATGTTGATTTATTATATTTTTTTTTAAGCTTTATTAGTAATTTCGGTTTATGTAACGGAGTTACGACGAGCTTGGCACCTACCGCATGGACTGGCCCGCGCTAGGGAAAGACAGTATCGTGTGGACAAGGGAGAGGGAGGCCTTTACCCAGCATAGAGATTTTATATTTTTTTTATATTTTCGGTGGGAAAATCATCTTATGACATCCCCCGCTCTTGGGCGGAGCGAGAGATAGTGTCAGACTTTTACTCACTAAAAACCCACTCCTGTTCCTTCGTTGCCCTCGTACCAGGGCCGAGTCTTCCTTTCAGAATCAGACCCTTGGCCCCAGTAGGCTTCGACCCTGCTGAGCCCCTACAGTTGCTGACATCTCCTTGAGGCGCGCGTGAAACAGTACGAGCAGTCGGCGACTTGGGCTCGGTCCGGACGGTCGGATGGAAAGCCACCCATTGCTCGCCGTCCGCAAGCCAGCGCCTGCGGTAGCCGGAAATCGGGATCGGAATCCCGGCGGCGGCGGTTGGGGCGTGAACACCGTTGCCTACCCAGCAGAGAGATAAAATAGGCTATGTTTATTTCCTTTGCTCCTAGAATGGTCTATCCCGGGGTCCTGTAATTTATTGTCCGATGACATTTTCCTGGTGGTTCTTTCACTTTTCACATCTTGCACCACATTCATGAAATACATTAGTTTTCTATCAAAATCTTTTCCAGAGCTTTTCTTTTATATCAGACCACAGTTTAGACGCTTAAAACCTTATCGCCCCAGTCTTTTCCCATCTTGCTTAGGGTCGGCTAAACTTAGTACTTTAGTAACTTTGTACGTATTAAAAAAACAAAGCCCCCCGTGTCTGGCTGTCTGCTTGTCAGCGACAAAATTAGAAAATTTTGAACGGATTTTCATACGGTTTTCATTAATAGATAGAGTGATTCATGAGGAAGGTAAAGGTAAGATATATAATACATACATATTGCAGTACAAAAAAGCCTAAAATTCCAAAGATTTGTAACACCCATTCGAAGCTGGGGCGGCTCACTAGATATATGTTTAGCATGCAAAGTAATTTATCAGCTATTACAATTAGGTAGATAAGTAATGGTCATTCTGTCATTAATATCAAACTATAGAGCAATGAGTGACAGCTGACAGGTGTAATATCTTGTCATTACTAGCTGATAAGGTGCCGCCGAACTGATTAGATCACCACACCCATTATATTAGTGTAAATCAATGTCCCTAGCCATTTCCCAACTAAGTTGGGGTCAGCCTTCAGTCTAACCGAATGCAGCTGGATACCAGCATTTTACATGAAGCGACTGCCTCTCTGACCTCCACCACGCAGTAACTGGGTAACCCGTTACCCCTTGGTAAGACTGATGTCAGATTTCCAGGCTTCTGATTGTTCGTAACGACTGTCAAAGACCTGCAAATGGAAGCCGGGATCAACGCATGGAGAGGGAGGCAAAAGAAAAGATTGATGAATTGTGTGAGGAGTGATATGAAAGAAAAGGTGGTCAGTGGTAGCGTGACGGTTGACAGGATAGAATGGAAGAATACGAGGGATTGTACCGACCCCAGGTGACATGAGACAAGAGCAGGAAGATAATGAGTTGTTTGTAAGTAGGATGCAACTCATCCTAATTACTTTGTTAGATAGATAGATATATTCTTTATTGTACACCAAAAATAAAAATTACATTAGGAACTTAAAAAATTAATAGGGTGTTACAATGAGCGGTCTTATTACTAAAAACGATTTTTTACAGACAACCTTTGGATAGATTTAACAGAGAAGGAGAAAAAAGATACGCAGGTAGTTCGTGGTGTACTATTTACATTTAAACAATACATAAAATCACAAATTGCATATAATACAAACAATATATATAATTATCAAAACGGATGGCCGTTGGGGCCGAAAGGTTCTGGAGTGGCGACCGCGTACCGGAAGACGCAGTGTCGGAAGGCCCCCTACAAGGTGGACCGATGACCTGGTGAAGGTTGCGGGAATCCGATGGATGCGAGACGCACAGGTTCGTTCGTTGTGGCGACGTTTGGGGGAGGCCTATGTCCAGCAGTGGACGTCTATCGGCTGAAATGATGATGATGATGATATAATTATGAAAGCAGAGAAATAATGTATTTAATGACGACGTTCAAGAGGAAAAGTGAGTGTTTGAGCTTGCCTTACTGACACGGGCAAAGCATTCCACAGCCGCACTGCTTGAACTGTAAACGACTTATCATAATAATTGGTGGAGTGGCTTGCCATCTCTAGCCTCAAGTTTTCTGAGTATGTAAGATGAGTTGCTTGTAAGTAATATGTATACTGTAGTTTTATTCTGATGTAATTAAATTAACTAAAAAAAAAATAACAAACACTAACAAACTAGCCTTAGTTCTTACAAGGTCATCAACTAACATTATGGTGGTAATCTATTAACGAGATATTAACATATTTCGTGTTATAACGTCGTGCTATACTCGTAGAAATGAACGTGCAACGCAATCGATACGACGCCGATCATTTGTATTGTAATGTGATCGTTTGATACTGCAGATTAAGAAAATATATGTTATATAAGTATATATTGATGTACCTAGATATCTATGAAAAGAAGGGAAAATTAAATTAAAAAAATAGATTCAGTACAGAGTTAACAGGGAATAGTATAAAACTTGGTAGGTATCCTTTTTTTTCACTACTGGGCAAAGACCTCTCCTTTTGTCCTTCCAAACCTCGTTGTCTAGGGCGATTTCTGGCCTAGTTCACCCCGCAAACATGATTTAAAAAAATGGTTACATTACGTGCCCAATTTTTCTTCCCCGTATATGAAGCGGTAAAATTAATTGTGTGTGTATCTCTCGAAATACTAATTCGATTACTGATATCAAACTCGCTGTTAGAAAGCTTTTTCTTCTGGAAAAAATACGGTTCCAGTGAGATGAGTAACAGGAGCAAACACTTGTAAAAATAAAAAATACGATCATTATATCCGGTAAATTCTACGTGCGAAATACGAGCTGCAATTTAATTGCCACAAAAAATATCGACAAAATCTAGTACTGAACTCAGACTGTCTAGTTTCGATTTTATTCAAAAAGAAACACCTGTTTAGTACAATCGTGACACACACTGCACGATCTGGCAATCGATCTTAATTCGTCTATTATTGAAGTCAGTAATAGTTTTTGTACGAACGGTTTAAAAAGAAACACACTTATTTATATCAGTGTACCGATTCACTACATAGACAGGGGGATTAATAAAATTTATCTGTGTCCTGAAATCGACAAATTAAGATAATATGGAAGACATAATCAAAGATGAAGAATCAGGAATGAGGATATCCGCAGGAGAACCTAGGTTACCGAAATAGCACGAAGAATCGTCAAACTTAAGTGGCGAAGGACAGCGCACATTGCTCGCAGAACGGATGGCCGTTGGGGCTGACAGGTTCTGGAATAGCGACCACGTACCGGAAGACGTAGCGTTGGAAGGCCTCCTGCAAGGTGGACCGATGACCTGGTAAGGGTTGCGGGAATCCGATGGATGCGAGACGCATAGGACCGTTCATTGTGGCGACACTTGGGGAGGCCTATGTCCAACAGTGGACGACTTTCGGCTGAAATGACGATGATGATGATGATGAATCAAGATGAAAGACCTTTCTTTGAGGTAGGAAATCATCAAATCACTCCTCGCTCAGGATCTGGGTGGAGTGAGACAATCTCGACGTTTACTAATTAAAATCCATCTGCATTCCTTCTGTTGTCTTTTGCGTTCCAGAGTTGCTCGCAACCGTCCAGACTCAGCCTGAGTCGTCGACGTCTCAAAGAGATGTCAGCAAAACCTTAGGGGCCCAACAGAGTCGACGCCTACTGGGGCCATGGGTTGGCTTTTGAAAGGGAAACCCGGGGTCCTATAATGCAAAGAAACTGAAGGAACATAGGTGGGGTTTTAGCCGCTCCGCCCTAGGGCGGGAGAAGTCATTAGACGATTTCCCACCTCAAAAAAAAGGCTTGTAGTAAAATTCTCTTGTTAAAGAATCCCGCAGCTCTGGCAGAGATAAAGTTCAAATATTTATCTACATCATAAACTTCCGGAAACGTACATTTTCTCAATAACAAATCTTACGTGCGAATTTCTTATTTCCATTGCACCAATTGTAGTTGTGTAGTAAATATTCGTAAAATCGGTGTCGAGTTCAATCGACAGTTGTTTTCTAAGAAAAATGTTACAAATTCTCAGTAACGCATTTATTCCCGGTCTACGAAGTGCAAGCGACACGAGTTTTTGCCTAATTTCGTTACCATAACGTAATCATTTTAACAAAAAAGTTAATTTTATTATTGTGCTGTTTTTACTGCATACAGATTAAGCTGCAGTTAACGTTTCTAAATAATCTTTAGTAGAATTCAAATCTAAAATAGTAAAGAATATATTGAAAATGTGTTGATTTTTATTAGAAAATAGGATCATTGGTGATGATGCACTTATCGAGTCGAGGTTTCAAGGTCTTGCAGTGTTGCTAGCCTGTCGGTTTTCTACCGGTTGCATTTCAGGGTATGTACCTACGTCGGAATTGCATAACCTAATGAAACGGAGGTCCACGTTGCCGCTGGTAGACGCTAGTCAACAATAAAAAGAAACTTTTGTTTAGATATTAAATAATGTAGCGTGCAGCATTGTTGATCGTATTTATTTACCTGACATTGAATCTCGTAACATAACGTCAGTTTATTGATCTAAAAGCAAGAACACACGCGAAGACACGCTCTCTAAGTCGGGAGTTTCCTTTAGCGTACGATGCGTTTTTGTACAACAAGACACTTGCAATCTTATATCAGTTTTTATCTCCTTTAAGGGGATGCAACTCGACATACATTTTCACTGTTTTTCATACAACCGCTTTTACGCGCTTATAACGTTGTTACACATTTTTCTTTAGATATTTTAGAAACACAGTATCTAGACTTCTATTGAAATCAATTTATAAATTTGTGTAAAACTAATCCAGTAAAGACTTCTGAAAATCTGCTATTTTGCATGAACTTTGACACTTCATAATTTAATCAAAAAAAAAGTAAAAAAAGTATGACAATAGAAGCCTTGCAAATTTAATCAAGATTCTAAATGACAACAATTTTTTTTCAAGAATTCTAATGGTTTAAAAAATAAAACACGTATTTCCTGGAGAAAGTTTTGTAAAATATTCGAGTAAATCACGGAATTACCGAATACTAAAAGTTTTCAGGCGTTAAGTATCTCTCTTTTTTGCGTTGCCTTTTCGTCAAACATCGCGTGGATTGCGTTTGATGAAGTAACAAGGTTTTAAACCATGCTCGATGTTGACGATAGGCGAGTGGAAAATATACAATCAAGTTTTTAATTTTTGTCTGCGGCCTAGATGTTATTTATAAGGAAAAATAGAAATATCGTCTTTAGAATCCAGATTCAGTATGCGTTGCATAAGAATCCTTGATGAATGTTTTAGGGTTCCGTACCCTAAGAGTAAAAACCGGACCATATTAAGACTACTGGCCGTCTGTCACCAGCCTGTATCTCATGAACCGTGATAGTTAGACAGTTGAAATTTTCACAGATGACAACATATACTAAAAACAGAATAAAATAAATATATAAGTAGGGCTCCCATATAGCAAACAGGGATTTTTTTGCTGTGTTTTTGCTGGATATCTAAAGTTGTATAGATAATGGTACGGAACCCGTCGTGCGCGAGTCCGGCTCGCACTTGGCTGGTTGTTTCACTTTGACAAAAATAGAAATTTCAATATGCTACCTTTCAATCGATCAACTTGTCTTACAAATATGGCGGACTTAAAAGCGATTTAATATTGACATTCCCATGCTCAAATAATCAATTTTCTCCCAACTTTCTCCACAGAAGAATGCCAAACTAGTGATATTGATATAACCTCTGCAAGCTCACGTAGCACCCACAAAGACATCACGTATCAACTGCTATTGATAAGAAGGCACCAACAAAGAGTGAAAGTGATAAAAAAATATTGTATAATTGTGTACAGAAGCTGTCACACCTCGGGCTATATAACTTTCATTGAATTGAGTTGACGCATGAAATGGGCATCATTGTGCGTTCTTTGATTGGTAAGCTATAATTGACAGACTGTACCGATACATTGTAATCTATAGAACCTATTGTAAATAACTGCCGTTCACTCTCAAACGCGATATTCAGTACATGATATTCAGACTGTCTTATTTTTTGTTCCGAGTAAGACTGGTCTAACCCTTATTACACTACGCGACATCGACTAAGACTGTCTGAATATCGAGTAGTGTAATAGGCCCTTAACCACTAAACCAACAGGCCAGTCGATATTGGCCTACACATAGTTGTTACGGGTCTGGGTGTCTTGTGTAGGTGAGTTTATATAATAATAATAACCCAGTTTACGGGGGTAATTCCCAGTGTGAAGAAAACTATGCCTAATAAATAAGTCTATCCGATCATTTAAATAAGGAAGCATAGACGCAGCTATGAGAGCAATGAGATAATATACAATTGATTGCCTTGTAGGCCTGTAAGGTTAGGTCGGATGACCAGCATTATACGCGCGAGTTATTGAGGCATCACACGCAAACAACCGAACAACTTAATTCTGCCGCGAATCTGCAGGTTGTAAACGTGAATCAAATGCCCGTCAGCGAAACATGCATGCAGTGCAAATTAATATTTTACTGTAAATTGAATGTTGACGTCTTTATAAAGCAACCCAGCTTCTGTCAGAAGCGTAGTCGAAAATTATCCAAGAGGATTAATGGATGCGAGAGACGCACACGACCGGTCATTACGGCGACGTTTGGGGAGGCCTATGTCCAACAGTGGACGTCTTTCGGCTGAAATGATGATGATTAAAAATTATCCTATTCGAGGTAATTTGGATTTTTGAAAACCAATTTAAAATAACCAAAAGAAAACATTGTTCAGGGTACCCATCAAATTATGTTGCTTATAAGAATGGCATTATCGGACATTGACCTACATATGCATTAATTAACATTCTTAATCAAATAAAATCCTGAATAATCTGTCATTTACCATGAAAAATGAAAACAATATAATTAATGGTTCGGGTTCCTACAAAAAAATTTTGGACTATGGCAATGACTGACTTTGCCCTGCTTAAAGTATTATTACAGGAAAACTGTTTCAATACGGACACTTAAGTGTTTTAATTATTTTTTCTTTTAATTACAACTAATTGTGACGCAAGGTGCCAAATTGTTACATCATCAGTCTGCTAATCACGGCTACAAAGCACGATGGTGTTCCACGTGGGGCAAGAAGTGTGACCGCATGGTCCGTTCCGTACCATCGGAGGCCATGCTTGTCAATGAGGTAAAACCTCTCGAAACATGAAGTTTAAAAGTTCCCACGTTTTCTCTTACTTACGAAAAACCGCTTTGCCAGGATGGCAACGTAAATATTGGCAAGAATGTATAATCGATTACAAAATCACTATAAAGCATGAAAGAAAACATGGCTGACGACTTGTAAAGGTATTTGTTTATGAGTGATAATAAACAGACTTCTTTTTAATAGCATTATTTGCCTGTAAAAATCTATATTACCTTCTAAATTACTAAGTCAGTCACAATTACCGAGCGTCGGAATGATACTATCTTAGCCACTATATTTAGGTGGTTATAAAAAAAATAACCACGAAAGCTAAGCGGAGCTCCCGCCTTAGCCTCCTAACTTAACCTGTCTGTGTCAAAAAGCCCTACAATTCCGAGCTCGCTTCGCTCGCTCTTGGACGAAGTATATTTGGTATGATATATAGACTGATTGTGGCGTTGTAAAAAAGACGAATTAGTCGGAATTAGTTTATTAGATACTATCTCATTTTCCTGTCGCTTAGTTTTTAGCAAGAGAAGTGTGATTAAATGGCTAATAAAGAAATGTGTAGCTTAACTTATAATTTCTCTTTGTTTATTTGGAAATCAATTCAGTAAAATTACTCATTTTGTGAAATAACTAGCCTTTAAGTTGTTAAAGGAGCCGCCCGCATGAAGAAAAGCATCGTATATCCCAAAAACGTGCGGAAATGTTGTAAAGAGTTACTGTAGCCCTGAAGTAAAGGTTAACTGAAAGAACACGGGTGTGGTTTTAGTCAGTAAAACTCTGACACGCCCTCTCGTTCCACCCAGAGCGAGAGATGTTATTTGACGATTTCCGGGATAGATTTCGAGATGCGTTTTTCATCAAGATCTTCACAAATTACAACTCAGTAACTATGTCGAACTACTGTTTCTCGTGAACCACGATGCTGGTTATTCTCTTTTTTCTGCTAGCAACCGTGCCAAATCAAGTTACGTCAATCAAACAATTAAGCAGGAAAACTGGGAGCCCTCACTCGGAACTGAAACAATACCCATCACCTATTTGTAGCCCGAAACAAGAAAACAACATCAATGAACTGCCTATAAATAGATACAACTGAAGATCTAGTTCAACGACCTGGTGGAAAGCTGAGAGATACACGTGCACCTTCTTTTATTTTTCATTGAGCTGTAAATACAATCGTCTCTCTAATCGATTTTTTAGCGCAAGTTTTCTCAGTCTTATTAAAGTTGTGTTCTTAAATTAAATTTGACCCTGACAATAGAAAAGAATTATTCCCCACGAGTTTTTAACGTAATCCGTTTGACGATTTAAATTGAACTGTTAAAGGGAAGGGGCTATATAGGGTGTACACTGTGTACAGCTCCATCTCTCCTTCTCGCTCGCAAACTTGACATTTTAACACGTCAATGTGTGTAAAACCCCTGCCCCCCTAGCCAAGTTACAACCGGTTCGTTTCGATTTTCTTTTCGTCGATCGCCTCGAGTAGGCCACGCCTCTGATTCCTTTATTCTGACGTCATCTCAACGCTCAGTCACGTGGTCAGAACAAAAAAATAGGAGGCGTGGCCGACTCGAGGCGATCAACGAAAAGAGAATCGAAACGAAACTGTTGTAACTTGGCTAGGGGGGCGGATCTCTCTAAATTTGGAATCGTATCCACTTGTAACCCATCAGAGGCCTAGGTTTAGGAGGCTACATCAAAAGAAAATACGTTTACCAGCTGACTTGCCAGACGTTGTTCGGTCATATAAATTATCAAGAAAAAATGGGGGGTGGGGGTAGAAGGGTAAAAAAATATTGGGCAAGTGCGAGTCGGACTCACGCCCTGAGGGTTCCATTCAAATTCACCTATGTAATTAGTTCAGTTCCCAAATCTCTCGAAGATTTTTCCGAATCGCAAAAAATGTGTTTTTTTTTTGTGACGTACCAACAAAATTACTGTTTTCACATTTATTCCTATACTTATGCTGTCTTGACAGACAGACAGACAGACAGACGGATGGACAACAAAGTGATCCTATAAGGTTACCGTTTTTTCCATTTGAGGTACGGAACCCTAAAACCGACAGGTCTCTTCAGTCCCATCGCAGGACAGAGATCTCATAATCCTTTATTCGACAAAATTCTGTTTTCTGATAGTGTGTCCCTTTTGGGTGGAGTTTAAAGTTAGAATGAGCCCACGAATTGTCCGTCCATTTAACACCTCACCCGCCAACATTCACATCACGTACCAACTATTAAGTAATCCGTGTAATCTAACTGTCTTGGCCACTTAGTAGTCAACCACGCAGCTCCCATAGGCGCAGTGGTTGGCAGGCTCAGAGTCGCCGGCTGCCAAGTCCGGCGCTCCCACACTGACGGAACTTCTCGCCGGTATGAATACCGACCAGGTCGACAGTCATTGACCTATGAATCTTACTGTTATTTAATGTTTTAAAGATGTAGTGTCATTTACACTTCTGGCTAAACTGACGTAAGTTCTTCTGGCCTGTGGGGGAACTATGAGAGTTGAATATTAAATACTAGCTTCTGCCAGCGGCTTCGCCCGCGTGAAAGTCGGTTTCTCCATACAAATTTCCAACCCCCATTTTACCCCCTTAGGGGTGGAGTTTCGTAAAATCCGTTCTTAGCGGATGTCTATTGAAATTTTGAAATTGAAATTGAAAATATTTATTTCAGACACAGTAAAGATACACAGGTCCACATTGTGTTAGTACAAACTTATAACTATGTTAGTAAAATTTAAAATTATTATTATTTTGGACGTGCATGAGCGACCACTGCCTCAGGATTTGGCTGTCCACTCTGTCTGACACCACGCCCAGAAGCGAGTTGGTGCTCCTCTTTATTCGAGACCACAGGGAGGCCGTTCTCTTGCGAAGTACAGCCTGGAAACCATCCGTGCTGTGATTGACGAACATGCCGGAGGCACTGCACCACCATGGAAGCCCCAACAGACCCCTGAACGCGTTGTATATTGGACAGATTGTTATACTATACCCTATAAGAAACCTACCAGCCAAATTTTAAGTTTGTAAGTGTTACAGTTTCTGAGATTTCGTGATTAATCAGTGAGTAGTATTTCGCTCTTATATATATAGATTTAAGACATTAAAAAGATAAAGTTTGAGCTTGAGGCCTCAGGGAGGTGTTAAAGCCACACCTTAAAATAACTTTCAACAATAGAATAATAATAAAAGCCTTTTATTTTTTGCAAAATAAAAAGAAAGCAATATTAATTAAAATTTATCTTGATCTTAGTATTAAGATCAATTTTAATGCAATGGAATTTTATTAGTACAACATAAATTGTTAGTTTGCGAGAACCTCTCCGCAGGTGAAGGCCTTTTCCATTGATCCTTAGCTTTCTCTATATTGGGTTGGTTGCTAGAACCAACCGTTTTTATAATATCGTCCACCCATCTTGAATGCGGTCTTCCCCTGTATCGTTTCCCACTTGGGCATCTCCAACGAGTCGCCCTTAAGGTCCATCGCTTGTTTGACCGTCTTACCAACAATACCTAACTTTTTATATGTCAAACTAGATGTCCCCAGTGATTTCATCAGCGTCATTGGTTACTGTTCTGGTCCCATGATACGCAGCGTGATATTATATAGCTTATAGCCTCAATAAATCGGCTATCCAGCACTAAAATAATGTTTCAAATCGAATTAGTAATTCTAAACATACTTTTGAATTTTATAAAATTAGTATGTCAAATAAATAAAACACAATTTAAAAGAAAGCGGAAAGACTACTGTAGCAATTTCACTGTAATAATTTTGACTTCATCATATAACTTTAATTACAACTACAACCGTTTAATTACCAATCAAAGCCACAGAATGCTCAGCCCGCCTAAAATGACTTGTCACTGTTACATAAAGCTGACTGAACGCATGGACCCTCACAGGAAACGCTCGTAACTATTTACTACTGCAACCGGTTGCTATTCATCAATAATTGTGCAATCGAGATTACATGTGGATGCGGTGAGAACTGGTCTTCCGCTTCGCATGATATGACATACATATAACTGGTGCGACGGACCCTGAAGGCATCCGCATGAATGACGAGTGTAATCTCCAGTTGATTACATAGCGTCTTCTGTTTGCAAAGTTGCGACCAATGTGGTCCACTTAACGGATTCGAAAGGTGATGATCCAACTGTAATTTAATTATTGAACTTCACCTCGATCATAACCCCGCTGGGGCCAAAGGCAATTTCTGAAAAGGAAACCCGTGGTACTAGAACACGAAAGGCATCTGAAGGACACATGTGGTTTTAGTTAGTAAAAGTTTGACACGCCTTTTCGCTTTATCCTAGAGCGGCAGAAGTCACTGGATGATTTCTCACCTCGAAAACAAAGGTTAGTTCATAACGGCATCAACGATAGTTGAAATATACATATATGGATAATAAATGCAAATGGAAGAACAGTGAAGAGCAAGAATTTGGTATTAATATGAACGAATACTACAGTTAGGCGCCTATTACACCACTCGATATTCAGACAGTCTTAGTCTATGTTTATCTATTTATCTCTTTTTTTTTTTTTTTTTTTATTAATGATAGGCTCGCGTTTGACCACCATCTCACCTGATGGTAAGCGATGATGTGGTCGACGATGGAGCACGCTTGCCTAGAAGTAGCCTATTCACTCTTGACTTAAAGACCCCTAAGTTGTAGCTATCAGGAAACACAGACTCCGGCAAGGAATTCCACTCCTTGGCTGTACGCATAATAAATGTATCTCATCCTTCTGTTTCATTCCTTTACACGACATTGGCGTAAGTTGTTTTTTTTCTTGTGTGACGTTACATAGACTAAGACTGTCCGAATATCGAGTTGTGTACTATGCGCTTTACTCTCAAAGCAATGAAGGAAAATATCGTCAAGAAACGACATGAAATAACAAGATACAAATTCGACAACATTGTGTTATCCACCAAGAAGCAATGGATCTGTGTGAAATTGCTGTGTCTCAGCAACAGGAACGTCATAGGTTGATTATGCCTATCTTAAAAGATAGGTGAAACATAGATCCTGTCATTTTCTTTCCATAATAAAGATGTGCTCTCCCCTTCGTGACACCAGAGCCCCTACCATGAGCTCTTAACACGATCCATTTAACGACCTAAACTGAACTGCTAAAGAGATGGAGCTGATTTAGGGTGTATAACTCCATCCCTTTTTCTCGCTCGCACGCCTTTATAGACATGTCACAGTAAGACCCCTAATCCACAAGGCAGGCCACTCAATACAGCCCCCCTAGCCAAGTTACGATCTAAGTTACGATCGGGCTGTATTGAGTGGCTGGATTGTAAATTAATCCCGTGACTTTGACATTCACGACTTATACCATTATCCCTTTCAACTAATTAACATATACAGTGTCAGGACACGTGTCTAAGTCGTTGGTCTTTACTAATTGGAATTATAATTAGCACTAACAATATTAGCACTTGACCTACATTTGCATAGAACATCTACGTCATATTAATTATATTTAAATGAGTTTTGACGCCTCGTTTTATTTATTTGGGATTCAATTAAGGTTTCGGAATGTTTTTGTTCAGACAGCGGCATGCCTGAAATTTAGTGTTATCTACTAATGGAATTTTAAGAAGTTGAGAAAACAAAGGTAAAATGAGGACAAATGGCCATCAATTTGTCTTAATTGATTCATTTGCTAGAAACCTACCAAGTTCCATAATTTAGTAGGTTTTATCAAATTGTTACGAGTAATTAAAGATTAGTGGTCCGTTTATATGCCTCTAGTCTAAACATGTCATAAGTAGCATTTAATTTATTTAATTCCCATATAAAAAACTGATTTTCATCGGTACCTACACTCTATGGTTCAGTTGAAAACCAGCGTCAGGCAACTGCTACGTAGTTGTCTGGCATTATGCTGAACAGGACCTATTTGGCGCAGCCGTGAGAAATGTTGTTATTGTTAATTTTTATTTCTTCTTATTTTTTTTAATGTTTATTGTTAGTTTGTTAATCAATTAATTTTTGATTAATGCATTATAGTGTGCCAAATAAACATATTTTCTTTCTTTCATAAGTTCAGTGGAAATCTAATATGTTTACACACTATAATAGGTATGGTTAATATTCGTAGACACAAGCAAATGTTTGTTGGAACTTTTCGACACAGCCAACATATAAACCCCATCATACTTTAGATATGTACATCGTTTTATACACCACTTAAACTCAGTCAGTAGTAAAAAAGAATAATAAAAAAATAAAATAGCTTTATTGCATATCATATTGGCTTAAATTGCATGTCGAGGAGTCTCCATTTAGGCATAGAAATGCCTGTAGTTGAAGGCTCCGCTCTTTCCTTATATTATAAATATTGAACTAGGCAGATGACAAAAAGGAAAAAAAAAATAGAATGAAAAGTAACAAGGAAAAAGAGATAATAATAAAAAAAAATAAACGATCAATTGTATATGTGCGTGAGTGTATTTGGGTGTGGGTGTGTATGTTTGTGTAATAAGAACCACCTTCCGATAAAGTTCTGACAGTCGATCAAAATTCTACATCAAAATAACAAAGCTCTAACATTTCCTGCAACAAGCAACGCATTAAGTACTGCTAACCAACTATCTGTACCAACAGGGATACAGTCCCAGCAGTACGCGATACAAACATGTGATATTTTGATTTCCTTTCACCGCGATAATAGCCGGCTACTTTGCTTACATACCGCAAGTTTGCGCGGGCGCAAGGGACAAACTTTTAGTTATTTACGTTACACGTAGTTTTTTTTGAGGTTACTGATAGTCAGAATTTAGTATTACCAAGGTATATCATATCATTTTTAATTTTTATTTCAATTTGTAACATAAAATAATAATTAGTTTATTTTAAAAGCACTATCACTAATTGTATGTAATTTTTGATTTATGTCTAAGCTGTGTACTTCTTTATTCACAAGTTCACCATAATAACAGATATATGTATATGTAAGCTATTTTTTTTTTTATATGTAATTAGTTAATAAATCGTTAGAGTACCTTAAAATAAATAAATATCATCGGGGTCACTGAGTTGTAGAGTTCATATACTTGTTAGACAGTTTTTGGGAAACGCACAACATTAAAATGAAATCAATTGTTCCTTCTGAGCTGTGGTTGCGTAGTGGTAACGGCCCCGACGAAGAGTATAGGTTGTGAGCTCAAGTCCTGAGCAGGTGCATTACTTTTTGTGATTTATTTCATCACCACCGCTCTCAAAACGGTGATATCCAGCAACCAGCACTGGGTCCACGTGGTGGATTCCGTCCTATACCCTCTCCTGGAGAGGAGGCTTGAATGCCAGCATTGGGAATACTATAGGGCTGACTGTGCTTCTGTCACGTCAGTTGCTGACTTGCGCCAATCGCCTCACGTTACCCAGTATTGCATAACATTGGTTCGGGACTCACACGTGCACTCGCTCACTTACGTTTCACCTCGTTTGTGTTCATTCAGGTTTATTTTATACCTACTGTACCAGTCTTCATGCTGATTATAAAATAGAGGACCTATGTTGTTGTCAGTTTCAATAATACGCGGGCAATGATTCCTATAATCGAAACTTGAGAAGCATATTTAAAATACATTTTATCTATAGCAATTTACCTGAGTTTACATAAATAATAAAATAAACAATCATGAAGTTTCATACGATTCTTGTCCCACAACTAAACGACGTCAAATAAAAATTGATCAACAAAACCACATAGACGTGACGTGTAACGTTATCTAATGGCAACAAAAACTGAAGTTTCAAGGAACTATTCTATGAGGGGCCGATGACCCCGACGTCAGTATTATATATTCCATCATAGTATCAGTCATTACCATATAAACAGACATAGCAAATGTTTTACTACAACCCTGTCTAGCAAATCGAAAATAATTATGCACTTCTAAAATGTTCTACGTGAATGTAATGGTATAGATAAATCTGTAACGTTAATTCGAGCAGTCATACAAAGTCACGCGTATCATAAACAGTTCTAACGAAATTACAAATTACGATAACAATCAAAACATTTTTACACAACTTTAATTTAATAAATAACAAAATAAACACGAAACAAACGAGCAGTTGTTTCAACCCTACTATCACGATCTTTGCAACAACTGCGACTACAAACGCCGTTCTCCAGCAAATTATCGCGAACAGATAAACCTCATTTTGTAATAGAGCAAAAAAAAAAACTATGAATGAAACCAGTAGCGAATATTCGCACGTTCCGAAACCGAATGTGTAACTATGTTGGGAAACATGGCAGCGACTGCAACTAGCGACCTGTCAACAATTATAAACGCCGGTTGCTTTCGCGCTGTAACGTCAGCCGTGAATAATTTTTGACAGCTGTCACAAATACTCTTCAATTTATTTACATAAAAAGACGAAGACAAATTAATTGTTTTGACCATGCGTTGACACCATTTTGAGACTATGTTGACACCATGTCGACATCTTATTGGCAGAACGTACTTGCTCACTATGTAATAATTAAAATAGTAACTGTGACTAAAATTTGGAGCCATTTTCCTTATTTGAGCTTTGTCTGTGAGATGCAGCGTCGAATTTATAAGGTGGAACAACGAACAAAAACATAACCGTTTTAAGTAACAAGGATACCTACAAAATCTACTGATTTTAAGTAAGTAAAAAAACTTAATTGAAATTAAAGTAATTAAAAGTATATGCGAATGAAATACATAATTACTGTCACGGTTTCACATAAAAACAATAAACCGAAAGCGCAACTTCAAAATAAACGGTCACCATTTTCTTTTCGATAAAAGCTCCAAAAAAACTACAACACTACAAAGAAAGAAAAAAAATCACCTCACAGACACTTGTCTAATTAACAAAGCGTATCATTTTTTTAGTGCTGTGTGTCGATAATCCATAGTATTACGATGATGTCGGCAATTACGCGATTGCTTCATAATTACGTGATACCGGTGCATTCTCGACAGGTCCCTGACTCGATGCATACGCTTGACGTAAATAGACTGTTACATGAAGTGATCGGGTGGTTATTGAACGTAGGAGTTATGATAGACAGGTCATTTCTAGGTTTATGTTGCGGTTTTCCAATTGAGGTACGAGGAGAAAGGTGAGAAATATTTTGAGTTGACTTATGTGAATGTGTTTCTTAACTTTAGCTATGTTGACAGTTACGAAATACTCGTCACTTACGTAGAAGAAATTAAAAAAAAACAGACACATATTATATTGGAGTCGTAATTGCTACGTAGCAAGTGAACAAGATGAATAACAAGTATGTATAATAAAACTGATTATTATGTGATTAAGAGTAATAATTGTGCATATAATCCTTTTTAATCTTTTGAAAGTCAATAAATATTTACAAAAAAAAAAACATTAAAACTCTCTCTATCGAAATCTATAACTCGCTGATTACCACTAGTATGTTTAATTGATTATTTCGCACTTCTATAATTTAATCTAGTTATAGGTACAATTTGCAATCCTTTAGCAATTCATTCTGCATTTATTTATATCCACATAAAAGCGAACACATTGATCGATCGAATCATTCATCCGCTCAACAAAAAACGGTCGCGCGTAATCTGAGTAGTGGCGTAAAATCGATAGGTTTGTGTCGATAGTTTTTATCGACGTTTTTCTGGTCGTTACTCAGCGAGGTCAGCGCATCCTTGGGTGTGGGTCAGCTGCTATTGATGCTGCATTTTAGTCTGTTGGTGGGCAGTGGAGTGTGAGAACCAATATTACTGTCACTGTTGTATATTTGCATACTTTTGCCATTTAGTTTTAAACTATTATATTTACTAGGCCCAAAATATATTAAAATGATCGTCAAAATTATCAAAAAAATACAATTGGCTGTGTGAAAGATAGGTTTTGATTTGTAACTGAAACATGCGCCCGCACGTGCTATTAGAATTCAAAATAATACTGTAAATATCGATTGAACACTACTTAATTGTATAATTAGTAAATTATTTAGTCTTGCAAGTTCGTCAAACGTTATATATAATAATATTCCACAACTATCACACAACGCCGTCTAGTCCCAAGCCAAGCAGAGCTTGTGTTATGAGTACTAGACAACTAATAAATAAACATACTTATATAATTCTAAATACATACATATTATAGATAAATAACACCCAGACAGAACAAATGATTGTTGCTCATCACACAAACATTTATCCTGGGTGGGAATCGAACCCACGACCTCCGGCATAGCAGTCAGGGTCACAAATCACTAGACCAACAGGCCAGTCAAAAATACATAATAAATACCCAAATCTTAGTATTCAATTTGTCGAGTCATCCCAACCCAGATTTAAGATAATCACCATTTACTTAAAAAAGATCGTAACATTAAAAAGTAAAGTAAACACTATCTCGTATTTATATTTTGAAGCCACTCGTAGTGCCACAGTTCACACGCCACATATCTCTAACTTAAATCTCTTGCCAAGTACATATCAACTTACTTAAATCTGTAACAAGTTAAATAAAGAAAAGTATAGTAAATCATCGCGACTTTCATCATAAATCTGGTTTCCTAATCCATCGGTTCGGGAGAAAGTCTTTCTGTTTGTGATTCATCTTAAAGTATAATTATACAACTCATTTACATAATCCCGTTACCGTTTATGCTTCACTACTAATGTTATAACGTACTTGTACTTGATTTTCTAGTTTTAAAAATATGACTTAATTTTTCTGATTGATTTGAAATGTCCGGTTTACTTATGTGTCATGGAACCAAGTTTAAAACTTCAGTGGCAGAGACAGAAAAAAATATAACTGTAATTTTTATCTCAGTCATTAAAGGCACCACAAGTTAAATCAGAATATGTGAAGAAAGGCGGACTTATTGAGTCATAAATGGAACGAGTCCGTCACATTATACGCAACCAACTTCTGAATCTGCAATGGCGACCACCAGAAACTCGGCGTCCTAATTCATTCGCAATGAAGTTTGATGAGAAACGGCTATTGGATCGTCAACATTAGCCATAAATCGATACCCCTAACATCCATCATATTTTGCTCTGGGATCCATATGATTCATCTGGACCAATTTCGCAGCATCAGATTTCACCTTGCCGTTCTATTGTTAATTCACGCACTAACTGCGTCCACTCCATCTGATCGGGAGCCACTGGCTAGATGCCTTGATGCATAAAGATAGGACGACTTCCTTCAGTTCACAATTTAGTACAAACAATTTTGGATGGAAAATTGTTTAGTTTATAAGGTTACGACGTATTTTTACGATGGTTAATTGAAGACGTTTTAACAAGTTACTGTTTCTCATCAATTCATTCGATTGTCTTGGCTCGAAATGTGATTGTTGTGATTGATTTACTAAAGAAAAATTATAGCATAGCATAGCATAGTCGGCCTTATAATGTTCCCACTGTTTTGACTCAGGCCTCCTCTCTAGGAGAGGGAATGGGCCGTAATGCCCGTAATCCACCACGCGGGCCCAGTGCAGGTTGGTGGATGTCACATGTCTTCGAATTTTTGGTTCTAGGACATGCCGGTTTCCTCACGATGTTTTCCTTCACCGTTTTGAGAGCAGTGGTGATGAAATAAATTACACAAAGTAATGCGCCTGGCTGGGTTTGAACCCGCGACCTACAACTCGTAAGTCGGGGCCGTTACTACTCGGCCACCACTGCTATTAAAGAAAAATTATACAGCATATATTTAAAATGGTAAAATTTTGCTGTTACTTTTTCTTTTTCTTTAGGTACTTTCAGCCCCGTAGGAGTACTCAATCCAAAACGAAAGAGATGTCAGCAAAACCGTAGGGGCCCAGCAGGGCCGAAGCCTACTGGAACCATGGGTTGGCTTCCGAAAGGGATATCCGGGTTCTGAAAACGCAAAGCAAAGAAGGAATATAGGAGGGGGTTTAGTCAGTAAAACTCTGACACGCCCTCTCGCTCCAACCTAAACCGGGAGAAGTCATTGGATAATTTCCCACCCAAATCAATTATCTTGGCTTTCAATGTGATTGTTTAAAGAAAAATATCACAAATAATATTGTTAAAATTTTGCTGAACCTTTAACCTTTATTAAGCCATACGCTAATATGAAAAAATATTAAGGGTACTCAATCCAAAACCAGATGTTACCTAGAAGTTATATGTGTGTATCTGTTTGTGCCAAATAAAATATTTTTCTTTCTTGAAGATGTAAGCTACCGTTACACTATGTGTAAAGCTATTATCACTTCGTAATCCATGTCCCAGAACGTGACGTCTCACTTATCACCAGCCCTATTCTTACAAACAGTCCGTTATAATGCCAACCAAACAAACTATTTTTTTTTTCTCTTTGGTTGGTACAGAGTGCAGACTGTGTATCGTAAATGTGAAGGTTTGGTCAACATTTCACGAACCACGCGCCAAGGGCCGCGCCTTCGTCTTAACACGAGCGGGTAAGGGTTACCATGCTTGCGTTTTCAAACAGTAACCTTTTTTTTTAAAGTTGAAAATATATAGCCTATTTTACTCAGAAATAAAGCAGCATTATACTGGTTAAAGAATTTTCAAAATCGGTCTTGTATTTTCTGAGTTTCTTCGTTACAAACGAAAATACAAATTATAATATTAGTACCTACAATAGTATAAATCGAACCCTTCCTCTTTATAATATTAGTATATATAGGCTCGCGTTTGATAAATATCTCAGCTACCTAATCTTAAATTTCAAAATTAAAAATAAATTATTCAGTTAACGGGAAAGGATTTCATTTTTTTTTCAAAATGATTAGAAAAAATGGTTGGTGTTTGTTTCTGTATTACGCGAAGGTAGAATCGACTGATCACTCGAAGTCATTAGTAGAAATTGATTTTTGAATCCACCTAGACACTATATATCTGAGTACGTGTAGAATTCAATAAACATATATAAGTAGGTTATTTTGTTAATAAAATATCGATTTGATTTAGGGGTCATGTGTCAACCCTGACTAGGTATAAGCTGGTGTCATATTATCGGATATTTGGCTTGAGGTTTATCTAAAGGTATAGTGTTAAACATTGGACATCGACGAACGCTGTTTAGTTAGGATTTCTTGTAATTGTGGACAAAGGTACCTTTAAGGACTAAATATTATTTAAAGGAGTATGATACAACCTTTTCTAAGATCTAATGTAACCAAATATTGATTTCAGATCAATATCGATAAGATAAAATACAAATACGTACACCATAAATTATTATCATCGCAGTGTTTATATCACAACACAAGGTTTTTTTTATGGTTATTTAATCATTCAGTCGAAAGTTACAAAATATCGAAGTTACATTAAACCCATTAATGTATTAATATAATATATAATATAAATGTTTAAACCATAATGAATTCAACAATCATAACATTCTCAATTCACCTGGATCGGTTAGCATGAATCATTATGATATATTGTACTATATTTTCCATAATAATGTGAGCGCCCAACTTTCTGCCTCTTGTCACCATCCACCATGGTCCACCTTCGTCCATCGTGAGTACAGGTGTAGCCGCGAGAAAGCCGGCGCACCCATTACCGAGAAAGTCATCGTCGACCTCTTGATCATGGATCACCCACGGCTTTAGTGATTGTTATGTAAATTAAGTGTTATGACTCTTGAACCTGCTCAGATATGATTTCATTAGCGGTGCTTGTGTCTTCGTCTGTCAGTGGGTTATTATGATTGGGTTGTTTTAATTGGTAGGTCGGTATTTGATATAATTAAAAATGTATCTATATTTGTAAGTAGTTCTAGTTGCTTGACTACATTTTTAGGTACTCCATCATGTAAAAACATACGTCAGATCATACTAATATTATAAAAGTGAAAGTTTGTATGTATTTGTGTGTTTATGTTTGTTACTACTTCACATTCAAGCGGCTGAACGGTTGGCTGATTTGGTCGGGCACACGGCTTGACCATGTCTTGGAATACCAAGTTGTGTAAAATTTTCCAATATGATTTGATTTATTTTTTGGTCCCAGGAGTAGTTGGGATATTTTTTTTTAATTTCCCACGGGCCAACACGCATAATTTTTATTGGATAGCTATGAGATGGCACCAATAGTCGGGCTTTATTTATTTAACTATAAATTAAGTACACATAATAATAAAAGAAAAGAAGAAAGAAACAGAAGAGTAGTACAAAGGTGATGCTTATTGCTTTATAATTTTTCTTTGCTTATAATGTTAGTTTCTCTTGAGGTCACATCATCATTTCTGGAAACTAGTTATAGGGTGATTCTTACAGGTCTTTAATCAGATTTTCAAATGTATACAAGTATGTTCTGAAATCTCAATACAGCCGGAGGAATCAATTACTCAATGTAACCAACTTTTGGAGATGCAAAGTTTTTAGGGACCATAAAGAAAACATAAGCCTAAAAATACACTAGGGGACAAAATTCTCCCAATATGAAGCGCAACGCTATGTCTATGTGACACCGCAACGTTGCCCAGTGTCCCGCAAATTATCCCCCAACTTATCCCCCAACATTTTACAACGCAGTCACGTGACGCGGTACATGTTGTTGGACAATTTGACAGCGTTGCGCATCATGTTGGAGACATTAAGTATCTGAGGCTAATAATGATCGGTAATTGTTGCAACTGGTAAAGTCAACATCGTCCCAACTCACTTCACGTGCTAACCACACCCCTACCACCGTAATTAGCCCCACAGTTACTCATTTACATTCTATTAACAATCTTGCTTAGTATTCATCGTTGAGTTCTGCTCTGAAACTATATTTTTTCCTCCCACTTGCCATGACAAATTGGTTGATAACTGTACCGCCCGCCGCCGCCGCCGGCGCACGCAAGCGCGTGATTTGCGGCTCGTGTCTGAGAATGCATTTGATTTTCAATTAGACGATAGTTAATTATTATAATTTAACATTCTTGATCGTATGATCTTGGTTGCCTGATGCTGTATAATCGCGGTTTCGAGATCGAATCGTAGTGGATAAGTTGTTGTTAGACGGATGATCTAACTCCAACCTCACACTCCACCTTATGAATCGTAAATGATCTACTTATCGCACATTTTCAGGTACTTAGCAGAGATTTTCAAGTGTCTTACCAAGTGAAGCTTCATAGATTTTCCATCTTTCTAAAGCTTAATGAACGAAGGTTCAACTACATCATCTTTTCGGCATAGACTTCAACTAGATTTTCCACCAAATGTTCACTGGTCATTACTATAGAGCATCGAAGCATAACCTTCTCCATTAGATTAGCTTACTCCATATACATGATCTGGTTTTTTTTTGTTAGTGGGCCCTCGCAGGTTAACTTATGAAGTGGTGGTCTGCTTAAATAGCCGGCCTTAATAAATTTAAGCCTCCATCTAGGATTTATAAAAAAAAACTTATACTAAGTAGGATACGAACCACGGCTTAGAGCGTCGCTGGGAGAATAAAGCAAGGAACAGGGTAAATCGAATATGGAACATACAAGCTTAAACTGTCTTCAAATCAACAACACTGTTGCCTCCTTCAAGTCGTGACGCTCCTAATCACCGACCACCTTCTAACTGACCAATCACAAGCCCTCAACTCTTAGCGAAACTATCGCCACTTTCCTAGTGTATTAGCATTATCGCATACACTTTCTCGATACAATTTTAAGTAAACACAGACAAATAACATGGCTGTTACGATTTCTCTCTATTGAAATTGTTGTTTGGCTCGGTAATTTGTGATGTTGATTAAGCTGGTTTCTAAGTGGTAGGTATTGTTAGAGGTTTAACCAGATGTTGGACTAGTGCTTAAAAGTGATCGGAAGACTGTGTGTGTCTAAGTACGTCATGCTTTACATTATCAAAAAGTTTACTTATCCACAAGAAGTGAGAGTCACGGGAATCCGGTAGACGCCACATGCACAAGACCGATCGTTGTGGCGACACTTGGGGAGGCCTTTTTTTCACACTTTTACTGACTATAAACCTACTCCTAAGTTCCTTCTTTCCTTCCATTCTAGGAGCCCGGACTTCCCTTTCGGAAGGTAACCCATAGTCGCAGTAGGCTTCGGCCCTGCGCGGTCCCTACGGTTTTGCTGACATCTCTTTGAGGTGCGTATGGAACACTACGCGCCGTCGACGACTCGGGCTTGGCCCGGACAGTTACCGGATGGCCGGACGGCGAACTACCCATTACTCGTTGGCCACAAGCCTTACGGTGGCTGGGAATCGGTTCAACAGTGGACGTCTTTCGTCTGAAATGATGATGATAACATGATATTAGGCTTAAAACTGAGGCCCTATATGATATTCACACTAATATCAAATTATACAAAATATACTACAGCTTTATCGCAGTCTGTGATAGTTTCAGCCTCTTTTATACTGAAATAACCCGTTAAATTAAACAGAAGCAAATTCAATAAATCTTTAGCACATAAAATGAGCTAATTTTATTACGTTAAATATTATTAACGTCACATAAATAACTCTCTAAGATAATTTTACGGAACATTTAGTAGTTAATTGTTATTAGATATTTTACGATATTCATAAAGTTAGCGATTCTAGGAGCAACGTACTAGGTAATGGCTATGAAATTATTAATCCATAGATTAGACATCAACGCGTTATTTAGTAATGGTGCATTTTCATGAATCTTATGCTGCAGATGTCGTCACTAAGGCATCCCATCCCAAATGTTGTTTTTGCAATATTAATACACAGTTTTTTTTATTTATTATTTTCCTATGATCATACCATTTATCAATTGGTTTATTATTATTTTTATATCTAGACTCTTTTTAATAATATCAATGTGAGAACACTGTAGACTCCGTTAGGCTCAAATATCATTTTCTATTTTGATTCACTTTTCTTCTCATGTCTATTAATATTTTTATTTTTTATTATTATTGATAGGCTCGCGTTTGACCACCATCTCACCTGATGGTAAGCGACGATGTGGCCGACGATGGAGCACGCTTGCCTAGAAGTAACCTATTCACTCTTGACTTAAAGACCCCTAGGTTGTAGCTATCAGGGAACACAGACTCCGGCAGGGAATTCCACTCCTTAGCTGTACGCATTATGAATGTGTTCCCAAAACGCTTTGTACGTATGGGTGGGATGTCCACCATGTACCGATGGCGCAACGCCGTACGTCTAGTGGTCCGATGATGGAACGGACTTGGTGGAATTAAATTGTGCAATTCCAACGCACACTCCCCGAAGTGTAATCGATAGAAAATATTGTGAAATCAATATTTTTTATGTGTTTCTTGCTGGTTCTTCTCTATAGTGACTTACTCTGCACTTATAGTTTGTACCAACACGTGCAGAGAACCAATAATAATTATATTATTATTAAAAATAACAATTAAAGTTGAATTACAAAAAAAAAAGAATAATATAAAGAAAACAAGACGCTACAAATAAAGAAAATAATATTAAAAATAATTATAGTTTTAATTTATATTTAAGGCAAGACTTGCTCTTAGGTTTCTGACTATCTGTAACAACTGTTAAAGATCTGAAAGCCGTTGTTTTTTATGAGTTAGAAACTCATCATATAACTTCTCTCTTGTCACTTTTTCTGGGCGGAGTGACAGAGAGTGTCAGACTTTTGCTGACTAAAGCCCACTGGCGTTCCATCAATGATCCTTTGCTTTCCAGAGCTGCACTGAATTTTTTGAGCAATCCCGCATGATAATCGTAGTTTGACATGATTTTGATGCTCTTATAGCTTCTAACCAACATTATAATACCAGCTATCTCCAATATGCTATTGTTAGCTAGCTCCCAAAGCTGTCAGATCTATTATAAGCTATATCTAACGACCAGAATGACAAGCATTTTCTACCTCATAGAAACTCATATAACTTTCAAAGACTAATGGACTCAGTTACAATGAAGTTTATCGCTAAATATTACACGCTTTTCTCTTGAACACTGTTGGTTAAACCGCAAAATATGAGCGACTACACTTGACCAGTTTGAGTTGACACACGGGAAAATGGAAACGGAGAATAGAACTTTTCGTATTAAGGCCCTTACTCCCATTTAGTGCCATAAAACAGTAAATTTCTGAAGCATACTCCTCGGTAACGGCTGAGTTAATAGATATGAAAAAAAAATATTTATTATAAATTCATCATATTATTATATAACATTATCAACACATAATTTTTTCGTATGATTAACACTTTATACACACAGATTTTTTTTTAAAAACGTGTAATTTTTTGCGTTTTTTTTTCGTTTCCTTTCAAACGACTTTGATCATTGGGAATAAGTTTACACAAAAAAAAGTAGTTAAATGTTCTTTAAATTGTACATAACTTATGTAAACCAATCAATATTTTGCAAAGAAAATGGTTTTAAAGGTCAGCGGGGCTCTTTGCGGGCGCAGGCGGCAGTAGGAGTATGTATGCATTCCGAACAGCCCCCCTAGCCAAGTTACGACCGTTTCGTTCCGATCCTTTAGCGTCGAACGCCTCAAGTAGGCCTCTCCTCCGATTCCTTTGTTCTGAAGTCATCTCAACGCTCAGTCACGTGGTCAGAACAAAGGAATCTGAGGCGTGGCCTACTCGAGGCGTTCGACGCAAGAGAATCGAAACGAAACGGTTGTAACTTGGCTAGGGGGGCAGATGTTCAAGGGACTATACACTTTAACAAGTGGCATCACGCTTGACTTGCAAGACACGAGTATGTTGGTCCTCCCAGTATTTTGTTAACATCTTGTGAGGTGCAGTGATGGACAGTTTGAGGGTGGTCACAGAGAAAGCTTCTGTGGTTTTAAAGCCTGGCATGTAATGGATGAACAATAACTATTTGGTTATTTGAATACAATAGATGTGTTGGGTTTATTTTGAGGTTGAAAGATCGCCGGCGCTACAAACACGCAGATAAAATGTTTTATCCTTGACTTCTATCTTCAAATCGTTCTTCGATAATCTTTTAAAATTATTTGCCAATCACTAAATTAATAAAATTATCATCTAGTAAGCTCACCAAGTAAAAAACTATCAATGAATATTAAAGCAACAAATCAATTCTAAATCTTTATACAAACTAAAAGATATTGCATTCATGAATCATGAACACGCTTTTATCGCTATATAAAAACGCACCGGTTAGCATTGTCTTACTGGGTCAAACCGTACAAATATGTTAATCATATAAAACGAGGCTAAGCTTATGTTAGTAAACTATAGTAAATACGCCATACAGTTCAACTAATAAATTATAAATGATATAAATATTTACTAACTACGAATATTTACAACCTAACTACATACATATGTATATATAAGATTAAATACACTTAGCGTCAAAGTGAGGTTTGAGATATCTTTATTTCTCATTAGAATTTCAATTCACTTAAATGAGAACACTCAAAAATTAATTTGCAAACATTTTTGGTAGCGTACAATACCAGTTTTGACTTAAATAACAATTTAAAGAGAAGTAATCAAAAAGTATAGGGTAATCGGTAAACACTTGTAGATTTAAATCGTAAACATACACGGAGTACAAAGTACACATTTGAACATACCAGAAACGTGTCCAAAAGACTGACAGTATTAAAACGAAAAAGAATTAGAATGGATCAGCATTAAAAGAAAGAAATAAAGAAATCATGATAAAACATTATTCTCTCTGGGCAAAGAACGAGCCAATCCTCTGGTCACATAAACTGTCGATCAGTCAGTGAGAAATATCTTTAAAAAGATGACGTGCACACGGACCCCATGCCAAGCGTTTCGACCTCAAATGGCTCAAAACTACAATTAATAATAGAGGACGGAAAAATCACGATTTGTTCGAAAAATTGCCAATTTAGTGTGACAAATGGACTTGTATAATTGTGTTATTAATCGCACCTCTTAATTGGCGCTGACATTTGTTAGATAACATCGCGATTTATTTGGTGTTATAAATAACAAAACATGTTACATCAACAAAGTTCTCACGCTGTATATTCCGTGATATTTCAATCGTCTCTCGGATTCATAATAGATTTATTTTATTGAGTTCATAACTTAAGAAAATAAACGAATAATAAAAAAGTACAAAAGAACTTGTCAAAACGGAGCTTGAAAAGCAGCACAAACATAGTTTCACTTTTCAAAGTTGTGCCAGAAAACGTGATGATAGCGCCATGTTCTGATAAAACAACAATACATACAATATACTGTTACAAAGATACCGACGCACTGGAGATCAATGCAGCCATTACAGCAACCAAACAAAAACAACGGCGGCATTGAACGGACAACAATCTTTGTCCAAACCACTGTCACTATCTACGAAACAAAACCCACCAACATACAGTTACCACTCCTCAAACCACTTATCAACCTTCTACCACTATTAATAAAACCTGTTATCGGTTAACATAACATTTTATAACAGCAAACGTAATTTCGCACCACATACTCTCATTTGATAAGACACCAAACCACTTTCGAACTTAGTTCACTTTCTAAGTTAATAAAAATACTATAACAGGTGCTTATAAGGTAAAGGTAATATCATCAGTAATTAATAACTTGGTTTCACTTTAGGTTTCCAATAAATAATTACTATTCGCTCTTATGTGACGACTACTAGATTGTATCACCGTGGACATATCACGATGAAAAGCTGGAGAGAGCCTCTGTGAATTAGAATGAAAATGGCAATAACGCTGGCCTTGTAATTGCAGTTTATTTCTAATGTATTGAATGTTGGCGTTAGCATCAAGGAGAAATTGTAAATGACGAGAAAACTGGCCTCAATGAGAAACATTTGCAAAATGCGTCGCTCTTACTGTGCGCAAAATTCCATCTGCTAGATGTATCAGCGATTAGTCTCTTTACATCAGATAAGTTCGCGATGTTTGTGATATTGAATCTACCAATAAACACATTAAAATAGATATTGTTCTGTGATTTTCGTATTTTCTAGGCACGGCTATCCTTCTATCCTATTCAATATTATTAATGCGATATTCTGTATGCTTAGATTTTGTAAGCTGGAACACAGAAATACTATTTATTCCAATCGCGTGTTTCCCTGGGATGGTTTTCGACATTCACGGGGGCAAAACCCCGGGAGGACACGGTGGAAAATACGAAGAAGGCGTGCCCCGCTTGGGCCGTTGTCTCATCGTGGAGACGATCAGCGGCAGCGACCTCGCGTCGGGCCTTGGTTCTGGCGAGAGGTAATGCGGTGGATGGATGCAGTCACCTCCTTTTCATGAACTGATATTTTCACACCCCAGTCGCTGCGGCAAGACACGCCTCGGGCGTTGGAAAACGCAGGGTGATGCTCGTTTGGTTCTCCCGTTTTAGTCAGTAAAATATGACACACCCGGTGCCCTCTTGCTTCAGTATACAGCGGGACAAGTCATTAGACGACATCCCACCTAAAAAAACTGGGGGCAAAATCGTTGGCAATAGCTAGTTCAGAACATTTCCACTAAATTCTTACACTACGTTACGTAGTCCAAGGACGGCAGCTTCTGATTGCGCCACTGTGCAAGTGATCCCATCTTTGGTGTTGATCGCTTTGTGAATCTGGGACACATCGGATTCCTAAACGGCCTTAATGAGTCGATGTAATTGCAAATTTGCTGAATCTTGTACTTGGTCATTAGCTTTGACTATCAGAACAGATTTTTCTGATTGTATCTAGATTAATAAGCCAAACAAGATGTCATAAAGGTGACACACCGGCAGAAAGAATGTGATATGTGACAGAAAGAATTACCGTAGCCCTGGAACGAGAACGGTAACTGAAGGAACACAGACTGGCTGGCTTTTAATCAGTAAATCCCACCTATACGCACAAAACGTTTTGGGAACACATTCATAGTGCGTACAGATAAGGAGTGGAATTCCTTGCCGGAATCTGTTTTTCCTGATGGCTACAACCCGGGAATCTTTAAGTCAAGAGTGAATAGGTTACTTCTAGGTAAGCGCGCTCCATCGTCGACCGCATCGTCGCTTTCCATCAGGTGAGATAGCGGTCAAGCGCGAACCTATCAATAATAATAAAAAAAAACTGACACACCTTGAGTAACACCAAGTATACTGTGCACTCTACAGCACGTTCACAAATTTTGAGTCTGGACTTTTTGTTAAAATGGGGAGAATACACACAACCATTAGCTTACGCTCACGTGACATAAGTGCCTTTAAATAAACTGTGTGAACACTATAACATCCAAGCTTTTGGAGTAATGCACTATTGACATGATCCATAAGTAATGACATCTAAATAAACTAACACAGACACATTGCTTGCCTAAAGCCTATGTTACTTTTGAAAGTGAAAAGTGTCACTTTCTCGTTCAGCTGGGATCCAGTGCTGTCTGCTGGTCTAGCCAGTTGTGCCTCGTTTAGATTGATGATGTGTTTGGAGCGTGTACCAGTATGAAACTTGTACCTATTCTGAAATGTATTCTGAGGTTATTAATCGTATGGTAAGATGAAATAAGTTTCTGGTCTTGAGGACTTTAGGCTTATTAATATCTTTTGTTTGTCTATACACCACTCTCATAGTAGTAAGATTAGATTAGATTAGTGCTTTCTATATTCAATTAAATCTTTATTTATGCTAAATAATTATAACCAAATTGTGTGATTTAATGTTTTCTGATATTTGCATGGGTCTAAGACCGCCAATTGTACATCAAGTTTTTTTTTAATTTATTTTTTGAACACAGGTGACTACAGCTCTTTATCAATATAAATATCAATTGTACAAACCATGTCCCGCCGATAGGCATACAAACTCAGGCTGGTGATGAAGTTAGTGTTATTATATCACTTTAGATTAGATATAAAAGAATTAACAATGTCAAAGTTATCATGCATGTCAAATTATAAAATTGTCGTAATAAAATAGAAAAAAATCACGAAAATAGGTAAAAAATTATAAACAATGTCAAAAGATTACAAAAAGAAAAACACTTGTTATCAAAAAAAAACATTTCGTTCGCTTGACACACCTCGAATCTTCATTCAATCTTCATATTTCACCGATGATTGTGTTGTGAGAAAGTGCCTTTCCATAGCTACTAAAATATGGATACCCTTCTTTCCCATATACCACCTAGCATAAGCATGTTATAATGTTCCCACTGCTTGGACTCATATCTCATCTTTAGCAAGGGAATGGGCCGTAATCCACCACGCGGGTCCAATGCGGATTGGTGGATGTCATGTTTTCGAATTTTTACTCCTAGGATATGCCACGTTTGCGTATGCCATGTTTCTCACGATGTTTTTCTTCACCGTTTTGAGAGCAGTAGCTATGAAATAAATTACACAAAATAATGTGTCTGGCTGGGTTGGACCCCGCGACCTACAAATCGTAAGTCGGGGCTGTTATTACAGTGCCACCACTAACCACCTAGATGACAATAATGTACAAAAGGCCATAGCTTAGATCTCAACGTTGTGGCCGCGAGTCAACGAACTACATGGCGCCATATGATGAAGAAAGCCGTCCCCGTATAAAGTGTTAAGGCGAGGATAAAGACAAAGCACGTGGAACCTTCATAGAAAAAAATTGCAGCAGATAATACCAAATAACCATGATTTAAAAGCTGTTAAAGCTTCATATGACAAGAGACCAGTCTAAGGCTCAGTTGTAGCAAGTACCAAAGTAGTACAGGTGCCTGCATCCGGACGCGGACTACAATCTACAATTTTATGACGAGAATAAATTGATTCACATTCCTGTCCACAACATACCATGTAATGCAAAACTATTGCAATTATCTGTTTGTAAATAGAAAACAGCACATAACAACGGTGGTAGCCATTCCTTTCTGTTTAGAAAATAACGCAAATGACTGTAAATATAGATAGCTTTGGTATCGCAGACGTAGGCAAACTAAAATTGAACTGGGCTGGCCACATCTGCCGCATGTCGCAACGAAATTGGGCGAAGGCAACCACTGACTAGATCCCGGACAGCAGGAGCCGGCGACGTGGTAGGCCCAGAAGGAGATGGCGTGACAATTTGGACTCCTACCTAAAGGATTGACCAGAAGTGGCTTAGAACAGGGAAGAGTGGAAGAATGGAAAAGACACACTGCAGTGGGACAAAATAGGCTCAAAATAATAATAATGATTGGTATTTTTGCTACACACACTTTAGTAGCAATTAATGGTCATGATGACCTAGTGGTTAAGGTACCTTTCATGCATGAGGTTGCGAATTAGAAACCGCTGTTGCAGTTGCCGTTGGTCCCGGTTGTCATTCGTAGATCTATGACAGTCGTTGCAGGGACTACCTGTACGACGTCAGAAAGTCTAACCATCAGTATATCTAAGGAGTACATATCATGTTGCCCAGTAACTGAGTTGTGGAGTTCTGATAAGCAGTCGCTCCATGTAGAACCAGGGTATTCAGCCGCATCTGGTTAGACTGAAAGCTAAGGTTAGAGGTGATGATTTTTTGTAGCAATTGATACACCAAGAACACAGAACCAATAATTGCCGTGCCTGCGTGGTTGTTATGGGTGAAAAAAGTCATGCGGTCAGAATAAGGGTTTTCTAAAATGACATTCACCAGGTGACAGCACTGAGTCGTCAGGTCCAGGCACCTGTCAAGACGCTTATGTTAGTGACAATAGTTAAATTGACGTCAACGTCATGTACCTATACGTTTTCGAAAGTAACCTCTGTGCTAAGTGGCGCCAACTGGTGGTGAGAATCCTGATTGAAATGCTCTATGACCAAAAGTGTAAGTCAAAAGTGGCTTTCCCTTCTGAATTCAGGTGGAACCGTTAACTGCATATTCACAAACTAGAAGAAAATAATGAAAGAAAACACGTTTATTCTGCCCGAATAGACGCACAAATAAATAACAATAACTTGGCATTGGTTTACTCTCAAATAATATTTTATACCATTTAAAACATTTCCGAAGGTTTTCAATACAATACAATTCAATATTCCTTATAACGGCTATCTAACGGGGCGGTCGGGTCATAATCCATATCCATTGTCATAGTGATATTCAAACAATGCAGCGAAGTAGGTAAGCAGGGGTGTTCGCATGTGCTGAGCGCCATTGTCCGGCGGCGTACGGCGGCGGTGGCTTGTGCAATGCGCGGGCGCAGGAAATGGAGCGCGACGCAGAAGCTGCGGCGTCAAGCACCGATACACTCGCACACATGCTCAACTGTGCACAGATGATACATGTGTACAGGCAAGAAAACAAATAGAATACATACCAACCGAACAAAATTTTCTTTCGATTAATTCTAATTTAATACCAACAACTCATACCACTGGTATTTGTTTGAACTCATATTTAAAAACACATCCAAAGATATACAGGTGGTACAGTCAATAAAAATGTTTTGTGTGTAAATAATAAGAACTTTTATTGAGAAATAAAAAACAATTAAATCCGAAAAAAAAATGTAAGAAAACCAATTTATTTTAATTAGGTTTGACTGAGCAAACTGTATCAAATTCAAGTTGTTGGTATTTGTTCAAAATGGAAAATAAATATGATTTCAAAAAAAGTGGTATTAGTTTTTGGTATTAGAACGGAATAAATCATATTTTCCGAGAAAAAAGAATGTTTTTTTTTGTATTCAAATAACGGAATAAGTCATTGGGTGATTTCCAATCTTAAAAAATCATACTAATATTAAAAAACTAAAAGTATGTGAGTGATGACACCATGACACACGGATACACGTGTGAGTGTGTTTGATACTTCTTCGTGCTCAAATGGCTAAATGGATTTCGATGAAATTTGGCACACTAGTAAACTAGGTCAAAAATAGGATACATGGGACACTTTTTATCCCGAAAGTATGTACCTAACCTTGGAACAATTTTCCACTATCACACGGGTGAAGACCAGGGCAGTAACTAGTTTGTTATATTTGTTTGACTGTACCGTCATGTGTAGGTGGATCACACGTAATAAAATACTGTTTTTACAAGATCACACAAAGACTCACACAGCGAAATCTGTTTGTTTATAACACAAGCACACTTCTACAATTCTTAATAGTGCAGATCTTTCATACAAGGTGTTAAGTAGGCGGGCAACACTTTTATACGCTGATCGATGATGAAGATGTAAGAAAATTGAGTTTCCAACAAATGATCATTTTACCCAAGAAGATTATTCGTCATTCTGACAAAGAACTAGATTTCCCATTACGAAAATGCAACTCACACGATGAAAATGAGAAAAACTTCATTTTCTGGAATTCCAATCAATCTAGAATTCTAGATTATCGTTGCCATAGCTAATTCTTGTAACAGCCGTTATTTTTCAAATTAATATTGTTGAGTCACCAGTCAGTTATATCTACTAGAGTGTATGACTTGTATGAGTATGTCAAACGTTTGCAGATCACGCCAGTTGCACTGGAACTTTTCTATTTTCTTAGTAATGATGACTTTCCACAAAACTTGCTTCTTATGAATGTTGAAAACACAAACATTTTTGGTGATATAAAACACAAGTTTCTTTAACTGGGCCTTCATAAGTCTGTGTGTTTCTGAATAAAAAGAAAGATATCACAAAAACAATTAACTTAGTCTCTTTTTACGTAGAAAAGCATCAAATAACTTTTCCCGCTCTGGTTGGAGCGCGAGTGAGGATCACACTATTACTGGCTAAAACTAACAGTGTTCCTTCAATTGCCCTTTTTTGCGAAGGTTGCAGTAACTCCCTCGAACAGTTAACAGCCTTGGCAGGCATCGGGTTTAAGAGGGGCCTTCTCCACTCGCCTATCGTTAACGTCGAGCATGGTTCAAAAGGTTGTTGCTTCATCTAACGCAACCCAACGTGATGTTTGATGAAGAGGCAACGCGAAAAAAGAGCGATAACGCCTGAAAACTCTGTTAGCATTTGGTAATTCCGTGACTTACTCGAATATTTCACAAAACTTGTTCCAGGTAATACGTGTTTTTTTAAAACCCTTAAAATTTTTGAGAAACATTGTCGTCATTCAGAATCTCGATTAAATGTGCAAGGCTTCTATGGATGTACTTTTTATATTTTTAATATATGAGTACGTTATGGAGGGCCAAAGTTTACGTAAAATAGCAGATTTTCAGAGGTCTTTACTGGATTAGTTTTACACAAATTTATAGTTTGATTTACTTATAAGCCTAGAATAATATCTACAAGATATCTGTGTATCTAAAATATCTGGAGAAAGATGTGTAATAACATCATCACCACTTAAGAGCGGTTGTATGAAAATGCACCTCGAGTTGGCCGCTCTTAACTGACCCCATAAATTTTGCTGACATCTCTTTGAGGTGCGCATAGAACACAACGCGCCGTCGAGCCGGTCTTGGTCCTTACCCGACGGCTGAATGGCGAACTACCCATCGCTCGTCATCCGCAAACCCAGAGCAAGACTTCGTGCATTTATCTTAATATTTTTCTATGCTACATAATTTCAAAATAACGATACTCCAATTTCCTCATCGTCTATGAAAAAATCAGCTGATATCTCGACACGCAATCTTGTCAACATTCCGGAAAGTCGCGATCTTGCGATGATTTCATGTGTTTTCTAGCACATACCTAGTTACAGCACATTCGTGGGAACTCCTGCGCAGGCGTGTGGCGATGTGGCTGATGAGATCGTCGCGCACGCACTACCGGAGTACATAGTGTGCCGACCACAGAGCTACAAGAAGGCTGTCAATACTAAAGACGGTATTATCTAATGGCTTTTTAGCCTCTGATTCGGTCCAATTACTCATCTTTGTTGCTAAACTAACAAACAATTATCAATAGAATACATAACTCAATCTTACAGCAAAATAGTAACATAAAAGCAAAAAATCGGGCAAGTGCGAGTCGGACTCGCGTACTGAGGGTTCCATACAGACTTACCTATGAAAACAGTTTAATTTCCGAATCTAGGTCGGACTTGCTTCATGCCAAATTTCATGATTCTAGGTCAACGGGAATGAATTTTGATTCCCTTGAGAATGTCGAAATACACGTTTTTTTGCGACATAAACGGTCGTATCTTTTTTTTTCGTTAACTCAGAAGATTTATTTTTTCACAGATTCAAGGGATCGCAGACTTATAATAATAATAATATAATAATATTCACGCAACTATCACACAACGCCGTCTAGTCCCAAGCTAAGCAGAGCTTGTGTTATGAGTACTAGACAACTGATAAACATACTTAAATATTTCTAAATACATACATATTATAGATAAATTACACCCAGACACAGAACAAATGATTGTGCTCATCACACAAACATTTGTCCTGGGTGGGAATCGAACCCACGACCTCCGGCATAGCAGTCAGGGCCACTAACCACTAGACCAACAGGCCAGTCAGTCAGTACTTGAGTATGTGATTTTAATTTCAACTCAATACCTCTACGCGTTCCCGAGATAAAGGGTCTTGACAGACAGACAGACGGACGGATAGCAAAATGATCCTATAAGGGTTCCGTTTTTTCCTTTTAAGGCACGGAACCCTAAAAAGCGCTAAGTACTACGAGTTTCGCCTCGTTGTTTCTACTGCGTAAATCGAAGGACTGGAACAATTTGCTTTCTACGGTCTTCCCGTCTGATTATAATTTAGGTGTTTTCAAGGCTAGAGTGAAGGCTCTTAATAAACTAGTGCGTTTCATGAACAACGATTGCATCATGTGGGATCGCAGTTAAGCACTAGTTTATATCATTAAAAAAATAACTTTGGGTATAATGGTGGTCTTGTGGACTGTAAAAATTTAGCATAAAAAAGTGTGCTGTGTAGCTAAATATATAGTTGTGTTGTAAGAGTACAATACCATAGATGAATCCATGAAGTCCATTTATGGCTATTGGGCTTTTGGGGTCGGGCTGTGACAGTTCCCGCTATGGCTATTTTGACAGCTGAAACCTGTGCTGCATTCTTTACTCTATGGCACTTTCCAGCTGTTACTCTGTTCAACTGGGACCTTACCATGATGTGTTAAAGTGTCAAGCGTGCAAACGAGAAAGAGGTATGTAGCTATACACCCTATATTGCTCCATCCCTTTTAACAGTTCAGGTCGCCAAATGTATCACATTTTTGCTCGTGGTAAGGCCTGTGGACAGTAATGCTAGCAAAGGAGACGGCGCTCACGCCCCAGCCACCGGGATCCCGATCCCGATTTCCAGCCACCGTAGGCGCTGGCTTGCGAACGGCGAGCAATGGGTAGCTCGCCGTCAGACCGTCCGGTAACCGTCCGGACCGAGCCCAAGTTGTCGACGGCGCGTAGTGTTCCACGCACGCCTCAAAGAGATGTCAGCAAAACCGTTGGGGCCCAGCAGGGTTGAAGCCTACTGGGGCCATGGGTGATGCGAAAGAGAACCCTGGGGCCCTGGAACGAAAGCAAAGAAGGAACAGGAGTGGGTTTTTAGTCAGTAAAAGTCTGACACTATCTCACGCACCGCCCAAGAGCGGGGGATGTCATTGGATGATGCCTCTGGAATGTGTTATCGATCGATCTTGGAGTGATAACGGAAGATGTGCGAATCCAATAGAGCAGAACTGTTGGCAATTCATCAACCAGATCTTGGGAATAAAAAATGTTAGTGTATTTATGTTATCAGTGTCGGCTCTGTTGATACCGTTTTTTGCAACAACCGTAGTAGCTTTTTTGTCTGTCGTATAGTGTTTGTAGTCTTAACCTTTACTGTTTTCGCTGGATTCGTCTTTGATTCTAAATCTTTCGTTTGTGTTCTAAATTCAAAATTTGTTACAAGAAAAAGTCTAAAATATTTTCAGTCCAGCATTTTGAAACCAACTTTTCATAATTTGTTAACACGCTCACTGCGTTAGTCAAATTTGATGACTTTCAGTTGGTGCGGCATGGGGTCTATTATATCCAAAGCACGATTTGTTTCTGGTGCGTTGCTGGGTCAAAAAGATCCGTTCGACTTCCATTTGTTTAGGAGGACTTATCTTTATAGGTATAATGATTAAAGCATATTCCTTTATAGCAATATGTTGACAAATAAACACTCAATAAAAGGCTGAAATCGTAGGTAGATGCACTGAATGGTTTGTTTGTAAATAAAGTAATTGCCTGTCGGATCTTAAGGACCCGTTATCCGCACTGGTTAGCAAAAGTGTCGATACGTTTTTAGTGTTGTGGATGATAAAAAAAAACATCGATATCGATATGATTTTTAAGAGTAAAAAAAAATTCGCAATCATCATCGCTGGATATAGGAGAATGGCCATCAATTATTGGGGTATCGAAACTTTAGTAAGCTGGTTGAATAATTTTGTGTACTAATATTTGTACTCGTTCACTATGAGCTGTACTGGTTGATGACGTGGGTGAATCTGGTGGCTGGGGATTGATGACTGCAGTATTTAGAACTTGTAATGTTTGACCAGTTGACGGGCTAGTATATACATTATCAGATATATTCCGCTTACCCAATATTATTTGTCTTGGAGGACCTTCGCTTACTTTATTTTTCGTTAGCTTTTCACCCTCACATGACTCAAACAACATTTTCCTGGATCGCTTCATGTTCCATACACTTTCTCTTCTCAGTTGCATAAAAACTCATCTAAACACACGGACGTCACTAACTCAACAAGCATGTAATCTAGTGCTTCTATCGGGTCATCGGGCATCAGGTCGTTTAGAACCGATAAACGCACTAGACGTAAAAAATTTTGCTTCAGTCGGCATCGGGTCGTAAGAACCCGATGCGATTTTTTCGAAGCTATATTATCTATTTAACGAGGCAATTCCAAAACACTAACTGTCTCATTCATATTCATAGGGAGGCCAAATATATCTGTCCCGCACCAGCGGCTGGCACAGTAATTTTTACCCCGCACCGGAGGAAAGATGAGCATCGGATATAATCAACCCGATACCGCACCGAACGTGTTAATTGCTCAACATTCCTAAATGGAGTCTTATAAATAATATTACATATCTTTATCCAATTGTTAAACTTAAACTTTCTTCAACGAAACTCTTATTAGACTTGATGAATAAAAATAACTTCTTTTTTTTATTATGATGTTTATTCATTTTATATACATTTAAATCTAATTATAACGTAATTAAAACTAACTTACAAAATAAAAATAAAAGCCCTAAAGTGATAAAAAAAAAGCAATCTAAAGTACGGCGTCGAAAAACTCCTCCACATCGCTGTCGACTGGTAATGTACCCAAAAGACTGGCCACATTCAGCGTGGCAACTGAATGGCAATGCTTATCCTTTGTCCGAAGTAAAAGCCAGCCCTTGGGTCACGCGAAGTGTCAAAATAACTTAAGTTAATTCAATCAAATGAAAAACAAGCTATTTGGAAAATATACTACATGTTTACCATGTGAAGCAAACATTTGAAAAATGGTCACGTTTCTAAAACCACAAATCGTTAAAAAATGAGGTCAATGAGTGCGCAGCGAAGTAATACAGATTATATTGTACTTACTTAAGACTTGCAAGTAAGTCACTCGACTTAGTATTATGATACTTTAATATGACTGATTATATTATTTATTTATGTAAACACAAAAAAAAAACAGAAAAAGATAATACAGAAAGGACATTTGTACTACTTATTTCCAAAGAAATTATTTCCAGCAGACCTGCGAAAGGACTGATTTAAAGAAATAATAATATTCCACAACTATCACATAACGCCGTCTAGTCCCAAGCTAAACAGAGCTTGTGTTATGAGTACTAGACAACTGATAAACATACTTATATATTTCTAAATACATACATATATAGATAAATTACACCCAGACACAGAACAAATGATCGTGCTCATCACACAAACATTTGTCCTGGGTGGGAATCGAACCCACGACCTCCGGCATAGCAGTCAGGGCCACTAACCACTAGACCAACAGGCCAGTCAAAACGAAATGTAGACAAATAGTGTGTAGAAAGCAAGAGAAGAAGAATATGTGAAATCTTAATTTAAAATAACAAATAACACATACAGTTAAATTAAAATAAATACTTATATAAATATATATATATCTTCTACTATAAACTACTATTAACTTATACTTTTATTATTGTGGTATTTAATGAAATTTTAGGGCTAATTCACACCAGAATGACAGCGGCCTGCAGCGACGTGAAGAGCAGCCGAGCTGGCAGGACCACCGACAAGACGCGCGTGGCGTTCAAGCATACATAGCATATAAGCATTTAACAGCAGATACTCGCGGCACCGCGAACGGCTGCCTGTCCTTTTTGAACCCCACAAGCGATACTGGTATTTTAAGGATAAAATTTAAAATCGAGTCACGCATCAACCCCCTGTTTATTTATTTCTTCGTAAGTGTATTGAAAAACAGCGTGGAAATTTTTCACTGCAGCATTTGGCTCCATAACACCCTCGCCTACGGCTCAGGCAAATTCCGCCTCGGTCGCAATGACAAACTTTTCCCTCTTGTAGCTATCTAAATATACTATTCTATACCTTTTCTTTATCATACACTAAAATAAAATCGTTTATATCCTATCCTATGTAAAAGCAGACAGTTTGGCTACGAATCGTGAAGAAAACAAGGCAATTAATTAAAACATCGCGTGCTAACCTTGAACGTGCGGCCAATACAATAACATTACTTTCATGAAACGGAAGAAATATGTTTTGTTGTAATGTTTAGAAAATATATTTTATTACGAACGTCTTGTGCAATACGTAACTGTTTATTGTGCGAAACGGATAATGATTGACCGTTTTAGTTATTGTTAATAATAGTTTTGATATATTTACTTAATCATTGCTTACCACTAAATAATATGAAGGTTTTAATACTTATAACAGCAAGCGGAATTGTGTTTTTTTTTTTTTATTGTTATAAACTAGTGCTTGACTGCGATCCTGATGGTAAGTAGTGATGCAATCGTTGATGGTGAGGCGCACTAGTTTATTAAGAACCTATTCACTCTAGCCTTGAAGACACTTAAATTATAATCGGACGGGAAGACCGCGGCAGGCAAGTTGTCCCTCGATACTTGACTCAGTACTTGACTCATTTCTAGGGTTCCGTACCTCAAAAGGAAAAAACGGAATCCTTATAGGATCACTTTGTTGTCCTTCTGTCTGTCTATCTGTCTGTCTGTCTGTCTTTCGGTTTGTCAAGACCCTTTATCTCGGGAATGCGTAGAGGTATCGAGTTGAAATTAAAACCATACACTCAAATCTGCGATCCCTTGAAGCTGTGATAAAATCAAACTTCTAAATTAACAGATAAAAAAGATAAGGCCGTTTATGTCGCAAAAAAACGTATATTTCGACACTCTCAAGGGAATTAAAATTCATAGCGTACTTCCCGTTGAACTAGAATCCTACAATTTGGCATGAAGCAAGGTCGTATAGCACAGGTATAGGAATAAATCTGAAATAAGTAAATTAAAAAAAAAAAAAAAAAATTGCGGTTCGGAAAAATCTTCGAGACTCCATTCGGCTATTGAACTATTTACAGGTAAGTTTGTACGGAACACTCAGTGCGCGAGTCCGACTCGCACTTGGCCAGTTTTTATTATTATTTGTAAACAAAAAGTAACTTTATCCAAATCCTCAAACAGAAAGATTTTTTTCAAATCCATTCAAAATTATGTAAGTTAGAAACCTTTCAAATCTGGTGGAAAGAGAATCAGTCAAGCAACAGAAAAAGGATGCACAAACTAAAATGTGACATCACCTGCACCGCCATTAGGTTACTCGCAAATAAAAGAGATAGCCAGATGTTCCCACTTTTTCTCATACAAATATGAAATCCCAGATCTATCTCCTTTCGTCCAGTTCATCCTAAGGTTGTCTGTACGAGATTGCCCTGTGCGATAAGACCGCCAATTTTACTCTTAAGTTTTGTAAAGGTTCTTCCTGTCTTTATTATGAGGTGTACGTTGAAGCATATATATAATAAATAATTATTTGAAATGCCAATTGCTGCTTTATTTTTTAACCAATTTTGATACAAATAAACACAAGCAAGTCCCCATTGCTAGCATGTAGTTTAAAAATTGTGATTGAAAACATGCTGCGTGTTTTCAAAAAAAAATTGCAATGACAGGTTGTTTACGCGTGATGTTTGACTGTCAAAGACATAACTGCGTTTATGTGTAATGCAACAATGTCCGGTAATCGTCCGGACCGAGTTCGAGACGTCGACGACGCGCGTCTCAAGGAGATGTCAACAAAACCGTAGGGACCCAGCGGGGCCGTAGCCTACTGGGGCCATGGGTTGTGCGAAAGAGAACCCCGGGGTCCTGGAACGAAGGCAAAGAAGGAGCATAGGGGTGGGTTTTAGTCAGTAAAAGTTTTGACACAAGAAAAAAGTGGGAGAAGTCATTGGACGACATACCCTTTAAAAAAAACTTCATCAACAATTACACCTGTAGATAATTTCAACAAAAAATCACAATCACAGACAAACAAACATAGCTCGTCCGTCGACCGATTCCCTTAAGTACATTCAAGCATATTAGTGATGGTCAGTGAGTTCTGTGGCCATTAAATGGCCATTAAAACGGCATCTGTGTCGTCAGTCGTCGACAGCGGAAGCTAGCCTACAGCGAGCTTCCCGGCATTACCGATGGCCACGCTCAATTGGACACAACGCCATCTATCGGCGCACTCACTGAATTAAAGATGGGGAAGCGCAAATTGTTTCAGGGGCCTTGATAAAATAACGTGATAAAATGTTAAGCTTGCGAGCGACAAAGAGGGATGGAGCTATACACTCTATATAGCTCCATCCCTTTAACAGTTCAGCTTTGGTCGTCAAATGTATCGCGTGATAAAGGCTCTGGAGTGAATCGGTTAATTGGCAAATTGACGTTTACAAATGGCGCGGTAATAGATCCATCTAAATGCTGGGACAGACGGTCCAGTTGGGAAGGTCTAACTTCGAGGAAGAGATCAATCGTCGAATCCGACTCGGCTGGGCAACGTTCGGGAAGCTGCGCGGTATCTTCTCGTCCAACATACCACAGTGTCTCACGACGAAAGTCTATGACCAGTGCGTGTTGCCAGTGATGACATATGGCTCCGAAACGTGGTCGCTTACAATGGGCCTCATCAGAAGACTTAAAGTAACCCAAAGGGCAATGGAAAGGGCTATGCTCGGAGTTTCCTTACTTGATCGAATCAGGAATGAGGATATCCGCAGGAGAACCAAGGTTACCGACATAGCACGAAGAGTCGCCAAACTTAAGTGACAATGGGCAGGGCACATTGCTCGCAGAACGGATGGCCGTTGGGGCCGGAAGGTTCTGGAATGGCAACCACGTACCGGAAGACGTAGAGTTGGAAGGCCTCCTACAAGGTGGACCGATGACTTGGTAATGGTTGCGGGAGTCCGATGGATGCGAGACGCACAGGACCGTTCATTGTGGCGACGCTTGGGGGAGGCCTATGTCCAGCAGTGGACGTCTTTCGGCTGAAATGAATGATGAATGAAATGCTAGAGATAAAATGGTGTTGTCGTATTTAAATGTGACTTTCCTATAAGAGTGTATTAAGCTTCTCGTAACCCTTAACAGGTCATCAGATCCCTTTGCGGGAGCTATTCCAGAACCTGTCGGCCTCATCGACCATGTGCTCTACGATAAACGTGACCTACCCATCGCCACTTACTTCTTCAGGTTAATCCAGAGCGGGAGAAGTTACTAGATGAAAAAAGCATCAATTCTAAATAGAACACCCAGAAATACAGTCAGATCCGGGCACCGAACCCTAGATTTCTTGCTCAGCACTGCACTTACAGATTGCGAATCTAATAAACTTAACTGAAGGACTTTCTTGATACTTTTGAGTTCCAGGTCATAAATACCAATTCTTAATACATTCTTGCTTTCGAAAACTATAAAATAAATCATTGATTTCCGCAACAATGTTTCCCAATTTGATATAATATCACATTGTCATTCAAAACGTATGACATTGAAGTATAGCATGATTGCAAAAATATTGCTGGCTAGTTTCGATTCAATACACGATATGTATGTACGTATATGGTTGTAGGTACATACATACTTATAGTATTTACTACGGAAGGAGTCGATATTCACTGCATATAACTATGTTTTGTTGGCATATATTAGTATAGTTATCATTAGATTACATTTCGATAACCGGAAGGTATTGGGTGCTGGAAGAATTTTGATGTGGGAAAGAATAAAGCATTTAGCGAAAAGCAATGCGTAATTTTATTTCCACAGCCATATTTTTCATCAGTTCCACTTCATCAAATGGTACTTTTTAAATGCGAAATGTGTCTTTTTATTTAATAAAAATACCAAAATCGCTTTTTAGGTGCCTTTTATAGTTTAGGAGCTTCTTCAATTCCTCATGAAATTTTATCAGAATAGAATAAAAATTGGATCAATCTGGAAGTATGTATCTATATGCTTTCAAATAAAAATAAATATTTCAAATCGGTTCATAAATGACGAAGTACCGATGTAATAAACATAAAAAAACCGAATGGAGAACCTCCCCTGTACAGTCATTTGCAACTTAATCACACAAGTTAATATTGCAATGACGTTACCGGTGGTACTGCACATGACACTATGATAAGTTAGGAGAACCTACTAAGATCTACAAGCCCTATAGTTCCTACGACCCTAACACCTTGCAGCCTTAAGATCCTAAAGCAACCATATATTCGTGTTTTTGAATAATTCTCTCTTAGTGCTCGCCTACGTCACAAAAGGCGACCTTGTGTAAAATTGTATGTTCCTAGTCCCAGTTGTTTTGGCTGTGCGTTGATAACTCAGTCAGTCAGTTTCTCCTTTTATTATTTATACAACACTATTTTCGTATATGCAAAACCTGAATGTGTGTAGTTTGTTCAGAATCAGTAACTGAATCGATTCCAATAATATTTACACCATGTTATATTTTTTTCCAAAAATATTTAAAAAAAAAGGTCACAAGTTGGACACCACCAAAACTAAGTACAACACAGGTCACGGCAGGTTATAGCGGACATTAGAAACTACCTCACAGCTGGCTCGAAGCGGGAGTAAAACAACCCCTCAGTCGCCTGGGTGGCCCGGTGATCGTGTATTTATGCGGCCAACCAGGTAACATAACAAGCTTATAACTTCGTGATTTTTCATCGTACAGTTATGAAATTTTGTACACAGATTCTTTACATAAAAATACAAGACACGTGTTTCGGGTTTCGAATATACTAATGTTGTATAGATAAATAAATAATATCAGTGATAGGCCTTTGCAGATTATGGTAACATTGTTATTGTTGGGTACAGATTTCTCTTACCCACGTGAGGGATCAACCCTGATGAAGGAATGATTAACTTTTGCTTAGACTATACCATCAGTCATTGAAGTCAGTATGTCACTACAACACCCAGTGAAAAACACTCATATACAAGTCAGATCAAGTGCCGTGGTCTGTATGTCTATTGACATAGATACTCTCGTGATCATCCGAGAGAATCCGGGTGAAATGTCTTAATGAGAGGAAAGTTCCGCTTGTCTTATTGTTTTTTGTGGTGCGGCTTCATTTTAATAGTGATGTGGGAAGAAAATTAAACGGAGATCGGCTTGTGGAAGCTCAGTTTTATGACGAGACAGGCTGATCTAGATTTATACATAGTATGTTATGTTATATACAACATTAAACATAACAAACGCATATCCTGAAAGTAGTGTCTTCAGAATCGATTACTGAATCGATTTCATCTGTTTTTAAAGTAGTAAATTATTGATTCGAAAAATAACCGCATCCGTAATTTGAAAAATACTTGATAAATATTGATTGCGTCCCTAAGTTATTTATTTATAAGTACGTAGATACTAACACCGATGCGTTACCAATTTACCATATTATTTGATTACCATTAGGATTACAAAAACTAAGTGCATTTAAGTAAAATTTCAGTGCTTGAATTATGATTGTAACTTAATTGTCTGATTGGGGTGTATAAGGGTGTGTATTATTACAAATATAATAATAATATAATAAAATAATAATAATATTCTACAACTATCATACAAATCCGTCTAGTCCCAAGCTAAGCAGAGCTTGTGTTATGAGTACTAGACAACTGATAAACATACTTAGATATTTCTAAATACATACATATTATAGATAAATAACACCCAGACACAACAAATGATCGTGCTCATCACACAAACATTTGTCCTAGGTGGGAATCAAACCCACGACCATGTTGTGTACCTATGCTGAAGAAGTTAACAATGTTTTTTTTTAATTTAACCAACAATTTTGTTTATACCAGTAACATTTATGCGTATAGGCTAGGTTCAGCTCTTGTTGACATACTTAGAAACAAGAAAGATATCAAGTGAATGTAACTCCAGATCATAAGATTTAATTCATAAATTAAGACTAATGTCAAAACTAAATATAACTTACAATTTGCTGCACACCTTTGTCAATCCAATTCCAATGAAAACACCTGAAAAGAAAAAAAAGAAAAATGTCAGAAAACATTCTGAAATACGTAAACAAAAGTTCTAGAGAGATACAGGAAGTAGGTACAAGAGAAGTTTTTTTTAAGGTGGGAAATCATCCAATGACGCCCTCTCGCTCTGGGGCAGAGCGAGAGGGCGTGTCAGACACCTATCTTCCTTCTATGCCTTGCGTTCTAAGGACCCCGGGTTTCCCTTTCGGAAGTAAACCTATGACCCCAGTAGTCTTCGGCCCGGCTGTCACATCTCTTTGAGGCGCGCGTGGAACACTACGCACCGTCGACGACTCGAGCTTGGTCCGGATGGTTACCGGACGGCGAGCTACCCATTGCTCGTCGTCCACCAGCCCATGCCTGCGGTGGCTGGAAGTCGGGGTACTAGAAAAGGGTGGGATCAGTCTCGTGGTTTAAGGAAAACTACCCAAGTCCAGTCTATTTCGCATTCACTTTAACCTTGACTTGGAAAAGTGTTTTAAAAATAGAATGTCTGAAACAAGACCCACTCTTACGCCTGATCTGCGACCTTACCATAACATGTCAAAATGTCAAGCGTGCGAGCGAGAAACAGTGATAGAGCTATACACACACCCTATCCAGCTCCATCCCTTTAACAGTTCAGTCTGGGTCGTCAATTGGATCGCGTTATTTAATCCTGGTAGGGCCCCTGACCCCAACATTCCGACGCTCTAAGACCAAAGCGCTCCACTATCATTTACGCCTAATCGTGTCGACATCAGACCATCAAGTTAACACACCCGTGCCATTAACTTTATGATCTACAAAAACAGGCCGGGGTACAAATGACCGGGGTACAAATAACCGGGTACAAATGGCCCCGGTCGGAAATGGGACGGCATTCCTAACCCTATTACAGTGCCGTGACACGGTGGCGCTACTGAAGAAGAGTGTCCAGTTTAACTTGACATGGGACCAGTGTTTCAAAGTGGAAGTTCCTCTGTGTAAAACACTTATAATTATATTCAGTTGTTTTAAATTAGTTTTTATTTCATTTTTTTTTTATTTATTGCCAAATTACATTAAAATTTACAGTTTACACCACATAGGACTAGGATAAATAAAAATTTACAATAAAAATACTAATTAACAAAATAAAAATTTATTTATTTATTTAAACTTCATGTACTGTAGTGGTACATAGGCGGACTTAATGCAACAAGACATTCTCTACCAGTCAACCTTTGGGTTAAAAGAGATAACACTGTGGTAGGTGTGCACAATAAATAAATAAATAACAGATAAATATCAAATGAAAAGTAGTATCAATAAATTAAGTTACAATAATAAAATACTTATATATGCTAATATTATAAACTAATAAATACATTATAACTAGGAGAACTTAAAAATAACAATTATGACGAAGACCAAACTAAGGTTGAGAGGACTTCAAGTAGTAGTTCCGAATTTTACGCTTGAAGGAAAATTACAAATGAACAGTATAAATATTTATTTAGTTATTGGTATGGAAGCCAACAACAGTATCATTGGAAAATGGCTAGGCATATCATTATGTCATAGTGGAACTGCTCGCAAAACAAATGAACGGTGGAAAAGTAGGAAAAAAGAAAATTGTGCAATGATTCTGCAATCCTTAGGAGTTCAACAAAATACTTTTTGTAGTAGGTACTCGTAGATACCACACAAGTAAGTAATTTAATTAATATTACACTATCAATCAAGAGGAATTTGTAATGAGGCATACAAAGACATGTCATGAACCAAAAATGCCTTTATTCCCTTAAAATTGTCCACATTGAACCTTCCTTGTCCTTGGTTGAAGGAATTTCAGACTAGGTACCCTATTTTCCCGTATCTCAGGATAAACTGGCTAAGGTGTTAGTTTTTGTAGTACGGTAATGTGGCATGCTCTTTGTAGACGCCGCCCGCACATTAGTGACACGGTCATCAAGTAGCAGGTTTGGTTCCAGAGCTGGGATGTCCAACCTTGGGATCGCGTGCGATAGTTGATGATGCGTGACAACTTAGGTATTTAGATTCTGATGGGCCTACTCCATACCTACGACTTACATCAGTGTCATTGATTTTGTTTCAACGCAGTGGGATTTACTCCGATATACCATGAATCTAAGAAACTTAGATTATCATAAACATTTAGTAAGTGTAAATTGTAGGTACGAGAAAAAAATCTTGTTAAAAGATCGCACGTGACTAAATGCTTAAGGCTCTTAAGCTATTAAGGCTAATAACGTGTGGTTGTAACAAAAGCAGTTGCAATATAATAAATATGCGTACAGCTAAGGGGTGGAATTCCCTGCCGGAGTCTGTGTTTCCTGATAGCTATAACCTAAGGGTATTTAAGTCAGGAGTGAATAGGTTACTTCTAGGCAAGCGTGCTCCATCGTCGGCGACATCATCGCTTACCATCAGGTGAGATAGTGGTCAAACGCGAACCTATGTATAATAAAAAAATATATTTTTTATTTAATTTCCTCGTCATGTTTTAAAATAAAATTATGCAAGCTCAAAAAATTAGAGTTCAATTTTTATTATTCTTTAGTGTCAAATGGTTGACCATCCCTGCAATAAAGGTATGATTGTGTAATCAGTACAAGTTGGTACCTTAAGATTAAGAGTGCTGATCCAGATTACCGTCATAATTCAGATTACTGCTGTATTCAAGGTTTAGAACAGAAATTATTACAGATTAAGTCATTTTAGCCCTCATGATCAGGCGATAAATTCTTTGAGAACAATCAAGAAATATATTTCTTTGTGAATATTACTGGGTACCGTCTAATTAGATTCAATAAAGTTGTACTTTACGATAATAAATATAATCAGCGAGGTTTAAAAATAAAAATAACATCCATTTGTTTTATGACGCTAACCACTGACCACTGCAATTCATTCTGAAAAGCAATATAATTTACAAACTATTTCACTCTTCAAATCTAAAGTAAAAGAGCACTATATTTCCTCTCTAGTGTGATAATTATATATGGATATACATTATTTTTAGTATAAGGTATATAGGTATATAAGTATTTATTATTTTAATTTAAGATTTCACATACTCTTATTTTATTACTTCTGCACACTTTTGTCTACATTTCTTCCTACTTCTCCTTTCGCAGGTCTGCTGGAAGAAATTTCTTTTAGAAATAAGCAATACCTTTGTACAATTTTTATAATAATGTATCTTCTTTTGTATTTATGTGTGTACAAATTATAATATAAATAAATAATTTGTTATCAATTCTCAATAGATAAGCAGCACATTTTTGCTGGTTAGAGACTTTGATCTGGCATTTATAGATTAATTCTACTATAATGGTCATTGAACTTAAGTTATATCATAGAAATCAAGTGACCTTTTCTCAGCTGTGAGTTAGAGTACAATGTCATCGAATTGTTTGTCTACACGACAAAGACTTTCAATTATTTTGACTTCTTTCCTCTTTCCAACTTTACCCTTTACAAACAAATCAGGCATGCATTTTAAAATCTGTACGGTAACTGTCCGGTCCGAGCAAGTGAACGGCGCGTAGTGTTCCACGCGCGCCTCAAAGAGATGTCAGCAAAACTGTAGGGACCCAGCAGGGCCGAAGTCTACTGGGGCCATGGATGGATTCCGAAAAAGAAACCCGGGGTCCTGGAACACTAGGCAAAGAAGGAACATACCTAGGTGTGGTTTTAGTCAGTAAAAGTCTGACACGACCTCGCGCCTCGTGCCCTAGGGCGAGAGAAGTTATGAAATAATTTCCCACTTAAAAAAAACTCTTTATAAACAAACCTTAAATACGCAACTTTATCATATACCCACTGACATGTCTATTGTATAGTATTTTAAACACATTGTTGACACTTCCGAAGTTCACAGAAATAAATGTATTTTCTTATTTACATAAAGATGCATCGGTCATCGTGCTTTCACCATTCACCTCGCGACAACAACGTGGGTCTTACATAACAATAATCGCATTCTATAATGTCGGTTTTTGACACCTGAAATGAATAGTCAATTTGCAATTTCACGTTATTTATAAATGTCAAATAGTTTGCTGTTTATTATAAATTGGACTTACTGACCGTATCAAATGTCAGCATTTTCATATGATAAATATAGTATTATGTTGCTAAGAGAGATTTGATTTTTTATAATAAACTAATGCATTAATGTAGTCATATCATTTTAAAACTTTTTTTTTCCGGGTTCTGTACCTTAAAAGGAAAAAACGGATCCCATATAGGATTACTTTGTTGTCCGTTTGCCTGTCTGTCCGTCAAGACCCTTTATCTCGAGAGCGCGTAGAGATATCGAGTTGACATTAAAACTATATACGTCTGCGGTCCCTTGAAGCTGTGAAAAATTCAAACTACTGAGTTAACGAAAAAGAAAGTTACGGTTTATGGCGCAAAAAACTTTTATTTCGACACTCTCAAGGGAATCAAAATTCATAGGGTACTTCCCGTTGACCTAGAATTCTGAAATTTGGCATGAAGCAAGGTCTTATAGAACAAGTATAGGAAAATATCTGAAAACTGTTTTGTAGTTACGTCACACAAAAATACTTTTTTTGCGATACAGAAAAATCTTCGTAAATCAATTCGGGAATTGAACTGTTTTCATACGAAAGATTGCACGGAACCCTCAGTGCGCGAATCCGACTCGCACTTGCCCGGTGTTTTTTATTATTGATAGGCTCGCGTTTGACCACTATCTCACCTGATGGTAAGCGATGATGTGGCCGACGATGGAGCACGCTTGCCTAGAAGTAAACTATTTACTCTTGACCTAAAGAGTGAATAGGATATTTACTTTATAAGCTGTTTTATTCATTACTAGCTTCTCCCTGCGACTTCGCCTGTGTAATACTAGAAAATTATCTCAAGGGGACATACTCCTGGAATAAAAAAATATCTTATAAGCTTAAGCAGGACATGGTCTACCCGTGTACCAAGTTTTATCGAAATCCATTCAGCCGTTTCAGCGTGAAGAAGTAATAAACATATATATACATCAAAGACACACACATTCACAAACTTTCACCTTTATAACATTAATATGATAATTTATTTATTGTTATTTATTTATTTAAAATTATGTGAATAACACCATTACAGCTATTGTTATTATTATTTGTTTATTTTATCGCCAAAGCACCGTTTTTTATTGAATTTTAGTTGAATAAGGAAAAATTATTTCTCCACTTTTTTTTTAAATGGGATATCATATAATGATCATGACTTCTTTCGCTCTATGGTGGCACGAGAGGGCGTTCCAGACTTTTACTGACTGAAACCATACCTATATGATCCTTGCCCGGAGGACACGGTGGAGCACACGGTGGAGGTGTGCCCCGCTTGGGCAGAGCAACGCCGTGTCCTCGTGGGGGCGATCGGCGGCGGCGATCTCTCGCGCCGGGCCTTGGTACAGGCCATGGTCCGGAGCGAGGAGGAGTGGCAGGCGGTCGCCTCCTTCTGCGAATCAGTAATACTAGCAAAGGAGGCGGCCGATCGCGTAAGGCAACGGTCTTCACGCCCCAACCGCCGCCGGGATTCCGATCCTGATTTCCGGCCACCGTAGACGCGGGCTTGCGGACGGCGAGCAATGGGTAGCCTGCCGTCCAACCGTCCGGTAGCCGTCCGGACCGAGCCCAAGTCGTCAACGGCGCGTATTGTTCCACGCGCGCCTCAGGGAGATGTCAGCAAATCGTAGGGGCCCAGCAGGGTCGAAGCCTACTGGGGCCATGGGTAGTGTGAAAACGAATCCCGGGGCCCTGGGACGAAGCCAACGAAGGAACAGGAGTGGGTTTTTAGTCAGTAAAAGTCTGATTTGTCATAAGATAATTTTCCCACCTAAAAAAAAAAAACCTATATGATCCTTCAGTTGCCTTTGCAATCCAGGACCACGGGTTTCCCTTTCAGAAGTCAACCCATGGCCACATTAGGCTTCGGCCCCGTTACTGGACGGTCGGATGGCGAGTTACCCATTGCTCGTCATCCACAAGCCCACGCCTACGAGGCTCAAGCGGCGCAAACCTCCACCGTATACATTATTTCTCCACTTATATTCCTAATCTAAAAATACATGTATAATAATAAATGTACATATAATATCTATAGGGTGACTGGCAATTAGTGTACGATACTTAAACACGTAATTGTGCTCATGATAACAAACAATTTTTATTATGGGAGCAAAGCCGAAATCGCGAAAAAAATATCAGCTGTTCAGTACATTAGGCAAACATAAATATACTGAACAGCTGATTTTATTTCGCGATTTCAGGTTTGTTCCCATAGTAAAAGTTGTTGGTTATCATGAGCACAATCACGTGTTTAAGTATCGTACACTAATTACCAGTCACCCTATATATATATAAAAACGAAATACCACTCACTGATTAATCACGAAATCTCAGAAACTATAACACCTACAAACTTAACATTTGGCAGGTAGGTTCCTTATAGGGTGTAGACATCCGCTAAGAATGGATTTTACGAAACTCCATCCCTAAGGGGGTAAAACGGGGGTCTAAATTATGTATGGAGAAACATTCACGCGGGGGAAACCGCTGGTAGAAACTAGTGCTCAATAAAAGGTTTCGCATTTCAACCTACCTTCGGGCCTATCATAATCCTCAGTACTTAACCTTTTGAGTGCTTAATTAGAGACACAATAGTAAGACAATGGCGCGTGAACGCCGGCGTTAATGCGGGGATCAACAGCTTAATACATACTATGCAGAATTTTTTATGCAAATCTATAAAAAACATCGTACTAATACAAGTTATTTAATTCCATCTAAAGAAAAGTCTATAGGAGACAATTAAACACGCATTTAACGTACTCAAGTGTAATATTTAATTGTAAGTACATTAAGATGGCCGGTTAGATTTAATCGATAACTTTAACTTAACCAAGTTACGTAACATCGTAGGATACACTGTAAAGCAATTAGTTTCATTGCGAGAAAGTTGTAATTTATTATAGAAATTATTATTAATCTTAGGTTCAATTGTACGTGCGTGGGTGCGGTGTGAATGTGTTCGCAGTGCTTCTTATAAAGAAAAAAACACTTGATATTAATTAGATTGAATATTCTGGAAGAGAAAGATGAATATAACAGAATAAAATAAACTTTATTGTAGCGCCACCTACTGATTTCAATTGTATTTTCAAACCATCTAAGAATCCACTTAAGTATAGGTACTTACACATAAAATTTCATCCGAATCGGTCAAGCTGTTTAGGAGTTCGGTGACAAACACACGTACACAAGAATTATATATATAAACTAGCGGTCCCTGACAGACGTTGTCCTGCCCGAAAGTTGGATTTTCGTCAGAACAAAAAAAATGATAAATCGATTGCAACGAAACCTACTGGGCCTAATTGTATTATCAGACCCTCCAGGGATCCACTTAAGCTGTTGATCCCCGCATTAACGCCGGCGTTCACGCGCCATTGTCTTACTATTGTGTCTCTAATTACGCACTCAAAAGGTTAATATATACACACAAAATTTGATCTAAATCGGTCAAGCCGTTTAGGAGGAATTAGGTGAAAAACACACGTACCTACAGAAGAATTATAAATATAGTTACATGTTTATTTATTTAATAAATTTTTATATACACTAATAGCTACATAGGCGAAGTTAGTGCAACAAGGCATTCTCTACCAGTCAACCTTTAGATTAAAAGAGTATCACTGTGAGAGGTGTTGATGGGACATTACCCACTTAACGCAACATACATGGAACCATTTCTAAATACTAAGATCTCACAGCGAGAAAGCCATTAACAAACGATATGACGAGAGATCTAAATCGTTCATTTACGAGTAATAAACTCTCTGTTTGCCGTCCACATAGAAACCGTATTAGCGAGGTTTCTAATACAAATGTTTAACGATGACAGGTGACGACAAATGATATAGTAATGTGCTAGGTAATAGACTGACAGACTATTAGGGTTACTTTACACAGAGCCAGTTCCTTGGCCGTCAAGAACTTGGGATACCGTGAAAATAGCCATGCGAATTCATCCCTGTTTACGAAACGGCATACAAAATCCTTCAAGATGATTTTCTCTATCAACATCATTTCAGCCGAAAGCCGTCCACAGCTGAACATAGGCCTTCCCCAAGTGTCGCCACAACGACTAGTCCTGTGCGTCTTGTATTCATCGGATTCCCGTGACTCTCACCAGATCATCGGTCCACCTGGTGAGAGGCCTTTTACGCTGCGTATTTCGGCCCTATCGACCATCCGTCTGGCGAGCAATGTGGACTCCGGACTACTTACTGCCACTTAAGTTTGGCAATTCTTCAAGCTATGTCTACCGACATAGTCAGTAGAATCGTCTAACCAACCAACTAAGGTGATAAACTTACTTAACGATTTTCTTAAGCAGTACGAATACGATTTTCCGTTACACGGACGCTGTATTTATCAACAGAGATGGTCGCCTTTTGCCATACGAGAAAAACCAATGAAACAAGCTCAGAGATATCGTATCATAGACAAGTTAACTTAATTTTTAGGGTTCCGTACCTCAAAAGGAAAAACAGAACCCTTATAGGATCACTTTGTTGTCCGTCCGTCTGTCTGTCTGTCTGTCAAGACCCTTTATCTCGGGAACGCGTAGAGTTATCGAGTTGAAATTAAAACCATATAGTTAGGTCTGCGGTCCCATAAAGCTGTGAAAATCAAACTTCTAAGTTAACGAGAGAAAAAAAGATATGGCCGTTAATGTCGTAAACGTTTATTTTGACACTCTCAAGGAAATCTAAATTCATAGGGTACTTCCCGTTGACCTAGAATCCTAAAATTTGGCATGAAGCAAGGTCTCACAGCACAAGTATAGGAAAAAATCTGAAAACTGTAAATTTGCAGTTACGTCACAAAAATATATTTTTTTTTGCGATTCGTAAAAATCTTCATAACTGATCAATTGGGGAATTTAACTGTTTTCATAGGTAAGTTTGTACGGAACCCTCAGGGCGCTAGTCCGACTCGCACTGGCCCAGTTTTTTTTAATAATTTGGTAGCCCGAATCGAGAAAATCTCTGTGTAAATGACCCTTTACAGTATTTAACACGGGGCTATGAAAAGCTGTCATTACTATATTATTATAAGTGGGTGAGCCAGCTCATGATAATGGTTTGGACTTACCAATAGACTTAATGTTATGATGACTCTAATACCATAATAAATCTTTACATGTACGTACATATGTCTATATAGTGTTAGAGCTGGGGATGGACTAACGGTGCTCCCTAGTATCTCGTATATTTATGTAACATACATATTTTAATAGTGTATAAGTAATTAGTATTTTTATATTACTTTCTCTATTTCATAGCGTACCATTATGTATGTGTACATGGCAACGGATTATTGAAAAGACAAGAGGAGGTACAGCAGATCACAGCTCCGAACAATCACAGGAGTCTTCACGGGGCGCTATGCTACCAACAAACAGCTCCACAACATAGGACTAGCGAGCGAGCCGACTTGCAGGATCTGTGGAGATGCAGAGGAGACTATGTTACACTTGCTGTGCGACTGTGCAGCACTAAGCTCCAAAAGAGTAGGGTATCTTGGCCAACCATTCTCAAGACCAGAGGACTACATGGTCAGCCCCATCAAGGCCATACTGGGACTCATGAAGGAGGTGTACGGAGGGCTGGGGGTTGAGTAGACAGGAGGGGCATAGCACAAAAGATCCAGAAGGGTCGAAGTGCTCTGGCCCAAGGCCAGCCACACAATAAGATAAGATAAGATTGAAAAGACCGTAAGTTTACAATTAATCTGGCGACATTATAAGCTCTCGATATATTTTGAACGGGGGCCTAACCATTACGTAACAAAATGTCATTTGTGCGAGTGAGAAACAGGGATGGAGCTAAACACCCTATATAGCTCCATCCTTTTAACAGTTTTTACAATATCTAACCTCCTATCTTACGAAAAGAAAGAGATTTCAATCTAGCGCGATTTGTCATAAGTCGAGGTGTGCAATAATCCGGTGACATATACCTACGTACCGTGTGCCAATCCTCATTACTCCCAGATTTTCCAGAGGTATTATTTCTGACGTAAACGAGGAAGCTATCATAGCTTCATAACATTGTAGGATCGATCATTAGATAAAGCAGAGCATGTGAGATAGCCGTTCTATCTCTGAGGTAGTGAGGAGAGGTGCGTGGGAGTCGTGCGTGCCCAAAACTTATGGTTGCCAGGGATCATTTAAAAACTTACAATGTTGATTTTTTTTTTAATGAGCTGCGTCATTTTTTTATACAGTAAAAAAATATCTTATAATTTGCAGTGAAATCTTGTTTTAAATTTTTTTCAGTACATTAAGAGTACTGAAAAAAATAACATTTACCTCATTCCAATTCGATTATATTTGGCGAGAACGACGTAGCGGATTGCAATATAGAGTGATACTAAAATGTTACCTAAAATTAGTACTGCTGCCCATAAAACATAGGGTGGGTCCATCCTTTCAGCTAGAGGTATTTTTAATAGTTAACGACCCTTTTGTACTTGAAAATCTTACATTATTCTGCAATCGAAAAAAATATTAGAAGATCCTTTGGTCCTAGAACGAGTATTTATATCAGCTCTCACGGTTCCTGGATCTACTCATCCGCCAGCCCTGAAAACACATAGATATGTGTAATTGGCGTCCGTGTCCTTCGATATTTATGCGATATAAGGAGATAAGGCAAGCGTGGCCCCAGCGGCAGCGGGGATTACTTGTGTATGTTATGGCCACGCGGGGCCATGAGGGCGGCGGCGCGCCGGCTGATAACCTCGTGCTGGGACATAAACTTATGTAATTATTGAGATTCAGGAACTGTTAGAGGCTTTGGGAGTGACTCATGTTTCCTGGGTGTCTTTACCGCTTTTTAGTTCAAGAGATTTTAGAATGGAACCTGTTCCTAACGGTAAACGCAAAGATTTGACTGTAATAAAGGGTTCGGTAAGTCAAAGACAAGCTAAGTGCTGCTAAGCATTTCAAGTATTACACCCACGCTTATTTAATAATATAAAACACTAGCTTTTGCCAGTAACTTTGGCCGTGTGAAAGTAGAAAATATATAGCCTATATCAATCAGCTATAAAGTAGCACAATACTGATGCAAGAATTTTTAAAATCGGTCTAATAATTTTGAGTTTATACATTACAACAAAAATAAAAATCTTTTTCTTTATAATATTAGTATATCTATATATCAAGCGCATGTTGCTAAAAGAGTTATGAATTTACATTTGGATGGATGGAAAGGGAGAGGGAGGCCAAAGAAAAGATGGATGGATTGTGTGAGAAGTGATATGAAAGAAAAGGGAGTTAGTGATAGCATGACGAGTGACAGGACAGAATGGAAGAAAAAAACGTGTTGTGCCGATCCCAAATAAAACGGGACAACGGCAGGAAGATGATGATGATGATTAGTATAGATCAAGCTTCAGATCTTTGAGGAGTCTGTGTTTCCTGATAGCTACAACCTAGGGGTTTTAAGTCTACTGTAAAGTTACCGTCAGGCAAGCAGACAGACTTACCATTAGGCGAGATAGTGATCATAAGCATAGCTTTCAATAAAAAAAAAGATGAGTAACGCTGCCGTATAATTCTGAACTTATTCCATTGTAGCTTACTGTAAAACCGTAAAATATTTATTTTTAGAAACTTCACATCATAAAATCTAATTCCATGTACCTGTCATCATCCATTAAAAACCTTTCCATCTAAAACAAACACATTACACAACCCATAATAAGCTCAATTAAACATTTCAACGTAAAAGTACAAACACACAAAAAACAATCAGTAATTAAAAGAGAATAAGTGTTTACATGACGTAACAATAATAATTGTATATAATTACGTATTCCGAGCAGATCTCCCATAGGTCATTATATACCTATTATGTATGTACTTGAGCCGTAACCTTAGCTAGAGTTATTTTAAGTTGACCGTGTGTATAGAATGTAGGAGTATACAAACAATGCTGCGTGTAATTATACGTCTCAAATATATTTCACAGGACTTGCTAGCATTTTTTTTTTTTTTCGGTGGGAAAATCATCCAAGGACATCCCCCGCTCTTGGGCGGAGCCGGAGATAGTGACAGACTTTTACTGACTAAAACCCCACTCCTGTTCCTTCGTTGCGTTTCATACCAGGGTCTCGACCCTGCTGGGCCCCTACGGTTGCTGACATCTCCCTGAGGCGCGCGTGGAACTCTACGCGCCGTCGACGACTTGGGCTCGGTTCGTTACTGGGCGGTCGGACGGCGACCTACCCACTGCTCGCCGTTCGCGAGCCTGCGAGAACTTCCTAGGGCTGCGGATTATTCAAAAGAGTTTACCGTGGCCCTGAATCACAAAGGCCATCTGAAGGACACAGGCAAGTTTTAGTTAGTAAAAGTAGGCCTGCGTGCTACAACCAATAGATAGCTAGAGCTAGCCGTCCGGCCGTCCGAGCCCGAGTGAGAGTCATCGTCGGCGCGTAGTCTCCCACGCGCACCTCAGAGATGTCAACAAAACCGTAGGGGCCCTGCAGGGCCGAAGCCTACTGGGACCATGGGTTTACTTCTAAAAGAGAAACCCGTAGTCCTGGAACGCAAAGAACAAAGAGGGACTTCGGTGAACTTTTAGTCGGTATAAGTCTGATACGCTCTCACACTTCAAGTCAACAGCAATGCAAAGGAATTCGTCGACGCCATATTTTAAGATAATTATTTATAATGGCTAAGTGATTTTTAATTTTAGGATACTTACATAAAGTATAGTTGCTTAAGTTTACAAATATCGTTTTGTTGCATATAAGCATATTCTGGTTATATTGTGTTGTAAACAAATACTTTATTTAAAAATAAAAAAATTTGATAGTTCAACTTTAACATTAACTCAGGCAGAAAGTTATACTTGCGACAATTTGCACATCTTTTACCTATACCTATTTTTTTTTTTGGTGTGAAAATCATCTAATGACAAATCGCGCTCTTGGGCGGAGCGAGAGATAGTGTCAGACTTTTACTGACTAAAAACCCACTCCTGTTCCTTCGTTGCCTTCGTCCCAGGGCCCCGGGTTTCGTTTTCACACTATCCATGGCCCCAGTAGGCTTCGACCCTGCTGTGCCCCTTCTATTTGCTGACATCTCCCTGAGGCGCGCGTGGAACAATGCGCGCCGTCGACGACTTGGGCTCGGTCCGGACGGTTACCGGATGGTCGGACGGCGAGCTACCCAGTGCTCGCCGTCCGCAAGCCTGTGCCTACGGTGATGATGTGGGCAACGATAAGCATGCTTGCCTAGAGGTTACCAATTCACTTTTGAGTTAAAGATCCCTAGGTTGAAGTTATCAGGAAACACAGACTCCGGCAGGGAATGCCTGTCCTTAGCTATACGTATGTACAATAAATGTGTTCCCAAAACGCTTTTCATGCTTGTCTCCAGGGGCGCCGGCTTTTGGAAAACCTCATGGGTGCTCATGCTCATTTGATGGATTCGAAAAAGTGGCAAAGTGTGAGAAATGCACACTGATCAACCGACAAATAAATAAATGTCCTACTTACATACTGCGTAGGTACTTAATTACTAATTATGTTTGATAAAAATATAAAATGAAACCATTATATAAAAATGAAACTAGTTTTTAGTATCAAGAAATATTATAATTTATACGTAACCTAAAAGGTGATTACTGATCTGTTTCTTGATGTCTATTCTCAGGGGTGCTCAGCACACACTGTTTATTTATCATGGGTGCTCGAGCCCCGAGCACCCACGGAGTCGGCGCCCCTTGCTTGTCACATCTTTAACAGTAAATTTGCTCTCGAAAGCACTATCTCTGCTAATCAATCGCGAGTTGGTCAGGCCTATACACTTTCTTTTTACGGCACATGGCCCCAGGGTGTAACAGAAAGTGGTCACCTAATACTATCTATACAGGCAACTTGCATCCACTTTGTCGGATTATAGACTACTGCCACCGATTCCTTGTCGTCCGTAACCTTTTTGAAAAAGTTTTTTTTATTTTTATTAATGATAGGTTCGCGTTTGACCACCATCTCACCTGATGATAAGCGATGATGTGGTCGACGATGGAGCACGCTTGCATAGAAGTAGCCTATTCACCCTTGACTTAAAGACCCCTAAGTTGTAGCTATCAGGAAACACAGACTCCGGCAAGGAATTCCACTCCTTAGCTGTACGCATAATAAATGTGTTCTCAAAACGTTTTGTGCGTATGGGTGGGATGTCTACCACGTACCGGTGGCGCAACGCCGTACGTCTAGTGGTCCGATGATGGAACGGACTTGGCGGAATTAGATTGTGCAATTCCAGTGCACAGTCCCCGAAATGTAAACGATAGAAAACCGACAGGCTAGCAACTCGGCGGCGATGCCCAAGGCTTTGGAGCTTCGACTCAACAAGTGCTTCATTGCCGATGATCCTCTTGGCTCGTCTCTCATTCGACTCTAGCGCATCAAGTTGGTATTTGGCGGACCCGTCCCAAAGATGAGAGCAGTACTCCATACACGATCGTACTTGCACTTGATAATAAAGGTTGAGCAGCTGTTCCGGCGTGAAATACCGTCTCACCTTTGCTTAGATCCCCAATTTTTTGGCAGCCAGTTGAGCCTTTGCCTCGATGACTGAGCCGAAATTGAGAGTAGACGACAACGTATCTTGTCTCTTGACATCCGACAAATTACATACATACTTATAATCTTGCCTTGACGTATTAAAATGTCAAGCATGCGAGCAAGAAAAAGAAATGGAGCAATACACCCTATATAGCTCTATTCCTTTAACAGTTCAGTTTAGGTCATTAAATGGATAGCGTTAAGACCTCGTGGTCGAGTATACCTAATAAACGATAAGGGACTAAGTAAATTAAACAAAATAATATCTAATGTAACATAGGGTTAACTATAAAATTAACGTCATGAACGCTATAGCAATACATTGTCATGATGGCCTAGTGGTTAAGGTACCCGCCTGTCATGCATGTGGTTGCGGCTTTTTTTGCTTTTTTCAATTTATATGTACTTTTCTAAGTTTACCTAGGATATTACTAACTGCCTCGGTAAGCACGCAAAACCGTAAGTCTCGGTTGTCATTCATAGATCTTTGACAGTCGTTACAAGTAGTCAGACGACAGAAAGTCTGACCATCAGTTTATCTAACGAGTATCGTGGTGCCCAGTGCCCAGTAACTGGGTTGTGAAGGTGTGATAGGCAGTCGCTCCATGTAAAACACAGGTATTCAGCCGCATACGGATCGACTGGAGCCGACACCAAGCTAGTTTCGTGTAGTGACGGCGAGCAAAGCGCAGCTCGCTGTCCGACCGTCCGGTAACCGTCCCGACCGAGCCCAAGTCGTCGACGGCGTCTACTGTTCCACGCGCGCCTCAAGGAGATGTCAGCAAACCGTAGGGGCCAAGCAGAGTCAAAACCTACGAAGGCAACGAAGGAACAGGAGTGGGTTTTCGCTCCGCCGAAGAGCGTGAGATGTCATTGAATGATTTTCACACCTTTTTTTTTAGGTGGGAAAATCATCTAATGACAAATCCCGCTCTTGGGTGTAGCAGGAGTTAGTGTCAGACTTTTACTGACTAAAAACCCACTCCTGTTCCTTCGTTGCCTTCGTCCCAGGGCCTAAAAAAAAGCTAGTTTCGAAAAGTAGATGATGATGAACGATTCTGATGTTGATTTTATAGTAAATCCTATGCTATAAAACATATTGTATTGTGTAGGTACTCGGGTCTCTGACCTCAGCATGAATCTCATAAGCATCATCTCGAGAATGTCGAAACAAAAAATGATGACTCATGAAATCGTGATTAAGTATGCCTATCATTAGCAGGCTTCTGGTACAAACCTCTAATTTTATTGAAATGGATACTTTCGGCAAACATGAAGCAATTTCAAAGAAAACTGTAGACTTGTTCCTTGTTTTTGATACAACCATATATGAATTAACCAAGTAATTTAAACTGTTTTTGGTTAATTTTTAAGTGGCAGTTAGCAGTATGTTGTTCCAAGGATCTTGCTTTATTTATCTCACAAATTAACTTATTGAGAATGTAATGATAAACTTGATTTTGTACATAAACATCATCATGAGTAAACCTTCTAGTTCTAAATTGAATTACACGAATACTGTCAAATGCTTACACGAATTGGACAGATCCACTCAAAACTGTGTGGTTATTTCCTCAAAAGACCATCTCAGACATTAATTTACATGTATACAGACCATTACATGTTTACTAAACTGTCTAAACTGGACTTTAAAAGAGACTTTTCTAACTTTACGCTGTGTATAAATCTCTCATCCAACTCTCCAGTCGCAGGTCTGCTGGAAGAAATTTTATTTAAAATAAGCAATACCTTTGTACTCTTCAACCTGAATTTGTTCTTTTCATTTTTAAGTGTTTGTGTGTACATAAATAAACAAGACCTAAATTTGACCTCAGAGTTTGTTTCGCTATTTCTTCTCAGGGTAATCAGTTAGGAAACACCGGCCTCATCCAGTTTAAATTAACAACGAAATCCATGTGTAAAGGTGTTATTTATAACCTATTTCCAAAATAGACATCATTTATTTTCATTTACCATTTAATAACTTCCATAGTGCTAGACGACTTTCGTCCTTGGCTGCATAAAACGCAAAAGTAAAATGCTTAGGACCACTGATATTTTAGTAGACTAAACTATCTGAAGACAAACTAAAAGAAATTAGTCTTCATTTAACCTTAAATTAACGAATCAGTCGACCAGCCCTGCCATCAGCAGGATCCTTGGATCAGGCCAGCACTTTGTGGCAGCGGTTGCAACACTATTGACTAATTGTAGCAATTGTTACTGCGGCCCAAGGTAAGCCCGCCATTTCTCGACTGCCGTGGGAGAATTCGGTAGACCGGCTGGAGTAAGGCATGGGAGGAAGCGACGGAAGTTTTTGAAAATAAGAAGCAGCTTCTATCAGTCAGATACATTTTTCCCCTCGCGCGTACAGGGGTATTATTATTAAGTAATTGCGCGTTTAAACGTAAAATCACAAAAAATAATCTGGATTTTTCCAGGAAAAACGACGACATAGAGACCAAAATTTTCGGCCTAATAAATTTCGTACACCCGTGTGTACAAAACGACAATTAAGCGTTTTTCAAGGTCACTCAATTTGTACAGACGTATGTACAATCGTCGCTCGAGGGGGGACTAGACTAGATAGATCTTTTGTACTGGTGTGTGTTATCCTGATATGTCTAAAGGAGTTCAGAAAAATCAAGCTATTGTAAAGTTTTGTAAGTCTGTGTTTCCTGATAGCTACAACCTAGGGGTCTTTAAGTCAAGAGTGAATAGGTTACTTCTAGGCAAGCGTGCTCCATCGTCGGCCACATCATCGCTTACCATCAGGTGAGATAGTGGTCAAACGCGACCTTTTCTATAATAATAAAAAAAAAGTTTCAGATTAAATAATAATGTTTGACGGCACGGTTAGTGCAGTGGTTAAGCGATGGACTGCTAGGCTGCACTGCGTGTCGCGGATTCAGTTCCCGCACGGGACAAATTTCTTGTTTATGTAATTTGTCTTGTTTATGTAAATTTACAAGTTTGTGAACGCACCCACGATACAGGAATTATTCCTAGTGTGGGACAAAAAAAAATCTATATAAAAAATAAACTATCAAACCGACTTTCCTTCATCCAACTCTGCCGCTTCTACCTTGCACTCCCCGCACCTTACGCAAGTGCGCGGGCGCACACTATACCGCGCATGCGCCGGTCAACAAGCACCCACCGACCAGCCGACCGCCGCCGACCACTGGCCGACCGACGGCCGACCGCCGACGATTACCACGCTCCAGTATCGCACCGGTGATTTATTACAGATTGAAACCATAGTGGATACTATTATAGTGGTCAACGGTGATTGTTTGTGTTTTGAATCAATTTACCTACAGGTTCTAATGCTTATGCAACGTATTTCCTATTTGATATGGATGCAAATGTTGTGCTGAATTTTGAAATTCGTTTTGGCAGCCACGTTTGCTTTTGTATTAGACGTTAAGAAGACTTTAGTGTTCAAAATGGATATCAGTTCTTATGATGAACTCGTATATTGCAATATTGAAATATTGTAAAATCAACTATTTTTTTTTAAAGTAGGTTACCATTGAGTTTCTTACAAGTTTTTCTCCACAGGAAACGACCGATTGGAACCGCGTGCTAGCTTCTGACGTTTGATACGTACCCATGTAGCTAAAGCCCAAAATGATTTTAAGTTTGATTATGACCCAGAAGATGTTGGAAAGGCAACGATATGTCTTCGACAACCTGATTTGGAGATGTCAGACCAAAGAAAAGTTAACATTTTCTTACAAAGGGCGCTACGGTTTCCTCCATTTCCCAGAAAATGCACCGGAAAATGAATAAAGCGTGCGTAACATCAGCAAATAAACAAAGAAAGTGAACGACGGACGTGAGAATTTCACGTACTTACTAATTCAACAATTGATTACCGACCCACGTAAATACTAAATAAACTCTTATATAACGGTTTGCCTATCACTTATATATCACTATTTACAGAGCTTTTCGAATTTCACGACACACACAGCTGTTTACTCGGAACATTTGCCAACGTTACGAAATTCTCATATTATCGCGGTAAAGGTAATTCGATTAGAATACGCGCGACAAAAAGAGAAAGATTTGGTTTTCTGTTTACCATAAAGCTTGAGAATTTGGATGTTGGTTTATTGTTTAGGTACTAGCTTTTACCCCTGGCTTGGCTCCCGAGGCCTATGCCGTGGAAAACGTGATTATACCTGGATAAAAGCCAACCAGCAATAAAATGCTTTAAAAAAAATCGCACCATGAAAGCAACGCTAACATTTTGTTAATTAATGAATGAATTATCGCATTTCTATCAATACCCATTTACCAACATATAAACAAACAAACGATTTAATTTCTTTGGTATTGATAAAATTCGATTGATTACTTTATTACTTTTCCTCTAGAGATGCGGTTTCCGCTGTATCAATCATTCAATGCAAGCATCATACGCTAGAAAATGTACCTCTAGGTACATCATACAGTTGAGTTGCGTGATCTGTTAATAACTTTTAACGGAGATTATTTTTTGGGAATTTTTCTACAACTTATCTAAAATATGAACACTCATTTCCATTACACCCTGTATATCCCCCATGTCATGCGTCTGTTGTCTTTAAAATGAAATACCTAGTTGGTTTAAGTCAACGTAAATCATGTCCAGTTAGGTAGATAATATATTTTCCCTTTAGCCATCAACCGAATGTCTTCAGAACTATGTACTTCCACTGATTCTGCATGGCATCTAAGTACAATCGGTTTCGCGCAATCTAGAAATAGTGGAAAAGCTTGACTCTATTAATTCTATAGCCTCGACTGTTTGATGAAAGCGGTACACTCCAATTCTGACTATCCAACAGTACATTGCATGCTTGCTAGAGACAAGTGTCTCCAGCCGTGAGAGCTTCTATTCTTGCGCATCATTAATTGCCTCACCCTTACGTCACGTAACGTTGTCGTCAGTAGAAAGCCAGCTAATAGGGTGCATTGTTACGCATATCCAAGCATCCAGTGAGAAAAACGCATGTGTGACGATTACTTCATAATCTAGCGTGAACTAAAAGTTTTTGTTACAAAAGTCGCACGATTTGCATGCGACATGCGATATTAAGGATGTAATTGTACCGTTACAATAAAACGATAAATATAGTGGAGAAGCAAAGAAGCTGTTTTGTTGTAAACCGGGAGTGAAACTAAAATATAGTCTGCTTTTCTTGATAATTATTGAGCGTTTAACATGTCCCAAGTCCCTCATTATTAACTTTTTATGGTCCAATGACAAGAAGTTTGTGAAATTAAAGGGATTATTCTGCGAATCACGTGGACCGAATATCAATGCAAGCGTGCAAATATTTGTGTTAGAAATCGGAGACAGTAAGACCACAATCAGTCCGTGTTTGTATTTCTAGCTAGAGAGAGTACAGTTTGGCGAAATGCACGCGAGTTGCACTATCCTGCATATAAACAGAATCGCATCGGTTTTTTCTGGATGAAATTAAATTGATTTAATTATTGTCCATTATTATAATGGCTATAGACGGTGAAGCCTAGTCACGCACCGGCGGACGGTTACACATTCGGCGGACATTATGCGCCTAAGCGCATAATGTCAAAAGCGCAATATTATGACATCCGATCGTAGAATGTCTAAAGCGTAAAACGTCAACAGATCCTATAATATGTCTAAATAAACTGCCAGCTATAAAATTGATTTAAGAAGTCTTCTTCTTCTTCTTATCGATTCGATGGTAAACTCGTCAAACTGTTTGGGCCCAATAGGTGGCTACATTAATAGCAGCATCGGTAGCACTCATCAAATCCTCCAAAGTGCAGGTGTATGGGCACTTGGGGCATTCTAGTATGTGACTCATGATTTGAACAGGAGCGGAATTTGGTAATGATTATGACAATTGATTTTATTGTATTGATTATTTCATATTGAAAAGTCTTTAAATTTTCAATTATTTTTTAAAACTGGCAACTCATTTAAACGCATTATTGGAACTTTTGACATTATGCGGATCGGTGTTTTTGCACTTTGGGCATTATGCAGCTAAACCCGGACCTGCAAATTGAAATAGTATTTGATAGAATACAGCTCCATCAAAACCTTGAACATTTCTGCAGCCAAACAGCATTACCCTGTAAACATTATGGGTGTCGGTGAAATTACAGGCACACGAACCAATCTAAATCATCTTAATACAAGAGCAGATAACCCAGTTATGTTCTGTGCTACATTAAGCATGCATATCTCACACAGTAGACAATTGCCCGACTTAAAACCATTAAACACATCACGATATCAAAACTTAATGTATTTCTCACGAAACTGTTACAAAACCTGGCTTTATAGATCTTTCGTATAAGGCTGGATCTCGGTTACATCATTACATGCCGTGTCAAATGTAGCACCTTTTTTTGAGGTGCGAAATCATAAAATTACTTCTTTTGCTTTAGGGTGGAGCACAAGGCGTGTCAGACTTTTACTGACTAAAACCTTCAATTTTCCTGTGTTCTAGGACCACGGGTTTCATTTTCAGAAGCGGCCTAGCGCCCTATATTTTTAGTAACACTACACGCCATCGACGACTCGAGCACGGTCCGGACGGTTACCGGACGGCCAGTAGACGAGCTACCCATTGTTCGTCGTCCGCAAGCCCACGCCTACGGCGGACAGTGCGATGCCCCGAGCTTCTCCTGTCGCACCGGCTGGGGCGTAAGGATGTTCGTTCTCTCACGCATGTGGCTATCTTATGGCTACAAATATGCCATCTAATGATGATCTGATTGCCTGGCCTGTTGGTCTAGTGGTTAGTGACCCTGACTGTTATGCCGGAAGTCGTGGGTTCGATTCCCACCCAGGACAAATGTTTGTGTGATGAGCACGATCATTCGTTCTGTGTCTGGGTGTAATTTATCTATATAAGTATGTATTTAGAAATATATAAGTATGTTTATCAGTTGTTTAGTACCCATAACACAAGCTCTACTTAGCTTGGGACTAGACGGCGTTGTGTGATAGTTGTGGAATATATTATTATATTATTATTATTATATCTACCTATCATCATAAGCACTAATAGTTTGTCAGTTTACATTTGACGTTTTAGAATGGAGACCCAATATCTACCTATTAAATAATGGAACATACAAAAGAGTTCATTGGTTGGCAATGAACTGTGAAATGATCACACTATTCAGTTTTTCCTCATTTCTTTTCAAACCTTAACAGCTTCATAAACGATGCAGTTTGACAAAAACAAAATTTAAACAAGAAAAGCTTCCTCATAATATGTGCAATACAACGTAGTGTCTTTTGAATTATATTTTCAGCGTTTTTTTATTGATATAAACTAGTACTTGACTACGATCCTAATATATAACTCCACACCATGATAATATAATCAACATTTCCAGCAAGGTACTTCAGCCAGGTTGACTACTCTGAGTAGTCATAAGGTCAATTTATTGGCAATTTTTGTTTAACTTATGTGATGCTAACGTTTTTTTTTTTATTTATATATAAACAAGTGTTTGTCTGCGATCCCACCTGATGGTAAGCAGTGATGCAATCGTTGATGGTGAGGCGCACTAGTTTATTAAGAGCCTATTCACTCTAGTCTTGAAGACACCTAAATTATAATCGGACGGGAAGACCGCAGCAGACAAATTCACGAGGTATTATTAGTTCTAATTAAACATGAACCTAACCATGAGCCAATGTGTAGAACTTTTGAAATATTAGCTATAATACTATCCACTCTCTAGAATATGTGCTGCATACAGTGAGCTGGATGTGGACATTGACATTGACCTCTTTATTTCATTGGCTCCAGCTTTAAAAGAAGTCGTATTTGCTACTTATAATTAAGTCCTAGTCAAAAATCTAATGTTTACCGACCTAATTTTATATAATAACTAGCTTCTGCCAGCGGCTTCGCCCGCGGATAAGAAGGTTTCTCCATACAAACTTTGGACCCCCGTTTCATCCCCTTAGGGTGTGAATTTTCGAAAATCCTTTCTTAGTGCTCGCCTACGTCATAAAAGGAAGCCTTGTGCAAAATTTCACACTCCTAGGACCAGTAGTTTTGGCTGTGCGTTGATATGTCAGTCAGTCAGTTTCTCCTTTTATATATATAGATAAAATCTAACTTATGATAATCAAATTTAATTTAAGTCATTATAATGGAATTTAATATAATTTAATATAATTTATTGTAATTAATTTTAATTTTAATCAGTATATAAACGAATTTTAGTATAATTTATTGATGCGTTGCGTCTCGTTACGGATTCAGCTAAGTGAGACCAGAAAATACCCATACGATACTAAAAATATATAAATCAAAATAATAAAATATCCGTATAAACTATTTACTAAGTAATGTGTTGTAACACAAAACGCATATTTGTCAATAGTGCGTGCACAACACATTCCTTGTTGCGCTGATGCAAATACTTACCTACATAATTTTATTATAAGTGTCTTGCAAACAAATAGTAATTATTGTCACGTTTCTGTTGACAAACCACCGGCATAGTTATTGTAATTGTGATGTGAAATATGTATCAATAGGTAAATACTATTTACTAATCTGTTACAATATAGTTTAGTAGGAATATGTTACATGTAGAGATAGTTTTTGCCAATCATCTTTATTTTTTCTTTTTTTTGTTATCGTTTAGATCGCCATTGTACCCATACATTTAAGTTTGTGTAAAAGATTTGTTACTAATTTGGTGTAAAATGCAGTTGCAAAGCTGCACTTCAAATCAAAATGTCTACTCCACTAAAAATCTAGAGCAGCTGGTATCAAGTTTATGCTTAGCTAATAATAAAATAGCCTCTCCAACTACACATCGATCTGCAGAATTTATTGTTGACATTCATACAATATACTTTCTTGTTTTTAACCGGCTTCAAAAAGAAGGAGGTTCTATGTTCGGCTGAATGTATATTTTTTTATGTATGTTCACCGATTCCTCAGTCAATTGTGGAACAATTTTTTTTTTTTATTGAAATGTTATGCTTCCAAATTCGCCTCATAGAAATATTGTTATGATCTGATCATGAACTTCGAAGATATGGAACAGAACTCCTCAAAGGATCACAGTAGAACTGTCGTAACAAGTAAAATTGCTTTGTTTATACGTGTAGTCTCTGATGACTGACTGAAAGAAGAGGGGGAATTTATGGTTTAGTCCACTCTCGGCCCCTCGACCCCTAAAAAAAGATTTGTCTATTTGTGTCCTCTCAACCCTTAAACATAGTTCACACTCGCAGGGGGTGGGACTGAATTTTCATACAAAGGACAGACATAACTCGTCCACTTTCGACCCCTAGTTCGAAATTAATATTTTGGTACAGTCAGGTACAAAATAAAAGCAAAATTCAGGAATTGATATTAAAGAACACTTTTTACTTTTGAGGTTCTCGCGCCCTAATATGAAGCGGGAGAGCGTCAGACTTTTACTTACAAAAACCATACCTGTTTTTTTTAACTTTTTTATTGGGTGGGATAATCATCTTATGACAAATCCCGCTCTTGGGCGGAGATAGTGTCAGACTTTTACTGACTAAAAACCCACTCCTGTTCCTTCTTTGCCTTCGTCCCAGGGCCCCGGATTTCACTTTCACACTACCCGTGGCCCCAGTAGGCTTCGACCCTGCTGGGCCCCTACGATTTGCTGAGATGTCCCTGAGGCGCGTGGAACAGTACGCGCCGTCGACGACTTGGGCTCGTTCCGGACGGTTACCGGACGGTCGGACGGCGAGCCCGCGCCTGCGGTGGCCGGAAATCGGGATCAGAATCCCGGCGGCGGTTGGGGCGTGAGGACCGTTACCTCACGCAATCGGCCGCCTCCTTTGCTAGCATTACTCCTTCGCAGAAAGAGGCGACCGGCTGCCACTCCTCCTCGCTCCGGACCATGGCCTGTACCAAAGCCCGGCGCGAGAGATCGCCGCCGCCGATCGCCCCCACGAGGACACGGCGTTGCTCTGCCCAAGCGGGGCACACCTCCACCGTGTGCTCCACCGTGTCCTCCGGGCAGTCCACACAGTGGCGACACCCGGGCGTCGCTTCTGCACGAATCTGGTGCAGGAACTTCCCGAACTTACCGTGTTCGGTACCTGCGTCATGCGGAAGGTGAGGACGCCATGAGGTCTTTCCAACCACGCCTCAAAGAGGGGACTTACCGCCATAATTGTGGCGTGCGAGCACTGGTTCGCGACAGTCGCTGTCGCCATTTCTCCATGAGAACCCGCCAGAGCTTTGTCCGCCATGCTGCGACTTGTCGCGGCAGTGGAGTTTCACCCCGGCGTCGCATCTCCATGCGCAGATCGTGCATGTGTGCAAGGACCGTTGCCTCCAGAACCCATGAAAAACCACACCTGTGTGTTTCTGTTGCTTTTTGCGTTCTAGTGGAACCTAGGAAGGTTTAGGGTTTCTTTTTCAGAAATTCCCCATTTAAGGCCATCGGCCCTGATGGGCCCCTAAGGTTTTGCTGACATCTCTTTAAGGCGCCTATGGAATACAACGCGTCGCTGATAACGCGGGCTCGGTATGGACGGTTCACTGACGATCATACAGTAAACTGCTCGTCGAGTGCAAGCGCACAGGGATCACCGTATGGTTCTCGACGCCTAGGGCGTCTCCTGTCGCGGTGGCTGAGGCATGAGGATATCGTGAACTGATCTGATGATGAAGCCTGAAGTTAGGCACCGGACCTCCGTAATAAATTAATGTAATCTAACCGCGTTTGGGATTATTAGAATTGTCATGAGATGCACTCTGACTATAAGGTATTTAAGTTTGGCTAAAGGGTAATTTTTAGTGGTAAAAAGTTTTTTGTTTTACACTTTTTAGTTACCATAACTAAAAAGTGTAAAATAAAAAACTTTTTACAAAAAAAATACAACCGACATCAATGTAAAAAAAAAACTGAAAAATGCAAAATAATTTTAATTTCGGAAAGTGTTGAATTACAAAGAGACAAAACTATTATAGAAACACCGACTTCCAAAATTAAAGATATTTTGCACTTTTCAGTGTTTTTTTACATTGAAGTCGGTTGTATTTTTTTTTTGTAAAATGATTTTTTTTTAATTTCTTTTTGAGAAACATTGCCCAACACTAGAAATTAACTCCTGTATCGTGAGTGCATTCACAATCATGTAAACTCACATACAGAAGACACCCAGAACTGGAACAACTATATTTTTATTCCGAGCGGGAATTGAACCCGAGACACACAGCGTAGGAACCAATCACTGCACCACTGCGCCAATCGCAACTCCTATCCTGTACATTATTTACATAAAACATTGTGTTCTAATGTTAAGCACAGTTTATTCCCAAGGAAATGTGTGTCGAAATGGATCAGTTACGCTACGGTATGCAAATACAAGTATACAAGATATTGGTTCACTTTCAAATATAAGGGCTTTATGGACCGTTTCTGCCAAATAGGCACGTTTGAAGATATATTCGAACCTTCTAAAATGTTAATTAAAGCCTTTGATAAGCTATAATAGCCTGCTAGCCTATACTAAGCTGTTTTAATTGGTTATCTTAAATAACAACATTGGTGCGACGTGGTCCACCCTCGTCGCGTGAAACTAGGTTTTTACACATAAGATATTATTGTGTCTCATAATTTTTACTGACCACTGTTAAACATAGATGCTGTTATAACTTTATATATATAATTCTTCTGTACGTATGTTTGTCAAAAATTCAAAATATTTTTATTTCACATAGGCCCATGGGCACTTATAAAACGTCAGAAGCTAGTGCACTGTCTGTCACCTAAGTCCTTCTAAAGGGTTTGACTGATTAGGATGAAACTTTGTGTGTATATTTGAGTCGGTCATTGGATGGTTTGAAAATACAATTGAACCCGGTAGGTGGCGCTGCATTCGGGTTCTCAATTTTTACTCTTATAAATCTTTATTTAAATATTTTTTTATTATTTCTTCCTACTCGTTCCACCCAGAGCGAGAAACTTATCTATAGGGTGACTGGCAATTAGTGTACGATACTTCAACACGTGATTGTGCTCATGATAACAAACAATTTTTATTATGGGAGCAAAGCCGAAATCGCGAAAAAGATATCAGCTGTTCAGTACATTGGGCAAACATAAATGTACTGAACAGCTGATTTTTTTTCGCGATTTCAGGTTTGTTCCCACAGTAAAAGTTGTTTGTTATCATGAGCACAATCACGTGTTTAAGTATCGTACACTAATTACCAGTCACCCTATATACTATATTATGAAAAGAGAAAAGATTTGTATTTTTGTTTGTAATTAATAAACTCAAAAACTACTTACCTAATTTATTACTGAGTGACAAATGTATATCTATATTTTACTATCACGTGGATGAAGCCGCTGGCAGAGGCAATTTTGATGATAAACAAAAAAATAGGCAAAGTCATGATATTCACCCAAATACCTTAAGATTCCAACCATCACGCTTATGGCCCCTAACACCGTACCTTACCTACCTAATCCAAGTTAAGATTAACTCTAAACCGTATCGAATCAGCGAACATGAATGCTGGGTACATCTCGATTGTCGGCTAATCGCGAGTGATACGAACAGTAACGGCATCGATCGTTCATTTCAACTGTGTCAGCCGAGGCTGCGCGGGAGTCGATGTGACGACCCACTGCGCAAGCGTTGCTACGATACGACTACCGGCAGACTGTTTTGATCACTTTTTTTTTGTAATGGGTATTATTTTGTCAATAATAAGCACGAAGTGGATCTAATGAGTTAGTGGCAATTAAGTTTTAGAATATTAGCGATGTCAAAGAAAGGTAGTGAGCATTTTGAGTGAAATGAGAGTTCTCTTATCTGACCCTTTAAAATAAAAATCTATTTAGCTCAATCTTTAATTCAGTGTTTCGTTAATTATGCTGATGCCTGCTATCTGAAGCTCTTAAACATTCTTGAGAGCTTGCAAAACCAAGGCATTCGTTTGGTTATTAGCCTAAGAAATTATGACACAGTTCCGCGAAGGTGCCAAGTGGTCCTTATCCATTTTTGCAGGAACTCTGGGATATTAGGTCTGCTATACAACTCGATAGTTTAATTTTCGTAATCTATATTTTAATACGTAATGTATTTAAATGTCTCATCCAACTCTCATGTCGCAGGTCTACTGGAAAATGATCAAATAAACACCTTTATGCTTATCTCTGTGTCATTAACAAGTGACTAAATGCAGCAAGTTCTCAGCTACCCTTTTTAAAAGGTGACACGTAAACAGATCGAACTCTACCAGAGGCAAAAATTATGACGAAAGCTCTTTAAACACCATAAGCATTCCCAGATCAGATAAAAATATAATCTACAATTTGCACTAGTGTATTGAAAATCATGGTTTGGGCGACAGAACCGTGATTTATTCTTTACTAGCTGACCCAGCGACCTTCGTACCGCTTAACAGTCAATGAATGTAGTATATCTTTTTTTTATATATATAATATATTCCACAACTATCACACAACGCCGTCTAGTCCCAAGCTAAGCAGAGCTTGTGTTATGGGTACTAAACAACTGATAAACATACTTATATATTTCTAAATACATACATATATAGATAAATTACACCCAGACACAGAACAAATGATCGTGCTCATCACACAAACATTTGTCCTGGGTGGGAATCGAACCCACGACCTCCGGCATAGCAGTCAGGGTCACTAACCACTAGACCAACAGGCCAGTCCAGTTCTTTTGATATTGTCAAACGATGGTGATGAAACAAAGCCTAAGTAATATATCAAGTTACACACATTTTCAATGTATATAAGTTATCTACATCGATTTCGTACATTTTACGTGATGCGCGCACAACTAAAAACTTCTAAAGATTTATTATATGTATAGATAGCAAGCTTACTTATCTTATAGCGTCAATTTAGCTCCTAAAGCTTCAGAATCAGTACACCCCTAGCCTCAATAACAAGTTACAGTTAGTTGCTTGGCGACAGTGTTACAGCGCAGTTAGTGCCGCGACAAGCTGCGCGCGCGCACGCGGTGCAGGTACACGTGTCGCGCAATGAAATCGAGTCTTGTTTGAGATTCTGACTGAGGAAAGTTTGTTAAAAACTAATATTTTAATAATAACTTTTTGGGAGGAGTTAATTTAAAATATTGTTAGATGATGCAGATAGTACCTATCTACAACCAGAACTTCGAAAAATATCATAATCTTAAATTAAATTGGAACAATTTGCCTGCTGCGGTCTTGCCCTACAATTATAATTTGGGTGTCTTCAAGGCTAGAGTGAATAGGCTCTTAATAAACTAGTGCGCCTCACCATCAACGATTGCATCATTGCTTACCATCAGGGGGGATCGCAGTCTAGCACTAATTTATAACAATTAAAAAATATATATATCTATGTATTTTATGCCAACGTTACGACTTTATGTTGATATATAAATTACTATAAACTGTAATATTACAACAAAGAGAACAGAACTGGTCGTTATGGCCACACTTGGGGGAGGCCTATGTCCAACAGTGGACGTCTTTTGGCTGAAATGATGATTACAATAAATATTAATAATGATATATAATATTAACAATGTAATGTAATAATAATGAAATATAGTAATACAAATGTGTCAACGATATTAGTAATTAGTTAATTCACTTGTCGAACTTTTGGAAAGCTCTACCACACTCAAATGATTAGTTTGAATAACCACGAATAGAAATGCCACAGAAGCACTTTCTTAGTTACCTAGAATCTAGGTGCCTTCTTGGTGCCTGAGGATGGACGACGCCGCTGAGACCGATCTGGGAAGAGGTGGCAAAACGACCAAGATGCCTACCACGAGAACAGATTCAAGATGCCTCGAAAAAAGTATACCTAGAAGAATTTTGGGACAGGCCTTTGCCCAGCAGTAGAAACGTATAGCCTAAATAAAGAAAATAAAAAAGACTATTTTTAGGTTTTTATTTCCCAGCCTCAGATTATCTGCAAGTTTCAATAAAGACACCGACAGGATCTATCACTGCAGCTAGCAGCATCCTACACTGATACCATCAAACAACATGCAGTTTTAATAACATTTCATTCTCTTCGCCAAATTGTTGCAACCATATTCCCACACGGCCTAGCCTCGCACAGAGACAGGCCATCATTCACACTATTCTACACAATGGCTCACAACTGTGGGCCATCTAATCTGTCGCAGTATCACTAGTCAAATGTTTCATACGACTGATCGACTTGTGTTACTAAGGATTGGGTTACAACATCTAGTGTGTCTGTTTTGTTAAGATATGACCTTGAAGGTTGAACTAAACTAGATCAAGAAACTGTAATTATTATAATTTCGTTCTTGTAATTTTTGGTTGTAGCTAAAAACAAACACGACAAGCGAATATAGCTATAGTTACAATAGGCTTTCATTCTTCTTCTGCATTATCCATCATCACCATAATTTCAGCCGAGAGAGGTCTACTGCTAGACACAGGCCTCCTCCAAGTGTACCCACAATGACCAATCCTGTGCGTCTCGCATCCATCAGATTCCCGCGACCCTCACCAACGTCACCAGGTCATCGGTCTTGTCGGAGACTTTCCAACACTATGTCTTCCCGTACGCGGTCGCCACAGAACCCTCATAAGTATTTCAGTTTATAATTACATTATCCTTTTCTATATCCTAATTGGTTTGGTTTTGTTGAAATACCTACCCACGCTTTTTAACTTTATTCACAACTCACTTCAGTTCACTTCCTGCAATGTTATTCTTACTCTTAGAAATCGACCAGTTATTCATACCTACAAAAATTCCGGTCGAAATGGAACAGTCCTATCATTCCATTCTGTCATTTCATTTCATATATCCTGTCATTCTAAATCGGCTATTACTCTTCACTTAGACCACCGTCTAAAAGGACCGCTAAACGTGACTGCAGCACGCATTGCGTACGTTCGTTCAAAAACTTCAGGAAGTCGCCCCGACACACAACTATGATGTTAAATTCCAAAACATTACATACTGGGACCTCGAATGAAGAAATCATTTGAAATGGGTAGATCTTGGTTCACCTTCAAAGAACACAACTAAAAGTTGGAAAGAGCAATAGACAAAGCCACATTGTATGTACCAGCGACAATAAAAGTTAATAGTCTAAAATGTTTAGGGTTGACAATAACTATATCGGTAGCACAAGTAGGCTTTATGGTCGGGATACTTACAAGAATTACTCCAGAGAAAGGAACCTCCTAACTATATGAACCGTGTCCAGGAATAGGCACTGTTTTCTGCATGAAGCCCTTGATCTACCTTCCTAATCAGGGCCTCCTATGATGTTTGCCTATTATTAGGTATTATTGATAGGTTTGCGCTTGACCGCTATCTCAGGCTGATGATAAGCGATGATGTGGTCGACGATGAACCATGCTTGCTTAGAAGTCTAGCCTAGTCTTCTCACTTTTGACTTAAAGACCCAGATGTCCAAGTTACCAGTTAATAAAGAAGCCGTGCCATGCACACCAAAGAATGGGCAGCAGCATTCTCTTTGCATTGCAAAAACCACACTGCGATTGCCAACCCTCTTGTCAAGCGTGGCGATTATGGCAAACCTCCCCGACATGAAAAGCAAAACCAAGACTGCTAGTTGTGGGAGACCTATGTCCAACAGTGAACGACTTTCGGATAAAATGATGATGATGATGATCATGATAATAACTTTTCAACATAAATCATCCAAAAAATTTCTTCACAGATTCAAAACCTACGATGTTTCAAGATACAAATCACCACGTAAACACGTAGTTTCGCGCGCAGCTTTTACTGCACTGTGCAATTTATAATAGAAGTTTATAATAACTTGTAATAACATCGTTGATTGCTGATTTTAACTAAGATTAATTGCTAGAGGCTCTCCATCAGATAGGGTGAGACTGTGGCTTCATTTGAGAAGATCAAAGCATTGTGCTGCAGTGGCAATGCAAGATGCAACGAGAGATGGAAATCTTGAACAGTCGTCAAGATTTTAATATACGGCTACTCACAAATCTGTGCGCTGTTTGTGGCGTTACTGAGAATTTTCATAAAATTATAACAGGTTTGGTATAGTGGAGGACTGGAGGCAAATCTTTAAGTTAAATCAAGCCCTTTGTGTCATTTAGATGTCTCAGACTGACTTGAAGAAACCACTTTATATCTATGAAACTCGCTTCAAAATTAAACACCTACTGGGCATGAGGACATCATTTATAAATCTTTAAAAAACAAATAAATAAAATTAAAGTGTTTCTTTGAAAAAACAGCTGTTTACTAAACGCTAATGAATGTTCACACGGTACTTATATCAAAATACATTTTTTTTAAACTTTATCTGATCTCCAATATATCTCGACCGATTTTTACGAGACATGCTGGTAGATAGCTGATATTTTATGAAGCAATTTGGGGTAATTTATTTGAGAATAATTACCTATTAGTGTGGTGGTCAGTGGCCCTGACTCCTATGCCGGTCGTGGGTTAGATTCCCACCCAGGACAAATGTATGTGTGATGAGCATTATCATTTGTTCTGTGTCTAGGTGTAATTTATCTATAATATGTATGTATTTAGAAATATAATTATGTATCTTTATCAGTTGTCTAATACTCATAGTACAAGCTCTGCTTAGTTTGGGTCTAGATGGCGTTGTGTGAAAGTTGTGGAAAAAATAAACCCCTTGGTATTTGTGCTGTTTTATAAGGTTGACGCGGATGAAGTCGCGCGCTACAGTTAGTCATATAATATTAATAGGATATTAATCTAATCTTTCTGCCTTAAAAGCCTATAAGTTGGTGCAATAAGGAAGCTAATCAGTTGGATTCATAAAACTCAGAGACCGCCTCACACGAAGCTTATCAATAAAGAAATTACATATTTTAACGATTCATAAAACATTAGGTACTTGTACCTTTCCGTAATCAACTATTAGATCTATTAGGCCTTTTAATTTCAATTATAACATGTAATAACTAGCATTCGATTCAGTCTGTAAAGAGTGTTTAAACAAAAAGCTACAGAAATCTTTTTTGGTCCCCGATCAATAATGTACTAGATTGAGGATCAAGAACAAAATCATATCGCATAGGTGACCAAGAATGCTATACGTAAACATTTGTATTTCTTCAAGAAAGAAATCATGAATATTGCGGTGGTTATTTGCACATGTTGATGATGATGATGACATTGGCTGCGATCGGACCCCACTAACTTGTAATAAGCGCACAAATTCATTTGTGGTGATATTTTTGTCGGGCCCTTTTAGAAGCGGTTGGGAATCAAGCACATTATTAGTTCTTACAGTCCATCCTAAGGTTGTCTGGTAGATATCGCTGTTAGCGATAAGACCGCCATTGTACCCATAGATTAAGTTAGTTTATAAGTTTTTGTTACTATTTTGGTGTACAATACAGTTTTATTCTATTCTATTCTATTATTGATCGAAGTTGGTTCCACAAGGATAGTCTTGCAGGATCGTCTTTACAATGTTATCTGTCGTAGCCAAAATCAAAATTGGTGGACAGGTAGGTGTCAAGGCTAAGTCAAAAGGATCGCTGAAACTTTTGCAGTCACAAAGGTAATATCGTTGCAAGAAGAGCCCTTACAAAAGAATATAAGAATCAAATAAACAAGACGTAATGTAGTCTTTGGTTACTCAACTTTGACGGTTTCCTACGTGGCTGTGCCACTATTCATCCTTTTGCACGCTCCGCTTACATGTGATCAGCTAGCATGCACCTGCGCAGTGCAACTTTTATTAGGCTACCATGAGGCTCTTTTTAGTAATATTTAATTTATCATGTAAAGAAAGAAAAGAGCATATTTGCGCTAAATATTTATTACGTACTAGTGGAACCGGCGAACTTCGTGCCGCTTGTCAATGAATGTAGTAAGTATATCTTTCGATATAGTCAACCGATTGCGATGAAACAAATCTTAAGTAATTTATCAAATTACACACAATTTTAATGAATAAAAGTTATCTACTTTCATACATTTTACGTGATGCGCGCACAACTAAAAACTTCTACAGATTTATTATATGTATAGATAGATATTGATAGGTACTATAAAAAATAACTGATACAGCTTGGAAAAATATACCTAGATACTAAGTGCGAAGTACCTATAACAAGCATTATTGCAATTTCGAATTCATTATATCTCATAATAATAATATTATTCCACAACTATCACACAACGCCGTCTAGTCCCAAGCTAAGCAGAGCTTGTGTTATGGGTACTAGACAGCTAATAAACATACTTATATATTTCTAAATACATACATACTAGGTACAGATAAATTACACCCATGTAGATAATATATACCTATACATGTAAAATTGATTTTCCAAATCTATGAACCTCTGTCGGCGAAGCGGTATGTAAGCTTCACGCAGGCGTACACCAAGCGTATAATGACGAATACGCGTCTATGAAGCTACGCGTCCGTAGACAATAGGTAGTAATAAAAAAGCCAAATGATTTAATAAACCGACAAGATCAGTTTCATAAAGTAAAACACCGCTTCACAAATTACTAGAACAACAATCCCTAATTTACCAATTATGAATCAAATTACGAACAGTGTAATTATCATTCCGCGTTACCATAAAATTACTGTATAATATCTCTAAGCATTTCCTATACATTATTGTACCTAACTAATTATTAAACATAGCCTTAACATTTACTACCACAGTTACGGAAACATCTGTTTTGATTTAATTAAAACACGGAAAAATTTATTGTTTGGGAGCTGAAACCATAGATCAAAATCCTGTCAGATTCTCTATACTATGTTTTATAATAAAAGAGTCAATTATCTAGAGATATTGCTGAGAAAAATTTATGTGAAATATTTGATAAGTATAATTAATAATCAGCATATTATAATCGTTTATTTGGAACGAAAACAAAATACAGGCAGAAAAAGCAATGTATCGTTTCACATTGCTTTTTATCGTTTCATGTTAGCTGCAAAAGTCAAAACTGTGGCGCAGCTATCAATACCCGACTCTTAGTGAGAGGGATGGTTGTTTTAGACAAGTGCAATAACAAGTTCTTCAATTGTAGAATAAAGTTTCACAAAAATAATATGATAAATTAAACCTTTCAATTGTCACCCCATGTATCAGCCATCATCCTCCTCAGCCGTATCATCTCCGAAACTCGTCCACAATTTCTCTGTTCTCTCTTTAACCTTACATCTATCTACCATATACTCCTAGACGATCATAATCCTGGCCACATAACAACAGACAGTGGGTAATTACCGCATGCACTGCTTGCAGGTACCGAGAAGTAACGTTACCCAACACGGGACGTTTTTGCCGATGGCCGGCCTGTAGAACTATGCAGTACAGCGCGGCTGTGATGCAACGAACACCTGGTTATTTAATAACTGTTTCAAGCTGCTGTTTTTGTGTGTATGTGTTCTGTTGCGGGGTGATTTTTAGAGCCCATAATATCGGTGACTTTTTGAAACTACAAAATCTGAACGTTACATTCTTTTAGGATTCTGTACCTCAAAAGGAAAAAACGGAACCCGTATAGGATCACTTTTTTGTCCATCCTTCTGTCTATCTGTCTATTTGTCTGTCTGTCTGTCAAGATCCTTTATCTCGGGAACGCGTGAAGGTATCGAGTTTAAATTAATACGATATACTCAAGTCTGTGGTCTCTTAAAGCTGTGAAAAAAAACAAACTTCTAAGTTTACGAATAAAAAAGATACGGCCGTTTATGTCGCATCACGTCAACTCTCAACTTTGGGCCATACATCGAAGCAAAGGCTCAACTGGCAGCAAAAAAGCTGGGAATCCTCGCGAAGGTCAGACGGTACTTCACGCCGGAACAGCTGCTAAAACTTTATCAAGCGCAAGTTCGATCGTGTATGGAGTACTGCTCTCATCTTTGGGACGGGTCTGCCAAATACCAGCTAGATGCGATAGAGTCAATTGAGAGGCGAGCCAAGAGGATCATTGGCAATGATGCACTTGTTGAGTCGAAGCTCCAAAGCCTTGGACATCGCCACCGAGTTGCTGGCCTGTCGGTTTTCTATCGTTTACATTTCGGGGAGTGTGCACTGGAATTGCACAATCTAATTCCGCCAAGTCCGTTCCATCATCGGACCACTAGACGTACGGCGTTGCGCCACCGGTACATGGTGGACATCCCGCCCATACGCACAAAACGTTTTAAGAACACATTTATTATGCGTACAGCCAAGGAGTGGAATTCCTTGCCGGAGTCTGTGTTTCCTGATAGCTACAACTTAGGGGTCTTTAAGTCAAGAGTGAATAGGCTACTTCTAGGCAAGCGTGCTCCATCGTCGACCACATCATCGCTTACCATCAGGTGAGATGGTGGTCAAACGCGAGCCTATCATTAATAAAAAAAAAAAAAAAAAAAAATAACGTATATTTTGATACTCTCATAGAAATAAAAATTCATTCCCGTTGACCCAGAATCTTGAAATTTGGCATAAAGCAAGGTCTTATAGCACAGGTATAGGAATAAATCTGAAAAAAGTAATTTTTTTTTTACCTACGTCACAAAAAAAAAACTTGCAATTCGGAAAAATGTTCGAGACTCCATTCGGGAATTATAGTTTGTACGGAACCCTAAGTGCGCGAGTTCGACTCGCACTTGCCCAGTTTTTGTCTCCTACACGTCTTTTGGATGGATACATGCATGTTCCACCCAAAAGACGTGTTTATGAAGAATGATACAAAAGAAAAGGGTGTGAGTGATAGCGTGATGGTAGACAGCGGAAAATGGATAGAGAAAACGTATTACGCCGAGTAGCACACCTTCCACCACCTTCTAGTCCTTGTCTCAAACATATTCCTGATAATAAGTGATTATTTTACATATTCTGAACAATATTTTTTTTTTAATATCCTGAAATACCTTCTCCAGCTCTGGTTAGAGCGAGAGAATGTTAGACTTTTACTGACTAAAACCTCCAGTCCTTCAGTTGCCCTTTGGGTTCCAGAGCCACGGCAACTCTTTCGAACAACCCCGTCAGTCGTCTGATAATGCTGAATGATATGGCAACCCTGTTGGTCTAGTGGTTAGTGGTCCTGACTATTATGCCGGAGGTCGTGAGTTCGATTCCCACCCAGGACAAATGTTTGTGTGATGAGCACAATCATTTGGTCTGTGTCTGGGTGTAACTTTATCTAATAGGTCTTTACCTATGAAATTGGAGATTTTTAAAACGGGTTGCTTTGAAGTGTTAATCATTGGATTGACTTGGAATCATAAGTTCAAATAAATTTTATATTAAAGGTATGTTATTCTTCTTTTGAAATTAGGTATTTAGAAAGAAAGAAAGAAAGAAAGAAAGAAAAACATTTTATTTGCCGGAAAAGGCGCAAACTTATAACACTCACTCACTTATAACTTATATTTATTGGTTTCTTTGTGTTTTATATTTTCTGTAATATAGCAGTACTTATAACCATTTTTGTATGAAATATAAGAAAACTCGCATTATTTTGTAATATGAGTTCTACCGTGGAAACAATGGGACTCAAGTGATATGCAATATTGATGATGTATACGGGTACACTACATAAATACGAAAAACTTTATTCCGACAGTCACAAATACGAATTTCAAAATACCGATTTTCATAATTCCGAATGGTTCAAAATTCCGAATATACAACTCCGACTTATCATTACTCCTATTTTTATAATACCTAAATTTCAATTTTCCTAACTTTTATAATTACTATTATAAAAGTTAGGAATATTAATTATCGAATATCGAAAAGTCCAAATTAATGATAATTCGAAACATCAAAAATACGAATTCCGATTATTAAAATACCGATTTAAAAAATTTCGAAATAAAAACGCCTCATAAAACTGTATAGCAAGACAAATAAACACATAAATGCTCGTCAGAGGTCGTAGTATGAGGGGGTAGAATTAAAAAACTAATGACAGATGCGTTTTCCAGCATGCAGGGGATTTATTGCAGCATGCAAGCAGGCATGCAGCATGCAAGCAAACATGCGACATGCAAGCAGGCATGCAACATGCAAGCAAGCATGCAACATGCAAGCAAGCATGCAACATGCAAGCAGGCATGCAGCATGAAAGCAGGCATGCAGCATGCAAGCAGGCATGCAAAATGCAGCAAGCATTGTTTCTGTCACGGCTCCGGCGCTGCGGGGTTTGGGCGGCTCCACGCGAGCTTGTCGTCGCAGATGGTTTTAACGCTCACCACCGCAGCTGGCCTTCAAACCACCTACTCCTCAGCTCGCGGGCCGCCCTACCCCTCTGCGCCTACGCGGGTTTAAATTACACTCTAGGGGTAGGGCAAACAAGACTGCGTGAAGTCGGTTTTGCAGCGATTTGTTTCTGACACTAAATTTTGTAGCACAACATGTTGACTTTTAGTTTATTCGAAGTATTGAAAATCGGAATATCGTTTTTCGGACCGAGAACCCTTCGAGCATTTGATTCTTCGAACGTATGAAATTCGGAAAACTAACAAATCGTATTTACGACTTTCGGTAAAATAAAATTCGTGATTTTTAATAATAGACATTATAATTTTTAGGTATTATGAAATTCGGACTTTTGAAAATCGGAATATCGAAATTCGGAATAAAATATTTCGGAGTATTTGGGTGTTTCCGATGTATACGGACTTAAAACTGCTAATGAATGAGATGTCTATTTTGGTTTCAATCACTTTCATGTGAGAAATTTTATCTCAGGAATAACTTTATTTCTTAGGGCGGCTACAAGACAAAATTTCCAAAACGAAATCTATTAAACCAAGAACACAGAGTTTTTTTGTTAGAAGAAAGTCGTAGGTATGCGACATTAATATTGTTTGCCCTTTGCAATGCATAGTATCTACGTTGAAACTCTTAATATGAAAAAACGTTTTTTTATTAGCTTTCATGGTTATAAGTACTGCGATATTACAGAAAATACAAAACACAAAGAAACCAATAAATACCTAATTTCAAAAGAAGAATAACATACCTTTAATATAAAATTTATTTGAACTTATGATTCCAAGTCAATCCAATGATATAACACTTCAAAGCAACCCGTTTTAAAAACCTCCATTTCATAGGTAAAGACCTATTATAATATGTATGTATTTAGAAATATATAAGTATGTTTATCAGTTGTCTAGTACTCATAACACAAGCTCTGCTTAGCTTGGGACTAGACGGCGCTGTGTGATAGTTGTGAAAAATATTATTATTATTATATTATTCCTCAAAAGTGTAGGTCAACCACCACGTGGATGGTTCAGATTATGTGTACAAAAAGTTCTAGGCTAAACCACAACAAAAACTGTTTTCCTAGGCCAGTCCTAAAAAACTGAATCATCAGTTGTATCTGACCCAGATATTTGCAAACGATTATTATAACACGATGGAGTTTAAGATGGAAAGTTAAATAAAAAACTGCATCTATTTAGCTAAATGAAGATTTTGATCAGCGTGAGAAATAAAGTATTAGATTTATAATTTAAAGTTAATGGCTTTCCAACGATTTCTTGTTGTTGTTGTACTGTCACTATTGTGCTTGTTCCACAATTCCACATAGGAACATCATAATGAATCATTTATGAAGTGTTATTGAAATATTAAGGTGACATCAATTGAGAGCAGAGAGGGAGGCCAAAGAAAAGGAGGATGGATTGTGTGAGGAGTGATATGAAAGAGAAAGGGAGTCAATGATAGCGTGGCTGCTGTAAATAGTAAGATCTTTCTTTTAGTTAAATCTCAGTTTTTAAGATTGTTATGTACCTATTTTATAAACGCTGTGAATCCATCACTGATTGGTAATCTAACTGTTCTAGATGTTGAGATTTAGAGACTTTATATGAAGAGACTATAACCTCAGAGTTTGTTTCAGTGTTTCTACTCAGGGTAGACGAAAACACAGGCCTCATCCGGTTTAAAAATGTGAAAAAGTTTTTTTTTAAACCTATTTACAAAATAAATATGATTTATAATATGAAAGATAATTATAATCCTAAAAAAAAGCTATTTATTTATTTAAACTTCATGTAGGTACAGTAGTGGTACATAGACGGACTTAATGCAACAAGGCATTCTATTCTGGTCTGGTGGTGGTTCTATTCAGGTGGACCGACGACCTGGTAAGGGTTGCCCGAATCCGATGGATGCGAGGCGCACAGGACCGTTCATTGTGGTGACACTTGGGGGAGACCTATGTCCAACAGTGGACGTCTTTCGGCTGAAATGATGATGATGATGATAAAAAATTAATTAATGAATTTCTATTCTGATAAATCCTATTGTAACTTTTGAGAAGTGTGAAATATTAGCAGTGTGAATTAGTGTGAAGTGTGAATTATTATTGCGTTATAATAAGTTGCAATTAGTCGACTAAACAGATTCGACATAAAATAGTAAAATTAAAATAAGATCCGTATGCCAGGAACGTAAACAATGCAAGCTGAAATCCCCTTTTCGCGAAATAGCCCCAGAGACAGACGTCGGATTACTAAAATTGTTGAGCATTGAACAAGTTATGAACTAATAATCCACTCAAACACACCAAATGACCTCTCACAATCTCACAAAAAAGAGTGCAACCTGTATGAGAAGTCATATTGTTACTCATACGACACAATGTCTATCATTGTTCCACGAGAAACTAGACGTAAGAAACACGTGAAAATCTATTGTTTGTATATTACATATTTTGTGTGGTATGGGAGTTGTTATGTACACGTATTACAGTTTTTTTTTGTTTCAACTATGAACTCCGAATTTTATTGTTCTTGATGTAATTGAATTCCTTAAAGACGTGTTACGACATTTTGATCTTTTCTCATGTCTGGTAATAATGGACTTCTTAACCCTTGATACGTTGGTCTTATAAGGTGGCTGAGTAACGCTTACTGTTCACAGACGCGTAGCTTCTTAGACGCGTATTCGTCACTACACACTTTTTTTTTCTCGGGTTGGAAAATCATCTAATGACATCCCTCGCTCTTGGGCGGAGCGAGAGATAGTGTCAGAATTTTCTGACTAAAAACCCACTCCTGCTTTCTTTGCCTTCGGCCCAGGGCCCCGGGTTTCACTTTCACACTACCCGTGGCCCCAGTAGGCTTCGACCCTGCTGGGCCCCTACGGTTGCTGACATCTCCTTAAGACGTGCGCGGAACAGTACGCGCCGTCGACGACTTGGGCCCGGTCCGGACGGTTACCGGACGACCGGATGGCGAGCCACCCATTGCTCGCCGTCCGCAAGCCCGCGTTTACGGTGGCCGGAAATCGGGATCGGAATCCCGGCGGCGGTTGGGGCGTGATGACCTTTGCCTCACGCGATCGGCCGCCTCCTTTGCTAGCATGCCTTTGCTGCTTCGCAGAAGGAGGCGACCGCCTGCCACTCCTTCTCGCTCCGGACCATGGCTTGTACCAAGGCCCGGGTCACATACCTACACTTGGTGTACGCCTGCTCACAGCTTATATACAAAACTATAACAGCTTTAAAAAATAGTTCAGAATTTTAAACGGAATTCTTGAGTCTTAAATAATTACATAAAACAAGGATCATTTTTTACAGTAGCGCAATTTAAAAAATATTTGCTTAGTCAACAGATAGTAAGAAATAAGTTCCTAACTACGTATATTTTAGGAACTTCGGTAGTTAGAAATGGATCACGTGGTGGCGCCGCAGTTTCAGGAGCCATGTAGTGAATTCCTATGTCAAGAACTTTGTATTAGCCGGTGCCACTGAGATACTGGAAGCCCTACCACGAGCTTTTGACGACCAAAACTGAACTGTTAAAGGGATAGAGCTATATAGGGTTTATAGCTCCATCTCCCTTGCTCGCTCGCATGCGTGCTTCCAGTGAACTGTGGACTATGCATGGTTGAGCTAAGTGATGCTTATATTCGCGTCATGTCCGTGAACGGGTGCTGTCAGTTTAGACTGGTCATCTCTTAGCTGCCAGTTGCTGTTTTAATATCTATATTTCGTTTTTATTTTTATTTTATTTACACCGAGATATTTGTAATACGTAACATGATTGAAAAGAGTGTCAATGGAGTTTCTTGCAAATTCTTCTCCATAGAGATCTACGCTTTGGAATGTCATGCAATTAGCATCATTTTTTTTCTGACTGACTATCTTCTTGAGATTTCAAAAGTGCCTGCAAATTGTTTATTTGCAATAAAATGCTTGAATCTTTGAATCTTTGACTTGTTATCTTACTTGTCTTTTAGCATAATGAGCAAGCATAGAGCTATGCTTTCCTCAGCAAGAAAACCATCAACTCGACCTAGTTCTCTGCATCAATCGATTAAATACTGCGCTAGTCGTGTGTCAATCATTACCAAGCCGACAGTCTATGTATCAATAGGCAATTTATCTTTAGTTTCGTAAACACCAGACAGCCTAACTAGGAACTTCAGACATACAGCGTGGTCCAATAATTTCCACACTTTCATACCGAGCCGTTGCGACAAATATTGTCAGTATTGCAACAAGATATCTTGTTTTTAGTAACTGCAGTTGTTAAGGGCCGTAACAGCAATTTAAAAGGTAATTGAGGTAAGAAAATTATTAATAAATAGGTACATAATAATATAAGAATGCATTGCATATTTTCGTATATTTATAACTTCTATATCCTTATCCTACTTCTTTAAAGTTTATTCCCTTATATACAACTAGCTTCTGCAAAGTTGATTTCTGCTGTGAAAGTTGGTTTCTCCATACAAACTTTGGACCCACGTTTTATCCCCTTAGAGGTTGAATTTTGGAAAATCCTCTCTTAGTGTTCGCCTATGTCATAAAAGGAAACTTTGTGCAAAATTTCACGCTCCTAGTCCCTGTAGTTTCGGCTGTGCTTTGATATGTCAGTCAGTTTCTCCTTTAATATATAGTGATTAGATTTTGTAATAATATCTAGAAGAAATTATATCTTAGTAGCGACCCACTTCAGCTTCGCACGTGAATCTTTAGAATTCTCGGCTTTTTTCTACTATAATACACATGACCACATGTATTATACTCAGACATTTCTAATAAATCACTCTATCTGTTGTTGAAAACGGCATGAAAATCCGTTCAGTAGTTTTTGAGTTTGTCGCGTTCATACAGATAGACGCGGTGTGGGACTTAAAATATGTAATGAAGCTTTATCTTTTAGACCAGTAACTGAATTTTTGAGGTAAGCTTGACTTTCGCTCTATGTAATATAGATACTAATATACAAATACGTCCAGTCAAAATGGGGGTCAACATTAATAAATGATGATATCACAAAGAAAATTCCATTTGGAAATATATATCTTCATTAAAACTCGAGTAAAAAAATGCAGCAAGTCGTTTTTATTCTGAACAAATTTTCCATCGGAAACTAGCATCATTGGAATGTTGAAAACGGACAATTTATGAGATTGGACGATGGTTGGCTAGCTATCGAGGTAAATAATGCAATTGTAAGCAACGAGCACCGGAAATATGTGAAACGTGTTCGTCGTCAGTTATCATCACATATTAGGCCGCAAACGGCTCAAGCTTCATGGAGCCAGGCCAGAAAAATCGATGCACTGCGAAGTATAATATAAAAAATATGCCACAACTCACACAACGTCATCTAGTTCCAAACTAAGCTGCAGAGTTTGTGGTATGAGTACTTGACAACTGATAAACATACTTATATATTTCTAAATATACCTATGCATGTTATAGATAAATTACACCCAGACACAGAACAAATGATCGGGCTCATTACACAAACATTTGTCTTGGGTGGGAATCGAACCCACAACCTCCGGCATAGCAGTCAGGGCCTGTTTTGAGGAGCCTCTACAATCCATTGGTAAGTAGGTACAAATCTGATGTCAGCAAAATTGTAGGGGCGAATTAAGACCGACGCTTACCAGGGCTGCAGATTGTCCAAGAAGTTACCGCAGCCCTCGCAATAAAGGGCAACTGTAAGAACTCTAATAGTTTTAGTTAGTAAAAATCTGACATACCCTCACGCTCCACCCAGAGCGGGAGAAGTTATTTGATGATTTCTCACGTAAAAAAAAACGGTTGGTACTAATCTGGGTCCCCCAGTGTTGGTGATTCTTCTGGCTATGGCAAACCAGCCATACGTGCCAAAAACATTTAAAAAATGCCTGTAAATGGTTTATTTGAAATAAAAAAAAATGTTTTGAACAATATCACTATGTTTAAAGCTAAAATTAATGTAAGTAAAAAATATTTCCGGGACGATACTCAGAATATGATAGTCTTGCGATAGTCTTTGTAATTTATATAAGCACGTGTACTATGTGTGTGTATGTATTCTACGTACCGCTGAATGTAACTGCATTTTTTCTTGTGAATGGTGTGTTGTGTAAGGAAGTTTGTATAACTGGTAATCGACTCACAGTAGGCCGTTGCGACAAATATTGGGTATTGCGACAAAATATCTGGTTCTTGATATCCGCGGGCCTGTTGTTGCGGGGTTAAGCAAAAACTTGAAACTATTCTAAATATTGATACCGTATAATTAATCGGAATCGGTTAAGTCACAGCTGAAAAGGAAATATTCTGGTTAGACAGTTAATACAAGATAATTATAAGTTTTAAGTAAGTTTTTTCAGACCTAAACCAAATTAATATTGTATACTTTAATTTTATTATAACTAGTGATATCTTCGATTTAACTCGTTGCATTAATTTAAGTTAAAATAGCAAATCTGCATATCTATTACCTACGTGAATCACGAAATATATGTCAAAACATGCACAACGTGATGAAACGTTTTTATAAACCTACCTATCATGTATGAATAGTAATCATAATATTTGAATAAAATCCTGCCATTAAATTTGTAATTAAATAATATATAAAACGGGCTTCTGCCAGCGGTTTCGCCCGCGTAAAAGTAGGTATCTTCATACAAACTTCCAACCCCCGTTTTACCCCCTTAGGAATGGAGTTTCGTAAAATCCGTTCTTAGCGGATGTCTACACCCTATAAGGAACCTACCTGCCAATTTTTTTAAGTTTGTAGGTGTTATAGTTTCTGAGATTTCGTGATTAATCAGTGAGTGGTATTTCGCTTTTATATATATAGATTTTATTTTTGATAGGCTCGCTTTTGACCACTATCTCACCTGATGGTAAGCTATGAGGTGGTCGACGATAGAGCATGCTTGTATAAAAGTCACATATTCACTCTTGTTTTAAATACGCCTAGGTTGTAGACTTGTACTATTTCTTATTCTGTGGTTGTAGAGAGCTATCAAAAAACACAGACTCCGGCAGGGAATCTACCTCGCCGCTGCCGCCGATCGCCTGCACAAAGACATGGCGGTGCTCCACTCAAGCAGGACCAACCTCCAACGTACGTGGGTTTGACTTAGTTAAAACTTACACAGACTAGAAAAACTTGATACCTACATAATAATAATTGAAGAGAGGAGTATTCCCAGCAAATTCGAGGCCAGTGATGATGATGAAAGTCGAGGTTAAACTGGTCTATCGTCAGACGTACACCCAGTCTCCCAGATGAAACTACTTACACTATAAACACAGCTAGGAAACCGTAAGGTCCCCCTAAGTCAGCCACTTAGCACATACGGCTAAGTGTTCTGTAGGTACACTTCCGGACAGTTTACTCGGACTATTACCACAACGGATCACAGTCGGGACATTGTTTGTTTACTTACAACAATTAAGTCATAGCAAGTAGAACTTGTTTTCATGTTAATTGATTGGTCACGGTATTTTGAGAAAACAAATATTATTCTGTCATCCGAATTTTATTAACTAAAAGTAACATTTTGTTCGTAATTCCGTATTATAAGTATTATAATTACTAGCATCTGCTGTCAGCTTTGTCTGCGTGCATATCGGTTATAATGGATGCGAAGTTGAAGTCGAAACCAAATAAAAAGTATCATATGTCCGTTCCTCGGGGTTAAAAAGTTAAAACTTACTCCCCGTACCAAATTTCATTAAAATCGGTTCAGTAGTTTAACTGTAAAAGAGTAACAGACAGACAAAGTTACGTTCACATTTATGATAGTAGTTTGGAATAGAAATGAAATAGTATTTCGTACCTCCGCTCAAATAGTGTCATCAATCAAAATATCGAGTAAAAGGTGTTTAAAATTAAATTCATTCAGGATTGAAAACTGTATACCTAAACTCATAAACCAATTTAAAAAATGAGCCATCTGTGGGCAAATAATTGAACTACATGCATGACACTAATATAAGTTGTCAAATTCTCAAACATAATAAATGCATTAAACACATTAATACACATTTCATTACTTGTCACTGTGATCGTGTCTTGCATAATGTATTTATATGCTCTTGCTTATTATATTTATATTTTGTATGTATGTATGTATAAGTGTATCTAACCATAAAGTTTTGTTTACTTTTATATTTGCACCAAGTGCAACCCCATTTTGTATTTAAGTAGGCACTTTCTATCCATTCCGGGTTGCCTGGAAGAAATCGCCGAGTGCGATAAGGCCGCCAATTGTGTTGTTTTTTAATTATTTAAGGTTTCAATTTGTAATTTTTTTTTTCGTTTATTTTTTTTTTTGTTTTTTTTTATTTGTATGCAATAAACTATATATAAATAACAATAAATAAATAATAAAATGATTTTATTTTTGTTTGAGTTATGAGTGTATTTGAATAGAGGAGCGATTCCATAAACTGTAGGTAATAAAGCGCCTTACGGTGCATACTCAGATGTTTTACGGTTTTACTATGTCCGAATATAATACCTACCTATAAAAAAAATTGTCAAAATCTTCCTCGAATACATTCTAAACTGTTATGAAAACTGTAACTATAATTTAAAAGTAGAAAAAAAATATCATAAGCACAGGTCCGTACAGTGAGCATCTAACTGTTCGAAATAATAATATAAATAAATAATAATATTCCGCAACTATCACACAACGCTGTCTAGTCCCAAGCTAAGCAGAGCTTGTGTTATGGGTACTAGACAACTGATAAACATACTTATATATTTCTAAATACATACATATATAGATAAATTACACCCAGACACAGAACAAATGATCGTGCTCATCACACAAACATTTGTCCTGGGTGGGAATCGAACCCACGACCTCCGGCATAGCAGTCAGGGCCACTAACCACTAGACCAACAGGCCAGTCAGAACAAATAACAATCCGTAGAAGATATAACAGATAATATTTCCTGAAAGTCATCACCCCTTTAAGAGTAGAAATTAACTACGCTGTTAAAACATCATCATCCTGCCTAATGAAGCTGTACCACCATCTTCAAAGATGTTATCATAATTTTGCTCCTCGCACAGCATCCGACTTCAGTACCTACGAGATAATCCCAGATCAATTTACCTAGCTTTCTCTAATTAAGATATCTAAGCCCGTATTACCTCCGCGTAAGGAATCGAGAGAGCATGCCACCTTTATGTACTAATTGTACGTAATTACAAATGTTTCAGTTCATATGGAGCGTGGAAAGCGATACAAGCCTACTTCTATTTGAAGTACTTTGGTAATATCACGGTGGGATTGGCAATAGGATTAGTAGTATGCTATTAGAAAAACAGCCAAAAAAAAACACTGCATAAACACAGGGTTTCGTACCGTGTGTGGCAAAAAAACGTCAAAAAAATCACGTTTGTTGTATGGGAGCCCCCTTAAATATTTATTTTGTTTTTAGTATTTGTTGTTATAGTGGAAACAGAAATACACCATCTGTGAAAATTTCAACTGTCTAGCTATCACGGTCTATGAGATACAACCTGGTGACAGACAAACAGACAGACAGACGGACAAACGGACAGCGGAGTCTTAGTAACAGGGTTCCGTTTTACCCTTCGGAACCCTAAAGAGACACTTGAGTGAATGCGAAAAATCAGCGCATAAAGGGAATTTGGAATATACACCCTATTTTTTTATTAGTACAAAAATAATGGGGCTCTATCCGTACCCGATACTGATCATATTTTTGTAGTCAAAAGTAAAAAAAAACTAAATCCCAAAATTGTCCACGAAAATTTGCCCTAATCGATAAATTCATAATAGAATCAAAATTCATAACAATATTTGCTGCTAGAAAATACTACGCGCCGTGTTTTTCCATTTTGATAGTCATTTATTCATTCATAATCAATAGCCTGTACAATATTTGCATAAATTGAGTGATGTTTTGGAATATAAACAAACGCTAATAACTTTGCTTTTCATGAATATTATTTATTGAGACTTTACTTAAATAAATAACAAGACATTTTCTAATAAACCCTTGTAAGTATTTGTACTAATTAAATATTAGTGGTGTATACCTACCTACTGACGAATTAATACTGACTGAATATATATTGACGGCACAGTTGCCGTAGTGGTTGAACGAGTGACTGCTGTGCCGCGTGTCCCAGGTTCGATTCCCGCGCAGAATAAATATTTGTATGGCCTGCAGGGCTGCAAGGGCTATGCTCGGAGTTTCCTTGCGTGATCGCGTCAGAAATGAAGATATCCGCAGGAGAACCAAGGTTACAGACATAGCCCGAAGAATCGCCAAACTTAAGTGGCAGTGGGCAGGGCACATTGCTCGCAGAACAGATGGTCGATGGGGACGAAAAGTTCACGTACCGGAAGACGCAGCGTTGGAAGGCCTCCCACAAGGCGGACCGATGACTTGGTGAGGGTCGCGGGAATCCGATGGATGCGAGACGCACAGGACCGGTCATTGTGGCGACATTTGGGGGAGGCCTATGTCCAACAGTGGACGTCTTTCGGCTGAAATGATGATGATGATGGCCTGCATATAGTTGTTCCGGGTCTGGGTTTGTTTTGTAACTACATATATGAGTTTACATGTTTAGCGGGTGATTGACGTACGAGCGCGGTTTTAAAGATCGTCGGTTTTACTCGCGGCTCATTGGTGCTGATCGACTAGCGAGTAAAACAGTCGTCTCGTAATCGAATTGAGGTTAACATATCTCGTTCGGAGTTTGAAGCTTTGTGTTATCTTGGTATTATAGCATAGAATAGAATAGAATAGAATAAACTTTATTGTACACCAAAAAATTAACAACTTATACATAAACTTAAATCTATGGGTACAAAGGCGGTCTTATCGCTAACAGCGATATCTACCAGACAACCTTAGAATGGATCGTAAGAACTTAAAATAATACAGGGGTAGTCTGCGGTGTACTGCTAACAAATTGATCATCATCATCATCATCATCATTTTAGCCGAAAGACGTCCACTGTTGGACATAGGCCTCCCCCAAATGTCGCCACAATGACCGGTCCTGGTCCGGATCCGATGGATGCACAGGACAAATTGATCATACCACGAAATTAAGAAAAACAAAGCGAAAACGCTTGAGAGTTTACGTTCAAAGTTGGATTGCGAAAAGGCAAGTGTTATCTCATACATATTTAATTCGAGAATTGTCAGCAGAAACACTCGATTATGATTACAAGAAAATCTCTCCCTACCAAAGACCATTCACTGAAGACACCATTTCCTTTCCTACGACTTACATATGAAGTCGGAAGTCCTTATTATAGTCACAGTAATTAACTGAAGTAATCATTGTCTTTGTTTACTTGTTTCCTATGACATACATATATGTATGCTACATATTATGTCGTATGTTGAGATACTACGTAAAACTCTTTCCATTCCTATTGTGTTTGTAAGTTTTGCGGAAATAGACTAAATAGTTAGCTGCTGATGGGTTTCAAATGCACGAAGACTTACTTTAGAAACGGCATTTTAACAGGCATAATCGTGGCGGTAAGTCTCCTCTTTGAGGAGTAGCTGGAGCGGCAATACGGCGTCCTCACTTTCCGCATGACTCTGGTCCTCACCGGACATGGCAAGTTCGGGAGGTTCCTGCATCGGATTCAAGCGGAAGAAACGCCCGAGTGTCACCATTGTGTGGACCGCCCGGAGGACACGGTAGAGCATACGATAAAGGTGTGGTAACGTGAGGTGGCAATCGGCGTGGAGGCAATCGGCGGCAACAACCTTTCGCGCCGGGCCATAGTTCAGGCTATGTTCCAGAGCGAGGAGGAATGGCAGGCGGTCGCCTCCTTCTGCAAAGCAGTAATGCTAGCGAAGGAGGAGGCCGCACGCGTGAGGGAACAAAGGTCCTCACGCCCCAGCCGCCGAAATTCCGATCCCGACTACCAGCCACGGTAGATGCGGGCTTGCGGACGTCGAGCAATGGGTAGCTCGCTGTCCGGCCGTCCGGTACCTAAGGACTAGTACGACTCCCGAGCATACACTTGTATACAATAATATCTCCAGTGTACTTGGTTACCGTGAACGGAAAACTTTTAACCACGTTCCATAACAGAAAATAAAACATCAAATGAAGACATTTTTCAAGGTCAACTAACGTTACTCCGAAAAACTTTTGTTTATTTTCTGAAGAGCCATAAGGTTCTAATATCAGTACGTATTCATTAAATAACTTAATTTCAACGTTAAATGCTTTATTCACGTATCAAGGTTAACGTTCATATGTTTTTGTAATTTTAATATTGAATGTAATTAACACGGTAAAGTACATAATTATATTCGTGTGGGCTTAGCTGTGTAGACAGAGAAGGATGTGCTAAATATTATTTTGCATACCTCAATTTCCAACAGTTTTTTTTTTAACATACAAAACCTTTTGGGAATACCTACATTCATTGTGCGTACAGTTAGGGAGTGGAATTCCCTGCCAAATTTTGTGCTTCCTGATAGCTATAACCTAGGGGTATTTAAGTCAAGAGTAAATACGTTACTTTTAGGCAAGCGTGCCCCATTTTCGGTCACATCTTCCCTTGCCATCAGGTGAGATCGTGGCCAAACACGAGCCAATAAATAAAAAACTTTTCATTGTTAGACAAAAGTGAGACGCCTTTTCCCAAATGTCCAAACTTAGAAACACATTGCATAAAGTTGGAATTTGCTTTTGAATACACAACACAAGAATCGTCGTCAAGAATCTTAACCCGATTTTCATTTACCTATTAATCTCACTCGACTTAATCTACCTACGAGACAAGCGGCAGAAAAATTATAGAACCGTCAAAATCATTAATAAAACACAAAATAAATGCGAAGTATAGAAATTAGGCGTCGCATGAGACACTAGCCTACATTCCATATGTGCACAGGTGCGCGCGTCCATCTCTACAGAACATTACTGCGCCGGCGCACATTATTGTCGTTTGACAGATTTCCACTCCTACACAAGTGCAATACAATGTTATATGTGGAGGCGATGAAGAGGCTTGGTCTTAAAGATCTAGGAACTTCCTGTAGTCTATTGAGAAAAATACTAGCGGGATAATGGACTACGGATTGTGAGTGGGGGAGTAGGGTTTCTATCAGCGATGTTTTAGCGAAATGTCGTTTAAAGAGTGCTTTAATTTCCATCAAGACTTGGAATTACAAAAAGGTGTTTTTTTTTATTTCATCTAACAAATTACGCAGCTGTAACTTTATTAATGGGTTAAAGTTGGTAATTACTACGTTACCAATATCACAAGATGTCTTCTGAAATGATAAATGGATTGCCAAATATGTTGTAAAATTATATTGAGTATAAAACAACTTTTACCATTAAAGGCGACCTTGCGGTACCAAATGCGGGTACATGCCGAATAAATTAATGCGCAAACTTCATGCGTATTGATCAACAAACCACGGAATAAGTGTTATAAAACTGATATTAAAGAACAAATTGTAATATTTATTTGATTCTCTGCACACAAAAGTACAGAGACGGATTAAAACTGTCTCAAGAAAGCAATTAAGTTTATAATTTAGCTAGTGTAACTTAGTCAAGTAGGCTTCACAAGCATCACACGAAATAGAAAACACAGCAAAACGAGGCTATGTTAATGCGATGTGAATAATTCACAAAATGTATAAATCAACATATTTAAACACAATTAGAAAGTCAATAATACTTAATAACATTCTGCAGAACAATTCCTGCAGCATCAAAACGACCGAATCATTAGAAATAGCACGCGAATTGTAAGCACTCACCTAGAGATGACGGCTGGTGGGCAGTGGGCACTATACAAACACAGGGGAACAGAACCTCAAAAATACTCGTATGTCGCTTATTCACAAGCACAGTCACTATATCGTAAGTTTATGTTCACACGCGTGATCACTCGCGTCGTGCGTTCGGTCGCAGCTCTCGGGACGTGCGCGCGTCGTGGGGCGTCGCGCCGTTATGTCGGGCCCAGCCTGCGCGCGCGCAGCGTGGAAAGCGGTCGCGCTACGATGCGCAAAGATTAAAACGTACTACCGTAGAACGGACCCCAAAAAAAAAACTGATTAAATTCCACATAGATCCCGGATCTGAACATTTTAATTTCTTTTCGCTTTGTGTCACAAAAAAGTAATGACATTTCGCGAGATTAATTAACGGGAATTTAATAAATTGCATTTATAGACGTCTCGCTAAGATTTCATATTAATTTGACAAGCCAAAGTTATGTCTGAAAATTACTGATTGCATTTTAGGTTAAAGACTTCGTCTGGGTTGATGACCCAGATGACCACACCGAAGTCAGTGATCTTCTGGATTTCAATTTCGTTTTACTGTGTTTAAATAATTTGAGTTTGCAATTACAGTTTCAATTACAAAATAGTCTCAACACGAAATGAACGAAAGCAAATCGTAGGACTAATATTGAGTTAGGTTCCAAAGGAGGAGTTAGCCTACAAAGCTCGAGAATTACTAACAAAATTATGCAAAAAATATCAGAAGAGAAGTAGGATACATAAAATTAGTATTAACATATCTTTCCTTCTGCAAAACGTGATGACAACATTCTACTAATGATGATACTGTACTTAATTCTTTAACTAGAGATTCTAGACTTCATCACATATTCTGCCTAGCTCCACATCTACACTTCCCACTCTCTGCGCCATCCAGTTATCAATGAAGATGGTCGATGTTATCTCGGAGCTGTCGATCGGAGGGAAAGTGGTCGGCACGAGACATCAAGGGAGCCCTAGGTTATGGTCGGCACGACGCCGATCTCACCCAGGCGATAGATGACATGATAAGGCCAGGTCCAACGGAGGCTTTGTTAGAGGCTCTTTGAGATCAATAGATGAAGGTGCCAATCGATCAATGTTGGATGTAGACTTAAGCATAGCTTCAATCAAATGTAGATTTAGATTAAGACGTCGCTACAGAACTTGAAAGGAAGGAATATACAAAATCTGTCACGAGTCTTGCTAAGGTTTACCGTTACCCAGTTACTGAGTTGTTGAGGTCAGGAAAGCAGTCGCTCCAGGTAAAATTCAGTTGCATTTTGTGCAGTCAACTCCAACACAGTTTTAGATACTGAAAGCGTGGGTTTGCTGAGGACGAGCAATGGGTAGCTCGCCGTCCGGTCATCCAGTAACCGTCCGAACCGATTCCGAGTCGTCATCAGCGCGTATATAGTGTTCCACGCGCGCCTTAAAGAGATGTCAACAAAACCGTAGGTGCCTAGCGGAAGCCTACTGGGGCTATGGGTCGACTTCTGAAAGGGAAACCCAAGGTTCTAGAATACCAAGGGCAACTGAAGGAACATAGTGTGTGGAAGGTTGGGAGATTCCTGATTTTTGATGCGTATGTGGGTCGTTGTCGCTTGGGTATCGCTTCGGGCTGGTGGCCTCTAAACCCTGAAATTCTGACGAGATTTATTGCGATCGCTGAAAGGTGCTCTGGAGTGACGCCACTTGCACGTGGAGTTGCCCAGAAGCAAATAATGTATAATTACCAAACAAGGGCACGGACGTCATGTCCGTGGTTTAAATGTAAGGTAGGAGTGCGGTTTTAGTCAGTAGGAGTCTGACACTGCCCAGACTGGCTCGTCTGTGAGGCAGCTTGGGCGTCCATGAAGATTTCCCACACCAACCGAAAAAAAAAAAAAACAAAAAAAAAAACAGTGTGTGGTTTGGATTTCCCACTTTAAAGAAAAACACAATTTAGAGGCAGCGTTTCAGCGAAGTTCTGGTTATCAAGTGACATTGCGGAACATAAAATGCAGATTTATTTATTTAGGATCTCCAACAAAAGATGTACACAATATGCCATTTTTTTATGCTAAATTGTAGGATTAATGATTGCGTAGGCAGACAATTATCCAGTTACCAGCAACGCCTTAGATACTGCCGTTGGCTACCGGAAACACCAACGCAATACTTGAAAATCAAGTTAGGTAAATAAACGAATCAATTCTTCGGGTTAAGTAAATTAATCTAAATTTATCCAAGCCAATATTATAATGAATTAAAATTGTTTGTCATTTTTATAAAAGTATCCAATTATGCAAATTGGTAAATGATTAATGATATTTATTTTGCAAATAGGTTTTGAAAACACTTTTACACTTCAATCTAAACTGGATGAGCTGGTGTTTCCTAGCTGACTACCCGAGAAGAAACACCGAAACAAAGCGACTATTTTAAAGTCCATACAGCAAAAATGTAATCGTCAAATCATATTAATTTGACTGGCCTGTTGGTCTAGTGGTTAGTGGCCCTGACTGCTATACCGGAGGTCGTGGGTTCGATTCCCACCCAGGACAAATGTTTGTGTGATGAGCACGATCATTTGTTCTGTGTCTGGCTGTAATTTATCTATATAAGTATGTATTTAGAAATATATAAGTATGTTTATCAGTTGTCTAGTACCTATAACACAAGCTCTGCTTAGCTTGGGACTAGGCGGCGTTGTGTGATAGTTGTGGAATATTATATTATTATATTATATTATATAAGAACCATGCAGATTAGAGTCTGAGATGGTCTTTTGAGGAAAGAACCACACAGATTTAAGTGGACCTGTCTAGTCAGTGCAAGCATTTGTCAGTATTCGTGCAGCACAACTCTGGACAACTAAGGAGCTTGGAACGACTTGACGAACAATACTAAAGAAAGGACATTTGGGTAGGCCGCAGATAGTTCACAAATTGCCACACATACGTTAAAATTACTGAAAATAAAAGAAACAATCCACATATTATCTTATTTAATATTATAAAGAGGAAGGATTTGATTTTTTGTTTGTATGTTTGTGTGTATGTTATGATTTAACACAAAAACTACTGGACCGATTTTCAATATTCTTTCACCGGTAGAAAGCTACATATCAATGAGTAACATAGGCCTATATTTTCTATTTTCACGCGGGTGAAGTCGCTGGCAAAAGCTAGTTTACAATAATATGAGAACATTTTGGTTTGATGAATGAAAAGATGATTTTCACAATAAACTTTAGTACCCAGGATATACGATTCCTACGCGAGCAAATATGAAACTGTGGAGCGAAACTGCCTGAAAATGTTGTAACGAATAAAGCAAATACTACGAACAAACTTGCGCGATACAAAACCGACCCTTTCCCTCAAGCCCTAAATCAACTGGACCGACACTGCGGTTGGATTCCGCTAAAAGAATGCAAAGCTCCGTTAATTTCCATAACAGTACGTAAATCACAGTATTGATAGGCAAACAATCAGTCGGTACCACTGCCTACCTACCGAGGTACCGACAATTACCGTAATTATATGGAGTTCCCTACTTCTCCTTATACCGCGACTTACTGATGATTCGGACACAGTGGCCGAATTGAATACAGGAATAGAATAGAATAGTATTTAATCGATGCAGGCAATACTGTAGTGCCTCGGGTATGTTTGCGGAGGCGCGCACTGATTGTTTTAATACAACTATGCGCAAGCGCGCAACATCCTTGGTGAGCAGAGTGCGGGCTAGCTCCAACATCGTTCTAGCGATGATTTCTAATAGACTGGATTGTCCTTTCATCCGGCATTGTTCAAGTAGACACATTCCGTTACCAATGCCGGAGAGAAAATATTAATGTTAATTTATTTTTCAATTGTTATTTTATCCGTTTTTATATAATTGGTTTGTATGTTTTTTGGACTTTAATTTAACTTGATTTAATTTGATCTTAATTTATTTAATTTGATTTTAATGCATTTAATTTGATTTTAATTTATTTTATTTTATTGTAATTCATTGACAGTGTCTTATTAATTTTAATTTTAATGTATTTAATTTTATTATTTTAATTAATGTATTGATGAGTTTTGATTCTGAAAATGGGTATATTTGACCTGAATAAAAATTATTATTATTATTATTATTAATACAATAGGCAACAACATACAATATAGTTGAATAATTAATTGACACATTTTTATTTCAATATTTTTTTCACTTACGATACGGACACAGACTCTTTAGTATAGTCAGGTAAAATAGTTGTAAAAATATAATATATGGGGAAAAGCGTTACTAACCAAAACTATTTATTATTATTCATCATCATCATCATCATCATTTCAGCCGATAGACGTCCACTGCTGGACATAGGCCTCCCCCAAACGTCGCCACAACGAATGATCCTGTGCGTCTCGCATCCATCGGATTCCCGCAACCTTCACCAGGTCATCGGTCCACCTTGTAGGGGGCCTTCCAACACTTCATCTTCCGGTACGCGGTCGCCACTCCAGAACCTTTCGGCCCCAACGGCCATCATCAAATATTATTATTATATTATTATTAATATAAATTTCTTTATATTATATTTTAAGACTTTTTTTATCTGACAGTACTAAATAGCTTCAATAAATTCAGTGGTGTCCGAATCGTCAGTGAATAAATATTGAAAAAAAAAAGGTATCGATTCGGACACTGTATCCGAATATATTGTGTCCAAATCATCAGTAACTATACCGCGGCGAACTGTTCCGGCAATAGGTAATCGATCCAGTACCTAGAGTACCTAGGCTACTTAGTACTCAGAAACATTCTCGCCACTTTTAAAAGGTCAGCTACACCTTAGCATTCCTGGTGTATCTCGTTTAAGATCATTTGTATTAAATATCTGTTATTTTGCGGATTAGGTATAATAGAGTTGTTAAATATCACTCAGTTTTGGATTTGAAAGACACTGCTTAGTCATGGTTTGTGTTTGTTGTCCGTACATCCTTATGATCATTTCAATTGATATTAGATCACACTATTACTATAAAGGCGAAAGTTTGTGCGTTTTGTTTTTACTTTTTCACGCATAGACCAATTATCCTGGAATAGTATACATAACATTCCATCCTGGGAATATGTTCCCTTGGGGCAATTTTCTATATTCACGCGAACGAAGCCGCTTGTAACACTATAGTTACAGCGACTGCTTATGTTATATATATAGCATAGTCGGCCTTATAATGTTCCCACTGTTGGGACTCAGGCCTCCTCTCTAGGAGAGGGAATGGGCCGTAATCCACCACGCGGGCCCCGTGCGGGTTGGTGGATGTCACATGTCTTCGAATTTTTGGTTCTAGAACATGCCGGTTTCCTCACGATGTTTTCCTTCACCGTTTTGAGAGCAGTGGTGAAGAAATAAATTACACAAAGTAATGCGCCTGGCCGGGTTTGGACCCGCGACCTACAACTCCGTAAGTCAGGGCCATTACCACTCGGCCACCACTGTTCTTCCTGTTATATATATAAAAAAATGAAAAAATGATAAAATGTCATTTGTAATTTGTGAAATAACTAAATAAAAAATTGGAATGTAGTTGCTATTTCCGATAATGATCACAGAATTTATCGAAACGGGACCGCTCAAACTTTCATAACATCGCTTTTCTTTTTCTTTTATTCAAACATTGCTCTATACTAAGAACAATCGTAGGAGCGTTCACAAACATGTACTCACATACCTATATACAAGACACCAAGACTTGGAACACCTTTCTGTAGACCATACAAATATTTGTCCAGTGCGGGAATCGAACCCGCAACACGCAGCGCTGCAGTCAATCGCTTTTAATCACTGCACCAACTGTGCCATCAGCTTTAAATCAAAAACTTCAAAAAGCTACTGTCTCAAAACTTCAAAATCACTTTTAGCGATAAGAGCGCCCATTTGCGACACCCTATTAATATTAAGCTCTTACTGTAATTTTATTTACGGTGTACAGTCAAGGGTCAAAAGAGCAGTTGCACTTTACCAATACTAAACTGCCTAAAATTTCTGTATAGTAGACGTTCAATGATCCATAAGTCGTTTATTCAATACTTTAGATGCTACGCTACAAATTAAATAATTCATAAACCATTGACACTCTTCTATAAAGAAATGTTAGTCACTTTAGCATTAGTAGAGTGCAACTGCACTTTTGACCCCTGACTGTACGAGCAAGAGTATATCTATCTATCTTCAATAACAACCTAAATTCCCCATCATATTTAATGAAAGTAAACCACAACATTTCAAAAATTCACTACCCAGCTCCCACTTATGACCAAAACAGCTCCTTCATTCAACACAGACAGAAACCGCTCATCATAACGCCGGTCACGTCACCCCTGGCCTTGAGCGTCGCTCAGCATACCAAGCAAGGGGAAACGTCTTCAGGTCCTGGCACGGCCCGCACGTGCATACAGATCTTGAATCAAGGTCAAAGAAACCTGCTCAGGAGAAAGGTGAAGTCATCAGGATGTGTCCAAAGAATGTCGGAGAAAATTTTGCAAACGAGGTTTTATCTGATGCAGATTCATTACGGGTTAGTGACTCATGAGAGTTAGTTTTTGGCGTAGATTTATGGATGACTAGCTGATTCCTGCGGTTTTATCTTTGTCTTTAGTTACTGTTGTAGCCTTCCTCGATCGATGGACTATCCAACACTATATTATTTTTTTCAATTCGAACCAGTAGTTCCTGAGGTTAGCGCGCTCAAACAAATAGACTATTCAGCTTTATAATATTAAATAATAATATTTGTTATAATTTTGAACATTTTTGTATGACTTTGTTTAAAAAAATGTTTTGAAATGTAATTTATACTCGCGGTACTGACAGATTTGACAGGCCTGTTGGTCTAGTGGTTAGTGGCCCTGACTGCTATGCTGGAGGTCGTGTGTTCGATTCCCACCCAGGACAAATGTTTGTGTGATGAGCACGATCATTTGTTCTGTGTCTGGGTGTAATTTATCTAGTACCTATAATATGTATGTATTTAGAAATATATAAGTATGTTTATCAGTTGTCTAATACTCATAACACAAGCTCTGCTTAGCTTGGGGCTAGACGCGTTGTGTGATAGTTGTGGAAAAATAAAAAATTGTCCTGCTCGACAGCTGATTTTTCGTCAGAAAAAAACTGAAAACCAGATGCAAGTACCACCAGATCCAGGTCCGGATCCGGTCTGGTCCGGATTCAGTTGTATTTTCAAACTAATCAGGGCCCCACTCAAATATACTCATAAAATTTCATTCAAATTGGTCAAGCCGTTTAGGAGTTAAGTGACAAACACACGTACTGAAGAATTATATATATACAAGTAGTATAGATGTATCTATGGGTAAATGACAGTTGCCTAGAATAAGATGAGTCATTGATCTGTGGCTACGAGAAATTCCACAGAAAGCTAAGATAAAGGAAATCACAGATATCTTGTTCCAGAATCTTTCTTCTTTGTACAGACAGTTTGAATTCTCCTTGGGCTCTTCTCTGATATTAATATAGTGTTTGCATTGTCGTACGATTCTTTATCTCTTATACCATGGGTGCTTACACCCGGAACAAGTGCTTCTGCAGAGCATATAAAACGTTTGTTAACCACAGAGTTTGTTATGATTCAAACCCATTCTTCTTATAAACTGATAAAAAGATACACACTTTTTAGTTGCGATACACTTATAAACAGAGTGCCTATTTCTCATGATAATTCCAATTAACCCAAACACTGCTAGGTTTCAGTTTTATTATGAAGTTCCTGTGTCTACCTTCCACCTTCCGGCTCCATCATCAGATCAGTTCGATAGTACCTTATAGCCAAAGTGCATCTCATGACAATTCTAATAAATCCAATCACGGCTAGGTTACATTGATTAATTACGGAGTTCCAGTGCCTACCTTCCGGCTCCATCATCATCATCAGATCACTTCGATGATACCATTTTCAACGTAAGTATTCAGAACCATTCATTTATTTGTATTGTCATAGTCGCTTAACTTTATCTTCATTGTGTTATCTATGCGAGTATGAAGTTCCGTTGACCATTTCTGATCTTCTTCATGAGTTCCACTTCATCAAATGTTAATTTTTGACTGTAAATGCTTAAGTTCTCGATGGAAATACCAAAATCACTATATGGGTGTTCCCTCGATTTCGTCAAGATTCCATCATCAAATCCCAACTTGGTGACTATAGAATCATTCGGAAAGTGTACCCTTTCCAACAAAAAAATAATTTTTCAAATCGGTTGGCAAGCGACGAAGTTATGCGCGAACAAACATAAAAAAATACAAACATCCGAATTGAGAACCTCCTCCTTTTTTAGAAGTCGGTTAATAAAAAAGAAGCTAAAAATATGTTATCCAATAAAAAATTATAGAAAATAAGAAGATTTGTTTCAGTTGTAACCAAAAAGTTTGTAAACGTTAGCACCATAATTACCTACTTTTTTAAAACACATTCTCTAACATTTATTTATTTCTGCTTGTAACAAACTTTGTCCACTTTAGAAAATTATAACTCGCTCCGCGAATGCAGCCACGTCGGAAATCTATTGTTTCTTCGATTTATCTTTCCGCAGTTTCAAAAATCCTCCTTTGTCTATTACGATTTCTATTTTCAGTAGTGGGTGCCAGTCAATAACCTTATTGACTGGCCTGTTGGTCTAATGGTTAGTGGCCCTGACTGCTATGCCAGAGGTCGTGGGTTCGATTCCCACCCAGGACAAATCTTTGTGTGATGTGCATGATTATTTGGTCTGTGTCTGGGTATAATTTATCTATAATATGTATGTATTTAGAAATATATAAGTATGTTTATTAGTTGTCTAGTACTCATAATATAAGCTCTGCTTAGCTTGGGATTAGACGGCGTTGTGTGATAGTTGTGGAATATTATTATTAGTAATATAAAACCGTGCACTTACCGAATAAAGAATACTTAGCTTGAAAATTTTAATCTGAAATTAACCCTTTGGTGTTTTTTTATTTAAATAAATTCAATAAAAAGTGATTTTAAAGGAGTATATTTATTTAAAAAGAAACAAGTAAATAGAAAAGTCCCAGACCAATGGTTCTTATTTGAACCGCAAAATATTCGTAGCCCCTAAATCATCATCTTGTACAGCGTTTAATCTAATATTTGCTTTTAGATCCTAACACACGGCCATACTTTTTACATTATTAGAACAACATAAAACAACCTCCTACACAGTTAGGAAACAATCAAGTAAAACTAATTTCGCCGATACTTTAACAGCTTCGTATAAGATTACCACAAAAGCTGTGTTATCGCGACGTAATAACATTTGCATCGCATTACAGCAGAGATAAGCAACTATGTGGCACTTCTTACTTCATAAACACGGTGCGATAGTGATATTTAGGGTAGTCAGTCGCGTAGGATGGAGTTCATTGCCTGAATCAGACGAAAATGGTTGTTTAGCATACTGCACCTTTACTAATAAAGAGACAGAACTCGAAAAACGGCATTTCTGATGCGGGGCCTAAATAAGCTTATGCTTAAATGTTTCATAGTTGGACTTTGGTAAAAACGAATTAAGATCCAGCTAGGGCAATTGCGAGAACGTTTGAAATAGTTAGCGCGGCCCTAGAACAGAACGCAAAGGGCAACTGAAGGACATCGGCGGGTTTTAGTCAGTTATAGTCTGATGGGCAGGGCACATTGCTCGCAGAACGGATGGCCGTTGGGGCCGAAAAGTTCTGGAATAGCGACCACGTACCGGAAGACGTAGCGTTGGAAGGCCTCCTACAAGGTGGACCGATGACTTAGTAACGGTTGCGGGAGTCCGATGGATGCGAGACGCACAGGACCGTTCATTGTGGCGACACTTGAGGGATGCCTATGTCCAGCAGTGGACATCTTTCGGCTAAAATGATGATGATAATGATGATGATTAATTTGTTAGCAGTACACCGCAGACTACCCCTGTATTATTTTAAGTTCTTAGATTTATGTTTTACCAATTCATTCGGAAATTTTATCAAAATTCAGAAGCTATTGTTATGAAGAGTGGAAAGAATATTTTGGTGATAAATCGAGATATAAAGGGATATGGTATAAAACAATCCAAAATGAGCCTCCTCGAGCCCCATGGTTTAGTAGTTTTAAAGTTAGTCGAAAAACATTAGTAACTTCTTTCAGGATTCGTTCCGCCTTTAAGAGCCTTTGCATTTTTAATGAAAATGGTGGACTCTCCGAATTGTTTAGTTTGTCATAATAAAATAGAAGATGTCCATCACCTTCTGTTGGAGTGTGTCAGGAATGAGTCTGAAAGAAGTTCGTTAATTAATGAATTAAATATAAATAAGCTAGATTTAGGTATATTTAACGTTATTCTTACCAAACCAATGTCGCCAGAAGCTATTTTAGTTTACTCACTAGTTACTCTGTAATTGTGATGTAACTGATATAACAATTTGTTGAAATGGAAATGGAACTGATATAACAATTAGTTAAAAGTTCCTTAAATAAATAAATTAAAAAAAAAAAAACGATCCATCCTAGGGTTGTCTGTTAGATATCGCTGTTAGCGATAAGACCGCTATTGTACCCATAGATTTAAGTTTATGTATAAGTTGTTAATTTTTTGGTGTACAGTAAAGTTTATCTTTCGGTTGAAATGATGATCATGATGATGATGATAGTCTGACACGCCCTCTCGTTCTACACTACAGCGGGAGAAATCATTGGATGATTTCCCATCACAAAAATAAAATCTAGTACATATGCCTGCTCTGTGAGCGGAGCATAATCTACCAAGCGGGTCCAGTACGATCGAAAATTGAGTACTTTCAAGTTTCAAGTATTTTTGTAATCCGATTAGAAATTCTCACATCACATATTAGATTTTTTTAAATTCTCAGCAATCAGGACAGTAATAAATAAGATAAAGCGTATGTCAAGTGAGTTTAAGAAAGGTTAATTTACTTCAAAAGGTAATAAACTGTACGCTCACCTCAGTAATCCTATAAGCCTGAATTTATTTAAAAGTTAACGTGCAAGAGAAGTATCTAATTGCTTAAGAATACTTCAAGGTCGAATCATGGTTTTAATCCTGGGTCTTGAAAGTTGAAGTTTTCTATAATTTCGTGCACGATACGAACTGTAAAGGTGGGTTTACGCTTACGGAGTCAAGCTCGAGCGGAGCACGAGCCTAGCTCAAATTCGTGTAGTGTGGACCGACTCTAGAGGAGTCGAGCACGAGCAACACTTGACGTGAAAACGAAAGCAGGAGGAGAAGACCAGGAGGATTTTTTTTTAATAACCTATACTGTCCCACTGCTGGGCAAAGGCCTCCCCCAACTTCTTCCAGGTATTCTTTTCTCGAGCCACCTCGAACCAGTCCTTGCGGTAGGCATCTAGATCGTCTCGCCACCCCTTCCCAGGTCGACCTCGGCGGCGTCGTCCATCTTCAGGTACCCACTTTGTGGAGACTCTTGCCCACCGGTCAGATTGCATGCCCGCCCAACAAGATTTTTTTAATAATTATTAATAATATAGGATTTTAATTACCAAAGTGTCTTGTATATTTTGTATATGCGCATATAATAAAATAATAATAATGTTCCATAACTAACACACAACGCCGCCTAGTCCCAAGCATAAAACAGAGCAGTAGAAAAATTTGCTGGGTAATGTTTGTCCTCAACGCAGTCAATGTGAAAAGTGCTCCGCTCGTGCTCGGCTCCTCTTCTTCATCTTAAAGCTAGGGTTACATAACTGTGTCAGGGTGTGTCGTGGCGTAGGATACACCAATCAAACGAATCTGTTCAAGCCTACGTGACATCATAACAAGTTTTGTAGCCAATCAACGACTTCAGAAGGTGCCACGACACGACACAACACAGTAATGTGTTTTGGGCAAGTGCGAGTCGGACTCGCGCACTGAGGGTTCTGCACGAACTCACCTATGAAAATAGTTCAATTCCTGAATTGAGTTACGAAGATTTTTCCGATTCGCAATTTTTTTTTTGTGAAGTAGGAAACTACAAATTCACAGTTTTCAGATTTTTTCCTATACTTGTGCTATGAGATCTTGCTTCATGCCAAATTTCAGGATTCCAGGGCAATGGGAAGTACCCTATGAATTTTGATTTCCTTGAGAGTGTCGAAATACACGTTTTTTGCGACATAAACGGCCGTATCTTTTTTTTCGATAACTTAGAAGTTTGATTTTATCACAGAATATATTATTATATTATGGTTATAATTTCAGCTTGATACCTTCACGCATTCCCGAGATAAAGGGTCTTGACAGACTGACAGACAGACGGACAACAAAGTGATCCTATAAGGGTCCCGGTTTTTCCTTTTAAGGTACTGAACCCTAAAAATTAGTAAACATTCATGTCCTCTTTTATACTGACCAGTTGTTATAATGTTTTCTTTCCAATATCTAAACGAATTTAGTGCAGCATGTATCTGTGTGCCAGCAGCAAATAAAAAATAAGGTGAAAATAAAAACTTCCGCTACGCGCTTAGTTCGCTTATATAGCGAACTAAGCTTATAATATCTTAGTTTGCAACCAGCTCTAGATTGCCACGAAGACTAATATCTATATTTAACTAACAACATCTTCCGTTCCACGATTCTCATCTTTCACCACTAACCCAATTGCCGTACATCACGGATAACGCTAGAAATGTTCATGAAAATCATCACAATCATCAGCTGAAAGACCTTCGCTTTATCCAGACTTCTGCGCCGAGAATGTTGCTGTAACTGCTTCTCGACTCTAGCGGACCCTTGCATCTATCACCAGGTCATCAGCACTCTTTGCGGTAGGTCTTCAAACGGTTAAGTTAGTCCGTTGAATTGTCCTAAAAACAAATGGTTCTGGTCTTAATTGCCTCGGCACAAAACTGATCGCTATTGTAACATAGGCGTAAGAGTCGCTTGCGTCACCGAGAGACGTTTCCGCGAGATAGCCTGACAGGGCTGCTGCATGTTTAATTAATAAAGATGAGGTTTAGGAGCTTGGTATGGAATGGGATTACAATGCATGTAAATCCGATCCAACTAATAAAAAAAAACGAATTCATAGTACAAAAAAAAAAAAACATACTTTTTCTCAAACAAATATTGTTTTTGTTGCCGGTTATCACGAAACACAGACTCTTTTTAGAGTTCCGTACCTCAAAAGAAAAAAATGGAACCCTTATAGAATCACTTTGCTGTCCGTCCGTCTGTCTGTCTATCTGTCAAGACCCTTTATCTCGGGAACTCGTGGAGGTATCGAGTTAAAAATTAAAACCATGTACTCAGGTTTGCGGTCCCTAAAAGCTGTGAAAAAAACAAACTTTTGAGTTAACAAAAAAAAAGTTACGGCAGTTTATGTCACAAAAAACGTGTATTTCGACACTCTCAAGGGAATCAAAATTCATAGGATACACTTTTGACTTAAATACCCCTATGTTGTAGCTATTAGGAATCACAGACTCCGGAAGGGAAGTCCAATTCTTAGCTGAACGCACAATGAATGTGTCCTCGAAACGTTTTGGGATTATATTCACCATGTACCATTAATGCATTGCCGTACGTCTGATGGTCCAATGATGGTACGGGCTTGGTTGGCTTACTCGGTTATCGACACGGTCTCACCTCGGAAAGTTGGAGCAGGGTGGTGAACTCCGAAAAAGAATTCCATTCTTAGCCGTGCGTTTATTTATCCATAAATGAGTTGGAGGTTATAGCCTAAGCTAAGCTCCAACGCCACGCAAAAATTAATTCAACACAACGAGCAACAGCATCTACAACCTAATTATTTCGCACATTACCCAACATTTTTTTTTTAATCTAGTTTCATATCCTCTCAGCCCTGCGGTGTGACAGTGACGCCCACGGCGATAGCTGATCTGCCTGCTGAGGCTATATACGGAGCACAAGCACCTCGCCATACCGCTCGATAGCGCACCGATAAAAATAAAATATCCTTCTTTCAATTTTCTGTTGGTGACAAAGTTAACAGCTTGTAGTCTTCTAAATTTCTTGGTCAGTCGTTTCCTGATTGGTTTGGGTGGCCTAGCCTAATAAGATTCTGATAAACTAAGATTCCGAATTTGAGTTTTTCGTATAGAATTAAACAACTTTTTCAATCGTTACGAATAGTCTGAATAGGTCGTCGTCCACCCATCCGGTTAAGGATCATGCCCGAGTCGACGATACGCCTCAAAGAGATGCCAGCAAAACTGAAGTGGCCCAGTAGAGCCGATGCCTGCTAAGGCTGCGGGTACATTTGAAAGAGTAGGCAACTGAAGGACACAGGTGGGTTTTAGTCTACTCGTACACATCCTCGTCTCGTCTAAAAGTCCTACGTATCGGTATATACTCGTAGCCGGCGTCCTGCATAGAAACCATATACGGATATATCCGCAGTCTGCATTCAATGTGTAAAAAATACAAAACAATGACTTGATCCTACTAAATTAATTATTTTGCTCATTTTTCACACAAGATACTGACAACCAACACCTTCAATGATTTATTATACATTGCTTTTAATTATTTTTAAGAACGTTAAAATTGCTCCTATCACCGTAACTGCAACTTTATTAACATTTTATGTTGTGTAAAATCATTTAATTGCATTTGTGCATTGAAGTTATTTCTATTTTGAGAATTCTTTTAACATATGTTGCTAAACGAGTTTACCAAAAATATATACATGCAACGTGATGTTGCCTAAGATATGAAGCTTGTAAACACACTTACTTTTTTGCAATACGCACTATATGTAGTCTTCTTCTTCATATTGTTACGAACGTGAGTAATGAACTTTATTCACCACAAACAATAACAAATTTGTCCAATCAACAATAATCCAATGTACACTAGTTCCGTTAAGTATCGCTCAGGTCGTAAGGTAAGATCACTTCACACACTTAGGTATCGCACTCGTTTCGCAGTCGAAAACAAACTGACTCACTTCCGGTCGGGACCTCATATTTACATGCGAAGCCAGGAATATTCTAGATACCGACGTTTCCAGAAAATTGTCTACGAATCGCGGGGTAATAAATTATTTTTATTACAAACATGTACCTCCCTCCTTTCACGCGAATTTCGACTTTATTGTTAATTACGGAAGGTACAAATTCCCTTATGTACCTACGTACCTACCTACTAAACCTTATTTAATAATATTAATGGTAGTTACTATAAGTCGGACTTTTCTAGAACTTGCCAGGCCCGGGTACGTACTTCCATTCTAGAAGGGTCGTGCAACAATGCGTTTTAATTATTTGATCCTACTCTTGATTTCATCCAATATATGGCGTGTTTAAGTTTCACGTCGTAACAATATTTATTCTTTGACAAGACGAGGATTTGTAATAATATCAGTCTCGTCTATAGTAGGAAGTTCACAATGCCCCTACAAAAGCGGTTTCGGAGTTCTGAAGTTAAATTAGCTTGTAAGATAAGTCACTTTCAAACTAGATCTGAACTATGACCGTTTGAATTTAGAACTTGTCCAATTCGGATATCACTCGATAACTAAATTCAAATTGGGATCGTCTGCAGTGCAGAACTGGTTTGAGAAATGTTGCTTTTATCAAGTATACCAGATTCTGCCAGCCACTTCGCCCATGTCCCTAGACAGAAACGGTCCAGTAGCGTTTGCGTTTAATTAGTAGGCTCAAAAAAAAATACAAATATTTTGTCTATAGAATATTACTAGCTTCTGTCAGCGGTTTCGAACGCTTGAAAGTAGGTTTCTTCATATAAAATTTAGACTCCCTTTTCATCCCCTGAGGGGGTGAATTTTGGAAAATCCTCTCTTAGTGCTCGCTTATATCATAAAAGGAAACCTTGTGCAAAATTTCACGCTCCTAGTCGCAGTAGTTTCGGCTGTGCGTTGATATATGTCAGTCAGTCAGTTTCTCCTTTTATTTATATATATTATTATTATAGATTAGCTGGTATCCGGGTCCTTCCGTGGTGCGTTAGGAAGTTATAACTAAACTGTTTTATTAAACCAAACCGTGAAGTAACAAGTAATAGTAGTAGTGATATTATCACTTATGATATTAACCAAGGCCATAAGGCCATCAGGCCAATCAATTGAATAAAGGGTCAGCACATTACCAACGGTATTCCGATGGATGGGAGACGCACTGGATCGGCCATTGATGACAACATTTCAGGGAGACCTATGTCCAGTAATGGTTGTCTTTCGGCTGAAATTATGATGATGATGATGACATCACTATCAGATCTATTTAAATTACGACATTAGCTCGAAACTTGTGCGATGCATTTCTTTGAAACGTTACAGTACAGGCGCCCTTACATCATACGTTACACATACATTAATATGCAGGTATGTGTGTTTACGTTATGTTACTCATCAGTTATTAGCTAATCGTATCGTTATTATTTACTGGATCCTAACATGCATACTATTATGATGGGTATGATTAGCAGATAAAATGTTATAAATAGATGCTGATCATTGCACGCAATCAATTGTTCCTCTCTTTAAATAAAGATTTTTTTAAATGGTTTCATTCCGTATTTGCGTACAGACTAAACACAGCTATTCATGTCCATAGTCATATAAGCATAATCAGCCTTTCCATGTTCCCACTGCTGGGACTCATCAGGCATCCTCTCTAGGAGAGGGAATGGGCCGTAATCCACCATGCGGGCCTAGTGCGGGTTGGTGGTCGCATGTCTTCGAATTTTTGGATCTAGGATATGCCGGTTCTCGGTCCTCACAATGTTTTCCTTTACCGTTTTGAGAGCAGTGGTGGTGAAATAAATTACACAAAGTAATGCGTCTGGCTGGGTTTGAACCCGCGATCTACAACTCGTAAGTCGGAGCTGTTTACCAGTCGGCCACCACAAGTCGGAGCCGTTCCACTTGGCCACCACTACTATTCATGTCCGATGTTTTTATTTTATAAACACAATTAATGATGAGAAATTAACCAAAAATGCAATAGACTTTGGGTGGGTTTCTGATTTGAGTATTTTGAGTTAAGTATGTCTCAAAGCCTATTTAAAAGCCAAATTTTGACAGGTTTTCAGGCTAAAGTAGACTTTGAGAAAAAGTCAGTCGATAGACCACTTATTAGAGTGCCCAATATGCACTCTAGAGGACTTATAAACGTGGCAAAAATTTTGACGGGAAAGATAACCATCGATTCGAGAAGAAGAAGAAAACCCCAACTTCAAAAGCTTAAATTCGAAATTGCGGTTTTAACTTTAACTTTCGTCTATTCTCTCAATCAACACAGACATCTATAGACTATATAACAAACCCCACATAATACAATACAATTTCCTAAGTCAACAAGCGGAACACATGCGCCAATTTCCTTAAAAACCATCCAGTATAACTACCCACTAAATAACCTTGGTATATCTAACAAAATGTAGAAATTCCTGCAAGTTAGAACAGTAGAATTTTTCCCTACATCCATAACTCGGCTTGCCTCCACAATTATGTTTATGAAGGCTTCGGAACAAAGGGCCAGATTATCAGGCTGGCGTAAACGGCCGAATTATATAGTTAAAGGAGTTAGGAATGTGGGGAATGCAGCGCGTCGGCGCTGGTATGTGTGCATGGCCGATGCTGCGCTCCTGCTAGCCACGATGGATTTGATGCGCTAGGAGCTTTAAGATAGACAACTACATTGAGAGCCCCAAATCAGATTTTTTATCATCATCATCATCATCTTCCTGCCCTTGTCCCGTGTTATTTGGGGTCGGCGCAACACGTTTTTTTCTTCCATTCTGCCCTGTCACTCGTCATACTATCACTATCTTCCTTCAAAAAAAAACAAAAAAAAAACCACAAAAAAAAAGATTAAAAAAAAATCTGATTAAAAAAAAGAAAATCAAAAGGTTAAAAAAAAACACAAAAAAAAAGATTAAAAAAAAAATCAGATTAAAAAAAAGAAAATCAAAAAGTTAAAAAAAACCGAACCCCCCCCCCCGCCCCCCGGAGCCCGGAACCCGGGGCCGAGGTTAAGGTTAAATCAGATTTTTTATATAATTTACTTAAATATAATATTACAAAAGGGAGCAATTGTGGTATATTGGTAACGGCTTCGGTTTGGTGGTACTTTACTTAGTGTAATTTATTTCATCACCACTGCTTTCAAAACGGTGAAGGAAAATACCGAAGAAACTGACCATGTCCTAGAACAAAGGAATTCGTAGACATGTGACCTCCACCAACCCACACTTATAAGTCCGCGTGATGGATTACAGTCTTTTCCTCATCTATAGATGAGTCCTGAGTCCCAGCAGTTGGAACATTAGAAGGCTGATTATGTGCAAAACCTTGTCGTGTCAACATAAATAGATGAGCATCAAATTGAACTACACTTCTGGACACATCTATTGGCCCACCTTGTATTTTCAGTTTCGTTTGGTCCTAGCTAAAATTTTATATTAGGTCGAGCAAAAAGTTTTTATGCAGTTTTGAACCTGGCACATTCACAATTTCATTCAATAGTCTTTTTTTGAATTTCGAACACAGAATTTAAAGAAACAAAAGACAATTTGGAGCCTGTTTGTTGATATAAATAATCGAATACTAAGAAAACTTGGTTTTATTGGTTTACTTGGATTTAATTCTTGAAAAAGTGATTGATATCTTTGGTTTTGCAACAAACATTACTTATTCTTAACATTAAGGTGAGGTTCTATCAATAATCTATGGATACTTCACCTGAAGTCGCCGCCCAAGCTGTGGCACTTATTCAGGCCGGACACAGCCAAAGAAACGTGAGTGCTCAACTTAATTTAAGTCGATCTGCGGTCCGAAATGTTTATCGGAGGTACCTAGAGACTGGCGGCTTTGTTCGTCGCCAAGGAAGGCCACGATCTCGGGTCACAACTGAAAGGCAGGATCGATTCATCGTGACGACCAGCTTGAGAAATCGTCACCTTACCTCCATTGAGACACAAAACCAACTTCGCGACTTCCACGGAGTATCTGTGAGCGCTCGAACTGTTCAGAGAAGGTTAAAAGAACGCGATATGGTACCACACAAGCCAGCTAATGGGCCCAAACTAACGCGAGCCCACCGAACAGCGCGCCTTCATTTCGCACGCAGTCATTTAAATTGGACACAGCAAGATTGGAGCCGTGTACTCTTTTCTGATGAGTCTAAAATTGTGTTACATGGCAATGATAGAAGGAAGAAGGTCTACCGACGTAAGGGAGAGCGTTTCGCACAATGCTGCTTTGAAGAGAGGGTTGCTTATGGCGGTGGCTCATGGACTGTCTGGGGCGGTATATCCGCGAGCGGCAAAACTCAACTTGAGGTTGTTACAGGACCACGGCTGCCAACATTAAATGCTGAAAGGTACATTCGTGAGTGCTTAGAACCTCACGTGATACAATACGCGGACTATGTGGGCCCAAATTTCCTTTTTTATGCATGATAATGCAAGAGCCCATGCGGCCGGCATCGTCAGGGAATATCTTCGGGATGTGAACATCACAGTTATGGACTGGCCAGCCAGAAGCCCAGACATGAACCCCATTGAGCACATGTGGGACGAGCTAAAAAGACGTGTTAGGGCTCGTCAGCCAGTTGCCCAGACGATGCAGGAGTTGAAAACTGCCATAGAAGAGGAATGGGAGATGATCCCTCAAAATTTCATAGAGCGGTTGATAAACTCTATGCCTAATCGTATGAGAGCTGTGGTAGATGCCCATGGAGGCAACACGCGTTATTAAATTAAACCTTTATTTGATAAAACATGTTTTTTATTCAAAAATCAATTGCCTTTAACAAGGCGCATATCCGACTTGTTAGGCATAGCTCCATGTCGTATGGTATTCTGAATTCAAATTTAAAACAATACGATCGAAAAAGATGGTAAAATGTATCAGGTTTAAAACTGCATCAACAGTTTTTGTTCAATCTAGCAATCATATTTCGGTAGGGGCCATCGAAACCTAAACTCTAAGGTGGGCCAATAGATGTGTCCAGAAGTGTAGTTTGTAGTCATGAAGATGTTGACCAATCGGTTCCTGTCAATCCTCTCAACATAGAACAACACATAAGTCTGCCAAACGAAGATGCAGAGTTTCTTCATCTTACTTCTCTAGCATAGTTTATCCATTTTATCAAGGCATAGATTTAACAACTGCTTTTGTCTTTGCCTAATTCTTTAATTACCATGATAGTAATCAAATCAGCGTAGATAAGTTTCGTTTGGGAATACACTTACTCCATAATGGTAAAACGTAAAGCCCATTACAAGTATTACAATACAATGCATTGGTTAATTCTGAACACGAAGGCGTTTGCCAATAACTGCGACCTCACGTTACAATACAATAAGCGTTACATTTTGACAACTTTCCATTTGTATCGAGACTATTACAAAATGGGCCCTTACATCGTCAGTGATAAAGATCCAACCAACAGGTATATCAATTCTAAAATGGGAATGATCTGGAGAATCGCCCTTTCTGAGTGGTCGACAACAGACGGTAGCAGAAACTGTTGTCAAACCAATATACAGTTTGCAAAAAGACCAATAAAGACCGTTAGTAGAATGTGGATGAGACCCACAAAATCTGAACACTGGTAAGGCGTGGAGAAACGCCCTTTCTGATTGATTGCCGAGAAACGGTAGAAGAAGCTGTTGACAGACCAACAGGCAGATTGGGTAAAGACCAATAAGAACCGTCGATAGAATCTGAATGAGACTTGCAGCACTTGCGCAAACTTAAAAAGTGCGACACTAAAAGGAGGAGGATACTCAGCACTAGGTCAAAAAAAATTTGTCAGTGATACTGATGAAATCGTCAAAACTCATAAAATCACAATAAAAAGGCCTATTAGCCTCCTACCCGACTAAACTTGCTTACGACATTACAATTTATAATTGTATCGGCTCAACTTGCTAATGAAAGGTATTTAGATTATTATATCATTGCAGTCAACCGGTCTTGCCGTTTCTATGTCACAGTCTCAAGTTCTCACACCACGGCTTTCACAATCCAGATATTTTTGTAGAACATAGCTATTATGTCATTAGTGTTTTAGGTAAAGACTTACAAAACCGTCAATTAGCACGAGATCAAAACGGATGATCTCATCTCTTCGGAGGTGTTATTTTTAATCCAATTATTACGAAATCTGAAGATTTATAATCCTATTCAAAGCTTAAGATGTTTTATGTTTTCGCGTGAGAATTTCTTCGTCAGAATTTAACACTTTCGATGAATGAGTCCGAATCGCGACTATATGGATACTTTTTTCTGTTGGGGGTGCAAATTGAATGGCGTGTGGTCGAATACGCAGGCGTTAATGAAAGGTGAAATTCCGTGTGTGCGCCGGCGCAGCGTGCGCACTAAGTTACGCCGCGCGCCTTTATCGACGATCTGCGCGGGAGTGTCGCACATGCTCATTGTTCATCACACCATCACACATTTCATCGGCAGTGCTAATTGGCACCATGGACCCCAATCGAATTTTTTAGATAGTTGAGATATTTTTTTCTGTTTTGCTCGTCGAGTAAACAAGGGTTTATGGTGAAATAAATTAGATTGCTTTATGAGTGGTGCCTTTAAAATTATGTATAGATACTGTGATGCACCTTTCGACAATTATATATGTCCCGACAAAGAACCGGCAAACTGATAGTAACATTGTATAAGTTTCATATCTTAATTGGCTTATCAACATTAGGTAGAATTATAATTTCTAAAATATCGTTTGGGGTTTCAGATTTTCCAGATATAAAGATTTTGCTTTGTTCCGTTATGTCATAACCCGTTAGATGCCGGAACGCAGATCTAAGCCACACCCAATGACTTTTTAATTGTTTCTTTAATTACTGTATACGAAAGGTTAACCTTGATACATCACTACCTGTCATCTTCAACCAGATATAAGAATTAACCGTCTAGGCTACATCATTTTCTGAGCTGCAGTTTGTGCAATTCCAAGGAAGATGTGGGCACTGCTAACCACCATCTTTCTTCATAAACAGGCTAGATGCTTCAGTTAACCTCTGGTCATGGTACCTAGACATCGACATACCAACTGAATCACTACACCAGAAAACACAGGAACACACAAACCTTCAACGATCAGACAAGCAGTTTCATGAAGTGAACCAAAGAATTTGAGCTATCTGCAGTAATGAGTGCGCGTCGAAACACGCGGTCTTGTATCGGTGCTTGGTGGGAGGAACTCGACGCGACCAGAGATTTATTTGCCGCGATTTTCCATTAGGCGGCCAGCTGCGGCCGTTTAATTAGGTGATCACACGGAAGGATGCAATGGCAACAGAACAAACTGAATTTTTGATTAGGTTCTGTTTACGCTGGAGCGGTTCGGGTTTTTGTTTGGGAGGTGAGAAATCATCTATACTGACTTTTAGTGACTAAAACCCCGTCAATTGCCGTTTGCGGTCTGGGACTACGGGTTTCTTTTTCCCGTGGTCCTGGCGTGGAAGGGTTTCGGGTGGGTTGCTGTTGGAATCTGAAATGGAAATGGCGTTATTTTCATTGATTTCAGAATATAAAATTTCTATATTACACAGTAATTCGTGGTTAGGTTAGGTAATAAGCCATGATCAGCCTGCGTTCCTATACTGCTGGGAACGTTTGGGGAACAGGTACTAAAAGGAGTTACAAATCATATTCTACCTCGCAAGCTCAATTATGATTGGTGGATAACATTTAAAAATGAAGATGATGAATGACTTCTTTGCGATCAAATGAAAAAGATCGGCTTCACTATCGCGTCAGATGCGGGGCAGCGATAGTAAAGCATTCCTCTCTGAATTGTTGATAGCAAGACTGAAGACCACCTAATGGATCACCTTACCTCGTGTCTCTGGAAGTTGGCGTAATTATTATATTGTGATATCGAAAGACATCGCATGACCTATTTTTCATTTAAATTATTATGCAAATATAGAATAGGTGTTTGAATAGTTCTTGTTTTTTTTTTTTAAATCAGATGAATGAGGACGGCTTTCAGGCCGCTAGGCAGATTGAATAATTAAATAAATGATACGAGCAAGTGTAATGCTTCTAGGAATAAATCCGATAATTAGATGCACACTGCCTTTAATTGTTCTTCGTCCTAAGTAACAATATTATTATAAAAATTTATCGTCGATTATACCAAAACATAAACACAAAGATAAACAAATAAAATACATACCAACATCATCGTGTGGAACCTCTTAAAATACCACCCCGGAATCTGTGGAAGTGGATTCGCGCAACTTATGTTAGATAGTGTGTATGTACGTTATGGTACGCTATATTACTTGTTCGCACCTCACACGAAGCATAAAGTCTGGCCTTGAATGGCCTTCATTGAAGATTCAAATAATTTGATTCAATACTTGTTATGAACAATTAAAATTTGAACAGCCTCCATTATAAACCCATCTTTATCTAACAAACAACACACAGCATTACCAGCGTTATCAGCGAACAAATGGTGCTTCTAAATTAATTGTCGGTCGCGGGCGCTCCCGCCGAAAGCGATAGCGGCGCTGTATCGATCATCACTGGCGCGCGCACCTGCGCCCGCGCCGCGCTGCATCGCTGCGAATACAACGCGCACGATTCTTATAAATTAAACTGTGTAGTGTTAGATTTGTTCGTTGAAGTTACATGCAATGGGTATTAGATACTGTTATTGATATTACTTACTTGTTTTTTTTTCACGAGAGGGCTCGGCCGTATTGGATGTTTCTAGGTACCTAAGTACCTATGTAGGTACACTGAAAACTAAAGAATAGATATTGTTATCTAACGAACTCAGTTATCTATAACTGAGTTCGTTAGATTTTGGCATACTTATAAATACACGGTGTTTTTGACATCGATGCACAAAGGAATACCATGGATCCAGTACATGACATGGACATGGACCCCCCAGTGGTGGAATTTTTCGTCAGTTTTCTCCTAATTTGTTTTTTTTTTTAATATTTACGTTTTTTAATTTAAACTGTATAAAATCGTTATTCCCGGGTAGGTTTAGTGAAAAAAATGAATGAATTACTTTTAAAAAATTGTCATCGGGGTTGATTTTACCAACCCCGATGACTTTTTAATTAATTAAGTTTTAATTATTATTTTTTTACTAAAAATATCATTGGGGTTGGTTAGATTAACGATTTTACAAAGTTTAAATTTTAAAAAAGTACAGTTTTTTTTTATTATATTAAAGCCAACGAAAAATTCCACCACTGGGGGATCCAGAATCATGTACTGGATCCATGGTATTCATTTGTGCGTCGATGTCAAAGACACGGTGTATAACAAAATAAAATAGGTAAGTTGGGAAAGTAGACTAGTTAGTGCTGCAGAGGAGTAACGCAAAGGTGGTACAGGATAGTTCTTAATTTTTGATGGCCATAATAGAGGATGAAGGAAAATGGAGGAGAGGAAGACCAAATAATCGATGAAAAAACTGTGAAAGACGATACGGTTAGAAAGAGATGGCCCTTAAGAGAAACTTTCAATACCTATAGTGTAACGAAAATGGGTCTGATTTTTGATATTGCTTTTGCCTATGGAAACGAACAACTCTCTTCAAGGAAGTCTTAATAAATTCCCATAAAACGGACATTCCGTACAAAGTAATCATCGTTGATCAAAATTTGTATGGAGATCCAATTTAGTTTTTTCGATTATTAGGTATAATACCTATGGAAGAAGAAACCATACTGCATCCTGAACTATTTATTAGTAACCCGCACTTTTCCCATGCACGGTAAAAGCTTCGCTATCTTATTTTCAATCCTGCCGGTTTCGGGTAACTGTAGTCCTGTCTGAGGTTGTCGAGATCGTGCCGACATTTTCTCAAGGCCAAGGGTGAATTTAAGGGGGGGAGGGCCCGGTATTTTTGTGTACTGTGGAGATTCCATCACAGTACATACTTAGAAGCAAATCAAATTATCAGAATTGTTAAAATATATGAATAAAATAACAGAAAGGCAAAAATGGACGCTGGACATCCTAGAAAAAAATCCTTAATCCGCCCTTGCACAATGGCACTACCGTGATATCGTCAAACATTTTCCAGGACCCACATTGTGGTCGATTTAGCCCATGATTTCATTGACATGCTGAAAACGTGGCTGGTCAGGCCAGTCCTCTACTAAGGTTGGCTGATTTTTGATCATGATCCTGAATAAATTGGGATACAGGTTTTTTTATGGTGGGAAATCATCCAATTACTTCTCACGCTCTTGGGTGGGGCGTAGGAGTTCGTGTTAGACTTTTACTGACTCCTATTCCTTCTTTGCATTTGTTCCAGGTCCCCGGGGTTAACTTTCGCTTAACCCATGACCCCAGTAGCCTTTGACCCTGCTGGGCCCCTATGATCAGGACGAGATCAATGGTCAGTATCAGTTAATTTCGTTTTTGTATCTGTGTCACAATATGTAGTTGCTTTTGAAATTGAACATTTTCGATATCGGTTAACTTTCGCAAACAATGACATTCTCATAACCGATGACACTGGCTGGCGAGCTATTACAATCGGTATCGAAACCCGACGCATATCAGTGTTAAGCTGCAAGTTGACACAATGCTAAGATTTGATCACTACATGTATACTTCATCAACCGAGGTATTTATGACATGAGCGAGAATGTCGGGCCATTATCGGCTTGCTGAGAAATTATTAGGTTTCACGTGACTCATAAGAAGTGAGAGTGCTAATATAGTTCGAATAACATAATCTGTTGGTCTTAAAACAGAAGTAATTTATATGTTTACGATAACCGATCGAGTAACGAGTATTTTTTTTTATTTTTTTTATTCTTGATAGGTTCGCGCTTGACCGCTATCTCACCTGATGGAAAGCGACGATGCGGTCGCCGATGGAGCGCGCTTACCTAGAAGTAACCTATTCACTCTTGACTTAAAGATTCCCGGGTTGTAGCCATCAGGAAAAACAGATTCCGGCAAGGAATTCCACTCCTTAGCTGTACGCAATATGAATGTGTTCCCAAAACGTTTCGTGCGTATAGATGGGATGTCCACCATGTACCGGTGGCGCATTGCCGTACGCCTGGTGTTCCGTTGGTATGATAAGGAATGTAGCTACATTTATGACGTCACAAGAACTAAAGTTCAAAAATCCTGCATCGCGGTATTTTTTTAGGTGGGAAGTCATCCGTGGGGCGTGAGGGCGTGTCAGACTTTTACTGACTAAAACTCACTCCTGTTCCTTCTTTGCCTTCGTTCCAGGTACCCCGGAGTACTCTTTCGCACAACCTACTTTTGACAACAATCAATTTTGGTCGCGGTATGAGTTCTCCGTGCCATTAGAACACATACATCTAATACCGGGCAGTTGCTCAAACCAGACACAACACCAGTCTGATCAAAGATCCTGAAACCGAAGAAACCGAGTATAAACGGTAGGTACACCTTTAGATGGTGTTGACTTAGAAGTTTAATTTTGTCACTGGTTCAAGGAGAAGCAGACCTGATTATATGATATTAATTTTAACTCTATACCTCCTCACGTTCTTGATAAAAAGGGTCATGACAGACGGACAACAATGTGATCATATAAGGGTTCCTTTTCTGCCGACTTAGGTACGGAATCGAAAAAAACTATTTTTGAAAAAAGTTACCCGTCATTCTCTTCCCTTTCTATCAATATATTAAGGCCAGCAGAACATGACATATTATCTACTTCCATCAGTATGTGTCTCAGTTGTCAATCCCTTCGAGCCAGGTCTTCCTCTCCTCTTGTAGCCATTTACATTCACACTTAAAACTTTACCCTTCTGCCTAACAAAAACACACTCTTCAACATATGACTTAGGTACATATTACGAGTATCTGTCAATTTAATTATTATATAATGTGAAGTCATCAAGAGGTACCGGTTTTCGAGGACATTAGTTATTTAACCGTCCTCAAAATCTACGCAAACATCTTGAGGCATCTAGGCAGAAACAAGTTTAGTACTTACATGGTGTGTGCATAGCCATTATTGCGTACCCAAAGTGGCTAATTCCGTGACTTGAGAGCCTGGTGCCTACCACAGAGCACCTTAGAAACCTCGGCAGCCTCTAGCAACGGCACTGTCAAAAGTTACATCAATTGAGTGTCATCATTTACTCATAGAATTTGACATTTCTGACAACTGGAACTTTTGGTCAGAGCGCGTCTCCAGTCTCTGTTGGCTGTGTTGTGTATTTTGTGTTCTGTGGTAGGTACCTACCTACTTATGTACAATGCGTTCCAAATAAGAATAGGATCGATTTCCATGTTATGTCGTCACGTCATACTGTCAAATCGAAGAATTATTATGGTGAGTAAAACAAGATTTTTTTTAAATTCTATTTATTTACGAACTGTGAACGAAAAATGTTTAATCAGAATCCAGTTCTTCAATTTTGCCCAATTTCTTGCGATTTGACAGTATGACGTGACGTCACAACATGGCAATAGATCCTATTCTTATTTGAAACGCATTGTATACCTATAGAGGTAACAAACAACACATGGTGAACCAGGGGGAACAGGGTGAATAGTTCCGCAACATGTATTTAAAATTGAATATCCTCTGTCAGACCAGATGGGTATTGCGTCTGGTCATCAGACTGTTGTATCCTATCAATTGCGCGTTGTTAAATTTGTGTAACATCTGATCAAGTAGTTGTAGACTCTATACCTATGTACTTGATATAATCCTCCCGACCCAATTTCGAACATGGTGGTCGATCTCAACAGAGATTGTCCACCGTGTACCCAGGAGATATTATAGTGCACAAGAATGTCCGCAAACACAGCTGCACTATCTGTTCCTTCACTCTCATAGTCCGAAGGGATGCAATCCGACACGACCGGAGAGAGTTCAGGCGCAGAACCAACGACTTTACAATGCGTTCCAAATAAGAATAGGATCGATTGCCATATTGTGACGTCACGTCATACTGTTAAATCGAAGAATTATTAAGGTGAGCAATCAAGAAATTGAACGAAAAAAGTTTAATCAGAATCCAGTTCTTCAATTTTGCTTATCTCTGAGTTATTCAAATTTGCCCAATTTCTTGCGATTTGACAGTTTGACGTGACGTCATAACATGGCAATCGATCCTATTCTTATTTGGAACGCATTGTACCTACGTGCTTTCCGAGGCACGAGGGAATCATATTTAACCACCGACTTACAAATTTCGAGCAGCTACAGAGTAATTCTTAATGGAAAAAACCCAATAGCACTCAGCAGTCGCGCTTGCGACCACGAGACCAACGAGACAGTTAAATTGACAGACATAATATGTAGGCCTAATGAAGGAAATATAGGTACATACTTAGACCTCCTTCATTAGCTAGGTTATTCTTAGTTTAACTATACCTACTCTAAAGTCTTATTACCAACTTGGTGTAGAATATCCATAATTATGCAGAACCCATCAATAATTACATGTCTCATTAATAATTAACAAGCTCTTGTTTCCTCGAAACCCAAGCATGCTTACATGACATCATCTAACAATCTAAAGCAGTACACTTTCCCTCTAATAATAGTGAGAATTCATCACAAAATATCGCTTTTTACGCGAATTAGTTAGCGTGACAATGCCGAGGCCTGAGGCGCTGCAAGCTTCAATAGCGCAACACAATGGAATCGCCCAAATTCTCACTAATCGTAACGCAACTGATAAAAACTGTCGTTCTGAGAAAGATATACTAATTAGATATTAAATTAAGTTTATAGTAGACAGAGGTGACAACGACGCCATCAAATTTAACGTACCTACCTCTAATTCGTAACAGAGTTGTAACTTAACTTATAGAGTTGTGAAATAATTAAAGTTGAATTGAAGCATGGGACTAATCAAAACTCAGATGGATTTTCTGGATTTATTACATCTTTATACGTATAGCTCCAACAAGAGTTCACCGTGAAACAGCCAGCCGAATTGTAAAAGGAAAACAGAAAAGAGACAACCGCCACCCCCTCCGGGTACCAACTCTTACCCGTGTAAGAGTCGTAAAATTTTCCTAAGACTTAGGTACGACCTCCTCGAAAAACAACACTTCAAACCAGAGTCGCAAACTATGGAGAAACAGATATCCCACTCCTCCGGCAGAACAGGGGGGGGGGGGTGGCAGATATTGATGGTGATGATTGTTGATTAATTACTCGTACTTAACGTAATTCTATTCTATTCTACTGCAGTGGCCTATCTAAAAATCTCTGGACCGATTGCGAACTCAGGTTGACCGATGCAGAAACAACATACCTAGTCATTATTTGCATACCCATGTGATGGTTAAACATGGAGAACTTTATTATTCATTTAAAAACAAAACATCAATGTATATTTTTACCCATGTTTGCAAATGAATAAATGATTTATGATTTAATGATTTATAAATGATTTGACCCATTGCCAATACAGTACCAGTGCCCCTTCACAGGATATACGTCACCTCCTTTCTTGCTCAGTATGCATAACCACGTTTGCACCTGCCACCACATAGACGAGGCCAACGACAGAGTTATCCAGGTTTACACATTGATCAGGGGGGCTATTGGCTAACTTTTTCAATAACAGTTGACAACTAGCATTCGTTGCACACTAAACTTAGTTGTCAACTGACAATTTCATAAAATTGGTATTACATATCACACAAGTGACTAACAAACTACGGTGAAAATGTGGTGAATTATAAAAATTTACGGTGCCTATTGTGACCACTCTAAAATTTTATCGACTATTATACAGCTTCAAAAGCTTACACAATCGCAATTTTAAAAGTATCGATACAATAACATCTGTCAAAACGTGTTACGGTGGCTATCAAAGGCACCAGTGGCTAATGACGTCACTGCAGTTGGTCACTGAAGATAGGCAATACGAAACTAGCTGTTTGACAGTTCAATGATGCACATTATTAACAAGTGATCATCACTTGAACTGTCAACAGAGTTACGCAATAGCCCCGCTGGAGTTAGATCGGCACGAAAGAATAAGATTCCTTATTTCAGTCTGCGGTTCATATAGCTTCGATTTTCTTCCGTTCTCTTTGATTTTCATTTTTATTTGTTCTATTAGATATTTAATTTTGCCAGGGGCCATGTCTGACACGGTTATCTACATCATGCTCGCAGTAAGTATGGAAAGTAAACATGTTTCTATAGTTTTTGTTTTAGTCGGCATATTGGTCCTAAATATTTATGACTTGCACATAAACTATTGCACATATTATATGGTATTCATTGACCTCTTATAGGCATATAATCGGGTTCCTCGTGAAGTTTTGTGGTGGAGAAACGTGTGCCTGAGAAGTATGTACAGTTGCCCCGAGCGATGTACAGTCGATGCAGTACCCAAGTCCGGTTTGGAGTAGATAGGTACCACTGGCAGCTTCCATGTGGCTGTCGGTTTACATCGGCCCTTATCCCTTACCTCTTCCTGATACCTATTAATAGACGCTCTGAGCCAGGAAGTGGCTCCCTGGTGTATGCTGGTTATCGAGAGTGGCCTAGAGGTATAGAGCAGATTGCAGGTACGGTGGCAAAGACTGGAGAGTGTTAGCTGAAAATTAAGCAGAACCAAAACCGAATACTTGTTCTGCGATTTCAGCGGCCTCTTTTTTCTTGTGTCGTTCTCGCCGGAACGCCCTTACCGATCTGCCGTCCTTGCCAAGTTACAACCGTTTCGTTTCGATTCTCTTTTCATTGATCGCCTCGAGTCGGCCACGCCTCCGATTCTTTTGTTCTGACGTCATCTCAATGCTCAGTCACGTGGTCAGAACAAAGGAATAGGAGGCGTGGCCAACTCTCGAGACCGCCTCGGCGATCAACGAAAAGAGAATCGAAACGAAACGGTTGTAACTTGCTAGGGGGGCAGCTCTGACTTCTGATACCTTGAGTCGTTTGTTCAAGAAAATGCCAAGGTAGACCGAGACGTAACGCATCAATGTAAAATTGATGAAATGGCGACAGGTTGCTGGAACAACTTGTCCTTTATGTTAAATGGTAAAATCTACAAGTCCGTGATAAGACGTGTGATGCTGTATGGATCAGAATGAAGAATGTTGTGCTGTGAAAAAGATTTTATGTAGCGGAGATGAGAATGTAGAGATGGATGTGTGGAGTGACCTGTGACGAGAATAGATAAAGTGAGAAATGAGTACATTAGAGGAAGTTGAAAGTGGCGCCAGTGACCGAAAAGGGAATCGTTTATCTTGATACCTAGGTCATGTAAAGAGGAGTGAGACGTACGCAAAGAGATAGTGATGTGGCGTCTGGGATTGGCACTACACTTTATGTAATTCGTCGTATCTACTTACCAGATAAATTCATAAAAAAAATATTTGCCAAAAACGCGGTGTAGGTACTACTTATACCTACTGAGCGCACACTTTGAACTCCTTGCTAGTCTACCCTATTTCTGAATAGTTGATTATATAGTGTCTTCTGGATTAGCTGACTAAGTATCAGGAAGTTCTTACTTTCGGCTGAAAACCTGTTAAAACTTGGCTTTAAAGCCTAGTTTATCCCGCCGCGTGCGATCGCACTTTCGATCTCTTTCTTGTTGATTGACGATTTTAAGTGACAGAATAGGATAAAAGCAATAACTGTATTTACTATACTCTTAACAACAGCTCAATATATTATTATAATCAGCGCTATACAACTCAACAGCTCAATCCTAAATCGGAAACGGGGAAAAATCTATTTATTATTTCGCGGGTAATTTTACCGTAGGGTGTCTAAATGAACCTTGTTTTACTAACATTAATAACTGCACCTTTGTGAAATACTTTCATTGGTTTCAGTTCCATTTCACACCAATGATATAAAAGGGCAATGACCCATTGACACCAACGAAAACAAAAACGATCATTTAGTAAATTAGTAATTGAGAACACGCTGGGTAACAGACAGCGCGTTCCATTCCTTTTCGCGTTCCATCCTTATCTTGCTTATCAAATAGCTTGAATATCTATTTCGCTCTGATGCAAAAGAGAACTATTATTTTCAAATTGGAATGCATCTGTCATTTGGCTTGGTGGACTAATGGTTTTAAGAGAAATCTTGTTTTAAGTTAGTAAAAACAATAGTTGTAAGTTAAAAAGCAGTAGTAAATCGCATCGATTGTTTGCAACAGTCTACTGAACATGGACGACATAGAAAAATTGAGTTGCAGTGAGTAAAAACTCGAAAAAACTGTCATGTTACTCGTTACGTTTGTAGATATTTGGTAACGCTAACACAAATTCTGTTTTACAGAAGAAGAATTGGAAGCAAGTGATGTGGAACATTCAGACAAGGAAGATCACAAGGATATTGACGAGAAACCTAGTAATAAACGGAAGCGGAGACGCCGCGAAATTGACATGGTAAGGATCGATATTCCCATTTTCGTTGTGACCATTTTGTTGCACTTGTCTTTCACTGCACTGATCAGAAAGGTAGGCATCGATAGGTGTTATTTCAAATTAGTTTCGGATACATTCAAGTTAGCAAGCGTCAAATTTTCCAACATTAATTCTCGAAAAGAAAAAATTATAGTACTCAAGTAGGTTATTTTACACAATGCCAACATTTTCACTAACAGAACATCGGCAACACTATTACCCATTTTTACCATAGATAAGATTCGTATTAAGTACTTGTTTCAATAATAGGTAAGAAACCTTTAATATGGCTTCAATTAGGTGCAGTTCCAAAACAAATGACATCATAAATCAATATTTACTAAGAGGGCTCATCTTTCTGTGACATCATTCACAAACACTCAGCTAGTAAACCAACACACAATACTTTCCTCTTCCAGTAAACATTTTACTATAAGCACATATCTTTCTCATCTCCACTTCAGTCTCTCAATTTGTTTGAAACGGATTGTTCCAGATTAAAATGTCAGATGATGATGATACAGATGATGAGGGCCTGGCCAAGAAGCTCATTCGGCGGCTCAGTCCGGGCCCAGGACCCAACTCGCCTGCTTCTCACAGGGAACCTCGCACTTGTGTGCTAAAGGTAACTGTTGAATAATTCACAGTTTTATGCACATAATTGATTATAATACCAACAATATTTAAAATTACCTCTTATATAGTCATTCCCTCTTCCTAGGAAGCCTTTCTCCAATAGTTTCTCCAATATTTAATGGCCTCATGCGTACGTTACTCTTTAGTAGAGGCAATTACAGTCCTATTGTATATGAATTAACTAGCTCCTGCCAATGGTTTCACCCGTATGACTGTTGGTTTCTCCATATAATATTACAACCCCCTTTTATCCCCTTAGGGGGTGAATTTTGGAAAATCCACTCTTAGTGCTCACCTATGTTATAAAAGGAAACCTTGTGCAAAATTTCACACTCCTAGGCCCTGTAGTTTCGACTATATGTTGATATGTCAGTCAGTCAGTTTCTCCTTTTATAAATATAGATAAAAATGTTAGGTAATTGAATGCTGTCACTTGTTTATATAAGAAATTTCTGCTAGGTTGTTCTATAGTAGTTTTATTATGTAGGTTGAGTAAGTTGGTAATTCAAGTTTCAAAACCCCAGGTTAACAAAGTCTGAATTGGTGCAGTGAAAGAGGTGGCACATCCCCTTTCTTATAGAATATGGTTAGTGTTATTGCACCAATTTCATTGTTGTGTATAATTTTCCATTGGGAAAATATTATGAATTACCATACAAGCTATCTATCTAATGGAGTTTAGTTTCCACATTTAACCTTTTGTTCACCCGCATCACCAGAATTAACAGAATGGAACTGTATTTTCTTATCATTCTTGTGCAAAATCCATTCAGTAATGGCTTAATACATGCTTTTATTTCCTATTTATCTATTGCTCACCTTCATCATATTAGAACATGTGTGCTTAATTTCAAAGTTTCCAACAGTTTCAGTTGGACATATCAGTGAAGAAGAGCAGTGGTGGCGGAGTGGTAACGGCCCCGACTTACGAGTTGTAGGTCGCGGGTTCAAACCCAGCCCGGCGCATTACTTTGTGCAATTTATTTCATCACCACTGTTCTCTAAATGGTGAAGGAAATATCTTGAGGAAACCGACATGTCCTAGAACCAAAAATTCGAAGGCATGTGACATTCACCAACCCGCACTGGGCTGCGTGGTGGATTACGGCCCATTCCCTCTCCTAGGGAAGAGACCTGAGTCCCAGCAGTGGGAACATTAAAAAAACTGATTATGTTATGTTATTATAGTAGTAAAAAAAAAATTGATAAAAGAAGTTTTTTTTTTTTAATTCATATAAAACAGTGCTTGACTGCGATCCCACCTGATGGTAAGCAGCGATGCAATCATTGATGGTGAGGCGCACTAGTTTATTAAGAGCCTATTCACTCTAGCCTTGAAGACACCTAAATTATAGTTGGACGGGAAGACCGCAGCAGGCAAATTGTTCCAGTCCTTCGATGTACGCGGTATAAACGACGAAGCGAAACGCTTAGTCCGGACCGTTGAAGTTTCAACAACGTAAGGGTGGATACTCGCCGTACGTCGGGTTGTCCGATGGTAGAAAGGAGATGGCGGAATCAAGTCATGCAATTCCCGCGCACACTTCAGAATTTCATAAAATACAATTCCATAACTTTCTTACTTAATAGGCAAGCCAGAAGCGTCGTCCGCTATCGCGACTCCTGGAACAGCTACTCCGCAACCTAGAAAAGCGGGACCCCAATCAGTTCTTCGCATGGCCGGTCAACGACAACTTTGCACCAGGATATTCAGACATCATCCGGAGGCCCATGGACTTCTCTACGATGAAACAGAAGATTGACGATAATGAGTACAAGTCACTTAACTGTTTTATTGTGAGTATTTTTGAATTCTTCTACAGTTGACCCGTTCAGAGTTAAACGTTCAAACATCTTGCAAAGCAGTATCGGAATACTTGTAGTCGGGAATTTTTTAAACATACAAAAATGGTCAGATCTAATCTACATGCATTACATAATACACAATTTGGGTCTTAGAGAACCTAAAAACTCAATAAATAGATAATGGTTTATTATAAAATGAATGTCAGCAAACGCTACAGCACTTGCAAAAAACTTATGTAATATATTGATGACCAATGATGTTGTGGCGTCCCACATAGTTGTATTACACTGTATTAATATTTATATTGTAACATAATTACAGTACTATGTGTAGGACCCACCGTTTGAAACAGATATTATTTAGTCTGTGGTATAATCAAAGATGTCTATGGTTTTTCTACTCTTTGACACTTCACGACGCCGCTTCGCTTTACCGCTTTCGGCGGTTTGGACGAATATAATTTGCTAAACAATACCGACTTTTATTTCAAGTTCGCTACTAAGATTAATCGGCGCGAAACGCCAAAATGTTATCGATTGATATCAATATGATAAGTAAGTTATCCCCTTGTATTGATTACAAGGGGAGCTGGATAAGGGGATAGATTAGCGCGGATAAACTGTATGTGTGTCTTTTCTAAGAAATTGTTTGTAGGAGATTCAGAATGAAGTTAATCAGAATATCTGAAGATACAGAAATGCTTTATAACTTGTTGAGGCCAGTGTATGCCAAGTCCAAAGGATAATAATGACACAAAACTACTATTGGCTGTCTGATGGTAATTGAGATATTTACGTCTATCACGAATAGTCGTCGTCGTAAATATCTCAACGAAAATCTGAACAGCCTTTAAAATTATCACAATCATAATTGTTATCTCATACAATAATACCTCAGTTACAATTCCTGAATTGGGCATTTGTAATTTAAGATCTTCTACTTCAATACTAAAGTTTGATAATTTCAAGTTCTCAATTCAGAAATGGGGGGTTAAGTGTCTAATGAAAATATGAGATAGTCCATCCATGTGAAATACTGCCCCCCTATCCAAGTCACAAACGATAAACGTAAACTCTCAGTAGTCTTTAATAGATTTTCAACTTTATGCTCTTAGGTATAAAGTTGAAAATCTATTGGAGATTACTAAGCGTTCACGTTTATCGTTTGCAACTTGGCTAGGGGGGCTGGTATTAATCGATTAGACTCGAAGCCAACATAAAACTTCTAGGTGTCTTATCTAGCCCTGTTTCAATCTGTATTATCTTTCACAGAGCGACTTCAAACTAATGTGTAACAACGCCATGAAGTACAATAAGGCAGGAACAGTGTACCACAAGGCCGCCCGCCGCCTCCTCCACGCCGGCCTCAAGCAGCTGACTCCGCAGAAGCTGCGCCCGTTAGGCAACCTGCTCACCTTCATGTACGAGATACCCATCAAGGAGCTCGGCTTCGACATCGGCAAGATGGATGTGGTGAGTCTAACTTGTTTTTGTTTTGAAGAGCCTCGCAAAGTAAAGTTGCGTAAACGAGTGAGATGTAGGTTTTGTAAGTGTAAAAATGATATTTCATTATTATAGAGCTGACAATAACACAGCTCGTGATCTATAAATTATGGGTTGTTATTCAAAAGCAGTACAAAATGACGTTGTGCACCTTTTAACTGCGCGTCGGATTGGTTAGACTAGTGTTTTCGCGTCCTATTCGCCAGGGTCGTGTGTTTGCGACTGGTTACTCTATCTCGTTTGGAGGTGGTGGTGTGCCCCGCTTGGGCAGAGCAACGCCGTGTTCTCGTGGGGGCGATCGGCGGCGGCGATCTCTCGCGCCGGGCCTTGGTACAGGCCATGGTCCGGAGCGAGGAGGAGTGGCAGGCGGTCGCCTCCTTCTGCGAAGCAGTAATGCTAGCAAAGGAGGCGGCTGATCGCGTGAGGCAACGGTCCTCAACGCCCCAACCGCCGCCGGGATTCCAATCCCGATTTACGGCCACCGTAGGCGCGGGCTTGCGAACGGTGAGCAATGGGTGGCTCGCCGTCCGACCGTCCGGTAACCGTCCGGACCGAGCCCAAGTCGTCGACGGCGCGTATTGTTCCACGCGCGCCTCAGGGAGATGTCAGCAAATCGTAGGGGCCCAGCAGGGTCGAAGCCTACTGGGGCCATGGGTAGTGTGAAAACGAAACCCGGGGCCCTGGGACGAAGGCAACGAAGGAACAGGAGTGGGTTTTTAGTCTGTAAAAGTCTGACACTATCTCCCGCTCCGCCCAAGAGCGAGATTTGTTATTAGATGATTTTCCCACAAAAAAAAATCTCGTTTAGCTCTTCAATCCCCATAGGTGACAGAAGAGCTGACGAGATGGAGTATTTTGTCGTGGATGTGCGACCCTGGCGAAATAAACCCGAGAGTTTTAGTCGGATAAATACGACGTAGGCAGTTATAGGGTTAAACCAAGCAAGTATCTAAAATGAATATTGCATCGCTTCTCAGCTTTAGTAACTTTGAAACAAATAATTATAACCTATATTGCAACTTTATTTTGCGAGGTAACTAAATTAAATGTTGTATAAGGACAAAGTCAAGACGCGCACCTAAATTCCCTTTCGAATCACAAACACAAAACAAAAGAGAAAACATTGATCTACCTGACATCATAGTAAATATGTAAAGATAAAAAATAAAACAACCTTCTTTTTTTATTTATTTTGAAGTTTGAACTAAACATGTTGATAAAATGACTTTTTGCATCGCAGCCTCTTAGGACGTACGGCAGAAAGGTGACACTTTGACTCATTAATAGTTTAATCACAGAATAGATAGTTACAGAAGGTCGACTCCGTATTATGAACGAAGAAGCACGCACATATAGACAAGCTTTGTACAGCGATCGCTGTAAGATCGCCGTACGTACAGTCTGTTAGGAAGCACACGAAAATAATGTTTTTGCAGTCTCCGAACATTTAAAAATTGACAATCTGAGTAACAGATTTGTGTGACTTTGTCTTTGTGATTCATGCGCTCTAAGATTTCTCACGAGTATTTTAACGTGTGACCATTATAAATATTAAAAATTAACAGGAATGTAGGTATACAAGAGGCGCCCTTTCGTTTTTCCTCAGTTTCTTGACAGACTATATGCGTTCATGTGTGCGTGCGCCTGTTTCCGCTCGTTGTACGGACTTGACCTTCTGTACGTATCTACTCTGTGGTTGCATAGGGTAGTCGTGTTTAGAGGTTAGCGACATTTTTTTTGCTTCTGTCGTTGACGCGTCTGTGTTGTGTGGGTAGGACGAGTTGACTACAGCCCTGCGTTTGTGCATAATGCATGTAATCACGTGCGGGTGGTAAATGTTGAGCGGGAATGGAGACCAATGTAAGTAGAAAAACATGGGATTTTTCTTGCGTGCCAAGATTATAATGCCGTAAAGATAAAATTTAAAGGAAATAATTTTGTGACTGCCTTCGATTTGTGCCAAATCATTTTGTTTAGTAATACACTCTACCTCTACTTTGATTGTACGACCTGTTTTGGTTTGGCGTTTGGTTTGTCCATTATTGTGGCAAAAAATAGTCCTCCAACCCGCCAAGGTTGTCCACTCGGAACGTAGCATAGTTAGTCGTTAGTCCGCGGCGCTTGCACTGCAGTCTCCCTGTCCGTGTGTGGCAGCACAAGGTGCTGAAGCGCGGCAGCCCCATCAAGTCGGGCGGCTCCGAGGCAGAGGCGGCCTCCGACAGCGGCCTGGAGGCCCACGCCGGGGACTCCGTCAAGATACAAATGGAGGCCGCCAGGGAGCAGCACAGGCGGCGCCTGGCTAAAAAAGGTGAGTTTTAAGACATTTGATGAGGTAAATAAACAAGTGTAGTCAATTTTCGATCTTCATATTATGTTGGCTTGAAATACATATGTGTATCTGAAGGACGTACAGTTTCCCATAGCACTACTTGACCGGTGTATATTTTTGGCACTATACTACTAAGTATACTACTTACCTTCATTTTCATTTACTATTTCGGATTATATGTAGATTTTCTTCAAAATTAGTCAGTGTGAATGTATATATTTTTGGCAATTCATCTTCTTGTTGAATCTTTCATGATTAGTACAATGTTACTGGCTATAAAATAAATATTTTTATTTTATTTTTATTTATACGGAATCTGTATTTACTACCCAACTGATAGTTAAAATTTTTCTTAAATCTATATTAGTAATAGTAGATAGCTTAACTCGGTACTTCCTAATTGTTTTACAATTTCTTATGTTTTGTTCAGCATTCCCGCGCATGGACTCTGAAGGCAAGACGACTCTGTGTCTGGTTACCAACACGGTGGAGGGGTCGGGGGAGGACAAGCCGATCACGCTTGGCCGGTACATCGGCAAGCTTACACAAGGCAGTGGAACTCTACATAGTAAGTACCGTATGAATAAAACTAAACGTAAAAATAATAAACAAATCTAAATTAAGATGTACTTCTAAGGCAGGTATATCATTATAGGCTGCGAGATTATTTGAATGAGTAACCTCAGCCCTGGAACACACGGGACAAGGGCAGGAAGATGATGATGATGATGAACCTCAGCCCTGGAACACACGGGACAAGGGCAGGAAGATGATGATGATGATGAACCTCAGCCCTGGAACGCATAGGGAAACTGAAAAAAAAACGGGTCATAGTTGATAAAGCCACAGTTGCCGAAGTGGCTGCTGCGCTGCGTGTGGCGGGTTCAATTCTCGCACGGAACAAATATTTGTATGGTACAAAGATTTGCGACCCGTCTTCTGTATGTGAGGTTATATGATTGTGAACGCACCCACGATACTGGAGTTATTACTAGTGTGGGCCAATTTTTTTTTTTTAAGTTATTAAATGTTTAACACCCCTTCGTTTCACTCAGAGCCGGAGAAGTTATTTAATGATTTCTCACCTCAAACAAAAAATGCTGTTAACATTATAAAGAGGTGAAATAGTATGTTTGGTTGTAGAAGGTAATTTCTGGACAACAGAGGTGTAGCGTGGACTAAGGGCCGACGCTGCGATAAGCGGGCGCCCGCGCGGTCCCATACAAAAGTGCCCGTTTTGCTACGTAATAATACATTAAAGTTCTCCATAGACACGACTACATGCACACCGTTAAAGTTGAAATAGTGACACTGCGCAGGTAATAATCCAGTTTCCGCGACGAGGACCCAAACACACGACACACGCGACGTCGCGCGACGGGTGCGCGTGCGACCGCTTAACGCGTTGGCCCTAATTTAAATGTGGGTGAAGGCACATCAACGAGGCCTTTTTTTCATAAATTCGAAAACGAGACAGCGACTGTCGCAACTCAGTTCCAGTTCCCAGTTCGACCACGTCATCGCTTACCATCAGGTGAAATAGTGGTTAAACGCGAGCCTATCAATTATAAAAAAAACCCTCGTTCTTAAAGAGCCCTTACCTGTGCGAGGCCCTCCCGGGTACGATGCCGTGGGCGTGGGCCCACTTCGCCCTCGCCTTGCTACGCTACTGCTGGACGACGTGATCTTTTTACGAAAGCTTTTTCACTAGAAGGCTGTACTCGCGTAACATTTTCATCCCAAAAAATGCAGTCCCTGTGAGACGAACTACGCGAGCGAAACCATGGGTGTACAAGGCTATTAATCCATATTTTCCCTACTTACAGCAATGCAATGCTATTTCATCATCATCATCATCATTTCAGCCGAAAGACGTCCACTGTTGGACATAGGCCTCCCCCAAGCGTCGCCACAACGACCGATCCTGTGCGACCGCACTCCCGCGACTCACCAGGTCATCGGTCCACCTTGTGGGAAGCCGCGCCAACGCTGCGTTTTCCGGTGCGCGGTCGCCACCCTAGAACCTTTCGGCCCCATCGACCATCCGTTCTACGAGCAATGTGCCCTGCCCACTGTCACTTTAGTTTGGCGATTCTTCGGGCTATGTCGGCGACCACGCAAGGAAACTGTGTAATGTAATTTTGTGGTTTTAGGGCACCCATACTATTACGTGTTACTTATAGGACTTATTTAACATCAAGTGTTCTGCTTGCCCGCAGCGCCGCGAGAGGACCGTCGCAACGTGGCCAAGGGCGTGAAGCCCCTGAACTACGGCCCCTTCAGCTCGTACGCGCCCTCGCACGACGGCACCTTTGCCACGCTCACTAAGGAGGAATCTCATCTACTCTATCATACCTTACGTGAGTATTTCTCATTATAACCATTTTTTTTATTGACTTCCTACTAAATGGACTTTGGGTCCAGGACACAACTAAAACAAATATGTATAAATATATACAGGCATATATTTATATTGTTTTAGTTGCTCTCGACAAATTCAACGTTGACTCAGAATGCAGAAATATTATAGTAAAAGACATGCAGCCTAACAAAGAACCTCCTTCTTTTTGAAGTCGGTTAAAAACTAAAAAAATATATACAGTAAAAACCTGTTAGCAAAATATTCGCTAGAAGCTATTTTACTTTATTAAAATTCATAGGGTACCTACTTCCCGTGGACCCAGAATCCTGAAATTTGGCATAAAGCAAGGGTTATAAGACCGGCAAAGGTATAGGAATAAATTTAAAACCAATAAATTTGTTGTTACATCACCAAAAAAAAAAAGTACTTGACATACCATACATTCGGAAAAATCTTCGAGACTCCATTCGGGAATTGAACTATTTACATAGTTAAGTTTGTACGGAACCCTCACTGCGCGAGTCCGACTCGCACTTGTCCAGTTTTTTATCTATTTTTCTGCACAACTTTTACTCTTCCTGACAATAACAAACACAACGAAAAAAGAATTAGCGCAATTGATCTAGCCGTTCACGCATGATGACGTGACCAAGAGAAATAGGGATTAATTTTTATCATCCTCTATAACACCTTAATTTTTATATTCTGACCAACTTTTGACCCCAACAAAGCGGCACTAGAATAGTAAAACACAGCTGTTTTTGAAGACGGTTATATGTATCTTGATGTGATTGTAACTTGGATTCATGTCCTTTGCAGCGTACGAAACAGGTCAAGCACCCGAGGAGCCTCTCCGCTTCGCGCCGGACTCCCCCTGGGCGGTCATATACGACATGGAGACGCTGTTCCCGGACAAGAAGACGCAGGAACAACCCTCCTCTCCAGAGCCTGTGAGTAACATTCGCATTATTCTTGCAGATATGTGTTCACAGCGATAGGTAGAAAAAATATATCTATTTATTTATCAAACTAAATTAATTTGTTTGCCTAAAATCTGTACATCTTTAAATTCCATAAACACATTCAATTCAAGATATTATTGTTTCACTTAGGCCTACACGGGCACTTTAAAACATCAAAAGCTAGTCTTGTTTTTTGTGTGTCTTGTTTTCCGCACTTGTCCTAGGTGGACCCTGTGTACGTGGATTATTCCAACCAGGTTAGAAGCGAGTTAAATGTGCTTTGAAGCTAATTAAATAACTGTACTAAAAAATGTCATATCTTACTCTTTTTCGCGATCAATAAAATAAGTATTTTATTGTTGTTGCTACAGAATAAGAAGCCATTCTCCATTTGAAAAAATTAACATTGTCTTCTGTACAATGCGTTCCAAATAAGAATAGGATTGATTGCCATGTTGTGACGTCACGTCATACTGTCAAATCGAAGATTGGGTAGAGAGAGCAAAACAATAAATTTTTAAAATTTTATTTATTTACGAATCGTTAACGAAAAAAGTTTAAACAGAATCCAGTTCTTTAATTTTGCTCATCTCTGCGTCACTGTGTGAAGTGTCTAACAATGAAAATAAGAAAGAAAATATTTTTTTTTTAAAACTAATTATGATTGAAAACAATATAGATATATTAAACAATAACGTTTTTACTTAACCTAGATTTAACTAAGACTTAGTAATACAAAGCAAAAAAAAACACTTTATTTTTACGCAAATAAGTTTTTTTTTGCAAACCGTACTTTTCACTCAACATTTGACAGATTGAGGTTATTGACTTTCCTATTCTTATTTAGAACGCATAGTATTTATCTTTTGCAATCAACAAAGTACGTCAGTGCAGCTAACTAAGACATTTATTTTATTGTAATCGGAAAACAAACAGTATAACAACTAATAAAAACAACAAATTATGCAACTATAAACCAATGACATGTTTTCGCATATAAATAGCTATGAAGAGCATGCTTGAAAGAGAAAAAAGAAAAAGATAAATTACAATGATGGTACACACTTTAACAATACAACACAGTCATAATATAACGTGTACAGTGCTAAATAAAACAGTTGTCGAACCAATGTTTGGTAAGAATTCGATTGAATACACGCGGCTTAGTAGTGAATAAGTCAAGTTCAGAAAAGTCAATCAAGTTATTGTAGGACTTTGCGCATCTTATAAAGAACGAATTCTGTCTGCTACATACATGCTAATAAAATTCTCTTCCACAGGACCCCGCTAAAGTAAAGGTGGACATAGACCAGCTCCGCAGTCTGTCAGAACTGGGCATCGACGTGGACTACCTCAACGACATCGAGGAAGAGGTGACAGCTTCTCAACACGACTACGGCATCGGAGGCGCGCTCCGGCACACGTATGAGTTGCTCACGAAGTTAGAGAAGGAGCAGAGAGACAGGTGAGCTGGTAGGACAGTGTAACAATAAGTTTAGATTATAGAAACACTAAGTTTTACAATCAAGTCAAAATTCGAAAGAAAAAACGGAAACCTTATAGGATCACTTTGTTGTCCGGCCGTCTGTCTATCTGTCTGTCTGTCAAGACCCTTTACTTCGGGAACGCGTGGACATATCGAGTTGAAATTAAAACCATATACTTAGAAAAGGAAAAGAAAAGATATGGCCGTTTATGTCGCAAAAAACGTATATTTCGACACTCAAGGGAACCAAAATCCTAGAGTACTTCCTGTTGACCCAGAATCCTGAAATAATACATAAAGCAAGGTCTTATAACACAAGTATGGGAATAAATCTGTAAATAGAAAATTTGTTGTTACGTCACAAAAAAAAACTTTTTGCGATTTGGAAAAAACTTCGAGACCAATCAATTTCAATTCCAATCAGGAATTGAACACTTTGCATACTACTCTGTCAAGAAAGTACCGGGAAAAGATCAATAATACACAAAAGGTTTGTTATTCATCCATGCTCCTTCAGAAATGATACACTTACGCCAACGAATAATCCAATCATCAAAACATTTTTTAAATGCTGTTTCCGAAATTGAGTTCAGTTCTCGCCGCGAATTCTCCTTTACGTCTTCTACCGATTGCCACGAAGTGGTAATTTGAGTTTAGGAAAAAGAAAGAAGTCGGCTGGAGCCATATCTGGTGAATATGGTGGTTACTCGATGGTATTTGTTGAGTGTTTGGTCAAAAATTCGTTCACAATGTTAGCCTTGTGCGAAGGCGCATTATCGTGGTGCAAATTCCAAGAATTTTCTTTCCACAAATCGGGCCTTTTTCGTCGAATTTGCTTTCTTAAATGCCGCATAACGCTTAAATAATATTCTTTATTTTCCGTTTGACCTTCCGGCAAGAATTCCGAGTGCACAACACCGCGATAATCATAGAAGAACAGTCAACATGACTTTGACTTTTGATCGACTTTGGCGTGGTTTTTTCGGTTTCGGTTCAGTTGGAAGGCGCCACTCCGAAGCTTGTTGACTAGTTTGTATGTCAAACTCGTAAACCCACGTCTCGTTACCAGTAACAATGCGTCTCATGAATGTTGCGTCGGAATTGACTCGTTCTAGCATGTCCTCAGCGACTCTCATGCGATTGTGTTTTTGGAGAAAATTCAGGTTTTTGGGACTAGCCGAGCCAAAGGTGATGTGCTTGAGTGCAACAATTATAGAGGAATAAAGCTAATGTCACATACTATGAAAGCCTGGGAGAAAGTTATTGAAAGGCGACTGAGAGAAGAGAGTGAAATTTCACAGAACCAATTCGGCTTTATGCCGGGTCGGGGTACAGCGGATGCCATTTTTGCTATACGCCAGCGAGAAATACAGAGGTGCGCATAAAAACTTGCACATGGTATTCATTGACCTCGAAAAGGCATACGACCGGGTACCTCGTGAGGTTCTGTGGTGGGCCCTTAAGGAGAAAGGTGTGCCTGGGAAGTATGTGCAGTTGATCCGAGCGATGTACAGTCGATGCAGGACCCAAGTCCGGTCTACAGTGGGCACCACTGGCAGCTTCAATGTGGCTGTCGGCTTATATCAGGGTTGGCTCTCAGCCCTTACCTCTTCCTGATGATAATGGATGCTCTGACGTCGGACATTCAGGAAGAGGCTCCCTGGTGTATGCTGTTTGTCGATGACATTGTGTTGGTTGCCGAGAGTGGCCTAGAGGTCCAGACAGATTGGAGGTGTGGTGGCACAGACTGGAGAGTGTTGGCCTGAAATTGAGTAGAACCAAAACGGAATACTTGTTCTGCGATTTCGGCGGTCTCTCCAATCCAGTGCCTTTAGCTCTCGCTGGAACACCCATACCGATCTGCTCCGACTTTCGGTATCTCGGGTCACTCGTCCAAGGGGATGGTGAGGTAGACCGGGACGTAACACATCGGATCAACGCAGGATGGATGAAATGGTGAAAGGTCACGGGAACAACTTGTGACCCCACGGATGCCCCTCAAGTTGAAGGATAAAATCTACAAGTCCGTGATAAGGCCTGTCATACTGAATGGATCAGAATGTTGGGCTGTGAAAAAGACGGATGAAAAAAGATTGCATGTAGCGGAGATGAGAATGTTAAGATGGATGTGTGGTGTGACGAGAATGGATAAAGTGAGAAATGAGTATATTAGGGGAAGTTTGAAAGTGGCGCCAGTGACTGAAAAGTTGAAAGGGAATCGTTTGTCTTGGTGTGGTCATGTGAAGAGGAGGGATGAAACGCATGTTACTAAAAGAGTTATGAGTTTACATGTGGATGGATGGAGAGGGAGAGGGAGACCAAAGAAAAGATGGATGGATTGTGTGAAGCGTGATATGAAAGAAAAGGAAGTTAGTGATAGTATGACGAGTGCCAGGGCAGAATGGAAGAAAAAAACGTGTTGCGCCGACCCCAAACAACACGGGACAAGGGCAGGAAGATGATGATGGGACTAGCCGAGCGGTACCATGTTTTATACCCAAATGATTAGTTAAAATGGTTCGGATCGACTCGTGAGATACAGAAAGTTCGGCGGCTATCTCTCTCAAAGTTGAATGAGGATTTTCAGTCACTATTTTCTTCACTTTAGCGATGTTAACTTCAGTTGAAGACGTTGATGGCCTACCAGAGCGAGGCAAATCTTCCATCACATCTCGACCACTTTTGAACGTTTTTTACCACTCATATGCACGTGTTTTTGATAAAATCGAGTCACCGTAAGCCTTCTGTAACATTTTCAGTGACTCCGAACACGAAATTCTATTGGCGATGCAAATTTTAAGACAAACTCTTTGTTCGATGTTTTTGTCCATTATGAAATTCGCAATACACACTAGATATGATATAACAAAAAACAGCACTGTATTTAATATAAATAACAGATGCAACTCAAACTCCGCGCCAAAATGGAAAACAGTTGTGCCAATCTACCAACAAAAAAAAAAAAAAAAAATTGAATTTGGAACCATAAACACACCATCCATTCCCGATACTTTTCTGCTGAATGTATATTAGGAGTACAGTATCGTCAGCATAAGATAACATTTTTGCAGTTGGAGATGAAGAACTTATATGGGTTATTGATGTATATTTGTGAAAATGTCGGTCCTAATATACCTACTACCTTGTGGGATGCTAAAGGTGAGTTCCTCATATGAACTGGTGATAAAATCAATGAGAAAGCACAGGGTTCTATTACAGAGATTGTCTGTGAATAAATTTAGAGCTACTCCACGCACTCCCAATCTTTCCACCTTTAAATTAGCCGCAAAGTGCCGCGCGACGGCAGCGCGGCAGCAGCGCTGCCGTCGCGCTCCTTTTTTTATTCCATATAAATGCGGCACTTTGCGGCTAATTTGAAGGCGCTAATACACCACAATTTTTTTATTAGTACAAATACTTAAAGTGCCTATTAAAAACGGTCTTGTTATTGTTTAAGTACAGTGTCAATAAATAATTTTCATAAACAGCAAAGTTATTAGCGTTTGTTTATATCCCAAAATGTCACTCAATTTATGGAAATATTGTACAGGCTTTTGATTATGAATGAATAAATGGCGACCAAAATGGAAATTAATGAATGGTTGATTCAATTATGAATTTACCAATTATGACAAAGGGGAATTAAACTTTTGCCATACATAGCTGGCATATAATTCTTTTTCTTTTCGCCAAAAGCGAAACCTACGCCATAATTACGGCGGTAAGTCCCCTCTTTCAGGAGTGGCTGGTAAGGCAACACGGCGTCCTTACCTTCCGCATGACGTAGGTCCTCACCGGACATGGTAAGTTCGGGAGGTTCCTGCACCGGATTCTTGCGGAAGAAACGCCCGGGTGTCACCATTGTGTGGACCGCCCGGAGGACACGTTGGAGGTGTGCCCCGCTTGAGCAGAGCAACGCCGTGTCCTCGTGGGGGCGATCGGCGGCGGTGATCTCTCGCACCGGGCCTTGGTACAGGCCATGGTCCGGAGCGAGGAGGAGTGGCAGGCGGTCGCCTCCTTCTGCGAAGCAATAATGCTAGCAAAGAAGGCGGACGATCGCGTGAGGCAACGGTCCTCACGCCCCAACCGCCGCCGGGATTCCGATCCCGATTACCAGCCACCGTAGGCGCGGGCTTGCGGACAGCGAGCAACTCGCTATCCGACCGTCCAATAACCGTCCGGACCGAGCCCAAGTCATCGGCGGCGCGTACTGTTTCACGTGCGCCTCAAGGAGATGTCAGCAACTGTAGGGGCCCAGCAGGGTCGAAGCCTACTGGGGCCAAGGGACTAATTCTGAAAGGAAGACTCGACCCTGGTCCGAAAGGCAACGATGGAATAGGAGTGGGCTTTTAGTCAGTAAAAGTCTGACACTATCTCCCGCTCCGCCCAAGAGCGTGTGATGTCATAAGATGATTTTACCACCGAAAAAAAAGGGCCATATCTTATCATAAAGCACTGTATGAGAAATCAATAGCAAAAAGAATAATGTCTACCAACCGTAACCAAACGAAGTTGGAGACTATTTAGTAGGTTAATATTGTTTTTAAGGGTTCCGTACCTCAAAAAGAAAAAACGGAACCCTTATAGGATCACTTTGTCGTCCGTCTGTCTGTTAAGACCCTTTATCTCGGAACTCACCCTCCCTTGTCTTGTTTGATGTCATCGGTTGTTTACACCGCTTTTTATGCATAAACTTAGCTAAGTTAAGAATCATGGAGACAGTACGTACAGGCTATTAGTACACCAAGTGTCGTATGTTATATAGGAACAGAACAGTCATACTTAGGTGGATTTTGTGAGGCAATAATTTGACTAAGTTCAATAAAGTGGAATAAGACATACCATTTCCTTGACTGATTGCTCCCGCACACTAAAAATGTGGAGTTCAGCGGCTTGTACCGAGAACAAGGCCATGCTTGGACCTGTAGCTTCGTACCGCTGCGGTTAACTTGATGTATATATAGCCCTCACCATTTTGAAAGTTTTCTACGCATGTTAACCTCTTTTCCTGTGACCGTCAGGTTGTCAGCCCCCCCGCCGTGGCACCTGTCGCTGGCGGCGCGACCCGGCGCGGCGGAGCGCGAGCTGGCGCGGCTGGTGACGTCGTGCCTGCGCGGCATGCTGCAGCGCGTGCCGCCCCGACACGTCGCTCCCCTGCCCGCCCTGCGCAAGGCTATGGGCGTCACCTTAGACCATCTCGGTGAGTGCAACTACTTGCTCAAGTTGCTGGCCCCCCCAAGCGCGAGCTGGCGCGGCTGGTGACGTCGTGCCTGCGCGGCATGCTGCAGCGCGTGCCGCCCCGACACGTCGCTCCCCTGCCCGCCCTGCGCAAGGCTATGGGCGTCACCTTAGACCATCTCGGTGAGTGCAACTACTTGCTCAAGTTGCTGGCCCCCCCAAGCGCGAGCTGGCGCGGCTGGTGACGTCGTGCCTGCGCGGCATGCTGCAGCGCGTGCCGCCCCGACACGTCGCTCCCCTGCCCGCCCTGCGCAAGGCTATGGGCGTCACCTTAGACCATCTCGGTGAGTGCAACTACTTGCTCAAGTTGCTGGCCCCCCCAAGCGCGAGCTGGCGCGGCTGGTGACGTCGTGCCTGCGCGGCATGCTGCAGCGCGTGCCGCCCCGACACGTCGCTCCCCTGCCCGCCCTGCGCAAGGCTATGGGCGTCACCTTAGACCATCTCGGTGAGTGCAACTACTTGCTCAAGTTGCTGGCCCCCCCAAGCGCGAGCTGGCGCGGCTGGTGACGTCGTGCCTGCGCGGCATGCTGCAGCGCGTGCCGCCCCGACACGTCGCTCCCCTGCCCGCCCTGCGCAAGGCTATGGGCGTCACCTTAGACCATCTCGGTGAGTGCAACTACTTGCTCAAGTTGCTGGCCCCCCCAAGCGCGAGCTGGCGCGGCTGGTGACGTCGTGCCTGCGCGGCATGCTGCAGCGCGTGCCGCCCCGACACGTCGCTCCCCTGCCCGCCCTGCGCAAGGCTATGGGCGTCACCTTAGACCATCTCGGTGAGTGCAACTACTTGCTCAAGTTGCTGGCCCCCCCAAGCGCGAGCTGGCGCGGCTGGTGACGTCGTGCCTGCGCGGCATGCTGCAGCGCGTGCCGCCCCGACACGTCGCTCCCCTGCCCGCCCTGCGCAAGGCTATGGGCGTCACCTTAGACCATCTCGGTGAGTGCAACTACTTGCTCAAGTTGCTGGCCCCCCCAAGCGCGAGCTGGCGCGGCTGGTGACGTCGTGCCTGCGCGGCATGCTGCAGCGCGTGCCGCCCCGACACGTCGCTCCCCTGCCCGCCCTGCGCAAGGCTATGGGCGTCACCTTAGACCATCTCGGTGAGTGCAACTACTTGCTCAAGTTGCTGGCCCCCCCAAGCGCGAGCTGGCGCGGCTGGTGACGTCGTGCCTGCGCGGCATGCTGCAGCGCGTGCCGCCCCGACACGTCGCTCCCCTGCCCGCCCTGCGCAAGGCTATGGGCGTCACCTTAGACCATCTCGGTGAGTGCAACTACTTGCTCAAGTTGCTGGCCCCCCCGCCGTGGCACCCCACGTATCACTGGCGGCACCCCCAAGCGCGAGCTGGTGTGGCTGGTGATATCGAATACCCAGTTACTGGGTCACAGAAACATTGCAGCTCAGTGCATATAAGAGATGAAGACACCTTCCTATATTTACCAGTGTTTAGTAAAGCTGACCTAAACATTGAATGTCTTTTTTCCAGACACTCCCATGGCTGTGGATGATTTTGAACTAGAAATGAACGAGCATCGAGACTTAGCTTCAGACCCTGACTCACGGTCGAGTCACGACAAGTGAATGCAGGGAAGAATAGTTACTGATTACAATATTAATGTTAAATGTAGATATAAAGACTTATATTAAAAAGATAAGAAATCTATGATGTTGTTTCAATAATACGACGGTTATTATCACTGAAAACCCTGACCCTGGAACAAAGGGCAACTGAAGAAACACAGGTGGGTTTTAGGAAGTACTATAATAGTTTGACGCTACACTCCACACAAACCGAGAAAAGTAATTTGACGATTTCCCCAACTTAGAAAAAAGGGTTTTACTGTTGGTCCGACAAATTCGAATAAACGTAAGGGACAGATTCATATTATAATTATATTGCTGCACATGCCATTGGTGACTATAACATGCACATTATTTTTGTACACATTTACAGCAGATTACGCACTAAACTAGATATCTTATTCCATGGATGCTTTCGTTGAGTTTGAGCATTGTTCCTCTACGTCTTCACAACTATGTTGCCAGATTAGTGCTCGGCCACAGTGGAAGCGCGGGCGCGGCGCGGCAATCTCAAACACAAGAACTTCCTTTGAGTGTCCACAGTGGGCACGCGGGCGCGTGAAGCGGCGCGGACTGTGACACGCGGAACGCGCGCGGGTATCTCACGCCATAGTGAGTTCATACAAGTGGCCACAGTGAGCGCGCGGGCGGCAAGCGGCAAACTAGGAGAGCCATGCTAGAAGTAATATTTATCGATGTATCGATATTTATAAAAATATTAATATCAGCCTGGATTTATCGAGGAAAAGATATATATCGGTCAAACTTTCCAAGATTTTCGGTCTTAAAATAATAATTCATTTAGTTCAGTCTAGGTCAATAATAGGTAATACATAGTAATTTCAATACAAAATTCACATTATTTTAATTTATGAGAATCGGCATAAAACTTCTTCCTGCCCTTGTCCTATATTACTTGGGATCGGCGCAACACGTAATCTTATTAAAACTAACGAAATAACAATATACTAATATTTTGAAGACCAATTATTTTTTTCAGACATTTTAACGAAAGTAAAATCATAACAGTACAGTATAGATAATACAGATTTTTTTCCGTTCGTTCCTATCTTTTACGGCTTTGAATTCATTTAAATATTCTGCTGATAAATAAATTTTGAAAAAAAAAATCGTTTTTGATACGATTTTGAATATTTTATATCGATCTATCGATGTATCGGATCAAAATATATAGACTGAAAATTTTGATATAACGAAGCAAAAATATCGATATTTTTTCAACAAGCCTACTTCGGACAGGCACTATCACCCGCGCCGCTGCCCGCACCGCGCTGCCAGTGTGGCCACCCAAATCGCGCGCGTTGCCGCACCCGCGCCGCTACCCGCACCGCGCTGCCACTGTGGCCGAGCACTGTGTCTTCACAACTATGTTGCCAGATTAGGAAAAATCCAAGATGCTTCTGTATTAGTTTTATGAACTGAAGATAGATGGCGTAATTGAAAAGTTTGTAAACATTTTTAGACTTACTACTAGATGGCGTTGTGAGGTTAACTTGCCAATTTCAACACTGCTTCAAAAATTATACAAAAATATATTTTATTCCCGTTTTCGCTCCCTTGACGATTTTACGTATCCTACATTAACCCTAGCATTTAGAACCTACCATTTTTTATGGTAGAATCAAAAATAAGCACTACCTTTTTTCATGACAAACATTGCAGCATTTTATAAAGCTAAGCTAATTAAATAGACTTCTTTTTAATAGCATTAATCGCCTCTAAAAATCTACATTGTTTACTAAATGACTATAGCCTGGTTTTCACAGGCCCAGTACCTAGTTGGCGGTTAGTGAAGGATACCGTCTGGCAGCTAATAAATAATAAATAATAATAATAATAAATAATATTCCACAACTTTCACACAACGCCATCTAGTCCCAAGCTAAGCAGAGCTTGTGTTATGAGTACTAGACAACTGATAAACATACTTATATATTTCTAAATACATACATATTATAGATAAATTACACCCAGACACAGAACAAACTACTATCTACTGGGTCCGTCAAAGTTTTGCCATTACTGACCAGTTAGTTGTCGGTCATTTACTTCCAAAATTTTTTGTTTCTACTGTCCACTGACCTTCCCCCACTCCCACAAGGATTGGGTGGATGGGTCGTCACTCGCTCCATTATGAACGCAACTAGACATTAGCTAGACAGTGGGCGGTCAGTGCCGAAGGACAATCGATGCCTGGACAAATTATTTCTTTCAAGTCGTTTTTTCATCGTTTAAAATGGCAGGGCGTTGGAGTAATGCAGATAATATAGTTTTTTTGACTTATGTTCATCATGAGTAGCGCAGTTCTGTCATGAAATAGAAGTTGCTCCAAAAAAATTCCTCTAACTAACACCTTGTCCATATTTTTTTATTTTACACTTATAGCTTTTGAGAATTTCCATCAAAGGTTTACCAAGAAGTAATTCCAATAGTCGTATATTTTTTCGAATTATATATCGCACTGATCAGCCAATTTGCTAGTCTCGTGAAAACCCTATGAGTCGGAAACACCAAGCCAGCACTAGTAACACAGAAGCTGTGTACTGCTGTCTCCTATGCAGACTCAGTAGTGAGAACACGTCAGGAAAGTGACAGTACTGTAGAGACAGCAGAATGTACAGTTGGGTGGTCAGAAACTGGGCCTGTGAACACCAGGCTCTAGTCAGCCATAATTAACGAGCGTCTGAATGATACCTTTTTTTATTGTTTTTTTTTTTTTGTTTTCGGGGGGAAACCTTCAAAAGACGCCTGGTCTTTTGGGGAAAAGACCAGGGAGTGTGGGATTTTTACCTCACTAAAACCACCCCGGTGATCACCATCCGCACATGGAAGAGGGCCCCGTGACCTCTTAAAAGACCACCCCGGAACCCCCTCTGTCTATATTGTACACACTAGTTATCTTCTATGTAAGCCACTTTCTGGGTGATTAAAAAAAATCGGAATGCCCTACAATTCCGAGCTCGCTCTTGGCCTAAGAATATTTAATTGGCGCCGTAAAAAAGACGAATTAGTTACTTAGAGGTCTATATAATATCTCATTTTTTCGTTGCTTAGTTATAAAATGAGAAGTTTGATCACCTCTTTTTAGGGTTCCGTACCTAAAAAGAAAAGAACGGAACCCTTATAGGATCACTTTGTTGTCTGTCTGTCTGTCAAGACCTTTTATCTCGGGAACGCGTGGAAGTATCGGGGTGAAATTAAAACCATATAGTCAGTATGCGGCCCCTTGACGCTGTAAAAAAATCAAACTTCTAAATTAGAAAACGCATATTTCGACACTCTCAAGGGAATCAAAATTCATAGGGCACTTCCCGATGAACCAGAATCCTGAAATTTGGCATGAAGCAAGGTCTTATAGCACAACTATAGGAATAAATCTGAAAAAAAAGTAAATTTGTTGTTACGTAACAAAAAAAAACTTTTTTGTGATGCGGAAAAATCTTCGAGACTCCATTCAAGTTTGTACGGAACCCTCAGTGCGCGAGTCCGACTCGCACTTGCCTGCTTTTTTTAAGAAGTAGATAAGTTAACAGATAAAAGCCAACATTCTCTGTAGTCATCAAACCAACCCAACTCACCTATCATAATGCGCGCGCGCACCACTTCCGAACGCTTCCGATCTCGGGCGGGGCGCGGCGCGTGCGACCCGCGGCGCGCGCACGCTCACACGCGCCGCACGCGACCCCAACTTGACGCTGATAGTGTGGGGGACCCAAGTGGTTACGTGTATGTAGGTGTACCTACCTACGTCATAATATTGAACGGCTTTGGTTAATCTAGCGAGAAGATTGGCGAATCATATTTTCATTTAATGGCCCATTTAAAAAAAAAGCCTGTAGGAAAAGGTTCAATTCACACTGTTAGGAAATAGTAAAATTAGATACAAGTGGGCAAACGTTGTCATTGCAGCCGATATGGAGCCGAGAGACTGCAATGATAAATACCAACGTGTTTCAAACGGCGTTTTTCATACCAAGAAATCATAAACATAGATACCATTAACTAATAAATAATTGTGAGAAATAGTTCGCAGATTCTTATCCGCGAAACCGTGACCAATGTGGAGACAGTCGCGAGGCTAGCCGGATCATTTTTCCGTACTTGTGGGAAATGTAGTTCATTGTGTGCCTAAAAGTTGTAGGTGGAAGCCAGTTTTCGTATAAGTGTTTTGCGTCATATCACGTCTGTATAAAGGGTTAGGCCGTTGCATACCCATACATTGTGTGGACCGCCCAGAGGACTCGGTGGAGCATACGGTAGAGGTTTGCCCCGCTTGGGCAGAGCACCGCCGTGTCCTCGTGGGGGGCGATCGGCGGCAACAATTTCTCGCGCCAGGCCTTGGTACAGGCTATGGTCCGGAGCGACCTTTGCACTATATAACATCACGCTGCGACCCACGGGAACAAAGCAGCAACGAAACAAAAACGCGAGTAAAACCGCGGGGACAGCAAGTTTCTCAGACAAAAGTTAAATATCTGTCGATTTAAAAATCAGCCCCAAGCTACGAGAATATTTAAGTAAAACAATGAAAAAAAGTTTGTAAGTTCTTTAATAAAAAAAAATCTGTCGAGGAGTTAGTAAAAGTCTTATTAGTTTTAAACTACTTAAATTAAATAATAAGTTTTGTCACAAATTAAAAACTTCTTGTATTGATCTCATTACTTATCTCTTAAAATTGTGGTTAGGTATCTACAATTTTAGTGCCTACATCTTACCTAGCTATTAGCTACATTTTTTCAAGATTACCAAAATTATTTTGCCCGTTTAATGGTTTACTCTGCAATGCTTTACGTTCCAAAGTACCTACGTAATGAGTAGTGACGGTATTTCTGCTTGAATAGAAAAGAATAAACTTTATTGTACACCAAAATAGTAACAAAACTTTTACACTATGTAACTTAAATCTATGGGTAAAAAGGCGGTCTTATCGATGACAACGATATCAACCAGACAACCTTAGGATGGACTGTAAGAACTTGAAATAGAAAAACCGGGTAGTCTGTGGTGTACCTACTGCAAATTAATAAAGTAATTATACACTAGATTATACATAGATATAATATAACTACTATATATAAAAGACAATAATATGTAAACATATAAATATTATACTAATAATAATATTATACTTTAGATTAGAAGGTATCAAGGTACCTACTATGACGACCTGGACGATTCTCAGAGCATGGTCTCTCGGTATGTGATGCTGATGAAGGTTATAGCTAGCGCAAGATTTCAATGCTTTGTATTTTCAGCACTCCTGTTCCATCGCGCATCCAAAAAACCAGGCAATTGCGAGTTGGACTCGCGCCCTGAGGGTTCCGTACAAACTTACCTATGAAAACAGTTTAATTCCCGAATTGAGTTACGAAGATTTTTCCGAATCGCAAAAAAGGTGGTGTGGAGAGGAACTACAAATTTACAGTTTTCAGATATTTCCCTATGCTTGTGCTATGAGACCTTGCTTCATGCCAGGATTCTAGGTCAACAGGAAGTAGCCTATGAATTTTGATTTCCTTGAGAGTGACGAAATATACGTTTTTTGTAACATAAACGGCCGTATGCGTAGCATAGGTATAGGAAGAAATCTGAACACAGTTTTTTTTTTTTTGCGATTCGTAAAAATCTTGTAGACTCCATTCTTTGAGGAAAATCTTCCCAAAGAATAGGCTACCTACGTAGTGAGTAGTGGCGGTGTTTCTGCTACAACATTTTAGATTAGTAGGAACTGTGAAGACCTATATGAGTCTCCGAGCGTCGTCTGTCGGCATGTGGCGCTGATGCAGACAAACTCTGGCACCAGATTTTAATGCTTTGTATTTTCAACACTCTTCTTACATTTTTATCAAATTTAAATCCTACTGTTGAACCCTTGAAAAGTATATTTGTCTAAATCAACCCGTATATTATATTAATAGGTATCGCAGGTGTCATCATCAGCCCGGACAAGGTCTCTGCTGGAATTGCTGGAAGCTCCTCTACATCTCGAGCCAACCTGCTCGTATCGTCACTACACCTTTCTGAAAACGTTCCTCTCTACGTAGGTATACGGATCTGCATTCGCCACTCAAGAACGTGTCGACGGAAAGTCATCACTCATCAATTATTGCTAGGTAGGTAGGTAGGTACCTACCTCAGCTTGCTTATTCTGTAAGTTCCTTACGAATGAGAGTCCGAGTGTCCACAAATTGTATAAATACCTATTCAAATGTCTTGTTGACATTTCGCATTGCCACACAGCGTGGCAATGCCGCCAGTCTTTTGGGCACATTACCAGTCGACAGCGATGCGGAGGAACTTTTTGACGCCATTGTTTTTAGTTAGATAAGAATGTTTTTATTATTTTTTGTTTTAGTATATAATCTTTTCAGTTAGTTATGTAAATAGTGAATAAATACTTAATCTTATATGCCCAATAAAGTACCTACAGATACATTTCAAGATTCCCGTAGGTTTCAAAATTCATGAGTGAACTAAGATTAGCATCTATAAATAAACAGTAGTGATAATGAGAGTTCCACGCAAGCTGTCTGGTCCCGGTGGACGAGCCAAATTACGGCAATGAATACCAAACAGACTTGACGACTTTGGAAGTTAAATCGAGCCCCACGTCGGGCGACAGTAAGGGTCTGCCCACACCGACACGCGATGTGATCGATGCTACGCTTTATGCATTTTTAGGGTTCCATAAACTGAGTTGGCAAAAACGGTACCCTTATAGGATGACTTTGCTGTCCGTCTGTCCCTTTTTATCAGGAACACGTTGAAGTGTCAAGCTGAAATTAATATCGAATACTCAGGTCTGCTACCCGTTAACGCAATCTAAAGATAAAACCATTTATGCTCCGTATATGCCCATATTTTGACATTCGCAAGGAAATCTAAACATAATTATAGGTACTTTCCGTTGACCAAGAAGCCAGGTCCCACAGCACAAGTAAAAGTCTAAAAACAAAAAAAAATTGTATCTAATGACATCGCAAACATATTACTTTTTGCGATTCGGAAAAATCTTCGAGACTCGATTCGGGAATCGAATTATTTACATAGGTAAGTTTGTACGGATCTCTTGGTGCGCAAATCTGACTCGCACTTGACTGGTTTTTTACATAGCGATACAATAAGAGCTTTATTGAATACACAAAAATATACACATTTCAGTGAGATAATTCGAATAAACCCGCGGGACTTCAAATTTGAATTGACACATTGTAATATGCACTTATTTGTGTAGTAAATAAAGTTAATTTACTTTTAAAAAGTATACAGAGTGTCGTGTCTCGTTGTGAGCTGATCCTAATACACCCTCATCCCCATATTCACACGGGAACGAACTCTGAAACCAGTTTACAGAAATACCTCAAACAAAGCAAACTAAACTTTGTTCTTTTGAAAATAGGGGTGTTTTGGTGTGAGTAAATAAGTTTGTTGTAATAGAATACTGTAAATAAGTAGTGCTTTTTACTATGGATATTGTTTGCTTGGTCAAATTTTAAGTTATTGACTGTTATAATTGTATCGGGGGTCGATTGATGTAGCCGCTCTGATATGTTACTTTTTTAATAAGTTTGAAGTCTGGTCTCTCCTCGCTTGTCTAATGAACGCTTCAAAGGAATGTCAGCAAACCGTAGGAGACCAGCGGGGCCGACACCCGCTGTAGGGAGACGTAGAACTTCTGAAGAGTAAATCTGTGGTTCGCACACAAAGAGCAACTGAAGTACCCAGGTGTGGTTTTAGTCAGTAAAAGTCTGACACGCCCTCTTGCTCTAACCTAGGACGGGAGAAGTCTTTGGATGATTTTCCACCCCAAAAAAGTGCTTGTCTAGATACGAAGGTGCCTATTGATATTCCTCATTGGTTTCTGACTATGATGACTATAAAACCGGGAAAGAACTAAAATGATAGATACTGCTATTTTGCATTGTTAATGACTTTAATTTATGGTATTCCTACCTTGGTTTTTTTTTTGAGACGGGAAATCATCCCATGACTTCTCTCGCTCTGGGGTGGAGCGAGAGGTGTTTTTTTTTTAGGTGGCAAAATCATCTGATGACAAATCCAGCTTTTGGGCGGAGCGAGAGATAGTGTCAGACGTTTACTGACTAAAAACCCACTCCTGTTCCTTCTTTGCCTTCATCCCAGGGCCCCGGGTTTCACTTTCACACTACCCGTGGCCCCAGTAGGCTTCGACCCTGCTGGGTCCCTACGATTTGCTAACATCTCCCTGAGGCGCGCGTGGAACACGACGACTTGGGCTCAGTCCGGACGGCGAGCCACCCATTACTCGCCGTCCGCAAGCCCGCGCCTACGGTGGCCGGTAATCGGGATTGGAATCCCGGCGGCGGTTGGGGCATGAGGACCGTTGCCTCACGCGATCGGCCGCCTCTTTTGCTAGCATTACTACTTCGCAGAAAGAGGCGACCGCCTGACACTCCTCGTCGCTCCGGACCATGGCCTGTACCAATGCCCGGCGCGAGAGATCACTACCGCCGATCGCCCCCACGAGGACACGGCGGTGCTCTGCCCAGGCGTGGCTTACCTCTATCGTATGTTTCACCGTGTCTTCCGGGCGGTCCACACAATGGCGGCACCCAGGCGTTTCTTCCGCACGAATTCGGTGCAGGAACCTCCCGAATTTACCATGACCGGTGAGGACCTGCGTCATGCGGTAGGTAAGGACGCCATGTGGTCTTTCCAGCCACTCCTCAAAGAGGGGACTTATCGCCATAATTGTGGCGTGCCCAGAGCGAGAGGTGTTGCGAGGTGTGTGGAGCGAGAGTTTTTTTTTAGTTTTTGACTAAAACCACACCTGTGCCATTCAGTTACCCTTTGCGTTTTAGGACCAGGGTTTTCCTTTTCAGAAATGTCTCGTGGCTCTAATGGGCATCGGCCCTGCTAAGTCCCTACGGTTTTACTGATAAGTACCCTGTTTGAGGCGCGCGTGGAACACTACGCGCCATCGACGACTTGAGTTCGGTCTGGACGGTTACGCGGCGACGTTAGACGGCGAACTACCCATTGCTTGTCGTCCGAAAACCGCCCGACGAAGACGCCTGGGGCCTCTCCTGTCGCAGCGACATGTAGCCGCGCGTTTCATATATTATATTTATACCCTATTCATCTGGGCTTGAGACAAAATGTAAACAAAGAAAACAATGTAGGTACCTTCGGCCAAGTTTCTTCGACGTGTTTGAATACATTGATAAGTCTCCTTTTCTGTTCAATGAATTGGCGTTTTCTTTACACGCTTTTTCTTCGGCGAATAACAAGAATTCAACTAAAATATCTGAAAGCGGCACTCTCGTATCAACAAGTTGATCGGTAGTGAAAAGATGGCGGATTATAACCCGCCCGATGACAAAACGTCACATTATAATGTAAGATGTTTGCAGTATCTGTTGTCTATAATTTACTAGTATTATATATGGTTTGTTTACTTTTTGTCTCACGGCTCCCTGAATAGTGTATAGGGTATAGGGTTACAAATAATTGAATAGGTTACTGACCTGTAATACCTACATTTTGTTTTATTTTTTCATTTTATCTTACATTCTTTGAACTCTTGTCAATCTGATCCAAGTATGAACCTATATAGGAAAACAAATCTAATAAACCTCTTTGTTGGTTGTGTACGATCGAGTACCATTATGTATTCGTATTTCCAAGTACATAAGTACGTGCAAAAGATATTAGTTTTACAGGATATTCACCCCTGAACTTTACGTGTCGGATAGGCACTTCAATATAAGCAGAATCTAGGGACACGTGTAATGGGTAGAAGGTGGACGGTACGTAGGTACCTATATAGAGGGAATGATGCATGAACTGGTCAAGTAATTAGATAGACAGATTACAAACAGACAAACACTGTTTTTACCAAAACTGAGCAACAGGGAATATGTTTTTTTTTGACTGGCCTGTTGGTCTAGTGGTTAGTGGCCCTGACTGCTATGCCGGAGGTCGTGGGTCCGATTCCCACCCACGACAAAAGTTCGTGTGATGAGCACGATCATTTGTTCTGTGACTGGGTGTAATTTATCTATAATATGTATGTATTTAGGAATATTTAAGTATGTTTATCAGTCGTCTAGTACTCATAACACAAGCTCTGCTTAGCTTGGGACTAGACGGCGTTGTGTGATAGTTGTGTGAATATATAGCATAACATAATAGCACAATCAGCCGTTTAATGTTCCTACTGCTGGGACTCAGGCCTCCTCTCTTTAGAAGAGGGAATGGGCCGCAATCCACCACGCGGGCCCAGTGCGGATTGGTGAATGTCACATGTCTTCGAATTTTTGGTTCTAGGACATGCCGGTTTCCTCACGATGTTTTCCTTCACCGTTTTGAGAGCAGTGGTGATGAAATAAATTACACAAAGTAATGCGCCTGGCTGGGTTTGAACCAGCGACCTACAACTCGTAAGTCGGGGCCATTACCACTCGGCCACCACTGCTCTGTGTGAATATATATATATACTAGCTGAGCCGGCAAACGTTGTTCTGCCATATAAATAAAAAAAAAAAAAAAAAAAAAAAATAGATGTTGGCCGATTCTCAGACCTACTCAATATGCTCACAAAATTTCATGAGAATCGGTCGAGCCGTTTCGGAGGAGTTCAAGTTCGAACACCGTGACACGAGAATTTTATATATTAGATAGATATAATTATTATGTCTTACTTCATCATCATCGCCATCATTTCAGACGAAAGACGTCTCCTGTTGGACATTGGCCTCCCCCAAGTATCACCACAACGACCTGTACTATGCGTCTCGCATCCATCGGATTTCCACAACCCTCACCAGGTCATCGGTCCACCTTGTGGGAGGCCTTCCAACGCTGCGTCTACCGGTACGTGGTCGCCACTTTAGAACCTTTTGGCCCCATCGACTATCTGTTCTGCTAGCAATGTGCCCTGCCCACTGTCACTGCCACTTTGGCGATTTTTCGTGTTATGTCGGTAACCTTGGTTCTCTTGCGGATATCTTCATTCCTGATGCGATCACGCAAGGAAACTCCGAGCGTAGCCCTTTCCATTACCCTTTGGGTGTTTTTAATATCATGCGGATTTTATCACGCATGCGGGTTTGCTACGCACGCGTAACTCCCGCAAATATCCATTTCATACAAGTATTTATTATAATACGTGGAATACGCACGCGGGACGCGTTTTTTTGCATTTCGAAATTTTCTGCATGCGTGATGAAATCCGCAAGATATTAAAAACACCCTTAGGATGACTTTTAGACTTCCGTCTACTTATCCTTACATTTATAAAACAAAGTCCCCAACCGTATCTTTCTCTGTATAAACGCGATAAACTCAAAAACTGCTGAATAGATTTTCATGCAATTTATGCCAACAGACAGTGATTCATGAGAAAAGTTTAAGTGTTTAATCCATGTATATTGTAGTATTTTGCATTTCGATTAATTTTGAAATAAAGAAAATTATGAAAATCACAAAAAAAATATCGCTTTTCCTGTAAAAACTTCACGCCACAATTATGGCGGTAAATCCCCTCTTTGAGGCGTGGTTGGAAAGACCTCACCTTCCGCATGACGCAGGTTCTCACCGAACACGGTAAGTTCGGGAAGTTCCTGCACCAGATTCGTGCGGAAGCGATGCCCGGGTATCGCCACTGTGTGGACCGCCCGGAGGGCACGGTGGAGGTGCACCCCGCTTGGGCAGAGCAACGCCGTGTCCTCATGGGGGCGATCGGCGTCGATCTCTCGCGCCGGGAATTGGTACAGGCCATGGTCCGCAGCGAGGATGGAGTGGCAGGCGGTCGCCTCCTTCTTCTAGCAAAGGAGGCGGCCGATCGCGTGAGGCAACGGTCCTCACGCCCCAACCGCCGCCGGGATTCCGATCCCGATTTCCGGTCACAGTAGGCGCGGGCTTGCGGACGGCGAGCAATGGGTGGCTCGCCGTCCGACCGTCCGGTAACCGTCCGGACCGAGTCGTCAACGGTGCGTACTGTTCCACGCGCGCCTCAGGGAGATCATATCAGCTAATCGTAGGGGCCCAGCAGGGTCGAAGCCTACTGGGGCCACGGGTAGTGTGAAAGTGAAACCCGGGGCCCTGGGACGAAAGCAAAGAAGGAACAGGAATGGGTTGTTAGTCAGTAAAAGTCTGACACTATCTCCCGCTCCGCTCAACATCGGGATTTTTCAATAGATGATTTTCTCACCTTAAAAAAAAGACTACAAAATAATAGTCCAAAGTAACATAAAAAGTTAACATCTGCTATGAATCAAATGGTTATAGGTACTTATCTTGGAAGTAATTTCCCTTCGTGGAAAAAGAACCTAACCAAACAACGTTCAAGTTCACTTTGATGAAAAAAATATTACGGTAAATAGAAACCCTTTTATACCATCCACTTTCCTTAGAATATTTCTTCAAAGAATTCAACCAAGTTGTAGATATTAATTTAGTTTTAAAATAGATTAAATATGATTAGGCAACTAAGGAGCAGTGGTGGCTGAGTGGTAACGGACTAACGAGTTGTAGGTTGCGGGTTCAAACCCAGCCAGGCGCATTACTTTGTGTAATTTATTTCATCACCACTCCTCTCAAAACGGTGAAAGAAAACATCGTGAGGAAACCGGCATGTCCTAGAACCAAAAATTCGAAGACATGTGACATCCACCAACCCTCACTGGGCCCGCGTGGTGGATTACGGCCCATTCCCTCTCCTAGAGAGGAGGCCTGAATCCCACCAGTGGGAACATTATAAAGCCGACTATGCTATGCTAGGCAACTAAAGGCAAACTCAACCCTTTACGGGTTTGGGCACGCAATAATTATGGCGGTAAGTCCCCTCTTTGAGGAGTGGCTGGAAAGGCAACACGGCGTCCTTACCTTCCGCATGACGCAGGTCCTCACCGGACATGGTAAGTTCGGGAGGTTCCTGCCCCGGATTCGTGCGGAAGAAACGCCCGGGTGTCACCATTGTGTGGACCACCCGGAGGACACGGTAGAGCACACGGTGGAGGTGTGTCCCGCTTGGGCAGAGCAACGCCGTGTCCTCGTGAGGGCGATCGGCGGCGGCGATCTCTCGCGCCGGGCCTTGGTACAGGCCATGGTCCGGAGCGAGGAGGAGTGGCAGGCGGTCGCCTCCTTCTGCGAAGCAGTAATGCTAGCAAAGTAGGCGGCCAATCGCGTGAGGCAACGGTCCTCAAGCCCCAATCGCCGCCGGGATTCCGATCCCGATTTCCGGCCATCGTAGGCGCAGGCTTGCGGACGGCGAGCAATGGGTGGCTCGCCGTCCGACCGTCCGGTAACCGTCCGGACCGAGCCCAAGTCGTCGACGGCGCGTGCTGTTCCACGCGCGCCTCAAGGAGATGTCAGCAACTGTGGGGGCCTAGCAGGGTCGAAGCCTACTGGGGCCAAGGGTCTGATTCTGAAAGGAAGACTCGGCCCTGGTACGAAAGGCAACGAAGGAACAGGAGTGGGTTTTTAGTCAGTAAAAGTCTGACACTATCTCCCGCCCCGCCCAAGGGCGGGGGATGTCATAAGATGATTTTCACACCAAAAAAAAAAAAAAACCCTTTGCGGGTTGAGTATGACTTCACACTTGACTCGCGGTAATCCGGACCTTGTCTAATCCGGCACCCTTTATGCGACATGCCTATAACAATATTGGCGGGTTTCTGGATTGTGTATTTCGAGTTAAGAGCGCCCAACCCGAGATACATTTAATACAACCGGTCCTACTTGGTTATGACGTTATTATACATCTTTCGCTAGATATTTCGGAAACAGATGTCTTGTGGATAATATCTAGGTTTCCATTTATATTAAAACATAAATTTGTGTGAAACCAGTCCAGTCAAAATCTATATTTTACGTGTACCTACCCATAAATTAAAAAAGAAAAAAATATATGTTAACCTTGATCTCACACTCAGATAATCGAGATTCTTTATGACGAAATTTTTTTCCAAAAACTTTTAAGGTTTTTTAAAGGTGTTTTTTTAAAAAACCTGCTGGAACAAGTTTTATGAAATATTCGAGTGAAGTGACGGAATTTACCGAATGCCAACAGAGTTTCAGGCGTTATCTCTTTATTATTTATTAAATACTTTATGCACACAAAAGTAAAGAGATGGAATTAATGCCTTAGGCATTTTCTACCAGTCAACCTTTGGGTGGTGCAGAGAAAAATAGAATAAATCTCTTTTTTTCGCGTTGCGTCTTGATCAAACATTGCGTTGGATGAAACAGCAAGCTTTTAAACCATGCTTACGTTGGACCATAGTTACGATCCGTCTACGATCGGGAAAGTCCCTCTTAAGAACGTTTTAAATGACTTAAATGCCAAGACCGGTTTCCAGGCTAAACTAGAATTTGAATAGGTACTCAACTTCATGCGTACATTATAAATCGGAAGAAAGTCATTTATTAACGATTACTATTTTTTTAGGGTTCCTTTTGAGGTAAAAAGGAAAAAAAACGTAACCCCTGTGATCACTTGGTTGTCCGTCCGTCCGCCTGTCTGTCTGTCAAGATCCTTTATCTCAAGAACGCGTGGAGGTATCGACTTGAAATTAAACCATATACTCAGGTCTACTGTCCCTAGAAGCTGTGAAAAAAATCAAACTTCTAAGTTAACGTAAACAAAGATACGGCCGTTTATGTCGCAAAAAACGTGTATTTCGACACACGCAAGGGAATCAAAATTAATAGGGTACTTCCCTAGGGTTCTTCCTTCGGGTGCCCGTTGACCTAGAATCCTGAAATTTGGCATGAAGCAAGATCTCATAGCACAAGTATAGGAAAAAATTTGAAAACTGTAAAGGAGACAATTTTTTTTGGGCCCACTATTAAACGGTTACGTTTATTAATCATATTACACATGGAAAAAGTGATCATCTTATTATAATTAACAGACCAAAAATTATATAGAAATCTAACCGGAATAATGAAATAATAGTAAAAAAGTGTTACGGCAAAAAATGCTTGTTTAGGAGCGTTTTCAAGTTTATTTTAACGTGAAAAAAAATATTTTACCACAGTGCGCAGCGGTGACATCGGATTTAAATGCGTTTCAAGAGATAATAATTAATTGGTACAGCGAACTTGTTTTTAATGATGTTATTAACGGTTAACACAAATATCAAGTAACGTACTTTAAAAATCACCGTGGAACGAAACGTAATTAATAGCCCGTTGCAGATGCTCTGTGGTCCAGTTTCAATCAGTTTGACACTGACAGACAACTAGTGGTGGGTCGTTGTCGAATTTTAGACTGACGAGACGTAGGTAACCGTTTTGGCGACGACAAAAACGGTTTCAGAAAACGATCGTCGTCGCAACTGGTTTGAAGACGAAACTATCGTTGAGTGAAGTAGTTGCAGAAAACGTTCGTTGTCGCAACTAGTTTGAGGACGGTAATAAATTCTGTACTCGTCGAGTGTGATAGTTGAAGCAATGGATTTTCGACCTTATTTTCTTAATAGTAAGATAACAATTCGCATACAGTAATTCGAAGACTGGTTTGTGCAACGAAGACTGTTTGGTCACAGGATGGAAAACGGTTGTTACGTTGCAGAACAAAAAACGGTCTTTGAAAACTGTTCGTCGTTGAAACGCCCACCGCTACAGACAACATTATTATTGTTTCCGATTACTAGATAGTTGCATGTTTCTTCTGTTCTTTTCGTATTTTTATTCGAAAGATTTTATGAAAATGGCATCTGTAGATACATGCATAATCCACAAAGCCGTTGTATCAATTGTGCAGCACGATTTCAACGGAATGTTGAATACTGCTCTTGCTGGATACTGTTGTAATTGTTTAGTGGGCAGACGCACTGTTGGCTGCTGTGCATATGTGATGTGTACAGTGTGATTTTTATCTTGGGCGCGGCATCAAGGTGAGGTTGAGCCACCTGCATCTTTTTTAGATGAAATACTGCTTTTAAGAGATGACTTTGAAAATGATGATGATGAACAGTAATAAATACTTGTGATGTACCTATAATGTGGTTTCTTTTTCTCCTTACACAACCAGCATAAAACACATCACCTTATTATTCTATATCTACAGTCAATGGCCGGCAAAAGCCGCGCTATTTCGAAATGAATACATCTACGCATTTTCATGAATAAGTCTATCAAATCGTGTAAATCACATCAAAGTCTGTCACGTAGTACAGACGTGAATTTGTTTTATACTGTATATTACTGAACAGTATTGTGAACAGTGCACTATTTTAACTTAAAATACCAAGGAGACCTATCCACTCATTAGACAATCGCTCTTGTGAGATTTTAGGTTATTATGAGAGTCATGTTTTGACTGTCTTATTTCATGGTACTCCAGTTACATAAAGTTTTGCTAATACTACCAATGTAATCTAGAGATTATAAGGAATAAACTAACGTGCATTTCATTGCTATACGCCACAATTTGTGGTGGGCCTATTCCCCAAACAAAAAAAATTGTCTCCTTTGTAGTTACGTTACATTTTTTTTTTGTGATTCAAAAAAAACCTTCGTAACTCAATTCGGGAATTGAACTGTTTTCATAGGTAAGTTTGTACAGAACCCTCAGTGCGCGAATCCGACTCGCACTTGCCCAGTTTTTTTTAGTTTATATAAAGCCCTGTGCTATCTACTAAGTTGTTTAATTCTCTAAGTCTCATTTTGTGTATTATGTAGTATAAATATAGATTTGATCTTACCATTTTTATAAGTATGTAATTTGACGGATGAAATGGCCAACTAAAACTGGCCAGATCGTTTAAACGTTAACATTTGATGATATGTCAATCCTGGTTTGGCCATATCATTGATGTAGGATTTCTATGATAATAAAAGGTCTAAAAAAAGTAGGCCAAACGAGGATTGACTTATCATCAAACTTTTACGTTTAAAACGATCTGGCCAGTTTTAGTTGGTCATTTCATGAAATGATCAATTTCTAAGATCTGGCCAGCCCCCCTTGCCAAGTTGCAATCGTATCGTTCGCGCCGAACGCCTCGAGTAGGCCACGCCTCCGATTCCTTTGTTCTGACGTCATCTCAACGCTCAGTCACGTGGTCAGAACAAAGGAATCGGAGGCGTGGCCTACTCGAGGCGATCGGCGCGAACAACACGATTGTAACTTGGCTAGGGGGGCAGTTTTAGTTGGCAATTTCATGAAATGATCAATTTCTAAGATCTGGCCAGTTTTAGTTGGCCATTTCATGAAATCATCAATTTCTAAGATCTGGCCACGACATATAGATATGTTACCTATATCATCACTACTTTTTGTGCACCTACAGTAAAGTTAGGCTGTTGGCTGTCATGTCATGTCAGCATAGCTCGTGCCAGATTTCTCCCCTACGATAGTCCGATCTAAGAGCATGTAAGGGATCACAATACAACTTGTTCCGCTGCACTTCAATACCTTTTGTTTGTTTTCTTGGCAAACAGCCATATAATATTTCAATACAAATCCTTTTCTTGAACATTTCTTCAAGCAGTTAACCCTGAGGCGGTCGGCACGTCGTCAGCCGGTATTGTAGCGCTATTGTGTTGGATCACGGCAGGTTAGACGTCATCAATGAGATATTGATGGAGGTTTCAGGTTTGGATATTATAACGAGCCGGTTTATTTGCCTAGGTAGCTCTTTGTTAGGGACATAGCTGTATGTTGTCAATATCATTTTAGGACTTAGAGGTATATCTCATCGGTATATTGATATGGTTTTTGCAATGGTTGCCTCACAAATGCTCATTTTATTTTGTTGATAATGTTATCTGCAGTACCTAGGCCAGTTACTGTACACATGTATGACGCCATTCAACTAACAGCCCGAATGATATTTAGCTATATGAAACAGCTATGCTATGCAGCTAAAAACATGAAAAAAACAGCTAACTGAATGGCTATTAAAGCTAAACTATGTTGATACCGAGCATATGCTTACTAATATAGTCTAATCATTCTTAGGTAACTAGAACTAGAACCACACAAACGCACATACACACACGCACACATTCACACACACTCATACACACTACGCATATAATATACTTACACTACCTTTTTACTTAAAATAAAACATATTATTGTCTTCATATTTTACTACATTGTCAGCGCGTTAGTACACAATCTAGTGTAATTTACCTCAGAAGGGAATCATATAATTAAAACGATATAAAAATCAACGCAATAACAATATTTATTATCATTATCAATTACAATTCAGTACATGTTAACAATATTTTACTAACCTTAAACTTATCACATCAGTGCCTCGCTCAAGACTGCCTCATGGCGAGAACTTGTTAAACTGACAATTCAATTCACAATCGAATGATTTTACAACTTGACAGTGACATCGAATAATTCGAAATGACAAACGAAACTCGACTATAACAAGATCCATGGACTGTTCACTCTAGTATTACAAATATAAATCTACCCTCACATAGATAAGTCTTGTTACACTAGTTTATGTAAAAGTTAAGGGGTGGGAACCTGGTGTCCTGAAACACAGGCCTAGAGCCTAGCTTAGGCACCAATCTCCTAAAATATATTGTAATAACTGATTTGTTTTTGTATACTCATTAAAAAAGCCAAGTAAAGGACTTGGATCGATAACGTTTAATTACTTGCCTAGCCTAATCATTTAAGAAAGGCGTAAGGTAAGTCGTAAAATTATTTTGATTTGCGTTCAGCCGGCAATGTCCTAAAGGTCATAAATAATATAAGCCGACGGAGCTACGCTGAGCAGGACACCTATTTCTGTCTGCAGGGTTCAACGGAACGTGTTGAGGTCCCCTTAGTTTTTTTTTGTGTTACGTGGTCACCCTATTGTATGAATGGCCTGAGCATTAACCAGACAGTTCATTAAATTTTGTTTTAGACGCATCGGGTGAGTGTAATGACATTCATTTCTGAATGCAGGTCACAGTTGAATGGTGCGATTTAGTTAGTAGTGTTAGGTCATATAGTATTTAAGAAATATTGTATTGACTAAATACTACAATGTCACTCAAATTGATTAGATTACAAGTCATGAACTGATGAGTTTACTTCTTTGAAATACTTTTAAGGACTTAATAATCAATCTGTGTGTACATATTGCATAATATGAATTTATTTGTAATTTATTAGTGAAATGTCAAATAACGTATTGTCAACGAGTCATGCACTTTGAACTAATACTAATAAATCTTTGAAATGTTTTAAGGACTTAATAATTAATTTGTATGTATAAATCGTGTAATATAAATTTATTCGTAATTTATTACTTTGTCAAAGCATTTAATCAATGTATTATTTATTGGTTGCTCAATTGACTAACGCTACCTCATGGTGGGGACTATGAGGTGGGACGTTACCTACACTTAGCAGCCATAAGGGGCATTCGTTGTGTGGCACTGGCAGAAGTAGGAAGTCTAATTTGTACTGTGTAATACTGTAAGACTGTAACTGTGTCATAGTAATAAAAGTGAAGTTTGTGTTACGTTACGTGTTTTATTTCCTGACCAATAGGTCAGAAGTGGGATATTCGAGAAAATTCCACATTTTCTTGTCACGTCCACGGCTCGGAAAAGCGTAAGTAACGCACTTTTCCACTTTTTTTTTTGGTTTTAAATAAGGTAACTAGTTACGTTTATTTATTTCTGTTTGAATATTTTTCGTTACTACTTATAAATAGCATCTGAATTGATTTCTTATTAGAAACTGTTCTGGTTGAACAAAACGTGTTGGGTTTAAGATAGTTTAAAACTATTGTTCAGTTAAGACACATGGGAAATCGTAGTAAACTTATCAAATTGTTTAAAAATAACGGTTTTATCTACAAAATTTTATTAGGGTAAAGGTGAGTGTATTTTTCTTTTCTCTTTTTTTTACTGGATATTATGGAACAGGAAATCAAGGACAAATAAGTAATTGGATCAGTATAAAAAAAAAAAACGAAGTTTAGGTTTCTAGATAGAAAGGCTTGATTTTGAATTTTTGGCTAAACTAATTTATTTTATTTTTTCGTCAATTTTTTTACTATTTTTCAAATTGCATAGGTAATTATACCCACTCAAATTTATTCATTTTGCTAGGCAGCTTATGTATTACCACATTAGTGAAGGCTGCAAGCACGAATATTGAACGAAGAATCCGGGTTCGATTCCCGAGTCGGACGAACATTGTCTATTCTTACTGGCAGTTAGGATCACATGGAATTTAATTAATTCAGGATGTGTTGTCGTCATGATGTGTGACGATTATGCACAGATGTTTTGACATGAGTATTAAACTCTTATTTAAATTTTCAGTTTTCTTGAGATGGACGGATATGAAGGAAACACCCGAGGTAAAGGGTCTGATGAACTGGAAACCCGAGGTAGAGGGTCTGATGGACAGCAAACCCAAGGTAAAGGGTCTAATGAACAGGCAACCCGAGGTAAGGGCCCTGTTGGAAAACAAACCCGAGGTAAAGGGTCTAATGAACAGGCAACCCGAGGTAAGGGCCCTGTTGGAAAACAAACCCGTGGTAAAGGGTTAAGGAATTCTTGTGATGTGGTCAGACGAGGGGAAGGTCTGGCACATGCACAGGGAGGAAAACCCGAGGTTACGGGAGAAAATCAGGTTATGGACAATCTGAGTTTTGAACGAAGTGCACAAAGCTCGAGGCAAGAGCATGAGCACACAAACTCTGACGATAACCAAAGCATTATTCTAGGAACAAATGATCAAACAGAAGATGAGGACTGGGACGAAAGAAGGCAGGAACGGAGAACGAATGGTTCAAAAGGATCATTACGGAGAAGGAGGAAGCGCTATTACTCCACCTCATCGGATTCGGAAGGTGAGGCGCTACCACTGAAAAGAACAAGAGGAGAAGAAAATAATGACTCTAATAACAGGTTGATGGAAAAATTTCTAACTATTTTGGAAAAATTCAAAGGTTCTGACAAACCTAAAATAGCTTTTAACACAAATGTGATACCGGAGTTCGACCCTTTGTCAAAAGAGCAAACCATATTGACTTGGTTAACAAAAGTTGAGGAATGTGCCGAAATTTACGGTTGGGAGGAAAAGGAAATAATACATTACTCTTTGCCTAAATTAACTGGTGTAGCGAAGACATGGTATCAGGGTCTAACTTCGATATTGCATACATGGTCAGAATGGAAAAGAAAACTGATTGAATCTTTTCCATGTAGGGAAGATTACGCAGAGCTTTTAACTGAAAAGTTAGCCAAAAAAGCCAAATATGGAGAATCCCTAGAGCATTATTACTACGCAAAGGTAAACCTTCTCAACAGGTGTAAAATACATGGCAGGCAAGCCGTAGACTGTCTCTTATATGGAATAGAAGATCGTGCGGTGAAGGTTGGCGCTCAGGCAGCTCAGTTCAACGAGCCAGAACAGGTATTAAAATATTTTAGGACAGTCAAAAGCGGTCCAATCAGGGATACTCATGATTCTACGCGGAAATCAAATGATCGACGATTTGGAAGCAACCCAAATCGACCGGGCCCTCCTAAACCAGGTATGAATATCAATACTAATATTAAATGTTTTAATTGCAATGAGATTGGTCATCCAAGTTTTAAATGTGAGAAAGCTCCAGTAAAATGCGCCAATTGTGACCGGCTTGGCCACCAAACCGCCAACTGTCTTCGGAATAAGAAGACCACAAAGGAAGTTGATAAAAACCAAACACCAGGTAACGATCAAACTCAAAAACAGGTTTCAGAAGTCACAACTGAAGATACCGGTTTAAGCAAGTACGTGTTAGACATCAAGGTAAATGATTTGGCTATCTCGTGTCACATTGATCTGGGGAGTCAATGTTCCCTTATCAAGGTGAGTTATGCAAATTCATTAAATCTTCAAATTACTACTCGCTCGAACTTGCCGGTACTGAGAGGCATAGGTGGTAACTTGATACATCCCTTAGGAGTCGCTGTGTCTTCCGTCGAAGTTCAAGGTCTGCGGGAAATAGTAGATTTATACGTAGTAGAGGATTATGTGCTAGTACATCCCGTTTTATTAGGACATTCATTCACTGAGAGGCCTGATATATTAATTATTAAAACGCCAAATGAAATTAAATTCCAAAGACTACCGCCTAATAAATTAGAGGTACTGGTGTCTACTGATTCTAAAATTCCTGGTAATGTTTTACGAGCAATCAAAGTTTATACGCATGCAAAATTGGATTGTGATATTTACGTAAATGGTAGTTTACGGGGTACTGAGGGTTGTGAGTATTATTTACTTCCCGGACAGTACGAAATCAAAAACGGGAGAGGAGCAGTCTTGATCTATAATATATCAGAGACCTCTTTGCACATCACTAAAGGTACATTGTTAACCCGATCCCTACGTAGAAACCCTGTTCCATTGGGTAAAACCCTGAATGCGTTCAGCGTAACGTTTAACGACGCTGAAATGGGAACTTCGGTAAACTGGAATCCTAGTTTAAACGGAGATCAGTGCCGGGAACTGAAAGGGTTGCTTTCCAAATATAGTACATGCTTTTCTAGTGGGCTACATGACTTGGGTTACACACCTGTCACAGAAATGACCATTGAGCTCAAAGACAACGACCCAGTGGTTTATCGCCCTTATCGCATGTCATTTTCTGAAAGGTCATTGGTAAGAGATATGATCCAGGAGATGCTGGACAATAATATAATACGAGAATCATCGTCGCCCTATGCGAGCCCCATCGTGATGGTTCAGAAAAAAACAGGCGATAAGCGACTGTGCGTCGATTACAGGGCGCTTAATAGAAAAACCAAAAGGGACCACTACCCATTACCTAGGGTGGAAGACCAACTGGATCTCCTTGCAGGTAATGCTTTGTTTACGTCCTTAGATCTAGCATCTGGGTATTATCAGATCCCGGTATGTGAAGAATCACGTCCTAAAACTGCCTTTGTGACTCCTGATGGGCAATATGAGTATAATCGCATGCCTTTTGGTCTAGTCAATGCGCCATCGGTTTTCCAGCGCACCATCAATAAAATATTAATGGAAGCCAAAATAAAATATGCGATTATATACATGGATGATATTCTCATTCCATCCAAAGATTTCAGGGAGGGGATGCAACGACTGGAAGAGGTACTACAGCTACTAAAAAAAGGTGGGTTAACATTAAAACTTAGCAAATGCCATTTCTTTCTAGATTCTATAGATTTTCTCGGTTTCGACGTCAGCGCTAATGGTATCAGGCCGGGCAGCAGAAAAACTGACGCCGTCTCTAATTATCCAACGCCTAAAAATCAGCACGATGTTCGGCAGTTTCTTGGACTTTCTGGGTTTTTCAGGCGGTTCATCAAAGGTTATGCTGTAATTACAGCACCCTTGACTGATCTACTTAGAAAAAATACAAAGTGGATCTGGAATAATGAACAAGAAAAGGCATTCGCTAAGGTAAAGGAGTTGCTAGTAAGTCGACCGATACTTGCTTTATATGAACCAAAATCAGAGACGGAGCTACACACAGACGCCTGTAAGGACGGTTTGGCAGGTATATTACTTCAACGCAATGCGACCGGTGTATTGCAACCGGTATCATACTTCAGCCGCAAAACAAATATTGACGAACGTAAGATGCATTCTTATGAACTCGAAACTCTGGCAGTGATCGCCTCATTAAATCGCTTTAGAGTTTATTTGGTGGGCATACCTTTTAAAATATTGACCGATTGCAATGCACTTAGATCGACGCTAGTAAAACGAGACATCATACCTCGAATTGCACGTTGGTGGGTTTTACTACAAGAGTATGACTGTACCATAGAATATCGTCCCGGTGCTCGAATGGCTCACGCAGATGCACTCAGCAGGAATCCAGTGGATAACCCGGTAAGTGAACCACATATTTTGGACATCTTACCGATACAGCAATTTGACCAAAACTGGATCTCAACTGTACAATCAGCTGATGATGAAATTAAGAACATTAAAGAAATTCTTTTGGACCCCTCTATCGAGGAAACTATCGAGGTACGTAAAAACTATAAGCTAAAGAACGATCGAGTTTTTCGCGTTGTAGGGGATGATCTGAAATGGTTGGTTCCACGAGGTGTGCGCTGGCAGATTCTGAAGATGAATCACGACGATGTTGGTCATTGCGGATTCGAGAAGACATTACATCGCATTAAGGAACACTACTGGTTCAGGAAAATGCGCAGGTTTGTAAAAAAATATGTCTCTTCTTGTTTGGAGTGTGCTCACCACAAAGCTCCAGGTGGTAAAAGGGAAGGTGAGTTACATCCTATCGAGAAGGTCAGTACCCCTTTTCATACCATTCACGCCGATCACCTAGGGCCGTTTGTAAAAAGCAAAGCAGGCAACTGTTACTTACTGGTAATTGTAGACGGATTTACAAAATATGTAACCATAAATCCGGTTAGAAATACTAAATCTGCAACTTCAGTAAGGGTTATGAAGCAATTCGTAAGTTACTTCGGAGTTCCAGCTCGTCTTATCACTGATAAAGGCACTAGCTTTACCAGTAAACACTTCCAGGATTTTGTTAAAACCTATGGCATAAAGCACATCCAAAATGCCGTTGCTACTCCAAGAGCGAATGGGCAAGTAGAGAGATACAACAGAACAATTTTAAATGCTTTATCAACCTCTAGCCATGGAGGAGATGAAAAGTCATGGGATGATCACATTTCCGACATACAGGTAGGTATTAATACAACAAAACATAAAACGACTCAAAAGAGCCCGTCGGAATTGTTATTCGGTTTTAATGTGACCAGCAGAACTGAAGGTAAGTTAAATGAAGTAATCAAAGAAACTCTCAATAGGATCCCTGTGGCAGAATTGGACGAGTTAAGACAAAATGTGAGTGAAAAGATAAGGCAGCAACAAGTAAGAGACTCTGATAATTATAATAAACACAGGAAAACCGCAACCCAGTATAAAGAGGGAGATTTAGTACGGGTCGAGAGACAAGTGCCGCATGACGGTAAGTCACAAAAACTTACCGTAAAGTATCAGGGTCCCTATCGCGTAGTAAAAATACTCCCTAATGATAGGTTTCTGGTCGAGGACACACCTTTAACTCGTAAGCATGGGCGTAAATATGAGGGGATTGTAGCAGTGGATAAAATTCAACCATGGATGAATTTCAACAGGGACTTGGAATCTGATTCATCAGAGAATGATTCTTGTGCCAGTGAATACGAACAGACATGTGTCCTAGACAAGAATTAGTATAATAGTAGTAGGAGTAGTCAAAACTATTGACCTACTTAATTATTTGTGATTATAAAATACTTTGATTATGAATGTTTTTACTAGTATTAGTTTATCATTATGAATAAGTAGTTTCAAAATGTTATATTATAGTTTAAGTAATGGTACTTAAGTGAAAATAAAAAACAAAAAAAAAAGCGATGGGACTCGCTTTGAACAGGATGGCCGAGCTGTTAGGTCATATAGTATTTAAGAAATATTGTATTGACTAAATACTACAATGTCACTCAAATTGATTAGATTACAAGTCATGAACTGATGAGTTTACTTCTTTGAAATACTTTTAAGGACTTAATAATCAATCTGTGTGTACATATTGCATAATATGAATTTATTTGTAATTTATTAGTGAAATGTCAAATAACGTATTGTCAACGAGTCATGCACTTTGAACTAATACTAATAAATCTTTGAAATGTTTTAAGGACTTAATAATTAATTTGTATGTATAAATCGTGTAATATAAATTTATTCGTAATTTATTACTTTGTCAAAGCATTTAATCAATGTATTATTTATTGGTTGCTCAATTGACTAACGCTACCTCATGGTGGGGACTATGAGGTGGGACGTTACCTACACTTAGCAGCCATAAGGGGCATTCGTTGTGTGGCACTGGCAGAAGTAGGAAGTCTAATTTGTACTGTGTAATACTGTAAGACTGTAACTGTGTCATAGTAATAAAAGTGAAGTTTGTGTTACGTTACGTGTTTTATTTCCTGACCAATAGTAGGTTAGGCTGTTAACTGAATTACAGAATAAGCTAGTCACTTGCGATAGATAGAATAAACTCAAATAATTACACTGTACTGATATTTTGGGATGTTTTTAGGATAGAAACCAGTAGGTACTGTAAATCATCAAATGAAATTCGCAGCTTCGTAAGACCCTTGTAGGGATACGAAAAACCTATAAACTCTAAAGAGAAATGTAGCATATCTACTTTAAAAGTCGACTCACTGACGTTTTCGTAGGATAAAAAAAAACACCACGAGCACCACGCAGTTACCACAGTCTCTCGAGCTGCAAACTTGGTATACACTATTAGGATCTATCACAAACAACAGTCTAAAAATGAAGAAAGAAGAAATCATCAAAAAATATATTTACACTAGCGACCCGCCCCAGAAAACCTTGAAATTCTCGGCTTGTCTTTACTATAATATGTGGTGAAGCGTCAATGCCTTTTCTTAAGGTATATGTATTTTTAGAGAATAAATAATATAAATTAGTTACCTTTCCCGCATTCTCTAAGTTAATTGAGTCTCTGTTGACGATTTCCTTCACCAATATCTACGACCGCAACGCCCACTGGTGACGTATCGAATGCTTTCTTGAGACGCTCGCTAAATACCGCTAGATGGCGTCTAACCCGCTAACAAAATAGAAGTTGTCCGCTACGCAAATCGACATTGCGTCGAATAAAAACCGCTCCGCGATCTAAATCCCATATCTGTTGAAAACCTGAGAATTTTCGTGGAATAAGTGTATCTGCTCCTGTGAGACATTGAGACCTGATAGTGCAGTGTTGGTTTCACGAGTTTTGACCAGCCCACCGGTGGATGAATGAAGATTAGCTCGCCGGCCGGCAGCACACACACCGACCACGCGTCCGTGAATGAAGTGCTTTCCTGACGAGTGGGGTCACTGGATTAGCAAGGTACGTGGGCTTCCCAGTTGCTATAAACGTCGCCAGATTCTGGAGTCACAGGGAATCGTCAACAGGGATTTAATTTTGTGTAATATAACCATAATTTCACCGCATATTGGTAGTCTTAAAACACCACCCGTTATCAGGTGACGCTATTTACACGCGTCATCACAATTATTTTGGTCCTTTCGAGCCTGGATAGGTAACCAGGTAACCGCTCCCTAGTTAGATTTTTACGTAATATTTGGTGAAAATCATAATAGGTATATATAGGTTATAGATATTTACGTAAACCTTTGGTAAATTATTCTTGCCTACAAACCGCTCTCCGCTATAACATAAACATAATTGACAATAGATTCTACGTAGGTTTTGGTAAATCTGTCAATATTGTTTCATAGAATTTAATGAGTTACGTATTTCACTTTGATAACATATAATAGGAGGTAGTTTCACATCATTTCGGCTTTGTGCGTATTAGTGATTTATATTCAGATACCGCCACAGAGCGGGAGGATACTTTACGATTGCTAACCGCCTGATAAGTTTACCCGCGCATATTTTTAGATATTGCTCTTGATATTAACTTAACAAAATGACTGAGAAACAATTAAGGCCGGAAGATTTACTGACTATCCTTCATGAGAAGAAAGGATTGTTATTCAAACGCCTTAATCGATTATATGAATTATCGAAAAATATTTCGTCGTTCGATACGAGAAATAGTGAAAGTTTTATGACTGAATTGGAAACTATTGACGACATTCGTGACAAATTTGAATCTTATGTCGATCAAATTAACCACATAAACATTAATTTGAAACCTGGTTCGAGTCCCGACTATGCTTGTTTAGAATCCTTTGAAGATTTGTTTGTTCGCATTAAGCGTATTAGGAATAAAATCGACAGTAGTCAATCTCAGTTATCACAATGTAGTAATTCGAAAACGCTTTTTGAACCACTAAAGATAAAGCTGCCTCCGATTGCATTGCCATCTTTCGACGGGAAACCTGAGAATTGGCCTGTTTTCTATGAGTCGTTCAAGTCGAATATTCATGACAATGATCAGCTGACTGACTCGCAGCGTGTGCAGTATTTAGTAGGTAGACTTACACATAACGCGTTAAAGATTACAGCCGGTATTGTGCCTACGGCTGATACCTATCATTTTCTATGGGACAGCTTAGTTAATAAATACCAGGATAAGCGTACATTAGGTATACACTATTTAAATAATATATTAGATTTAAAAAGTTGTTTGTGTAACGCAGATAGTCTCGATTCTTTCATTGAAACATTTAGTGCAAGTATTTCTGACTTGAAACAACTTGGTATTCCGGATCTTGCGGATTTTATTCTCTTGCATTGCGCTATGAGAAAAATAGATTCACAGACTGGTCAATCGTTTGAACTTTCCGTTCGCGATGTTGAAATACCTACAACTGAATTGTTAATTAGCTTTGTTCAAGATCAGACTAAGATATTAGAACGCTTGAATTTATCTCATTCGAACGCGAAAAATAATTATAATAAACCTCATAGTCCCGCATCTCGCGAGCCTCGCACGCAAACGAAAGCGTTTGTTGTGAATGTATCGCCTAATTCTACCGCTCCAGCTCCGCCCCGCTTCGTCTGCGCGTATTGTAAAGATAACGCTCATGTTCATTTGTATAAGTGCGCTGAGTTTCAATCCGCGTTGACTCCTAGAACTAGGTTTGCGTTTATTAAATCCGTACATGGTTGCGCAAATTGTCTGAGCACGTCGCACGGTTTGAGTAATTGCAAGTCGACCTCAGTCTGTAACGTATGTAAAAAACGCCATCATACTTTATTACATTTTGAGAAAAATAATAAACAATCGCATGTAGCTGATGTTAAACCGACGAATTGCAATGTAGCCGTCGCGTCCAGCCTGGCTGTGCCGCTGGCCACTGCGCCCCCCGCGTTCCTCCCGCCCCGCGCGGCGTCTTGTGGTTCGGGTGACGTTGCTCAAACATGTCCGACCCATAACACGGCCGTATTATTGGCTGCAGATACGAGGGCTAAGTCGGCAGTCTTGTTGTCGACCGCTCAGGTTTATGCGCGCGCTAACAATAATAGTTCGGGCCATAAAACAATAGTTAGGTGCTTAATTGACAATGGTTCGCAAAATAATTTAATAACTACAGATTGTTGTAGAAAACTCAACTTAGTAATAATTCCTTTGAATAATTCTTTTGTCAAAGGAGTTGGTTCTGTGTCGCGGCCGATAATAGGTTATGTGAATCTAGATATCGAGTCTCGCGTATACCCGCATCAAAAATATACTATTTACGCGTTAGTACTTGAGTGCATTACGGACAAGCTACCTTCGCACCATATTAAGTGGGATTGTCATGTGGACTTCCACTCGCTTCCGCTCGCTGATTTAAGCTGGAATATTCCAGGAGATATTGACATAGTGTTAGGCGCTCAACTGTTTCCGTATATTTATTTGGGGAATAGGGTAGACTTAGGTTCAAATGCGCCACCCGCATTATTGACCACATTCGGGTATGTCCTTATGGGTGATTTTCCGCCTAGTAAAGATAATTTAAATTTACCTAGCTCTTCTTTCACAGCATTAGCCCTTAATGATTCATTACAAAAGTTCTGGGAATTGGAAGAAGTTGAAAATAAACGTTTTTTATCTCCTGAGGAAACCGAATGTGAGAACATTTTTTCCTCGACCGTGTCACGTGACGATGCGGGACGTTATACTGTCGCGTTACCCTTTAGTAAGGATCCCAGCGAGTTGGGTAACTCCCGTACCGCCGCGTACCGTCGACTGGTTGCGCTGGAGAGAAAACTCCACCAATCGCCGACGTTGCGGGAAAATTATAACGCAGTGATCCAAGAGTACATAGATAATGGATACTTAAGTCCAGTCGACGAATCCGCCATTTCGGATGACGGATACTACATCCCTCATCACGCTGTCGTTCGGCCAGACAAGCCGATGCCGCGCGTTGTATTGGATGCGAGTGCCAGGACTCACACCGGTTTATCTTTAAATGATGTACTCCATATTGGTCCGAATTTACAAACAGATTTGTTTCTTCTTTTAATCAATTTTAGATTACTTCCTATCGCTATAAATTCTGATATTAAGCAGATGTACTTACGAATTTGCGCACCTGTTGAGCAGCGTAAGTACTTACGCATTTTGTGTCGATTCAGTGAGAATGATCCTGTGTTGACATTCGCTTTTAACCGCTTACCTTTTAGACTGAAGTCGAGTCCTTACTTAGCTATGCGCACTGTGCGACAGCTGGCCTCGGACAGTCCGCATTCTCTTGCGCAACGCACCTCATCATGGGATAAGCTGTTGCGCATCGTATCTTATATACTTAAATTCGCTAGACCGAAGGTTCATTGTGAACCCCGGTCGCCTCAGGGATTGTCAGCGGCGGAACGAGTTATGATCCGTGCTGTGCAATCTGTTCATTTCGCAGATGACATTAAACTCATCAAATGTGGTAAATTGTTACCAAAGAAACTTGGCAGTTTATCTGTCTTTTTGGATGAAGAGGGTATATTACGCATTGGGGGAAGACTTTCAAAGTCATACCTTCCCTTTGATGCTAAGCATCCTTTTTTACTTCCCAAACATGATCCTGTTGTGGATTTGATAATTCGTCATTACCATGTGATGAATTGTCACCCTGGGCCAGGGCTACTTAATTCCTCTCTTTTAAATGAGTTATCAACTCGCCGCATTAAGTGGAAAATGATTCCACCTCGCTCCCCACATTTTGGCGCTATGTGGGAAGCCAATATAAAAACATTAAAAACGCATCTTTATCGCGTGATTGGAAGTCAACTTCTCACTTATGAAGAGTTACAAACTGTACTCATCCAAATAGAGTGCATTATGAACTCACGCCCTCTGAGCGTGTTGTCTTCTGATCCGCATCCTGAAGTTATTACTCCTGCTCATTTTTTGATGTCGACTCCATTGCAGTACTTGCCGGCAGCCGGTTTGTCTGATCAGCGCTTAAATCTGTCCCAACGTAAACAGTTGTTAGATAGTATGGTGCAATCCTTCTGGAAGAAGTGGCATCTAGAGTATCTGCATACGCTGCAAGTTAGGCAAAAATGGGCAACTCCGGACAAGCCTGTAGAAGTTGGAACTGTCGTACTCGTGGAACAGGACAATTCGCCTCCTCTGTGTTGGCCATTAGGAGTCATAACTGAGGTTTATAAAGGGACTGACAATGTCGCTCGCGTTGCAATGGTGAGGACAAGGTTCGGTAATTTTAAACGCTCTGTCACAAAACTATATCATATTCCAACGCAATAAAATTTCATTTTAACGATACTCGTAGTTTTTTAAGGTTTAGGATTAGTATTCTAAATAATTTTATTTTCCGCATTTAGTCATAAAGCTTAGAATAGAATAGAATATATTTTTATTGTAAAACATGAGTATACATCATAATAATAATATGTACTAATATAATATGTACTAATATAATAATAATATGTATGTAATATGTACTTAGACTTTCCGATCATGATCTAGGTTAGTAAATCTTTACAATTTTAACCTTTCCCTTTGAAAGCACTTGCGTCCTTCCAAGGGGGGGAGCATGGTGAAGCGTCAATGCCTTTTCTTAAGGTATATGTATTTTTAGAGAATAAATAATATAAATTAGTTACCTTTCCCGCATTCTCTAAGTTAATTGAGTCTCTGTTGACGATTTCCTTCACCAATATCTACGACCGCAACGCCCACTGGTGACGTATCGAATGCTTTCTTGAGACGCTCGCTAAAGACCGCTAGATGGCGTCTAACCCGCTAACAAAATAGAAGTTGTCCGCTACGCAAATCGACATTGCGTCGAATAAAAACCGCTCCGCGATCTAAATCCCATATCTGTTGAAAACCTGAGAATTTTCGTGGAATAAGTGTATCTGCTCCTGTGAGACATTGAGACCTGATAGTGCAGTGTTGGTTTCACGAGTTTTGACCAGCCCACCGGTGGATGAATGAAGATTAGCTCGCCGGCCGGCAGCACACACACCGACCACGCGTCCGTGAATGAAGTGCTTTCCTGACGACGAGTGGGGTCACTGGATTAGCAAGGTACGTGGGCTTCCCAGTTGCTATAAACGTCGCCAGATTCTGGAGTCACAGGGAATCGTCAACAGGGATTTAATTTTGTGTAATATAACCATAATTTCACCGCATATTGGTAGTCTTAAAACACCACCCGTTATCAGGTGACGCTATTTACACGCGTCATCAATATGCATGTATACCATAATATTTATGTATCTTCCTCATGAATCTCTCTGTCTATTGGAGAAAAAAAATTGCATGAAAATCCGTTCAGTAGTTTTTATTTTTATCGAGTTCATAAAGACAGACAGACGCTGTGGGAGACTTTGTTTTATAATAATATATGTCAGGATTACCCTGATAAAGAAATCTTCAACGTTATAAAAGACAGCCTCCGAACCGGCTTCATCATTTCCTAGACCGTAAGCTTGAAAGGCCCGTCAATCTCTCCAGACAGACCCTCAGGCTCATAAACAAAATATTGACTAAAACCACAAACGCAAACGAACCCTTACAAACAAACCGTCAATGGCTAGTTAAAAGAGACCTGACTACATCAAAACCTCATTGACAGACGTATAGAACCTTCCGTGTTCCCAACAATGGGATTAAAACCCACTAGCCACCTGTCCAAAAGTCCCATGCCCCAAAAAAACGGGTTAATACTCGAAAAAGTACAAAAACCGACTCCCACAGTTTTTGCTTAGAGTTTTTTTGGTTTAACAATGATGTGACGGTCTTTTGAATTGAGGATACATGATCGACTTTGCGTGGGCGCGTTTTAATACTGATTGTTGTACTGTTAAGCGTAGAATTTGATATTTTTAATTGTATTTGATTTGATTTTATTTTCCCGTTATAATATTTGAAACGTTGCCGTAAGGGGTTGCTTTCATCTTTCTTGAGTAATTTTTCTTATAATTTCTTTAAGTATCCGCCTACGCCATATTATAATAAATCTATTAAAATTAATTATCTGTTAAAATTAGTAGGCAATGAAGATGTTTGATGTGCAAAAAACCACAACATTATCGCTTTCCATCAGGTGAGATAGCGGTCCACCGCGAGCATATAAATAACTAACTTTTGCCCGCAGCTTCGCCCGCGTACTTAAAATATAGCCTAAATATATACTCAGATAATATATACTCAGAAATAAAGCAGCTTTCTATCGGTAAAAAAATTTTAGCAATCGGACCAGTACTTTCAGAGATTACCTCCTACAAACAAAAAAAACATAAAAACAAAAAACAATATTTTCCTCTTTAGTAGGAAATCATCAAATGACTCGCGTGAGGGCAGCACGCGTCAAACTTTTACTGATTTAAGCCCACCAGTGTCCTTCAATTGTTCTTTTCGTTCTAAGGCCTCGGTAACTCTTTCGAATAATTGAGCAAATGAAAACTGCTACGGCAAAGGACAGAACATATCCACATTTAACAATGACCAACCATAACATCACACCTGTATTTCCAGAAGGGTTTGGCAGAGGTGTACCTCTACCTATTAGTCAATGATAAGTAGCTTTTACTTCGTTAATCTTCATGAGAAGCCGCTAAGTCAGGTGCGACACCTGTATTGATTTCGGAAACTTGCTTTGGAACGGTCACCTGTTTTACAATCGACAAAAACGCCTTCACAGTACAAACCTTTTGAGTGCGTAATTAGAGACACAATAGTAAGACAATGGTGCGTGAACGCCGGCGTTAATGCGGGGATCAACAGCTTACTAACTCACCCCGTACCATGCAAAATAACAGTGTGGCGGCACTTATTACGCGACATAGGAACTACCTACTATTCGAAATCCTGCACCATGGCGGCCCGACCAGTCGCTGCTACCAACAAAATGTGTATAGCTCTATAGAGAGTTACTCACCTGGTGTCCGTTTGATTGCGCAACCAATTTGGCGACGCGACCAACTCGGACGCGTGCACTTAAGGTCCATTTTGATACTGTTTCAGTGTGGTATAGCGACTCTGGTGTCTGTATGGTGTCTAGTTTGGTAGCTTACGGAACCGGGACACCATGGCGGAGCTACCTGTTGCGCCGCCATTGTGTCCCGGTGAAATATAGCCCTTAGAGTTCTACGCGCGATTAGAACAATACTTGACAAATCAATTATCGGGCAGTTGTCCGTAGAATCGACACTTTTCAACGGAAATATGTGGGACTTTACACTCTGTTTCACATTCTTCTAAAACAGAAATGGTTCTATTAAGTGTTCCATGTCGCAGAACAAACACAAGCACCTTTCTACCATCTGATAACCTGATGTACGGCGAGCCACCCTTGCGTTGTAAAACACCTCTACGGTCCGGACTAAGCGTTTCGCCTCGTCGTTTATACCGCTCACATCGAAGGATTAGAATAATTTGCCTGCTGTGGTCTTCCCGTCCAAATATAATTTAGGTATCTTCAAGGCTAGAGTAAATAAATAGTCTCTTAATAAACTAGTGCGATTCACCATCAACGATTGTATCACTGGTTACCATCAGGTGGGATCGCAGTCAAGCACTAGCTTATAACATTAAAAAAAATACTTACAAATGGCTACTAACTGTCATTACTTCGTTGCGGAGTGACGTCTGTCCACGGCGTATAGTTACCATAATATCGTGCAATCAGCACGAGGGAGTAATGCAATGGTAATATATTTTACAGCTGTTATTGACCTTGGGTGGGACCGTGGAGGTGAGTAAGTGACGCTCGCTATGAGTGTGACGTGGCGGTCAATGACGAAACAGGTGGAAATGCGAATGTATTGTTTTGTATTACGTTTTGTTTTTTAGTTAGAAGAACTACTTTGGATCGTACAATGCCATATGAGTATATGAAGATGTATGATGAATAAGATTAGGTCAGCTTTTGATCTGAGCTGAGTTCAAATTTAGACAATGTTTATCTATATATATCAAAGAAGAAACTGACTGACTGAAATATCAAAGCACAGCCAAAACTACCGCTATAGTTTCGGCTGTGCTTTGATATTTCAGTTCCCAGGAGCGTGAAATTTTGCACACGGTTTGCGTTTATGACGTAGGCGAGCAGGAGCACTAAGAGAGGATTTTCCAAAATTCATCCCCTAAGGGGATGAAACGGGACTCCAAAGTTTGTATAGAGAAACGTGGGCGAAGCCGCTGCCAGAAGCTAGTCATCATTTATTGAGTGCGTCAGTGCGCTGCTCTGTCCAAAACATACACACATAAACGTACATACATATATATTTGTGTGTGGACCAAGGAGTCTTTCCAGATATAATGAAGTACAGTAAGGTTATACCACTTTTTAAATCCGGTGACCATAATGACACTAATAATTACAGACCTGTATCAGTATTGCCGGTTTTCAGTAAGGTGTTTGAAAAAGTTATGCTTAATCAAATGCTTTACCATTTTAACAGCAATAAAATCTTTCATGATCAGCAGTATGGTTTCACCAAAGGACGTTGTACGACTGACGCTGGTGTCACTTTATTAAAACATATATTTGCAGCGTGGGAAGAAGCCCAAGATGCGATAGGAATTTTTTGTGACCTCTCAAAGGCTTTTGATTGTGTTAATCACGAAACCTTGCTTTTAAAGCTAGAACATTATGGACTAGGTAAACTTGCACTCAGCTTGGTAAAATCTTATTTAATTGACAGGCAACAGCAAGTTCAGATAAACGGTGTCAATTCTCCGGGTTTGAAAGTCAAAATGGGTGTACCACAAGGCTCAATATTAGGTCCTTTCCTCTTTTTAGTATATATAAATGATCTACCGCATCTATTAAAAAAACAACCACATATTGTATTATTTCCTGACGATACGTCGTTAATTTTTAAGATCAATAGACGTTCCACAAATCTTGATGACGTAAACAATGCTTTACAGCAAGTCCAAAACTGGTTTACTGTTAATAATTTAGTATTAAATGGAAAAAAAACTAAGTGCATAAGATTTGCGTTACCGAATGTTAAAAGTAATTACTCCGACATAGTATTGAACAAGGAGAAACTCGAATTCGTCGAGAATACGGTTTTCCTAGGGATCACGCTTGACTCGAGGCTACAATGGGGTCCTCATTTAACATCTCTGGCAGGTCGGCTTAGTTCAGCAGCATATGCTGTCAGAAAAATCCGTCAATTTACTGATGTGGATACTGCGCGACTAGTTTATTTTAGTTACTTTCATAGTATCATGTCTTACGGTATTTTGCTATGGGGACGGGCTGCAGATATAGAGTCTATTTTTATTCTGCAGAAAAGAGCTATCAGAGCCATATATAATCTTCGCAGACGCGATTCTCTTAGGGAACTATTTAAGGAAATAAACATCCTGACGGTCCCTTGTCAATACATTTATGAAAACATTATGTATGTTCGGAAAAATATTCATATTTTTACTAAGATAAGTGACAGGCACAATTTTAATACTAGGAATAGGAACAAATTAGATCAACCTCGATTCAGATTGGCTAAAGTACATAGTTCTTTCATGGGGTACTGTGTAAAATTTTATAATAAAATACCAGTTGAGATTCTACAACTAAATGAGTCCAAATTTAAAGGTTGCATTAAACGCACGCTATGTAGACAAGCGTATTATAAACTGGAAGATTATATCCTTGATAAAAACGCTTGGCTAAATGCCGGTCCTGCTCCGCAGCCACAGCCACTTTTACCTTCAAATTAGTTTTTTTTTTTTTTATGTCTATAAATATTAGAAGAGATACTATTCCCCTTTTTGTATTGTTGTTTTCGAAATGTTTTTATTTTATTTTTAACCGACTTCAAAAAGGAGGAGGTTATATGTTCGGCTGAATGTATGTTTTTTATTTTTATTTTTTATGTATGTTCACCGATTTCTCGGTCAATTATAGACTGATTTTGAAAATTTTTTTTTTTATTGAAAGGTTATGCTTCCAAGTTGGTCCCATAGAAACATTGTTATGATCTGATCATGAACTTCGTAGATATGAAACAGAACTCCTCATGGGATCACAGCAGAACTGTCGTAACAAGTAAAATTGCTTTGTTTATACGTGTAGTCGATGACTGACTGAAAGAAGAGGGGTAATATATCGAACTGATCTGATGATGAAGCCTGAAGTTAGGCACCGGAACTCTGTAATAAATTAATTTAATCTAACCGTGTTTGGTATTATTAGAATTGTCATGAGATGCACTCTGGCTATAAGACATTTAAGTATGGCTGAGGGGTACTTTTTAGTGGTGGTACCATAACTAAAAAGTGAAAAATAAAAAACTTTTTACAAAAAAAATACAACCGACTTCAATGTAAAAAAACACTGAAAAGTGCAAAATAACTTTAATTTCGGAAGTCGGTGTTAAATAACGAAGAGACAAAACTATTATAGAAACACCGACTTCCGAAATTAAAGTTATTTTGCACTTTTCAGTGTTTTTTTACATTGAAGTCGGTTGTATTTTTTTTGTAAAAAGTTTTTTTATTTGTTTATTTCAATAGAGCTTATGATAATTTATTCCCATTTGTATTTGGAAACAGTAGCATTGTATAATGTAGAAGCACTTTGTTTTTCAAGTTTTGTGAATGTGAAGTACCATGGAGCATTTTTATTAGGTTACAACTTGTTTGACATTACGAGCATGGCAGTTGAGAGTTTGTCATGCTCACTCAAATGTCTCGCTGATGGTGGCACGTGTTATTGGGTCATTCAGTTCCCTTAAAAATGGTTGAGCTGAGTGGGGCTGATGCACGCGTCATGCTTGTGAACGGGTGCCGTCAGTTGAGACTGGTCATCTCTTAGCTGCCAGTGACTTAATTCAATTTCAATTTTTTTTATTAGTCTTTTTTAAGTATATTTTTTTTTTATTTTAATTATTATTACTTATCTACATTGTGCTCACATATTAGAAGCGACAAGAAATATGTAACCAAGATTTATGTAACTCATAACATGATTTAAAAGAGTGTCCATGGAGTTTCTTGCACGTTCTTCTCCATAGAGATCTACGCTTTGGAACGTGCAATTTAGCTTCACTTGTTTTTTTTTGACTGATTGACATTTTGACAATTCAAAAGTGCCTGTAATTGGTCTATTTGAAATAAACGTTTCTGATTTCTGATTTCTGATACATAAATAACACGCTGGAGTGCCCTTAGTGCCCATTAACCTGCATTTTGAGGATCTCATGGCCACAAACTGAGCTGGACTCGCGCACTGAGGGTTCCGTACAAACTTACCTTTGAAAACAGTTCAATTCCCGAAAACGAAGATTTTTTTCGAAACGCAAAAAAAATTTTTAACGTAACTACAAATTTACAGTTTTCAGATTTTTTCCTATACTTGTGCTATGAGACCTTGCTTCATGCCGCGATTAAGAAAATGTTGGTAGTGTGATCAAACTTTTAGCTTGCCAGGGTTATCATAGCTTTGTGATTTGTGACAGAGTTTTTATTAAATGAATATTGCTAACATCCCAACCCGCTTCCCTCAGCCGATTTTAAGAAGATAGGTTACTCTAATAAAAAATGCATAATTAAACTCACTTGCACCTTCCAATTAGTTCCAGAAAAAATAATTAGGTAGTCACTAGATACACACTATTGAAAAACTTTGTTAATACCATTGTTCCATTCCCACAGACAAACCATTGAAGCGGTTTTGTGGGGCATGTTTTTAAGTTTTTTATTTTTAAATTAGTGTTTTTAATTAATAAATAATAAAATAACGTTTTTCTAATACATTCCTTACTCTCCTTTTTGGGTATTTCACGTTCCGACAATAACATTTTTTCAGATGGCGCTACGAAATCAAACTTCTTTCGGAAACCGAATCTATGCAACAAATATTTAAAAAGTTTTAGATTAAGTTATAACTAAACTCAAACAAATGTTGATCGCAATATAAAACTTCAGTGAAGACCTTCCCAAATTGGGGAAATTCCTTCGGAAACTCAACCCCTACGGTAAACATGTACTACGTGACTGCAAACGTCCACAAGTCACACTTCACCACATATAATATTGACAAACATAGTCTCGCGGTCACACATACATTTTATTTTTAGCAAAATCGATTCACCCTATCAGTTTCTTCAAACCTTTGATTTTACAGATCACAGACTTGCTGAGACTCTACATACGTACTCGACAACACAAAACCTTTAACAAAGAACCTTTTTATATGATCTATAAACGGATTACTGCACAATGGAGATCTTGTTGACTGGGTGATTTTGAATCAGATCAGTTTTGTGAATGAAATCGCGACACCCGAGGTTTGTTTGACAAAAAACGTACTTAAAAAAATTAAATAATTAAGAGTGGGATACAGTAACATTTCGTACAAGAAATGTAGCAATGATTTTAATAAATAAACTCAGTAAATCCATTATATAAAAATCGGGGAGTCGGGGAGCTTGATAACAAACACTGATACTGTCAAACTCAACTGAAACGACTAGTCTAATTTTATGATTTTTTTGTGTATATTTAGTAGAACTGTGAATAGGTCGTACGCTATATTTTACACTCCTACTAAACCTCTCATTTTTTTCTCTGATATTTTATAAGACAAAACAACGTCTGCCAAGTCAGCTAGTATTAAAAAAAACTAAATAGTTCTAGTTTTTAGTTCATATTGTAGTTCTTACAGTCCATCCATAAGACCACCATTGTACCCATAGATTTAAGTTTTGTAAAAACTTATGGTACTATTTTGGTGAACAATAAAGTTTGTTCTATTCTATTCAATTTCTTCACGAAAATAGTCACAACCGCTATTCCAAAGCTTCCAGACCTTCAGATACTTGTAGTCTTTACACATAGTCTTTTCTATCTGGATTTTCATTTTCATCAGCCAGTTTCAAGAGGCTCACCAGCCAATTTCCAGTTTCATGAGGCTGCTTTCAGCCAGTTTGACAGCAGTAGACTCACCCCAATGACATGAGACTGAAACATAGCTTTCAAAATGTGTTTTTGCTCTACAGATACGCCTCGAAATAACTCTTCAGGGAACACAAGTACTATTTTATATCTAGTTTAACCAAACAGAATCTTGCTACTAAAATGTAACATGACGCGTTAATTCCACTCTTCATTCTATGACAGACAACCGACAAAGATAAGGGTTACGTTTTTCCTTCTCAAAACCCCTAAAAACCATGTTGCATCTTCAATGGCGGCATCTATGAACTGATCCCATCTCGTAACATTGTACTATGGTAGTTGTTGCTCGAGCGTAGGAAGGGATTACTTTAATCTTCTCAGTATTTTGCGTCAACAATACATTTGACTACTTGATATCAATCTTGTTAGCAAAAGATCAGGCCCCTCAAGCATGAGACGTCAAGATTCTCTTTCGGCAGAGGTGGCCCGTGATCTCGGCTTTTTTCAAGAAGGTTGTAATCGGCTTTTTCTTAAGAAGGCTTACGATGTTATGGCAACGTGAAAACGTTGCGGCCTATCCAAATGATGGCGAATCTAATTTTGGAAGAATGTAGGGAAAATATGTTAACTATATCCACTTGCGCTTTTGTTATTTCCATATGGGCTACATACTGTTTGATGTTTCTGAGGTTACTGTAACTACTGTCTGAGCTACTACTGAAACGTTGCAGACGGGAAAGCTCAATAATATAGTTTTTTTCTCGTGGGGTATCATCGAATTGACTGGCCTGTTGGTCTAGTAGTTAGTGGCCCTGACTACTATTACGGAGGTCGAGGGTTCGATTGCCACCCAGGACAAATGTTTGTGTGATGAGCACGATCATTTGTTCTGTGACTGGGTGTAATTTATCTATATTATGTATGTATTTAGAAATATTTAAGTATGTTTATCAGTTGTCTAGTACTCATAGTTCTGCTTAGTTTGGGACTAGAAGGCGTTGTGCGTTAGTTGTGGAATATTATTATTATTTTTATAAATGAAAAAATCAGATCCCGGTGGAGCAAAAGGTAGTGTCAGACTTTTACTGGCTACACCCGCCTGTGATCCTTTAGTTGCCCTTTGCGTTCGAGGGCCACGATAATTCTTTTGACCAATGACCACAGCCCTGGCAGGCATCGGCCCTAGGCCGATCATAAGCATAATCAGCCTTTTAATGTTCCCACTGCTGGGACTCAGGCCTCTTCTCTAGGAGAGGGAATGGGCCGTAATCCAACACGCGGGCCCAGTGCGGGTGGGTGAATGTCGCTTGTCTTCGAATTTTTGGTTCTAGGACATGCCGGTTTTCTCACGATGTTTTCCTTCACCGTTTTGAGAGCAGTGGTGATGAAATAAATTACACAAAGTAATGCGCCTGGCTGGGTTTGAACCCGCGATCTACAACACGTAAGTCGGACCCGTTACCACTCGGCCACCACTGCTTACACTGCCCTAGTGAGTCCCATCTATTTCGCTGATATCTCTTCGAGGCGCACGTGGACCACGACACACTGTCGACTCGGGCCTGGTACCGGAGGGCGAGATACCGATTACTCGTCATCCGCAAACCTGCACCTACAGTGGCCAGAAATCGCCCCCCTGAATAGCATATACCTGAGTCGAGAATCAAATATAGAAGACTCAATTACATAAAGGTCTGTGACTCAATGTTAAACGTAGTCCAAAGATAGATTTTATGAAGAGCCCGTTAATGACCACAACCATCAATAAATGCCGTAATATCGACCGCTATATATTATTATGGTATCGCTATAATATAGCATGTATTACATAATAATAACGACCACATTGAAGCCGACACTTACTGAGTTATGTGCTCGTAAGAACGATCGTAGAATTAGTCCGGAGAAGATTAGATTGACCAGTAATGGCAGTAATAAGGAATTGGCGACATATTGGGGCATTTGTAAGTGGAAAACACCAGCTTTCTTTATTGAATGTGAGTCCTGTTAACCAATAAATAGTCCTTCACCCCACCCCTCCTCCAACACCTCACCTAACTACAAAATTACACATACGAGTGCTGAAGTGTCCTCCTGAAACAAAAGCCTAAAACTCCTGATGAGTAATTCTTGTATCCTCATCCTCAAGAACTGTCTCATTCCGACCAGTCTCGATCTGTAATTTTTTTTAATTAGAATTTACTTCAATTCATTTTAATGTTTTAAATATTAATTTTCGTTAAGACCAAATCGCGATTAGATATATTGGATAATTACATAATTCGAGTACGCGGTACTTTGTATTATATTCTGCTATTTTATGTGACAGCACTACTACTTCAATAACTATGGTTGTCTGTGTCTGTGTGCTACGTGTGATCCCGCAATGGCTATAATTGTGAGATTAATACAATAAATAATCTGATTCGACTAATGGTTTTTTTTTTATTATTGATAGGCTCGCGTTTGACCACCATCTCACCTGATGGTAAGCGATGATGTGGCCGACGATGGAGCACGCTTGCCTAGAAATAACCTATTCACTCTTGACTTAAAGACCCCTAGGTTGTAGCTATCAGGGAACACATACTTCGGCAGGGAATTCCACTCCTTAGCTGTACGCATTATGAATGTGTTCCCAAAACGCTTTGTACGTATGGGTGGGATGTCCACCATGTACCGATGGCGCAACGCCGTACGTCTAGTGGTCCGATGATGGAACGGACTTGGTGGAATTAAATTGTGCAATTCCAACGCACACTCCCCGAAGTGTAATCGATAGAAAACCGACAGGCCAGCAACTCGGCGTCGATGTTCAAGGCTTTGGAGTTTTGATTCGGCAAGTGCATCATCATCGATGATTCTCTTGGCTCGCTTCTCAATCGACTCCAGAGCATCAAGCTGGTATTTGGCAGACCCATCCCAAAGATGAGAGCAGTATTCCATACACGATCGAACTTGCGCTTGATAAAAACCATGGGGAAGTTTGAGCAGCTGTTCCGGCGTGAAGTACTGTCTCACCTTGGCCAAGATCCCCAATTTTTTTTGGCAGCCTGTTGAGCTTTAGCCTCGATGAAAGAGCCGAAATTGAGGGTAGATGACAACGTTACCCCAAGAAGCTCAAGGTCACTGGTTATCGGCACGGTTACACCCCGGAATGATGGAGCCGGGTGGAATTGGCTCCGTTTGGCGGAAAAAAGACACGCCTGGGTTTTAGCAGCATTGAACTTGACCAGATTGGCATCGCCCCAGTCGGATACTGCCTTCAAGGAAAAGTTCAAGCGTTCAACCATAGCCTCTCGGAAAGACTGGATCTGTGACCCACTAGCACGTGCATCGGACACTTATCTCTCAGCAACAGTGCTATCTTCTGCATACCCAAAGGTACCGGGTTTAAGAAGGTCGTTTATGTGCAGCAAGAACAGTGTTGCCGAGAGTACCGACCCCTGAGGGACCCCGGAATTAATTTCCATTTGACCGGACGAGCAGCCATCAATAACCACTCTGATGGATCGCCCCCTCAAGAAGTCTGCGATCCAGTCACACAGACCAGTGGGCAGACCGAAGGAAGGAAGCTTAGCAATAAGGCTATCATGCCAGACCCTGTCAAAGGCCTTCGAGATATCAAGGGAGACTGCAAGTGCTTCCCCATGTTTCTCGATGGCCTCGCTCCAGATGTGAATGGCATACGCTAAAAGATCCCCAGTTGACCGATTTCGGCGAAAGCCGTATTGACGATCACTGAGGATGTCATTAGCTTCTAGGTATGCCAGGAGCTTATTATTGATCACTCGTTCCATACTCTTGCAGAGAATGGACGTTACCGAGATAGGTCTGTAATTAGCAGGGTCAGCCCGACTACCCTTCTTGGGCACGGGTTGCACGTTAGCTTGCTTCCAAGCCATCGGTACTTTTCCAGCCTCAAACGAAAGACGAAATAAGCGTGTCAGGATCGGAGACAGTTCAGGCGCACAAGTTTTTAAAACAATTGCCGGTATCCCGTTGGGACCACTGGCTTTGTTCACGTCAAGGTTACGTAGCACCCTACGGACGTCCTTCTGATGGATGCGTATGTCTGCCATAGTCGTCTCGCATCGCTCAGGAAAGGCAGGGGGCCGCGCGTTACCGGAATCAAGACGTGAAGATTCCGCAAAAAGAGAGGCAAATAGATTTGCTTTCTCCTCAGCGGTGTGGGCCAGCGACCCATCGGGTTTCAGCAGTGGTGGTAGTGAGGGACGGCAGAAGTTCGATTCAACAGATTTAGCCAGGGACCAAAACGCTTTACTACCTGCTGGGTATGAAGCAAGTTTGTTCCCAATTCGGCTAATGTGGTCAAACCGAGACCTCCGCATCACCTTCTTGCAGGATTTGGCAGCCCTATTATAGGCTCTCTTTTTTTGAGTCACGTCACTTGCTTTGCGCCTACGAGCGTCGACCCATTCTTGGTATGCCGTATGTTTTAGCGCTTCAGCGCGATTACATTCGGCGCCAAACCAAGATCGAACCTTGTCAGACATTGTTACATCAGAGAATGGAACGTAATATTCCATCCCCCGACGCAACACATCCGACACTGCGTCCGCGCACAACGACGGATCAGCGGAAGAGAAGCAAGTAGGCTGCCAAGGATAGCATGCGAAGAAAGAACGCATACCATCCCAATCTGCTGACTTGTATCGCCAAACCCGCCGGGTGCCTCTTGGGCTGGGATCGGGCGGGGAATAGACGGATACAGATTTCACCAGACAATGGTCGGAACTACCTATTGGTGAAGATATCGACACTGAGTACCGGTCCAGATCTGTAGTCAACAGAAGGTCCAAGCAATTGGCCATGTGTGACTCAACATCCGGCACCCTTGTAGCCCCCTGGACTAGCTGGGTGAGATTTAACGCTAGCGCTAGCTTCCGCGTCTCTCGCCCAGCATGGTGGAGCCACTCCTGATGGTGGGCATTGAAATCCCCCAGTATCACCAATTGGGCAGAAGGGTACCGCTGCTGAGCCACATCCGCCGCCTCACTAAGGTGCTGTGTGAGCCTGGTTGTCTCCTGATCACCACTGTGCGAACGGTAGACACAAGCATAGACAATTTGATCTATGCCAGTGTCCACCAAAGCCCAAAGCGTGGAGTACCTGGAGTCCTCAAGATTGCGGAGACGCCGATAGCAGATGTCGTCCCGGGCATACATACATACACCCGCGCGTGGTTTAAAATGGTGCTCCAGGGTAAACCCTGGGTAAGATAAGTACGACACATCTGACGGACTACTGATCTGCGTCTCCGAAAGAAAAAAAAGAGCAGGTTTCTCAGTCTCCAGATGGTGGTGGACTGCGACGAGATTTGAGTGCAGTCCTCGGATATTACTGAGGTGCACTTTAAGAGAGAGGGAGTGCTGCCGCTGTTTAACAGTTCTCTTTTTATTCTTTGCCATTTTGTGTGATGGAAGGAAGTGAGATGGGGTTTCACGCTGCTATCCTTCAGGCAAGCACTGATAGGACGGCATCATTGGGGTACTAGTCCGGAGACTGCGGGGACGCCCGAGCCCCCCCGGGAGTGTCCATCGGGCCCTCTCCTCTGGTCGCCAACCAGCACGATGGCACATCCCGGGATTTTTCGACAGTTGGCGGGTCAGCCTTTCATGTGTGGCTGGTACATTACTTGGGCCCCCAACTACCTGCGGTCGGCCAGCGGCGCACCGTGCCTCGGATCCCGCTACCCTCCGCGACTAGTCTCCCGATACCTCCACACCAGTGTGGGCCAGGTCGGTCTGCCTGCAATGGAACCACCACTTCGACCCAACTCCTCTAATTTGGCTACACTGAGCATCGTACCGGAACACGGCTAGGCCGCTTGGCGGTACGTCTTTGCCCAGTGGGTCAAGCAACGGCAAGCCAACGGTCGAAACCTACCACCAGTAAATGTCACCTGATTAGCACCACCCAGGGACCACGTGTAGGGACTTACAATGGGTATTCTCCTACGGACGCGGGTGACTCAGCCCCCAAAATGGTGTTCTATTAACTGCTCCACTTTTGTTGTAATACACATATACTTTTTTCTTTTTTTTTCTAAAACATTGCTTCTACAATATTTTTTATATTATTAGACCCCAACCACCGTAAATTCGTTAGTAATTTGTTTTGTTAACGTCTTATTTATTGATACTTAATTGTAATTATTATTTTTTCTTACTTTTTTTATATAGCCTCTTTTTTATAATGTGAATGTGAGAACACTGTAGACTCCGCGAATTCTTAGGTTACTTCTTATTACGACTCACTTTTTATTATGATTATTTTTATTGTGCTTTTTAGTACAATATTGACCGGTCTACACTGTCCTTACATAATATCTACTTATATTGTATTGAAATATTGTAAGAACAACATTTTTTTTTTAAGAGTAAAGATGAATTATGAGAAAGAAACTCCATGGTTACTCACCATGGAGTTTCTTGCCGGTTCTTCTCCATTGGAAACGATCAATTTGGAACCGTGCACTAGCTTTTGACGTTTTATAAGTGCCCATGTGATTTATAAATGTAGGCCTATGTGATATAAAAAACTTTTGAAATGAATTTTGAATTGAATTTACTTCGACTCAACCAATAGATAACTATAACAAATTATAACATATATTTTTGTAATAAAATTTAAAACATTTTTATAACGAGGATAAGCCCTCTTACCTCATGATCGAATGTCACCCAACCTCAGTTCACCAATTATGGTCGCGTTGCCACAATCAAACTACGTCCAAAATTCACCGGTCTTGGGACCAAACCACTACCAAACTGCCTGCCGTTTTGATCAACGTCTGCCAACAGTGTCCGGCCACCGTCTTCGCTCGTGGCCGGCCGACGGTGACTTCGATAACCGGGCTTATATACCTATATAGATAATCCTTCATCTTATCGTATCAGGTGTGAATCAAAGTTACTTTAGCAGTCATCATCTCTCTAGCCTTTTCCCAATTAGCTTAGGGTCAGCTACCAGTCTAACCGAATGCGGCTGAATACCTATTATTATTATTATTATTTAATTTTATTATTTTAATTAATGTATTGATGATGAGATGAGTTTTGATTCTGTAAATGGGTATATTTGACCTGAATAAAAATTATTATTATTATTATTATTTCTTTATTGTCAAGCAACTAAGGCCCATAGATACAAAATAAATTAATACATATTAAAAATATCACAAACAATAAACTATAATTATGCACGTAACATCGGCGTCGTGTTCCGCTGCGTGGTGTCACGTAGCCGTCCTCGGAAACATCGATACACGAAACCTTTCCGCCAAAAGTCCTCTCTAAAAAAGGTCTGTAGATGGTAGGTTAGAACTCGTATCACGAACGACTTGAATTTGGTGTCATGGCGTGAATTCTTCCTTTCGGCCCTCAGAGTCCAGTTGCTGTTTATTTTCATATACTCCACGACTTCCGCAACCTTCGTAGAGCAATGCAGACGCGAAATATAAAGCTGCGTCGTAGGCACAGCAGGACGCAGCAGCATATTTGGTCCACTCGGTGCGGTACCGCACAGGTCACGGGTCCTATGTTTTATATGGAACGATTGCCTGTCACATCTCTACAACCCAGTTACTGGGCAACACGATATTCCTCTTTCTGGTGTGTCTAACTACCTGTAACGACTGTCTGTTACAGCATCTTCTTAAAACAAAGACTGGACTGAAGGACATACTCCCGAAAGATCGCATTCCAGTCTAATTTTCAATCTGTTGCAAATAACTCCTAAACACCAATATTTTCAAAAGTTTTAAACATTGAATTTACACTGAGACAAACATTCCGACTCGACATTTTTTTCTATATAAATTGACCCTTTTGACCATAAGAAAGAAAGATCAATTACTATCATCACCTCTATCACAAAATCAATTAACCACCAATCAATTAATTAATGTAATCCTGCACCAAACCAAGCATCCCTTGGTCGCGTGCCATCCGGCGTCCGACCACGTCGGAACGCCACCAGTCTCGTGACCGAACGCCTGCCGTCCGTGCTCGTCGTCCGCCAACCGTGTCCGGCAGCCGTTGTCGCCCGTAACCGACTGTCTGGCGACGAATGCCGTCACGTAACCGAGATTACGAAACAATAAATTAGTTAACCAGCGCTAATGACTTGTTGATTGTTTTCTGATTACGTGATTTTACACTGAAAGTTCTAATTTTCATTTCCGAAAATGGAATCATTTTGGGATTTTAGTATAGACTAGCTTTTGCTCGCGGCTTCGCCCGCGTACATAAAATAAAGCCTATGTCACTCAGAAATAAAGCAGTTTTCTATCGGTGAAAAAAAATGCGCAATCGGACCCGTACTTTCAGAGATTACCTCCTACAAAAAAAAAACAGACTTTACTTAATCACATTAACATTAAAGAGGCGAAAGTTTGTGAGTATGTATGTGTGTTAGTTCTTCACTCTCGAACGTCTGAACGGATTTGGATGAAATTTGGCACACGGGTAGTCCATGTCCTGGAATAGATCCTAAGATTAATTTATTCCGGGAGTATGTTTCCTTGGGACCATTTTCTACATTCACGCGTGTGAAGCCGCTGGTAACAGCTAGCAAATTAATATATTTCAGTTTTATAGACCTACAAAAACATGCGGTATCTTCTCGTCCAACATACCACAGTGTCTCAAGACGAAAGTCTATGACCAGTGCGTGTTGCCAGTGATGACATATGGCTCCGAAACGTGGTCGCTTACAATGGACCTCACCAGAAGGCTTAAAGTCACCCAAAGGGCAATGGAAAGGGCTATGCTCGGAGTTTCCTTGCGTGATCGAATCAGGAATGAGGATATCCGCAGGACAATCAAGGTTACCGACATAGCACGAAGAATCGCCAAACTAAAGTGGCAATGGGCAGGGCACATTGCTCGCAGAACGGATGGCCGTTGGGGCCGAAAGGTTCTGGAATAGCGACCACGTACCGGAAGACGTAGCGTTGGAAGGCCTCCTACAAGGTGGACCGATGACATGGTAACGGTTGCGGGAGTCCGATGGATGCGAGACGCACAGGACCGTTTATTGTGGCGTCACATGGGGGAGGCCTATGTCCAGCAGTGGACGTCTTTCGGCTGAAATGATGATGATGATGATGATAACAAAAACATACCAACTACCTCGTTATCTATACCTAAGTGCAGTTAATTTTAAACTCTATTTAAACATTTAATAAATAAAAACTCGACAACATAAGTGCCTCTTAAAAACTCTAATATTTTGATACACACCTTTCATTTCTCTAATCCTTCACTAGAGTACTACCCAATGTTTTCCACTAGTTAATCCCCGTGCCGCCGTCCCACGCTTCTCTGCCAATCGTCGAACCGTTCCCCTACAGTTTGAAGAACATTCACACAAATATCGGAGCGACTAAATTGCGTTACCTAATTGTGTGCAGTTTCTCACCGTACGCCTGCCACGCGGCCTCATGATACACCCTTAATAAAATATACTACACTACTTTGAACCGTGTTATAGTTCCAAATAAAGACCATTTTCCGATAAATAGTTGCAAAGTTAAAGTTTATGCATTATAATATCGCTAAGTGACCCAGAAACGCATTCCCAACATTCTTACTGCAACGACACAACGCATAAAATCGCAAAATAAAAACGCACTTTAAATTCTGGCTGTCAAAAAAATTACCGACTTCCACACGGCACTTTTCGAACCCTTAACCTTTACAAAATTGAGTCCAAAATCGCTTGGATTACAAGTAAAAGTAAGTGGGTGTTAGATAAAGAGTGTTCTGTATAGGGTGGGCCGCTTGGGGCGGCGGCACACGAGGCGACACGGGGCGCCACGCGGCCACACACTCCGTGCCTGTGGGCCAGCGCGCGCGCACGTGACCGACTTGCGCACATCTTCCTAGAAACGTTTCCGATGAAAACAAAGTGATAATAACTGAAAAATTAGGCCAAGAAGACGAACTAGTGAACTTACTTTAAGTGCTTATTTAGGACAAAAAGTGATTTTATTTTTTTGGTGATAATGGAATACCATCACAGACACATGGAACAGCCTCCTCCTCAGCATCAGAGCCAGAGCTCGCAGTGGGGGTATGGCTGGGGCCCACCAGCTCCTGCCCCGGCGCCACCTGCGCCCGCGCAGCGCAGCAAGAGAGCCCGCTCTGAAAGTGACGACGATGACTTTTCTGAGGAAAGCAGTAAAGATGCAACGTGAGTACGAAAAACATAATTAATCCCACTGCTGGACAAAGGTCTCTATATAGTCCCACACCTGTCTTACTATGTTAGTATTTCTCTACGATTTATCAGCACAAAGAATATACTTACTAGTGATCAAAGCGGGAATTCATTTCATCCAGATTTTTTCGGATCTACTATTTGAGTTGCTAAGAATTAATTTAGTTTAACAGACCCTGGTAATAAATTTCTTACTAACGCTAGGTTAAGGTTAATATTTGAGACCTAAACAACATAAATAATTTCAGTAACTTTCCCTAGCAAATTAATATTCAGTATAAGTAACAAATTATTTGGTCTGGTAGGCATTACTAACAAAAATAAACATAGCAAATATTGAAACAGAACTTCAACGCTAATTAGTTCTGCAAAATTCAGGAATATCCTTGTAATGCTGAGGTAATATTTTGCTTTCTGAATTTAATCTGTAATTAAGAGTTACATAGTACAATTCTAACAGAATGCGAAGAAAAGACAGGCAAATCCAGACAGGTTTAGAGATAGCAAAGTTTATTTTAAAGAATACCTCAAACACACCTTTCCTTTCCGTGTATTGTTAATATTTTTTTTTTTACTATGGATAGGCTCGCGTTTGACCACTATCTCACCTGATGGTAAGCGATGATGTGGCCGACGATGGAGCACGCTTGACTAGAAGTAACCTAATCACTCTTGTCTTAAAGAGATAGCAGGAAATACAGAATCCGGCAGGGAATTCCACTCCTTAGCTGTAAGCACAATAAATTTATTCCCAAAACACTCTGCACCCTGCTAATCCTATTTCGGGTCCAACAATTTTAATGACACAACATTACGCAACTTACTAGAGGTTTTAAATTTTTTTTAGAAACTCCATCTAAAATATTGCAGGTCACAAATATTTGTAATACGCCAAAAAAAAGCTATGAAAATCATCTCCAATTTCACATAAGATTCCAATAAGAACAATTTTCTCGTAGCACCTACACGCCGTAGCAGCTACGCACGTACGCGCTACGCAATAACTCGTAGTTCACCATTACGCGTAGCAACTTTCTGAAAGTTTTTCTAAAGGTTCTGGAGTTACATAAATTACGTCATGCAATTTCTCTAAAAGTTTTTTCTTTTTATTATTGTTTTTGTATGATGTAATTGACACCGATGGATGGCTTGATGAAGGTCGCGACAATCCCAAAAGTACAAGACTGTCCGATGTGGTGATGCTTGGCGGACTATTTTCTCTATGTCCAACAGTGGACATCAACATCATTTCAGCTTCATTCACAATAATATGTAGCCGAATAAAAGAATTAGGAATTTAAGGATTACTAACTTAACAGAACGCAAACAATGTGATTACAAGATGACAATGCAAAAATCACTCGTAACCTATAACTGTCACAAAGTTTTATGAAACTTTTACACTTATTTACACTAAATTGCACGAATCTAACACGTAATACACGTAAATACCCTATTTACTTGATGAATAATTGGAAATAGGCTTCAAGAAACAAAGAAAATATTTAAAATTAAAATTACTAGGGACTAATTTAAATCAGCTGTTAGCTGTATTGTTGCCACATGAAAAGTCCAATGTCCCGATAGGACCGAAAGGTTCTGTAATGGAGTGGCGACCACGTACCGGAAGACTCAGCGTTGGAAAGCCTCCCACAAGGTGAACCGATGACCTGGCAGTGAACATCTTTCGTCTAAAATGACAATGACGAGTGGTGAAAGAAAATAATGTTTCATACCTTTTCTAAGACATCTTTTGTGCGCCTTAAATTCATGAATCTTTTATCAAACATGCATGATTGTGAATTCCACGCACCTGACCCTTTCCAAACCTACGTGTGGCCACACGTAGGATACAGCCCGTAAAATACCTATAGGTAGACAATAAAACATTCCAGCACAAACATGCCAAGGGGAATATCTTCACAGTTACATTTACTTTACATTAATAATGTAAATTGCTTCAGACCTACTTCCTGGTTATTTATGTAGGTTGCGAAACGCAAAGACAAACTTACGGCTTACGTAAACAATTCATGATAGAAGATAATTTTATCTCATTTAATGTCCACTCAGAGGATGTACTTTGTAAATGTGGTTAGTTTAAATATGTGACAGTTTGACCTTGAGATTCTTTGTTAAAACTGGGCCATTAGACATGTATAATATGTACAAATAGTGGCCAATGGGTTATAATTATTATAATCATAACCTTCTTAGCCTTCATCATATTCCTAGCCTTTTTCCAACTATCTTGTTTTACATGGATCGATTGTATATCAGACGTCCTTCTTTTATTTATTTCTGTTTTTTTAATATATATAACCCAATGAGTTAAACAACTCAACAATGGGTTAATAAACGGGCGGTTGGTCAAATATCTCCCTGCGAAAAGCGATGACGTAACGTTATGTCGCTCGTCAAGTCGTTGAGCTCTTTAGTAGTCCTCAGTTGAGCTACACGAATACTGACAAATGCTTGCACTGACTGGACCGGTCCACTCAGAACTGTGTGGTTCTTTCTTCAAAAGACCATCTCAGACTCCAATCTGTATGGTTCACATATGATTTGACCATTACATGTTTGCTGTATGGACTTTAAAAGAGACTTTGGCCCCTGAGTTTGTTTAGGTGTTTCTTCTCAGGGTAGTTAGCTAAGAAACATCGGCCTCATCTAGTTTAAATTGACGAAAAAAAATTTAATTCCTATTTGCATAATAAATATAATTTATCATTTATGAAAGTCTGTTGACCGTGTAGCAGGTTGAACCATATGCTGGTTATGTAATCAAAAACTTAATAGATCCGGATCGTCAAATGAAGCTCAGGTTTTTTTGATCCTCTTTCATTAGAATGTTATCAATATCAAAAATGCATATCAAAATAAATCTGTCATGCACAAATAATAATCGATTGTAATATCCCGTATCACAAAATTTGAACTCAAACTCATTTAGAAGAAAACTGAAGGATTTAACTCACGCGCCACCATCTGCAAGACATTTGATTGGGTATAAGGTGTGCAATAAAGTATATAATAATATTATAGTCTCAACTACTATGCTCGCATATTAGCGACACAAATTGGTTATTGAATTCCTACGACTGTAATTAAACCAGGAAATCTTGTGGTAATTAATGCGGTTACTCTTCATCATCATTATTTATGCTGAAAAACGTCCATAGCTGGACACAAGTCTCTCCCAAGTGTTGCCATATCGACCGGTCTAGTGTTACCCAGGACTAATCCATACTAATATTATAAATGTGAAAGTAACTCTGTCTGTCTGTTACGCTTTCACGGTTAAACTACTGAAATGATTTTGATGAAATTTGGTATGGAGCAAGTATGAACTCCGAGGACATAGGCTACGACATCATTTAAACTAGAACTACATTAAACCGACGCACAAGTGGACTACGCCTGATTTGTACGTAGAACGCCGTCGCGTGGCGTGGATCTAATGTAGCTCTACAAGTCTAGTTGCCATATAAAATGTATGAAGACCGACGCGCCCAGATCGGCGTATGTGGCACACGTGTGGGCAGTGTAGTTTTACTTTTATCCGTCTTCGACATCGACTTCGCGTTCGCAATAACCAACATTCACGCGGACGAAGCCGCTGGCAGAAGCTAGAAGTATTTTATAACTAAAAGAAACTTCAACTAACCCACCACCATCCAAATTTCCAGGTCCCCAGGCGGCGGGGACTCGTGCCAGCTGATGACGCGCAAGCGACGTCGCGGCGTCATCGAAAAGAAGCGCCGCGACCGAATCAACACCTCCCTCACGGAGCTGAAGAGACTGGTGCCGGCCGCCTGCGAGAAGCAGGGCAGCGCCAAGCTGGAGAAGGCGGAGATCCTACAGCTGACCGTGGATCATTTGAAGATGCTGCATGCTAAAGGTTGGTATCAAGTACTGATTCTATATTATTATAGCAGCATTCTAAGATATACAGAAAACTAGCTAGTGCCAGCGGTTTCACCCGCGTGGTAATAGAAAATTGTCCAAAGGGAACATACTCCCGGGATAACCCCTATGAGCTATTCCAGAACATGGTCTACCTACGTGCCAAATTTCATCCAAATCCGTTCAGCCGTTCGAACGTGAAGAAGTGACAAACATACACACACTCACAAACTTTCGCCTTTAGAGTGACTATGTGTAATTAATTACTTGAGTTGATTGATAGAAATATTGTGTCTGGATATATTATATTAGATCCTTATCAATCTCATACCTCAAATTACCAATATAATACTCGTACATACTTAAGTACGACAAATATTAAACACGAATTGAAGTATGAAACGAAGCCTAGTTAACTTCTTTGTTGTAAAAACTCGGCGTGTTTACAGGCAGGGTCTGTAATGCCGGGTATAGACTGCTGTAATGTAACGTCATTTCATAAGTGTGAACTGGGCGCGCGCACGAACCGAGGGCTACCTCACGCTCTATCATAGCTGAAATGCTCTGTTCGCGCGCGCAGTGTACACGGTTCACGCGCGCAAGACGTCCACACAATAGGAATTCCGTTACATTGCATGTCACGTTACAGCAGTCTGTACCCGGCTGTAGGGTTGCCTGTTGTTTAGCAAAACAAAAAAAAGTACTTGCAAAAACTGAAAACAAAATACAAGGGAAAAACTCTTGTAAAAGCACCACTGCAAAGTTTTGAACAAACATAAATGTAGAATGTTTAAAATAAAAAACCGGCCAAGTGCGGCAAAAAAACACGTTTTTTGTATGGGAGCCCCACTTAAATAGTTTATTTTATTCTGTTTTTAGTATTTGTTATTATAGCGGCAACAGAAATTCAACCCGTGAACCCGTGATAGTTGAAGATTTCAACTATCACGGTTCATGAGATATAGCCTGGTGACAGATGGACAGACAGACGGACGGACAGCGGAGTCTTAGTAATAGGGTCCCGTTTTACCCTGTGTAAAAGCAAAAACTGAAAATAAATTACAAGGGAAAAATTCTTGTAAAAAATTCCGGGCAAACTTTTGCAAAACATGAATGGAGAATGTTTAAAAAAAAAAAAGTAAAAATGCGATATAATGGTGCGTCCGTTCCGTTATACGTAACAATTAAATAGTCAGAAACCTGTTCGGTTCGTTTCCGTTTCCTGCGAATTAATAAAAGATGCGACCGTAACGGTGATTCGCTAAAAAATAAAATGTAGAAAGAAATATATAAAAAGCGAAAGCTATAGCATTTGATTCGCTTTTCCTGTCTTTTGTACAACTTGCAACTGTTATATTTTCAAACTAGTAATGAAATAGAAACTCTATATCAGGATTTTACTTTCTCCAGCCGGGTAATAAAGAGGACGACAACGATATATGACAATAAAGCAAGTTATTTTAGTAGTCAAATTTCCTACTCCTTACGTTGAAGTGTGGGTTCATACATAAGATACAGCAGATACCTACAGGACTCAAGGACACACAACTTATTGTAACGAATAAATTAAAACATTCGGCGCGGGCTTACAGACGACGAGAAATGAGTAGCCCACCGTTCGCTTCCTGTATGAACCGAACCCGACTCGTTGGACGGCGCGTAGTGGAACATAGGTGTGGTTTTAGTCAGCAAATGTCTGACACACTTCACCCTAGAGCAGAAGAAGTCATAAGATGATTTACAAAAAAAAACGATTATTTCATTTATTAATAACTGGCTACTGCCAGTGACTTTGCTCGCGTGTAATTAAATAAATGAAATTAAATTATCGCAAGGGATCATACTCCCGGGATAAAAAGTATGGAGTAGGACATGGTCTGCCCTCGTGCCAAACTTCATCTAAATCCGTTCAGTCGTTTGATTGTGAAGAATTAACATACACAAATATACCTACAAACACACACAAACCTATTTATAATAATAATAGTAGTAATAAAATCAAGATAGCTTATTTAATAACTTGGATAAAATATATTTAATAACGTAAATTGGATCTAATTGATTGATCTCGTTTCGCCAAAGGTAAAAACACAAACGAAAATAAGTTGTATATTTTGTTTTCGCGATTTTTAACGAGGATAATGGTTTTGTTTTTGACATTATTACTGAGTTGTTAACAACTTGTTTGCGGAGCATTTATTCCAAACAACATTTATTTTATTAAAGAGGACTTTGAGAGTAATTTAAAAATAATGAAAGCTCATTGGCCCTCTGTGAACTCAAACAATATTTATTAGGTGAAATATGATGACACGGTTCTCTCTTTGCACATCTAGCTGGGGCCCGCGACTTCCCCCGCTTCAAACTCGCAAAACAGCACAATGTAATTTGGTCACTATATCAAGAAGTTTTTTTTTACGCGGAACCCTAATTCTTTTTCTAAAATAAAAGTAGTTTAAGTTACTCGTTATAACATCAGCAAACCGACAAACAGGTTTTAAAAATTTGGATTAAACTTCCAAATGCATTTAGTAAAAAAAATTTTTTTGATATTACATACAGACACATCTATTTTATTTATATGTGTAGATGATGCGAGTTTGAAGTTGATTCCATGGTTTCTTAATTAATTTGAAGTTGAGAACTTGGCAAACTCTAGCATGATAATCTGTAAAACACGGACCGCCAAGTAAAACATTCACACGGATCTATATCACTCAAATTCACTCAAGTCTAAATCAAATTCGATTTCTTAATCCTACAGATAATTTTTTTTCATACAATAGTAACATACGACCCACGGCACCAGTACCAAGGCCTAAAAACAAAATATAAACCCACTATAAACAAAGTCAGCTGTCCCGTCATATCACTATCTCGCTCATCTCTAAATGGCCTGTTCCCTGTTCCCACGCCATGCTTCCGGGTCCAGAGCCCCGGCCTCTGCGGCAGGTGGACCCACTGGAAAGTTTTTTGTTACAAACACAAGTAAATGATCTTGTGGTAATAGAAAAAAAATGCCGGGGAGTTTGCATTGGGTGTGTTTAGGGACGATTTGAAATTGATCGTTGTGAAGGAGTTTTAATCGATTTTCTACGAATAATGACTGACACAAAAACTTATACTCGTCACTATAGGTAGGTATGTAAATTGGTTTTGGCAGTAAAATCAGCATAACCCGACTGTGATAAAGCCTAAAAGCAAGGTAATGTTGTTTGAACTCTTTCGTTCTCAATTCCGACTGCCATAATGTATCAAATTCGGGGAATCTAATTTTTCAGAAAAAATAGTTTAAAGAACGGTAAATATACATTATACACAAAATAATTGTCTCATCCTTCCGTTCCAACTGAAATGTGGTTTCAAATCAATTTGTGGTCAACATTTAACTTGTACAACAGTAGTTCACAATCGTCGCTCTATGGTTCAGTGTACGAAAAACCGCATCCTCTTTAGTTAAGAGTAGTTTCCTGCCACGATGGCCCACTGCCGTCCACACAATGTCCCAGTTGGCTGTTGAAAGGTCAGTGTCACGACCGAGGGAATCCGGAAACTGCAGATCACAAATAGTTGAACTTTATTATTATCTATTTTATTTTAATGACATTTGTTTTATTTAAAGAAGTGTAGCCGCGTCATCTCTGACGTTCGCGCCAAAAGCCTTGGGAAAAAAACAAGAAAAATATAAAACTTGTTTTTCGCATTATTATTGATACTTTTGGTCAGATCCTTAACGGTTAAATAAAGACGTATTTTGCTCAGTCGCTTGTCATTTATGTAATTTATGTCTGAATGTTTTGTGGCCTTTTTCCATATTGTTTCGTATTTCAATATACCTATAAAAGATCTCATAAAATATTTCACGCATACTATAATACCAGGACACTTCATTAATATCATATCAATTTCGGAATCGACACCCTATTATCGGTTATCAATATTCCTACGCTATTTCCGACTCTGTCTCTCCTTCACCGTGCGAGCGAGACGAAAACTGGATCAGCGCGATCCAGTTAGCGACTTCCTGAGTTTTTGTAACGCCAGGTGTGACGTGTAAGCGATGCGTACGCGCCTTTGGAAGTTGGTCATCAGACAATATGGCTTACTTGGACATATGGGTTTTGTGGTTTGCTTGATGCATTTTTAAAGAAATAAGTGTAGGTTTGGGGAGTTTGGGAAAGAAAATTATAGTTTGCTAGATGAATGAAAAATTGTTTTTTTTTTCGTTCCTGGGAAGGTTTTACTAATTTTTGATGTGAAACTTAATTAAACAATACCTTAACCTTTTGAGTGCGTAATTAGAGACACAATAGTAAGACAATGGCAAATATTAACCTAGGCTGAGAGTCTCCCTATTGGGGCCATGGGTGACTTCCGAAAAGGAAATCCAGGGTCCTGAAACGTTAAGTAAAGAAAGAACATAGGTGTGGTTTTAGTCAGTAAAAGTCTGACACGCTCTCCCGCTCAAAAAAAAAGACTGAGAATCCAACATTTTCTTTGCATTATTTCTATAAATATTTCGCTAACACGATTCCCTGTTATTCATCCAATTTAAATCTCTAAAACAAATTCACACGCACACCAACAGATTAGCAAACATTAATCAATCAGTGAGCGAATCATTCGCACAGGATGCGTGGGAACACCTCGTGGGGTCGCTCTCACCCCGCTACCCTGCTAGCCACCGAACAATATAGAGGGATGAAGATACTACCCTCCGTCAGTGGGGAATTAATCGCAACTTATGTTACGGTGATTGGGGATTTGAAATGTTAAGCATTGTTTAAATTGTGATGGTTGTGGGTGACTTATCAATTATTTGGTGGAAGTGCTGTGGGAATTGTTTTGGGGTTAATTTATTGTTTTGTATTTACTCATGATTACTACCTACTTTTATTCAAACACTAGCATTTTCCCGCGGCTTCTGTAGTAGGCATATCTCGCAGAAATCGTAAGTTTAGCTGAAATCCTTGGGTACATATTATAAAACCGCGTCTGTCTGTATGGACGCAATAAATTCAAAAATTACTGATCGTATTTTCAAGCAGTTTTCAACAAAAGACAGAGTGATTCGTAAGAAATGTTTAGGTGTAAAATACTTGCATATTATAATAAAGTAAAGCTGAGAGTTTTTCAGATTTCGCACACCCGTGCGGAGTTGGGGCGAGTCGCTAGTATGATATACCTATACTCATTACTCGTATTATATAGCCCATAAGACTCAGAGAGAACCTAGCTTCGTAATCGGATCGACACTTTAAAAAATTACATTTTACACAAACTTATATAAGCATAATATAAAAACGATTAGGTATACCTCCTTATTGTATTAGTTATTTATTTATATTAGGTACAACAACAGCAATAAATACAAAGCAATTAAAAAGTAATATATTAAATTAATATAAGTGGTATGTAACTATGTAAGCCTGTTATCACAGCTTACGTCATGAAGCCACAAAGTTTTTTTTATTATTGACGTTTACGCTTGACCAATATCTCACCTAGTTTATATACCGGCACGGATCTTGAGCGCTGACTTCTACAGTTCTACTTACGCAGAAGCACGCAGAAGTGATATATCAGGTCTCTTTAGTGGTATGAAGAGAGATGCGGGGGCGGGGAGTGCAATCCTTGTACAGTGATTGGCTCGCCGATATTGTACGATGCTCAAAGCGATCCCCGTTCTTTCGCCGAGCGCTCAAGATTCGTGCCGCTATCTGTAGGCGATGATGTGGTCAACGATGGAGCATGCATGTCTAGAAGAAACCCAATCAATCTTGAATGATTAGTTCATTAGTAATAAACAATTAACCTAACAACAAATAAAGTGAAGACACATACTCAAGACACTTACTGTCTACAGAATTTAACAACATTATCTACCGGATTTGGTACCTCTTCAAAACCCAATAATTACGATCTAAACCCCTTTGAATAAAAGTAAAACCTATAAATCTATATTCTTTCGATGAAATCACGCGTCCATTGTATCCTGCGTGACAAGCGGAAGCGATTCTAACGCAAAGGGTTGTCGCACCTGCGCCGGTGCAAAAAATTGGTTAAAAAAACGCACCGAGACAGGAAGTAGGAAGTGAATACAATTGTATGGTTCATCGGGGTTAAGATATCTGCTTACAAATAGATTTAATTAGAAGGTGACATGCGTTTCTAAAAATTGCGACGCTCTGGAAAAGTTTTTTATTTTTTTTATTTATTTACACACAAACACTTAAAAATGAAAAGAATAAAAGCAGATAAAAGAGCACAAAGGTACTGCTTATATCAAATGAAATTTCTTCTAGCAAGCCTGCGAAAGGGGAGTTGGATGAGAGATGTAGACACAGTGTATACAAATAAGTTAGAAAATTAAAATATACTATATTATCTAAATTAAATCATAGTTAATTCATAGTTTTTATATCATTATTATGTATATTAATTTTATTTAGTAGTGAAATAAAATAAACACAAAGAAAAAAGGACGGGACAACGTTTTTTTTTAATCAATTAAAAAAAGGCAATGTTAACTTTAAAACTAAAAATTAAAATAACAAGACAATAAATCAGGAAACCTTGAATATCTATAATATAATGATCGTAAGCGAAATGGTAATGTAATGGCAGTCTACCATTTCTAAGAAATCCGCGCTTCTAACAAGATATATAATAGAAAACACACTAAAAAAAATTCTATGCTACGGTTCTATTTAATTAAGTACGAAACGTGTTCTATAAAGAAACGGCACTTATAAAAACATAAAGCGCAGATAAAGAAAAAGTTTAAAAAGAAATTAAACTGGTTCAGTGGGTACAAAAAATACTGCATAGACAGTTTCCTTCACCCTTCGGTCCCTTGGCCCGGTGGCACACTGACTGAACCAGCACCCTTGACCCCGCACTCATCAATGAATCATATTTTTCTCGAACATTCTGTTAAACGTTTGCAAGGGCTTGAGAGCTCATCTTACGTTTGTCTCCGTCCCTATCGGAAGACGGCCGGAAACTTGGGGTTCCCGTTACCATTGCTACAATTTTCCATCCCTTACGGACTCCATCAATTGAGCATGTCTCATCCCTTTCTAGTTGCACAAGGGGTAACTGGAGGGTCGTTTCCTGAATGAACTGAACTTTTGTGTTCTTTATTCTAACTCGCCATTGTCCTAGTTTTATTAACATGCAAAATAACATCTGCAGTGTCGGATAGCTAGCTTAAAAAGACCAAAGAAAATACTGAATTTTAAATTCCCCAGTGTTGGCTCGAACCTTTGCAGAAACCTTTTGAAACATCGTTAATTATTCCAACTGTAACATGCCACTTTCCTTCACAACGCTTTTATATTTAAATTTTAACCAAACACGGTAGAACTGAATTAATATCGTACAAATACGTCATAGATCAATATGATAATTAAAACGTTTTCTAACCCTCGTTTTCCTTTGTTCCAGGGTTGGACACATTTGCCTACGACCCTCAGAGGTATGCGATGGACTACCACAGTATTGGATTCCGGGAATGTGCTGCTGAAGTAGCAAGGTACCTCGTCAGCTGCGAAGGTCTTGACATCCAGGATCCGTTGCGGCTTCGACTCATGAGTCACCTCCAGTGTTTTGCTGCTCAAAGAGAGTTAGCAGCGAAGTCGACCAACTGGGGGTATCCTCAGTACCCCACGACGCCTGTTCCTCAACCACAGCACGGTTATACGGAATTGGGAGGACTTCGACAAGACATCCCTGTCACCTCAGCGGCGACAACAGTCGCTGCACCTACTGCTATGTCTGCGATTGCCGCTCCTTTGTCTGCTGCTCCAAGTTACCCTCACTACCCAGCCCCGCCCGCGCCTCCTGGACCTCCAGGTCCACACCCAGCGCCCCCCGCTCCCCATTACCCCACTCCATACCCTCACCATCCACCTCATCATCAGTACTCACAGAACAGTTCGAAGCCCTACCGGCCGTGGGGTGCGGAACTAGCCTATTAGAACTATAGTACATTAAACTTATCAGAATTATTGTCTTGTGGCTTGGCGATAGGGACAAACCGAGGAAAATTAGATGATACTTTCTATGGGCCATTGTAACTGTGTTACAAATAAATATTTCTTTAGTAATTGTATTGGAAGAAGTCTGAAGGACACTCTACAGTCCGATGACTTTTTACGTACAATGTCTTGAACCCTCTTGTTTCTAAAATAGAGCGATGGACCCGTAAGTATGTCCAATGTGGCCCATTGTGTAGGTGATTGTTTCTTTGTCGCCCAACCACAAGACGCTGTTGTATCGATCTCAGAGTTTAAAAAATATCGAAATTATATTTTTGGAGACTGTACTGTTGTAAAAATAGTTTGTATATGAAATATTATTTTGTAAGTTGTGTGATAATTATATATTATATTATATAAGTTTATTGATCGTCACTAGATGTATTTCGGGACCAAAAAACTGAGCTTTAAATATCGTCGAATCGAATTATGTTATAGTACCATTTCGGTAGAATATTTCGTTACTTTGATGTAAAAATCAAAGAAGTTCGACGAAATCTTCAGTAGATTTACTTAACAAATCTAAGCATATTACAGAAAAAAGGTTGTGAATTTACCAATAATTATACATCCTTAGATATTTTTCATGGAACGTGTGATTTGTATAGCTTATTGGCTAATTACAAATGCGTAAAACCGACTCATAAACAACCAAGTTATTAGTCGATTTTGCGCATCGTTAACCTGTACATAATCATGTAAATAACTGTCGCTTGCGGACAAAAAGAAAATTAAATTATTTTCATATAAAAACTCTTTTTAATTTAATTGCCTAACCCATAATGCACCTGTAATTAAAAACTAACGAATTCACCATTTGTCGCATAAATTAGCGATAAACATGGCACAGGTGTCGTTATGGGTATTATAGAGTTAGTCCAGACGAACACATGCACGCGGGTCAGTACGCGCGTCCCACTTCACTGATCGTATGGGATATCGCTACCCCTGCGGTTCCCACGACTTCCCTCTCGCTCACTCCTTAGTACCCACTATCCCCGTCCCTCTCCAACTCGGTGCTTCCGTAGGAACTTGGGGTGCAAAAACGCCACGTTTTTTAATGCTCGTGTGTTCTTCGTGTGGCGGGATTTAGGAAGTAGGTGTGGTGGAGCCTTTGTACGGAGTTTTGTTTAGATTTTTTGCTGTTAAATAATTACGATTGAAGAAAAAAGGGGAGGAAATCAAAATGATCCAAGAACTTCTTAAGCAGCAGTGTGCACTTGGGCAATATGATGCAATGTGTTCCGTTATTGTTTATTGGGTTTAGGTAACAACTGAACCACTTGCACGATGTTAAGCACTGTGTTACCTAAGTTATTGCTCTACAATGTACATAATACATCATCTGTATTCCTCGACAAGGTAGGCAAAAGTGTAGGACACCCATAATACACTAGTTATTTAATTTTAGGAAATAAATCTAAATACATTATCTTTTAGAAAACAAGTTCACTTATACATATATAGACTCAAATAAGTAAGTAAGCAAAAAAACTTGATATCATTAGAATTTAAAATGACGTGTTAGTGGTCAGTGACGTAAATAACCAGGAAAACTTGGGTGCAAGCTCAGCAGGCAGGTGCACAACCATAAAATTATGTACTTATCAGCTGGATTTCCCCATTAGAAGGATCTTCAAGAAAACGGTTCAACATAAATAAGGATAACATTACAAAGTACAATCACTTAACTTGATATTTCTGGCAAAACAACTTCATTCGAAGGCCATGAAACGTTAACGTAAATAAGGTATCGGATAACGTCAATCAACTGCGAAATAACAGAAAAGAAATAGGATTTCTGGTGAAGAGCAATAAGAAACAGGAGATGACAATCCCTTATTATCTCAGATAATCACGAGCTATTTGTACAATTATTATATGGCTCATCTGCTAACAATAAAAAAAAACGTTTTTTTTTTTATTGTTGACAGCCTAGGCTTGCGCTTGTCCGCTATCTTGCCTGATAATAAGCGACGATGTGGGCGATGATGGAGCACGCTTGCCTTGAATTAACCTATTTACTCTTTACTTAAGATTCCCAGGTTGTAGCTATCACGAAACCCAGACCATCCGGTAACTGTCCGGACCGAGCCCAAGTCGTCGACGGCGCGTATCGTTCCACGCGCGCCTTAGGGAGATGTCAGCAAATCGTAGGGGCCCAGCAGGGTCGAAGCCTACTGGGGCCATGGGTAGTGTGAAAACGAAACCCGGGGCCCCGGGACGAAGGCAACGAAGGAGCAGGAGTGGGTTTTGAGTCAGTAAAAGTCTGACACTATCTCCCGCCCCGCCCAAGAGCGGGATTTGTCATTAGATGATTTTCCCACCTGAAAAAAAAGTCTCCGGCATGTGTGCCCAAAATGTTTTGTGCGTATAGTTGGGATGTCCACCACTGTCGGTGGCGCATTGCCCTACGCCTGGTTGTCCGGTGGTGTAATGGGCTTGGCTATGCAATTCTGACGCACATTCCCCCAAATACAACCGGTAGAAAACTATCCGAAGGAAGATATTCCTGGGATCCTATGTGCTATTCCAGCATGGTCCATCCGGACATGGTGTACCAGTGCGCCAAATTTAATCAAAATCCGTACCGCCGTTTGAGCGTTAAGAAGTGACAAACACACCAACTTTCACCTTTATTTATTAGTGGGATCTATAATACGGCACCTTAGGTTATACCTTATACCTACGATAAACAGTTATAGTGAAAAGAATTCAAAAAAACCATACCTAGGTGAACCTAAGTAAAAGGAAAATATGTATTTTGTAGTCTTCAAATATACTTATTAGTTTTTTTTTTTTGAGGTGGGAAATCATCAAATGAATATTCTCGCTCCTGACTAAAAACCTCCCTATATTCCTTCATTTGCCCTTGCGTTCTAAGGCCATAATATTTTTCAAACAGCTTGCAGACGGCGAGGGTGAGGGTAGCTAGCCTCCCGGCCGTCCGGTAACCGTCCGGACCGAGCCTGAGTTGTCGACGGCGCGTAGTATTCCATGCGCGCCTCAAAGACTTGTCAGCAAAATCGTAGGGACCTAGCAGGGCCGAAGCCTACTGGGGCCATGGGTAGACTGCTGAAAGAGAAACTCGGGGTCCTGGATGCAATGCAAAGAAATAGAATAGGTGTGGATTTAGTAAGTAAAAGTCTGACACGCCCTCCTGCTCAAAGTGGAAGGCTGGGGAGAAGTCATTGGATGATTTGACACCTAAAAACAGCCCTAGTCAAAATATATTGACTATTAAAGTTTATATTCGTAGCCACGAACAACTAGCTAAAAAACGCAAACCACTGATTAAATTACCGTCATAACTTATGCAAAAACATATATATTTTTGCCATAATAGGTACTCATTCTTCCGTTTACTTTTCACTACAGAACTGCGCCAACATTCCTCGCTCAACAAATATTATGTAGTTCTCGTGACGTCACAACATGGCGACATGACCAGTGTCTCGTGAATATGTAAATAGTGTACAAGCTGACAGCGGCGCAGTTTGACCGCGTATTATTAACTGCTAAATGTCGGACAGTCCTGTGCTTATTTAAAGCTTTCAGACTTTAATGCTAACAGGGTTTTATAAAATAACTAGCTGACCCGGCAAACGTTTTTTGTTATATAATATATCAAACAAATATCACGATTAAAAAATGGACTAAAGGAACCACCCTCCAAAGGAAAGTAAAAAAGTAAAATGGGGGCCCCACCCCCAAAGAAAGGTAAAAAAGAGCCTACGAACTATTCTCTCAAACCTACCAAATATACACAAAAAGTTTCATGAAAATCGGTCAAGCTGTTTCGGAAGAGTTGGTTCGATAACAAACACAATGATACGAGATTTTTATATATTAGACTAGCGATCTTGGCAGACGTTATCCTGCCCGAAAGCTGCCCCCCAAGCCAAGTTACAACCGTTTCGTGTCGAATTCCGTTCTCCAATCGGTAACGCCTCGGTGTCAGCAGTTGTAGAAAACGATAAGTTGGTAGCCATGTTGACGCGCCTGAGTCGGCCGCTCGTTCTACAATGTCGTTCTACAATAACAAAGGAAAGGCGTTGAACATTATAGAAACGATAAAAATTCATTATATAATTTTGAACGATGTGAACTTGGCTACGAATTTTCTGTTCGTTTGTTCTGACGTGACTTAACGTTGAGATGATGTCATTCCCATACATTTGATTAGTTTTCGACTAGCGTTAACGATTGCAGATTATCGACTTGGCTAGGGGTGCTGACTTTTTGTCAGAAGAAAAGAAAATTGAAAACCCGATTGTAGCGCCACCAACGGGGTTTAAATTTTGTTCAAACCACCCAGGGACTCAAATATACACACAAAATTTCATCATAATCGGTCAAGCCATTTAGGGAGAGTTAAGTGACCAACACACGTACAGAAGAATTATATATATAAAGATGTTATGGATTGAACCTGTTGTTGGCAGGTATCATAAACTTACAATGGATAATCAGGACTTCCCATGAAAACAGACGTTGATTTTGTATTGAACTCTTTAATATTTTTTGAATAGAAAAGTTTAAAATTAATAATAATTTATTGTCCAAAAAAAGATTACAGAGCCCTCAAAACTGAACAAACAAGCCATTACCGTTCAGATTAATTTTAGAAATATATAAGCTTACGCACCAGCCTCAAGGAATGGGTTCACAGTTCACTTTACCCGATAAAAGTCAAAATAAAAACAGTCCATACCAGAAGGTATAGAAAATACTAGAACTGGCTAGAAGCTACAAAGATGATCTAAAATGCACGTCCACCTTCGTCGTACATGCCCGCTGCCGCCGGCGCCGAGTGAACAAATAACGGCCTATCACATCAATTTGTTAATGAGCATAAATAATGAACGCGGCACAGATAGTGACCCATAGTGGCCGACTTACTGGCTGGCACGTATAGTGCCGAACGGTACGTGACACAGGGCACGCTAGTTTTTTTTTTTTTTTATTCTTGATAGGTTCGCGCTTGACCGCTAACTCACCTGATGGAAAGCGACGATGCGGTCGACGATGGAGCGCGTTTACCTAGAAGTAACCTATTCACTCTTGACTTAAAGATTCCCGGGTTGTAGCCATCAGGAAAAACAGATTCCGGCAAGGAATTCCACTCCTTAACTGTACGCACTATGAATGTGTTCCCAAAACGTTTTGTGCGTATAGGTGGGATGTCCATCATGTACCGGTGGCGCATTGCCGTACGCCTGGTGGTCCGATGATGGAACGGGCTAGGCGGAATTAGGTTATGCAATTCCGACGCACACTCCCCGAAATGCAACCGGTAGAAAACCGACAGGCTAGCAACTCTGCGTCGATGCTCAAGACTTTGAAGCCTCGACTCAACGAGTGCATCATTGCCAATGATCCTCTTGGCTCGCCTCTCAATTGCCTCAAGTGCATCAAGCTGGTATCGGGCAGATCCGTCCCAAAGATGAGAGCAGTACTCCATACACGATCGAACTTGCGCTTGATAAAGTTTGAGCAGCTGTTCCGGCGTGAAGTACTGTCTGACCTTCGCGAGGATTCCCAGCTTTTTTGCTGCCAGTTGAGCCTTTGCTTCGATGTATGGCCCAAAGTTGAGTGTTGACGTCAGCGTAACACCAAGGAGATCAAAATGGTTGGTCATTGGCACGGTTACGCCCCGGAAAGTTGGAGCAGGGCTGAATTGGCTCCTTTTAGCGGAAAATAGACACGCCTGGGTTTTAGCAGCATTGAACTTGACCAAATTGGCATCGCCCCATTCAGAGACTGCCTCCAAGGACAAGTTCAAGCGCTCGACCATAGCCTCTCGGAGAGACTGGATCTGTGACCCACTAGCCTGCGCGCTGGATATGTAACTCTCAGCAACAGTGCTGTCGTCTGCATACCCAAAGGTACCGGGCTTAAGCAGATCATTTATGTGCAGCAAGAACAATGTTGCCGAGAGCACTGACCCCTGAGAGACCCCGGCATTAATGGCCATTTGACCGGACGAGCAACCATCGATGACCACTCGGATGGACCGGTCACTCAGGAAGTCTGCAATCCAAGCACACAAACCAGCAGGTAATCCGAAAGAAGGAAGCTTACTAATAAGGCTTTCGTGCCAGACCCTATCGAAAGCCTTCGAGATATCGAGGGAGACGGCAAGCGCTTCCCCGTGTTTCTCGATGGCCTCACTCCAGATGTAGATGGCATACGCTAGAAGATCACCAGTTGACCGATTTCGGCGAAAGCCGTATTGTCGGTCACTTAGGATGTCATTAGCTTCTAGGTATGCCAGGAGCTTACTGTTGAGTACACGTTCCATTATCTTACAGAGAAAATAGATTAGTGACCAAAGTACCGTCACTAACTGGTTGTTTTTTATTTTTTGAAGTGTGGTATCATCCAATGACTTCTCGCGCTCTAGGGTGGAGTAGGAAAGCGTGTCAGATGTATATGACTGACCGACTATAACCTATGTCCTTCAGTACGTTCTGAAACCACGGGTTTCCTTTTCAGAAATTCCCCGTAGCGCTAGCGGGCTTTTGCCATGCTGGGCCCCTTCGGTTTGCTGACATCTCTTTGAGGCGCGTGTGGAACACGCGTCGTTGTCGACTCGAACTCTGTCCGAACAGTTAGGTAAACGGCAACCTAACCATTGCTCGTCGTCCTTAACGGCGGTCACACCTTCACCATATGCTTCACTGTGTTCCCCTACCCTGGCGTTTCTTCCGCCTGAATTCGGAATAGGAACCTCCCGAACTTACCATGTCCGATGAGTCCTCTTCCTACCACCCTTTGTCATGCGGAAGGTGAGGACGCCGTGGCGCCTCTCTAGTCGCACCTCAATGAGGGGACCGTTACTAACTGGGTGCTAAACCATTACATTGTTTCGATCAACTTTTGTTTGATTTCGATGACTTCTTTCCCATAACTTTGGAAGTGTAATCAAGGAGAGACACTACTAATGAAACATTGATTGAGTTAATCATTCTGACCAGAAGTACATAATAATAATTATAAAACGGTAAACAAATAACTTAAAGTAACTACAGTCTCGCTAGTATAACAATAGGGCATTGATGTAAAATACTACAAATACGGCGCTTCCATACCCCTCCCGCTCCGTCTTCGCTCATACATCTGCACGTGCCGCTTGTCCTCACTACGACCCTTCTGAAGGACGTCGCCATTAAGGTCAGAGGAAGTCTATATTTGTAATAAGTATCTCAAAATAAAATTTATTAAACCAAGTAGAAGGTAGATATCTTCTTCTATCTATCTATATATAGCTATATTATACAAGGTGTCTTTGACATCGACGCACTAACGGATACCACGGATCCAGTACATGATTCTGAACCCACCCAGTGGTACAATTTTTCGTCGATTTTTTTCTAATATTAAAAAAAATCTTTAAATATTTAAATTTAAACTGTAAAATCGTTATTCTAACCAAAACCGATGATGTTTTAAGTAAAAAAACAAAAAACAAAAATTTCATTAAAAACATACATTCAACCAAACATATAACCTCCTCCTTTTTGAAGTCGGTTAAAAATGAATTCATTATAAAGTCATCGGGGTAGATAAAATCGTTTTTCTAATCAACCCTGATGACATTTTTAATTTTAAAAGTAATTCATTCCTTTTTAGGGTTCCGTAGCCAAATGGCAAAAAACGGAACCCTTATAGATTCGTCATGTCTATCTGTCTGTCCGTCCGTATGTCACAGCCACTTTTTTCCGAAACTATAAGGACTATACTGTTGAAACTTGGTAAGTAGATGTGTAGCGACATCTATGGCGTATTCTGTGAACCGCATTAAGATTTTCACACAAAAATAGAAAAAAAACAACAATAAATTTTGGGGGTTCCCAAACTTAGAACTGAAACTCTCTCTATGTATATATAAAAGGAGAAACTGACAGACTGACATATCAACGCACAATCAAAACTACTGGGACTAGAAACCATTTTGCACAAGGCTTCCCTACATGATATAGGCGAGCATTAAACGTTCAAAAATACTAGAAAAAATATTAAACAGTAGACTAGTTAAATATTTAGAAAAAAATAAACTTTTATCATCGGCGCAATTTGGTTTTAGAGCCAAATTATCTACAGCTGATGCAGTGCACAGCCTGACAGATTACGTCTCTGAAGAACTCGGCAAAGGACAACAGATCCTGGGGGTGTTCCTTGATCTAGCGAAGGCCTTTGACACGGTGTCGGTTCCTTTGCTAATAAACAAATTAGAGGCCATAGGAATAAGAGGAACGCCGCTTAAACTTTTTGCTGATTACTTAGATGATCGACATCAATGTGTCAAAATAGACAATATTACGAGTGATGAGCAAATCAGTTCTGGATATGGTGTTCCCCAGGGAAGTATCCTGGCCCCTACCCTATTTTTGATCTATATTAACGATTTGTGTAACCTAAATATTAATCAAGGCAAAATTGTTTCATATGCCGACGACACGGCCTTAATATTTACAGCTAAAACCAGCAGCGAATTGTACGAATATGCTCAATTGGGTTTCAACACTGTGACTAATTGGCTTCAAAGCAATTTACTAACATTGAATGCTGACAAGACAAAATATATTCACTTTTGCATGCGCAAGCCTCAATTTAACACTGCTAACTCTCATCTGTATGCCCATAAATGTGGATTCCGATCGTCCAGCACGTGTGATTGTCCCTGTATCTTTAAAACACGCGACATCAAATATCTCGGGGTTATAATAGATGAAACTCTCTCTTTTAGACCACACATTGAAGGTCTAGTTAAAAGAGTGCGCAAATTAATCTATGTTTTTAAGAAATTGCGAGCGATTGCTGACTCAAAATTGGTGACACAAATTTATTTAGCCCTAGGTCAATCTGTAATCCAATACTGTATCACTTCCTGGGGTGGAGCACTTAAAACTCACCTACTACCTCTTGAAAGAGCTCAGAGAGCAATCTTAAAAGTAGCCAATTTCCTTCCCTTTCTCTATCCTACAGATCAGTTATACAAATCCTGTAACGTGTTTACTGTTCGCCAGCTTTTCATAATGCACTTAGTATTAAAACAGCACTCCATGCTTTCCTACAACGCCGAAATTACTAATAAGAGACGGAATGATATTGTTTGCCATTCTAATGCATCCTCAAAATATGTATTTGTAAAAAGAGTTTCTACTTTTTTAGGCCCATTTCTGTACAACAAATTAAATAGAATATTATGTATCTACAAATTAAATAAGTATAACTGTAAAAAGATGATTCACCAATATTTCCTAAGCATATCTTATGTAGAGACAGAAGACCTACTTACTGTTTGTAAATAAAACACGCCGTATCTCTAAATTTAGTTAAGTTTTTATTATAGTCATATTTAGTGTTAATTTATTATTTTGTATTTAAGCACTCTTTAGCCTGAAGCACAGGGTTCCCCTAGTTCAGGTAAACAAGCAACTGTGTTCTTTTTAAAAATTTAATATACTATATTGTAAATGTGTCCTATGTTATAAATAAACGATTTTATTATTATTATTATTTCGTTTATTCATTAATATCACATATAAATTACATTTTTAAATATTTCTTTAAAAAAACATAAAAAAAACATTTAAAAATATAAAAAATAGTTGTCCGCCGGTGTCGGGAACAGGGTCCAAGCTACCAGTGGTTAGGGCTCCAGAGACAGGAACCTCCTCACAATGCGAGCCGTATCGAGGAGTACTGCCTTCTGTATCAGGCCCTTGATCCAACCGCGCAACGACAGCTTCGACAGATGGTCGTCGAAGCTTTTGGCTATAAGACCATTGGCGGTCACGACCATCGGCACAATGACAGCTGAGTCCACATTCCACATGTCGACAACCTCGTGTGCTAAGTCGAGATATTTGATTTGTTTCTCTTTCTCAGCTTTCACGAGATTCTCGTCATGCGGGATGGTGACGTCGACTATCACTGCGCGGCGCGCTAATCGGTCTATCACCACTATATCCGGCTTATTGGCTACAATAGTCCGGTCAGTAATGATAGACCGATCCCAGTACAACGTGACATGGTCATTTTCGAGAACTGGGTCGGGCACATACTTGTAATACGGTACCTCAGAATCCACTAGGTTGTACTTCAAAGCAAGTTGCTGGTGAATAATCCTGGCTACTTGGTTATGTCTGTGCAAATACTCGCCGTTAGCCAAACGAGAACAACCAGAGATAATATGTCTGATAGATTCACCCGGACGGTGGCATGCCCGACACACGTCAACCGTCCCGTCCTTCATTATATATCTCCGGTAGTTGTTCGTTAAGATAACTTCGTCCATAATCGCACAGATAAAACCTTCAGTTTCCCCAAAGAGGTCGCTGAAACGTAACCAGGCCACGGACGCCAAGAAATCTACATCAGGCTCATGAAGAGCCCGGTAAAAGCGCCCGTGGAGCTCCTTGCCTTTCCATATTTCCTTGCGGTCATCAGTAGTCAGTATTACAGGTTTGCGCCAGTCCTCTTTAGCCATGGATAACGGGGTGAGTCCCTTGTCCACTGCGACCACATCTCGGTGCATACCCACATCGGTTTTAAGAAAATATTCTCTGAGGCTGCACACCTCGCGGTTGTGCAGAGTCTTTGCGTTCAAAAAGCCTCGACCTCCACATTTCCGCGAGATGTACAGTCTCATCACCGATGATCGTGGGTGATGCATCCGGTTTGCGGTCAGTAGTGTACGGACCCGTCTATCCAGAGCGTCTAGTTCGGTCTGAGTCCATTTGAGTATGCCAAAAGAGTACATTAAAACTGGCATGACCCAACCGTTGAAGGCGCGCACCTTATTTCCGCCCGACAGAAGGCTATTTAATACCTTCTTCAGGCGGCCAAAGAAGCGCTCCTTCAGCGATTGCTTCATGTCAGCATTGTTAATGCCCAACGCTTCCGACATACCCAAATACCTATAAGTTTCGGTCGAGGAGAGGGATCTAAGGTGTATGGAATCCGGGAGTTGAATTCCCTCGGATTCCATAATCTCCCCTCGCTTTACATGCATGGCTGCACATTTGTCCACACCAAATTCCATCCTGATGGCGCTACTGAAATTTTCAGTTACCTTCAGTAGCTCCATTAGTTGCAAATTGCTGGGGGCAAAGAGTTTCTTATTATTTTTATTATTTATTCATAATTATAACATGTAAATTATATTTTTAAATATTTCAATAAAAAAATAAAAAAACATTTAAAAATATAAAAAACAGTGTCCCACCGGTATCGGGAACAGGGTCCAAGCTACCGGCGGTCAGGGCTCCAGAGAAAGGAACCTCCTGACAATACGAGCCGTGTCCAGGAGTACCGCTTTCTGGATCAAGCCCTTGATCCAGCCGCCTAACGCGAGCCTCCTAAGGTGTTGGTCGAGGCTCTTAGCTATTAAGCCATTGGCTGACACGACTATCGGTACAATGATCGCTGAGTCTACATCCCACATGTCGACAACCTCGCGAGCCAAATCAATATACTTGATTTGTTTGTCTTTCTCGGCTTTCACGAGGTTCTCGTCATGCGGAACGGATATGTCAACAATCATTGTACGCCTCTCTCTTCGGTCCACCACCACTATATCAGGCTTATTGGCTACAATAGTCCTGTCAGTGATGATGGACCGGTCCCAGTACAGCGTGATATCGCCATTATCGAGAACTGGGTCGGGCACATACCTGTAGTATGGCACCTCCGATTCCACAAGAGAGTAATTCAGAGCAAGTTGCTGATGGATAATCCTGGCTACAAGGTTGTGTCTATGCAAGTATTCCCCGTTAGCTAGACGAGAACAACCAGAGATAATGTGGCGGATTGATTCACCCGGTCGGTGACATGCCCGACAGATGTCAACCGTGCCGTCCTTCACAATAAATCTCCGGTAGTTATTCGTCATGATAACTTCGTCCATAATTGCACAGACAAAACCTTCGGTTTCCCCAAAGAGGTCACCGACGCGCAGCCAGGCTACGGACGCTAGTTGATCTACATCGGGCCCATGAAGGGCCCGGAAAAAGCGTCCGTGGAGTTCCTTACTCTGCCATACTTCCCTGCGATCGTTAGTGTCAAGCAATACAGGTTTGCGCCAGCTCTCGTTAGCCAAGGAGAGCGGGGTGAGTCCCTTGTCCACTGCCACTACATCACGATGCATACCCACGTCGGCGGTTAGGAAATATTCCCTGAGACTGCATACCTCGCGATTGTGCAGGGTCTTAGCATTTAAAAAGCCTCGACCCCCACACTTCCGCGGGATATACAGTCTCATGACCGACGATCGTGGGTGATGCATTCGGTATGCAGTCAGCAGTGTACGGACCCGCCTATCCAGGCCATCAAGTTCCGTTTGAGTCCATTTGAGCACGCCGAAAGAGTACATCAATACCGGCATGACCCAACCGTTGAAGGCGCGCACCTTGTTTCCGCCTGAAAGAAGGCTATTGAATACCTTCTTCAGGCGTCCAAAGAAACGCTCCCTCAACGTTTGCTTCATGTCAGTAGCATTGATGCCTAACGCTTCCGACATACCCAAATACTTATAGGTTTCGGTTGGAGAGAGAGATCTGAAGTTTATGGAATCCGAGAGTTGGGTACCCACGGATTCCACAATCTCCCCTCTCTTTACATGCATGACTGCACATTTATCCACACCAAACTCCATCCTGATGGCACTACTGAAGGTTTCAGTTACCTTCAGTAGCTCCATCAGTTGCAGATTGTTGGGGGCAAAAAGTTTCAAGTCATCCATGTAGAGAAGGTGAGATATAACCTGACCACCTCTCTTCAACCGATAGCCTAGGCCTGAATTCTCCAGCAGTGTGCTTAGAGGATTCAAGGCCAGGCAGAACCAAAGCGGACTCAAACTGTCACCCTGGAATATACCTCGCTCGATCCTTACCGGTTCGCTGTTCCTCTGGATATGTCGACATCCTGGATAGCGAAGGACCGTCCTCCATTGCCTCATACATGACATCAGGAAGGTGCGTAATGTTGTATCAATTTTGTATAATTCTAGCACCCTCATGAGCCATGTATGAGGAACTGAGTCGTAGGCCTTCTTATAGTCTATCCAACATGTCGACAGATCCTTTCGGGAACGCCGAACCTGTTGGCTAATGGCCATATCGATGAGGAGTAGCTCCTTAGTACCGCGGGACCCATTCCTACATCCATTTTGAGAGGCAGACATGATAGCGTTATTATCTACATGGTGGTTAATCTTTGCTCTCAAAATGGATGTAAGAACCTTATAGACTGTCGGCAGACACGTAATCGGTCGATAGTTTTTGGGTTCCGCGGTGCTACCAGATTTGTGGAGCAGGTGGGTAACTCCTGTTGTAAGAAACTCAGGTAGCGAGCCAGACTCCAAGGCGGTCTGATACTGAGATGCCAAACGAGCGTGCGATCTTTGAAGCCACTTTATCCAAAAGTTGTGCAGTCCGTCCGGCCCTGGAGATTTCCAATTAGGCAACGGACGGACTGCACGGGCCACATCTTGGGGGCTGATTGTAATTGCCCCCATTTCTGGAATCGGTTCGCACGCTCGTTCGACCTCTCGAGTCCAACCACCTTCAGTATGGCTGACAGGCACCGACCAGATGTTACGCCAGAACGAACTCATGGCGTCATCATCCGGAAGGCGCGTGTCAGTCACACCTTGGTCCGGCTGCTCCCAAGCCCTATATACCCACCTTTCATTACTCCGGAATGTGCGATTCTGGGTGTACCGCTCAACCCGCCGCTTATACCTTCGGATACGGTTTGCCCATGCGTACACCTTCTGCTTCAGGAAGTCGATGCGCTCTGTGACACAGGACATATAGTCTCGGGGGCTGATATCAGTCCCCGAAAACGCCCGTCTCACAAAGCGCATCACTCGTGGGCGAGTGTTGCCCTCCCTGAAGCAGATTAGTTTGCCGATGAGTGCTCTGGCCCCACCAATACGACGCTCGATCCTGCACTGCCAGGCTGGCACAGCTGGTTTTGGTCGTGTAGCTACGTCACTGTTTGGAAATTTGACGTGAGCTACACGACATGCCGCTACAGCCGCGCAGTACATTATCGAGTGTGTATCAGTGAGATCTTCGCAGTCATCAAAATAGTTTGACAACTGCGAATCCAGAGCAGCCACCAGCGCCTTATTCTTATTACACATGGGCAAACGAGGTAACCGTGGCCTGAGTTCAAGCGGCATGTTGCGATACTCCCGAATAGCACACTCCAAAGCACTCCTCAATTCGTTGCTACACTGGGTACTTACATGTGTAACCATGTCAGTGCTCTCCTCGTCAGCGTGGTTGGGAAGATGGTTGGACGCTAATACCTGTGAAGGTACCGCCGTCTGCGACGAAGAGGCAATGGCATGGCTACCCATTTCCGTTCGGAGGCGATCAAGTACAGTATCGTCCAACATATCTCAGGACCCTGAGGTCCTGGACCTTTGGGAGGCGTACGAGGAGCCGAAGCCAACTCGCAGAGGCCCTTTAGATGATTATAATGGAACATGATACCAACCGACGATTATCCCTGTACGCGCTATGCTAGTGCACCCAAGGACAACCCCCGGTTATTGAAAAACTGTTGCGACATATGGAGAACAAAGATAATAGGGCTATGGTTTTTGGAGTCTTAAGTGGACTGGTAACATGGAACTATGTCAAGACTATGGCCCCTGCCTGAACAACGTTATTAATATGCATCGAAAAAAGGCAGGGGGTGACTTGCACACTCAATAAATGGGCCCCCAAAAACGGCCGCTAGCACGAAGTGACGTAGCAACAAGAGGGCAACATATCCTGAGGTGCTTGAGGAGTGGAGAGGTATACCACGGCTATCAGGACAATCCCGGAAGTACGGTCAAGATCCCTACCAGCACCTTACTGGATTATACATCCTTCTCCCGAGCACGTTTGCTCTTGCGAATCTCCACTCAAGCCAGCCAATAAAGGCAAGAGAGAGGTGGGAGCTCAGTTCCTCGTCAGTGTTCACTACGGCCGGCCAATAAAGGCAAGCCGAAGATGAAGAACAAGAATTCTCCCGGGAGATCGGGTCCGTGGGGTCGCTAATGCCCAACAGTTCGCCACGAAACTGCACTGCGGATTGTATCTCTCTTAGTCTGGCCCCTCACCCTAGGCATATTACGGCAAAGCAAACTTTACCGATACAGACCTAGGGTATATTGGAGCACGCAAGCCCCACCACGACGTCAACGTAGAGATACGGCGATGGGGTTATTTATTATTATTATCTCGAGAGCGAGAGCGGGGTGAGATTATTATTATTATTAAGAAAGAGTTTTTGAAAATTCAATGGGAGAAATTCATTTGTATGCAAAATTGTATTCATCGGTCCCATAAACTTGTCACTTAGCATAATTAGTAAACCAAGTAAATAAAAAGACTTTCGTTATTCGTTTTTGAAACAAGCCATATAAAACGATTTACGAGGTGTTAAAGGTTGTATGGGAGAATCTTATTCCTAAACTTCCCTTAATAAAGACTGTCATTCTTATACCGCTAAATAGGGTTGACACCTTCAAATACCTTGGACATCTGGTGACCTCTGACTTGAAGGACAATACTGACATAGAGCGGGAACGTAGGCCGTTGTCTGTTATAGCGAACATGATAGCTCGCAGGTTTGCTCAATGCTCGAAGGAAGTCAAAAAAAACTTTTACAAAAAAAATACAACCGACTTCAAAGTAAAAAAAAAACACTGACGTGCAAAATAACTTTAATTTTGGAAGTCGGTGTTCCTATAATAGTTTTGTCTCTTCGTTATTTAACACCGACTTCCAAAATTAAAGTTATTTTGCACTTTTCCAGTGTTTTTTCACAATTCTAATAATCCCAAACACGGTTAGATTACATTAATTTATTACAGAGTTCCAGTGCCTAAGTTCAGGCTTCATCATCAGATCAGTTCGATATATTCCCTCTCTACTTTCAGTCAGTCATCGATTACACGTATAAACAAAGCAATTTTACTTGTTACGACGGTTCTGCTGTGATCCTATGAGGAGTTCTGTTCCATATCTTCGAAGTTCATGATCAGATCATAACAATATTTCTATGGGACCAACTCGGAAGCATAATTCAACCTTTACCTTTCAATCAAAAACAAAATTTTCAAATCGGTCCACAATTAACCGAGAAATCGGTGAACATACATTAAAAAAAAACATACATTCAACCGAACATAGAACCTCCTCCTTTTTGAAGTCGGTTAAAAATACTCTTTTTAGAGCATATTGAACTTGTTATTCGAGCGCCTTGTATACTATACTCAAAAACAGTACAACGACCTACGAATCCAATACAACAATGCCCACAGGGCTTGTTGGGGCTGCCTCGGTACTGCAGTGCGTCGGGGATGTTCGCTGAGTCACGCATTGACTGCTTCTATGCGACGATGCGGAAACGGTGCACATCCTTGATGCGCAGGGTCCGCGCCAGCTCCAACACCATCCTGAGGATGATGGCTGAGAGATTTGACTGACACTACATTGACCATCGTTGCATGGTTAATGTAGTGACTATATAAGTATTTTTATTGTGTTTTAATAAATTTTTTGTTGTTTCTGTTTAAAGACTTTGATTGGAATAATTTATTTTAATTATTTTTTATTCTTGACATGGAAAGGAATTGAATTGAATTTTAATATAATCTATATAATTGTGTATATATGTGCGTATTTGTGTAAATTGTAATTCAATTAATTACAATTTACACAAATACGCATAGTGTTTTGATATGGGAATAATTTCCTGACAAATAAATGATTATTATTATATGTTCTTATATTCTTTATTGTAATTTTTTACAGTTTATTAAAAATAGGACAGGTGTTGTTCACAGGCAAGCTTAACCAACAGTTGGGTTTTCTTACAGCAAATTTTAGTTATCACTACTTTGGTACTGTCATTATTAGTTATTCAAAACTACCTTCAAAATACGGTGTAAGGAATAGTTTTTACACGATAACATTCTCGCGTACGACGTCGCTGGCAGAGTTCTAGTCTGAAATACCTAATTGAAATCTGTAGCAGGGATTTTGTGATTTTCAGCTTAAACTTTAATCAATACTCCTTACATCATCGACTGTTCTCCAAAACTACTCGTACACAACAATGTTGAAATTACTTATCTAATTAAGATAGAGAAACTACATTAGACCGACGCACACGTGGTCCACGCCTGTTTTGTACGTAGAACGAAGTCACGTGGCGTGGATCTAGTGTAGCTCTACAAGTCTAGTTTCCATACAAAATGTATGGAGACCGACGCGGACGCGCCAAGATGAACGTACGTGGCACACGTGTGCGCAGTGTAGTTCTACCTAAATATTTCCATTTCTGTTAAACGCCTGAAAGATCTGGAAAGTTCGTCTGAAATCGTGGATTTTCTTTGTGTTCAATATTCCTTTGAAGCTAATTCTAAAGGATGCTCGAAACTCCGGATCATAAGACAGTTGAGATGGATCCAAGTGACTCTTGAACGTTTTGAGAACTGCGGAAAAATATAAAAAACCTCACTTTTAAGATCTATTGTAGGTAAATAATAATAATAATATTACATAACGCCGTCTAGTCCCAAGCTAAGCAGAGCTTGTGTTATGAGTACTAGACAACTGATAAACATACTTATATATTTCTAAATACATACATATTATACATAAATAACTTACTTATGTTATGTATGCAATATGCAAAAACCCTTATGCCAAACGGGATTGCTTATTGGCACAAATAATGAATATATGTATATACTTTATTTGATTTGTGTAATCACATTATTATTATAAAGGCAAATGTTTGTGAGTGTGTATGTTTGTATGCTTGTTACTTCTTTACGCTCCAACGGCTGAACGGATTTAGATGAACTTTAGCACAGGAGTAGAATATGTCCTGGAATATTTTCTCCCATAGGTATAACCTTTCATCCCCTAGTAGGTAATATTAAATATATACACCGGAGGAGGCCGCACGCGTGACACAGTCGCCGCCGGGATTCCCATCTCGATTTCCGGCCACCGTAGGTGCGGGCTTGCGGACGGCGAGCAATGGGTAGCTCGCCGTCCGACCGTCCGGTAACCATCCGAACCGAGCCCAAGACGTCGACGGCGCGTACTGTTCCACACGCGCTTCAAGGAGTTGTCAGCAAACCGTAGGGGCCCAGCAGGGTCGAAGTCTACTGGGGCCAAGGATCTGTTTCTGAAAGGAAGGTTCGGACCCGGTACGAAAGGCAACGAAGGAACAGGAGTGGGTTTTTAGTCAGTAAAAATGTGACACTATCTCGCGCTCCGCCCAAGAGCGGGGGATGTCATTGGATAATTTTCCCATCGAAAAAAAAATGTCTATCAGTGAATTTAAGAATTTATTAGGTACCTACGAGCAGTGGTGGCCGAGTGGTAACGGCTCCGACTACGAGTTGTGGGTCGCGGGTTCAAACCCAGCCAGGCGCATTACTTTAAGTAATTTATTTCATCATAACTGCTCTCAAAACGGTGAAGGAAAACATCGTGAAGAAACCGGCATGTCCTAGAACCAAAAATTCGAAGACATGTGACATCCACCAACCTGGGCCTGTGGTGGATTACGGCCCATTCCCTCTCCTAGAGAGAAGGCCTGAGTCCCAACAGTGCGAACATTATAAGGCCGACTATGATATGCTATATTAGGTACCTACAAGGTTTTTGAGAGCTTAACGTTTGTTGGATTATCAAGTTAATATTTCCTTTATAATATGAAATTGCCTGCCTGTAATCTAAGGTACAAGGTAAGAAGTACGGAGGATTATTAAATATTTTGTTTCACGTTAAGACGACTACAGGAGCTAATCGCGAGTTTTATAATGCGCAAAAGTATAAAATCTGCTGCAGTAAACACAATCAGAAAAATATATGTTATTTTTAAGGATAAATGCTAGATATTATGTTTTGAACACACTATCTATAGTGTGTTTAAAAACGCTATAACAGTAAAACGTTGGTTTTACAATAATATGACAAACAATCAGAATGATTGCATGTATATTAGTCCGGTCTCAATCGATAAAAGTAATTACACTATGTAATATTATAGATAGTGTGTTTTGAACACACTATCTGTAGTGTGTTCAAAACATAATACAACCTACTTAGTATGACAGAAAAAAATCACGAAGACGCCACTAAAAATTACTTTTATCGATTGAAACTGGACTAATATCCATGAAATCATTCTGATTGTTTGTCAGATTATTCTACAATCAAAGTTTTAACGTTTTAATTCTAATCAAATCTCTAAATTTTTAGTAAATCGCTAAAGGTGCTGTAGTTCTCATAAATTAATGTAGTTTACCCACGGATAGTTTACCTATGAAAGCTTTGAGGATGCTTTAGCCCCCTCTCTCCCTCTCCATCCATAAGCTTTAATTCTGCACCATACTTACAATAAGCTTTTTGTATTATTCACTCAAAAACAAGACCACTACGAAATCCTGTACACGCTACAAATAACGAACTGACCAGTGCTTACCCCTATTGATGTCCTCCGACATTCTCCCAACCATCCCTCTTGCGCAACATCGGACTAGACACCAGAAAACAGGTATTACAGGTTCTCTTTCACTTCTACTCAACAATACTGTCTCTACTCAATACAAAACAGCACATTTGTGGATTATATTTTGACACACACGACAAAACTGAATGGTTCACGTCATTATGGAACATAACAAGCTGTTTACATGTTTGGAACAAAAAGATTAACGATGTACAGTGATTGTTAAAAAACAAATGAAGTAGTAATATTTCCTGTTTGGGAGATAAGCTACAAACTGGTTCGATTTTGAGCAATGAGCGAAAAAGTGTTGAAATATCATAATTGCAGGATTATTGGCAGCAGTAACAATAGAGTCCTAAAGAAAAACGAGATCATTATCTCTATTAATTCAGCATAGAAGTCATTAAAACAATTACTTTACGCCCGATTACTTTGGCCCAAATAATGGTCTAATGGCCCAAATAATTATGGTCAATCAATGGATCCAAATGTAATCCAGACACAGTTGATTGTTTTGTCCCAAATAATAATGATCGATTAATTAGGGATTTAGTGTGCGTTTTCACTGAAGCGGAGCTGGGCGAAGTGAAGCGGAGCGGACCGTGAATTGACCAATCACAGTGTTCAAAATATCCGCTCCATCAGTAGAAACAGTGCAAGTGGAGCGGAGTGGAGCTGAGCAGACTTTCAAATAAATCTCCTCGAGCCGGAAAGAACGGAGTCAAGCGGAGGGTAGCTGAACTCCACTTTGCCTCACTCCGCTTCAGTAAAAACGCACCCTTAGTTCCCCCAGCGAATTCATTGTGAGACGAATAATGAGGGATCGTAATCAAGAGGCTGAATTGATAAATTTTACTTCGCTATAAAGTTTCCTTTGGGAGAGCAGAAGTTAAACGATGATCGATTAACCCAAACTTTACATTATCTTATACAAACTTAGTAGGCATGCAGGCGTGGACTACAACTTTAGGTTCAAGAACCCTTTTGATATTGAAAGTGTAACAACCTTTTACAAAGCAGGTTTTGACCTGAATTACCTTCTTTCTACAAACGGCTCGTCAGCATCGATAATTGCTTCATTATCACCCGATAAAGATCGTCACACACGGTGAAGATATTCTATTATGTCATATTATAAGATAGCAGACATTATTATTAGAGCAGTGGTGGCTAAGTGGTAAAGGCCTCGACATGCGATTTGTAGGTCGTGGGTTCAAACCCAGGCGCATTACTCTATGTAATTTATTTTATCACCACTGCTCTCAAAACGAAGAATGAACACATCTTGAGGAAACCGGCATGTCCTAGAACCAAAAACTTGAAGACATGTGACATCCACCAACACGGACTAAGCCTGCGTGGTGAGGCCTCTCCTAGAGAGGAGGTCTGAGTCCCAGCAGTGGGAACATTAAAAAGTGATTAGGCCTATGCTGTATATGATAAAATATTAGCATAGCATTACATAATCAGCCATTTAATGTTTCCACTGCTGGGACTCAGGCCTCCTCTCTCTAGAAGAGGGAATGGGCCGTAATCCACCACGCGGGCCCAGTGCGGATTGGTGAATGTCATATGTCTTGGATTTTTTTAGTTTTAGGAAATGCCAATTTCCTCACAATGTTTTCTTTCACTGTTTTGAGAGCAGTGGTTATGAAATAAATTACACAAAGTAATGCGCCTGGCTGCAAACAACTTGTAAATCGGAGCCGTTACCACTCGGCCACCACTGCTCTCAATAAAAAAAATACATCAATTTAAAATTACATCAACTTAATATACAACAAATTGTTGAGATACGATGATTTGTTAACAAAATCTTCTCATTCCTTCGACATACAGGTTAAAAGGTATATATGGCATAATTATTTACCAATATTAAAATAGTAATATTAACATATAAATTCATTCGCTGAGGTCGCATAGATTACATTGTATATTATCGTCGTCATATGTTTTTCTTCTTGCAAATGTATGGCGATATTGTGAAATGTGTTCTAAGATACCTACTATAAATGTTATAATATTTTCACCGGTGTGAGACGACCTTAAGCCTATCATTTTTGACGTTTTTATTTTCTCGTAACAAAACAGTTCATCTGCACAACAACCTTTAACCTTTGAAACCACCGATCACGCCCTATTTGTTCTATTGTCTTCAACTTTTTTTCATAATTTCACCAGCTTTTTACCGCAGCTTTACTCTATGGATTTTTTTCTCGCTCCGGACCATGGCATGTACCAGGGCCAGGTGAGAAAGGTCGCTTCCCCACGAGGACACGTCGCTGCTCCGCCCAAACGGGGCACCCCTGTGTCCTGCGGGCATACTTATATAGCATAGATTAGCAAAATAATTACCACACATCCAACACCGACCCGCATTCGACAGAACTACACGTGGAAGAAAATTTATCTATACCAACCATTTTAAGATAAACTTAAGTCACGACCAGCTTAGTTAGCCTCTCCTCACAATACTTAACATACTAATTAAATTATTTTAACCTCATGTAGGTAGGTGGATCTAAATCCATTCCCGGCTAAAGTTGCCCGAACTCCGTGTGACGTCACACGCTGGAGTTGTAGAACAGTCAGACCGCAGGACAAAAGTTTCAGATTAAATTGCGATGTGCTATCACCAGAGGTCGGATTAGGTAGAGTTATTCATGTACTTATACTGATTTCATACAGCGAAAGAATAAACTCGATATGCCTCAAATCCCGAGATTAATTTTAATGAGCGAATTTTTTTATATGACACTCAGAAATACAGCTGAAATAATTTCTTCTTGCATTAATGACGTGGAGAAGGAAGAGTAAAGATTATTAAGATTATTTATTATGTTTATCTATCTCTAAGGTTTTTATTATTATTTATTTGTAAAATTGTTGGCCAGACGGGATTTTTCATTAGAAATCCCGGAAAGATCCACATTAACATCAACATTTCGATGCAAGTGCATGAATAACTGTACCTAATTCCGACCTCTGGTTATTACATTTCCCGAGCGAGAAAGAGGGATGGAGTTACATACCCTATATAGGGTGACAGGTAATTAGTGACCGATACTTAAACACATGATTGTAGTCATGATTACAAACAACTTTCCCAATGAAACTTTTTTTATATTCTCATTAGTTTTATCACAATAATAAAACAGCTGTTTAAATACGCGCGCACGCCTGCGACCGTCGACCGCTCAGCTGTTAGCACGTGACGCCGTCGTACCTACAATAGTGATAGAACACCCGCTCAGCTTGCAAACCCATAGGTGTACCTAATCAGTGAATGTACCTACAAACTAGTTTTTTTTTAGGTGGGAAAATCATCTAATGACAAATCGCGCTCTTGGGCGGAGCAGGAGATAGTGTCAGACTTTTACTGACTAAAAACCCACTCCTGTTCCTTCTTTGTCTTCATCCCAGGGCCCCGGGTTTCGCTTTTACACTACCCGTGGCCCCAGTAGGCTTCGACCCTGCTGGGCCCCTACGATTTGCTGACATCTCCCTGAGGCGCGCGTGGAACAGTACGCGCCGTCGACGACTTGGGCTCAGTCCGGACGGTTACCGGACGGTCGGACGGCGAGCCACCCATTACTCGCCGTCCGCAAGCCCGCGCCTACGGTGGCCGGTAATCGGGATCGGAATCCCGGTGGCGGTTGGGGCGTGAGGACCGTTGCCTCACGCGATCGGCCGCCTCCTTTGCTAGCATTACTGCTTCGCAGAAGGAGGCGACCGGTACCAATGCCCGGCGCGAGAGATCACTGCCGTCGATCGACCCCACGAGGTCACGGCGGTGCTCTGCGCAGGCGGGGCACACCTCTACCGTTTGCTCCACCGTGTCCTCCGGGCGGTCCACACAATGGCGGCACCCAGGCGTTTCTTCCGCACGAATTCGGTGCAGGAACCTCCCGAACCTACAAACTAGTGAGTATATAAAAAAAGTTTCTTTGGAAAAGTTGTTTAATGTAAACATGAGTACAATCACGTGTTTAAGTATCGGTCACTAATTACCAGTCACCCTATATAGCTCCATCCCTTTAACAGTTCAGAGTAGGTCGTCAAATGTATCGCGTTAGGAACTCGTGCTAGGGCCTTTCTTGTTCTTTCCTTGTGTACAACTTTTGTTGTTGTAAGAATGAAGTTAAATAAAGTTATTTTAGTGAGCGAATAATCAATCGCTTTAGAAACAACAACCTTTTTTGAGGTAATCATCAAATGACTTCTCAAGCTCTATGGTGGAACGAGAAGGCGTGTCAAAAGTTTACTGACACACCTGTGGCCTTTAGTTGTCCTTTGCGCTGTTGCCCGTTGTTCCCTCTTTCAAATGTTCTCGCAGCCCGGACCTACTTGAGAAATACCCCCCTTCCCTGCATAACTCAAGTACCTACCAAATGTTGGGGATGCAGTCAGGCAGGGATCGTCACTGTCGTTGGAGGATGTGGTCGTCGAGGTCAACCGCAGTGATCTACCGCGATCTGTCATGTTCTCTGGACCAAATTGACCTGCGGGCCTAACCAAGTTACGACCGTTTCCTTTCGAATCTCTTTCGTCGAACGCCTCGAGTCGGCCACGCCTCCGATTCCTTTGTTCTGACCACGTGACTGAGCGTTGAGATGACGTCATTCCCATATATGTAGATTATCAACTTGGCTAAGCCCTCAGATATCGCCCAAGACAGAAAGTTTTGGAAAAAGAAGGAGGAGGCCTTTGTCCAGCAGTGGCACATAATCATCATCGTTTCAGCCGATAGACGTCCACTGCTGGACATAGGTCTCTCCCAAATGTCGCCACAATGAACGGTCCATTATGTGGCACATAATGGAGGCTAATAAATTCCTTGGTTTATACCTGCCTCATTTGTTCGTTATTGTAGCGGTCGCAAGCGCTCCTGCTGAGCATGAAGTTCTTAGTTTGATTCGATTTCCGGATTGGACAAAGTCACGTTTTCTATCTGATTTTTTTCAGTAGTAGCCCGTAGTCAGAACTTGTACCCGTAGCTTCCCGTTCCGAAACTTGGCAATAAGCACGTGAGATTTGAATTAGTGTTTTTTTTTGTTTTGGTTAATCATCAAATAACTTCTCACGCTCCGGGGTGGAGCGATAGAGAATGTCAGACTTTTACTGCCTAAAACTTTGCGTTCCAAGACCGTGGTGACACTTTCGATCAATCTCACAGCCGTGCCTCACCCTCCAGGGTATACAGACGTGAAGATATCTTAAAAGATTAGGTAAATATTGCTTTTCAGTTTCTCATTCGGTATTGAATGAATAACAATAATTAATTGATTTATCAGACTCTATCATATATATATCAGACCATCATGCTCAGGGTACGCGTCACCCCCAACAGCATCCTGAAGACTAGCGGATAGGTGGGACAGCCCCATACTGGAGCACTGGGTGCGCTTGCACGCCCCTGTGGCGTATAATACCTACATAAAAATTATTATTGTTTCTGATAGTTTTAAGTAGGTATTAACAATAGATTTTAAGTTGTGTGTATACTAACTAACTATGGACTTTGTCCGAAATATTAGATTTTTTTTTTTAATTATTATCAAATTACACCCACAGCATCAGAAATGCAATCTTTTTCTAGAACGACACCAGAAATCAATCGTACCTACCTCTCACCAACTAAAGCCATTAGTAAAAACTTGGAGACAGACTTCCCATTCGTCCTTACCTACTTAATTATTGACTAAACACTAATGTGACGAAGTTTCCTCTTCCGCTGAGTGACACCCAATACGTCCATTAGGAACCTGTTTGTGGAGCCTCGGTGGCCTATTGTGCCCCGTGGCGCCCCCTGCCGCCGCGCCATTGTGGCGGGACTGACAATATCGTAATTGGTGTTAGTTGCTGGTAAATTAGAATATGTAGACTATAGATTTATTCACTGAGTATTGTGAATGAATTTGCAAAAGTTTGTTTCTTCGAAACCGGTTCAAGGTAAACTGTTTGAAGGTAAGATGCCTGTACGGGAAGTAGTAATCTATGCTATACTTTTTCGGACAACCTCACGCTCCAGCCACAATCGAAGGTATCGGCTCGGGCGTCGGAACCACTGTCGACCACGGCTTGCAGAAAACGAGCAATAGGTAACTTGCCGTCCGACTGTCCGGTAAAAACTAAGCCCGAGTGGACGACGATGTCGATGTCAGCAAAACGGAAAAGGCCGACAAGGGCCGATGCTGCGGAGACGAAAGAGTGACCGTGGCCCTAGAATACGAAAGGCAACTAAAGGATACAGGTGAATTTTAGTCAGTAAAAGTCTGACACACTCTCTCGCCCCACCCATGACACCACGGCCACCTTAAAAAAAAACTGGGCAAGTGCTAGTCGGACTCGCGCACTGAGGGTTCCGTACAAACTATAATTCCCGAATGGAGTCTCGAAGATTTTTCCGAATTGCAAATAAGTATTTTTTTTTGTGACGTAAGTAACAAATTTTTTACTATTTTCTGATTTATTCCTATACCTGTGCTATAAGACCTTGCTTCATGCCAAATTTCAGGATACTGGGTCAACAGTACCCTATGAATTTTGATTCCTTTGAGAGTATCGAAATATACGTTTTTTGCGACATAAACAGCTGTATCTTTTTTATTCGTTAACTTAGAAGTTTGATTTTTTCATAGCTTAAAGGGACCGCAGACCTGAGTATGGTTTTAATTTTAACTCTATACCTTCACGCGTTATCGAGATAAAGGGTCTTGACAGACAGACAGACAGACGGACAACAAAGTGATCCTATAAGGGTTCCGTTTTTTCCTTTTGAGGTACGGAACCCTAAAAATAATGCTCTACTTAACGGATTTTTTTAAGTATCCTATGTGCTATTCCAGGACATGGTCTACCCGTGGACCAAATTTCACCCAAATCCGTTCAGTCGAGCGTGAAGAAATAACAAACACACACTCTCACAAACTTTATAAGTGCGATAACGGTCCTATTTCCACTTTCCTCTGAGATGGAACAGAGGTAGGTATTGGTTTGGGTATTGATTCGAGACATGTCTACTGAAAGGTTATCAGATATCAACTTGTTCCACAAAGAGAAATAAAAAGCAATCAAATCAGTCAAGCGTACACTGAACCCACTCACCTATGTACATTTCAATCCTTATTGAAATAAATCCGACCTAGATAGGACAATGTTATGATTCCTAGTACTAGAAACAGGGTACAAGGCTAGCTGGCCAAATGTGGGACGTTCCGAGATGTCAGCTGATCCTGTATGTAGGACAGGTCAGTGGCAGCTACGTCACGTTGAAAGGTCAATGTCCTGATTCACTGGTGATGTGGATATCTACAGGGCTTTTAGGAAGAGTATTTTATTCGGCAGCGGGCTGCAAGTGCTCCAGTTATATATTTTAGAGCTATTGTAGCAGGTTATTCTAAACTATGTGATAGAAAGGTATTTTCAAAAAGGCTCTTTGCTAAGGCTGACCCCACATTAGGCGTGCGCGTTCCTCGAGCGTGTGAGTAGCGCTGCAGCGCTGCACTTTGCGGCTATTTTGAAGGCACCCTTACCCCTTCACCCGCTACTATTTTACTGTTTCTAAAATTTCACTGAACGTTGCCCTCGGCATCGTAAATAATCATAAAAATGATTTTCACTATTCTTTATGTCTGCTGCAATACAAAATATAGTAATCACTCTCTTGTGAACAAGAAGACCATAACGTATCAAAAGCGTTTAGTTTTTTTTATTACGTGTCTTATTTCTTTTCAGTAGCAAAGCTAACAGTGGTGTTTCCTCGTCAGAATCTATATTGTTAGTAATTGAAAAAAAAAGCAATGTGACGTGGGCTAACACGGTACTGTCCAAATTGTGACTGATTTGACTGAAGGGGGTTAAACGCCCAGGCGAGCGTCACGTGCGCGCCGCGCGCTCGCAGCATACACGTCACACGGCGGCAACACACGACGCTTACGCAGCGCGCTCGCGTCACTCACACGCCCGAGGAACGCGCACGCCTAATGTGGGGGAGGACGCCTTACTTGTTAGTGACGACTAGACAATAAAGTACCAGCTACTGACTTTTACTAAAATAAATTATGAACCTCTTTAGTACTAAAGATAGGAAACTCTAACTTAATTCTGAATTTAATTATTAATAATGTTTTTTTTTTACTTTAAAATGACGTACTATTGAAATTTGTTATGTAAATGACTCATTTACAACATAAAACAGCAATAAACTTCAAGAACATTTGTAAAAAAGTGAGAAAAAAAATAAAAATGCCATAATAAAAACTTTAAATTATATTTATTAATTAAGAATATGTATCTGTTAACACACTACTCTGCGCGTCACGGCAGTTCGTAACAACTCGCTGCCTCTGATCTTATCACTACTCTGCATAGCAAAGCAGCCATTGACGCAATCTTACTTTAAAAATTTACACCTTGAGATCAACTGACATAACTCTAAATAATTTTAATATCTTAAACGTACATAATCTTATAGTATCACATTTACTTTGGTAAACACTTGAAGGAGACATTGAATAGAAAGGTTTTGGTGATAATATTTTCTCGAAATTTTTACACTAAACATACATTCACTCGTCCAGCGAGTGCTTAAAAATCTACAATACACTACATGGGCAATATGTAGGAAAATATACCTTTATATCGTCGGTGTTTAAATTAGATTCAACCACTTAATTTCAGCAGAATTCATTTTAATAACATTTTCTATAAAGCCGATTGACCGACTTCCATTACGTACGACCAAGCCGCTTTCCTATCAGGTTGACTCTTGGGACAGGCTTATGTCTGTAGAAGGTCAGTAATAGGCTTAAAAGGTTATTTGATTACTAAAAGGTCATAAAGAATCGCTAAATACATTTAAATATGCAGACTACAAATAACAGAGTAAAAGACAACATTATCAATAGTTAGTTCGATATCGCAATAAATATTGACAGTGTAAGCAAATACAATTTAAAAAACATACAACTTGGGAAATATTTAATGATATCTGAACTATTTATTTACAAAACCTGTAGGTGTTATAGAGTATTTCAACAATATATTATTACACATTACATAATCCAAATTAAATCGATCAATCTGAATTGCTGCGTTCTTGTGGTTTCTCATCAAGCTTGGTTACAGCATATTAATATTACTAACTCTCATAACATGTAAACACCAAATTAATTGAAAACAACCCAACTAAATGACATAACCTTGGAAAAAGATTATAAATCCAACCACTTCAGTGAAAATATACATTTGTCTTTTTGAAGTTAATTCGAGGATCAGAAGATGTTACGACTGACTCGAGAGATAAGCTAGGTATTAGTTGAAGAAAGTTGAGTCATAAAGTGTATTACGATATTAGACTTACAGCCTTGACAACCAAATAAAGTCATCATCATCTTCCTGCCCTTGTCCCGTCTTATTTGGGGTCGGCGCAACACGTTTTGAAATAAATCAACAAAGTAATGACTGACATAATTGAATTTCTTTTTTATAAAGTAGGTATGTACAAATTTTTAGAATGTAGGAAAACAGACTTGAATAGATATAATTATAAAGAAAATCTAAAAGACGCTTTAGTAAGCAATACCAACTGAAAATGTTTCCAGAAATGCGTCACAGTGATAAGTGCTATATCTTCAAAAGTAAAAAAATATCGTCTTTCAGTGAAAGCTGAATTATCAATCATGTCATTTTGATAAAGGTCAGAGGTCAAACATGTCAAAGAAAGGAATTTCTTTTGAATGGAGACTTTGTTACGTTAGTTACTATTCTGTTTTCTACAACGTGAAAAGTCAGATAGAAGGACACAAAAACTACTTATCAAGAAACCTTAAGGTCTACCAGATAGCTTACAGTTGCCAGATTATTATATTAGACTATAAATAGACAGTATACACGTGGAAAACACTAGTTACGATTACACAATTCATAGTCCTGCTAACATAACTGAATAATTTCGTCACATTTCGTCGATCACGCACCGAATATCACACACGCTTCCAAATTCGGAGTAAAACGCTTTTCTAACTAGAAAAGAATTACAATCTATAAACAAATCCATCGCTTCCAGTTCATAACGTGCTGACTAGTTCGATGCTTTCGTTGATCATGTTCTGCGTTCGTTCATCTTCGTCCATGTGTTCCATTTCGTCAAGATCGGCCATTCGATCAGCTTCAGTATCATCTAGGAGGGTGTACTCAGTGCGGATGCTGCTGCTATCTTCACTGTCATTGACGTTGAAGTACGTGACAGTAGCATAGCAGACCCTGGCGTGCTCGGGACTAGACCTGGCTGAGTCGTAGGCGGAATCAGATCGAGTACTGCCACTGTTGGATTCGTTTGTGCCGTAGCTTTCCAAGCTGTCAATCCTAGAGCTATTATAACTGTTATAGCTGTTGTAGTAAGAGGTGTTCTCGAAGGATTTGTTGATGTGTAGCGGCGGCAGGGAAGTGCGGCAGGCGCAGAAGCGTTGTATGTCGATGTCATTGCGCGCGTCCACGGTGCCGCTGTAAGAAGGGGAGCGGGACAGCTCCGGGGAGATCCGGTTCCGTGTGGTTTTGCGGCTCTTGTTCCGCTTGAACAGTTTGAAGGCCTGCAAAGAAAGATATGGGGTTAGTTTAATATTCATTAACATAACTGCGGGGATGATTGTTTTAAATATTCGACATGTAGGGTTAGGACATGTCCTATTTTAACAGCTTCACGAAGGCGTATTGATACTACATATACTACTGCTATTGGCATTACATGAATAATATTGGTTATGATAAACTTTAATGGAATTACATCTCTATAAATTGATAGTTCCCTATCCTTGAAACACGATCAATTACTTATAATTTTGTACGACACACAAAAACATTACATTAAAATTCAACATGCTAAGTACATAATCAGACCAAATGTATCCGCCATTACCGTCCGAAAGCGGCGACATGACACTCAATGCCGACAGAGTGATATTATCGACTTATCATAACTTATCGCGTATTAGTTGCCACTCCAAATCCTGTCCTTGTGACTAAATATTGGCATAGTATCATTTTATTATCATTGAAGCCTTTGCTATACCGGGTCGACTTTATGCTTGAACACGCGACAATTTCAGGGTTAATACAGTGACTTCGAAAGCGAAACTGAAATTAATCTAATATCTAAAAATCTCGTGTCAAAGTATTTGCTATCGAAACCCTCCGAAACGGCAGACCGATTTTTATGTTTTGTGTATATTTTGTAGGTCTGAAAATAGATCGCAGGTTATTTTTTAACCCCAATTTTTCTTCCTTTGATAATTTATATGACAGAGCAAAGTTTGCCGGATCAGCTAGGATGATATGTTATCGCCCCCATAGTATCAAACTAGATAGAAGCTAATTTTACCAAAGTCTTTAGAAAATACTAAACTGAAGCCAATTTTCCCTGTCTTAAAAAGCTTTTAACTAAGTTATGTGACATACTGTGTTATTTATGAGAAACAGGTTTTCTAACTTAACTTTTTGTAAAGTTCGGTGTATTACGGCCTCAGTTTTTCATGTACCAGTAGGTTGTAGATGCCCACTTAACTAATGGAAACCTAAGTGCATTTGGCGCACCCTAGGCTGGGCAGCCATCCTCTCTAATAACCTTACTGCATACCTAACTATGGCTAACTTTATCTTGTACACCAATCAAGCAGTGTTTTACATTACAAATTTTAATTTAATTTGTTTCATACCGTTGCTTGACTGGAAAATCACAGTCTTTTATTAATTAGTAAATACAAGACAAGGGGAGCGAGAGGGGTCGCCGGGTATCGATTAGTGTGGTCTAGTGATTTAGATTCATTGGACATACAGTCGATATATTTCGATTTAACAAAGCGTTTAGTACACAAGTTTCTACAATATACGGTAATAGTGTTACATTAATGAGAAATTTTTCATAATTTATAATTGTATAGTGACCCGTCCTCGCTTTGCATTTATTGTTTTTTTCTATCAGTGAAAACTGCACCGAAATCTATTGCACAGTTTAGAGGATAAACAGACAGACTCGAAAAGCGACTTCATAGTTTAATTAAGAAAGAAGTTAATTTGAACATTGTATCAATCTTACACTGTACACATTGAAATAATTAGAATATTAATCATTATTATGTCTTACGCCATTGAATGGCTATTTTACGAAAAAGTCATAAAACGAGAAGACGAACTGAGAGGACTATATTGGTGATTTTAATGGTTATAATTCCATAAACAACTGGATTCTGACCTGCAAAATGCAAAAAACTTAAGAAAAATTTGAATTTTACAGGCTACTTAATAAAAAAATACTTAATGGGGTTGCTCAAAGAGCAACCCCATTAAGAATAATCCTTTCATTCTTCCAAGTAAAATAGACCCTAGACTTCTAGGTCCCAAACCCTTTCAAAATTAATCAATCACTAGCTACCACGATCCCTTTTCAAGCTTCTAAAATCTGGCATATTTCTGGCCAGTAACCAAGGGCTATTGACATGGCATAACCTTCAATATTCCAACGACGCAGGCGGCCCAACTAATTACTATGTTATGCTAATGACCAACGGTCTCGGTTTGTCTGCGATTTATAAGCAAAGTAACTGAAGTATGACGACTCTATGTCGCTTAGTAGAACGTTTAAGTATTTATTACAGCTTTAAAGATGGATGGGAATTCATCAAGTAACTTCTCCCGCTCTGGGGGATAAATGACAAATAGCAAAAGACAATTGACAAATGACGAATGGCGAAAGGAAAATGACGAATGATGTATGGCGAATGATTAATGACAAATGTCATATGACATTGGTCATATAATTATGACAAATATCAAATGACTAATAGTTTTTATTTATCAAAAAGGTTTTTAAAAAACACTTTTACACGTCAATTTAAAGGATGGAGTGTCAGAATTTTACTGACTAAAATCCGCTTGTGTACCTCCAGTTGCCCTTTCGTTCCAAGGCCTCGTTTACTCTTTCGAACAATACCGCAGCCCTAGCAAGCATAAGTCCTAACATCTAGAAACTATCTCATCTAGAAGTACTAGAAAATTCCTTCACTGATGGATAGGTACATCGTTGAATTGAAGACTTTCCTATACTAGAAATATTCTCGGTTCTTTTAGGAAAGGGCGCGAGTAAAAAAGTTTAGCAACTAATGTATAATCTGGTGCAACTGAAATTTTGGCGGAGTGACCGTGAAAGCCAAAATTCAAGAAACTTTTCAGGTATATTTCGCCAGGACACGATGGCAGCGTGACCAGTCGCCGCTACCAACAAAATGTATACAGCTCTATAGAGAGTTATTCACCTGGTGTCCGTTTGGTTGCGCAACCAATTTGGCGGCGCGACCAACTCGGACGCGTGCACTTAAGGTCTATTTTGATACTGTCTCAGTGTGGTGTAGCGATTCTGGTGTCTATATGGTGTCTAGTTTGGTAGCTTACGGACACTATGGTTGCGCAACTGGTCGCGCCGCCATGGTGTTCCGGTGAAATATAGCCCTATTAACGCCTAACCTACACCTAACACAAATAAACTATAACACATCGACCTCACTTCAGCCTGTACAGCTAATAATGTCCAATACTTGGGCTTCACTGGGCTCGACTGATAACACGCCACATAGATACTGCAGCCTATACTAAATAGATAATATCTATCTATTACGCATAAAAGCCGTAGGGGGTCAAGTAGTGGGTGATATGAAATGGCAGTGGTAGGTATAGTCAAATATATTTTCACAGTAATTTGGTTGTTAGGGTAATTTTATTCGCGCGTTTAATGGACAACCGGTCCATTAAACGCGTCCATTAAAAGACTTTATTTCAAAAAGAAAATGGTCCTTTGATCATTTTTACACTTTGTGAATTGGAAAGGTGTTTGATTCTTGTAGATATTAATTATGAATTTTTAATCACAAGATGAAAATCAAAGAGTAATTAATATTTATTGGTTCTAGGGTTGAGTAAGGACAATGTTACAGACTTTTCTAAATAGTGGATAGCTACAGTGGAAAGTGATACAGAGGAATGAGGTAAAATCAATCATTCTTTAAAAGAGTAATTATGAAGTTTCTTCATCTTCGTCGGTTCTTCGCCATAGTAAACGATCAATAGGAACCGTGCACTAGCTTCTGACGTTTTTGAAGTACCCATTTAGGCGCCTATGTGAAATAAAAAAACTTAGAATTTGAATTTTGAGGAAATACGAGAAAAGTTTTTAGTGGAAGATTCTTGATGACTATTCTTATAGGTATCCAGTTACACACTCTTGTAGAGAAGATTAAAAAGCGATGCATGGACTGTGTGAAAGATAACAACTTCGTATCACTAGAAAAAGGGTGACAACTTTTTCTTAAGGGTCGCTCTGGGTCAATGACTTTTAATTTTTTTTTTGCTCTGTGTGGAACGAGAGTTCAGACTTTTACTGACCAAACCCACCCGGGTTCCTTCAGTTGCTCTTTGTTTTCCAGGGCCGCGGTAACTCTTTCGAACTAGCCCGCAGCCCTGGCAGGCCTGGGGTGCTGCGACAGAAAATCTCCACGAGTGCCCGCGGGCTGTAGTTCCCTCGAGGACATGTCCGGAGCGAAGGCCAGTCTGCGGGACGGTGCACCCTGGGAGGCGGCCAACGACTCCCCTTGGGTACTTCTGCCTAAGGGGTCTCGTTGCCTGCCTGCGAATATTCTGTCTGAAGGAACACTTCAACGCGTGTCCCTCTGCTATAGCAGAGGGCACAGTGGCGAAGTAAGAGCGGGCTCGGTGCGCACTCACCCTGCCACCGGGCAGGCAGGAGGAAGACTTGGTCCTCCTTTTGCCACCGTTAGTCTCGTAGCCCCAGAAATTGTCCAAGGTCATGTTTCTGACTTTTGATGGGGGTCGAGGGTCTTGGCTTAACCGCCCGGGCCGCGAAGAAGACTACCTCTATAAAAAATTACCCCAAATCTCCAAGCGGCGGCGCACCGTGAGGGAGGTTGTTAGCTTGACTAATGGGTAGCTTAATTAGTCTCTAGTGCGGACCACTAAATTTGAGCAGGTACACAAAGTTTCATACTCGTGGGAACAAAAATGGCCAGTAAATTTTTTAAAAAACCCAACGACGAGGAGATGGAGAGTGATGCGCAGTCGGAGTCCGATGCGGCATCCAAAAGGAGCTCGGAGGGCTCGGAGGCTGAGGAGGGTCAAGGAGATTCCGGTGGAGACTCGCGTCTGTACCGGAAGCGCCCCATATCAGGGGACAAATCGTCCTCCGAAGGAGAGAAGGGCTCGGCCCGCAAAATCCCCACCAGTGGGCGGGGCGCACGTCGTGCGGAAGGAAGAGGGAGGGGGCTTACCTCGCAGGAGGCTGTTGAGCGAGCCGAGAAAGTCGCCACGGAGGGTGTCCACCCCGCAGCGACCAGCGTTAGGGCTGGCCCCTCGGGGCCGTCTGGCGGCAAGCCGGACGCCGGGGAAGACTCCGCTGAGGAGTCGCGCAGATCGCTCGGGGAGCTGGTCGTGGAAGCCTTGACAGCGGTTTCCAGAAAAAGGGAAAAGGGCTCGAAGAAGAGGCGCATCGCCCACTTCGCGACATCTATCTTGGAGTCTATAGACGCCTCCTTTGAGAAGAGGGTCGAGAAGAGGATCGCGATGCTCCGAGCCGAGCTTCTGGGAGCCCAGGAAGTTGACTGCGAGGAGCCAACTAAAGAGGGACGCAAGCAAGGGCAGGGCCAAAGTCGGCCCCAGCCCCAGCCCGAGCCGGAAAGTCAGCTGTTGACGCTGGTGCGGCAGGAGCTGGCTGCCCTTCGGCAGCAACAGCAGCAGCAGCAGGAGCAGTTCCAGCAACGGATGCAGCAACAGCTGTCCGTGCTGGAAGGCATCGTGCTGCGCCCCCCACTCGCGGCCTCCAGCCAGCGGAAGGCGGCATCATATGCTGCCACCGTAGCTGCGGCTGCTGCGCCTAAGGTAGGCCCATCGGGGCAAGCCGGGCGCGGGGCCATGGCATCGGAGGCTGCAAGGACGGCCTTGACGGCCAAACAGCAGCAGCGGCAGGGAGGGCCTGCTCCACCCTCGAAGAATAAGGTGGCACCTACCGCTAAAGCGACGAGGGCTCCTGCCGTGACGGCGACTAGGCCGCGCCTGCCATCCCCCGCCCCCCTTGCAGAACCCTCGGCCGAAGCCGACTGGACGGTTGTTGGCGCCAAGAGGAGTGCGGGCAAGGCAACTAGGTCGGCCAAAAAGCGCGCGAGGCGACAGGAACGCAAGAAGCGGGCCATGGCGGCTAGACTTCGCGCCCCGAATTCCGCGGCTGTAGTTATTACACTACAGCCAGATGCGGAAAAGAAGGGCCTGACGTACAACACCGTCATGGAAAAGGCGAAGCAGGAGGTGGTGGGCCACCTCAGCGAATTCGGAGCCTCTGGGGGCTTCCGAATGAGGCGCACTGCAACCGGGGCCCGAATATTAGAGGTCCCTGGTGCAGACAGTGGCCCTGCCGCAGATGCCCTGGCCGCAAGGATCAGGGCGTCCCTGGACGTCGAGGAGGTCCGAGTGTCCAGGCCCACCAAGTGCATGGACATGCGCATCATGGGCCTGGACGACTCCGTCAGGGTGGACGAAGTGGTGGCCGCCATCGTCAGGGCGGGAGGGTGCAACGCCGATCAGGTGCGGGCGGGCACCATCCGCGCTGACAGCACGGGCATGCGAGCCGTAACGGTGAATTGCCCCGTGTCGGCGGCCAAGGCCATCACTGGTGAAGGCCGAAGGCTCTTGGTGGGCTGGGTCTCCGCGCAGGTAAAACTGCTGGAGCCCAGACCTCTGCGGTGCTACCGCTGCCACGTGGGGCACCACGTGGGTTCCTATTGCGCCGCGGAGGTGGACCGCAGTGACCGCTGCTTCCAGTGTGGTCAGCCCGGTCACAAGGCTGCAGAATGCCGTGCTACGCCGCACTGCTACGCATGTGCGGCGGCAGGCAAGCCGGCCGATCACCGGGCTGGGAGCAGGTCCTGCGACCCCCCTGCCAAGGCCAAGGGCAAGGTCCCGAGGCAAGCCCACCCTGACGTCCTCTCCGCCGCAGCCTCCTCTCTAGCTGCCGCTGCTGTCGCCGCCACAACCACTGCGGCAGGGCCCTCACGAGGGGCTCGGGAGGAGACTGTAATGGACTGTTAAATACGGCTCCATTACGTCTCCTCCAGGCGAATATCAACCACTGCGCCCCCGCTCAGGATCTGTTGCTCCAAAGCATGGCGCAGTGGTCGATCAATATCGCCGTGGTCTCCGAGCCGTACTATGTCCTGCCCAGGGGAGACTGGGTTCAGGACCTGAACGGCTCGGTGACCCTAATTTCGTCGGCCGCCGCTGGTACTCCGTCCCTCGAGGCCGTCACGAGGGGGCGGGGTTGCGTGGCAGCACGGTTCGGGGACATTGCCGTGGTAGGCGTCTACCTGTCCCCGAACAGAACTCTCCCTGATCTCCACATCTCCCTTATGGAGCTGAATGCCGTCGTCGCTAGGTTTGGTTCCCTCCCACTGGTCGTTTGCGGGGACTTCAATGCCAAGAACCTGGCTTGGGGTTCTCGGTTCACGAACCAGCGGGGTCGGATGGTAGAGGACTGGGCCCTGGAAACAGGCCTGGTCATCCTAAACCGGGGTTCTGTCCCCACGTGTGTGCGGATGCAGGGCGAGTCAGTGGTGGACATATCGTTGGCCAGCCCTGCTCTGTCGCCGCGTGTCGTCGACTGGCACGTCATGGAGGGGGTGGAGACGTACTCAGACCACCAGTACATTCGGTTTGACATCTCCACCCAGACCTCAGACGCGCCGGTCCAACAGACCCCGTGTGGTCCGCGTTGGGCGCTGAAGCTGCTGGACCGGGAGCTCCTCCTGGAAGCCGCGATGGTACAGGCCTGGGTGCAAGCACCGAACAGGCCTGTCGACATTGACGTCGAGGCAGAATGGTTCCGGGAGGCCATGTCACAAATTTGCGACGTGGCAATGCCCCGAGTTCGGCCAGGACGTGCCCGGCGCCAGGTGTATTGGTGGTCGCCGGAGATTGCGGTACTGCGCAATGCATGCAATGCCGCGCGGCGCCGGTACGCCAGACACCGCAGTCGCCGCATCCGCCCGCCGGATGCGGAGGCCAGAGAGGCGGAGCTGTACGAGGGATACAGAGTGGCAAAGCGCACCCTCCGAGTGGAAATAAAGCGGGCCAAGTTGGAGGCCCGCAACGTGTGGCTGGGGACTCTGAACGGAGACCCGTGGGGACGCCCCTACAAGGTGGTGCGGGAAAAACTCCGCCCCTGGGCTCCCCCACTCACGCAGAGTCTCCGGCCCCAGATTGTGGAGGGTGTGGTGAGCACTCTGTTCCCTGCGCGAGGGGAACACTCTCCCCCGCTCATGGCTCCGCTACCAGCGGTGTCTAACGCGGATCACGATGGCGACGATGACGACAATGCTCCAGAGGTGACCGAGGTAGAGATGAGTGTGGCGGTACGAAGGCTGAGTGCCAAGAATACCGCCCCAGGACCCGACGGCTTGCCTGGGAAAGCCTGGGTCCTGGCCATGGAGGCTCTCGGGTCTCGATTAAGAGGGCTCTTCAGCGCATGCATGGAGAGGGGCCAGTTCCCACTTCGCTGGAAGACGGGGAAACTGGTCCTTATCGCGAAGCCGGGGCGCCCTGCGGACTCTCCGTCCGCGTACCGGCCCATTGTGCTGCTCGACGAGGTGGGCAAGCTCTTTGAAAGAGTAATTGCAGACCGCCTCGTCGCGCACCTAACACGGGTGGGGCCGGATCTGGCGGACGGCCAGTTCGGCTTTCGCAGGAGGCGCTCCACGGTGGACGCCATCATGCGCGTGCGAGCTCTCACGACGGGGGATGCGGTGTCCCAGGGCAGGTGTGTCGTGGCGGTGTCATTGGACATCGCTAACGCCTTCAATTCCCTGCCCTGGAGTAGCATTAGGAGGGCACTCCGGTATCACCGGGTGCCCGACTACCTCTGTCGTGTGATCGAGGCCTACCTTTCGGACAGGTACATCATCTACCCTGGTCACCAGGGAGAGTGGAAACGGCGAGAGATGTCGTGCGGTGTTCCGCAGGGATCGGTACTAGGACCGCCCTTGTGGAACATCGGCTACGACTACGTGCTGCGCGGCGACCTCCCTGACGGGGTCAGCGTGGTCTGCTACGCAGACGACACGCTGGTCCTGGCTCAGGGAGACTCGTACCAGGCGGCGGTCGAATTAGCGACACGTGGGGTTGCGATAGTCGTTGATAGGATCCAGCAGTTGGGACTCGAGGTGGCGCTGCAAAAGTCCGAGGCCATGTGTTTTCACGGCCCTCGGAGCGCGCCGCCTCGGCGCTCCCAATTAACGGTAGGAGGAGTTCACATCGGCGTCGGGTCGACGATGAAGTACCTGGGACTCGTCCTCGACAGCCGGTGGAATTTCGAGGAGCACTTCCGACGTCTGGCTCCCAAACTGAATCGGAATGGGGCTGCCCTCAAGCGGCTCCTGCCCAACCTCGGGGGTCCAGACGCCTCCTGCCGGAGGCTCTACGCAGGCATCGTCCAGTCCATGGCCCTTTATGGGGCGCCGGTGTGGGCGCCGTCACTGCGAAAGCGACCGGCGGCCCAGCTGAACGCGTGCCAGAGGGTCATGGCCATACGGATGGTGCGGGGATACCGCACGGTTTCCCGCGAAGCGGCGAGCCTCCTTGCTGGCCAGCCACCATGGGATCTGGTGGCAACAGGCCTTGCACGCATGCACGATCTGCGCGTGGAGATGCAACGTCGGGGCGAAACTCCGCTGCCACGACAAGTTGCGGCATGGCGGACAGAGCTCCGGCGGGGTCTCATGGTGGAATGGCGACAGCGACTATCGCAACCCAGTGCTGGGCACGCCGTAATTATGGCGGTAATTCCCCTCTTTGAGGAGTGGCTGGAAAGGCAACACGGCGTCCTTACCTACCGCATGACGCAGGTCCTCACCGGACATGGTAAGTTCGGGAGGTTCCTGCACCGGATTCGTGCGGAAGAAACGCCCGGGTGCCACCATTGTGCGGACCACCCGGAGGACACGGTGGAGCACACGGTGGAGGTGTGTCCCGCTTGGGCAGAGCAACGCCGTGTCCTCGTGGGGGCGATCGGCGGCGGCGATCTCTCGCGCCGGGCCTTGGTACAGGCCATGGTCCGAAGCGAGGAGGAGTGGCAGGCGGTTGCCTCCTTCTGCGAAGCAGTAATGCTAGCAAAGGAGGCGGCCGATCGCGTGAGGCAACGGTCCTCACGCCCCAATCGCCGCCGGGATTCCGATCCCGATTTCCGGCCATCGTAGGCGCAGGCTTGCGGACGGCGAGCAATGGGTGGCTCGCCGTCCGACCGTCCGGTAACCGTCCGGACCGAGCCTAAGTCGTCGACGGCGCGTGCTGTTCCACGCGCGCCTCAAGGAGATGTCAGCAACTGTAGGGGCCTAGCAGGGTCGAAGCCTACTGGGGCCAAGGGTCTGATTCTGAAAGGAAGACTCGGCCCTGGTACGAAAGGCAACGAAGGAACAGGAGTGGGTTTTTAGTCAGTAAAAGTCTGACACTATCTCCCGCCCCGCCCAAGGGCGGGAGATGTCATAAGATGATTTTCCCACCGAAAAAAAAAAAAAAAAAAAAAAAAAAAAAAAAAAAAAAAAAAAAGCCCTGGCAGGCCTAGAAGGTGATTACTGAGATAACAACTTGGAAATAGAATATAATAAACTAGCCTTCGCCCGCGGCTTCGCCCGGGTACATAAAATATAGCCTGTCACTCAGGAATAAAGCAGCTTTCTATCGGTGAAAAAGTTTTCACAATGGGACTAGTACTTGCACAAACAAAAAAACAAAATTTACCTCTTTATAATATTAGTGTGGATATGGAAAAAAAAAGAAAACATGACACGCCCACATATTGAGATAAGGATCACAAAATATTGGTGTGATCTAATCTGAAGGCCCACTAAAATATACAGCCATAGATTGACTCTTTCTATATAAGTACAAATTTTTCACGAGTACCACCGAATTCTAGAGCAGGTCAAAAATAACTTATCGTAAGATAGCCTGGAATGTAGCGAGATCATTGATAAATGAATTACTGCTAATAATATAATATATTATTATATTATATTATGAATTACTGCTCGTTATAGATAGTCAAATTAGGGCAGTCGGCTATCACCAATAGATATGCATGCTCTTATAATTGTTTGTGACGAGGGGCTTGGATAAAGGTAGCATTCAACCAGATATTATATAGGTATAATATAATTCTTCTGTATATGTGTTTGTTACCTAACTCCTCCTAAAGGGCTTGACCGATTTGGATGAAATTTTGTGTATATATTTGAATAGATACCTGGATGGTTTGAAAATACAATTGGATCAGGCAGATGGCGCTGCAATCGGGTGTTCAATTGTTTTTTCTGACGAAAATACAGTTTTCAGACAGGACAACGTCTGTCAGAACCGCTAATTATATTTAATATCATGTATATATGAATGTAATACTACTTAGCTATGGAAATATTCTCAGGGTTTTAAAAAACTAAGGTGAATTCAGAATCTTGTTTTTCTGACAATGGGACACCTAATTAGGAAGATAAAGAGTGTTTTCTTTCTAGAGATTATGGCAATTGAGTTGATGTGCTTATCATTGTCATACCAGTTAGAACAAACATGCCTTGTCTTATGTAATTAAAACCAGTTATTACTTATTTTTATCAATGATAATATTTTTTATGTAAAGATATTTTATGAAGTTTTTCAACTGCTTCCTCTTGGTTCTTTCTCGTAGACTTTTTGCCAATTTAGGATTAGTCTATAAATGATTTAAATGACATATATTTTGCAACAAAGCTAACAACGCGCAGCGGATTAACTGTAGCTTCTGCCAGCCATTTTATCCATGTAAAAGTCGGAAATTATCCAACTTAAACCATACTCCTGGGATAAAAAAGTATCATATGTATCTCCAGGGCATAGCTTACCCATTTACTAAATTCATTCAGCCGTTTAAACGTGAGAAGTAGATAAACATACACACACACTACACTATCAGATACACGTGCGTACAAACTTAGTTAGGTCTTTATAACATTAGTGTGAATTTACCGGTAAAATGTATTGTCCAATGACACATTGTTTGTCACAATTTTAGGGTAAACTAAACCGACATTGATGTCAACAATTACATAGGTATTACAAACCACAATGGCCTGCGGTGATTTAATAATATAAACAAAGTGGAAGTATGGAGAATTGGAGATACGTACATATAGTTTGGAAAAACACACTAATATTTTAATGGCGAACGATTGTGAGTGTGTGTATGTTTGTTACTTCTTTACGCTCGAACGGCTGAACGGGTTTCGATAAAACTTGGTACACGGGTAGACCATGTCCTGGTATAGCACATAAGATACTTTTTATTACGCGGGTGAAGCCACTGGCAGCGGCTAGTGTTGAATAAATACAAAAAAAAAAATATTGTTACAAGGCGGCCGTCTCATGGCCGGACGACTAGGACATTTGTAATTTTGTACTAATGGGCTTTGACTGTTTATCGTAATGACGTAGGTAAGTTCCACTCAATTATTATCTATAGACATAAAAGACACAAAACGTTTCTACTTATGTCTTTTTAGACTTTGAAACTATCCTACCGATGTGCCCCAAACCGGTTTCATTAGAAAGACAATAATGCGAAGATGGTTTTAGGCAATTAAAACAAAGCAAATTTCCTCAGGACTCAGGTCTCCTCTCTCGGAGAGGGAATGGGCCATAATCCACCACGCGGGTCCAGTGCGGGTTGGTGGATGTATATCTTTGAATTTTTTGGTTCTAGGACAAGCCGGTTTCCTCACGATGTTTTCCTTCACCGTTTTGAGACCAGTGGTGATGAAATAAATTACACAAAGTATTGCGCCTGGCTGGGTTTGAACCCGCGACGTACAAGTCGGGCCCACTCGGCCACCACTGCTCTGAAATTAAACATCATCTATCATTAAACTTTATTGAAAAAAAAAAGTCATTCTGAGAAAATGATGTTTTGCTGTGACACAGTTACCTTGGCCCTAATTAAAATCTGGTCTATCGCAGTAGATACTGTTGTTTCATGAGGTTAGCAAATATTTGCTACAATTTGCAAAGAAAATGCCGCCGGATTTTATTTTACCAACCTTGTTGGTACGATAGGATTGGACACGTAGGCTGTGTTCACCGTAGGTAGGCGTGGGCTTGCAGACGACGAGTAATGGGTAGCTCGCCGTCCGGACCGAGCCCGAGTCGTGCTCGGTCCGGTTCACGGTCACGCGCGCCTCAAAGACATGTTAACAAAACCGTAGGGGCGCAGCAAGGCCGAAGCCTACTGGGGCCATGAGTTGACGTCCGAAAAGGAAATCCGTGATCCTGGAACGCAAAGGATAACTGAAGGATAATAAGTGTAGTTTTAGTCAGTAAAAGTCTGACACGCTCTCCCACCCTGCCCTAGAGCTGAAGAAGTCATTAGACGATTTCCCAGTGTTCCTTCAGCTGCCCTTTACGTTTTAATTCCACGGTAACTCTTTTAAACAATCCCTAGAAATCTAATCTCATGATCAGATACGAAAACTTACTATGCTAAAAATGGTTCTCCTAGTAGACTATGGGGTATGTAGGAACTATATTAGCCCTGGGGTTGTCCCAACCAGTCACGTTGACACTGAACTGAGCACTATGCACGTGGGTATTGCAACATCGCTATCACCTAACACAGTGTTGCCATTATCGCTGCTGATAATAAGCTTGTTCAACTGGAGTGCTTTGGACGCGAGATTTTACTCCCGTGATGCTGAAACATATCATATTAATGGTACTGTGGGGCAATAGCCGTGTATTTTACTTTTATATATTACCTATGACACATTAGTTTTCAATGGAACTACACGCCTACGTAGACATTCAAGTGTACCTATATTATATTGCAGACTAAGTTGAGTGACCTATAAGGTGTGAAGATATTTATAGGAGTGGACTGTTGCACGTTTGACAGCCAGATTGTAACACATTATCAGTCTAAACACATCATAATGCTCTCTCACGTCGTCAATGTCTTCTGCAGAATCCTTCAAGAAATACAAGCAAGTTTTGCTACGTTTATAAGCCTATAAGTCTCACCCTCTGGACTTAGAAGCCCTCTATCTATATAGTGTGGAAAACCTATTTATTAACGTCGATTCACATGTCGGCTTATAAGCAACAACGTTCACATGTCGGCTTATAAGCAACAACGTTCACGAATGTTTCATTTTTCGCAGGGTTTATGACAACTTTTACAGAGTATAAGTAATCTTTTGACGTTTGATGGCACTGTTGGCGCAGTGGTTGAGCGATTGGCTGCTGCGCTGCATGTCGCAGGTTCATTCCCCGTCCGGACAAAATATTTGTGTGGCCTACAGATATGTGTTTCGGGTCTAGGTGTCTTGTGTATGTGAATTTACGTTTGTGAACGCACCCACGATACGGTAGGTTATTCGTAGAGCGGGGCAGTTTATTAAAAAAAAATCTACTCTAAACTATTGATTTCGCTCTTCGCGCTTTCTTTTTATATAAACCAGTGCTTGACTACGATCCCACCTGATGGTAAGCAGTGATGCAATCATTGATGGTGAGGCGCACTAGTTTATTAAGAGCCTATTCACTCTAGCCTTGAAGGCACCTAAATTATAGTTGGACGGGAAGACCGCAGCAGGCAAATTGTTCCAGTCCTTCGATGTACGCGGTATAAACGACGAAACGAAACGCTTAGTCCGGACCGTTGAAGTTTCAACAACGTAAGGATACTCGTCGTACGTCGGGTTTTCCGATGGTAGAAAAGAGATGGCGGAATCAAGTCATGCAATTCCCGCGCACACTCTCCAAAATGCAACCTGTAAAATACCGATAGGCTGGCTACCCTGCGCCTGCATGTATAAATATTGTATTGTATTATATTATATTGTAGAAAAATTGCTTCTTAATCAAACCTTACCATAAGAATTAACATGAGATTAGCATTGCCAAAGCAATAAGCTTGACTTTTACGTTAGACCTAATAAAAATATTCAATAACGTCATCTTTAAAAAAACAACCATAAAGTTACAAGTGAAAGTCAAAAGAAAGCAATAACACAGTAAGTCAGTATGCCAGGCTAGCATAAAGTGCACATGTGCGAACTGACTGCATGCTGCACGCTAACTGCGCCGCGTGGGAACCGGGGGCGGCGCGGGCGCACCTGCCCGCCAATACTGGTAATCTACAGTTATTTGCATATTGTAATAGGTTACAGTTTATTGCGATACGGTAGTATCTTTTACCGAAATAACGAGTAAATTAAAGTCAGTTGCAGACCATGAGCTAAACTGTGTTAGTTTAGCTTAGCTCGCAAAATTGAGGTAACCTCTCATACTTATTAATTATGATAGCTTGTGTTTTGTTTACTATTTAGTTTAGCTCATGGTTGGTTTATACCTTGGTATACTTTAAGGTATCCAGACAATAAAAACTCGTTGAACGACGACTACGGGCGGAATTCACCAATAAAACTAATCGCGTTTTAACGTTTGGCTCGCATAATCGCGTTTAGCCGCTGTCACTAGTGTCACTTGTCTGTATTTTTCTTTTGTTGTATTTTTACAAGTGACACTAGTGACAGCGGCTAAACGTGATTATGCGAGCCAAACGTTAAAACGCGATTAGTTTTATTGGTGAATTCCGCCCTAAATATCAAATGGAAACTGAATGCTACGAGTACCTACCTATTAGAACGAATTTTTAGGACCATAGATTATTTAATTAAAATTTTCTGATATTTTTAGATAGGCCGTCAATTTTCAAATAAGATCGACAAATGCTAATAGATACGATGTACCTACACGATCACACTTCTAATTTTTTCACACACAAACAACCCCAAAAAAATGGCGAAGGGTGAAGTCGAGCGTAAACACACGAGCCCTTAATTCTAAGCCGTAGTGTTTATAAAACAGTACTACCTCGTAGTAAGAGTATTCCCATGTCGCTGACCACGTGTGCGCCCGCGCCGTCGCGTGGGAAAGAGGGGGCGGCGCACGCGCACCTGCCCCAGCCATGTTCTACAGTTATTTGCATACTGTTGTACTACATTATTTTATCCAACCGCGGGGGTGATAAGAGGGAATTGTTGAAATTTGAAATTTGTTTTTGAACAACTTAGAAGGCTGAATATAAAATACCAAGTTAATATCTATAGCCTAGTTAGATCTATGTACTCATAAACTTATAGTATACAACGGTAAAATTGTTTGTTTGTATCTGAATTATTTCACTGATTGAACATTATATTATTGCTAAGTGACATAAAAGCAAACCCTGGAGAAAAAGCTAGCACTTGATATGCAAGTAGCAGTGTGGCACAATGTTATTTTATTTATTTTTTGCATCTTGATTCCTATAATATACTTAAGTAGTGTTTTAGAGCCTTGTAAATGTTTGTCCCAAATAAATAAATTTTCTTTCTTTATAATGCCCGATTTCTTGTTGTTTTTTCCTGAAAGTGCGTCATGCGGTATAATAACAACATGGCAAACCACACTAGTCCGATAATAGTTTGTACTATTTTCCTTTCGGCGACAGTCACAGAGATCACAGACATCGGTAAACGAATTGGGATGACAGAAATCCCCACGTCCACATAATAAAAACCAGCCAAGTGCGAGACTGCACGAAGGGTTCCATATCATCTGTAGCAAAAAACAGCAAAAAAATCACGTTTGTTGTATGAGAGCCCGACTTAAATATTTATTTTATTCTGTCTATAGCGGCAACAGAAATACGTCATCTGTGAAAATTTCAACTGTCTAGCTATCACGGTTCATGAGATGCAGCCTGCTGACAGACAGATGGACAGCGGAGTCTTAGCAGAGTCTTAGCAATAGAGTCCCGTTTTTACCCTTTAGGTACAGAAACCTAAAAATCGCCAGGTCCGCCAACAAAATGATTGTATTATTAAGTTCTTAGAATAATTATTTATATTTATTAATCATGTCCTCGTCATAACACCTACGTCACGTAAGTGATTAAAACGTAATAACCACGTATAAAACTTATTCACGGTTTATTTTCCTTAAACATTAACACGGAAATATTCAAACGTAGGTTTCAATGTTCTCATTAGTAATAAAACAGATTGACGTTACCTGATTTACCAGAAAATACCTAGGTATTTAGTAACAGATGAGGTTCTCTTGTGACCTCAACTGAGTGGAGCGTGGGGTTTTTGGTCCAGGACCGAGTATTTTGGGACCACAAAAACAAATACAGTTTTATTATTTTTATAGGTAGAAGTTGGGACCGCGGTCCCGGTCCCTAAAGCCCCAAGACCCAACTGAGTCACATGGTAACAAATAAGTTGGTGGTTTGATAACAACCATGGACAAAGTTCAGAAGACTTACGAAACATCATTGTTCTAACGAGTTCATTGTTTACTAATTAATGTACAGCGAATATCAACTTTCAAACTTTTCTGAAAAGAAAATATGAATGTAATTTTCTGTAATAACAATTTTTATGTTAGACAAGCTTTGTTTGTGAAACGAAAAAACATTTATTAAATGCAAATTGGATCATTGCAAATTCATTTTAATTACATGTGAGCAAAGTTTAATATTGCCACCAAAGTGGAATACACGCTCGATCGAAAGCGAGGTCGTTTTGGAGCCAAGAAATTGCAACGAATACAATAATAATTATAATAAATTGTGGCAGGAGCCGCCGCACTTATCCGCACTTGTGGGAAATACATTTCGAGTCTAAAAACGGTAGAGGTAGGAGCGAGTTTTCAAGTGTGTTGAAAAAAAAACCTCACCTAAAACTAAATTGGATAATGGCTCAGTACGTGAACACAATAGAAAATGAAAGCTTTCGCCGTCAATCTTGATCAAGTACAAATTAAGTTTCAGCGGGCTTTTAATTAAATCGAATCCGTTACGCTGTCACCCTTAAACTTTAAGTAACATTACATAGAAATTAAACACTTTACAACGTGTATTTTAAGGAATTTGGAAAATTTCCAATGTGTGTAGGTACCTACAGCTAAAAGGCCTTAGACGCGCATTGAATATTGATATTTATTATAGCGTTATAATTCCCTAGCGGAGTCTGTTTCATGATAGCTATAATCTGAGGGTCTTTAAGAGGAGAAAAAAAATATGTAGCATATAATTTTCCCACTGCTGGGACTCGAGCTTCCTCTCTAAGAGAGAAAATGGGCCATAATCCACCACGCGGGCTCAGTGCGGTTTGGTGGATGTCACAAATTTTTCGGTTCTAAGACATGCCGGTACCCTCACGATGTTTTCCTTCACTGTTTATGAGAGCAATGACGATGAAATAAATTACACAAGGTAATGCGCCTGGTTGAGTTTGAACCCGCGACCTACAACTCGTAAGTCAGGGCCGTTACAACTGAGCCACCACTGCTCTCTTCGCAAATAATATTTTTAGATAATCATGTTCTATCGTCGACCATATTCTCTGTTTACTATTTTTCAAATTGGCATCTCTGTCGTGCCCTCATCTTGACAATTGTTCTAATCTCTCAGGTGTTATGTTTGCACAACAATGGCACTGACCTTCGCTATGATATTCCCCACAAAAGATACTTGCCCACACGTATCAAGATTAATTAACACTCCACAATTCCACCGATAACTTTTTTGCATTTGCACGTAACTCAACGCATTGAATTTTAATGAATTTTTAACGCGGAGGCGATGTTATTCTGGCAACGTGTTATCGGTTACTAGGAGTTTTGTGCTGTCCAGTAATTGAGTTGTGGACGTCTGATAGGCAGTCACTCCATATAAAACACGAGTATTCAGCCGCATCTGGTCCTGGACCCCAAGCTAGCTGGGACAAGGTTAGGAAGATGCTGTTGTTGTCATGTTGGTCTTTGTAAACGCACGAGTGACTGGATCAGTATCATCATTTCATTTTCCTGCCCTTGTCCCATCTTATTTGGGGTCGGCACAACATGTTTTTTTCTTCCATTCTATTCTGTCAACAGTCATGCTATCACTAACTTCCTTTTCTTTAAACTGTAGTAACTGATTGGAGTAACTGGATCAGTATACTACGCGTATATTTATGTAAAAATATCTAAAAGGATTATTTATATTCTAAAGTTATCTTTCAGTTTTAATAATTCAAGCCCCACATGTAGAGCCTACTTTAAATTACTCTACTAAATATGAATACCTTATAACATCAAAGGCTTTCATTTTTCCGTCGTAAGTTCTGAATAATATTATAAGTATATTAATGGAAAAATCCTCAAATTGTATCAAAGACGCAGCGGAGATTAAATTTGAGAAAAAATGTTATTGAATAGGCAGCACGAGAAACATTTATTAACTAATTTTGTGTGTGAAAAGCGTTCGAGGAAACTTGATAACAAATAAATATGCTGAGATTCCTACCTGCCCACATCGTGTGACATCTCAGATATTTTATATTAATATACCTAATATGTATAATATAATATATCCCACATCTCTCACACAACGCCATCTAGTCCAAAACTAAGCAAAGCTTGTGCTATGAATACTAGAAAACTGATAAACATACTTATATATTTCTAAGTCTTATAGATAAATTACACCCAGACACAGAATAAATGATCGTGCTCATCACACATACATTTGTCTTGGTTGGCATGGCAGTCATGGCCACTAACCACTGGACCAAATGACCAGTCCAAATTTTATTGAGCTCAATAATTAATTACCTTTGTAGAATCTTTACTTTATAATCTAGTTGACATTCAAACATTTTTAACCAGAGTAAATACAACCGGTACGTAACTAAACTGTTCATGTAATATTATGCGCAGTTTATCAAGAAAAAGAAAAATTTCAATAATTTTTTATCACCCCTTTTGAACGTTGTCGGGGGAATGTTGAAGAAAGTTTTGCGATGAAGCCATGGGAAAGCTTTTCCTGAATACCGTGAAAAAATTAGTCTTAGTATAGCAAAGGTCAGAGGCCAAACGTTCGGCGCAAATACGGAAACTTTTCCTTTTATACGACGTAGCTACACTTAAGGTACCGTATCAACTTTCACTAACGTACCTACCTAATGTCAAAACGCAATATTTTTCTTCTTAATCCATCCAAAAGTGTAATTACCATTATCATTCGACAACATAACACTTTTTTGTCATAGTACTAGCGATTCGCCCAGCTTGGCACCACGAGTGTTAGAAATCTTTGAAATTCTCGGCTTTTTCTACTATTATATGCATATATTATACACAGAAACTTGTTCATGAATCACTGTGTCTATTGGTGAAAACTACAAGACAATCCGATCAGTAATTTTTCAGTTTATCGCGTTCATACAGACAGACAGACGCGGTGGGAACTTTGTTTTATCTTTAATATAGGAGAAACTTACTGACATATTAACGCACAGCCGAAACTACTGAGACTAGGAGCGTGAAATTTTGCACACGGCTTTTTTTATGACTTACGCGGGCACTAAGAGATGACTTACCAAAATTCATCCCCTACAGGAATTAAATGAGGCTCCAAAGTTTTTATTCAGAAACCTACTTTTACACAGGCGAAGCCGCTGACAGAAGCTAGTTATATTAATATAAAACAATGTCGCTATCCACGCCTGTCTGTTTATCCGCTTATTACTCCTAAACTACGCTACAGATTTTTATGCGGATAAGATTTGTATAATCTGGGTCGCTAATTTAACGTCAAGATTTAAAAAACTCTTACAACAATCATGGCGGCCGGTACAAACAAATATTTCAATAATTATCAAGTATTATTGTTTTCGTAAAGTACATTAACTTTGCCGACATATAATATTATTTGTAATAATGTATGTAACAGATAGTGAGCATAAATTATGTCCAGATACATGCAACTGGTATTTAATCAGGTTGCCTACTCAACTTTGAACTGTGGATGTACTAGGATACTATGAGTAACTAGGAGACTTGTCGACCACAATCTGGACTATTAAACGCTTCCTGGGAATGTCCAACAGTTGTCTAATTCGAGGAAGAGAAAGTGATCAAGTCTGTGTTGTTAGCGAGCTAGATTTGATTATGTAAGAACTATTATAACTTTGATGCTTTTGGATTAATTCTTCTTCAAGGCTAGAGTGAATAGGCTCATAAACTAGTGCGCTTCACCATCAACGATAGCATCACTGCTTACCATCAGGTGGGATCACAGTCAAGCACTAGCTTACATCAATTTAAAAAAAACTTGAATTTGGTTTGTTTCCAAGCTGAAACATTTTTCCTAGTAGGTTTGTATCAGGAAAGAAAAGGGAGTTAGTGATAGCGTGACGGGTGACAGGAAAAAATGGAAAAACGTGTTGTAACGACCCCAAGTAACACGGGACCAGGGCAGGAAAATGTTTATTTTTTATGGCGAGAAATCATCCAATTACCTACTTCTCTCGCTCTTGTGCAGAGCGTAAGGGCGTGTTAGACTTTACTGATTAAAACCACACCTATGTTCCTTCTTTGCCTTGCGTTACAGGACGCCGGGTTTCCCTTTCGGAATACCCATGGAAGGGCAGGAAGATGGTGAGGTTTGTGTCAAATGAATTTTCAACTTTGACGTTATTCCAACTGTAATTCAACAAGATCTTAATACCCTTTAGTCTAGCTCATTAGTGTTTTGATAAAAACACTTTATAATAGTATCAGAACAAATCCCAAGATCTCAGATAACTCGAAGTAAAGTATTTGCTTAGTTTACTCAGCAAATACGACTGAGGACTTGTGAAAACAGATTATTTTCACGCGACGAGAAGACCTGGCGCAAACCGACTAGATTTGTTTAATTTGACGATCATAAATTGATGTTTGTAGAAAACTCATGTATGGAGATAGAAATGGAACATACGTTTTTCGATTTGTACGTTTAGATGTCGTGCTCGTAGTAGGTATTCATCGTCATCATTTCAGCTGAAAGACGTCCACTGTTGGACATTGGCCTCCCTAAGAGTCGCCATTACGACTGATCCTGTGCGTTTCGCATTCATAGATTCCCGCGACCCTCACCTCACCAAGCTCATCGGTCCGCCATATGGAAAGCCTTGCAACGCTGCATCTTCTGGTGCCAATAGATTTAAAAGCTAAACAGTTACCAAAAGAAGCTTCGGTCATCGTCGGAATTATTATTAAGTTCTCTTAATGATTTGATATTTTTCTTAGTATTTATTAGTTTATAATTTTAGCATATATATGTATTTTATTATTATAAATAACTTATTTTTTATTTTATTTTCTGTTTGAAGTATCTGTTGTTTATTTATTGTGCAAACCTACCACAGTGTTGTCTTTTTTAACCCAAAGGTTGACTGGTAGAGAATGCCTTGTTTCATTAAGTCTGCCTATGTTCCACTACTGTACATGAAGTTTAAATGAATAAATAAATAAAACAAGCCCCTATTCTCCGACTCATTACTACAAACAGAGTAACGAGTGAGACATGTTTTATGTTAACGCGATTATAACGTTTACCGCGTTTGGCTCTCTGATTGGTTGAGAGCTTGGGTCGAGCCAATTGGAGCGCCGAACGTCATAAACTATCGACGCGTTAAACAAACTAAGCACACTGCACACAATCCCCATCGTCGATAGAATCAAAGCGTCGATGACAATACTACGTCTGCGGCACGTCGCCCTCGTTATCTCTCGTTTGTTAATTATTTACATACATTATTATCAGTATACACTAGTCTACGTGAGGCGCCATGTTAGGGTACCAACATTGCCATCAATTTGGCAAGCTGGGTAACAAACCTTAAAAGATTATGAGTTATGTCTTTTGTCTATACCTAACTGTCATTTGAATTGTTTAGTTAATGATATTTGAGGTCTTAATGTAGTGAGGAATCTTGACCTATGTTTGGTGCTAATGCGGCGGTTGATAAAGAGCGATTAATTCAGTTCTGGGTTTGGTCTATCGTATACCAGAGCCTTAATGACCAGGTGTTTTTTTTTTTTTCTTAACAATAAACGGTTCACTATAGATGATTATAGTTTTTTTTAAGAGCTTTAACTATGTCTTTTTGTTCGCGCTTATGGTGGCCAGGGATCACCCTACAACTTCCAACACCCGGGGCGTCTTCGTGTGATGATCTCCTTCGCTAGTTTTACTGCTTCGCAGAAGAAGGTGACCACTTCCCATACCCTCTCGCTTCGGACCATGGCCTGAGCCAGGGCCCGGCGCAAGAGGTCGCCGCCGCCAAACACCTCCACGAGGACACGACGGTGCTCCGACCAAGCGGGGCATACCTCTACCGTATGCTCCTCCGTGTCCTCCGGACGGTGAAACGACACTCAAACGTTTCTTCCGCCTTAATCCGAAATAGGAACCGCCTGAACTTACCATGTCCGGTGAGGACCTACGTACGGCGGAAAAGACGCGGGCTTGCGGACGGCGAACAATGGGTAGCCTGCCGTCCGACCGTCCGGTAACCGTCCGGACCGAGCCCAAGTCGTCGACGGCGCGTATCAGGGAGATGTCAGCAAATCGTAGGGGCCCAGCAGGGTCGAAGCCTACTGGGGCCATGGGTAGTGTGAAAACGAAACCCGGGGCCCTAGGACGAAGGCAACGAAGGAACAGGAGCGGGTTTTTAGTCAGTAAAAGTCTGACACTATCTCCCGCTCCGCCCAAGAGCGAGATTTGTCATTAGATGATTTTCCCACATAAAAAAAGGCGAAAAAAAGAGATAGGTCTTACCGCCGCGACTGTGGCGTGCCCAAATTGCTTAAGGCTATGAAGTTTTATATCTTTATCTAGCTGACCCGGTGAACTTCGTACCGCCTAACTAACTACATATATCCTACTCTACCCTACTCTACTCTAATCTACCCTACTCTACCCTACTCTACCCTACTCTACCCTACTCTACCCTACTCTACTCTAATCTACCCTACTCTACCCTACTCTACCCTACTCTACCCTACTCTACCCTACTCTACCTACCCTACTCTACCCTAATCTACCCTACTCTACCCTACTCTACCATAATCAAAAAAAAAAAAAACCTAATCCTATGTGCGTCTCCTGGTTCTAAGCTACCTCCCCACCAACTTTCAGCCAAATCGGTTCAGCCGTTCTTGAGTGTTAAATAGTGTAACTATAATAGTAGGTATAGTTAGCTTGCTGCCTACAGTCTGGTTCCATCTATGTCGTAAAAGAGTCAAATACCTAGGTCTTATTTACGAAAACTGTTTACCTAACTCATAGTTTACGAGTACTGTTTACTTATTCACTTGTGTGCGTAGGCGTTCTTGTGTAGTGTAATGTAGTAACGTAGTTAGTGTGTGTCCATCGACACTTATTTGACGAAATATCATCGTTAGTGGCAGACATGTTTGTTTAGCCTCGCGATAAATTCGCCATGTGCGTGATGAATCTAGCAGTTTGTTCACTTATTATTAGTCTGTTTGTAATTAGGATGATGAGCCATGCGGATCTTAGGAAGGCTGCGAAGAATGGAAAACACCGGTATGAAGCTGTTGATATTGACATTAAAGTTATATGTACCTTTACGTAATACTACATAACTGCTGCCCATTGCATAACCCGTGTTATAGTAGAAAATTGTCCAAAGGGAACATATTCTTAGGATAAAAAGCCTTTTCAGGCTATGGTCTATCAGTGTGCCAAATTTGATCAAAATCCGATCAGCCTTTCGAGCGTGAAGAAGTAACAAACATACAGTGTATTCCAAATAAGAATAGGATCGATTGCCATGTTGTGACGTCACGTCATACTGTCAAATCGAAGAATTAATAGGGTGAGCAAAACAAGAAATTTCTATAATTTAATTTATTTACGAACTGCGAACAAAAAAAGTTTTATCAGAATCCAGTTCTTTAATTTTGCTCATCTCTGAGTTCTTCAATTTGCCCAATTTCTTGCAATTTGACAGTATGACGTGACGTCACAACATGGCAATCGATCCTATTCTTATTTGGAACGCATTGTAGGTACTGACGCTCACTCACAAACTTTCTCCTTTATGGTATTAGTGTAATCTGTGTTGCTTCTTCCAGGGGTTGGCTTAACAATTCATATACAGACTAATAGTCAATAGTCAGCTGCCTATCGAAGTCAGAGTCAAGAAGAAATAATTAGAATCCAATAAGAAAAATAACTCACTCACTAAATGATTACCTACTACTCCGCCTAAATTCAGCATTCTAATGACTCTACTTGAGACTCCACAGGCAAAATTCCTCAAAATTGTACGTTCTACTACACACTGTACAATATTTATCTGTTCTTATCAATTTAGGCTGTCATACGTATATTGTGAAATAATGTAATAATATGTAGCATCAACACTCTCTCCACATAAAGTAATAGTAAACATCAACTGGCAGATAAGGACTGGAACAATTTGCCTGCTGCGGTCTTCCCGTCCAACTATAATTTAGGTGTCTTCAAGGATCGCAGTCAAGCACTGGTTCATATCAATTAAAAAAAAAAACTACACATTTGCTCATAATACGTAACATAACATAAACTTAGATACGAGTAAAATAGTCTGCCGATATATGAGCTGAAAACTACTGAAACTGAATCTTAACTTTTTTACTTGGAAAAGAATATCTGCAAGTTTGATTTTATAATAAATATGATAACAATACTGTTATCATATTTATTTGCGTTGCTAAGAAGTCTTGCTGTGTGATTGTGCCAATGGAGTTACAGGCATAAGAGACTGGCATGCAAACAAAAATATTATTTGGCAAACTATGTTTAAAAATACAAAACAATAAGAAAAGCTTACCTTAAGCCATCGCCTTCTGGTCTCCGTCAAGAAATCGGAAAGCACCATCTTCACCACTGTCAAAACAATTAATGTTTATTTATTAATTTAGTTACGAGAGGACGCGTGCGAGACAAGTTGGCGCTGCGAGCGACGTGCGTACGGTAGCGCGGTCACTGAGGGAATGTCAGACTCGGAGGGCCACGAGCTTCGGCTCGGCTACACTGTCCTACGTCCCCTCCCCCGCACCTCCGCCGCCTCTCTTTTACCCTGGTACTCCCAGGACCCTCCGCTTTGGTCCTCAGCTCCTAAGGGACGGACACTTCTGCGCTTATGATTGCTTAATAATCGAATTAAAAAGGGTGAAAAATACAATCAACTAAATGGATGCCAAAAGGGTGGCTGATAAAAGATTTTTTGTATTTTGAGAAATGTCAGCTTTAATGCAATTAGTAGGACAGTAAAATAGGATGTTAATTGCTATGGTTTTGCTGTTCTTTTGGGAGGGCTGATGTTATTTTCACATATGTAATACATATATACATTTTTTTTTATTCAAAATTCTTTACAGGAAATCATGTGTTTCAGGCGAGAAGAGCTAAAATAATTTAAAATTAACAAATAACCAAAAGGATTATATATATAGTACTCGTACAATACAAACGTGTAAAAAATTTGAAATGTAGACAAGTTATCGTATACTATTATAATATTACCAAATCTTAACTTCTAGTTTTTTAATTTATTAACAAGATACTTAAACTAGGTCAAAAATTTTATAAAAAATTCACTTTAGCACAATCAGTAAATTCTCTGTATCATCGTAGGAAATTCTTTGAAGAGCCTTCTTAAGAATTCTCTTACAGTTAACTTGATTCAAGCTATAAATGTATGCTTTCGCGATCAATCTATTGTAGAGGAGAGGACCGAGAAACAAGTAAAATTTTGATGTGAAAGCATGTTTGGTATGATTTTGAGAACAGACTAGATCTTTAGGTCTTTTGTTAGTAAAACATTAGGAACACATTCATTGTGCGTATAGCTAAGGAGTGGAATTCCTTGCCGGAATCTGTGTTTCCTGATGGCTACAACCCGGAAATCTTTAAGTCAAGAGTGAATAGGTTACTTTGAATAGGTTACTTCTAGGTAGTAAGCGCGCTCCATCGTCGACCGCATCGTCGCTTTCCATCAGGGGCCCAAGTCTGCTATTTTTATAAATTTGTCATTCCAACACGATTCCATTGTCATTTTGCTAAAAGTTCGTAATCTGCTAATTCATAATGATTGATCATAGATCGGTCAATGGTCTCGTAATAGAGTTGTGGTAGAATAACAATATCGAGCTTATTAAAACCAATGACTGCACAATGACGTTCTAATGGTAGGTCACTGATCAAAGGAAGATCAGATTACCGCATACGTCAGATATTCATTTGTGAATATGTACGAGATTACCATTCTATGCCACTTCTTTCAATGGAGTGTCAGTGGTTGACCATTGGAAAGTCATAATGACGCCAATATATTAGTAGATTACCAAACCTGTCAAAATCAACAATTATGAAATCAATGATAGACCATTCTGACACTATTGTAATAGCAGACTTGAGGCCCAGGTGAGATAGCGGTCAAGCGCGAACATATCAAGAATAAAAAAATTAAAAAAACCGTGCTATATGTTAGATCTGCTTGCTGTTTTAATACAATACCCATTTAATTATAAATAATGTAGTGAGTGATGTCACTCGTAGAAATTAACGACCATTTTTTATCTAGCTGGCTCACTTTTATCATGAGTAATTGTTTTTTAAATAATTGATATTCATGAATATAAAACTTAGTTTTTCTTAAAATAAAATGAAAATTAAAAGCTGTTCTCTAACACTAATAACTTGTGATATTCGAACTAGTCAATCTTTTCCCGATTATTTGTATAACAATACTTGTCTAGTTCACCTTATTCTCAAACAACGAAAAACATATCAACAACTTTCTTTTCAACGCAACTTTTTCATGAAATGTTGACAAACACAAACAGGCCAGTAACAACTGTAATGAATAGCGGCACACGTCCGTCGCACGTGTACACCTGTACCACCTGGGGAATTGTCTGTGTTGTGCTGACCTCACAAGGAATGTTCCAAGTCTCATGGGCTAGTGATTCCACCGGCACTCCCATGGCTTAGCAACAAAAATAAATATAATAATAATAATAATTCGAATTGTTAGAAAGTTCATGCAAATAGATGTAAACGAATTAGGGCCCCATCATAACACACCCTCAATATAACACACCACACGCTGCATTTACTTGGTTGCGGCTCGTAAATGTAGTTAAAAACCAGCCAATGAGCTGAGAATATAAAACACTTTCCAAAAAAAATTATAATAATATTCCACAAACACACAACGCCATTTAGTCCCAAACTAAGCAGAGCTTATGTTATGAGTACTAGACAGCTGATAAACATACTTATATATTTCAAAATACATACATATTGTAAATAAATTACACCCAGACGCAGAATACATGATCGAGCTCACCACACAAACATTTGTCCTAGGTGGGAATCGAACCCACGACCTCCGGCATAGCAGTCAGGGCCACTGACCATTAGACCAACAGGCCTGTCATATGATAACAATACCTACACTCGTGTCTGAAAAGTTGCGTGGAAATCTGTAGTCACGGTATGGCTATGAAAATATCTCGAAAAGTTTTTAGCTTCAGTGTGGATGGTTAGGAGTTTAGGGGAAGACCAGAGAACTAAGGAATAGACTATACTAGCTTTTACCCGCGACTTCGTCCGAGTGTCTGTTATTGCAGACACAAAACGAAGTCAAATAAAAAGTAGCCTATGTCCTTTTTCAAGCTTACTTTTTTTTCAAATTTCATCAGAATCGGCTGAGTAGTTTAAGCGTGAAAGCCGAAAAGACAGACAGAGTTAGTTTCACATTTTTTTAAAATGACAAACTAGTGATTGACTGCACCTGACGGTAAGCAGTGATGCAATCGTTGGTGAAGCACTAGTTTGTCATAATTTAGTATTAAAAAAAAGAAAATATGGCTTTAAAAGGAGTGGGGCTTTCAGTAGAATGGACGACTAATCTACACTAATATTATAAAGAGGTTAAGTTTGTTTTTTGTTTTTATGTTTTTTTTTTTTGTTTTTAGGTAATCTCTGAAAGTACTTGAATTATTTAATAATTATTAAACTCTGAATGCGAAAATTTTTTCACCGATAGAAGCTGCTTTATTCCCGGGCAAAAAGCTAGTAGCAAATAAAGACAGAAGAAGATATGTCGAGCCAGCCACAAACAAGTAAGAAATTATAAGTTTACTAACTTCTGCTAGCAGCTTCGTCCGCTTATAAGGTTTCTCCACACAAACTTTGGACCCCGTTTCATCTCTTTAGGGGGTGAACTTTGAAAAATCCTTTCTTAGTGCTCGCCTACGTCATAAAAGGAGACTTTTAATTTCACGCTCCTAATCGCAATAGTTTCGGCTGTGCGTTGATATATCTTCCTAGATGATATATGCTCCTTATATATATATAGATTATAGATAACACTGCCGGACGAATTCTATGACAAAAAGAATCACGGATACTATATTATGTAAAACAACGATTCTGAGATCTTATCCGTGAAAACACAAGCTTCACAAAATTTACTACACAACGAGGTCTACACACAAACAATAGTAAGCTCATAGCAACCGTTACGCGTACGACGGTTGTCGTACGATCGACTAAACACAAGTCCATGACACATAGTTATTGTAATTACATAGAGACGTCTACGGGACGTAGGGACGGAGTTGTGGGTTTTATTGTGGTCTTCTGAGTCTTTTAAGCCGAAATAGGTCTATAAATACCCAGATGATGATGATATTGGGTTGTAAATAATGCTTGTAAGTATGCATAGAAACATAAAACAGGAGTTGGGTATTCGCCTGTATTTATTCTTCTAGAATATTTTATACAATACAAGTGACCCGCCCCGGCTTCGCACGGGTGCAATGCTGATACTAAATATACTACAGAATGTCTTTATATAAAACGTTCACAGCTTTTTTGTCAATACAAACATGTTATCTTTTGTTGGCCATGTGAAAAACACTCAACAACTGCTATGTCCCTGCATTTTAAATCTGTAATATCTTCGAAAATATTCATTTAAATTACATGCTGTAAATTATCGGGCCATATTGATCTATACATCAAATGCACAATAAATTTTTGGTACTTAATTGGATAAGGATTAATGCTGTATTGCTTAAAATCGCTTCGTAAATAAGCCAATATTTCTCGTAAAAAATAAAGGATAAAATATTGTTATCGTGGGTTATCCCTAAGAGATATACATATACCATCGCGGAGTTTTTATAGTCCTTTTTAAGGTGTACAATACTGTAGTACATTATTTTGATCTATCTCGTAGGGTTCAGACAGCGTTTGCAATGTAAGCGCCAAAAAAATGTGTTTATTTACGACATCACATTAGAAACCTCTAAAATTATCATTGTTTTACTACTATCTTATGCATGTATTATATATATATATATATATATAAACCTTTCTCTTGAATCACTCTATCTATTAAAAAATACGCATCAAAATCCGTTGCGTAGTTTTAAAGATCTAAACATACATAGGGACAGACAGCGTGAAGCGAGTTTGTTTTATACTATGTATTTTTTTTTAGGTGGAAAAATCATCTAATGACAAATCACGCTCTTGGGCGGAGCGAGAGATAGTGTCAGACTTTTACAGACTAAAAACCCACTCCTGTTCCTTCTTTGCCTTCATCCCGGGGCTTTCGCTTTTACACTACCCGTGGCCCCAGTAGGCTTCGACCCTACTGGGCCCCTACGATTTGCTGACATCTCCCTGAGGCGCGCTATACTATGTAGTGATAACAAATAACACTAAAAAGGAATCTTTTTCTGAAATAAGCATCAAAGTCGGTTATTAAGCAGCAATTAGCATTTCAAATATTGGTGTGATGAAAGTGGGCTAGCATGGTGGGAATATCTCACTCTCTCTTTTACACACGTAACCTAATGGCAGTGACGTCATATTTCATTATGTACATTCTTATTCAGTTACTTGTCGCCTTTCCTCTACCTCCGTATTTGTAAGTTTTCTAACTTCTTTAATATTTAATGGGTTTGAAATAATACATTTTTATACAAGTGCAGAAAGTTTGTCATTGCGACCGAGGTGGAATTCGCACAAGCCGTAGGCGAGTGTGTTATGGAGTCGAGGGCTGCGGTAACAAATCTACACGTGTATCAAACGACTTTTTTCAATACACTTACGAAGAAAAGAAAAAACCTGGGTTGACCGGCGACGCGTGGGGTTCGACGCGCGCCCTGCCTGATACGTTAAGGGTAATAACATTGTGGTGGAGGAGAGCACGCGCACTTGTCTGCTCAAGTGCTGAAAACAGTCTATTGTGTGCCTAAAAGCCGTGGGATAAGAGCGGGATTTCAAGTAAGTGTATTCAAAAAATCTTTCTGTTTACGGTTTTGGAAAAGATACTTTTTTATAAAAATAAAAATTGCGTCAAGTACCCAATTTAAAAAAAATGTAGTCAGCAGTTTTCCTTTTTATTGAGCTGAGAAATCCCGCTCTGGGTGGAATTAGAGAAAGACTTTCACTGAGTAAAACCCATCCATGTTCCTCCAGTTACACTTTGAGTTCCAGGTGACTTTCGAACCATCACGCAACCCTGGGTAATTAGATGGACGAAAATTGTACCTCTAATATCTTTAAATGCGAATTGGATCGAGTTTAAGAGGGCCTTTCCCGAGCCGTCTAACGTAAACGTGACCATGGTTTAAAAGCTTGTTGTTTCATCCAACTCAATCAAACGCAATGCTTGATAAAGAGGCAACGCGAAAAAAGGGAGATAACGCCTAAACGCTCTGTTGGCATTCGGTAATTCCGTCACTCACTCGAATATTTCAGAAATCATGTACCAGGATATACGAGTATTTTTAAAAACTTAAATGTCATAGTTCATGCAAAATAACAGATTACAGAAGTTTATAGCAAAACAACTATAATTTAGGTGTCTCCAAGGCTAGAGTGAGTAGGCTCTTAATAAACTAGTGCGCCTCACCATCAATGATTGCATCACTGCTTACAATCAGGTGGGATCGCAGACAAGCAATGGTTTATATCAATTAAAAAAGAAGTTTTAACTGGATTAGGCTGGCAGAAATTTATGATTTGATTTGAATAGAAACGTAGATAATATTCACAAAATATCTGTGTTTACAAAATATCTAGAGAAAGATTTGCAATAACGTCATGAACACGTAGAGCAGTTTTATGTAAATGTATCTCGGGTTGGTCACTCTTAACAATACATTACATGTACACAACTGCAGGATAATATATACCATATAGGTTTTACCTATTACTACATAATACTTACACATAATTATGGAAACATAAGTTTGGGAATTGGCAAACGTAACAAGAAGGAGTAAAACTTTTGCTCATAGACAATAAGTCATTCATACGTCTACTATAAGGAAAAACTTATTATGATTTACGTGCGAGGTTACTGACCGCACACGTCGTGATTTACAATGAATTTCTAACTAGGATATGTTATTCAACCTGAAAGTACAAATAAATTGTACTATTGAATTAAGTGGAAACCTGTGTCGAGCGTCTAGCGTGACAATGAGTAGGTAGATATTAAAAAACTTACGACAACAGGAACATATAACTCGGTGAACAAACTACCGCGTAAAGTAGAGAAGAAAATATGTCATACTAAGGGGTTTTAGCCTAACACCGTAGGCGTGGGCTTGCGGAGCGACGAGCAATGGGTAGCTTGCCGTCCAGCCGTCCGGTAACCGTCCGGACCAAGCCCCAGTCATCGACAGCGCGTAGTGTTCCACGCGCACTTGAAAGAGATCTCTGCAAAACCGCTTCGGCCCTGCTGAGCCCCTAAGCCTACTGGGGCCATGGGTTGACTTTCTAAAGGGCAACAAGTGGCCCTAGGCTGGAACGCAAAGGGTAAAGAAGGAACATAGGTAAGGTGCCCTCTCGTATTCGCCCTAGAGCAGGAATCACCTTAAAAAAAAACCAAACAACTAAAAAATTTGGTCTCTTGTGAAGATGCTGACAAGATGATTGTCTTAGCATGCAATTTTATTCTAACAAGTCTGTCTCCATCTTTAGCCATGCAAACTTACTGCGATGCGCCCCAGTTACATGGCGGAAATCCCTCAAATACGCACAAGATGTTTAAGGAATACTTTGGGTTGTGCGTGCAGTTAATGAATAGAATTCCCTGCCGGAGTCTGTTTTTCCTGATTGCTACGACCTGGGGGTCTTTAAGGTAAGAGTGAATAGGTTACTTCTAGGTAAACATACTCCAACGTCGATCTTATCATCGCTTACATACAGTCAGTTAAGATTAGTGATCAAATGTGAGCAAATCAATAATTATTTTAATTAATTTATTAATTATTAACTATTATCAACATATATTTATATCAACAACATATATATTAATTATTATCAACAATATTCGACTGACCTGTTGGTCCAGTGGTTAGTGGCCCTGACTGCTATGCCGAAAGTCGTGGGTTCGATTCCCACCCAGGACAAATGTTTGTGTGATGAGCACGTTAATTTGTTCTGTGTCTGGGTGTAATTTATCTATATATGTATGTATTTAGAAATATATAAGTATGTTTATCAATTGTCTAGTACCCATAACACAAGCTCTGCTTAGCTTGGGACTAGACGGCATTGTGTGATAGTTCTGGAATATTATTATATTATTATTATAAACCTTTCAAATTCGAAATACGATTCCGGTTTTATTTGGTTCAAGAACAGACCGGGTTTTATTTGGTACCTATATCCTTTGATATACCTCCTCTTCAAGAATGCGCCTTTATGCTAAAAGGTGAAGTAATTTAGCTCTCAAATTAGAGTTCTGAAGTAACACTGACAAAACCGAGCATCCGCGGTGGCTTTGTCCCAAGCAAACTGTGGGGACCACCCACGCAATATTATTTTAAGATTATTTAATGTGAAGAATTTAGGCATCGTTATACAAATATTCATTATAATTAAAAACATAAAACCTAATTACATAATTATCAAACAGAAGACTGAAAGAAACAGAGATTGCTAGTTTGCGATTATTCATTAATTTTATTTTATCGCTTGTGGGAAGCTTGGACTTATTGTAACAGAAAAATCACTCTATAGGTTTTTTTTTCGGTGGCAAAATCATCCAATGACATCCCGCGATCTTGGGCGGAGCTGGAGGGTGTGTCAGACTTTTACGGACTAAAAACCTACTCCTGTTCCTTCGTTGCTTTTCATACCAGGGCCCAGTCTTCCTTTCAGAAACAGACCCTTGGCCTCAGTAGGTTTCGACGAGTTCATTTCAGAAATAATGTCATTGGTCTTTTTTTCCCTGTTGAGATGATGATAAGCAATTGATGAGTTCCACGATGGAGCGAGCGAGCCCTGGAGATGGCTTTTCATTCTTATGGCAGACAGGTCGATGGTTGAAGGGAATTCAGATGTTAAATCATACTAAAAAATAAAAAGTAAGAGAACAATCGTAAATATACAATGGAAATAATCGTCACATAAACACTGCGACAAGCTTTTAAACAATAAATTTAAAGCACAAAATGAACTGATACATTGTTATCAATTAATTGTACTTCAATATAAAAATAATTGTAATCAAATCAGCAAGTTGCACGCGACGGCCATTTTGTTTTTATCAAAGTGCGCGAGAGCAACTTTATTATACGGACATTATTATTTATAAGTATTTACTTATTATCATTTTTTTCAAACCACAGTTAGTAAGTAATAAAACTCACGACTATTGTTCTAAGATGAATCAGAGAGTAAAATATACATACACAATATGTGTATTTACCGAATATGGTATGTGTTATTCATTTCATTTACCACCAAAGACGTAAATAGTTGAATGGGTAACGTACCTACGTTGGTTAGAATGATAAGTGACATAATGAGCATTTTATTATTATTAAATGGGGACGAGGGAGTGTCCCCAGAGATATTTTCCTTATTTATGAAAAAACTCTTTTCCGAATAAGCAAAACATGCTTTCAATAATTCAAGGTTTGAGGAGAGTTTGTGATGATTTAAGATGGTTTTTGCATGGTTCATATAGTTATCATGAACCACTAGCTTCTATCACCGGCTTCGCTCGAGTGAACTGAAAAAATATATACTATGTCACTCAGTGATAAAGTAGCATTGCCCATGAAAGACGTTATATTTTTATTCTATTTTTAAACTGACATCTAATATTTTAGAATTTTCTTTGACATTTTGTTAATATTCATGTGAAGTTCAATAAATACTTTCATTTTATTTTTAAGTTGACATTTACTATTATCATAATTTTGACATTTTATAATATTCATGGACATTACAATTATTATTATATAGAATTTGACATTTTATAGTGATAGTAGATATTGGTGATTTTGATTTTTATTATTTTGACATTTTATCAATATTCATGGCCATTAAATTATTTTATAGTGATAGTAGGTATTGGTAACCTCTGATGTCACATTATTATGACATTTTTAATCAATGATTTGTGAAATTAAATATTTACAATTAATTTGTTTAATCAGACATTTTGTAGCTACTCGTATTATAGTGATAACTGAAGTATGAATATGACATTTTTAATAAATTTAATGAATACTATGTTAATATTTGCACACCACAAGTTATGGTAGAATGTAAATGGGCCTCATTTAAATTAAGATCATACTACTTTGTACACCTACAGTCTGGCAAATAAATAAATAATTATTATTATATTACAAGAATGTTTAATATCGGTCCACAAAAATACGAATCTTTCGTCTTTATAATATAGGTATAGAAGTATAGATTGGTAATATCAACAAAGCCTAGTGTGTTACTCCATAAGACTTTTAGAAATAAATCTTAACTTATGCTTGCCTTTTAAGCTTTACAAGAAGTTTAATACCTACATGTGTTTCCAAACGCCAGTCACCCGAACTACACCTTAAATATCCTTAAAAACCTCTGTGTAACAACCTATGTATAATATCAAACCTATTCACAATTTCAAGAAATCCTTGCCTGCAAAGTCCTTAGATATTTTTTTCCAAAAATGTTAAATTTAGCATTAATTTCTCTTCATTACTCAACGCAAAATGTACCTACTTACTCAAAACAATATTTTTATTTTGACAAGGATAAATTTCAAAGTATAAAAATACCGACGTAAGATTTCAGTGGCCTCCAAGTCCACAAAAAAAAAAAAAAAAGGGGCGACCGTGGACTTGGAGGCCACTGAAATCTTACGGGGGTCATGTGAATTGGGTCAAGGAACGTGTCCCCCAATGACCCATGATACCTGAAACCGGCTTGTGACTTACACGTCATAAAGAAATATCCCTTAAGCCACGCGTTGATTTTAATCAGGGTGTTTTTGGAGGTTTTTCCAAGGTGCAGAGCAAGGTGAGAGCATTAAGGAAAAGCGGTATAAACCTGTTAATTATGTTCACCTTCATGAATATTGATGACGATTGACAGAAATAAGGTACGTATGGACGGATTGCGTGGGACACGATGTGTCTAGGAAAGGGGTTTATCATCGAGATAATAGAAAAGTATGGTGAAAAGGGCATTGACATCGTGATGAAAAAAGGCATGATCACCAACAAAGTATAGGTACACAGAAATAACTCAAATCATAATATGGTTCTTTATTTATTTATACTTAATGCACAAAGGAGTACAGAGGCGGACTTAATGCCTTATGGCATTTTCTACCAGTCAACCTTTGGGTGATGCAGAGACAAATTGTGGTAGGTGCAATATTACCATTACATATTATAAAATTCTTTATGGAAACACATACCTATAAACTAAAAATACACTATATATAATATATACTCAAACTACAACGAAAAGAAAAAGAATAAATAAAAAGAAGAGCATACGAATCTATTGAAATAATTAGTGCAAAAAAATAACAAGGAAACATTAGCGCTGTGACGAAACCACTGCCAACTTCTTATGAATGTATGTGTGTGTGTGTGTGTGTGTGTGTGTGTGTGTTGTTTATGTGTGTGTTCTTGTAAATCTGTGTGTGTGCGTGTGTGTTCTTTAACGTTACAAAGACCAAAACGTATAGGTACGCACATGTATATAGGTGAAAATAGATAAAATAAAAGTAATAATATTGAATAAGACATATAAATTAATCGTTACTTACAAATTAAACTTTAAAGTTATTATATTATTCATTATTAATATAATTGAATCATTGTAATACAAAAATAGGAACACCGATTCATACTTTGTTATTTTGCGGTGGTTAAGTTATTTCTTGGAAAAAGAAATTTGTAGGTGTATGGGTAACATAATGATCATGGTAGTGTCACTGTGGTTGCAGCTCAGTTGTAGAGCAAATCAGAAAACCGGCCAAGTGCGAGTCGTACACGCGCTCGAGGGGTTGCGTACCGTCTGTAGCAAAAAACAGCAAAAAAATCACGTTTGTTGTATGGGAGCCCCCTTAAATATTTATTTTAATCTGTTTTTTAGTATTTTTTGTTATAGTGGCAACAGAAATACATCAACTATGAAAAATTCAACTACCTAAAAAAAAAACAATTAAACAACAATACAACTAACAATACACACAACAACAATACAATACAATCAACAATCAAACAACAACAAACACACACTCAAAACACAAAACACAAACAAACACACACAAACACAAAAACACACAAATTTAACTATCACAATACAGGAGATACAGCCTGGTGACAGACAGACAGACGGACGGACAGCGGAGTCTTAGTAATAGGGTCCCGTTTTACCCTTTGGGATATGGAAGCCTAAAAAGCATTTTCGTTTCCAATTAATTGAACGACTACCACTTTGGTCTAGTGCTTGAGGTCAGTTCGATTCCTCGGCAAAGGGCTATAGCGTGTTTTTCATCTAGAATTTCTAGTCTTACCTGGAAAATTGACATAGATTCACCCTCTATAACAAGGAACTCACTGTTAACTTACGTTAACTAGCGAAACCTCTGCCTTTGGAAAATATCAGCATAAAATTAAACTGAATGATAGTTTTTGCTGATTAATTTGTTTTTGAAGTAAGTTTGTGGATTTTGCGTCGGCACTGGGATGAGATTTATTAGATTGGAAAGCCTTTGGTGCGACCAAATCCGGTAGTTAATTATTTCCACGACACGGTAAATTTTGGCTAAAACCATTTCTTATTCTGTGCTAAAACTGAGAGGTCAGTGTCCGAATAATAGGGAATAGATCGCCATCTCTCACAGGATAGGTACTCGCGGCAAGTGTGATCTACGATCTGAAGCGTTTTTCCCCACCCTGAGATAAAATCGACACTAGAAAATATGTCTGAGACGCCGACGATACTAAAAATGGCAGCGGAAATCAAGAATGCGACATTTACCACGATTTTCAGCGTTGGAAGACCTCCCACAAGGTAAACCGATGACGTGGTGAGGGTTGCGGGAATCTGATGCATGCGAGACGCAAAGGCACACGACGATACTTGGGGGAGGCCTATGACCAACAGTGGACATTTTTCAGCTAATATGATGATGATGACCATGATTTACAATGCTACATTTAGAAGCTTCAAACTGAGTCTTAGTTCTTAAATTATAAGGATATCAATAGGCAAATAATTTAGAAGAAAACAGCAGTTCTGACCAAAAGAACAGTTTTTAAACCATTTCACAGGAATTAAAATATTTGCCAGCCCAGAAATTAAAAAAAAAAATTTCATACTTTCGATTATGACAAAATCTGAATCGAAAACCAATTTGCAATTTTTATGTTAATAAATCATTACATACACCACGTTTTACTATTAATAGTTTCTGAGAAGCGCGCTTTCTAGTTGTTGATTTTCCTCTTCACTAGTTGAACTGAATGAAGGGAATACCGATCCATTCACTACAACCATACCTACCTACGTCATAAAACTAATATTAAAAACAGATAAAAGTGCTGTATGTCTGTAACAGATTTTCTATGGGTTTCACTTCGAGGAGTGTGCTTCAAAATTGAATGATTTAATTCCGCCCAGACCGTTCCATCATCGGACCACTAGACGTACGGCGTTGCAAATCGGCGATCGAGTATGGAGTACTGCATGTTTGGGGTAGTTCTGCCAAAGATCAACTTGATGCGCTTGAGTCGATTGAAAAATAAGCCAAAAAGATCATGCCACACGGCACTGAGCTCAAGGCAATGAGTCGAGTCAAAACTTCCAAAACCGACTTACTGGCCTATCGGTTTTCTGTAGTTTATATTTCGGGGAGATAATTCCGCCAAGTCCTTTCCATCATCGGACCACCTGACGTATGGCGTTGCGCCACCAGTACCTGATGGCCATCCCACCCATTCACACAACACCTTTTGAAGAACACATTAATTGTGCGCACAGCTAAGGAGTGGAATTACCTGCCAGAGTCTGTGTTTCCTGAATTATCTACAACCTAGGGATCTTAAAGTCAAGAGTCAATAGTTTTCTTCTCGGCAATCATGCTCCATCGTCGACCACATCATCGCTTAAAATCAGGTGAGATGGCCAAGCGCGAGCCTATTTTTACCAGTCGGGCAAGAAGTGTTATCTTTTTTTCAAACAGGTTTTGTGTTTTTTAGCGTCAGGTGGTGGCGTGCGTGGTGTGTGTTAGTACCATTTGGCATTATGCTGAGCTGAGGCTTTTTGGCATTATTCAACAAACTTTTTGTTTAATTTTAAGGTGTTTGCGTTTTTATAATGCCAATAAACGTAATTTACTTTCTGTCCTTTCTTTCTTTCATTATTTCCTAGCAATTTTTGTTCAATTTGATGGCGAGATGCGCTTAATCGCAGTAACAAAAAGGTAACCTCTGGAAATACTATATTGATTACAAAAAAAAATCTTTTACTGAAACATTATCGCTAGCTACGGTATCGATCTTTATTTTGAGTGTCACAAGCTGCTTATTTCGTGCAAAATCCACAGTTTTTGCGGAAAAGCCCACGAGAGCAACGCCGAGGGAAAGGCTATAGTAATATACCTAGTAATGAACAAACATGATCATTATATACCACTGGTTTCCTGTCAGTGTGGTTGCTGTACGTCAAACAGGCCATGACTTATTATGAATTAAACGGGAATCTGTATTACTATTGCATTGTTTTGGTTTTAAATAGGATCACTCATCATTCTGTGTTTTGGATTATGTTATTATGACTACATAGCGAATACTCTGAATTTAGAAGTAAAGGCACGCCCGGTTGTTTAGCAGACAATTAGTCGGCACCCAAATGGTGAGCTCATGAATGAATGTTGAGGAAATGCCAAATCGCTGAAAGAGGTGTAAAGTATACCAACATAATAGAAATGGACTCATAGTAGCTTTCATGCAATAAAAGACTAAAGTGGTGAATTCTTATTGAAAAAGACTTTTCTAACACTACTAAAATTAGCCCCACATCAATTCAACTAGATCGAAGCAAACTCGGAACTCGGCGCCATTATCAAGAGCTGTCGTATCACATTAAAACTGCCGAGTTTCTTGTATGGTGCACTTGTATATGGAAAGATTCGGACGACATCTGTTCAGTTAGACACCGTCGCCGACAAACAGACCTAGTGAGGTCCAGCGGACAGACCCGTAGCCTTTAGCCAAGTCCGTCTAGTTAAATGACCGCTCTTTGGAAGTAAGCGGAACAGGGTGTAAAGTCCCGCAAACCTCCGTTGAAAAGGGAGGATCCTCCGACCAGACGGGTGTTATGTCTGGTGGGCAACTGCCCGATAGATGATTTCGGAATGTTCTATATGTTTTAATCGCGCGGAGAACTTTGATTGCGCGATGCAGTATTAGTTCTTATGTGACGCCATAGATGTCGCTTCAGCTCTATTGACAATGAATTCCACAATATTAATTAAAGCTAATGCTAATTGCTAGCTTTTTCTGTCCTTCAGCTGAGCGAAGGTCACCCTCCATTCTTACTATTGTTCCCGACTCTGAGCTTCTTTCCAATTCTTAAGGAAAACATCTAAGTCATCCCGGCTTCTCGGTCTGCCGCGATCCCGTGGTGCGATCAGGGCACCAACTTTATGTTTTACCGGCCCACCGCTCGATGGGCATGCGGCAGACACGTCCAGCCCAGTCCCACTTAAGCTGGGCAGCCTTCTGAGCCACGTCAACGATCTATGTTTTGAAGTGCTGTACAGTGTTTCGAACGCGATCCGTTATTTTAACACCTAGTATATTGCGCTCCATAGCACGTATAATATAAAAATACTTAGTAAATTATAAATTAATATCGCCAGAAGACAATAGCCTATCCTTTATTAATTAGCCATGTTCCGTCCTCCCGCGGGAACTGACACCGTCATCAACTATGTACCTACATACGTGCGACAACACCAGCCCGAGCAACCCAAGGGACCAGAGGTATGGCAGCCATGTTGTTCTATAATTAGTTACGATATAAGACTTGGTTTTCATGAGTTAGGGCCTGTGCACACCTCGTTTTTTAAACGCACCGTTGACGCGCGTTTGTATACAGACGCGATAAGCACGCGAGTCCGGCGCAGCTTGTAAACCTTTAATAGGATAAAAGCGCGCCGTCGACGCACTTTAGGATGATCATGGCGATAAAGCATTTCACTTTCAGGACAGGCGCATATATGTATTCAAGAATGCGGGATTCTGCAGCGCTTCTATCTTTAGAAGCGCTGCAGAATCCCGCAACGTTTCTTTAAATCTTTTTTCAAAAGATAACTGAAGAAACACGGGAGGAGGTTTAGTCAGTAAACGTCTGACACTCTCTCTTAAGGTGCCACTCGAACCTGCATCCGCAGCTGGGAGGGATTCCGAGGCTGGCTCCACGTGCTGCCAGTCGTAAATCTACGATTCAATCCAATATGAGCGCTATCGGCTCCGAGTAGCGATTATTTCGGGACTTGTCTAAACAGGTTGGAGTGTCGTAACTACGTGCGCATCGTCTTGCGGCCACAGCACTGCTGGTCTGCGATTGGCTGCGGCTGCAGGTCGCGGCAGCACTTGCAGCCGAAGCTCGGCAGCACGTGCGGCCGCAGCCGCGGTCGGAATGGTTTTCACAAAAATCCATACTACAGTCAAATGGGGTGAATAGAAACAAAACTTCAAAGGGTATTTTCACGATATTTGAATATTTTTTTCAGTTTTTAACTGTATAAATTTATTAATGAATTGTTTTTATGAATAGTCGATGCTTTGTTAGAAGCCGATAATATGGTATCAAAGTGAAAAACCAAATCAAAATTTTGTTTCTATTCACCCCTGCGTTTCTATCCACCCCGTTTTACGGTACTACATATAAAACCAGTCGTGCAGCTGCAGCCGGCTTCGTGTAACCGCCGCATGTGCTGCCTGCATCCGCAGCCTACAGCCGAGGTTCGAACGGCACCTTTACTCCACCCGGAGCGGGAGAAGTTATTGGATGATGTCACATCCTCAAAAAGAAAAAGGAATCGAGTTTATCTGCACCCGAGAATTTTTTGTCTCATTTAGCGTAGGCAATAGCGTTCCTTCATAGTAACTCCCTTTCAGAGATCTCGTTCAGAAAAGGATAATCAAGTAATCGGAAAACGTAACGCAGGACGCCCACAGGGTAAGTGGCGACGACCTACACAGTTTAGCAGCTGAATGAAAGTAGCCAAATCCGAAAGCTTACATTAAACGATACTAAATTACCAACCTGCATATAAAAACAACTATATATATAACCTTATCTACACGGCGATTCTAAAACCCCGTCCAACCGTGAAACATTTATAATTAGCTGATATTAATTTTACCTCGGCTTAACACGTTGACAGCGGCACTCATTTTTGTGTTATTTCCATTCCTGCGGTACGGGGCATTTAAGACCTCGTTCGTAAACTATCATTATGACGGTAAGGGGCTTATTAGACCACATAATGTTTAAGGAACAGCTTTTTTGATTAAGCGTAATACGAGGTCAAAGTGACCTCGTATTAAAATAAATTTATATATATGTAATGTGTGAGTGTGTGTGTGTATGTTATGTGTGTAATGTATATGTATATATATATATTTATTCGTATGTATTGTATATATATAAATAGTACACTACGCACTACCTGCGTATCTTTTTTCCTTCTCAATCCATCCAAAGGTCGTCTGTAAAAAATCGCTTTTAGCGATAAGGCCGCCCATTGTGACACCTTTTTAATTTTAAGTTCCTATGTAATTTTATTATTGGTGTACAACAAAGAATATATCTATCTATCTACCTAAACCACGGGATTCTGTTTTAATAAGGCATCTTAGGAATATATTCATTCCTTTCTAAACTAAACTAAATTGAAGTTACGGTTTCCGCACTGTAGAGAGCACTGTTTTCTTAGCCGCAGCGCAAGGAAGACTCGTACGAGGCGTATAAGACCTCGTTCCGCACCGAACGGGTTAACGAGTAGATGATAAAAAGGGCACTTTCAGACGGTCGCCGGTGAGGACAGGTGGCTGGAATACTGATGTTGTTGACGACGTCTGAGAGGGCTTTATGAATGCTAAACAATGAGTGTCAGCCATCAGCAGCCGGAGGTATGAATACAATTGCGCCGAGGAGGCTGGGCAGGTTGAATGTAAAACTGCGGCAGTTCTGCTGTATTTTGTCTGAGTGGCTTTCGTTACTGGTTTTAGTACTGTTTGTGAAGACGTAAAATTGGTATATATATGTCGTGCGACGGACAGCGCCATCTAACAATTAGTTTCGTAAACTAATAATATCGTCACCGGAAACGCAAGCGGCACCCCACCGCTTGGACACGATCGTCGGTAGAGGGGATGCAGGGAGGACTGGAGGGAAGCCCGAGAGGTGCGGCATTCTACCTCGGACAGCCTCGGCATACGCTTAGTACCAACGCACGTGTTTGTTTCCTTTTGTAAAACCGTTATCAAAATAAAATTATTCTGATTCAAATTATCTTTCGTTCGAGTACCCAAGTCAGTGCCCACACCTACCAAGAACTATGTCGGATCGTGATGAAGACCCGATGTTTCGCATCTCGGCCACCCTTGATGCGACATATATAAAAGGTGAAACTGACTGACTGACATATCAACACACAGCCAACGCTACTGGGACTGAGAAATTTTGCACAAGGTTTCCTTTTATGACGTAGACGAGCACTAACAGAGGATTTTCCAAAATTCACCCTCTAAGGAGATTAAACGGGGATCCAAACTTTGTATGGATAAACCTACTTTCACGCCAGCGAAACCACTAGTTGTAACGTAATTGGTAAATGTACCTATGGACAATCTGCAAACACCCTTAAATCACCATATCGGTAAGGAGCATCAAGTGGAACAGCTGCATTGCTTCCTTATCAGCTAAAACAAAGTTCACAGACTGCCTTCATGGACTATACCGCAGGAGTATACCAAATCATCCACTTCCAAATCCAATAATAGTTCAGTTGAAAACCAGCGTCAGGCACTAGTTGTCTGGCATTCATGCTGAACTGGACCTATTTTGGCGCAGCCGTGAGGCACACAATTGTCTTTTTTTGCTTGTCTTTTGTTTGGTTTCGTGTTTACATAACTATTGTTTGTGTAACTTGCGTTGTGACAAAATAAATTATTTTTTTCTTCTTTCTTTCTTTCTAATACTAGCTTTTGCCACTTGCCGACTTCACCCGCGTGAAAGCAGAAAATAATCTCAAGGAAACATAATCGTTTAATAAAAAAAAGTCCTATGTGCTATTCCAGGTCATGGTCTACCCATGTACCCAGTTTCATCAAAATCCGTTCAGTCGTTCGATTTTGTAGAAGTAACAAACATACAAACACACACTTCTTTAACAGTAATGTGATTTATTTTCCAGAAATCTTTATCCATTGTAATAAGTACCGCACAAATGTGTTTAGTCCTATATATATCTAAATAATGAGGTGGAATATTATTTAGGATAATTCTGACATCAACCAGGTCATGCCTTCTAATGATCTAGTTTTGAATAATGAGGGAATATTATATTTTTGACCATTAGCAGGTTACGTAAAGTGTTATTCAGAAATAACAGAGTATAACAATGATTATTAGCATAAAGTCTGTCATATTTCTAGTTAGGTGTACTTTCGGGTGATGAATGTACTCAGCAGGCATCAACTGCCTAGCCTTTCTCCAACTAAGTTAGGCATTAAAAAGGCTTTCATGAGACTTAAATAGCTTAACTCACAAGACTTGATAATAGGACAGTAGAATATAACAAAACGGATTGATGTGGGTGCACCAGTAAGCGAATACCAAGCATGATATTATTATATTTGAACACAACAAATACTGAATATCAATGAGTGAATGTGGCCACTCACTGCATCAGAAAGAGAGAGAAAAAAAACTATGTTAGGATCAGCTACTAGTCTAACTGGATTATTCAACAATGCCCTTGAAAAATGCAGCAAAAACCTGCCTAATTTAAACATATTTCCTTGTTAATCTGGGTTAATTCATGCGTCAATAACTCAACCTTTCAAGCTCCAAAAAGATCAATAAAAGACAGCCCTTATTAATAATGACCGCCCTTCAGCGATTCCTAAATCAACAAAACTGCTGTCCGCACCAACTGCTCCACTCAGGTCGTCGGCCAATTATGTAATCAATTGGATGAATTCTATAATAATTCACACTTGAACGCAATGACGTTCGAAATGTTAATCAATATGCCAACAAATTCTTAGCCTCGAAACAATGACTGTATCTTCACTCACCTCTCAAGGCATCCCTGCAAATATTATCTTAAATGCGGAAGATATAAACTTGATGAGGCTGCGACAGATTGAGTGGAAATCTCTTCTAATTCTAGATTGCAGGTGACTCGTCTTCCTAGTAGAACGTCACAAAAGACCTTTAATAATAAAAACGTACGTCATAGAAAAGTCATTTTTATCATAGATTGGTATGCAACCTTCTTCGTAAAACAGGAAATTTAAAATAGAAATTAGTTTTTAGTGTCATGACGTAGATAATATTTTATGATACAGATATTCCGTTTTTAAGAACGCGCGTTTTATTTAGATTGTTTAACATCTTTATCTTCTTCGCTAACTTTTGCCAGCGGCCTTGCCTGCATGAAAGTTAAAAACAATTAGCATTCTACTGGTGAATGAATATTCAGAATCGGTAGTTATTTAGATAACCGTCTACAAACAATAGGCACGCCATAATCATGGCGGTAAGTCCCCTCTTTGAGGAGTGGCAGGAGAACCGTCACGACATCCTCACCTTCTATGTGACGCAGGTCCACACCGAACATGGTAAGTTCGGGAGGTTCCTGCATCTGATCCAGGTGGAAGAAACACCAAGGGGTCACCATTGTACGAACAGCCACGGTGGAGCATACGGTTGGCGTGTGCCCAGCTTGGGTGGAGCACCGCCATGTCTTCGTGGCACGATTGGCAACGGAGACCTCTCACACCGGGTCCTGGTTCAGGTCATGGTCCGGAGCGAGGGGGAATGGGCGGCGGTCGCCTTCTTCTGCGAAGCAGTAATAACGAAGAAGGCAGTCTCACCCGTGAGGGAACGGAAATCCTCATGCCCCAGCCGTTGGGTTCCCGACCCCGATTCCCAGCCACCTTGGGCTTGCGGACGAGGAGCAATAGGTAGCAACCTGTCAGGCCGTCTAGTAACCGTCCGGCCCGAGCCCGAGTCGTCGACGGAACGTAGAGTTCCACGCGCGCCTCAAAGAGATATCAGCAAAACCGTAGGGGCCCAGAAGCCTACTTGGGTTATGAGTTCACTTCCGAAAGGGAAACCCGTGGTCCAAGGAACAAACAAATGGTTTTAGTCAGAAAAAGTATGACACGCCCTCCAGCTCCACCCTAAACCAGAAGTCATTAGATGATTTCCAACTTTAAAAAAAAAAGGTGTCTAGTGTTAGTCAGCTACACCTGGGCGTCGCTTCCGCACGAATCCGGTGCAGGAACTTCCCGAACTGACCATGTTCGGTGAGAACCTGCGTCATGCGGAAAGTGAGGACGCCGTGAGGTCTTTCCAACCACGCCTCAAAGAGGGGACTTACCGCCATATTTGTGGCGTGCCAAAAGGAACATAGGTGTGATTTTAGTCAGTAAAAGTCTGAGACGCTTTCGCGCATCACCCTAGTGCGGGAGAAGTCATTGGATGATTTCTCGCACTAAAAAAACCCCCTACATACAAACTTACAACTTCTGCCACTTTTTTAATTTAGCCTATACTTTCCCACAGCTGGGCAAAGGGCTACCCCAACTTCTTTCAGGTATCCTTTTTTGAGCCACTTCGAACCAGCACTTACGGCAGGCGACTAGGTCATCTCGCCACCTATACAAAACCAAATTATGCCCAATAGTTTTGACCAGGTTAAAGATTTACGAAAGAAGTCAGAACCATTATTTCTTCAACTAACAGTATATGCTATCTCAAGCATTCAATTAAAGTTAGAAAGTAGGACGGGCAGCAGAATAAGTTAACTTTGATTAAAAATGCCGCGATAAGATTAAGAGCGTTGGCACTGTATGGACGCGTATTGTAATTATAAATGCAAATAATTATGCATCCATTGTTGACGTCACGGCTTCTACTTAGATAATGAGAAGTGTGATATATGTCTGTATAATGTGATATAGTGTATCACTGGTTAGTATATCTAGACCCGGGCAGACCTCACGGCGTCCTCACCTTCCGCATGACGCAGGTTCTCACCGAACATGGACAGTTCGGGAAGTTCCTGCACCGGATTCGTGCGGAAGTAACGCCCGGGTGTCACTACTGTGTGCACCGCTCGGAGGACACGGTGGAGCATACGGTAGAGGTGTGCCTCGCTTGGGCAGAGCACAGCCGTGTCCTCGTGAGGGAGATCGGTGGCAACGATCTCTCGCGCGCAGCCTTGTTACAGGCCATGGTCCGAAGCGAGGAGGAGTGGCAGGCGGTCGCCTCCTTCTGCCAAGCAGTTATGCTAGCAAAGGAGGAGGCCGCATGTGCACGCACGAGGGAGCGGCCCTTACGCCCCAGTCGCGGGGATCCTGATCCCGATTTCCGGCCACCGTAGGCGCGGGCTTGCGGACGGCGAGCACTGGGTAGCTCGCCGTCCGACCGTCCGGTAACCGTGATTCATCATCATCATTCTTTCAGCCAAAAGGCATCCTGTGTTCTGTGACCGTTTCCGTGGTGTCACTGGCCCTACCAGAATACCAGCGCTGCGTTGTTTTTTTAAATCGCAGCATGTGCTGATATAGGAGCCTTTTGGACTCGCACATACTTTTTTTTGTTCTTTTTAAATGTTGTTGTTATTGTTTTTAGGGTTCCATACCTCAAAAGGAAAAAACGGAACCCTTATCACTTTGTTGTCCGTCCGTCTGTCTGCTGTCTGTCTTTCTGTCTGGCTGTCTGTCAAGACCCTTTGTCTCTAGCACGCGTGGAGGTATTAGGTTGAAATTAAAACCATATACTCAAGTCTGCAGTCCCTTGAAGCTGAGAAAAAATCAAACTTCTAAGTTAACTAAAAAAAAAGATACGGCCGTTTATGTCGCAAAAAAAGTATTTTTTAACCGACTTCGAAAAGGAGGAGGTTATATGTTCGGCTGAATGTATGTTTTTTATTTTTATTTTTTATGTATGTTCACCGATTTCTCGGTCAATTGTGGACCGATTTAAAAAAAATATTTTTTGATTGAAAGATTATGCTTCCAAATTGGTCCCATAGAAATATTGTTATGATCTGATCATGAACTTCGAAGATATGGAACAGAACTCCTCATACGATCACAGCAGAACTGTCGTAACAAGTGAAATTGCTTTATATATACGTGTAGTCGATGACTGACTGAAAGAATAGGGGGAATATATCGAACTGATCTGATGATGAAGCCTGAAGTAGGCACTGGAACTCTGTAATAAATTAATTTAATCTAACCGTGTTTGGTATTATTAGAATTGTCATGAGATGCACTCTGGCTATAAGGTATTTAAGTATGGCTGAGGGGTACTTTTTAGTGGTGGTACCATAACTAAAAAGTGTAAAATAAAAACTTTTTACAAAAAAAATACAACCGACTTCAATGTAAAAAAAACACTGAAAAGTGCAAAATAACTTTCATTTCGGAAGTCGGTGTTAGATAACGAAGAGACAAAACTAAGAAACACCGACTTCCGAAATTAAAGTTATTTTGCACTTTTCAGTGTTTTTTTTACATTGAAGTCGGTTGTATTTTTTTTGTAAAAAGTTTTTATTGAACTCTCAAGGGAATCAAAATTCATAGGGTACTTCCCGTTGACCTAGAACCCTGAAATTTGGCTTGAAGTAAGGTCTTAAAGCACAAGTGTAGAAAAAAATCTGAAAACTGTTTTGTAATTATACGTCACAAAAAAAAACTTTTTTTTGCGATTCGGAAAAATCTTCGTACCCAATTCGGGAATTGAACTGTTTTCATAGGTAAGTATGTACGGAACCCTCAGTGTACGAGTCCGACTTGCACTTGCCCAGTTTTTTTTTTTATGTTAGTCTAAGTGATATGAATGAATGATAATCAGAAATCAGAAACGTTTATTTCAAATAGACCAATTACAGGCACTTTTGAATTGTCAAAATGTCGGTCAGTCAAAAAAAAATACAAGTGAAGCTCAATTGATATAAACTAAAATAACTAAAGTGCTTGACTACGATCCCACCTGAAGTGATGCAATCGGTGATGGTGAAGTGCACTAATTTATTAAGAGCCTATTTACTCTAGCCTGTTCTATTTTTTGTCCTATGCGAGTTCCAAATAAACGTTTTTTTTTCTTTCACACTACCTATCAGCTTACGGTCGCTACAAAAAATCTGAAACATTTCATCACGAAAACATTCACCTGTAGGCCGCTCCATCAATTGCACGTATTGACATAACAGCAGTAAGTCGGTCAAGGCGAGGCGAGCACACGGGTCATGTGGTCATGTCAGCAGCACCAGTTATTATGAAGTGGACGTGGATAATATCATAATATAGATAGGGTAATGGACTGTTGTGCATTGCTTTGTTTGAGCTGATTCGTGCTACATAAAAATAAAACTAAGAGTGTACGTATATATTCGTATATTGTATCAGGACATTAATTCTGAAGAGGTCTGTCTAGTGGAATTAGCCAGAGTATGGATAGATTTCAGCAGAAAGACGTCCACTGTGGGATATATGCCTCCCCAAGTGTCACCACAATGAACGGTCTTGTGCGTCTCGCATCATTGGATTCCCGCAACCCTCACCAGGTCATCGATCCACCTTGTAGGAGTCCTTCCAACGCTGCGTCTTCCGGTACGCTGTCGCCACTCTGGAAGCTTTCGCGGTCTCAACGGCCATCTGTTCTGCCAGCAATGTGCCTTGCAATCTGCACTGGCAATGATTCTTATCCTGACCCTTTCTCGTCGTTTTCAGGTTTCCATACCTCAGACGGCAAAAACGTAACACTTATAGGATCACTTTGCTTTATTGTCCGTCTGTCCATTTTTCAAGACCACGATCAGATCAGAGAGATATCAGAAAAGAGATCAAGCCACTTTTTCTCAGGAACGCGTGGAGGTATCAAACTGAAATTAATATCGAATACTCGGGTTTTCTAATCCTTAGAGCAGTGAAAAAGAGAAGGCAGTTTATGCTCCATTTATGGCGCATATTTTAACACTCGCAAGGTAATCAACATAATATACTCAAGTCTGCGATCCCATGAAACTGTGAAAAAATCTTTACGGAACCCTCAGTGCGCGAGTCCGACTCGGACTTGCCCGGTTTTTTTATGATTATAAGCTTAAGTTTGTAAGGTACCCTGCCTTGGTCTGCGAGTGCGACTCGCACTTGACCATTTTTTTTAATTACTTTAACAAAGCTCTAGCAGAATTAACTTTTTTTTACAACAACTATCACAGCGTAAAATCTTTCAAGAAAGAAAGAAAAAACAGTCACGTCAGCCATATTGTCTGAACAAGCTTAAAAAAAAACGTCCAGTCTATTCTAATCTCCCCTGAATATCTTGAAAACACCAATCTATTGGAACAAAGGTCGCATCAATAGTTCATGAAGATTAGACGTCGATACGTCACGCCCGTCGTCCAAGGTTCATTACCGGGTTGCTAATTGCCGTACATAAGCAACAGACTATCTAGGCCCTAGATCAGATGCCCTAGATTCTAGGGCATCTGATTTTTTACCTTAGACATAGAATAATAAAGCATGGAACCTTTGTATTGCAGGATCATTTGAAAAGTTACCGCGGCCCTGGAACGCTTGGGCAACTGAAGGAACACAAGCGCCTTCTAGTCAATACAAGACCAACACTCCGTCTCGCTCCACCCAGACTGGGAGTAACTATTTGATGATTTACCAAATCAAAAAAAAAGGGGATGCCAATTTTCAATGATCGAAAACTCGTTCAGAATTACGACGAAATATTGAACGTTTGACAAGGTTAAAACCCTCCTTCAGTTGCCCTTTGCGTTAGGCCACGGTAACTCTTTTGAACGATCCTCCAATCCTGGTAGGTATCGGCCCTCCATTGGCAACCCTGGTTAGACGATCATGTATATTGTATTGGTGGTCCACCGAGACTCAATATTGACATCTACGTAATCATCTCCCTCTCTCCCTAGCCTTGTCTCAACTGGCTTGGGGTCAGCTTCCAGTCTATCTGGATGTGGTTGAGTAACAGTGTTTCACATGGAGCGACTACATGGCGCGTCAGACCTCCACAACCAGGCCCCCTAGCCAAGTTACAATCGTATCGTTCGCGCCGAACGCCTCGAGTAGGCCACGCCTCCGATTCTTTTGTTCTGACGTCATCTCAACGCTCAGTCATGTGATAAGAACAAAGGAATCGGAAGCGTGGCCTACTCGAGGCGATTGACGCGAACGATACGATTGTAATTTGGCTAGGGGGGCTGGTTACTGGGCAACACGATACTCTTTCGATACACTGATGGTCAGACTTTCTGGCGTCTGACTACCTGTAACAACTGTCTACGAGTCTACGACAATACGACAACCGGGACCAACGGGTTTACGTGCTTTTCGTGGTACAAGCTGTCAGTAATATCCTAGATCATCATTTTCCTGCCCTTGTCTCGTCTTATTTGGGGTCGGCGCAACACGTTTTTTTTCTTCCATTCTATCTGTCACCCGTCATGCTATCACTAACTTCCTTTTCTTTCATAACATATTCAGCCTTTTAATGTACCCACTGCTGGGACTCAGGCCTCCTCTCTCTAGGAGAGGGAATGGGCCGTAATCCACCACGCGGGCCCAGTGCAGGTTGGTGGAAATCACATGTCTTCGAATTTTAGGTTCTAGGACATGCCGGTTTCCTCACGATGTTTTCCTTCACTGTTTTGAGAGCAGTGGTGATGAAATAAATTACACAAAGTAATGCGCCTGGCTGGGTTTGAAGTTTTGAACCCGCGACCTACAATTCGTAAGTCGGGGTCGTTACCACTCGGCCACCACTGCTCCATATCACTCAGTAGTATCCTAGATAAACTTAGAAAAGTACATAATTATGAATAGAAAAATTGACATTCGTACTTGCCCGGTTTCAAACCAGAAATCTCATGCGTGAGAAGCGGGTGCCTTAACCATTGGGCCATCACGACTGTCTAACCTGATCTATCTAGCCTTCTATAATTATGGTGGACGGCTTCCAGTCTGTCCGTATGCAGTGATGTACTCGTATCAGTATTTTACATAGAACAATTGAACACCATGACTAATCAAATTCCACTAACACACGGGTGTTTCTGCTGCTGGACATAGGCCTAACCTTGTATAGCTTTGAAGATGCCTACGTCCAGCAGGTGACTGCGATGGACTGAGTTGATTGATCGATGCACCCACAAAAGAAAGTCAGTGAGGGTCACCTCTCTAACACATTTTTTATTCTATGCCTGAGGCTATCTATTGACAGGGTGTTCGCTCAATTTAGGTCAGATAGAGGTTGGACTCCAAATTATTTGGGTGAGTGGCTCATAAGCCAGATAAAATTAATGACATGTCTCTAATTTTGTACTGAACCTTTATCAGAGGCTGAACAAAGCACTAATTAAAAAACTTTTTAATTATAGCAAGATTGTTTAAGGGTATGGTACCTACATGTTTGTGAATTTGATGCTTCTTTGTGTTAATTAAAAGTCAGGATAAATTAAGGTTAGTAGTTAAAGTACCTACCTAAATCACCGCGGTCGTTCAACTTGCAATATTACAAGTCAACACGGGTTATTAATAATAATAATGTCTTTTTTTATATTTTTAAATGATTTTTTGCTATTAATTGTTATTGAAATATTAAAAAATAATGAATACAGAAATGAAAATATTTCACAACTATCACACAACGTCATCTAATCCCAAACTAAGCAGAGCTTGTGCTATAAACAACTTTTCTAAATTAATTTATTTTATTTATTCATTGAAACATACACAGTTTTTATACAATTACATAAGAATCATTAGAAATTACACAAAGAATGACGTTAACAGGTTAGCAAAGGGTCTCAAACTAGGCAAAGCCTGTATCATGGTGACCCAAGAAAATACATACATATTATAGATAAATTACACCCAGACACAGTACAAATGATCGTTCTCATCAAACAGGCCAGTCTAAAGTATTATATGAATTAACAGTATTCTGTATTCGCACTCTTCACATTCGTTTACCTAGTCTATGTCTATTCCCATCTTATAATATCAGTATTTTCCATGGAGTTTTCTGGACTCAACAACCCAGTTACTGGGTGACACGATTCTCCTTCACCAGAATGGTTGTTAGATCTGGGGCCGAAGTCTGCTATAAATTCGCTATTCCAACACGATCCCATTGTCATTTTGCTAAAAGTTCGTAATCTGCTAATTCATAATGATCGATCATTGATCGGTCAATGGTCTCGTAATAGAGTTGTGGTAGAATGACAATATCGAGCTTATTAAAAGCAAGTCGTAGTGGTCGTATGTGGAAATTAAACACACCGTCGTGATAAGTCGGTAAGCATAGGAGATAGATTTTATTGTTGGTCTTACTCTATGCTAAAGAAAATAAAAGTATTATTAAAAAAGAAAAATGCTTTAATCATTAGGGCCACATTGACTCAAGGGAAATGGGTCACAACATCCTATTTTATTGTACTAATCATACTTCAATAGTGTTATTGGCAAAGACTGAAATGCTAATTCCTATGACCTACTCCAGAAAGCAAACATTATAAACACCATTGACTCGAATTTCTTCTTCCGAATTTTGAGATGTTCTGTTTGGAAAGTTTCTCATTTGACCTAAATTCGTCAGATGTAAACAAATAAACAATCGGTTTTATATTAGAGGAATAAAACCAGTTACCGGCGTAGCACCGGCGCGTCACGCACGTAGCGGCGTAGCACTGCTACGAGCTACGTCACTGCTACGACATTTACATTAGCAGTAATCAGTGTGACGTCATAGGGTCATTCATCTAAATAAATGATTTATTGATTTTCATTTCAGATAAGTACTTAAGAATGAGTATCGGTGGTATTATCAACCTGTGATTTTTCTCAAGGGCCCGCCGCATATAGAAAGAATAAAAGGATAATGAAATTTTTTCATTAAATCTCAACGCGATGTACGTGGTACTACGTAGGGACTACGTAGCGAATGTTTAGACGAAGAAACTTTTTTATATTCATTCGATTATCGTTACTTCGAGACGACAAACTCTCTCCGTCTAAATGGACCATAAAACTATAACATTTTAATAAGTTATAACAATGGTAATAAAAAGGTCAAGAGTTCAAATTAAAATACAGTAAAATACTTGAACTGAAACCTAACATTCACCTCTCTCAAGGTTATCTACATGAAATATATCTAAATGTTATTCCTACAAGAAAGCTTTGTGTTCTAGGAAAATGTTAACAAACGACTAATGTATGGAAGTTATTTTTACTTAATAGTTTTGCGGCGATACTAGTTATTTTATACCGTGTTTGATGTGCCTTTAATATCGCGCATTTAGAATGAAACGTTAGGTAAAAGAAATGTTTTTGCTCGTTGATAAAAAATGATTGATGATAACCATTAAAATATTAAATCACAATAATATTATAAAGTCGATTTTATATATGTTTGTGTGTGTGTATCTTTAAGTGAGAAAAAAGGATATTAGAGGAAGCTTGAAAGAGGTGCTAGTGACTAAAAAGTTGAAAGGGAATCGTATATCTTGGTGTGGTGGAGGAGGGATATAACGCAAGTTACTAAAATGATTGGAGAGGGAGAAGAGGGCCAAAGAAAAGCTGGATAGAATGTGTGATGAGTGATATGAAAGAAAAGGGAGTTAGTGAAGACATGACGAGTGGCAGGACGGAATGGAAGCAAAATCATGTTGCGCCGACCACAAATAACACGGGACAAGGGCAGGAAATCGACGATGTGTGTATGTTGACACGGCTGTGTGGATTTGGATGAAATTTGACCCACAAATTTTATCCAGATTAGTTCAACCAAGACGACTCTCATACATGGAAACTTTCTCTTTTATAGTATTAGTGTAATACTAATATAGCTAAAGATTTCATTCCCTACATGGAACAAAGACCTTTTCAACTTACTTCCTAGTGATCTTTGTCAAAGTTTCTAGTAAAACTAGCTCCCCTAACTACAATAATAATATTTTATTATTTGTTTTATTTTATGTGTTTAAATTAATGCAATTGATTTGGTTTCTACGCTACTGGACTGAACTTGTTTTTTTCTTAAGGATTCGATGACTGTCTGAGATGTCCACAAGTCATCAGACATCGGTACCGCCCGGACCGGACGGCGTCCGGCGCACGTGACGGCTCTTGAAAGAAACGTAAGACCGGAGCGCGGCAGGACGAGCACGCTGCTGGCCCCGTGGTTGATAACACGGATTAAGGTAATGTGGAAATGGTTAAGAAAGATGGAGAAATACATTTTAATATATATATATTTGTCTAAAATTGTTATTCAGTGAAAATTTAGCTTTCTGATGGTGAAAGAATTTTTAAAATCGGTCGAATAGTTTTTGAGTTAAATCGTAACATACAAACAAACAGAAAATCAAATCTTTCCTCTTTATAATATTACATAGTTTAGATGCATATTATATTAAAGAAATGTCGAGAATTTCAATGATTTCAAAGACACCCGTGCGAAACTGGGACGTGTCATTAGTTAATAATACTTATTTAAGTTATTTTGATAATTTTGTTTTAATAAAATTAAACAGAGCAGTGGTGGCTCAGTGGTAACGGCCCCAATTTATAAGTAGTAGGTCGCGGGTTCAAACCCTACCGTATAAATTACACAAAGTAATGCACCCTCATTACTTTTGTAATTTATTTCATCATCACTGCTCTCAAAACGGCGAAGGAAAATAGACTGAGAAACGGGAATGTCCTAGAACCAAAAATTCGAAGACATGTGACATTTACTAACCAGCGCGCGGGCCCAATCCGCGTGATGGATGACAGCCCATTCCCTCAGAGAGGAGGCCTGAGTCCCAGCAATGGGAACATTATAAGTTCCATTATGTTATGTTATAATTTTAATCAAATGTATTACTATTTCATTTTATTTCTCTTTTCTACTCAACGTTGTTCTGAAATAAAATATTCATGACTTACTTAAAAAATTGTATTAATTTCCTCTCAGATAGCACATTAGCTCATGCTGTTATGAAAATATTATTAGTTAGCCTATTATGTCCCATGTTGTAGACTGTAAATAACATGAACAACCTACCTATAATCTTTTTCAAATAACCTTGCTAACGGTTGGCAAGACTGCGTAATGTTTTTTTAGTGTAATAAATATCTACTCCCATGAAGATACAGATACTAACTCATAATAATAACTCAGATTAAGAAAATCTCTCGTATCTGTTTCAAAAGTATTTTTATTTCTACTAATATCAGTCTTCGAAATGAGTGAATTTTACTTCATATCAAAACAGGTCCAAACAAATAACTGTATTGTGATGTCAAATCGTAAAATCTAAGAATTTGCGAATTGATTCACATCGCACTTTGTATGGTCACTTGAATCGCTGCTTTGTCGCTCGAAATCGAATCGCAGCAACTCGCATCGCAGGCCACTACAATGCGGCGTCATATCGCATCACTTCGTAGTTTTGTGTGGGAGTCCTAAAGCGGTACTTTGAAGTCGATAATAAATAATATACGTTATATGCCCTTAAAAATAAACAAATGAACGATATCATCAACACCGCTTATTTTCAAAAATCAGGGTCACCCAAGGCCACAAGTACACAATATTTACTATTCACAATCAACATTGACTATCTCAAGTGAGCACATCCTCTTATCAGTCGTTATCAGACCTCATCTAGTGCTCTATTTGGGCGCAATTTTTCCATAAGGTTGCGACACAGACGTCAGGCGCGGGGACGCGGTAACCGGGTCACTCAGATACAGAACTGCAGCCGAGATAATAGGGTTAGATGCAAACAGAAGACTTTCACAATAGATACAGGAAAAACACTACAAAATTTCATAACTGTACGATGAAAAATCACGAAGTTATAAGCTTGTTATGTTACCTGGTTGGCCGCACAAATACATGATCACCGGGCCACCCGGGCGACTGAGGGGTTGTTTTACTCCCGCATCCAGCTATGCGCTAGTGTCTAATGTTCGCTATAACCTGCCGTGACCTGTGTTGTACTTAGTGTCGGTGGTGTCCAACTTGTGACCTTTTTCAAATATTTTTGCAAAAAATATAACATGGTGTAAAAATTATTGGAATCCATTCAGTTACTGATTCTGAACAAACTATATTCAGGTTTCGCATATACTTACTAAAAATAATGTTGTATAAGTTTTTTTGTGAGGTTTATTGTGATTGTTGATTTTATTTCTCTTTTTTTTTTGTTTTTAATGTTTCATTTAAGCTTGCAATTACTTGTTTGTTCATGAATCATGGTGTGCCAAATAAACATGTTTTCTTTCTTTCTTTCTTGTTACTTCTTCACAATCGGCAAGCTGATGAAATTTGGCACACGGGTAAATATAGGTACTACATATAGCACATAGGATACTTTTTATCCCGGGAGTGTGTTACCTTTGGACAATTTTCAACTAGTGTTATAAAGGCAAAAGTTTGTGAGTGTGTGTATGTATGTTTGTTACTTCTTCAAGTATGTGAGTGTGTGTATGTATGTTTGTTACTTCTTCAAGTATGTGAGTGTGTGTATGTATGTTTGTTACTCCTTCAAGTTTGTGAGTGTGTGTATGTTTGTTACTTCTTCAAGTTTGTGAGTGTGTGTATGTATGTTTGTTACTTCTTCAAGTTTGTGAGTGCGTGTATGTATGTTTGTTACTTCTTCAAGTTTATGAGTGTGTGTACATATGAAGTCCTGAGTCCCAGCACTGGGGACATTATAAGACTGATTATGCTTATGCTAGACCGTTACCTTTAAAGCAGTAGGTACTCCTAAATAAAATCCGGTAGCGCAGTTAGGAAGATTCTTATTTTGGTAACTTGACCTATAAGTTAGGTACTGTTTTTCATCACAAAACCTATCGCCGAGGTGACACGACTATTGGAAGAGTAGTTATCCTACTGTCAACTCAAAACCAGCTAGAACCTGTAGCTCTATAATAAACGAAGCTGTCCTGAGGTCAGAGCTAAGTTCGGTAGCGAGCGCAATTAGTTTCAGAATAATGTTGCAACTTTATACAACACGCACTAATGGTCATTAAAATAAAGTGTTGCCATGTAATGAAATATTTGCATTGTTAAAACAATCTGTGCTTTTATTAAAGCTGATAGTTAAAAACGATTCTTTTTTATTTTGAAATTTTTAGTTTTCGTTTTTTTTTTTTTGGAGTCTGTTAAATTTTTTTTCGAGGAACTTAATGTATGAGTAACAAACATATGTAAACTTAGATACACGAGACACCCAGACAGAACACCTATCTGTTTGGTAATACAATTATTTGTTCCATGTGGGAATCGATCCCGCGACTCACAACGAGCAGCCAATCACTTAATCACTGAGCCAATTGTGCCGTGAACTCGAAAATAAGAAATGCAAGTGCATATTCTGTCCTACGAGACTGTGGATCATTTTTTACTTGCCTTACAGATCTGACAAACCATATTTATTTATTTGGATCTCCAACAAAGGTCACACAGATACAGTAGAAATCATAAGGCATGGGGTCTTTTAACGTGTGCTCTTTCAGTTACAGGAGACCACAGCATGCACATATAACTAGAAAAATTTAAAATTCACAAAAAACAGCAAACAGATAAGATAAAAAACATTCCCATAAATTATGTCAAATTAAAATTAAAAAATTAGGGTCAAGATACGAAGGTCAAAGGGTCATTGGTCATTGGTAAAAATGAATTAATTTGAATTAAAACTGAATTTAACAATTAAAGTGACAATTATATATTATTATTTATGACTACATATTATTCATGAATAAGATAAGAAAACTTTCAAAAAATTCGAAAAGCAACAAAAAGTACTTTCTTTTTTTTTGTATGTGGGAAAATCATCCAATGACATCCCCCGCTCTTGGGCGGAGCGGAAGATAGTGTCAGACTTTTACTGACTAAAAACCCACTCCTGTTCCTTCGTTGCCTTTCGTACCAGGGCCGAGTCTACCTTTCAGAATCAGACAACAAAAGGTACTTAGTATATTTATTTAGAACTGCCTTCAATAAGGTATAATATCATAGTTGCAAAAGGCACTTTCAAAAGTCTCCCGTCTCTCCTCGTGCAGATTCAAGCTCTTTACGTAGTTTAAATCCTTCAGTTGTGTCCACAACGTGCAATAAGATGTGGAAAGTTTAAAGAAATCTAAATACACGTCATTCGTTTCATTCATCGTGGAAAACACGTGGTTTTGTAAAATAAACAACCTGGTATTTTTTTTCTCGTCTATTAACGAGTGAGGAAAAGGCCCGTAGTATTTTATAGCATAAATACTATTTAAGTAAAATAGAAGTATCCACTTCAGACTTTTTTTACTGTGCCTAAATCGGAACATCTTATCAAATAATTCCTGGCCTACCGAATTTGGTAAAGCTTAAGTAATCCTCTGAAAACATTCTGAAGGCTTTACGTGTCCTGAAAGCTTTGTGTCAAACCTTCGCTGATTAATGGCGCTTGGACTTAGAGGGAATGCAAAGAAATTTAAAAAAATATATATTATAGATCGGCTCACGCTTGACCACTATCGATCACTAGATTAAGTAACCCGGCATTGTGACAGGGAGTGTGCGTCAAAATTGCATAGCCTTATTCCACCAAGCCCGTTCCGTCATCGGACCACGAGGCGTAAGGCGATGTGCCACCGGTACATGATAGACATCCCACCCATGCGTACAAAACGTTTTGAGAACACATTCATTGTGCGCACAGCTAAGGAGTGAAAATCCCTGCTGGAATCTGTGTTTCCTGATATCTACAACCTAGGGATTTTTAAGTCAAGAGTGAATAGGTTACTTCTAGGCAAGCGTGCTCCATCATCGACCACATCGTCGCTTTCCATCAGGTGAGATAGGTCAAAAGCGAGCCCATCAAAATTAAAAAAAAAACTTATTTACTCGTATATTTTAATCAACAATGGTCAGGCAGGAATATAGAGCTTCAAAAAATTGGTAAATAAGGTTGATTAATTAATACAATAATATCGAATGAAACCAAAATATTTAATGCTTGTTACTTTTATTATGTTCGTGGAAAATTTTTCCTTTCATTTCTTGATGGCCCAAAAACAATGTCTTATCGAACCAAACATCTGGCTCGTGATATCAAAACAAGTCGTCAATCATATTGACCGGTGAGTCCAGTTCTACCTTTATTATAAGCAGGTCTAGATCGGAGACAGAATAACAAAAAGACATTATTATATTGTTACTAACTGCTGCCAATGGCTTCACCCGCATGTAATTAATAACTGGTCAAATGCGAGTTGGACTCACGCACTGACGGTTCCGTACAAACTTACCTATGTTCAATTCCCGAATGGAGTCTCGAAGATTTTTCCGAATCGCAAGAAAAGTATTTTTTTTTGTGAAGTAACTACAAATTTACAGTTTTCAGGTATTTTCCTATACTTCTTCTATAAGACCTTGCTTCATGCCAAATTTCAGGATTCTAGGTCAACGGGAAGTACTCTATGAATTTTGATTCCCGTGAGTGTCAAAATACACGTTTTTTTGCGACATAAACGGCCGTATCTTTTTTTCGTTAATTTAGAAGTTTGAATTTTTCACAGCTTCAAGGGACCGCAGACCTGAGTATATGGTTTTAATTTCAACTCGATACCTCCTCGCGTTCTCGAGATAAAGGGTCTTGATAGACAGACAGACAGACGGACGAACAACAAAGCTATCCTATAAGGGTTCAATGTTTTCCTTTTGAGTTACGGAACCCTAAAAATTATCCCAAGGGAACATTCTCCCGGGATAAAGAGTATCCTATGTACTACCTATGTGCTATGTGTACCAGGACTGAGGACATGGTCTACCCGTGCATCAAATTTCATTGAAACCCGTTTAGCCATTCGAACTTGACAAAATAACAAATATACACGACTCGAAAACTTTCGCCTTTGCACAGGAAAATCTGACAGCAGTTTTGCCAAGAGGTATCGTGTTAACCAATTACTGGGTTGTGGACTAAGGGTTATATATCACCATTTTTTTTTTGGCGACCAGTCGCCGCTATCAACAAAATGCATCTCTACAGAGAGTTACTCACCTGGTGTCCGTTTGGTTGCGCAACCAATTTGGCGGCGCGATCAGCTCGGACGCGTGCACTTAAGGTCCATTTTGATACTGTCTCAGTGTGGTGTAGCGGCTCTGGTGCCTGTATGGCGTCTAGTTTGGCAGCATACGAACACCATGGTGGCGCAACTGGTCGCGCCGCCATGGTGTCCCGGTGAAATATAGCCCTAACGCTGCAGTCAATTGGAGTGTGTCACTCCATGGACATTATGAGAATTCAGTTGTATCCGGTTAGAAGGAAGGTTTGTTTGATGATAATTTGAAGAGCATGGAACCTATATACTTCCAAACGCTTTAATTTTAAATAATACTATAATTAAGTTGTTTTATAATTGCCAATCCGAACCTTTATAAAGTGGTTCCTAGGTATTAGTTTATCTTATCTTTGAAAAGAAAAGAGGTCCGAATAGCGTCACCCATGAATTAGTTACCTTCGTGGAAAAAAACATTTCACAAGAATATTAAATAAGAATCCCCCTCTTCTTTTTAATATCTGCATTTTCCGATATCGAGAAGAATTTGATGGTGAACTAAATCCAATGCGACTTTATAAAGTCGGGCCATCAGGGCCGAAGTTCTCACGAAAATAGTAAGTTAAGTTAATATCAAGCCAGATGTCATTTGGTGACTTCAGACACGTGCGGTTCCACATAAGACCCAATCCGTGAAACTCATCGTAATAGGATTGAGAGCAACTATTGCCAAACCAATTACTCCAATTGGCTGCAGCGTTAGCGAGCAGCTGAATTGGATTCCTTGCTATCCTCAACTTTCCTTCCCTTCACAGGAAATCAAATTGGATTCCCTGAGTCTGAGGGTTGACTGGAGTTGTAATGATCCGGAAAAGTTTTAATATGAAGCCAAAAAAAATTACCTATCTCAATTGAAAACCTTCCCGAGGTATAATATATTAATATTGTAGCTAGGTGATTCAATAATTGGGGTTCCGTACCTAAAAAGGGAAAAAACGAATCCTTATCATCACTTTGTTGTCCGTCTATCTGCCTGTCAAGACCCTTTATCTCGGGAAAGCGTTGAGGTGTCGAGTTAAAATTAAAACAATATACTCAGGACTGCAGCCCCTTGAAGCTGTGAAAAAATTAAACTTCTAAGTTAACGGAAAAAAAAGATACGGTAAACGGCCCAGTAACCGTGAAGTTATGAACTTCCCTGACTTTGCATGCGCGCTGGGCTAAAACTAGTAGACTCATAAAAATAATTTTTATATGACTAGTTAGATAATTTAATATACTTTTAGTATATTATACTTCTATTAAATTAGTGTAAATGTTAATTAACAATAAAATAAAATAAATACAAAAAGGGCTAATTGTACCAATACCCGGTAGAGTTGTACTAGTTAACGTTAAATTGTCCCGGAATCCGGTAATTTTAAACGCGAATTTGAACTCTATTGCTTTACGTTAAAGTTCACAGAATTAAAATATTTTCAAATAAAAAGAGTAGTGAAAATAATTAGGGTCTGTATTTAACAAACAAAAACATGATTCGTTTTCATTTTTTTTTAATGTTTGTTATACAAATTATAGGTTAACACTAGTAATATTTTAGTTTTATCTTGAGTAACCTTTGGTAAAAAAAAATATCACTAACTTAAATTTTTACATCTTTATATTAGAAAAAAAAAACAAGTTTTTATTTTAGCCTCAATATCAAAAATATACCTAGGTAACTAGTCAATCAGTCATTATAAATAGGTAAAGCCAGGAACCTAAGAGTTCACATAAGGTTTCCAATTATCACGATTTACAATGTATGCTCTAAATGCTTAATAAACTCATTTGGATAGGCTTACCTGCCCAGGTAAGCACAAGCAAAGATTTATAAAAAATTAAAGTCTTAACCTTTTGAGTGCGTAATTAGAGACACAATAGTAAGACAATGGCGCGTGAACGCCGGCGTTAATGCGGGGATCAACAGCTTAAAAGCAATAATACAAATCAGCTCCAGCTGTTATTCCAGCATTTGTTGTAATATTTTTGAGAGAAGTGATGTATATAGGGTTCGAACCTATTGTCCGGATCACTTGTCCTGATAAATGAGGTCTTTTTCGTGTCTCATTTTCAGGGCAAAATAAGTCTTCTTTGACAAAGTTTGTCAGTGAAGCCTCATTAGTTGGAACTTCAACGTCTATAATTTTCATCAGCGTCCCGTCGACATTTTCGTACACCTCTATTTTTCCTGTAAAGCTTTCATTTTCAGCCATTAAGTCACTGAAATCGTGTGAGTTCAGATTTAAGTCCAAGATGTCAGTCAGACCTGTGAAGTTATCAAATAAAGTTTCTTGAGCCGGTAGGCTTGAAGGTAAATTATTTTGCGACTTTATTTGCCTCCAGACATGGAATAGCCCTTCTAAGGATTTATCCCATTTCTAAATTGGACCTTCGTTGCTGTAAAAAGCTTCGAGTTTTTCAGGACTTATCTGAGATTCAAAGAATTCAAAAAAATTCCCAACGGCATCTGGTTGTATTTGGCTGTCATTATATGCTTTGGCTGGTTTCTTGGGATGACTTGTTACACACTTGGAATAATCGACGTTGTTTGCATCAAAAGGTAACAACCCACATTTGCGAAATCCATTTTTGATCGAGTTAGGGTCCAATTGCATAAGAGATTTATGTAGCAGCGGGCAAAAATGTTCTTTGCGAAGTTTAGCAAAGTGGTTGTCATTTCGCCACTCATAAACTGCTTTCTTCCATAGCATCTTAAGAGGCCGAAAAACAGCCACATCCATTGGTTGTATTAAATGAGTCGCATTAGGATATAATCAATCAGTTGGATGTTTTTATCCCGACAGAAATTACTTAGTGGCAGGGTCGTATGTGAGCAATGTCCATCTAAGAAAAACATAATTGGAAATTCAATATCAGTTTTTTCTATCCAAGGATAGAAGACATTGGTCATGTACTCATAAAATGATTCTCCTGTCATCCAACCTTTTGGCGTGAATCCTAAGCCCCAGTACTTTGGTGCAGTTTTTGAAATTTTAAATGGTATTGATTTCAGTTTAAACAACACCATTGGAGGTGCCAATTCACGTGCTGCATTTGCCGTGACTAAGACTGTCACGCACTCTTTTTCACTACTGGGAGTAATGTTCTAAACATTTTTGGCACCTCGTTTTGCTAAAACTCTGTTATTTGTTGGTGACAAAAAGAAAGCGCTTTCATCACAGTTAAATATCCTTCTTGGATCTTTAATTGCTTCTTCAAGGTGTGCCATAATAAAATAGTCTTGCACTTCTTTAAACCACGCTCTTAAACTGCTTTCCTGAACTAAAGCACGGGTTTGCGTCAGATTTTGAGCCACTCGCTGGCCTACTTCAGGGTGCTGCTTTATGAAGGCTTCAAACCAGTGACGACCTGGTCTGCCATTTTTAAAAGGGTTTTCTCGCTTCAATTTTTTAATAAGTAAACTTACGCTATCCGCGCCTTAGTTACAGAAAACCACTATCTGCCATAAAAATTAACCATCTTCTTAAATGATCTTCTTCTTCTTTTGACAAAACTGTAGCAGGTCCTTTGGAACATTCAATAGAATAGCGGCCGCGTATTTTGTCGTCCAACGTTGACCGTGAAATATTGTACTGCCTGGCTGCAGCTGAAATTGAGGCTCCTTTTCTAACTGCCTCTATGGCCTTTAATATGGCCTTCTGTTTGTCAGTCATGGCTAACTGAAAGAAAATTAACACGTTATTTGCTAATTTCTGATTTCGAATAGGTATAAAAAAGTAAAAATACAAACTTTCAAAACATATTAAAAGTTTTGTGGTAATTCAATTATTTAAAAACAAACAACATCAAGCTTTTTCTCCATTTTCTCAATTTCAGCTGATGCCAAGCAGTAGTCATTTCCTGTAACTAAAGCGCAGATGTTGCATAGTATCAAAAATAGAGCAAGAAAACCCATTTATAAATGACAGACCAGGTTGTCACTGCTTTGAAGTAATCATAAAGCAACACCCAGAAGTAGGCCAAAGATTGGCCCAAAATTAAACACAAACCCATGCTTTAGTTCAGGACAGCAGGAGTACTTTATTATGGCACAACTCAAGCAAGCAAGCATCTCAAAGCTTTTTTACGGCACCAGAAGTCCAACTTGGAAAGGTATAGATCCCTCAAAAAATTATTCAAGGTTTAGAGGCAGATAAATGCGCAAAATAATTTACCTTTAGACAGATTCAATCATGGCTCTACGATTTTGAGACAATTTTTAGTATCTATCAAAGATTTTTTATCACCTGGATAACTTCACAGGTCTGACTGACATCTTGCACCCAAATCTGAACTCACGTGAGTTCAGTGACTTAATGAATGAAAATGAAAGCCGTGCAAGAAACATGGGAAAGTAATAGGCGTATGAAAATGTCGACGGGAGTTCCAACTAATAAGGCATATTTATCTAGAAAATTTTGTCAAAGAAGACAAAACTTGTACTGAAAATGACACACAAAAGACACCAGGTCAAGTGTCACCATTTGTCAAGACTCGAACTGCAAAGCATAATATTATGTTACTTAAGTAAATGAAATAGCCAAGAGCTTTTTCGCCCTTACCTCAATTTCAGCTACTATAACTAGAGCCCCAAAACCATGTTTAAATAATTGAATCACCATTGACTTGCGAAACCAATTTTTCACATTTTAGTCGAATTTGTTTTTTTTAATACATTATTTTTTTAAATATATTATTATTATATATATTTTATATAATGGCTAACTCAAGAAAAGCTTACATGATAGTGAAACAGACAGGCCAGCGTGGTGACAAGAACAAATGTATTTAGTAAAAATATCTACGCGAGTAAAACAAATAGGTAACACACAGTTCACATCACGTAAGATTGTCGCTCTGAAGTACGCTACAAAATATTGCCCAGTGGTCAATATTCATATTAATGTACTAAAACTGCGCCCCATAGTAACCGAATCAAAAAAACTGGTTTTAGAGCAGTAGAGCTGTAATGCAAACTGTACAAAAATTGGGAAATCATACAGATAATCGCAAGAGCAACCAAATGCACGTGGTAACAAAATAAACAAGATGCCTAGAATTAACTACATTCTATTGAGTCAACGGAAAATAATACTTAACTCAAGGCTATAAGAACCATGACGGATTTAAATGCAACTGTTAATGCATGTCCCAGTATCCGACAGAAAATATCTATATATATAAAAGAAAGTCGTGTTAGTTACACTATTTATAACTCAAGAACGGCTGAACCGATTTGGCTGAAAGTTGGTGGGGAGGTAGCTTAGAACCAGGAGACGGACATAGGATACTTTTTTTTTTGTGTAGGGTAGAGTAAGGTAGAGTAGGATATAGTAGTCAGTTGACGGGAGCGAAGCCGCGGGCAAAAGCTAGTTTAATATAAACTACAGTTTCAAAGAAAAATGAGACCTATTTCAAAGCAATAAGGATATAATAACGGGTTTCGGTGCAAGGTATGTTACCGGGTTGATAGTAATAATAATAATAATAACCCCATCGCCGTATCTCTACGTTGACGTCGTGGTGGGGCTTGCGTGCTCCAATATACCCTAGGTCTGTATCGGTAAAGTTTGCTTTGCCGTAATATGCCTAGGGTGAGGGGCCAGACTAAGAGAGATACAATCCGCAGTGCAGTTTTGTGGCGAACTGTTGGGCATTAGCGACCCCACGGACCCGATCTCCCGGGAGAATTCTTGTTCTTCATCTCCGGCTTGCCTTTATTGGCCGGCCGTAGTGAACACTGACGAGGAACTGAGCTCCCACCTCTCTCTTGCCTTTATTGGCTGGCTTGAGTGGAGATTCGCAAGAGCAAACGTGCTCGGGAGAAGGATGTATAATCCAGTAAGGTGCTGGTAGGGATCTTGACCGTACTTCCGGGATTGTCCTGATAGCCGTGGTATACCTCTCCACTCCTCAAGCACCTCAGGATATGTTGCCCTCTTGTTGCTACGTCACTTCGTGCTAGCGGCCGTTTTTGGGGGCCCATTTATTGAGTGTGCAAGTCACCCCCTGCCTTTTTTCGATGCATATTAATAACGTTGTTCAGGCAGGGGCCATAGTCTTGACATAGTTCCATGTTACCAGTCCACTTAAGACTCCAAAAACCATAGCCCTATTATCTTTGTTCTCCATATGTCGCAACAGTTTTTCAATAACCGGGGGTTGTCCTTGGGTGCACTAGCATAGCGCGTACAGGGATAATCGTCGGTTGATATCATGTTCCTTTATAATTATCTAAAGGGCCTCTGCGAGTTGGCTTCGGCTCCTCGTACGCCTCCCAAAGGTCCAGGACCTCAGGGTCCTGAGATAAATAAAATATAAAAAAAATAATAATAATATAATAATATTCCACAACTATCACACAACGCCGTCTAGTCCCAAGCTAAGCAGAGCTTGTGTTATGGGTACTAAACAACTGATAAACATACTTATATATTTCTAAATACATACATATATAGATAAATTACACCCAGACACAGAACAAATGATCGTGCTCATCACACAAACATTTGTCCTGGGTGGGAATCGAACCCACGACCCCCGGCATAGCAGTCAGGGTCACTAACCACTAGACCAACAGGCCAGTCACATCACAGGACAGTCATAGTGTACCAGTATCCGGTAAAAAACATACGAATTTACCGGGTACTAGGTCAAGTAGGGGTTTGTGAGTACCAATAGATGTAACATGCAAAAACATTTACTTTTCGATGAGATTTACCTTAATTTATAAGTTAAATCGAATCGATCTAATAATACACATAATATTTTATAAAGATTAACACTCTCACCTTAATTTTATCCGTCGAAGTATAGCTAGATGATGTCTGCGACACCCCGTCTCGTAGTTCACTGACAGAACTTTGAACTTACAGATAATTTTATTTAGATGTATTTTTAAGTTTGCACAGTTTTGACGCTATTAAACTTTTTGGTGAGTGTTGCCATTAAAATTGTATAAAATATTACCAAGAATAAATTGCCATTTGCAAACTTTAATTTGATTTTGGTAGAAAGACGCAAAAAATAAAAAACTGACTAGTTAACGGATACTGGGACACTAACGGGAATACATACTTCTACCTCTAATCCGCACTGGGCCTGCGCCGTGGATTACCGCCCATTTCCTTTCTTAGAGAGGAGGCCTAAGTCCCAACAGTGGGAACATTATAAGGATGATTACCTACGGCCGTTTATGTCGCAAAAAACGTACCTATATTTCGGCATAAAGCGAGGTCTTATAGCACCAGGAATAAATCTGAAAGCAGTAAATTTGTTGTTACGTCACAAAATTTTACGTTTTTGCGATTCGGAAAAATCTTCGACACTCCATTCGGGAATTGAACTATTTACATAGGTAAGTTTGTACAGAACCCTCAGTGCGCATATCCGGCTCGCACTTGCCCAGTTTTTTTTATATTACTTGTTGAGACCCCGATTTTCTTAGAAAAGCTATACATAAATAAACATCAGGGCTTCTTTCTCATTATCGGTGTTGCTTTTGGAAATAATAAAAGCCCTAAAAGTCTTTTATGTGTCTCTCGTGTGACATTGAAATAATAAAAAGCTCTCGAACTGTCGTGATGAAAAGCTTTTAAAATTGATGAGTGGGGTGAAACCACCCACGGCATAATATGTCTGGGTAATTATTGATAAAATCATTATTTTTCAATATATTTACTGAGACAACGAGATGTCTGACACAAATAAGATTTTGATTAAAACTCAAAAGTGATATCTAACGACGGATTTCTGATTTTGAAGATGAGTATTTCTCAAACTCTACTTTAACCTGTCAAAATTTGACATTCAAGTAGGACAAATTCTTAACTCAAAATACTCAATTCATAAACCCGCCATCAGTTAACCGTGCAACAAGAATTTCCTCCGCCCGCACAACGTGATTCAGTTGTTTTACAATAAATACAATATATTCTTTGCTATTCAAGAGTACAACGTGGCAAGTTGAACTCATCATCATCATTTCAGCCGAAAGACGTCCACTGCTGGACATAGGCCTCCCCCAAGTGTCGCCACAATGAACGGTCCTGTGCGTCTCGCATCCATCGGACTCCCGCAACCGTTACCAAGTCATCGGTCCATCGGTCGATTGAACTCACTTTTTATTTAATTGTAGTTAAGCTCAAAGATTCTATTTGCAGCGTAAAAACTGGCCAAATGATAAATGATATTTATTTTGCAATACAGGTCTTAAAAAAAACACTTTTACACGTAAAATTTTTCGTCAATTTAAACTAAAGTAGTCCAAGTAAAGAACATAACATTTTCGACACTTACTAGTGTTTTAATTGGGAAGAAGTGACACAAAAACTCCCCAACAACATAAAATGGTTTTGATGATGTGTCTTGGTTATTTGAGTCATTTAAATATTCTTCCTACTTTTCCCCATTTAGATTAAAATATATATAAGGTAAACTGGTGAAGCTAATGTATTAAGAGTAAAAGGTCACGATATCTTCGAAGCCATGATAGATGGCCTGACCACCCAGCAACCCGCGCCATCGCTTCATTAGTTAATATAACATGACTAGCAACTGAGTATGTTATAGATAAGTAATACAAGCGACTACCCACGACTTTGTTCGCAAACATACTCTACGCAATAACCCCAATGTGATTGTGTTTTGAAAAAATCCTGTCTGATGCCTTGAAGCTGCGTATGACTGATTGTAATAAGGCCTCCCATTGTATACTGTCTTTTGAATGGTATAAAAACTTTTTACAAAAAAAATACAACCGACTTCAAAGTAAAAAAAAACACTGAAAAGTGCAAAATAACTTTAATTTCGGAAGTCGGTGTTTCTATAATAGTTTTTTCTCTTCGTTATTTAACACCGACTTCCGAAATTAAAGTTATTTTGCACTTTTCAGTGTTTTTTTTTTACTTTGAAGTCGGTTGTATTTTTTTTTTGTAAAAAGTTTTTATTTTACACTTTTTATTTATGGTATCACCACTAAAAAGTACCCCTCAGCCAAACTTAAATACCTTATAGCCAGAGTGCATCTCATGACAATTCTAATAATCCCAATGAGATTACATTAATTTATTACAGAGTTCCGGTGCCTAACTTCAGGCTTCATCATCAGATCAGTTCGATGTATTCCCCCTCTACTTTCAGTCAGTCATCGACTACACGTATAAACAAAGCAATATTACTTGTTACGTTTATGGGGGCTGAGTCACCCGCGTCCGTAGGAGAATACCCATTGTAAGTCCCTACACGTGGTCCCTGGGTGGTGCTAATCAGGTGACATTTACTGGTGGTAGGTTTCGACCGTTGGCTTGCGACCACCCACTGGGCAAAGACGTACCGCCAAGCGGCCTAGCCGTGTTCCGGTACGATGCTCAGTGTAGCCAAATTAGAGGAGTTGGGTCGAAGTGGTGGTTCCATTGCAGGCAGACCGACCTGGCCCACACTGGTGTGGAGGTATCGGGGGACTAGTCGCGGAGGGTAGCGGGATCCGAGGCACGGTGCACCGCTGGCCGACCGCAGGTAGTTGGGGGCCCAAGTAATGTACCAGCCACACATGAAAGGCTGCCCCGCCAACTGTCGAAAAATCCCGGGATGCGCCATCGTGCTGGTTGGCGACCAGAGGAGAGGGCCCGATGGACACTCCCGGGGGGGCTCGGGCGTCCCCGCAGTCTCCGGACTAGTACCCCAATGATGCCGTCCTATCAGTGCTTGCCTGAAGGATAGCAGCGTGAAACCCCATCTCACTTCCTTCTCCTCTCCTTCATTCACTCTTAATACAAAAAATGGCAAGGAATAAAAAGAGAAATGTTAAACAGCGGCAGCACTCCCTCTCTCTTAAAGTGCACCTCAGTAATATCCGAGGACTGCACTCAAATCTCGTCGCAGTCCACCACCATCTGGAGACTGAGAAACCTGCTCTTTTTTTTCTTTCGGAGACGCAGATCAGTAGTCCGTCAGACGTGTCGTACTTATCTTACCCAGGGTTTACCCTGGAGCACCATTTTAAACCACGCGCGGGTGTATGTATGTATGCCCGGGACGACATCTGCTATCGGCGTCTCCGCAATCTTGAGGACTCCAGGTACTCCACGCTTTGGGCTTTGGTGGACACTGGCATAGATCAAATTGTCTATGCTTGTGTCTACCGTTCGCACAATGGTGATCAGGAGACAACCAGGCTCACACAGCACCTTAGTGAGGCGGCGTATGTGGCTCAGCAGCGGTACCCTTCTGCCCAATTGGTGATACTGGGGGATTTCAATGCCCACCATCAGGAGTGGCTCTTCCCATACCAGTGCACAGACCATGCTGGGCGGGAGACGCGGAAGCTAGCGCTAGCGTTAAATCTCACCCAGCTGGTCCAGGGGGCTACAAGGGTGCCGGATGTTGAGTCACACATGGCCAATTGCTTGGACCTTCTGTTGACTACAGATCCGGACCGGTACTCAGTGTCGATATCTTCACCAATAGGTAGTTCCGACCATTGTCTGGTGAAATCTGTATCCGTCTATTCCCCGCCCGATCCCAGCCCAAGAGTCACCCGGCGGGTTTGGCAATACAAGTCAGCAAATTGGGATGGTATGCGTTCTTTCTTCGCATGCTATCCTTGGCAGCCTACTTGCTTCTCTTCCGCTGATCCGTCGTTGTGCGCGGACGCAGTGTCGGATGTGTTGCGTCGGGGGATGGAATATTACATTCCATTCTCTGATGTAACAATGTCTGACAAGGTTCGACCTTGGTTTGGCGCCGAATGTAATCGCGCTGAAGCGCTTAAACATACGGCATACCAAGAATGGGTCGACGCTCGTAGGCGCAAGGCAAGTGACGTGACTCAAAAAAAGAGAGCCTATAATAGGGCTGCCAAATCCTGCAAGAAGGTGATGCCGAGGTCTCGGTTTGACCACATTAGCCGAATTGGGAACAAACTTGCTTCATACCCAGCAGGTAGTAAAGCGTTTTGGTCCCTGGCTAAATCTGTTGAATCTAACTTCTGCCGTCCCTCACTACCACCACTGCTGAAACCCGATGGGTCGCTGGCCCACACCGCTGAGGAGAAAGCAAATCTATTTGCCTCTCTTTTTGCGGAATCTTCACGTCTTGATTCCGGTAACGCGCGGCCCCCTGCCTTTCCTGAGCGATGCGAGACGACTATGGCAGACATACGCATCCATCAGAAGGACGTCCGTAGGGTGCTACGTAACCTTGACGTGAACAAAGCCAGTGGTCCCGACGGGATACCGGCAATTGTTTTAAAAACTTGTGCGCCTGAACTGTCTCCGATCCTGACACGCTTATTTCGTCTTTCGTTTGAGGCTGGAAAAGTACCGATGGCTTGGAAGCAAGCTAACGTGCAACCCGTGCCCAAGAAGGGTAGTCGGGCTGACCCTGCTAATTACAGACCTATCTCGGTAACGTCCATTCTCTGCAAGAGTATGGAACGAGTGATCAATAATAAGCTCCTGGCATACCTAGAAGCTAATGACATCCTCAGTGATCGTCAATACGGCTTTCGCCGAAATCGGTCAACTGGGGATCTTCTAGCGTATGCCATTCACATCTGGAGCGAGGCCATCGAGAAGCATGGGGAAGCACTTGCAGTCTCCCTTGATATCTCGAAGGCCTTTGACAGGGTCTGGCATGATAGCCTTATTGCTAAGCTTCCTTCCTTCGGTCTGCCCACTGGTCTGTATGACTGGATCGAAGACTTCTTGAGGGGGCGATCCATCCGAGTGGTTATTGATGGCTGCTCGTCCGGTCAAATGGAAATTAATGCCGGGGTCCCTCAGGGGTCGGTACTCTCGGCAACACTGTTCTTGCTGCACATAAACGACCTTCTTAAACCCGGTACCTTTGGGTATGCAGACGATAGCACTGTTGCTGAGAGATACGTGTCCGATGCACGTGCTAGTGGGTCACAGATCCAGTCTTTCCGAGAGGCTATGGTTGAACGCTTGAACTTTTTCTTGAAGGCAGTATCCGACAATCTGGTCAAGTTCAATGCTGCTAAAACCCAGGCGTGTCTTTTTTCCGCCAAACGGAGCCAATTCCACCCGGCTCCATCATTCCGGGGTGTAACCGTGCCGATAACCAGTGACCTTGAGCTTCTTGGGGTAACGTTGTCATCTACCCTCAATTTCGGCTCTTTCATCGAGGCTAAAGCTCAACAGGCTGCCAAAAAATTGGGGATCTTGGCCAAGGTGAGACAGTACTTCACGCCGGAACAGCTGCTCAAACTTTATCAAGCGCAAGTTCGATCGTGTATGGAATACTGCTCTCATCTTTGGGATGGGTCTGCCAAATACCAGCTTGATGCTCTGGAGTCGATTGAGAAGCGAGCCAAGAGAATCATCGGTGATGATGCACTTGTCGATTCAAAACTCCAAAGCCTTGAGCATCGACGCCGAGTTGCTGGCCTGTCGGTTTTCTATCGATTACACTTCGGGGAGTGTGCGTTGGAATTGCACAATTTAATTCCACCAAGTCCGTTCCATCATCGGACCACTAGACGTACGGCGTTGCGCCATCGGTACATGGTGGACATCCCACCCATACGTACAAAGCGTTTTGGGAACACATTCATAATGCGTACAGCTAAGGAGTGGAATTCCCTGCCCGAGTCTGTGTTCCCTGATAGCTACAACCTAGGGGTCTTTAAGTCAAGAGTGTATAGGTTACTTCTAGGCAAGCGTGCTCCATCGTCGGCCACATCATCGCTTACCATCAGGTGAGATGGTGGTCAAACGCGAGCCTATCAATAATAAAAAAAAAAAAAAAAAAAAACGACGGTTCTGCTGTGATCCTATGAGGAGTTCTGTTCCATATCTTCGAAGTTCATGATCAGATCATAACAATATTTCTATGGGACCAATTCGGAAGCATAACCTTTCAATAAAAAAAAAAAATTCAAAATCGGTCCACAATTGACCGAGAAATCGGTGAACATACATAAAAAAAAAGCATACATTCAACCGAACATATAACCTCCTCCTTTTTGAAGTCGGTTAAAAATAGTAACTACTAGCTTGTACCAGTGGTTTTGAATTTGAAAATTATCTCAAGGAAACATACTTGCTGGATAAAAGTATTCTACAAGTATATAGGTATTCTATATAAACTACCGCATTAGTAGTATTAGAATTAGTGTTTCCTAAGTCTTTTGTTATATTCTACATGATATTCCAGGACATACTCTACCGCTGAGCCAAAAAAAAAAGTGCAAAATTTTATCCAATTTTTTTTAGAAGTTTGAGCGTGGAGTTACAAACATACACACATACCTACAAGGTTTCTCCTTTATAGTATATGTGTGACTTTCATTTCTTCCTGTTCCTTACCAACTTTATCTAGAGCATCACTGTCGGTGGAGGCAAATCAATATAGGAAACCTTTATATTTATAGTGCACAGCTTATAGCTTACACGCCGTGACCAAGATTACTTCCAATTACGACTCACTTTTTATTATGATTATTTTTATTGTACTTTTGAGTACAATATTGACTGGTCTACACTGTCTTTACATAATATCTACTAATACTGTAATATCGAAATTTTGTAACAATAACATTTTTTTTTTAAAAGAGTAACTATGGAGTTTCTTGCCGGTTCTTCTCCATAGGAAACGACCAATTTGGAACCGTGCACTAGCTTCTGACGTTTTATAAGTGCCCATGTAGGCCTATGTGAAATAAAAACTTTTGAATTTTGAATTTTCAAGCATGAAGATTAATTCTCGTGCCTTCACTGTATGGGAATAGGCTTTTTCGTCAACAAACTTCTCCCACTCTGGTTGAAGCGAGAGGGAGTGTCACTGACTAAAACCTACCTAGATTCTTTCATTAGCCGTTCGTATTCTAGGCTCACGGTAACTCTTTCGAATATTCGCGCAGCTATTTTATTGGATGCGGGATCGTTCAAACAAAAGAGGCAACGTGGCGCTGGGACGCAAACGACAGCTGAGGGATTTTCTTCAGTAAAAGTCTTCCCGTCGGATTATAATTCAGGTGCCTTCAAGGCTAGAGTGAATAGGCTCTTAATAAACTAGTACGCTTCAACATCAACGATTGAATCACTGCTTACCATGAGATGGGATCGCAGTCAAGCTCTGGTTTATAACATTTAAAAAAAAGTTTGACATGCCCTCACCTCAAAAAAAGCGCTTAAACTTAAACTCGCGTTTACAGACTGGTGTTATTATTGCATTTATTCTGTCTGCAGTGGTTTATATCTTGTGTTGTCGGCCCGTGAGTGTGAAAACGTTTTTATAAAGATAGACTTCATCCATTTTCCGCCAAGTCATTATTTTAACAAATCGTTACTACCGCAGCCAGGCATTCTTATATCTTTTTTTATTAACCCAAAAAATCTTTCCTTGAACTTTGACATACTGTAACATTAATACAAATGCGGTGTATCTGGGACTATTCCAATATTTGACCACATTATCCGTTGCTCCTACCAGCCGTAAAATTGAAAGTCTCATGTATGTAGGTCTGTTATTGTTTTGACAAAATATACGGCATATTCGCGTATCGTCGCGATAATTGTGTCAATCCTCGTTTGGCCATATCATTGATGTATGATTTCTATGATAATAGACCAAGATCTCAGAGCTGTCTGACATAACTTATTTTCACATGGATGAAACCTTAGGTTCTCAGTAGCGTCTCATGTGCTTTGAATATAAAAGGTATAAAGAAAGTAGGCCAAACGATGATTGATATATCATAAAACTTTAACGTTTGAAACTATCTGGCCAGTTTTACTTGGTCATATCATAAAGTGATCAATTTCTAAGATCTGGCTACGACATTATTATATGAGCTTTCACGTTCAGATTGTTAATGATTAAATTATGATTTGATTGTTATCTAACTACTGTATTATTCAACAAGTTCAAAGTTGTTGATTAAATATTTCGATTCTTCATAAATGAACGACTCGATTGTCTTCAACTTCAATTTAAATAATTTTATTGTGTATTTGTTTTCCATGTATACTTATGTACTAATTTGACTAAGAAATCAATTAACTTCAACCTGCTGTATTTGAAGAAGGTTCATTGTTTAAGAAATCGTAGTCAAATTATTATGTAGGCATATATAACAATCGAATATAATAGGTACAGGTTGACGTGAACAACACAAAGAAAGAAAACTTTCCCTCATTATTTTTGTTTTCGACAACAACAGCCTACTCGTAGCTACACAGGTGGGTAGAGAATTCTAGAAGAATTTTTTTCTTTAGAATGCTTACAGGAAGCCTTTACTGCTTTCCGCAGACAAAAGGTGACACCGAAACCCTCTGAACCAAAGATTAAACAGTAAGACGCTGTTCCATCCAAGCAAAGCGACACAACGCGAGTTTGAATTTCAAAGAGATTAGGGTACGGCCCTAACTCCCGAGCAATGCTATAAAACAGTGACTTTCTGAAGCCTACTCTTTGGTAACGGCTAGGTCAATAGGTTTGAAAAATATATATATTTATTATAGATTCATGTACAACATTATCAACATATAATTTTTACGTAAGACTAATACTTTTGCCAAAAAATAATAGGTTAACTAAAGAAGTAGTCCCGGTACAAGGTGGACCGATGATCTGGTGAAGGTTGCGGGAATCCGATGGATGCGAGATGCACAGGATCGTTCGTTGTGGCGTCATTTGGGGGAGGCCTATGTCCAGCAGTGGACGTCTATCGGCTGAAATGATGATGATGATGATGATGATGAAAGAAGTAGTACAAATAAGTTCTTTTTATTAACTCCAAATACTTCTGTCCTTTATCAGTCTACACTACTACAGTTTTACGGTCTGAACTACTAAGTCGTTTTGCTAAGAACTTTTCTGCTTATTCATAGCTCTAATAGATTTGGCCATTAAAGAGGAAGAGGCTTTCGTAGTTTTCCATCAGCAGAATTTTGAAAACTTTCTCGTAATTTTCGTCGCCAGTCCTTAAATTTTCCACAAAATGGTCCGATCGTACATTTTAGAGCAGCCATACTCAACCTGCGGCCCGCGGGCTGGATGTGGCCCACCAAGCATTTCTGATTGGCCCTGTAGCCTAACACAATATTAGTGGCATAACTTTATATTTACTCCGTGTCTTAGTAGCAGTTTTACTGTACAGAAGCCTGCTGACTAGTTCACTCCTTGGTGATGTATGGATCAATGATGATCCTGCTAACAAAACGAAAAAATATAACTATGCTTGATGTTAAATTCTTTGCTTAATTTTAAAATATAATATTAAAATTAAGCAAAGAATTTAACATCAAGCATAAGAGCAAATTATGTGCGAAGCATCTCGGTCTCCGAACCTCTGAGGACACTCCAATATTTGTGTCTGAACACTTGACGCTTCGGGGAGCAAGACTCCACTTCCTCGCTCGGGACTTAGCAAAGTCTAAGGAATATAAATTTTGCTGGACTGCTTATGGGAAAGTATATATCCGAAAAACTGAAACGTCGCCTATTATAAACATCATAAATGAAGCCCAAATACAGCAACTAATAATGGCGGAAAATTGACTAGACCCTGATTATGATTCTTTAACTATATCACAAAACAATAACTTTTTGAATTCCTTAGTCATAGCTTGCATAGTATCTTTTTATACTATAATACCAAATTGTCCATATTATTGTATAATAATATTTTCTTTGAGTTTGTTGGTAAGTGAAATTAATCTTAACTTAACTATAACACTAAAACCATGGTACACCTCATACTCGTTCCAAAACAACCACAAAATACAAACAATCTACATACACATACATATATATATCACACAATATACCAATCAACACGAAATTCAAACAATCAACATACACACACATATCTATATCACAAAATATACCAATCAACACAAAATTAAACATTCACATTCCATATATTATTTTTATCCACATAATAGTACTATAATTAATGTTAAAAAAATAAGATTACGCAACAAATTAAAATTAATAGCAATTCATAAATTAATAAAACTAAATACTACTCAGCCTAAACAAAATAAGCACCGTTATTTAATAAAATTAGTTCTAATAACTTTGATAAATGGGTGACCACATTCAAAATATACAAGAAATAGACAACTTAAACATAGCAAAAACAATAGCATGTGACAGTACGGAATTTACTAAGCGTTATAAGGCAAATAAAAATGACTTTACTGTTATAGCTCAGAATATAAGAAGTATATACCACAATTTTGATGATTTCGTAGTAAACTTAACTACCTTTAATTTTGAAACTGATGTAATAGTATTAACAGAATGTCGGCTTAGCGCCCATAAACCTATACCTAATCTAAATAAATATTGCTCATTTGCAACTAAATGTCAACTTAACCAAAACGATGGAGTGGTCGTTTATATAAAAAATAACCTAAAATCGAATGTCAAAGAGATAAAACTAGCTCAGGCCTCCTGTCTTCAAGTTGAAGTGTTAAATAACATAATTATATGCATCTATCGCTCACCATCATTTAAAAATACAGAAAATTTTATTAATTCTCTAGACACTTACTTATCCACCCTTAATTTGCAAAATAAAAATATCATTATTACGGGCGACATAAATATAAATATAATACCTAAACCTACAGAAAACTCCCATGAGTATAAAAATAGGACAGATTATCTAAATATGCTCACCGCCTACAGCATCTTTTCTGGACATTCATTACCCACCAGAGGCCAGAACTGCCTCGACCATTATATGCTCAAAATAAAAAGAAGTAAAACCACAGCATTTATCGCAATTTTACATACTTCCATAACTGACCATTTCACAACATTTCTTTCATTAAGTAAAATAAAAGTTCCACAAAATGCACCTAAAATCAATACTACCACAGATTTTGAAAAGGCTCTAATATATTTACAAGAAAAAAAGCTAACAGATCTACTTTTATGTAGTGACCCTAACATACTAACTGACTGCCTTACTCATAGAATAACTGATTCTATAAAAAACAATTCTATAACTACAAAAATTCCAAGTAACAAACGTATAATAAAACCCTGGATCACCGCTGGCATTCTCAAATGTATTAGAAATCGAAATAAGCTACAAAAAGAGACTCGTAATGAACCCTTTAACGAAATTAAAAAAATTACTTACACACGATATAGAAATCATTGTAATAATCTAATAAAAAAAAATAAAAAGAAAATATGAAAGAGAAATACTTACTAAATCAACTAAAAATAACAAACTGCTATGGAAAAATATCAAAGCAATAACTTATACTACTAAACCTAAGAAATTAAACACGGAATTGACCTATTTAAAACCGTCTCCTGTGGAGTCTGCTAATTTTGTAAATAACTTTTTCGCTAATATAGGTAAAGAGCTAGCTGAGGATATTCAATTGAATATGAGTGTGGATGATCAAAATCATTACATTAATGAGCTTCCAACACAACCACAGTCTTTTACCCTGTACGATGCCGACATTGATGAGGTTAATAATATTATAATAAATTTGAAATCTGACAGCGCCCCTGGGTGGGACAACATTTCAACTAGGTTCATTAAATTTGTTAGACACGAAATTACTCCAGTTATTACTTATCTAGCTAATCTTTGTTTTAGAACGGGCACCTTCCCTTCTTTATTAAATCAATCAATTATTACTCCTGTTTTCAAGGGTGGGGATAGAGACGACGTAAACAATTATAGACCTATTTCAGTTCTTCCAGTTATATCTAAAATCATAGAAAAACTACTAAATAATAGACTACTAAATTACTTAACTTCTTTCAACATATTATCCCCATCTCAATTTGGGTTTAGGCAGGGTATATCAACTGAGGATGCAGTAACATCTCTTAGTACTCTTGTTGTAGAACAGCTTGATGTTGGCAAGAAATGTCTATCAGTCTTCATAGATTTAAAAAAAGCTTTTGACACCGTCTCTCTCCCCATCCTTGCGAAAAAACTTGAAAAAATTGGAATCAGAGGAACACAGCTCTCTATATTTAAAGACTATCTGTCTGATAGAAAACAAAAGGTTAAACTGGAACAGTACATCAGCGATGAAATTGGCATAACATATGGTGTACCACAAGGCAGCGTCTTGGGGCCTACTCTGTTCTTAATTTACATTAACGACCTCTGTAATATGAAGATCAAAAACGCCAAAATTTTCTCATATGCAGACGATACTGCCATTGTTTTCTCTGGGCACTCTTGGGATTCTATTAAAACTGACGCTGAATATGGTATGTCTAAGGTTGCTCAATGGCTAAAGTATAACCTCCTTACGTTAAACACATCAAAAACAAATTACATTTGCTTTACCATCAATAATAGTACACAACCCAGTCAAGATTTCAGATTAAAAATACATGTATGTAATGAAAATGATAGTGCAGCAAGAAATCAATGTAATTGCTCAAAAATAGAAAAAGTGTCTTCTTTTAAATACCTAGGAGTTATACTAGATCAGAGATTATCATGGTACCCACAAGTTGAGCAGATTACCTCTAGGATAAGGAAGTTTATATGGATGTTTAAATCGCTGCGCCATGTAGTCCCAAAAACTACGTCCAATAACCCCAATTCCGAAAAAAACCTTCTTAATGAAATTTATATTGCTTTAGTACAATCCATAATTTTATATTGTATTCCCATATGGGGAGGGGCTCTCAAAACCCGATTTTTAGATGTAGAAAGGGCTCAAAGAGCTCTTATAAAAGTTATGTACTTCAAAAAACAACGTTTCCCTACTGTGAGTCTATATCAAGTGTCCAACCTACTGTCAGTTCGAAAATTATATATTGTATACACCATTTTAAAAAAACATAAAACACTAACCTATGACCCTCGCATAGAAACTAAACGTAGGAAAAGCATAGTCACAAATGTTCCTATAACAAAGACTGCTTTTGCTAGTATCCAATTCAATAAGCGATCAGCTTATCTTTATAATAAAGTTAATAAAATATTACAGATTTTTTCGAAGACCTCTCATGAGTGCAAATCCGTACTCATAAAGTGGATAAAAACCCTAAATTATGCAGAAACAGAAAAAATATTGTTATATGTGGAATAAACTTGAACTGATTACAGAAACACACACGCACACACATACACATGCACGCGCGCGCGCACGCACACACACACACACCCTCACACACACACTCTCTCTCACACACACACACACACACACACACACACACACACCTAATGGTACTGTAACCGACCCCAACTTCTAGGAGCTGGGGAATCTTATAGTACACCTTGGGCGCCTTAATAAATAAATACTTACCCACTAAATTTACTTACCCATAAAATGATTGAAATACAAAACTTATGTTTACATAACTTATCTCTTACTAAGCTGTTAATACGTAAGGAAGAGCGGAGCCTCCTGACACAGGCATATTTACATGCTTAAAAGGAGACTCCAACAACTAATAATTATAAGAAAAAAATCTTGTTAAAGAAATAAAGATTTTGTATTTTTTGTATTTTTTGTATTTTGTATGCCCATAGCTTGTAGCAATTTTAAATAGAGTTTTATTTTCGTAAAGGTTATTGCGGCCCATCATGATAATGGTAGAAGCTCTATGTGGCCCAAGAGAGAAAAAAGGTTGATAACGGCTGTTTTAGAGCAAAATTTTCCTCTAATAGCTTCACAAATGCGTAGTTAATAAGTAAGCTTTCAAATAAAACATGTCGATATCACCAATAAATGAGGGTCGATCGACATTTGTCGTGTAGGCGTAGGTTCGCTGCGGTATAGAGGTGAACCGCAACAGAGACGCAACCCCGCCTGTCACCGTCACGTGGCTGCACGCGTTTTAATAGAGGGTTGAAATTATGTTGACTGATTTTTTGTGACGTAGTTTTTGGTCCAATAGCTTTTTTGTTCTCCTGCTGTGAGCAGGTTGTATGATGACTTAAACCAGCACTTTCGTTTTAGAATTATGACATGAGGTTGGTACATGATGAAAGTAGAGGGGATTAGTCAGTTACCAAGGTTGTTATTGGGGTAGGAGGTGGTTGTCCAGGTTTTTAGTATTTTTAAGAATACCTATATAAAAAAAATACCGATCAATCAGACAATTACACATATATATGTATGTTTATTTTGTATATACATATACCTATATACTTTTGAACTCTTATTTTCTTAATAATCTTTTGTATTTTTATGCACCTGCCACATTTTCTCTTCACCACCCTAGGTGAACTGATAGAGAATACCTAAGGCATTAAGTCCGCCTTTGTACTTTTATGTTGCATGAAGTTTTTTTTTAAAAAAAAAAAACAGCGTTATATTTAGTTTCATCAAAAACCTGTATTACAAAATTCTTAGAGTTACGTTATAAGGCTTAAAAATGTGGGAAATTTCATAAACTGGATATGTACCTTTTTTTTTAGTTAGGAAATCATCCAATGACTTCTCCGGCTCTAGGGTGGTGCGCGAGGGCGTGTCAGACTTTTACTGACTAAAACCCACTTCTATGTTCCATCTATGCCTTGCGTTCCAAGACCCCGGGTTCCCTTTCGGACAACCCATGGCCCCAGTAGGCTTCGGCCCTGCTAGGCACCTATAATTTTGCCGACATATCTTTGAAACGGGCGTGGAACTCTACGCGCCGTCGACGACTTGAGCTCGGTCCGGACGGTTACTGGACGGCCGGACGGCAAGCTTCCCATTGCTCGTCGTGGGGTCGGGATCCCAGCATCTGGGGCGTAAGAAAGTCCGTTCTCTCACGCGTGCAGCCGCCTCCTTCGCTTGCATTACTGCTTCAGGCGACCGTCTGCCATTCCTCCTCACTCCGGACTATAGCCTGTCCCAGGACCGTTACTGCCGATCTCCCCCAAGAGGACACGGCTCACGTTTGTCCGACCAAGCGGGTCCCACCTCCACCGTATGCTCCACCGTGTCCTCCGGGCGGTCCACATAAACTGGGTATATACTAAGTGATTTAGATATCAGTGATCCTGAACCTGTCCACTATGTTAGAATTTGGTTATTTAAATAAGATTCTTGATTAATCTGTAATTTCATAATGTATGGGTTAGTTTTGACAATATGTTTACGATCATTTATTTCTGTCAATTATTTGATTTTACATTTAAAGTTGTGCATTAATCTATTATGATTTATAGAGATTTATAACAATAATATATAATAATAACAATGTTTATTAGACAAAAAAATTGAAATTAAAATGTAGTGCGGTAAGTTAATACATAAACATAGTAAATACATAAAGTAGTAGCATCTGCAGCCAAACTAGGCAAATCCTGTATTTTGGCTATCAGAGCAATTCCCCTCGAATAGCTAATACTTATAATATACACAGTAGTCATAATCAACACTTAGCAAAATTTCAAAAATAAACAAAATAAAAAAAAAGAAACATTTTCTGTTTTATAATAATAACATGCATTCCCCCTTTTTATATGAAGAGGGTTGTGTATGGAAGTGGAGTGTGAGAGTGTAAAGTGTAACTTGTGAGGTGCTATTGTGTTATGTCACAGTATAGGTGTAGAAGAATTTATATTTTTTTAACAATTGTGTACCGAGTTAAATAAACAGTTTGTGTTTCTCCCGAGGTGGCGCAAACAAGTATGAGCGCTGAACGAACTGTAGATTCATGGAACCTATTTGTTAAGGTTAGGAATCACCGTTCATCTTCATAATCATCATTATCATATCAGCCGAAAGACGTCCACTGTTGGTCATAGGCCTCCCTCAAGAGCCACCATAACGACCGGTCCTGTGCGTCTCCCATCCATCGGATTCTCGCGATCCTCACCAGGTCATCGGTTCACCTTGTGGGAGAACTTACAATGCTGCGTCTTCCGCTACGTGGTCGCCACTCTAGAACCTTTCATCTCCATCAACCATCGGTTTTGCGAACCACTTGCCACCGTTGTACTCTACTGAAATATGCGGTACCTAACACATAAACTTATGTAACACAAAAGGATTATGTCATGCTAAGTTTGTGTGAAGCCGATGTAGAACAAACGCTTAGGGTTTGTATATTATATGAAAATACACGACCAGCTTTTCTCCGAAGGAGCTTCTTGAAACTAGTGCATAACCATTCAACAGTTTAACCGGTTTCTATTTAATTACTTCCTGTATGTAAATACCCTTGTAACGGAACGTTGTATGTACGTCATGCCTAACGTTAAACCACTAGGTCCACACAACATGAAATTCGTATTTAATTCAACGGTTAAATCGCAGTTCTACCCGGAGTTAGCAAATACTGCGAGCCAGTGATAACGGGACCACTCCATCACGCTTTCACCCCTGGGTTTGTTGGTTTGTAAACTGTTTGCTTGCTTATGGGAGCTTAGCAGCTACACGACATGCCGGTAACTATAGTGACGATGCTACCTACCCTATAAAATATAAATTTTCATGAAAAGAAACCAATTCTAAAAAATTATTCAGTAAAATTCCATTTACTACAGTAGTGATGAAGTTAATTAAAAAATATATTGAAAGTTAAGTTTCAATGTTGTTTACATAAAAAAAAGGTTTTATTCTTGCAAGCACTATTTTTTTAAAAACATTTTCTCCAACTTGCGGCTTGACAGCCGACCTTAGAAAACAATCCTTTTTCCTTCTTATCAAATTCGAACACCTATTCTACACACCACTATTTATAATTAGTACAAAAAAAAATGGAGCTCTATCTATACCCATTACTGATCATATCTGTGTAGTCAAAAGCAAAAAAAAAACGAAATCTCAAAATTGTTCACGAAAATTTATCATAATTGGAAAACTCATAATTAAATCAATCATTCATAACAATTGCTACTAGAAAATACTACGCACTGTGTTTTTCCATTGTTTTTCATTAATAATCAATAGCCTGTACAATATTTCCATAAATTGAGTAACATTTTGGGATATAAACAAATGCTAATAACTTTGCTGTTTGTGAATATTATTTACTGAAACTTTACTTAAATAATAACAAGACCTTTTCTAATAAGCCCTTTAAGTATTTGTACTAACTAAAAATTAGTGGTGGATATAAAGCATAAACCTTAAAAGTATCATTATCTTGCCAGTTTACTAGTTAATAAGGACAATAGCAGGTAGGTATGCGATCTTTTTCCATATCACAGTATCTAATGCTACTTAACGCACCGCAGAATTGTTTTTGTCTCGTATTTCTTAATTACAATTGATAAAGTTCGCTACATGTCACTGAAAATTGACCTACTGACACTTCGATAAGTAATTGGAATCACGAGACAGTGATCAGATTCAAACACACGCATAATTAATTGGATAAATCCGCCAAAGCTGATACAGTTAACATCAATTTACGTTATTAATTTATACTTTGTAGGTCAATTTCCATTGAAGGACTACTGTATCATCTGGCCTTGCCCTGGATTTTTTATTCCATTTCGTGATTTCATAAAGTGAAAATGGTCATTTTTACGGAATATCTTTGTAGTGGAATATTTGTGCTAATTGTTATTCTATAGTTGCGTGCAAAATGATCATAAACTATACGGTTTATTCACGATCGTGGGCCTGCGTATCATTTGGGAAATATGTGCGATTTTATCATATTGATGCAAACTAAACGTATAACACAATATACAACAATAATTTTAATATATGCGAAACCCGAAACACATGTCTATTATTTTTATGTAATGACTCTATGTACAAAATTTCATAATTGTATCATGAAAAATCACAAAGTTATAAGCTTGTTATGTTACCTGGTTGTACAAATACAAATACATGGTCACCGAGCCACCCGGGGGACTGAGGGGTTGTTTTGCTCCCGCACCCAGTTGTGCACAGACACCTAATGCCCGCTATGACCTGCTGTGACCTGTGTTGTACTTAGTATCTGTAGTATCCAACTTGTGAATTTTTTTAAATATATTTGGGAAAAAATATAACAAAAGTAGTGTAAAAATTATTGGAACCAATTCAGTTACTGTTTCTGAAAAAACTATGTTCAGGTTTCACATATACTATATATAATGTTGTGTATAAACACTTATAAAGTTATAACTTAAGAACACACTCGACTCTAAATTGTATTTTTTGCTGTGCCCGACACCGGGCCATAATATAGAGATGTCAACAAAACCGTAGGAGCCCAGCAGGGTCGAAGCCTACTGAAGCCATGGATTGTGCGAAAGAGAACCCCGGGGCCCGGGAACGAAGGTAAAGATGGAGCATACCTAGTAGTAGGTTTTAGTCAGTAAAAGTCGGTATTGAGTATTAAAAGAAAAGTCTTTTAAGAAAAATAACGAAAATAGAAAGAAAAAGATTGTTATAGTCATCCAAAATTGCATTCACCTAATTAAACCACAAAATTATCCCTCCTTTGTACAACAATAAAACACCGCCAAAAGTACATTTGACAATATTTACATTAGGTTGGGGAAAAATGACAATTTTCCTCGCCATGACGTGGGAACGGGCGCGCGCGACGATCCCACGGGGGGTGGCGCGTGCGACGCCGGCCGTAATCACTATAGTACGAGAATTAATGCACCCCTTATGTTATTAATGTCATTGATTGACAAAACTCAACCTTGTGACCCTTGATATAAAGTGTGGATTCAAATGGGGGATGTTTACAAGTCTTGCTGTACAAAAATAAATTCTGTAGTTATTCTATTAAGGTAGGTTTTTGAATGAGAGTACCTATGGGGATATTAAAAATCAAAAATCTTATCGATGACTGATTAAATGATCGGAGTATGACAATAGCTGATATGTATTTATGGTGGCTGAAGTTTATGTGTGAGCAATAAAATTATGTAGATTAATTTATTGCAGTCTATTGCTGATTTGTATTGCTACTTAATGTAAATATGGAACGAATATTTTATGCACTAGTAATGAACACTGTACCAAGGTGGACTTAATAATCCCTTAGGCATTTTCTACCAGTCGAACTTAGGGTGGTTCAGAAACATAACATGGTAGGTGCAGCTTAATGATAAAGAAATAGAAAAGAAATACAATAAAAAATATAAATAATAATATAATATTAATAATAATAATATATTTTTTAATAATATGTATACAATATTATTATTAATTAATTAATTAATAATATAACATTTTTTGTGCATATTGAAAAAAATCGTCCGTATATAAAAAAAAGTGTGGCACTCGGGGACTGCCGCGGTAAAGCTATTGCATAGCATTTTGTATCAACTTATGCAATTATAATTATTTATTTATTTTATTTATGCAGTATTTCTTTTTCTTTGATATTAATTCAAGTTACACTTTTTGAGCGTGGTGACCGATAAGAAAACAAATTTTTTTCTTTTATTAAATAAATAAACGAGCTTCGTAGAGTCGTACAATACGGCTAGTTGCACGCACACAAACACCGTGTCGAAGACTGCCGAAAAGAAACGACGTTAGACAATGCACGGCCTTCAAGCCACACCTCCTTCAAGCCACACCTCCGTGCCCGTCGGAGTGGGGAGCGTGAGGTTTTTTCGTTACGGAATTTCTGGATTCGGTCCCCGCGCTCAAGGCCCTCGATAGAAGCTATGCAATAGCTTAAAAAACCATTACATGTAAATAAAATAATCAGTGCTTGCCCACAATTTGCCAATTAAAACAAATAAAAACAGTACTTAGATATTTCTGTTTTTTCGTCTTTGATAGGTAATCGCCATAGTAAAATAATAATATTTTACCTCCCTGTACCCTCCCGTACTAACATCACTAAATTAATTTAAAGTCAAAGTAATTTAAAGTCATAGGTTTCCAAATTGTCTGGAAAGACCATTTTCAATTCGACCTACATTTATGAGCAAATAAAACAAAGCATTTCAACATGTCTACGTGACAATTAACAATATTATTATTGAAATTATGCAAGCTTGTGTGACGTAACTCTGTCATAACAAACACGTGTTTTACCGGTTACAGGCACGTAATACAGCATTGTATTATTATGCTGTACATTTGGATTTTCTTTCCATTGCCGTCCAATATAACAATTTTAAGACGGCCCTTCCCACTCGTCTATTATCGTCAACCTAACCATGGCTTAAAAGCTTGTTGATCCAACGCATTGTTTGATAAAAAGGAAATGCGAAAAATGAAAGATAGCACCTGCACCCCTAGCCAAGTTGATAATCTTTAATCGTTAAAGCTAGTCGAAAACTAATCAAATGTATGGGAATGACATCGTCTCAACATTAAGTCACGTCGTCAGAACAAACGAATAGAAAATTCGTAGCCAAGTTCACATCGTTCAAAATGATAGAATGAATTGTTATCGTTTCTACAATGTTCAACGCTAGGTACATCCTTTGTTATTGTAAAAGGACATTGTAGAACGAGTGGCCGACTCAGGCGCGTCAACATGGCTACCAACTTATCGTTTTCTACAATTGCTGACACCGAGGCGTTACCGATTGGAGAACGGAATTCGACACGAAACGGTTGTAACTTGGCTAGGGGGGCTGAACGCTCCGTTGGGATTCGGTAATTCCGTCATTCACTCATATGTTTCACAAAACTTGTCATTCAGAATTTTGATTAAATATGCAAGGTTTCTATTTTTTTACCTACACATATATTTTTTACCTATTTTAATTTATAAGTACATTATGAAGGAGCAAAATGACTGGCCTGTTGGTCTAGTGGTTAATAACCCGACTGCTATGCCGAAGGTCGTGGGTTCGATTCCCATCCAGGACAAATGTTTGTGCGATGAGCACGATCATTTGTTCTGTGTCTGGGTGTAATTTATCTATAATATGTATGTATTTAGAAATATATAAGTATGTTTATCAATTGTCTAGTACTCATAACATAAGCTCTGCTTAGCTTGGGACTGTGCTGTGTGATAGTTGCGGATTAAAAAAAAAAAAAAAAAATTTCACTCCAAAATAGCAGATTTTCAGAGGTGTTTACTGGATCTATTTTACACAAAATGATTTTATTTCAATAGAAACCCAAATATCTGGAAAAAGATGTGTGATAACGTCATAATCACGTAAGAGCGGTTGTATAAAAATATATCTGGAGTTGGACGCTCTGTATAAAGTCATATAAACCACCATCACCACAACAAAATAATTAAATGCATTAGAACAGATTTATATGATATTATTGTCTGGCAAATAAATTCCCTGAATAGAAATAAAACAGGTCATAACCACCAAATCGCAGGTCTTTGTAGACTAGTGTTGAATTGAATCTTAAGTAGCATCTAGAAAGAATTTTTCAATACGCTTCCTCGAAAATCCGCTCTTATCCCACCGCTTTTAGGCACGCAATAGACTGTTTTCCGCACTAGTGCAGTTAAGTGTGCATGCTCTCCCCCGCCACAATGTTATTACATGTATCGCATCAGGCTGGGCGCGCGTCGACCCCCACGAGTCGCCGGTCAACCCCTGTTTATTCATTTCTTCGTACGTGTATTGAAAAAAGTCGTTTGACACACGTGCAAATTTGTCACTGCAGTCCTCGGCTCCATAACACACACGCCTACGGGTCGTGCGAATTCCGCCTCGGTCGCAGTGACAAACTTTCTACACTTGTATCAAAATGTACTATAGAATTGCGACAATGTTACCATATTTAATTATCACTTACTTAGGAAGGTACCTCTTTACTGTATTGCTCAATGTCACATCAGTTATCACACTTACGCTACATTTAAGACCTCTACCTTCTAAAGATGTTGCAAGCTCTGACCTGACCTCCGAGGTACTTGCCCGTGAAAATATCTAAGTACATTAACAACAATTTGAAAAACATTTTTTAAAGGGTTAAGGTTTAAAAGAAAAACATTTTTTAAAGGGTACCCAAACTTACCTAATACATGCGAGGTCGATAAATAAGTAGGTAGGTATTTTGTATGAAATATTGAATTCATTTCAAACTAGCGACCTGATCCACCTTTGCAAGGATGTTAAAAAGGTTTGGAATTCTCGGCTTTTTGAATAATGTATAGAAATATGCATGTATTTTTCTTTTTACAACTTCACACAACACTGTCTAGTCACAAACTAAACAGAGCTTGTGGTATGAATATGAGTACTAGACAACTGATAAACATATTTATACATTTCTTACTTACTAACATACATATTATAGTTATATTACACCCAGACATAAAACAAATGATCGTGCTCATCACACAAACATTTGTCTTGGGATGGAATCGAACCCAGGACTTCCGGCACAACCGGCGGAGGTAGTGGACAGGTGGGTCGGAGGCAGCAGGGTGGGTCGGAGGTAGTTGTCAGTGGACCACTATACTATCAGGCCAGTCAAATGCATGTAAGATTCATCTAAATTTCACTCATGAATTACTCTGACTATTGGTGAAAACCGCATGAACAGAGTTTAACAGACAGACAATTTTACGTCTTGCCTAATAGTATCTTCTATATATAGGGTGACTGGCAATTAGTGTACGATACTTAAACACGTGATTGTGCATGATAACAAACAATTTTTATTATGGGAGCAAAGCCGAAATCGCGAAAAAAATATCAGCTGTTCAGTACATTAGGCAAACATAAATGTACTAAACAGCTGATTTTTTTTCGCGATTTCAGGTTTGTTCCCATAGTAAAAGTTGTTGGTTATCATGAGCACAATCATGTGTTTAGGTATCGTACACTAATTACCTGTCACCCTATATATAAAAGCGAAATACCACTCACTGATTAATCATGAAATCTCAGAAACTATAACACCTACAAACTTAAAATTACAATGTCAGGTAGATTCCTTATAGGGTGTAGACATCCGCTAAGAACGGATTTTCCAAAATTCACCCCCTAAGGGGATGAAACGTGGTTCCAAAGTTTGTATAGTGAATTCGACTATCACGTGGGCGAAGACGCTTGCAGAAGCTAGTATTTTTTATAATTTTACACAAGGTCTAGTACGCGAAGAACTGCAAAAATTTTGTACATTCGCTACTTATTCAATTACTACTTATTCAAAGCCAAATAAAACACGGAGCCGATTACATTTGTTTCCAAGAAAATGGTAATAAGGTGGCAACTCCACCTGACTATTATTTTCCTGGAAGTATATAAGAATTATATATATTAAAAATATATATATAATTATATACTTATATATTTCTTTCCTCATTAGTCCACTTTTTGGCATAATATCTGCGCTGTACGCTCATAATTTGTTCGTCCACTATTTATGCGAAGACACTGCCTCCTAAGATACAGGATCTTCCTAGTTTAGGAGTCAGGGTACTCAAATTAAATTGACTGTTGTATAGCTTATATTTTTTTTTGTACACATTTGATGTCAAATATGTATTTTATAATAAATAAAAATATTATTATTATGTATTTTCAATATTTATCTCAGGACCCTGAGGTCCTGGACCTTTGGAAGGCGTACGAGGAGCCGAAGCCAACTCGCAGAGGCCCTTTAGATAATTATAATGGAACATTATTATTATTAGATATAGGCGTCGGTAGTAGGAAAAAAAATTGAGGTAAATTCTTAAAACAAGAGATTAATGTCGAGATTTCAATTTTGCCGCTTTATTATTTCTGAAAGCATTTTGCTGCTAAATAATGAACCTGTAAACAGGTTCAATGACGGGTTAAGACGTTTTTTATAATGGAGTTAGCTGAAATCAATTTAGAGTTTAATGGTTTCTAATAGACCGAATAAACAATATGCGTGGTAAGCAAGCGTTTGAAGACTCGAATAACAAAAATATACATTATTTTGCAATGTTCTTATAAAATCAAAGAAAATTTACCTAAAGGGCGGGCGGCATGCTAGCTACAGTACCTAATTTACCAGCTATGTAAATTGTTTTAGAAGTTATACAAACTAGTTATAACTAAACTAGCAAGGATAACATGCCTAAAATAGATTATTGTTGTTTCTAGGCACATGTTTACCATTAGTGTTCATACATCTTACTTTTCCGATTATATGAAACAGAAATCAAAACAGGGCGAGGACCTTCAACTATTTCCAGCAGCGTGAAACCTAGAATAAAATTAATAGTAGGTAATAATACGAGTATATCTATCCGTCTAAGATTCTGTCAATGAAAATACTTAAAACTGATTCAAAATTACTTCGCTATTTCTCCAGCAGATTCTGTTTCCGAAATAAGCTTTTTTTTTGACACAGGAAATCATCCAATGACTCCCCATCTATGGTTGTCATTAAAAGGTCGCTTTTAGCTGTAACACCGCTTATTGTGTTCTATAAAGTTTTAGAGGTATGCGGAACAGAGAGTAAAGTCCCGCAAACCTCCGTTGAAAAGGGAGGATCCTCCGACCAGACGGATGTTATGTCTGGTGGGCAACTGCCCGATAGACGATTTCGGGCTGTTCTATATGTTCTAATCGCGCGGCGAACTTTTATTGCGCGATGCAGGATTATGTGTTCATTTCTTATATGACTCCATAGATGTCGCTACAAAGTATATAGAGAACATAATAAAAAGTAGTTATTCTATCTATATACGCTACGCAGCATTCAACAACACCATAAAATTAAAGGTTTAATCTGTGTGTGTTTACCTTTCTCTCTAATATTTTTCTGGTTCTTTCTACCTAATTTCATTTCTTCCATCACTAACCCACATTTTTTTTTTCATTTTTCGCTTCCATTTAATTGTGTAACACATAATTATATTTATATTATTATATACATTTGTAAGCTTATGTATTATCTTATGTAGGTACTCATATAGCTATGGCCTATGTGAAATAAAAAACTTTTGACTTTGACTTTGAGCTATATATTAATTTATTTAAACTTCACGTAGGTACAGTAGTGGTACATAGGCGGAATTAATGCAACAAGGCATTCTCTACCAGTCAAACTTTGCGTTAAAAGAGACAGCACTGTGGTAGGTTTACGCAATATACAAATAACATATACTTCAAACAGAAAAAAAAAGTTATTTATAATCATAAAATACATACATATGCTAAAATTAATTATAAACTAATAAATACTATGAAAACTATCAAATCATTAAGAGAACTTAATAACTATTCTGACGAAAACCAAAATACGGTTGAAAGGACTTCAAGTAGGTAGAAGTTCCGAATTTTACGCTTGAAGGAAAATTTACTTTCAGCTTTTTTGATGGCAAGGGGAAGCACATTCTAGAGTTTTATGGTGGAAACAGCGTATGAGTTGGACATAAAGCCAGTACGGTGAGAGGGAATATGAATGAGCATGTTTTTGGATGCACGAAGCTTAAGATTATGAGAACTGCCCATCACTTTAAAATATTGTTTTAAATAATTAGGAGCACAAGGATCGTTCATTATGGTGAAGAGCATGCAGAGAGATCTGAGAGATCTCCTGTGACGGATAGGCAGCCATTCAAGCTGAGAACGGAAGGAAGAAATGTATATTATGTGTAATTGTGTATGTATGTGTCTATTTTTATCTATGTATCGTATATTAAAGTTTTGTTTGATTGATGTTTCCTAGCAGTACACCATAGACTAGTCCCTTTTTTAGTTTAAGTTCTTAGAGTCCGTCTTAAGGTTGTCTGGTAGATATCGTTGTCAGCGATAAGACCGCCATTTTAACCATAGACTTAAGTTTCTTTGAAATTGTTACTATTTTGATGTACAATAAAGTTTATTATTCTATTTTATTCTGTGCGACACAATACGGCATAACATTTGTGCCTTCGGAAACATTAAAACTCAACAACATGGAAAAGTAATGGCATTCACTATAGCACGTCACTCTCAACAGTCAACTGTTTCTCCTCCCACGCAGTTTGTAAAAGTCAAGGTCTAAGTTACTGCACACACCGAGGGCGGTGCGGCGGCGTGCTTAGCAATCAGTTCTCTACTAAAACCTTCATCTTTATCTACTTTTTAATACACACAGAAACAAATAAGAGGGGATAAAATGTCCCCCAACGTGATGCGCAACGCTCAATCTACGTAACTCTGCAAAGTTGCCCAGTGTCCTGCAACTTGCCTACCTCAACGAAACAATCTCAAACAGATGTCAGCAAAACCTTAGATGCCCAGTAGTGCCGAAGCCTACTGGGACCATGGATTGGCTTCCGAAAGGGAAACCCGAGGTCCTGGAACGCTAGGCAAAGTAGAAACCATAGGGGTGGTTTTAGTCAGTAAAAGTCTGGCATGCCCTCCCACTCCGCCCTACAGCTAGAGCAGTCTTTTCAAACCTTAAAAAAAGGACAGGCGACAATGACCACTTACCATTAGAAGTCCGGCTTGCTTATTTGCTCCTGTCCTGTTGTCCTGAAGTGAAGGTTGCGGTGGCCCACCATTAGTGTGCGTTATCGGGATCTGTGTACAGGCACAGGTACTGGTAGGAGGTAAGGGCTTCATATTGCTGCCAGGTACGAAGACCTTTGATAAGAGGAATAAAGTAAAGGAGATAAAAAAGGATGAAAATTATTTAGGTATTTATTTAGTCTTAATAATTGTACTGCTGTGGATAGAGAGTAGAAATTTACAAAATATAAATAATTAATACGTCACGTCATTGAAACTGATAGATAAGTAGTAATCGGTGACGACAGCTTGGCGTGATGCCAATGCAATTAGTATTAGACCGGAGCTCAGTTGATCTCGTTTGGGACTAGACTCTCAGCTATATTAAGATGTCAAATCACTGAAGAGACGCGATTTTTATTTATCCATATTGTAAGTAAAGGGGTGACCAGACGGTTGCAAACTAGCGTTCCAACCAAGGTGACCTTGGTTTATGTGTTTGGTTTGTGTTGCGGCTGCATGGATGTAAACCACGCGCCAACACGTTCGATGGTTGGGAAAATGCGCCTCCCAACCAAGGGCGTTGAAGGTCATGGTTTACAACTGCTGTCTACACGGATTGAAACTAACAAGGTCACCTTGGTTGGGACGTTGGTTTGCAACCATCTGGTCACCCCTTAAAGCTAGCGGATGGGTGATAACAACTGAAATTTTATTATGAACTTTCAACTTTGACATGAACAAGAGTGGCGCTAGTGTACATAACTTTTTTTTTTACTCAAAACAAATGACAAGACTTTGTTACTAATTTCTACTTAGTTGATTTATAGCATTAACAATCGCTCAAACTTGGTACGACGGACCAAATCCGCCTACCAAATCCGTTCTCGCGACACGACATCAAGTGCACGCCGTCCTCTAGTGGACCCACACGGACTCAAATAAAACGATTTATGATCTACAACTAATTACTATGGACTACTTTATGGGTGAACTGATTTGGTTTGATAGCAAACCAAATTCGTGGTTCGATCGTACCAAGTTCGAGTGTGTGTTAATACTACGATGGATGTGTCAATGGCTTACATAAAAGAACATAGCATTATCGGGTAGGTACCTAGGCAATTACTAGCACCAAAAAGTTCATGGTCAAAACCAACCACTGTGCAAATGTAATGATCAATAAAAATCCGCTTTCATTACACCCGAAAAAAATATTTTTCTGTCAAACCCCAAACGAAATACCTGATACTTATTTTGTTACTAGATACTTATTTAATTTTTCGCAAATTGAAACATGAGAGGATTTAAGCAATACATCTAAACAATCGTAACTTCACAACATAACAAAGTTAACCAGCACTCCAGGAGATTACGAGTACCAGAGTACAATAGCTTCAAAGAGCAATTAAACATTTTACCTCATTAAAAACAAAAAATAAGGGCGCGCATGCACGTCGCGTGCCGGGCACGGAGCACGTGCACGACGCGCGACCGGCGTGCGTGCGAAGATGAATCATAGTCATGCTTTTATGGATTATGGATTTTATTTTTAAAATGGAATTTGTATGCACTGACACGGAAACAAACAAAGTAGAAAACTTTGCGTTTATTTCAGTGCTGAAACTCTTTTATGTATTAGATTCCGCCTAAATAAGCTGAGAAAAATAAGAAAAAATATAAATAAAGGACAAAATGAACGTTCAGGTAAGTTTTGAAATGACCAAAAGAACAGGTTCCACCGAGATTTGAACTCGGATCGCTGGATTCAGAGTCCAGAGTGCTAACCATTACACCATGGAACCGTTGGAACACGGTGCTGAAATTATAGATCTATTTCTAGGTGTAAATGTTTAAATAGTGGTATAAAATTGGAACAAACAGACAATCCCAAGTCTAATCGAAATCTTCAGCAAAAAAATTACGTCTGATATATTTATTTACAAAGACTAAGATTTTTCTATTCCATAAGTCCAAAATTTTACATAAGTTTGTTAATTTAAATATTGAATCCGCTAAACAATACTCAATTTATCACCCTTTAAAAATAAAATTCAGATGTGCCACCCCAAGCCACAAACAAAATACAAAATAAAAACTTCAAATTAGTGCATGACCGATGAGTCGTTATTGAGTTATGCCAATCAAATCAATTATGACAATCGATTACCATCGATCATCAAATGTGAGTGATGTGACAGACAATCGAATACGAAGAGTTGAACATGTGTGATGGTGATGAGTTAATATTGATGATGTTCTTAGACGCCTAAGTTAAATACTTACTTAGTATCATATTGTAAGTCGACGCCTAAAAGTATTTTTTTTTTCATATAACGCACGCTTAATCAAAAAAGACATAACTGAAAATTCAATCTTATTTTTGAAACATTGTTTTCAGATTCAAATACCCTTCTTACCCGTACGGACCGAGCCCCAGTCATCGACGGCGCGTAGTGTTTTACGCGCTCCTCAAGGAGATGTTAGTAAATCGTAAGGACACAGCCAGGGCTGGGCAAAATACATGCTTTGCTTTAATTGAAATACAAATTACAAAATACTGTATCGCAAGTAATTACAATACAAAATACAAAATATCTTTAAGTACCTAAGGTATTTGAAATATAAAATACAAAATACAGTATTTTAGCTATTTTTAATTGAAATACAAATTACATATTAAAAAATAAGTAATCTAGACCAGCATGGGCTGAAAAGTAGAGGAAAACGAGATTAATTAATCAGTAAAACCAGTTTCCTTTCATGAACACTAGATTTTTAAATGTACTGTCAGACAAACAGCCTCTTGTTGGAGAGTGAATAAAACTTGCTAAAGAAAACAATCTTTCTTGAAGGTTAAATGTATTTTAATGTTAAAATGTATTTTGAAGCCTCAAGTATTTGAAATACTAATAACAAAATATTTCACCGCCAGATATTTTAAATACGAATTACAAATTACATTTTAAGGAAGTAATTGAAATACAAATACCAAATACGTATTTGTATTTCAATTACGTATTTTAATTACAAGTAATTCAAATACTGCCCAACCCTGGGAACAGCAGAGTCGAAGCCTACATACAGATACCTACCTACCGAAACACCCACATCCGTTGAGTCCTGCACAAAGAGAGGACGCCGTGACGCAGCATTGACACATTGGCGAAAAGTTTATCAGACAAAGATTTCATGCATTTATCATCATATTATCCTCGCAAGGATCAATTTCAAGTACCTATTAAGAAAAAAAGGTATTTATAAGTTAGGTCTCTTTATAGGTAATTAAGCATGCGATTTGTGTGTAGTTGAGTTAATAATGACATGTTCGTAGTACGATAATATTTAAGTCATTTGTGTACTTATATTTTTTTACGGTTCCGTAGGTACCTCAAAAGGAAGAAAAGGATCACTTTTTAGGTGTATGTCTGTCTGTCTGTCCGTCTGTCAAGACCCTTTATCTCGGGGACAGGTGGAGGTATCGAGTTGAAATTGAACTGAGGTCTGCGGTCCCTTGAAGCTGTGAAAAAAATCAAACATCAAGTTAACCAAAAAAAAGATACGGCCGTTTATGTAGCAATAAACGTTTATTTCGACACTCACAAGAGAATTAAAATTCATACGGTACTTCCTGTTGACACAGAATCCTGAAATTTGGCATAAAGCAAGATAAACAGATAAAGGAATAAATCATAAAACAGTAAATTAGTTGTTACGTCAAAAAAAAAATGCTATTCATAAAAATCTTCAAAACTCCATTCGGGAATTGAACTACTTACCTACATAGGTCAGTTTGTAAATGGAATCCTTAATGCGCGAGTCCGACTCGCACTTGCCCAGTTTTTTCCTAATCAACATGGGTATCCGTGACCTAAGCATTGTATTTTATTTACCTATTAGTAATTATCATCAATCCTCTAAAAACTAAGTTTAGCTATCCGATACAAGAGTACTTTTACAAGTTGGTACCTCTACTTGTACTCGTACCTTGTACTCTATTGTAGGTATTTGTTACAATACTATGCAAAAATGTTGTAGACCTAATTACTTATCACACTATTGACATTTGTGGTCCTGTCCGCACGCCACATTGACCGTATGATATATGTGAACAAACACCACGGACACTACACACACGATGAGCTTTAATATTATAATATTATTATTCATCCATTATTGACATATCTTTCTGTGTAGACTACCGCGGTCGGTCTTCAGATAATAAAGTGCGACCGAATCAGCTTGATATTATAATGATCCCGTCATTTTCATATTTTGTTGTGAGATAATAATCCTTTGGCAAGTAGATAATTATTAGAATATATATTTTTAGATAGATTTGACACGTTTCTATTTTATGGACAAAAGATTGGACGTTGTTAGAAATACCTACCTAAATCCATATAAATCTATTCTAAAATTTATAAATATGACAAAATCCTTACCTTACTACTTTTGAAGCAATCACGACATTATTCACACAAACTACCAAAACACAATTATAATCAGGCCCAGAACCAAAACTACTCAAACCTGTTACAATGTAGCAATCATTATCATTTAATAAAATAGATTGCATCAAACGTTCCCCTGTCATGTGATACACTCCCCAGTAGGTGCTCCCGTGTTCCCAACTGACCATACCGTTTTATTGCTCAACAATTAACTGCCGGGATGGGGCGCAAGCTTTATTGTCACATCCGAAATATAGGTGACCCTTATTGCAAAGGGATAAAGTCCAATTCGAATCAATTGATTTAACATTTGGGTGACAGTCGACAAAAGAATTGACCACAGACTGACCTCTTACTTGAACAAGTGGTCAGTGAAAACAATGAAGATCCTACCTACAGTCTATAGGTACCATCAAAGTGCTTTATGTTGTTTAAGCAATACACACTTGAACAAATTTAATTAAACAGAGGCAATTTCGTTGGTCAGCCTTAAACAAATAGCAATCATAAAGAGGATTCGGGACTTATTATTTTAACATGAAGCAATATTAATTGAAATTACTTACAATGAAATTAAAAAGTTATGAAATGTTTGGCAAAAGAATTTTTTTTAAAAGACCTAACTACGTTTAAATATGAAGTGAAAAGCTTTGTTAGCAATTAATGAAAAATACATTATCATAACTGTAATCGTAAATATACCAGTTGGTAACCAAATAATAAATTATAAACGCAATAAAAATATGCAATAGCGGAATCAGCAAAATTTATAACAGCCAACAAATCGTAACTTTATAATCAGATTAATAAATTGGATTAGAATTGGTTTAATCGAATCTGGGAGCTATGCGATGAATAGGAGCTAATGATCGAGCGGGCGTCGTGCATTATGCGAAACGCCCCATCACTAGAAGAGGAGTTCCAATTTCAAATTTTAATTTTGTTTTCTTCAGAGTTGTCATTTTGTAGGTTTAGTTCTGTATCTGTACGTCTATGTTATAAATTCCTTGACTATAGCTGTCTAACTTGAACGCAATAAAGTTGTTTTTAATATCATGCGGATTTCATCACGCATGTGGGTTTGCACCGCACGCGTAACCCCCGCAAATGTCCATTTCATACAAGTATTATTGTGAATACGCACGCGCATTTTGAAATTTTCTGCATGCGGAGCAAACCCGCATGCGTGATGAAATCCGTATGATATTAAAAACACCCTAAAAAAAGTTGAAAATTTTGTAAAATTTAAAAATTTCTGTTGAGTTATTATAATAACGTAGATTCAATCTCATTAGCATTCACATAGTGTATAGAATGTAGGTACTTAAATGGAAAGAGAACTCGGGAAATACTGAGGTCTATGATCTCTTATTTACCTGTCTACACCAACGCGACAAAATGAGCGTGAAGATGAAGCATTGCCAACGCTTCATCCATATTTTATCGCCTCTTTAACAAAATGATGTAGGTCTAAAGTGCGTTTTTTAATCCCAGATAATGATTTGACAAGTCCAAATGTCAAACTCCAGAAATATGTTGCCTGCTTTTTGATACAAGTGATGTCTCCAAATTCGATTTTTTTATACCGGTTCTTTTAATAATACAACCTCTAAGGAAAGTTGGCCCAAAATACGATAGTGTTTGTTAATAGCAAAGCCTAATATGAATTGAAGATTGAAATAATTAGAAATATTCAAAAATATTACCAGATTTTTTTACAATCGGACTTTTACTTATACTGAGAACTCACAAAACCGTTTTTACCCGCATCCGCTGCGGTTGCGGGCCCGCAGCTTCTGTAGAATGCTAGAGATATATGTATCCCGCTCCCCGCTGCACCGGCGGGCAACTAGTAGAATGGTGTGGGCCACGGTCACCCGCAGACTCGGCAGGTTGCGCCCGCATTCTCTGCGGTCGGTTAGCACCCGTAGTGGCCTTCAGGGGGTAGAAAAATCCGATGCGAAATCCAAAAATCGATTGATGCACCCAGAACTTTATAGGCCTTCTTTTTTTAATTTTTCTGTGAAGTAAGTATAACGCAACAGCTCGTTTCTGGTGTATGTCCACGGTGGTCTGGAGCTCAATTGATAATGAACCGCCCGTCTTGCGATTGTCATCTGCCAAGTTTTCAAGCGATAACCCCAACTGCGACGGCTGTATAACCACACAAAACTCTGGTCTCGTGAGTTTAGAAATAAACTAGCTCCACCGTGGCGGGCGCGGTTGAAAACCGGTTGAAAATCATGAATTCTTAGCTACTTTCTTTTACCAGGGAGCTCCAGTCACAACACAATTTTATATCCGGTTTACAAGAGCGGAACGAGACAGTCTCAGTTTATGCTTTAGAATTAAAAAAGTTATCATCATTGGTCGTCAATATTTTTTCAAGATGGGAATTCATCCAATGACTTCTCCCGGTATGGGCGGGGCAGGAGGGCGTGTCAGACTTTTACTGCCTAAAACCAGATCGGCTCTACTGAGCTCCTCCGGTTTGCGGACATCTCTTTGAAGAGCGAGTGGATCACTAAGCGCTGTCGACGAATGGGGCTCAGTCCCGGCAATTACCGGACTGCTGGACGGCAAGCTACCCATTGCTCGACGTTGGTATTGACATTGTGGTAGTCGGGATTGGGGTCTCGGCGACTGGAGCGAAAAGATGTTCGTTCCCTCACTCGTGCAGCCTCCTCCTTCGCTAGCATTACTGTTTCGCAGAAGGAGGCGACCCCCTTCCATTCCTCCTCGCTCTGGACCTTGGCCTGTACTAGAACCTGACCATGTCCGGTGAGGACTTGCTTCATGCGGAAGATGAGGACACCGTGACGCCTCTCCAGCCACTCCTCAAAGAGGGGACTGACCGTCATGATTATGGCGTGCCCATTGGTCGTCAAGCTGTGAATTCACATGACTGCATTACAAGAAACGGACACTTGATTCGTTTATCGCTACAATTTTATAAGAGATCCATGCGAAAATAGTACAAAAAGAGGACTTATGATTGTTTAATTTTAACTATTATTAGTTTTCAAACCGAAGTCCTATCATTACCTATTATTAAAGTTGTAATAAAATGTCAGCAAAAATATCACTGAGTAATTCTATATTTTTGTCTGGGTTTGGTGATAACAAATCGAGACGAAAAAATAAAATGACGCAGCTTTTGCTAGTCTTTAATTCTTAGGCTTAAATTATATTTTAGTTTATGAGTTAGACATTTGCATCTTTCAAATTACCTTCAGAAAATACAAAAACTTACCATAATTAGTTGCATTTTAAAATGAAACTATTTTTACGAATATTTTCGGTTTTTTTGTTCAATATCGGTTGCGGTACTTCACTATTTATGAAATAGAAAAAACATGCAACATTCGAATTGTCAAATCATTATCTCTAATTAAAAAACAGACTTTAGGTATCTACCTACCTACCTATTGTTCCATTAGCAACTTACTTAAAGATACTATATCTCTCATTTGCGATAAGGATGACAGAACTCAGAAATTGAGATGAATCCTCACATAATTAATTAGAAAATAAAGTCCCCACCGCGTCTATTTGTCTCATCATGCAGTTTTCACTAACAAGCAGAGTGATTCATGAGGAAGGTTTAGGTGTATACGACATGTATATTAAAGAGAATAGCCGTTTTCACATTAGGCGATGACGTCATCGTCATCGTCGTTTCGTCATCGTTCGTCGTCGTGGTATCGTCAGGTAAGTATAATTACCAGTAGTTTCACTTACCTGACGATACTATCTTAAGGGGATGCAACTCGACATACATTTTCACTGTTTTTCATACAACCGCTCTTACGCGATTAAGATGTTATTACACATTTTTCATTAGATAGATATTTTGGAAACACAGTATCTTGTGGATATTATCTAGGCTTCTATTGAAATCAATTTATAAATTTGTGTAAAACTAATCCAGTAAATACCTCTGAAAATCTGCTAATTTGCATGAACTTTGACACTTCATAATTTACTCAAAAATTAAAAAAAGTATAACAATAGAAGCCTTGCAAAATTAATCAAGATTCTGAATGACGACAATTTTTTTCAAAAACTTTAAGGGTTTAAAAAAAACACGTTTTCCTGGAACATGTTTTGTAAAATATTCCAGTAAATCACGGAATTACCGAATGCTAACAGAGTTTTCAGATGTTATCACACTTTTTTCGCGTTGCCTTTTCGTCAAACATCTCGTTGGATTGCGTTCTTAAATAAAGTAACAAGCTTTTAAACCATGCTCGATGTTGACGATAAGCGATACATAAAGGACGCTCTTAAATCGTTCGTTAGAAAATGTATGAAATTACCAGACCCACGACGATATCGTGTCAAATTTTGTCTACTCCGATGATTTTTTAATTAATTAATTTTTAATATAAAAATATTTTTTTACTAAAAGTATCTTCGGGGTTGGTTAGAATAACGATTTTACACAGTTTAAATTTAAAAAAGTAAAGATTTTTTTTTTATTAGGAAAAGCCGACGAAAAATTCCACCACTGGGAGTCCAGAATCATGTACTGGATCCGTGGTATTCGTTTGTGCGTCCATGTTAAAGACACCGTTTAGGTATACATATAAAGCATGTATGTTTGTTCGAAAACGCATAGAATTATTTTTAAAACAGCAGAGAAACTATTTAAAAGCTCTCAAAGTCGGCGTGACCAATACAGGCTTGTGCTGGAAGTTGTACTATTTCTTATTCTGTGCTGGAAGGACCACCTAGATCAGCAAAATATAATAAAAATTCTTTGGCCAAATATGAATATGTGAATCATTTTCTAAAATGAATTTCAATGTAATACTTATATATTTTTAGTCAATAAGTTTGCATGCTTTAGTTTTAAACAAAACATATTCGAACTATATTTTTTTTCAATAACACCTTGTATTATACCATGTTTTATGCGAATTAAATATCATAGCTTATCTTATCTTACCTAATCATTTTGTTAAGTTACAAATTGCATCAATTTTGCATAGAAACGTTCGGTCAACAGAAAATTATTATGAAGATACGTACAATTAATTATTTGTATTCAAACTTAAAAATACTCACCTGTATCATCATCAATCATACTTTTCAGGGTTTCGTACCCAAAAGGTAAAAACGATTCCAATGTCCGTCTGTCTGTCACCAGGCTGTATCTCATAAACCGTGATAGCTGAATGGTTTAAATTTTTGAGGTATGTTATCTATATCGCAAATGAGCGATATATCTATTATAACTACAGTCAACCTGCATAGGCTGCCAGCCAAACCGGATTCAGCTGGATAACAAGTCTACCTAGATGAGTTTAGTTTACTACTTACATAGCAAACCACTCACATGATCAAATATTGAGCCTTATTTAAATATGTAGTGAGCGTAATGTTATTATATAATTTACATAATACCTACTGCATTAATTTGAATCTTCAATATCAAAACACGTCCAGAAGTCATTCATTAATATTCATTTACAGCCTAAACAATTAAATAAAAAGTTACCCCATGCAAGTGGTTCCGTTATACGATTGCTGACAACCGTAGATAAGCTTACAAATGAATTTAATTGCTTTTTACACTTGATTGTGACGAGTGCTGACATCTATGGAGAATTGAAATGAATACTGTTTTTATTGCTTGCTTGAGAAAAACATTAATCCAGTAGTCTAATGTCCATTTGTTGTGGTCTACAATATATTTTATATTATTTCAGAAATATTTTAACCGACTTCAAAAAAAGGAGGAGGTTATCAATTCGGCTGTATTTTTTTTTTCATGTTTGTTACCTCAGAACTCCGTCGTTTATGAACCGATTTGCATTTTTTTTCCCTTAAAGGATAGCTTCCAGATTGGTCCCATTTTTTTCAAAATCCAGTTCTGATGATGGAATCCATGAGGAATCGAGGGAACTCCTCAAATATTATAGACAAACAGAAAATACCAAAATCACTACGATTTTGGTATTTTCTTCGAGAACTGAAGCATTTACAGTCAAAAAGTAACATGTGATGGTGGAACTGATGAAGACCAGAAATGGCCAAGGGAACTTCATACTCACATAGATATCACAATGAAGATAGATTAAGCGACTATGACAATACAAATAAGTAAATGGTTCTGAATAGTTATGTTGAAAATGGTATAATCGAAGTGACCTAATGATGATAGCCGGAAGACAAGCACCGGAACTCCGTAATTAATCAATGTATCCTGGCCGTGTTTGGGCTTATTAGAATTGTCATGAGATGTATTTTGGGTATAAGGTACAATCGAACTCGATCTGATGAATGATGATGGACCCGGAAGGTGGAAAGTAGACACGGGAACTTCATAATAAAACAATGTATCCTAGCAGCGTTTGGGTTAATTGGAATTGTCATGAGATGTCTTTTTAGTTGCGATACTTATAAAAATGTGAAATAAAAATCTTTTTAGTCGGTGTTAAATAAGAAACAAACAATACCGAGAAACACCGACTTCCGAAATTAAAGTTATTTTGATCCTTTTAGTGTTTTTTTTAGTGAAGTCGGTTATTCTTTTTTTTTTGTAAAAAGTTTTTTTTTTATTTGTCTTCATTGGCTTTGCCTGGGGAAAATGGCTAAGCTCTCCCTTGTTGAATATAGAATATCAACTTTTATTTGCCAGTTGACTTTTATTTGGCATTAACGATGGACAGAGAAACTTGCAGTAAGTACATAATAGGTAGGTATACCTACCTAAAACATGCTTTAATTCTCTAAGCATTACAGCTATAGAAGCAAAAGCATTAAAATTAGGTACTCTTTAAATCTCTTTGTGCGGAGGTGTATACAAATAGTACACACACATTCACCTATTTTAATCCATGTTAGCATTCGAAAGCACGTTAAATGTAAAACATTTAACGTGCATTTTACGTGCGTTAGGTAAATGTAAAACATTTAACGTGCTTTCGAATTATGATTTCGAACGAAGTCTTCCAAGTCTGTTTGCCTGCGCTCAAAAGCACTATTGCCATCACTAGCGCCATCTATCTTTGTTTTTTAAAACAAATAGTTTCGTGAGGAAAACTGGAGCATAATTGGCGGTATAAAATTTGTCTGTTAAAAGTTTTACTTTTAGTGTCTTGTACTTCTAATTATAATGCTGAAACAATACTATTGTGCTAATTATATTAAAATTATTGTTTTCACCAAAAAATATAAAATAAAACATAAAATTATTTTACTGGTAATCTTTTCTTGTCAAAGTGACGTTCAGGATAACTTTGTTTTGACAGCAGTTATCTGTCATTATTTCATTGATAAATTGATCGGACGGGGTTGCAGGCAAGGATAACGAGCACGTAAATACGGACAACTTAAATAAAATTATTGATTTTCACGAAAATAACGCATTTGTTACGTTAATCAATGCAGTGAGTGTAATAGGGAGCAAGTGTAGTTTTGTGTCTCGATGTCAACACAGTCTAAAACGATGCCGATGTTAGACCTTAAAATGTATGTGAGAGTTGTCGCTGCTGTGTTTTCTGTAAGTAAATATTATTTTATATTTCTAAAAGTACACATAAATACTCTAATAAGATGGCAGTAAATAAAAATCATGCCAATAAGGTAAACACTGGCTTACAATTCGTGATCGCAATTCATAATATCTGATTAATACCCTCATGTTTAATTGTATTAAAAATCATTCGTAACAGACATTAGATGCAAGGTGAATACTGAAAGTATTAATCATTTCATATCTAAAACACAAACAAACAATGCAGGATTCATTTATAAGTGTCTACAGTTATTTCTTATTGCAAGTCTATATTTCTATTTGTTCATAATCTTTGTACTAATATTAATGAGACCAACTTCTTTATTTACTTATCTTCTTCCAGTGTTCACAGTGCGCATCATTAGTTTATTAGATGCTATTGTTACAATGATAGTTAAAGCAAATGTTTATTAGATAATGAGTGATACTTTTCTTCCTTTCTTAGAAGTAGTATAATTAAATTACATATTATTACAGTTGTAAGTTTAGTTGCGATTGTTCTAAATATAATAACAGTTTTTAATATCATTGAGAGTTCAAAAAGAAGGGGGATAAGACAAAACTCCATCAAAAACAAAGGAGAAAAAGAATTCAAGATTGCAATACATTATGAGGTCAACAAACTTTCAATACATGTAGAGAGTTGGACATGCTACACTGCTGAACTGAAGAGGTGGAAATAATAGCAGAGTTCTGGGTCTCGCCAAGTCAAAATATTTATATTCTTTTAAAGATTTTGGTGTTAAGTCAGGACTTGGTAAATCTTTAGAAGCAACTTTACCCATAAAACATCACAAAATGTTATTATTCTAACATCTATCCTGTGTTCCATAAAAATTAAGCAGAAGCTGTATCTATAGTACAGCTACAGCCTTAATTTAGCAGTTATATTTATGTCTTATATTATAAGAGGAAACTCTATTCACATGAACCAGGCACCACTAGACCCTGTGCTACTAAATGAGAACTTAACTAAATAATACTTTAAGACTACTTAAAGACTTTTAATAAGACTTTACTTTTTTTTGTTTTTTTTTTTTGTCTTTAAGACTTTTGATACTTTTTTTTATCTTTTATTACTTTTCAGATATCATCGGCAACAGCCTTTGTGTTGGCTCTGATCCGCCTTCTAAACCCAGATCTGTTTTACCTAGATCCTTTAGAAGGGAACGAAATAGGTAATGCGTTAGGTATACTATCCTTCTGTACTTAGATTGCTGTTGCATGACATACTTCATTTCATTTAGATCTTGCTCTTGCTACATCTTTGTCTCTTTAATCTTTGTAACACCGAGAACTATTTTCTTATAATTTTCCTTCAAATTACTGGTCTATAAAAATTTGGACAAAGTCTTATATCCAAATGTAAATAATTTGAAACTGAATATAAGAAAACATTTGTCTAATTCTACTTTTTTTTTCGGCGGGAAAATCATCCAATGACATCCCTCGCTCATGGGCGGAGCGGGAGATAGTGTCAGAATTTTACTGACTAAAAACCCACTCCTCTTCCTTCGTTGCCTTTCATACCAGGACCGAGTCTTCCTTTCTGAATCAGACCCTTGGCCCCAAGCCAGTAGGCTTCGACCCTGTTGGGTCCCTATGGTTGCTGACATCTCCATGAGGCGCGCGTGGAACACTATGCGCCGTCATCATTAGAATCATCATATCTGTTTTCCCATAAAGGATTGAACAGAGGCTACCTAGTGCTATATTTCACACTTAGCCAGGTATTTTACGTCTTATATGGAGGACGATCCTATTCCCGTAAATCAGACACAAGTACAGATATGGAATTATTCTGTTAGTTAATTCAAAAATTGGAATATAATGTGACAAGAATTTCGTAACTGAAATCACAACTTAAACTAATAAAGTAAAGGAAAAACCGCTTAAAAGCTTAACACCCACGATCTCATGCCTAAAACCTTTTTTAACCACATGTACTGCAAAACATTATCCATCCACAGGTATCCACTATTTCATATCTGGTCTGATGATAGTGACTAGTGGCATAGGGTTCCTGAACAGCTGCGTAGTCATGAACCGCAGCGCCAGCCACAATACAGGCAGGAATATAACCACGTGGTTGCTGCTGGACTCGCTGTTTGAAACCACGCGGGTCGTGTATGTCTTTGTATGTGAAATCCTGCTAAAAGGAAAAGGACCGATGCAGTTGTATGAGCTGTTGATCAGTGCTGCGCAGTACCGTGAGTATAGATTTTATAACATTAACTATTCATAATTAACTCGTCGAATGCCGGAGCGCAGATCCACGCGAGACACAATGTTTTTCTAATGTATCTAATAGCGGCATAGAGTGAATTAAAGTGTGGCGACTAATGCCCAATGCAAGAAAAAAATGAGTAACGGTGACCCCAAGAAATATGGGACAATAACAGGAAAATTAATCCCCATGTTGGAGAGACGTCTATAAAACGATGGGGTTACGACGTAGAGGCGTTTACCTTCTCCGATAAATCTCCCGAAGGCAACACACAAAAAAAATGGAAAGCTATGAGCTTTTTTCAATTGTGGAAATGTAGGTTGATAAAAAAAATAATCCCCAGCCACACAGCACACATATTATATTTGGAGCCGCTAAATCTTGTTTCCCATTCACCTGTCTATCAGCCATCAAAATTATAACTCCATTCCTTGCCACACAATCCAAACATTGAACCCTCTGCAGAAAACAATGAACATTACGTAGGTACTTGTATATTATGTAGGTGTTTAGGTCTGTTTCCAGTATCATGCGCACAGACATCGTTCCAGCCCGCCGTTCCGTCCGGTAATCGAAGCCGCGCATAACTCGTAAACCAATTGCTATAACTGCGCGAATAAAGCCCTCCATGTTTGGCCAATCAGGGCTTGTAACTTGGAAGGGGGGGCCAATACACCACAGTGACTACAAAATGCTGAGGAGATTGATTGTTGACCTAAAATGTAGTATTGAAAACGATTTCTATTTTTAGCGCCCGCAGATAAACGGCAGAAGATTGTTTCCGGAAATATTTGATGAGAAACCACGCTAAGCGACTTTTGATTCCAATTCATACGTTCGTTCTATACCCAAGTACCTATATCTTCATTTCTGTCGAGAAGCATTAGATTCTCTCTAAGCTATTTTATTTCAAGCAAAGTCGTACATTATTCGTTGTTTTAAAATCCCCTATTATACCCTAAGTTCTGTTCGCTCAGTTGCTTAGGTCTTAAGTTTACGTAATGCCGCAAAATTACTATTCATGTAACTTTTCTATTTAGCTACCCGGTGCCCTACTGTAGAGTTCGTGCTCTCTAGCACAAAAAAATTGCTAGCCGTGAAAGGTCACGCCATTAGCAAATAGGTCAAGGTTTATTGTGCTACACACAGCACACACCTTTGTTTCGTGAAAACATTACGATATTACATTCAAACATATACGTATTGTTTTGGCTTTTATATTAATATGGTGCGCATTTTGTAGTAGAAACTGTAAGCACAGAAATTGATTCATTATACTTAACTATATCATGCGTCTATAATGCCTTATTCACATCACAAGGACAAAATTAAGGATTTTTACTTGAGAGTCAATAAGCATAATCAATCTTAGGTATATTGTAATGGAAACAATCTGCAGCTGTAAGCTAGCCTCCTCTCTAGGAGAGGGAATGAATGGGCCTTGATTCACCATGCGGAACCAGTACGGGTTGGTGCGTTGCAGTGTTGGTGAATGCCTGATGTCTTCGAATTTTTGGTTCTAGAACATGCCGTTTTCCTCACGATGTTTTCCTTCACCATTTTAAGAGTAGTGATCATGCAATAAGTTACACAAAGAAAAGCGCCTGTCCAGAGGCGTAGCGTGAACTAATTTAGACGTGGGCGTAGGCACTTCAGCCAGGCTTTTTTCTTTCATAAATTCGAAAACGAGACACCGACTGTCGCAACCCAGTGTTCAATCACATCGTCGCTACTATTAGGTAAAATAGTGGTCAAATGCGAGCCTATCAATTATAAAAAAACCCTCGTTCTTAAAGAGCCCTCGCTTGTGCGAGGCCCCTTTGGGTGCGAGACCGTGGGCGAGGGCCCACTTCGCCCACGCCTAGCTACGCTACTGCGCTTGTCTGAGTATGCTCCCACGACGTACAGCTCGTAAGCCGAGGTTGTTCCCACTGAGCCACCACTGCTCCAACCAACAAACTAGTAAATAAATCAAGCACTACCTGTTAGTCGTGGGCTTAACTAATATTGTATTCCTTCTGTTTCAGTGTTGGACAGCTTTCTCTACTGTCAGATGATACTCCGGCACTAGTATTGGGCAAACATCTATTATTTAGACGTTACTGTAGTGGCCATCCATAGGATGCTCTCGTCCGCCGTACAGGCTGATCTTCGTTTGTTTAACAAGAATTTATAGCAATCTTGTAAAAAGGTTCAATGCATTTAAAAGGAGAAGTTGTCTTCTCCTTGTGTTTGAAAAACGATAGGTTTTATTGTGTATTTTATTGAGATGTCTGCATTGCTTGGACTTTAGTCTTACATAAGCCAAAACTATATTTTGACTTTTGACTAATGTACCATCAATTTTTTTATTAAAATAGTCTAGTTTGTAGACTAGCTATTTGTACCATAATAGGTTCCAAGCATTGCTGATGTAGCGGACATTGTCCGAAAATGTATTATAAAATAAAATGATCATTCCACTGTAGCTGTGATCGTCGAATATAACGAAGTGAATCGATATAAATCTGTTAAGATTATATCAAACTTGTAGTATAAAGAGGAAGAAAGAGGAGGAATTAAGATTGTATATGCCTTGTTCCTAAGGGATCCTCAGAAGAGGTTTTGTCTAGTCTCAGATAGATCAGGGGACAAAATGTCCTCCAACATGACTCGTACCTAACACTGTCAAAGTATCCAAAAACATGTTCCGCATCACGTAAATGTTGGGGGACAAATTGCGGGACACGAGGCAACGTTGCAACGTCACGTAGATTGAGCGTTGCGCGTCATGTTCGGCAACGTTTTGTCCCCTATAGTATCAGAGGCTTAATCAATACTGCTATTGATTCGATAAATTGACACAGTGTTTCTGAACCCTGGATCATAAGAAAAACTTGCTTAATCATTATCTGAAGAACTTAGAAACCTGGCAATATGCAGTTAAGAAAGAAATGCTTTAGAAACACAATTTCCAAATATGAAAGCCATTTATTTGATCTCACTGTCACTGTTAAATTTTTCACACTATGCTTCGTTGGATTGGTCCGACGAGCGTTTTCGTGTCCTATTCGCCAGGGTCGTGCGTTTGCGACTGAGTACTCCATCTCGTTTAGCTCTTCAATCCCCATAGGTAGAAGGGCTGACGAGATGGGAGTATTTGATCGTGGATGTATGAGCATGGCGAAATAAACACAAGTGTTTATCGGATATATCCTACGTAGAGGGTTAAGATATTATTCAACGGGTTTTTTCTATCGGAGACAATAAACTGCAATTCACACAGTACGATAGCTTTACCTGGAGGTTTTGTAACTCGTAAGTCTTGCCTTGCCATGTTGTGTACATTCCTTAACACTCCCTAAGAATAGCTGTAAGTTGTAGAGCAGACTAGTATTATCTAGTTTTAAGTGTTAGATAAATTGTGTAGATAGTCAGGCGCGGACCCAGACGTGATAATTATATACTCAGTAGCTTCTGGCAGCGACTTTGTCTCCGTGAATGTCGGTTATAGCGGACCTAAAGTCGAAGCCAGATAATAAGTAGCCTATTTCCTTCCTTGGAGTTCAAGCTTATTCCGTAACAAATTTCATTAAAATCGGTTAAGTAGTTTATTCGTGAAAGCGTAACAGACAGACAGACGAGTTACTTTCACGTTTATAATATTAAAAATATCATAACCCCCCTTTGGCTTTGCCGTGGTCGGGTAAAAAGTATGGATTATTTTAATACCCTTCACGAAATGACTTGAGGCCCTACCATGAGCTATTAACGTGATCCTTTCGGTCTTTCCAATGGTTGTATAAGCAATTTCTTGCAGTCATAAGAAAAAGCCATCCCGGTGGTTAGATCCGCGCCTGACTGTAATATTATCTTCCCACCGAATATTAAGTATTCGTTCTCCTGCACTGAACTCCTCACAAGTATTATTTTTAAACTATTTTACCTATTTATATAAGTTTTTGCATCTTTTTTTATCTGTGATTTTTTCGGTTGTTTTATGTATTGTTTTGATTATATACCATAGAGAAGCTTCTAAAAAGTTTTATAAAATGAATTATGGTTTGATTTATAAGAATCTAAAATACTAGTCAAAGTAAAGAGATTATTAAAAGGAAAAAAAATTGTTAATTTGTTTTGAAGTTTAGAAACTGAAAGCTAATGAATGTTCACTGGCTAAGTAGTCATGTTTGTAACGTGCAATCTTGACCGATTTGTAACTTCGTTGAACGAGAAATAAAATAAAGTTTTTTATAATGAATTAATCTTTTTATTTCAGTGAGTTGTCTGTCCAAAAATATAATGCGTACGCAGCTATTCAACACTCGTTAACAGGCTACAGAATTACAAAGTGCACTTCCTTCGTACCTAACAAACTATAATACAAGGCATTAGGCCGGTCGCACACTGAGCGATACACACGATATAATATATAAACAGGTCGTGAATTAAGCTATTTTTAACATTTGTAGCAGCGACCATAACTCGGTTAACTGATATCAGTTACTCGAGCTATTGTTCCGTCCATTATATAATTGACTGAGCTAGAAATAACAAATTGTCATTCTCAAACTCGTACATGCGGCAAGCACATGGCAAACCTAAACATTATACAATTCAATAACTTCTACTTTCCTTGGTTCAAATCTAGCTTTTGAGACGCCACCATGGTAATTTTTTTAATCTATTAATTGTATAGAAACAATGCCTAAGTGGTTTGGAAACTTGGTCATAGCCACAGAGCAGAGGCAAGTGACTAGAGACGCCATTACTAATATTATAACATTCGTGCCTGCTAAAGTCTCTGTGTAACGGAAAGTATTGAAAAGTCTCTAGGTGCGTCGGCGTCGGTGCTCTGTGACTCGCAAATAAACATTTTTATTTCTTTCTTTCTGTGTAAGTAGCGCGGTATCGCTCGGTGTGCCGCCGGTACATCACAAAAAACACGCTGCATAATCAAAGCGGCGTCGCACTCCAACAACAAACTTGCTACAACGAACGCTTAACGAAACACTCGTCAACAACACTATACTGTTTAGTTCGATAATTAACCTTGCTGCAAATGTTTTAGCGTCTGTTATTTTTAGGAAAAGGGTACAAAAATACTTTACGTTTTTTACTACATTAAGGATCTATTTGTCAATAATAATGTCAAATAACTCGTCACAAAATCGAACTATGTTGTAAAACATTTCCAACAAGGTACCATTTACAATCGAATGTCAATAATAGCACATTGTATCAACGACACTAGTAGTTATTGCTATTTTGTCATCCACATTCAGCCTATTTTAACCTAGATTTGTAGTTACAGTACTTAAAATTAAATATATATAACTCCTTCAAAAATTAGATTGATTACATTATTAATTTCCCAAAATTTGAGTAAAAATCGAATGAATAAGTTCATAAATGTCGAACTGAATGTACGAAGCATGCGACCGCGGTCCAAGCGAGTTTTCGTAGTAATAATAAAGTATTAATTATAATTTTACCCTGTACATTTTACAAAGACGAATGATTTTTTCCAATTATTTCAATATAGGCCGGTTGAATTGAGTCAGCAGGTTTTGAAAACACTTTATAATTCATAAATCACCAATGAACTTCAATATTGAATTCACATCAAATATGTAATTCAGTTTAAGTGTTATCTGCTGACTCGTATTTGTTTTAATTACTTGCAAATTATCATTATGGTAAGTGATGCCATTTCAAAAAGTCAAAAGGACATTATTAGCACAAAATCTGCTCAAGCAATCAATTATTAATGTTACAAAAGTAATACTGGTCATATAATGAATTTGTTCGAATATTTAGTCCATAAAATGTTACAAAAAGCTAGCCTGCTCCCAGATTTGTGGCAAACTTATATTCAACAACAATATTGCATTTAAAATAGAATAAAAGAGCCCTTGACCTGAGAGCAGGGCTACAGCACACAAGTTCATCATCCACGTTACCAACACTATGCAGAATTCTTCAACTTCAATGGCACAAAAATATATCGCCGATCTTTTATAATTCATTGACAAAAGATATAGATTTCTACTATACAACTATTGCTTGTAGTACGAAAATACTATGTTTTTATTTATATTTAATGGCACTTCTAAAACTTTTGTATTTTTTTAATTTCAAATCGATGAAGTTGAACACTAATATTTTCAAATACTCTATTAATGGCAGAGAATCAAGACATTTTTACATGAAAACAGCTATCTATGTCCAGCTCAAAATCACTCGTTAACGCTAGTACTTCATAATATTTGCTAATTATATTACATTATTACAATGTAGAAATGCATAAAATCTTGTGAGAATAGAATAAATATCCTTAGAGGATTATTGCTACGATCTGTACTATGAGAATCAGACGGCACGCGGGAATATATGGGAGTGGAACCCGGCACCAACAGTAATAGCTCACCAGGAGTCGACAGCTGAGCATGCGAGGTATTGAATGCTACAGGCGACATTGCACCAATCTTTTTTGAACGTTAAATGCACCTGTATTCATACGTTCCTATACTCAGCTGCCCCCACTAGAAAATCATTTGAATTCACAATGTAACTTGTATTATAATTATTTTTCAATAAATTCATCTCACAACCCACTACAAAGTCGTAAACAATGTACAAATTGAGTGAATAATATAATCTAATTACAATATATACGTATATATAATACAGTATGCGAGATACATCTGAGATCTAAAACATAAGGAACTTAATAATAACTGTTCGAACACAATACACCAAACACAACGAAACAGTTCACGTTCAAATTATTTGTTACATTATAGTAATATCTACAAATAATATTGTCATGAATTTAATACAGTATTCTACAAAGCGGATGTGTATTTTCTTTCCCTTTGAATATTAAAGTTCACATCGCTAATTTCGATGTCTCCGGGCAATAAGTCGATAATCGCAAAAAAATAATTTATCGATTACCAACTTTATTATCCGAACAAGAAGTCGGTAATCGTAAAAATTGGTTTTTCGATTACCAACTTTATTATCTGAACAATAAGTCGGTAATCGAAAAACTAATTTTTGCGATTACCGACTTATTTCCTGGAGACGTCGATTTGTGATTGTAGAAATGAGACACCAAGATCATCTCAATATTCTTGTCAGTTGATTGCCACGATCCAATAATAATGGCCTCTCTAAAAATTTCCACACTTAATTTTAAAAGGCAAAGAAAATACAGATGGCGACCACATTTCACCAGATGAATTAACAGTCGACAGTGGCGCCACACCGCGGGGATATGTTTCAGCAACCTTACGTGTCCTTACGTTAGTTAACGTTAATTACGGCTACTTTACACTACGATAACGATCTATATTAACAAGCTACACTATAACTATGGGGGGCGCACACATGCGGACACCCCAACCTTTCATAGTTTTTGTGACACGCGTGGGGAGGCCGCGACGTTGAAGTTAACAACTGCCTGAATGGATCACGTCGTGGAAAACTGAAATACATTGAACTATTCACCATCAGCTCTTAGACAAGGCTGACAAGCTTTGCTATGTTTAAAAAAAAAACAATGCCAAGATAGTTTAGCATAGCATAGCATAGTCGGCCTTATAATGTTCCCACTGTTGGGACTCAGGCCTCCTCTCTAGGAGAGGGAATGGGCCATAATCCACCACGCGGGCCCAGTGCGGGTTGGTGGATGTCACATGTCTTCGAATTTTTGGTTCTAGAACATGCAGGTTTCCTCACGATGTTTTCCTTCACCGTTTTGAGAGCAATGGTGATTAAATAAATTACACGAAGTAATGCGCCTGGCTGGGTATAAAACCGCAACCTACAACTCGTAAGTCGTGGCCGTTACCACTCGGCCACCACTGCTCTATCAAGATAGTTTAGTACACAATAAATGTAAAAGTCTGTATTTATTGATTGATCACGGAATACAAATCTTTTCTAATCATCGGCAAAGTTAGTAGTTTAAAATAATTATTAGGATTAGGTTTTTAAGTTTGCGTAGTATTTGTTCAAACCTATTTTATCATGTTAAGCCAGAAGCATTACTCTTTGGCAAATCCAATATTAAATTCTACAATTCGCCAACCTGTCTTATAAATATTTGATCGTAGAAAGAAACAGGAGTTGTCAACTTCAATCTCGCGGCATATGGTACAAGTAGTGAGCACACAGCGAACATTCCACACGAATGGCACGGTATTTGGCCAATAGCAAGAGACGAGAAAAAATTCAAAAACATTAGGCCGAATCGTTTCCTAGTAAATGCCTCGAGAGATAATTTAGGAACATACAAACAGTCGTATCTTGATTTGGCACCTTCTAAATGAGAAGCACCTAAATGAATTGAATATTAAGACAATGAGCGCGTTTGAAAGATGATTGATTAAGAAATTACTTAGATAAGAATTTTGTAGTATAATTATGATCATGAAATTTCCTGCTCGACCACTTTTCCTTTAATACAAAGGGTATAAGAACGAAAAGTAGTCAACTGATAACTTTCGCGGTTGTACATGTAAGAGTGTGGAATTAATTCCCTTACCTAAGTCTATATTCCAGAGTCGTAAAACCCCGATTAAAGACCTCGTCCGTTCCGCAGCGGCGTCGTAGCAACTTCTGACGCTACGGCGTAGCGGAGTGCTACGGCGTAGCGGAGTGCGGTGACGTGGCGTAGTGGTCGAGTGGGTGGGGCGTGCGCTAGCGCTGGGAGGCTAGAAGTTCTGCTGGCGCTTGCGCTTGAGGTGGATGGCGTCGAGGATGGGCTGCCGCTTGCGGTTGTAGCGCGCGCGCAGCTGCTCGATCTCGGCCTCCATCTCCGCGTCCAGCGACGCCATGCGCGCCTCCAGCTCGCCCACCGACAGGTAGCCCAGCTGCGGGACGGGATACTACATTATGCGAACCAAGCCACTCATGTGCGACTACTTATGCAGACGGTTTTTACTGTAATAAATCAATAAGTAAATAGAATTCATACTAGAATTGCACGAATTTTGGTGCACTTTTTTAGTCTTTGGCTTATCATTTTATTCAGCTGCCAGACTGGCCTTGAAACATAAAAAGAACGTCGCTCATTCACTTATTGAATTAATTACGCAAAATCACGCGCAAGGTCAACACGACTTAACACTGAGCGCGCTCTTAAATTAAAGTAAGTACACAGAAAATGTTAATCAATAGTCTTCGGGCTACATTCCACGGACGCGTAGCTTCAAGACGCGTATTCGTCATTATACGCTTCGTGTACGCCTGCGTGAAGCTTACATACAAAACTGAAACTGTTGACTCTTCGTGGACAGAATACAGAATCTATGAAGCTACGCATCCGCTGACAGTAGGCCATACGCAACAAATATTAAAAAGTCGTAAGCAAGCATAATTTAAAGTATTTCAATATCTAATGCCAACACAGAGAAGTAAAGCGGTTAGTGACGCACACAACGTTATTGTTTTGTATTAGTATATCGACACCTCCAAACTTAAGCACGCCTAAACTATTATTTATACATAAAATACATTTCAACTTATCAAAATAACAATTTAAGCGAATTATTACACAACTTTGTTAATTACAAACCTATTCATAGAATGCATTCTTGAATTTTGATTCAGTACAATATAAAAGGGAAATATACACCACTAAATTTTAATTAGTACAAATACTTAAAGGGCTTATTAGAAAAGGTCTTGTTATTGTTTAAGTAAAGTCTCAATAAATAATATTCACAAACAGCAAAGTTATTAGCGTTTGTTTATATCCCAAAATGTCACTCAATTTATGGAAATATTGTACAGGCTATTTATTATAGATTATGAATGAATAAATGACGATCAAAATGGAAAAACACTGCGAGTAGTATTTTTTAGTAGCAACTGTTATCAATGATTGATTCTATTATGAATTTACCAATGATGACAAATTTTCGTGGACAATTTTGGGATTTCGTTTTTTTTTTACTTTTGACTACAAAAATATGATCAGTAAAGGGTACGGATAGCGCCATTTTTTTTTTTACTATTTAAAATATAGGGGTGTATAAATTAATAGTCCATTCCAACCTACAATTAAGTGCAAACTTTATATTCGCAAAATATTTATCATTAAACTCACAAGCAGGTAACCGTGACCCGATAAGAGCGAGGTAGAGCAACCAAACCATATTACCCGATATAGCTAAGCTCAACAGGAGGGTTATGTTTTTACAGGCTATTTTTTTCGCGGGTTTTTACTCTTGATTTATTCAACAATTAAAGTTTTAGTAAAAATTTATTAGTCAATCAATTTGCTTAGCCTTTTTAAAACTACATATATTGAGGTTACCATTCTAAGCGAATGTAGTTGATTACCAGTGTTTTACATGAAGCCACTGCTTTTATCTGACCTTCACAACCCGTAACTGGGTGGCACAATGCCCCTTGGCAAGACTGGTGTCAGGTTATCAGGCTTCTGAATACCCTCTACTGTCAAAGATCTACAAATGACGGCCGGGACCAGCGGCATAACGTGCTTTATGAGGCACGGAGGAATCTCGGTATGTTAATATGGGGCCATTCATGGGGCCATTCAAGTATTACGTAAGCACTACAGGGGGGTGGGGGGGTCTTTGCTTTGCTTATTTTTGATGACATGGGGGATGGGGGGGTCTAGATGGTGATTACGTCAGCAGTATTATGTTTTTTTTTGTTTTTTAAGAGAACGATGTCGATGTTCCAAAGTCGCAAGAAAATGAGTTGACACGACACACATCACTAAGCAGCAAACATCTGACGATCTAGAGTCATGGATTCGTACTGTATCATGGACTGTGGACTGGTAATTTGAATTCAAAATTTTAAATGAAGTTTGTTTTTCCTTTATTTTAAACCTATTCCTTATTTGTAGACTTACAACTGCTGCTCCTATATTAATAACGAAACCAACACATTGACAAATGCTTGTACCATGCAATGTTTACGTAAGCATGGGGGGGGGGTGAGAGCTTTGCTTACTTTTGCTGACAAGGGGGAGGGGGGAGTTAATATTTGCAAAAAAATCTGCTTACGTAATACTTGAACGGCCCCTATGGTCACCCATCTTCGGACCGAGTTTTTGCTTTTGCATGCTATTCTTCTATTCTAAAAACTGTCAAAATTAGAGCGAAAAGGTTAGTAAGAATAAGACGGAGGTGTCGTTGTGTGCGCCGCTTACGTCTCGGCAGCGGCAGCAGGGAGACCACGTGGAGCTGACTTACGAATTCGAAGTTGCCTTCCTCCACGTACAGGCGCTGGAACGACAGAGCCGGGTTCGCGGAGCTCTCCGTCGCCGCGCCCACGCTGGGAAATACGACTAAATATCATTATGAATATTATTGCTAAACAGGAGAAACCAGTAAAATAGAAAAAAAAAACTTTACTGTATATCAAAATAATAATATAACTATACACTAACTTAAGTCTATGGGTACAATGGCGGTCGTATCGCTGACAGCGATATCTACCAAACAACCTTAGGATGGATCGTAAGAATTTAAAATAATACAGGAGATAGTCTGCGGTATACTGCTAGCAAATTAATTAAATAAATATTTTGCCCAATTGAAAACCCAGTTGTGGGTTAAGCTCGCCTATGTACATCAACTGTCCTATTTTTATTTGTGTGTACAATAAAGAATATATTTTTTTTATTATTATTTACTTGGACCCCAGGGACCTTTAGATCGCGTACGAGAGACCGAAGCCAACTCGCAGAGGCCCCTTAGACAGTTTTCATGAAACATGGTACCAACCGACAATTAATATGTGCTTTAAATTCAAGGTTTTGTTAACGCAAAATATCCGACACTATCTTCTGAGCACATTATGTATTTCTGACAAAAATGTAACTGTTTATATAAGTATTGTTACGATCGTGGGTTATTATTATTAGATGACTTTATTTAATACACAAACAATAGCAGTTTTTCCACACAACAATAATCACTATGTATAACACTTGAATCCGTTTAGCCATTGCAAGGGTCGTTGGAGAATATCACTTATCGCAGTTCGCACTCGTATCGTTGTCGAAACCAAACTTACTCATTTCCAGTCAGGGAGTTCCAGGAAAATTCTAGAAAAACACGTTTCAAGGCCACTCTAAAACAGTGCAGTCCCTTCGGGCGGTCAGAATTCCAAAATGTCATATTCCAGAAGTTCGCGGATTTCATACGAATTTCGACTCTATTGCATAAGACGGAAGGAACAAATTTCCTTATCAATTAATAACAATGGAGGTACTAGCGGTGGATTTTTATAGAATTTGCCAGAGCTAACGTATTTCGATTCTAGAACTTTAACTCAGCAATGCGTTTTAATTATTTGACGCTACTGTTGATTTCGGCGGAGATATGACTTGTTAAAGTTTGACGGCGTAACAGTATGCAAAGCTAGAAAGGCATATCGTCCAGTGACAGATAGAATGCACAACAAATGACCAGATTTTATCTAATAGAATGGTATAGTAATGATTGATGCGGACACACTGCACAGACACCCGAAAGATCGTCACGGGGCCAGATGACATAGACGTAATTGTATTTCTTATAATATTACTGTTACTGGAAGATCCAGGCATAACCGCTCGCTGCCTAGTGCATTGGGCTAAGGATAGGTTTAATCCATCCTAATTGGTCATCCTAAATGGTCCGCTTGAAGCAGCAGTGGTACCTGAGGGCGTCATCACTGGGAGCGCGCGCGTGCGGCGTGAGCGTGCCGTTAGTGACCCTGAATGGTCCGCTTGAAGCAGCAGTGGTACCTGAGGGCGTCATCACTGGGAGCGCGCGCGTGCGGCGTGAGCGTGCCGTTAGTGACCCTGAATGGTCCGCTTGAAGCAGCAGTGGTACCTGAGGGCGTCATCACTGGGAGCGCGCGCGTGCGGCGTGAGCGTGCCGTTAGTGACCCTGAATGGTCCGCTTGAAGCAGCAGTGGTACCTGAGGGCGTCATCACTGGGAGCGCGCGCGTGCGGCGTGAGCGTGCCGTTAGTGACCCTGAATGGTCCGCTTGAAGCAGCAGTGGTACCTGAGGGCGTCATCACTGGGAGCGCGCGCGTGCGGCGTGAGCGTGCCGTTAGTGACCCTGAATGGTCCGCTTGAAGCAGCAGTGGTACCTGAGGGCGTCATCACTGGGAGCGCGCGCGTGCGGCGTGAGCGTGCCGTTAGTGACCCTGAATGGTCCGCTTGAAGCAGCAGTGGTACCTGAGGGCGTCATCACTGGGAGCGCGCGCGTGCGGCGTGAGCGTGCCGTTAGTGACCCTGAATGGTCCGCTTGAAGCAGCAGTGGTACCTGAGGGCGTCATCACTGGGAGCGCGCGCGTGCGGCGTGAGCGTGCCGTTAGTGACCCTGAATGGTCCGCTTGAAGCAGCAGTGGTACCTGAGGGCGTCATCACTGGGAGCGCGCGCGTGCGGCGTGAGCGTGCCGTTAGTGACCCTGAATGGTCCGCTTGAAGCAGCAGTGGTACCTGAGGGCGTCATCACTGGGAGCGCGCGCGTGCGGCGTGAGCGTGCCGTTAGTGACCCTGAATGGTCCGCTTGAAGCAGCAGTGGTACCTGAGGGCGTCATCACTGGGAGCGCGCGCGTGCGGCGTGAGCGTGCCGTTAGTGACCCTGAATGGTCCGCTTGAAGCAGCAGTGGTACCTGAGGGCGTCATCACTGGGAGCGCGCGCGTGCGGCGTGAGCGTGCCGTTAGTGACCCTGAATGGTCCGCTTGAAGCAGCAGTGGTACCTGAGGGCGTCATCACTGGGAGCGCGCGCGTGCGGCGTGAGCGTGCCGTTAGTGACCCTGAATGGTCCGCTTGAAGCAGCAGTGGTACCTGAGGGCGTCATCACTGGGAGCGCGCGCGTGCGGCGTGAGCGTGCCGTTAGTGACCCTGAATGGTCCGCTTGAAGCAGCAGTGGTACCTGAGGGCGTCATCACTGGGAGCGCGCGCGTGCGGCGTGAGCGTGCCGTTAGTGACCCTGAATGGTCCGCTTGAAGCAGCAGTGGTACCTGAGGGCGTCATCACTGGGAGCGCGCGCGTGCGGCGTGAGCGTGCCGTTAGTGACCCTGAATGGTCCGCTTGAAGCAGCAGTGGTACCTGAGGGCGTCATCACTGGGAGCGCGCGCGTGCGGCGTGAGCGTGCCGTTAGTGACCCTGAATGGTCCGCTTGAAGCAGCAGTGGTACCTGAGGGCGTCATCACTGGGAGCGCGCGCGTGCGGCGTGAGCGTGCCGTTAGTGACCCTGAATGGTCCGCTTGAAGCAGCAGTGGTACCTGAGGGCGTCATCACTGGGAGCGCGCGCGTGCGGCGTGAGCGTGCCGTTAGTGACCCTGAATGGTCCGCTTGAAGCAGCAGTGGTACCTGAGGGCGTCATCACTGGGAGCGCGCGCGTGCGGCGTGAGCGTGCCGTTAGTGACCCTGAATGGTCCGCTTGAAGCAGCAGTGGTACCTGAGGGCGTCATCACTGGGAGCGCGCGCGTGCGGCGTGAGCGTGCCGTTAGTGACCCTGAATGGTCCGCTTGAAGCAGCAGTGGTACCTGAGGGCGTCATCACTGGGAGCGCGCGCGTGCGGCGTGAGCGTGCCGTTAGTGACCCTGAATGGTCCGCTTGAAGCAGCAGTGGTACCTGAGGGCGTCATCACTGGGAGCGCGCGCGTGCGGCGTGAGCGTGCCGTTAGTGACCCTGAATGGTCCGCTTGAAGCAGCAGTGGTACCTGAGGGCGTCATCACTGGGAGCGCGCGCGTGCGGCGTGAGCGTGCCGTTAGTGACCCTGAATGGTCCGCTTGAAGCAGCAGTGGTACCTGAGGGCGTCATCACTGGGAGCGCGCGCGTGCGGCGTGAGCGTGCCGTTAGTGACCCTGAATGGTCCGCTTGAAGCAGCAGTGGTACCTGAGGGCGTCATCACTGGGAGCGCGCGCGTGCGGCGTGAGCGTGCCGTTAGTGACCCTGAATGGTCCGCTTGAAGCAGCAGTGGTACCTGAGGGCGTCATCACTGGGAGCGCGCGCGTGCGGCGTGAGCGTGCCGTTAGTGACCCTGAATGGTCCGCTTGAAGCAGCAGTGGTACCTGAGGGCGTCATCACTGGGAGCGCGCGCGTGCGGCGTGAGCGTGCCGTTAGTGACCCTGAATGGTCCGCTTGAAGCAGCAGTGGTACCTGAGGGCGTCATCACTGGGAGCGCGCGCGTGCGGCGTGAGCGTGCCGTTAGTGACCCTGAATGGTCCGCTTGAAGCAGCAGTGGTACCTGAGGGCGTCATCACTGGGAGCGCGCGCGTGCGGCGTGAGCGTGCCGTTAGTGACCCTGAATGGTCCGCTTGAAGCAGCAGTGGTACCTGAGGGCGTCATCACTGGGAGCGCGCGCGTGCGGCGTGAGCGTGCCGTTAGTGACCCTGAATGGTCCGCTTGAAGCGGCAGTGGTACCTGAGGGCGTCATCACTGGGAGCGCGCGCGTGCGGCGTGAGCGTGCCGTTAGTGACCCTGAATGGTCCGCTTGAAGCAGCAGTGGTACCTGAGGGCGTCATCACTGGGAGCGCGCGCGTGCGGCGTGAGCGTGCCGTTAGTGACCCTGAATGGTCCGCTTGAAGCAGCAGTGGTACCTGAGGGCGTCATCACTGGGAGCGCGCGCGTGCGGCGTGAGCGTGCCGTTAGTGACCCTGAATGGTCCGCTTGAAGCAGCAGTGGTACCTGAGGGCGTCATCACTGGGAGCGCGCGCGTGCGGCGTGAGCGTGCCGTTAGTGACCCTGAATGGTCCGCTTGAAGCAGCAGTGGTACCTGAGGGCGTCATCACTGGGAGCGCGCGCGTGCGGCGTGAGCGTGCCGTTAGTGACCCTGAATGGTCCGCTTGAAGCAGCAGTGGTACCTGAGGGCGTCATCACTGGGAGCGCGCGCGTGCGGCGTGAGCGTGCCGTTAGTGACCCTGAATGGTCCGCTTGAAGCAGCAGTGGTACCTGAGGGCGTCATCACTGGGAGCGCGCGCGTGCGGCGTGAGCGTGCCGTTAGTGACCCTGAATGGTCCGCTTGAAGCAGCAGTGGTACCTGAGGGCGTCATCACTGGGAGCGCGCGCGTGCGGCGTGAGCGTGCCGTTAGTGACCCTGAATGGTCCGCTTGAAGCAGCAGTGGTACCTGAGGGCGTCATCACTGGGAGCGCGCGCGTGCGGCGTGAGCGTGCCGTTAGTGACCCTGAATGGTCCGCTTGAAGCAGCAGTGGTACCTGAGGGCGTCATCACTGGGAGCGCGCGCGTGCGGCGTGAGCGTGCCGTTAGTGACCCTGAATGGTCCGCTTGAAGCAGCAGTGGTACCTGAGGGCGTCATCACTGGGAGCGCGCGCGTGCGGCGTGAGCGTGCCGTTAGTGACCCTGAATGGTCCGCTTGAAGCAGCAGTGGTACCTGAGGGCGTCATCACTGGGAGCGCGCGCGTGCGGCGTGAGCGTGCCGTTAGTGACCCTGAATGGTCCGCTTGAAGCAGCAGTGGTACCTGAGGGCGTCATCACTGGGAGCGCGCGCGTGCGGCGTGAGCGTGCCGTTAGTGACCCTGAATGGTCCGCTTGAAGCAGCAGTGGTACCTGAGGGCGTCATCACTGGGAGCGCGCGCGTGCGGCGTGAGCGTGCCGTTAGTGACCCTGAATGGTCCGCTTGAAGCAGCAGTGGTACCTGAGGGCGTCATCACTGGGAGCGCGCGCGTGCGGCGTGAGCGTGCCGTTAGTGACCCTGAATGGTCCGCTTGAAGCAGCAGTGGTACCTGAGGGCGTCATCACTGGGAGCGCGCGCGTGCGGCGTGAGCGTGCCGTTAGTGACCCTGAATGGTCCGCTTGAAGCAGCAGTGGTACCTGAGGGCGTCATCACTGGGAGCGCGCGCGTGCGGCGTGAGCGTGCCGTTAGTGACCCTGAATGGTCCGCTTGAAGCAGCAGTGGTACCTGAGGGCGTCATCACTGGGAGCGCGCGCGTGCGGCGTGAGCGTGCCGTTAGTGACCCTGAATGGTCCGCTTGAAGCAGCAGTGGTACCTGAGGGCGTCATCACTGGGAGCGCGCGCGTGCGGCGTGAGCGTGCCGTTAGTGACCCTGAATGGTCCGCTTGAAGCAGCAGTGGTACCTGAGGGCGTCATCACTGGGAGCGCGCGCGTGCGGCGTGAGCGTGCCGTTAGTGACCCTGAATGGTCCGCTTGAAGCAGCAGTGGTACCTGAGGGCGTCATCACTGGGAGCGCGCGCGTGCGGCGTGAGCGTGCCGTTAGTGACCCTGAATGGTCCGCTTGAAGCAGCAGTGGTACCTGAGGGCGTCATCACTGGGAGCGCGCGCGTGCGGCGTGAGCGTGCCGTTAGTGACCCTGAATGGTCCGCTTGAAGCAGCAGTGGTACCTGAGGGCGTCATCACTGGGAGCGCGCGCGTGCGGCGTGAGCGTGCCGTTAGTGACCCTGAATGGTCCGCTTGAAGCAGCAGTGGTACCTGAGGGCGTCATCACTGGGAGCGCGCGCGTGCGGCGTGAGCGTGCCGTTAGTGACCCTGAATGGTCCGCTTGAAGCAGCAGTGGTACCTGAGGGCGTCATCACTGGGAGCGCGCGCGTGCGGCGTGAGCGTGCCGTTAGTGACCCTGAATGGTCCGCTTGAAGCAGCAGTGGTACCTGAGGGCGTCATCACTGGGAGCGCGCGCGTGCGGCGTGAGCGTGCCGTTAGTGACCCTGAATGGTCCGCTTGCAGCGGCAGTGGTACCTGAGGGCGTCATCACTGGGAGCGCGCGCGTGCGGCGTGAGCGTGCCGTTGGTGGGCGCGCCGATGTTGAGGTGGTTCACTTCCTTCTTGTCGAAGTGCTCCAGGAACAGAGGACGGTATTTTGGCCGATTCGTGTCCATTGGATCTGTGTCGTGACCTGAAGGAAAAACATAATTATTGTGGATTGTTATGAGAATAAAATGAATTTAAATGCTAAAAACACAGATATGTCAAACAGTAGATATATGGCAAGGGGGCGTGGTTCTTATGAACGCATCAAGACGGATATATAGGGTGAATGGTAATTAGTGACCGATACTTAAACACGTGATTTATCACAATAACAAAACATCTGTTTGTAATACGCGCGCGCCTACAACCAGCGACCGCTTAGTTAGCCGCATGACCCCACCGCCGTTGAACCTACAATAGTGATAGAACACCTGCGCGGCTTGCAAACTCATAGGTGTATAGCAGGCGCGCGCGCGTATTTAAACAGCTATTTTGTTATTGTGATAAAACTAATGAGAGTATAAAAAAAATATCTTTGGGAAAGTTGGTTGTAATCATGAGTACAATCACGTGTTTATGTATCGGTCATTAATTACCAGTCACCCTATATGTGCTTCTATGTGCTTGATGTCATTTTCGACCATTAGTCAAATGTCAACTAGCGAGTTCTTGTTTGCTAATGATTTTTTACAAAATGCCGCGTTGTTCAGTGGTTGTTTGCAAAAATAACAGCTGATGGTATCTCATATATATTAAGGTTTTTCTTAGTAAACGCAATGGATGAGTATTTAACAGATACTCTCACTCATACGACAGTTACGTGGTGCAGCCGCTGCCGGTTTTTTTTTGCAAATAGGTTTTTTAAAACACTTTTACACGTCATTTTTTTTTTGTTAATTTATACTAGATGAAGCCGGTTTTTCCTAGCTGAATACCCTGAGAAGAAACACCGAAACCAACTCAGGGGTCAGTCTTTTTTAAAGTCCATACAGCAAACATGTAATGGTCAAATCATATGAGAACCATGCAGGTTGGAGTCTTAGGCCCGTATTACAGAACTACAATCGAGACTCAAGCATTACTTAAAACGAGTCTCAGTTGGAGTTTTCATTTTAGAACTCGACTTGAGCAGAGAAACTACAATCAATAATCACCTGAGCAGTGTCACTTTAAAATGACATTTTTTACGTATTATAGAATAGTGCTTGAGTGAGCTCCACTCAATGTATCCTTATTTTAAAATCACAATCAGCTCAGAATCTCTGCTTGAGGCGAGATTTGATCTTTGTTTTCGTAAGTGTAGTCGAGACCACGCTTGAGCATAGAATATCATGGAAATTGTTGTGGATTTAAATCAGAGATCAAAATCTCTACTCAAGCGTAGTTTCGTTTGATTTGAATTTGAGGATAGTTCTAAAATAAACTGAATGCTTAAGTCGAGATTCTTCGCTCAAGCAGTAATCGGTTGAACGCAGTTTAAGTAGTACTTGAGTAAGGTTCTGTAATACGGGCCTTAGATGGTCTTTTGAAGAAAGAACCACACAGTTCTGAGCGGACCTATCCAGTCAGTGCAAGCATTTGTCAGTATTCGTGTAGCTCAACTCATAACTACTAAGGAGCTCAACGACTTCATAAACAATACCATAGAAAGGACATTTGGGTAGGCCGCAAAAAGTACTCAAAACTGCCAGACATTATGTTAAAAAAAAAGAGTAATCCACATAGACCCCACATTCACAATAATAAAATTTATAAAAAATTTAAATATAACAAATTGTAAAAAAAAAAATATACAACGTGTAACGTTAAATGCGCAAAACCTGAAAATAGTTTGATTAGAACAATGAGTAGAATCAATTAAACCACTTTCTAATATAGGGAACATTTTTTTAAAAATCTTCATTTAATTTCTTATATTGCCCTGTCTACTTCGAGCCACCACGTACGCGAACTCGCCAAAATAGGTAAAAAAAACACAAATGGTTGTTGTCCAATTTAAATTTTCTGATACGCGGGATAATAATAGTTCTTACTTCAATTTAAATACGAATGTTGCATCCACAGTTACCATGCCTAACACAATTTGCAGTAAACAAATCAATGCTATCTATCTTTACGTAAGTAACAGGTTAGAAAGAGAAAGAGAAATGGAGGCGGGGCGTGCGAAAATCGTGATAGCGGCCATGACCTATTTACTCTAGTCTGAGCGGCGCCGGCACATGCGTCACAGGTGCAATTCGCGCTACCCCGGCTGCGCGTACGATCGAAAATCGCGACTATGGCGTTTATGTACACAAACATTCAGTACTGTGAAATGGTGTGGTAACTTAACAAAACGGGCTGTGCTGTGTATTCAACAAAGTGGTAGAATTTTGAATCTTTGTTGAAACGAGAGGACCTGTAAGTAGTGATACCAAATTACCTACTTAATTAATTGTAAATAAGTTGATAACGCGCCAATTATTTAAATACAGTGATTGAAACTTTTTAAACACGCCAACATTACCTACTTACGTAGGTAGTACCTACCTACCTAATAATTAGTTCAGCACGTCATAAAAAGTGGGTTACCAATGTTGCCAGTCCAAAGCCTCGAAAAGTGTGATGGAAAAATTTAAATCACTGTTCAAAGATAACCTAAGTTCTTGATGAGCGTAGATAGATAGTAATAATAATAATGTCAGCGCGATGCAGCGGCCCGGTGGTAAGCGTCGCTGCGTCTTCACAGACGCAAGAAATGATCAGAATTGCCAGTACAACTTAAACAGCTCATAAAAACTTATTTTTTAATGACTTATTTTCTCTCAGTATTTGGTCAATTGAATTAAAAATCATTTGGGGTTTCCGAGGTTTTGCGCATTTAACGTTACACGTTGTAGAAGTGCATGTCTTATAGAAGAATGAAACAAGACGTTAATAAGTATAAACAGTCTTAACAAAAGCGTTTATAGGATCAAAATGTAAAACTAGCTAATTAGTTTTATATAATGCGCTTATATAACTTCAAGTCCTAATAAGAATCGTATCTAGTTATCTTTTAAATGTCTATAAAACTAAATAATAGGATCGAAAGTACCTGTAGCGCAAATCGTCTTAGGAGATGCTGTTTAGAGATCAGTGCTCTTAATCAAAACGTCTATTAGATTCCTATTAGATGTTTAGTCGTATAAGTCGATTACTATATGACTATTTTGCTACTTGGGTACTATGAGATTCTCTTACATAGCATGATACATTGCGACAATTTAGACGGCAAATTCTTTCATTTCGTAATTCTGTATCCACGTTTAGGGTATAGGGCAAAATATGTTTGCCCCCTTGATTTTGTTCTACTCACGTTTCATGGTAGCGAGGTCAGCATCCGGCTCGTTGATGACCATGGTGCCTAAATCCGCAGCCAGGTCTGCCGTTGCGTCTCTCGTGGGGACTAGTGTACCGTCTCCTCGCTGCTTCATCGTTGCTTCTTCGTAACCCTCGCCCTGCAAGATACAGAACATGTGTTATGTTGTTGCAGTCGGTACGTGAAGATATTGTATATCAGACACAGCAGTAGCATTTAGAAAAAAGGCTAAGCATACGTTGGCTGGCGGTTTGCTTAGAAGCAGTCCCAACTGTCGGCACCCGTTACCGAACATGACGCATGGGTTAGCATCACTCAGCTATCAGCGAGACGGGCAACTAATGACGACGGCGCGCGCGCAGATTGCAGCGCACGTAAGTAGCTTCTACTGCGCTACTCGCACGAAAAAGTAACCTTAAAGCACTTAAACCCCCTTTCGGTGCATTTTCGGTTTTTCTGTGGTTTTATCTGTTTTAGATCAAAAACTATAGCGGTGCAATAATTCCTAGATGAGCATAAAATAGGCATCAGAACAAAGTTGCAGCTGTTTCTAGCAGTGGGCAAAGTCAAGCGTGGATAATGTTGATGATGAATGGAACAATAAAGACTTACCGCAGCGAAAGCCTTAGCATTGTTGGTGTGATGCTGAGCGTTGCGGAACACCTGGCTCTCTCGGATCTCTCTAGCTTCAGCTATCATCGTGCTCAGGATGCTGGGGTGCTTCGTGTTGTGCACGTCTGAGGCTGGGGACGGCAAATTTGTTGATTAACGTGAGTGGTAAGCGAGAAATAACATAAATAAATTAAAGTTCACGAAAATTACTTGTAAAAGTGTTGGATTAGTAAAGATTGATTTATCATCGAGTCTTACTCTAATGGCGAGATAAATATGGTTTCTATATAGCCGTATTTTGTGGATCCTAGTTTGACAGTGGACGATAGTGACTGAGATATGTTACGAATATATCGTCGTAGATTACTCTATGACGATATATTCAGATTACAAGCACAAGCTTCGTCCGAGAGGCTAGAAAAAACACCAATAAAATCCCTTTATACGTGTCGTAAAGGATAATAATAGTAGAATGTGACTAGGAGATAAAGTAGTGCCTTTAATTCGCGGACGGCATGTTGAATACCCAACAAAACTATGAAGGTTGCTAAGTTTTAATCCCGAACACAGTGAGGGATTTATATAATTAACTCCCGAGCAGTGCGAGGCTGTGCCCATACTACATTAGAACCCTAGGGACAGAATGATTTGCTTTAGCTGATGGTTGTATGAAATATGAAAGAGTATTATCGAGCAGGTGATGTAAAAAACTAATTAGTAACTTACCTATAAACTCATGCGTTAACAGGTACTCGGCGGTCGCTCGCTCCTCAGGGTTCTTCACTAGACACTGACTCACGAAGTCTATGAACTCTGGAGACCATTGATCTGGTTCTCTGGAAGAAAATACATACAAACTTAGGTTACAATTTTCATGAAAATATTCTCGCAAACCAAATCACAGGCAAACTGCTAGTTATTAATAAAACCACCAAATTATCAGTAAGCATAAACGGCTATAAGAACTCAATGAACCTGTCTGGACGCGGCGATTCCACGAGTAACATTGACGAGCTAAACGTCAACTCAACAAGGGTAAAAGATCAATAGCCGATGAAGCGGATTGTTAAGCAAAGTCGCCAAGACTATCGACACCCCTAAGCTGGAGAAATCGTTGACCTAATGAAACCTTATTCAGCTTATCTAGTACTTGGACATTTTAAAACGGATTAATACCTTTTAACCGCTTAGCATAGCATAGCACAGTCGGCCTTATAATGTTCCCACTGTTGGGACTCAGGTCTCCTCTCTAGGAGAGGGAATGGGCCGTAATCCGCCACTCGGGCCCAGTGCGGGTTGGTGGATGTCACATGTCTTCGGATTTTTGGTTCTAGGACATGCCAGCTTTAACCGCTTACAGCGGATATATCCTACAACTACTCACGTCAGCTCTTCTGTCACCTATGGGGATTGAAGAGCTAAACGAGATGTAGTACCCAGTCGCAAACACACGACGCTGGCGAATAGGACACGGAAACACTCATCGGACCAATCCAACGCAAGCGGTGAAATGGTTATATTTTATTATTTCTTTTAATCATCCTAATAAAAAAAAAACGTTGTGGACAGATGGAGCAACTTTAGGCTGTGTTGTAACTGTTGACCTTCTTGTTGACTATAAAAGATCTACGAATGACAACCGGGACCAATGGCGTTACGTGCTTTCCTAAGCACGCACGGGGTGTCACTAAAGAATTGAAAATTTACTTCCCGGTTTCGAACCTCATGCATGAGAGGCGAGTATCTTAATCACATAGCCCAGTAGTAAAGACACTCGCCTCTCATGCATGAGGTTTCTCATCTCGTCTCATTCACGATACATTCTAATCTAAATCTATTATATAAAAGCGAAATACCACTCACTGATTAATCACGAAATCTCGGAAACTATAACACCTACAAACTTAAAATTTGGCAGGTAGGTTATATACCCTTATATTTTAAGAAACTCCACCCCTAAGGGGGTAAGACGGGGGTTGGAAGTTTGTATGAAGAAACCTACTTTTACGCGGATGAAACCGCTGGCAGAAATTAGTAAATTATATTATTTTATAAACGTCCTTACCTAAACGACGGCGGGGGTTTGGTGGGTATCATAAAGATGGCTCTCATGGGATGAATGTCTCCGTAAGGCGGCTTGCCCTCCGCCATCTCGAGCGCCGTGATGCCGAGCGACCAGATGTCGGCCACGCAGTCGTAGCCGATCTCCTGGATCACCTCCGGAGCCATCCAGAACGGTGTGCCTATCACTGTGTTGCGTTTCGCCATTGTGTCCTGGAATTTGAGGGGAATCGTAAGTTACGTTTGCAGGGTTTTTAGGTTAGAGAAAATTTGTGTGAAAATGATCAGTAGAACTACTAGCTAGATTTCTTATGCTGTGTGAAGGTTTGTTTTTTAGGGTTCCGTACCTCAAAAGGAAAAAACGGAACCCTTTGAAAACACTTTGTTGTCCGTCTGTCTGTCAAGACCTTTTATTTCGAGAACGCGTGGAGGTATCGAGTTGAAATTAAAACCATATACTCAAGTCTGCGGTCCTTTGAAGCTGTGAAAAAATGAAACTTCTGAGTTAACGAAAAAAAAAAGATACGGCCCTTTATGTCACAAAAAAACGTGTATTTCAACAGTCTCAAGAAAATCAAAATTCATAGGGTTTTCCCGTTGACCTAGAATTCTGAAATTTGGCATGAAGCAAGGCCTCATAGCACAAGTCTGAGTTAGAAAAAAATCAGAAAACTGTAAATTTGTTGTTACGTCACAACAAAAAATTGTGATTCGGAAAAATCTTCGAGACTCCATTCGGCAATTGAACTGTTTACATAGGTAAGATTGTACGGAACCCTCAGGGCGCGAGTCCGACTCGCACTTGCCCAGTTTTTTTAACCGACTTCAAAAAAAAGGAGGAGGTTATCAATTCGGTTGTATTTTTTTTTTTTTTTTTTTTTTATGTTTGTTACCTCAGAACTCCGTCGTTTATTTATGATGGGATCCATGAGGAATCGAGGGAACTCCTCAAAAATTATAGGCAACCCTATGGTAATTTTAGTATTTTCATCAAGAACTTAAGCATTTACAGTCAAAAAGTAACATTTGATGAAGTGGAACTGATGAAGAAGACCAGAAATGGTCAACGGAACTTCATACTCAAATAGATATCACATTGAAGATATAGTTAAGCGACTATGACAATACAAATAAATGAATGATTCTGAATAGTTACGTTGAAAATGGTATCATCGAAGTGATCTGATGATGATGATGGAGCCGGAAGGTAGGCACTGGAACTCCGTAATTAATCAATGTAACCTAGCCGTGTTTGGACTCATTAGAATTGTCATGAGATGCACTTTGGCTATAAGGTACTATCGAACTGATCTGATGATGGAGCCGGAAGGTAGGCACAGGAACTCCGTAATTAATCAATGTATCCTAGCCGTGTTTGGGCTTATTAGAATTGTCGTGAGATGCTCTTTGGCTATAAGGTACTATCGAACTGATCTGATGATGGAGCCGGCAGGAAGAAGGTAGGCACAGCAACTTTATAATAAAACAATGTAACCTAGCAGTATTTGGGTTAATTGGAATTGTCATTAGAAATAGGCACTCTGTTTATAAGTGTACCGCAACTAAAAAGTGTGAAATAAAAACTTTTTAGAAAAAAAAATAACCGACTTCACTAAAAAAAACACTAAAAGGATCAAAATAACTTTAATTTCGGAAGTCGGTGTTAAATAAGAAACAAACAATACCGAGAAACACCGACATCCGAAATTAAAGTTATTTTGATCCTTTTAGTGTTTTTTTTAGTGAAGTCGGTTATTTTTTTTTTCTAAAAAGTTTTTTTTATTATTGATAAGATGTCGTGACCACTATCTCATCTGATGGTAAGCAATGTTGTGGTTGACTTTGGAGCATGCTAGTCTAGAAGTAACCAATTTATTGTTTACTTATAAACTGGGGGTCTTTCTCTTGTAGCTAGCAGGAAACACAGAATCAGGTAGGGAATTTAGTTGTATTTAGGTGTAGTTTAATTCAAGAGTAAATGATAAATGATATTTATTTTGCAAAAAGGTTTTTTTTTAAAACACTTTTACACATCAATTTTTGTCAATAGCATTCCTAAAAAGTGTTGTCTGCCTTAGATTTGTTGGTTCGTATTAAAAATATCGTTTATGTGAAAAACGATATTTTTAATACGAACTGTATTTTATTATTATGCAGCTTAATAATAAGTTATAAACATCCCATGAATCCAATCTTTCAGCACATTGATTGAACCCAAAATTAATTAAAAGTTTGGATTTAGAAGTTGATAAATCATAGTTTTATTATGTTTGTATTTGAAGTTAGATAAAGGAAAGAATAACGTTATTGTTGTCAATTACGTTAAAATATAGTCTTATAACCTTTTTATTTTGCAATAATATTACAAGAAATCCTGCACAAAAAGAAATACAAACATTCATCTCACCGTCAACTGTCCGGCCACTCCGAAGTCCGCTAGCTTCGCATGACCCTCCGTGTTCAGAAGTATATTTCCCGCCTTGATATCTCTGTGTATCTTCCGCCGCCTGTGCAAGTATTCCAGACCCTTCAGAGTGTCACAGAGAATGGTGGCTATCTCGTCTTCTGATAACGTCTTCTTGCGAAGCCGCATTATGTCTGATACTGACCCAGCACCGCAGTATTCCATTACGATCTGGAATGGTGGTGGTAATGGGTAAGACTTGTTTTGGAGGAGTTCTGTTAGGATTACTTTATTATGAGATGGGAAGCAATGTCGACAAGCTAAAAACTAAATTAAAAATTACAACGCAAAAATAATAATATAATGGCTAAACTAAAACAAAACTGGACGTTTACCTACCTATACGATAATATGCGGTAAAAATATAACTGCTAACGAAGAAATCCTACCGCTGTCCTATTTGGCTTTGTCTAGATTCACCGATCTACGACCTACGCAATCCAACTATGCCATTCTCAGGACACAATAACAAACCCGAATTGTGTAATTTAAAAATGTAGGTCAAGAGTGAACTCACTTTACGACAAGTTCCAAGCCTAACACTAGCGACCAAGCCTGTCTGGACAACTTATCGATCTTGCATTAACCTTGAAGTTTTCCCAATTAAAACGTCTGTCGCCCGTCTGCCGACAAATTAGTAGCGACACTTGATACATAGAGGTAGTTAATGCCAATTGGTTTTCCTAACTACTGGCATTCACTCAGGAATCAGCGGTACATTGGTATGTTTAATTTACTGCTATAGTGCCATCAGAACCCCCTAGAGTGTATAAAACAAGTTATCGTCCGTCGATAAACTTCTTAGAGATATGACTAACATTTTGTACAGTTATGCTGGCGTTTAGTCATCTTTCCGCGTAAAGAATGTCTGCGCAACAAATTGCACAGCTGTCTATGAGCTGATAACCATAATAAATACGTCAGTTTCCTATAAAGAAGGATTTATACAGGTGCGAATTATCAGAATGATTATACTGACCTAAATCCCAATATTATTTATTTATACAATTTAAAAGAATGACAGTGACTACAAACTACAGATGTCAAAAACTGGAGTCCAAAGTCCACGTTCAATTTTGACACCGATTTCAACAGTAAGTCTCTCGGATCGCTCTATAACATATTACAACTAGACTAGCCAATTTACAAAAAAAATAAGCCTATCCACAAAAGTCCTGCTAACTACAACAGCTTCACAGAGCAAACATCCAAACATACAGTCTCACAAGCAAGATGACGTCCGGGTGATCCACTTACTAAACATATCGTGACCTCTGAATGCCTCACCCATAGGTCTGTGTTCTTGAAGTAACTGCCGTAGTACTTCACGACGTACGGGCTGTCGCACTGCTGCATGATGGAGATCTCCTTGATGATCTCTTGCAGGTCGGTGTCGACTGGAACTTGCTTGATTGCGAGAACTTGGCCACTTTCTTTGTGTAACGCCTGGAAGGAGAAAGATTTGATTGAAAAGGGGGTTCGTAATCTGTAAAACTAGTGGCGGATGAAGTAAAATTTACGTGTTTTCTTGACTATTGTGACCTGTCGCATTTTTTTTTATGTCGTCGGGTACCCTAATTACATAGGTACTACGCACGCAAGTTCAAGAGATGTATAATAATGAATACAAGAGTATGTGGGGATCGTAGTGTTCTGTCTTCCCCCTCGAAGAAATGGCTTGAGTTTCTGCAGATTCAGCTACGATGAACGTCCTTAATTTATTCGAGAACTAACTTATCAAACTGATTTGCAACCCAGCCACATATACAACTAGAGACTCCGCTAGCACAGGAAATGATACTACACAAACTTAATAGAATTTAGGGAGTCTTGTAGCGGAGTGGATTGCGGTGTAGTCCTACACGCTAAATGGTTACTAATGAGTTCCACTAATTGTTTTAGATAACGTGAAAACCTTGAGACACTGGGAACACTTAAATGTAGGGTACTTTAAGATGAAATAGATTGGGATTTATTGACATTGCCCTAGTCTGGTAGGAATTATTTATCTACATTATGCTCACATAATAGAAGCGACAAGAAATATGTAACCAAGATATATGTAACTCATAATATGATTTAAAAGTGTGTCCATGGAGTTTCTTTTGCACATTCTTCTCCATAGAGATCTACACTTTGGAATGTGCTATTTAGCCTCACTTTTTATGGACTGACCGACATTTTGACAATTCTTAAGTGCCTGTAATTAGTGTGGTAATTAGTCTATATGAAATAAACGTTTGTGATTCTGATTCTGAATTATTTGGAAGTGAAAATGTTGCAACTGTAAAATTAAGTTGCTAATATATTTTTTTGTTTGCCTATTCTGTCCCATTCCTGGCCAAAAGCCTTCCTCCACTCTTTAAATTTTTCGCATTTTTCCAGTTCTGACGAAATCGGTCTAGTTCGTCTCAGGGCACCAATTTATTGCTACTTTGGTCTATAGTTTGTTGAGCATGTAAGTAAGTAAATATTTGATACATAGTACATTGCATGCAAGATAATAATGAAATAAGTACAAGTTCTAGCATTTTTAGCCGCATATCGTGGCGTACAAATTTTTAGAAAGAGATGGTGAATAAACCGTGATTATTACACATCAAAATAATATAGGTACCTACTTATTACATTTTGTTTAGGACATTTCAACAAGTATAATTTTGGATAAAATTCAATGTCAAATTCATAATTTTATTGACTAATTTATATAATGACCACATTATATAAATTAGTCAATAAAATTATGAATTAATGTCATTAAAATTTCAATTATTCCGAATAAAAAATACAATACATGTCAAAAAAAATACAACATTGTCATCTCAAAAAGAAGAATATTATCCTCTTTCATAAACTCTGCTATACTGTTATATGCTCTTTCAGTTAGTAAGCTCTTCAATTTACTTTTAAGAGCAGATATATTTAATGTTTTTCATGATTTAGGCAATTTGTTAAAAATGGTCGAAGCCATGTAAAAGATGCTCTTTCGCATAAGAGTTGTCTTAGCGGCCGGAACACACAGAGTTTGAAATGATCACGTCTATTCTTAGGGAAAACATTAGACAAACGCTGAAATAAATGAGGACTAGATTTAATGAACATCACTGTTTCCAGGATATATAATGAGGGCAATGTTAATATCTTACGTTCTATAAAATAAGATTTACAACAGTCCGTTGTTTGCAAAACATCGATCCAATGCACCTTTGTTGTGTCCGAAACGCTATTTCATTGTAAGTGCTGTTTCCCCAAAAGACGACTTCATATCTAATTTGAAAGAATTGATTCGGCTAATCCATAGTAAGCAGTAATTAGTGCACCTGTGCTGAAAACCGCAGCAAGCTGTTGCAGAGCGTAGGCTGCACAACTCAATTTTTTGCTTAGTGCCTCTATTTGATTTATCCAATTCAATTTAGAATCTATTATAAGCAGCAATCATTTCCTGCCCAGTCCCACTTAAGTTGGACCGCCTTTTGAGCCACATCAGATTTCCTAATATTGGAGCGCAATAACAAACAAATAACTTAGCTAAGACAAACAATTTTGCAACTTGTCTTCATAATCCACATTCTAAGAGAACTTACCAAATTAAAAATAACACCTATTTAAACCATGAAAATGAGATTTCATAGTCTGAGTGTACAATAAAGAAACAATTGTTATTTTAGTTGCTTCGGCTACTGTTACATTTTACATGAATATAGTAAGGTTTCTCGGCTCTATGACATGCTTTTAATAAATAACTTCTTATAATTGAATTACTTGCATTACTTGAAAAACCGTATTACAATATTCGAATAGGGAGCGGGGCTACAAAGAACTAAATTACCCTCTTATTTCTAATTAAGTTTAAACAGTTTAAAAGTAAACTTACGTTCAGAGACAGTCCCATTTTACTTTGAGAAACTTTTATTAGTTAAGTCCGTGGACATCGCTCTTTCCTGGTGTTAAACAGTATTTTCTTCAAGCATCACTAATTGAAATGGGCTCCTGCAGTCCATGCAGCAATAAATGCATTTTAATTTTCAGATTCTTTTGAATTGCACCCCAATAGAGAAAAATATACACTTACCTTTGTACACTTTGTTTTTGTATATGTTTATCCTGTTCACATTATGAGGTGTACAATAAAGTATATAATAAATAAATGAGTATATTTGAAATTTTAAGAATACTGCTCTTATAAGTCTAAGGGGCCATCTCAACGGCCAATTGAATCGCGGCGATCATCATTATCATTTCAGCCGAAAGACATCCACTGCTGGACATAGACCTCCCCCAAGCGTCGCCACAACAACCGGTTCTGTGCGTCTCGCATGCATCGGATTTTCGCAACCCTCACCAGGTCATCGGTCCACCTTGTGGAAGACCATCCAACGCTGCGTCTTACGGTACGCGATCGCTACTTTAACCTTTCAGCCCCATCGACCAATCTGTTCTTTGAGCAATGTGCTCTGTCCACTGCCATTAAGTTTGGCGATTCTTCGGGCATATATATGTCATTACTGACATGACATAATCCGAAAATGAGAAAAAGATATCCGGTTACCCTTGGTTCTCCTGCGGATATCTCCATCCTCATCTGATTCGATAACGTAGGGAAATTCCGAGTATAGCCCTCTCCAATACCCTTTGGGTGACTTTAAGCCTTCTGATGAGGCCCAATTATCATTTATATAACCGTGTGGAGTGGAGAGTAGTGTATCATTGAGTTTCTATTAAATTCGCTGGCACGGTGATATTGAAGCCACTATTCTGCGAGTTGGTACTGTTGGTAGGTACCTTAGGCCTACTATCCACGAACGCGTAGCTTCATAAACGCGCATTCGTATACAACGAGTCAAGAGTGAATAGGTTACTTCTAGGCAAGCGTACTCCATCGTCGGCCACATCATCGCTTACCATCAGGTGTGATAATGGTCCAACGCAAGCCTATCTATAATAATAATAAAAACGACGCGACGCTGCCGTTTCGTCAAAAGAGTTTCATAGTTTTGAATGTAAGCTGTGAGCTGGCGTACACCAAGCGTATAATGACGAATACGCGTCTGTGAAGCTATGCATCCATAGACAGTAGGCCTTAGTAGAATAGTATCCTCACCTTATAAACGCTGCCATAGCTGCCCTCGCCGAGCTTGCAGATGATGTCGAACACCTCCTCCGGCTGTCTCGTCAAGCTCTCCTCGGAGAGCTTCTTTAGCTCACTGCAACACACAGACATTCTTACGTTAGCATATTTTTCAATTGATATTGCTTTCGATAAAAAATCTACGTATGTTTCCTATAGATAAAATTAAAGTGTCTATTTATATTATCAAAATATATTTAATTATTAAATTTTATGCACATGAAAGTACCTATATTCGATAACCTGTAACACAAACAAACCACTATTTAATTTTTGGCTGTTTTTTGGTCGGTCTGTCGGTTAATCTCCAAAACAGCTAGACGACGGGACTTTCATCGGTAGATAGCTGATCTTATAAGAAATCTCAAATCTCAAATCTTTATTGCAATCCATAATGTACATGTCAGGTGATAAATAATAAAAAATTGAAACAATTATGGACCCTGTCGGGCACAGCAACATTATAAATTGTAGGAGAGAGGAAGAGCGCTAATATAAGAACCTATTTAATTTTATATTTTTTATATCATTTAGTTCATTTCAACTGATTACTTATTATTGCTAAGAGTATATACTATAGTTTTATTAAGTTAGTTAGGCTTTCATTTTTATAGTTTAGTTAAGTAACTTAGGCTTTCATTTTAGAAAAAGAAAGAGTTCGCCGCGTAAAAAATCTTGAATTATGTGTGACCAAATGGCATTACGCTGTTTTACTAGTCTAACGCGGACGAATTGGTGGGCACCAGCTAGATATTAATATTTATGAGCTAATTCACGAAAAAATTGCAAGAAGAGTTAAACAACCAGTGCCTTAAATTCGCCAAAGTCCATGGCCAGTAGTACCTAAAGGTAATCAAAGAAACCATTCACAAAAACTCGATTCAATAACATTTTTATTACAATGGTTACTGATTCAAATCTAATAATAACGTCGACACACATTAATTAATACATCTTCGACAATCTAAGGTCAAAGTTCAGCATATCAGAGGCAGCATCGACAAATTATTACCAGCTCGCTTACTCAGTGCCGTAACTAAGGCGGTGCCAGCGCTGGCACAGGGCGCAGATCTTGATGGAGAAATTATCAAATCAAGGCCAAGTTTTGTATCATTTATCTATACAAGGAAAAATTTACTGACTGATATATCAAAGGACAGTCGAAACTACTGTGACTAGATACGTGAAATTTTGCACAAGATTTCATTTTATGATGTAGGCGAGCTCTAAGAGACGAGTTAAATTTTCACGCGGGCGAAGCCGCTGGGAGAAGCTAGTTTCAACATAAGGAGGTTACTGTTTCCCATTGCCTCTCGCTTCGTACCATGGCCTGAACGAGGGTCGGATGCAAAGGTCACCACAGTCGATCGTCTCCACGAGGACACGGCGGGGCTCCGACCAAGATAGGCAATCTCCCACCTTATGCTTCACCGTGACCGCTGAGCGATCCGCACAATGGTGACAACCTCCCGAAACACTCATGCCCGGTGAGGTTACCCAACTCGGACTTTTTTAGATGCAAAGTTTCGGAAACCGGCACAGGAGATGCGCGGAGTGCATAAAAGGCTAGTTACGGCGCTGCGCTTGTCAATAAACATGGCTAAATAAATAAAAACTATTGTACGTCGGCTATCGACGCAGTGTTAACGAACTTTTATCAAACATGGGTGTGACCCCTCCCACACACAGTTGTCCCTAAAACTATAACGAAGAATTATTGACGAGTTATGTTTCGTGCTAGCTTGTATAAATTGCTGTTTTACAAAACTTTACTTGAACTTGTACTTTTATTTAATTAAAGGATTATGTTACTTCATGATGTTAAAAAGTAAAGCGTGCGAGCGAGAAAGAAGGATGGTGCTATAGGAGCTATACACTCTACATAACACTATACCTTTAACATTTCAGTTCAGGTCGTCAAATAGATCGCGTTAAGAGCTCGTGGTAGGGCTCGTGGTGGTGGTGGATGCCGGAACCGAGTGTTAACATTACACCGGATCCCGGACAGTCAAGTACTCACCTCAGTCAGTCTTTATAGACTCAATTCAATTCAATTCAATATCTTTATTGTGGAGCATAGGTTTGTACATAATACAGGTCTTAAATAATTAAATAGATCAGCTACGTCCTGCCCTTGGGGCATACAATAGTCAAATAGGAATATGTCAAATAGGTACATTATTTTTACAAATGATTAATTTTCGCATAAAAATAAAAAGACAAAACCAAACGAAAAGAATTAAGGTATGTAGGTACACATCAGTAAGCTGAACACATCATGACTGAGGGGGGCTATATTGGAGCAGTGATTTGTCCAATAAGAAATCTTTTATAGAGTAGTAGCACTTGTCTACTAACAGATCATGGAGACTCTTTTTAAATTTTTTCAATTCCGTAATTATTCTGATAGGCCCAGGAATATTATTAAAGATGCGTGTAGCCATACAAAAGATACTTTCATGCATAAGATGAGTCTTACTAGCTACTGTACGCAATTCGTCTTTCCGTCGTATACGTGTGTAGTAGTTGTACATGTCAATATTATTTCTTACAAACACTGCGGTTTCAAATATGTAGACACACGGCAGTGTAAGTACGTTAATCTTTTTAAAAAATGGCTTACAGGAGTCAGTTTGACATAAATTAAATATGGCCCTAATGCAACGTTTTTGAGCAATGAAAGCTCGCTCTTTGTCTGTACTGTTGCCCCAGAATATTACGCCATATCTGAGGATAGAGCTAACATAACCGTGGTAGGCTGTTAGTAAAGTAGCCTGATTTGCTATTTTTCCCAATCTGTAAAGTGCGTATGAAAATTGTCCCAGCTTTTTGCATACATGGTCAATATGAAGTTTCCAATTAAGTTTGTTGTCAATATGTAATCCTAGAAATTTGGTTTCTTCTGTCTCTTCAATGTCACTATCTAGGTAACTGATTTTTAATTTACCCGTGCGTTGAGTTCGTATTTTGAAATTCATTATTTTAGTTTTGTCAATGTTAATCATTAAATTATTTATTTCAAGCCAGTCTATTATTGATAATATTGTTTGGTTAATGTCAGATTCTATGTCAATTGTGTTATCATTAACAAATAAAACAGTGCTATCATCAGCAAACAGTGTAATGTCATGATTTGTGACCGAAGGCATGTCATTTATATAAACAAGGAAGAATAAAGGACCCACGATGGTCCCTTGAGGAACACCGAATTTAGAAGTTCCAGATTCAGAAGTATATATTTCTTCCGTTTTAGTAATGGGGTTTAACCTCCTTACTTCTGTGAATTGTTGTCTGTTGCTAAGGTATGATTCTATAAGTTTGTACACATTACCCCTCACACCATATGCATACATCTTTCTCAAGAGAATTTTGTGGTCAACACGGTCGAAAGCCTTCGACATGTCCATGTATAACGCGACAGCCGGCAGTCCTTTATCCAAGTTAGTCATTACCTTTTGCAAAAAGTTGTATATTGCCATATTTATGGATTTGTTTTTCCTGAAGCCATACTGACTAGACGTTAGAATGTTATGTGTTTCAAAGAAAGTATAGAGACAGTTAAACATCACCTTTTCAAAAATTTTTGCAAAAATAGGTATCAGTGCTATTGGCCTATAGTTGCTTATGTCATTTTTTTCTCCTTTTTTAAATACTGGTTTTATAACAGATAATTTTAGTTTTTCTGGGAAAGTACCTTGCTCTATACATAAATTAATAATGAAGCTTAACGGTTCAGATATAATATGGGCTACATCTTTAACAATGTTTGTCATAATGCTATCATAGCCGGTACTGGTTTTATTTTTTAAAGCAATTATTATTTTATTAATGTCATCAGGAATAGTCGGTGTCATAAAAATTGAATTAGAATTATATGTCAGATTATTAGAAGATTTTTGGGGTAAACTAGTATTATTATCATTGATATCAAGAAAAAAGTTATTAAATGAATTCGCAATGTCTTGGGGATTATTTATGATTTCGTCATTTTTAATTAATAGATTTACGCCTTCATTTGGATATTTAGATTTAGATTTGATCTCATTTATTACTTTCCAAGCAGCTTTATTCTTGTTTATGGCAGATTTTATAAAGTAGTCGTTTTGAGACTTTTTTGTCAATCTGATTATAGTTTTATATCTCTTTGCATATGTTTTGAAAGTAGTTTTGGTGACTTGATTGGGATTATTCCTGTATTGCCACAGTAGTTGGCGTTTGCGTTTACTGCATATTTTTAAGCCACGTGAGATCCATTTCGGTCTAGATCTGTTATATATCCTAATTTTCTGTAAAGGAAAACAAAGATCGTATAACATAATGAAATTATCATTAAATGTATTGTAGGCCGTGTTCGCATCCGTGCAACTATAAGTGTCGTTATTACTTAGTTGATCTAAATATTTTATAAATATTGTTCTATTTTCTTGAGAGTAATTCCGTTTTAATATATACCAATATTTTATAGTGCAAGTCTTTTTGACCGGAAGCTTAATTATTTGCGCATTGTGATCTGATAGCGCTAATTCGTGGATGGTGCCTTTGCAAGTTCCTATGTTATGCGCTATATTGTCTATGCACGTTTTACTAGCAAATCGTGTTACTTGCTTGAATTTTAATTTCAAATTATATCTAGTTAATAGTTCTACAAATTCAGTGGAAAGTTTTGAATTCTTCAATGTGTCTATGTTGAAATCACCGCATATTACGATCTTTTTGTCGTTAGAGCATAAGTTTTTTAATATTTTATTAAAAATTGCGAAAAAGCTGCTTATAGATCCGGCGGTGTTGTTTGGCGGCCTATATATGCATAAAACAATTATTTGATGTTCCAATAGCTCGATAGCAGAACATTCTATTGTGTTGCTGATTGACAATTTTGTGATGTTATGAAGAATTCTATATTTGATGTTATTTTTAATTAATATACAGGAGCCTCCGTGTCTGCTATCTCTCATATAATAAGATGCAAGTTTATAATTTGGAATTGCGAGATATACTTCATCACCGTCCATCATGTTGTGTTCAGTGATACATAATAAGTCAAGATGATTGTTCTGTGCAGCTAACTCGTTAATGCAAACGGAAAACATATCAGCTTTATTGAGCAATCCATTAATGTTTTGATGGAGAATAGTGACAAATCTATAAACGAAATAAATTATTTGAGTTTGTGCTTTCGGTTTTGGTACATTCTGATTCATCGTGATTGTTACTTGATTCATTTACACAGTCTGTATTAATTATATTTATTACATTTTCTTCTGAATCTAAGTTTACTTGCACATATTTACTTTCAAAAGATTTTTTATTTTTAATTTGACACATCTGTTCGTATTGCAATGCTTTGAAGTGGTAATGAATACACAATATTTCTTTTAATAAAGACCTTGCAAGATTAAGTACATAATTGCGTCTACTTGGTGGAAACCTAGCATAATTCATGTCCATGAACAATACATTTTTATATTTCTTACAGATGAATCGTAATAAATAGTTAAGTTTTGATTCCTTTAAGAACCTGTTACTAGGCACTTCACTTACAATCACATTAGTATTTGCAGTTGATGATAACCAGCGATGCAGATTTATGTCAACATCATAAGGGTTCTTATCGCAGCATCCTCCCAATACAATCACGTAGTCGCTTCTTGTAAGCGTACTGATTTCGTTCTTCGGGCATTCTAAGATCTCACTCAGTACAGCACCTGGCTTAAGGTAGGAAAACACGTCGTATTCGGATCCAAGTAGGTTTTGCAGGATGTTGCGCAGACCCCGACCCTGTCCATCACCGAGGATAATTACTCTATGTTTGTTGTTCTGAGTTTTAACTGTTAGACCTTCCATACTTACAGCACAGTGTGTTGTGCTACACCTTTTATTTTCAACATAACAATTGCTTTTCGACTGAATATCCGAATTGCATTCGAATATATCCTGCTGGGTTGTACGCAAGTTTGGGCTTCTTATGCAGGTACTTTTAGCTAGTCGTAGAGGAGAATGACGGGGCGTATTTACTCTCATGCTTAGCATTCGTTTTGAGATAAGACATGACTTATTACTGCGATGCGGGGTAGTGCAGGTAATTGTTTTCAATAATTCTATTTGTCGTTGTTGTTCTTGTGCAACCTGTTTGAGCTTAGTATTTTCACAGTTAAGATTTTCGATTTCATTGTCAGCGCTCTTTAATTTTTCTTTAATATCATTTATTTCTCGCCTTAAGTCCTCGGAATATGACTGATCGTAGTTTTGCGTATCACTCTGAATACTCATCATAGTGGAATTGAGCATGGTAGAGTTTAATACATCTTTGCTAGTTAAAGACGATAAGTTCATTTGTGATTGTGATCTTACTAATTTACTACGTACAGTTACGTTGTCCATCTTGAATGTGAATTAACCTTTCCGATGATAATATTTTTATTATATTCACGAAGCGTGGCGTAAGCTAAGTCTGCTTTAAACGCGTGGTGTATGCTCAAGATGTTAGCACAAGCGCTTAGTGTTACGTGTAAGCAATGAGCATGTGTGCGTAGAAGCGGGCGATCTGCGGGTTGCCCTAGGTCAGGGACGCAAGTCACTACAAATTTTAACTAAAAGTTTTTCGCTTATTACTCACGGTACTAATGGAGTCCAGATGAGATATATATATCACTTTTTAGTCTGTTTCACTAGCTTCACAATGATATACAATACAACTGAATTAAGTAGTTTTTTGCCACGTTTTTTAATATTTTTTTGGAGACAAAACAAATACGGTGCCAACTCTTTGAATCTCAACGGACGGGATTTTGACTTGAAGACTTCTTCGGTCTTATCCCACAGAACAGGTCTCTTGGACAAGCGTAATTAAAGTTTCTACTTGAATATCCATGTGGTCCATCATCACACGTCTACTTATATCGAAAATGTGAGCCGAATGATGTGAGGGGAGCACGGGCGGGGCGAGCGATCCGGCACAAACTCATTCACATTACTCCGGTCCGGTATTTCTACCGGCACTTCGCAGTGGCAAAAAACTCGGTAAAAATGCCGGATCCGGCAAAAATGCTGGATCCGGGATAATGTGAATAGCTTCATATAATTTGTACAGCCACTAGCGCTTCCGGCAGTTTTACGGGTCCGGCAGATTTGCCGGTCCGGCATAGTGGGAACCCGGCCTAAAGCAGTTAAAACTTCATCCCAAGCGAACGCCGGCGTTCACTCTCTCATTGTCTTTCTATTGTGTCTCTAACTACGGTATTCGAAAGGTTAACTACAACTTATATCATTTGACATTTCTGGAAATTATGTATTCTACTTTAGTCCAGTGCATTCTTCTTCTTCGTTTCGTGTCTATAGATTCGTTTTTTCTGAGCAGTATGTACTTGACAGCTCTGTTATTGACCTCATATAAATCCTGAAAGGGCAGCAGGGCATGCATCTAGTGCCTTTAGTCATTATTAAAGCAAAAAGGTGGAATTTTGTTTCAGATTTCAGTGATTATGTTTTTGTTGTAGGTAAGATTAATGCTAACTTTGAAAAATATTATTGTTGGTAGATCCACAAACATACAACCACCGTTAATCTCGACGAATGATCCATGCAGTATTTAATTAGCCTCTTTGCTGTCTTAGTTTAGGTATAAAATACACCTTAAATTAAAAAACCTGAATGTATGGGAAGCCTTTTTTTAAAAAAAAAACACTAGTGCCATGTCAAAGAAATGAAATAAAAAACTGGGCAAGTGCGAGTCGGACTCGCGCACTGAGGGTTCCGTACAAACTTACCTATGTAAAAGTATTTTTTTGTGACGTAGGTACCAACCAACGAATTTACTGTTTTCAGATTTATTCCTATATCTGTGTTTTAAGATTGCTTTATAATAATAAACTTTATTATCAGACCAGAGATCCATATTATCTAAATTTCAGGATTCTGGGTCAATGGAAAATATCCTATGAATTTTGATTCCCTTGAGTGTAAAAATATACGTTTTTTGCGACATAAACGGCCGTATCTATTTTTTTTTCACTAACGTAGAAGTTTGAATTTTTCACAGCTTCAAGGGACTGCAAATCTGAGTATATAGTTTTAAATTCGACTCGATACCTCCACGCGTTACCAAGATAAAGGGTCTTGACGGACGGACAACAAAGTGATCCTATAAGGGTTCCGTATTTTTCCTTTTGAGGTACGGAACCCTAAAAACAAGGTCTATGTCAATTTAAATAAATAAAAGTGAAAAAAATCGCTCATTTAGTAGAATAAACACGAAATCATGAAAACTAGTTGATCTACAAAACTGAAATTTTCATCGCAGTCGGGGGACTTCTTATACAAGAAAGTGTTGTACAGAGTGGTAAATTAGTTCAGGCCTTTAGAACTTATGGTAGAATAAAGAAACTCACACACATACATACATGAACCCTGAAATCGTAACAACGCTTTTTTGAGCAGTCATCAAATTACTCAAAAATATAAAGACTCTCCTGAGAACGTTTTCCTGTAATTTCAACTGTTAAGGTAACTGTCCATACTTACTATGGAAGATTTCAATATTAACTTCAAAATATAAGACAAGCAAATATATCCATTACAACTGAGTTCGAAGGTATAAACCTAATTTAAGCAAAATATATGGTTCTTCTTGGTTTACCCTTTTTTTACAATAAATGTCAACAATTAGCAGTGTGACTATAACAAATGCAAATTAATTGTCTCCATCTTCGATTAAAACTCACTTAGCTCTTGAAATACCAATGGAAAACGACAGGGAAGGAGGTAAACTAAAACCCGTTCCAATACCAGACACGGAATGACACACCGAATTGGAATGAAGAGAAACCAGAATATATAAAGGAAGGAAGGAAATGAATACCAAATATTATGCTGAAAGCATGACTTTTATTTAGAACGAGAATAATAACGTAACATTTTCAGTAGACAGAAAAGAAGAAACTCTTCTAGACGCATAGAATATAGCAAAGCTCTGTGCAGACGAAAATAACTTGTTTATTTATTATTTAAAAGTCAATAGACCGTCTCAGTAATTTGCCCTGTAATGCTCGTCCCAGAATAGGTTTCTTAAGAATTTCGTTTCGCATCCAAGCGGCCTCTAGGCAATTCTAACTATGTAATATAAATGTCAGGATATCAAGATATCACGTAGGTATGACCTATTTGTATGGGACAGTCAATTAATTCTTTATTATTAAAGCAAACTATATTTATTGTAAGTATTTTATTCCATGAAGTATCCGGAACATATAAGAGGTATAATGAATGAATTACTATTTAACTAATATATTTATTTAAAATCATAGTATTCTCGTGTGCTATCGGAAACACGACTGGAATAAGCGGACATGTTTATACAAATTTTTACATTATGTACATGACATCATGTTTATTAATGATCCTTCTGAACTTACAGCCAGAGAATCACTGCCGCAGTTGCTGATATTGTAACACAAATAAAAGTTGACATTGTGTGGTACAAATTGACACCGTCAATTTATCCGAACTAACAAGTCCATATGGATTAAGATGGAGCAAGTCTATGTAATAAAGATATGAGAAAAGTTTATATATTTTGCAAAAATTGAGATTTGACAAGCCCTAACACAAACCAGGAATCCAACTCTAATATTGAATGTCATACAACACGAGAAACTTAGGAGACAAGAGTAATTAAAACTAAAACTAAAGCGCGGTATGCGACACACGCTAATTATATTGCATTGTGATGATTTATAGGTAATATTTATGACTAGCATTCCAGCTTCTAAACGGAGCAGCATGTTGCCAACACCTGGACCAAATATGAATGTGTGCCTCCTTCAACACGTGTATTCACCAGATCTCGACTGGCGACCACGTTATAAACTTTGGCCTTTAGTATTTTCTTGCGTACCTGAAATACATTTCAATTGCTTCAATGTATTCAGAACTGGACTAATCATTATTGCAAGAATTTTGGTACAAGTAAACCTGGATTCCAGACAAAAGGTGAAAGGTAGAGTGGGTTTATTTGTGATATGCATCACAAGTAATAATTGACGAAGTTGATATTTTATGACCTCAAAACAGTAAACCTGTTGCTAGCGACAAACAGTTTGAAATAAATAGAAATCAATACAATTATAAAAATACGTATTTAACCATAATTGATGTCGAAGTTCGAAGTGAAACAAACAAACACGGGAAGTAACATGAAGAAGTATGCCAAGCATTTACTACGATGAGTAACACACGTGATTAACTATATCCGCCTAGCCCATATAATATGAAGACAATCGAAACTATTCCTCGCTACAGGAAGACTATTTGCATACAGGCTACAAATTAGATGCTAGGAGTAGATTTGCATAGGGGTTACAATCATATACACGTGTACCAGTGTCAATAAAACAGGAATAAGATCTTACAAGAGTACATTCCTGAGCAGACGTCATTTTGACCATAATTATTCAGGCAGTCAATTGATTTTTGTGATAACGGAATATCGGTGTAGCTGAGCTAATAAAATAAAATCATACACCAATATAAAAGCATACACATCGATGAGTAAAATACTTAGTAGTTAGGTTAGGGTACTTCCAGGCAAACGTGTAGCATCCAATAAAAATAAATAAGTAGTACATATCCTAGAGCAGGCAATGCTAAAGCTCAAAAGAAATCAGAATTTGAAGATGATTTGATCCGGGTAAAGAAAACTTATTCACCTGATCTTAACCGCAACATCTTATGGCCTTTTGGGCTCAACACAAGAGAGCTGAATTGAGCCCAAAAGACTATAGGATATTATTCATCTTCTTAATAAAACTATATGGGGTTTCAAATAAAATTAACAAATTCTCAGTAAATATTTTAGCTATGTAATCAGAAAAACTGTACCCAACATTTCTCATATTGGACCACATGCTAACCCCGATGCCATATTGGCAATAAATGACCTACTATGAGATAGTTAGGTACTAATAATTTTAGTAAGAGCGTGCACTAAAGCTAATATTAGAATTCAGGAAGGTATTGGAGCATATAGTTACTATTGGCCAAAATGTATTGGTTGGTTTTGTGGGAAAAACGTTAATTCTTTGATCCATTTATCAAAAATGCGCTCATTATGATTTGTCCAAAGAATATATCAAGCGTTAAGTGCTTTAGCGATAGACCCTTCGAAACCTTAATTCTAGACCCTAAGGCTTTCCGCAGTGTCTTTTGTGATTGATTTAGGTAAGACCGCAATCACAACTATGAGAGAATGCCAGGTCTAAAACGTAATAGTAGATTCTGACTAATCTCTAGGGATCCCAAAAATCCTCAAAGTCAAAATTGTTGTAGTACAGTGTGGCAAGCCTAAGCAACCCTGTGTGCAATGGATTAATTTATTATACAATCAAAACATCACTCAAGTAACAATATTTATACAAATAATGGACGTAGATAATTACTTTGGTATGGTTAATAACTATTTGTTTCGCGTAATTTCTAACGCGCAACAGTCATGAGTAGACGATGGATCAAAATCAGGTGAATGACAAAAAACGAAGCTCAGCTTAAAAGTTTATTACGTTGAAACCCACAATATAACATATTAAAATAAAAACTGCCTATAACAAAACTGCGAACCGCAAGCAATAGATAATGATCAAACATTCATAGTTTCATACATGGTTCCAGTTATATTCCAATAGCACAGTTTTCTTTGAAGAAATCATCAGTTTTAGAAGAAATGCAAAAATACGCCATGCTGAGTTGGCATATTTCTGCATTATGAATGCTAAAAGGAAGTGCCACTAAACTGGACTTTCTACGGAAGGGAGGACAAGGTCGCTTTCTGTTCTAAACTAACTACTGCTCTAAATGATGTAAACCTCACAATTCCTTCTCTTTGAGAAGATAATACGTGTAAAGATGGAATGCGATAGACTTAAATCAATGGTAATTGAGGTCTATGTAATTCCTACAAAGGATATTTTCAGATGAATGTAATTGACAATAACTATGGCAGTTATTTCTAAATCTCATAAACAACTTCATTTAGTTAACGAATTCAAGGTCAAATCTTACAACACCTGACAGACAATGTTTTAACAAAGAGAGATAAATCGACGATCAGTCTTTGTTCCATTGTTCTTAATTAACAATATTAAACCAATAACAAGTTAGAACATCCGTATCGTACGTGCGATATTAAAAATTGGCCCCACTCCGCATAAGGAAAACAGGTTCCGAAGCCCGGACCTATTGCAAGGGAGCGATGATTCATGCAAATATTATTTTCCCGTATATGCAACAAGGCGAAAATAACACACAATGCTGAGAATTTGTTCAAAATAACTATCTATTTACGTACAAACACTGTGCAGTGTTGGTATTTCAAGTAACGTAGGAACTTTAATTTGCCGGAGTATCTCTAAAGCTTTTTGTAACAGTGTTGTTTATGAAGCAAAACTTTCAGAATTAATTTTCGCCCAAATTCTCTCAGAAGATAACTTAGAATGTTACATCTCCTTTGACCCTTGAATCTGAAAGAAATCGACTAACAGGTGACAAAAAGACAATATCAGATAGATAGAGTATATGTCATCGTTGCACCTGTGTAAGTTTCTTCATTACACGGCTATAGAATGTAGTGAACAATGGAACAGCTCCATATACATAAATCGATGGAATGTCATAGGATCAGTTAACGCAACAAGCAACAAAACTTAGGAGCTATCTCCACCCACATTTAGTTATCTAAATCAGTACGAAGTCGGGAGCCAAGTGAAGGAATGTTATTGTATGGGGACGTAGAAAGCTCGCAATGTTTATTTTTGATTCCAATAATAAGCTTGACAGGAACGAATCGTGCAGACTGTGTGGTGCTAGCGAATTTGTTTTGTACACAATCAATGAATCTTTCATATGCTATGTGTTCAGAGCACTTATGTTCTTGTACCCATGAGACTCCCTTGAACCATGCTTCCAAAGACCAGTCTTAATCAGCCAAGGTCTCGCCAAAGTAACTATGAATCTTCTTGGTGTTTGTTCTCCAAATCTTGCACGACAACACATACTCGTATTTGATATATTTGTTACTTAAATAGGTATGGCCAAACCATTTCCATAACCATAACGTCAAAAAATTGTTGGCATTGCTTTGAGTTCTCCTCATTTCGTATTGCTATAATTAGTCTACACGTAATTAGTGGTATGTCTGGACAGTAACAAGTATTTTTCCGGATCATCTAGTGCGTGACAGAAATGTGTAGATTTGTAACAACCTTCACGCAAGATCGCATGCAATAAGTTTCACACTGATTTTTTATTTCTTCGTGTCCTAACTTGGAGCACCTCCGATACTCACCCCTGGGGCCGTTGCGTTTCGTTGGCGCTCATTCTGTCGGCGCGTCGTTTCTTACAGGTGTTGCAGTTTAGAGTGGGGGCTCCCCCCTCCCATACACCGCTCTTCCAAAACACCAGTCTACCCTCACTATCCATGAGGGGCTTGCATGTTTACCATATTCGAAGTATTGCTTCCTAATGTTCCTTGATGTCTCTTTCAATTCACCTTTTGTCTGCTATTTGACTTGCTAAACGACGTAGCTAATAAAATCCATAAATTTTAATATGTTCGTAATGTCACTGTGTCTACAGAAACCTGAGGTAGACGCCACTCTTTCAATAAAAAACATCGATACACAAACACGACCGAAACCTTGTTTATCGTGTAAACAGTCACCACGACTTTATCTATAAAATGGGGTTACGGCACATGTGGTGCACACTAGATAGAGTTATATCTTTTGAAATTGATCGTTGTTTAGGCTCGACACATCGAGAGTATCTAAAACTTTAATCCATTAAACTTGAGCTTTCGTCGGTGAATCCGGAGCCAAGTACACACGCACTTCCCACAATTTACGTAACCAGCCAAGTCCACGGCAGTCATCCAAAAGTGATCAACAAGACTTTAGTCTCGAAATAAACACATACGTATCCTTTCAGGGCTAAAACCGGCAAGGAGGCGGGCGACAGCGCGTCTGTCCACTGCGACAGCTTTTACGTGACTGCTTCTGATGTTCGACAACAACCCAGCGTTCCAAGTTCAACTGATCTTGCTCCGAGCGGTCAGGCAGGACTCTGTATAGTTATCTGGATTTTATAGGAATTCAAGCGGTAACATTACAGTTAGCAGTCGAACAAAAGATATTTCACAAAGGTGAAAAATTCAGGTTACTAACCACCGCCTTGTTTGTTCACTGCATATCTAATATCCAGCGTTTAATTAGCAGTTTGTTACATTCGAGCTAACAAACTGGCCGAAAGACTTGCTAATGGCCATCCTGCGAGAGTGATTCATCCCAATGAAAATGCCAAATATGAGCTTAGAATGTTCTTGAAATAATGCGGGCTTCGACAAAATAACCAAAACACATAAATCACATCGCAACATAAAGTTTTTTAAGACAGTGGTGTATGTCGCGTTTGGTCGGCGGCGGCGGGCCCGAGTCGGCCGGGTGGGCGGCTCTAGATAAATAAAACCGCGTGTTGGTCTGTCTATAAATAATACGCAGATCCTGGTCGTTACATCGACACTGTGACCTTTTTATTGGTATACAGTTAACGTTCAATAGTCAGAATTACTGTAACATGTACTGTTGTTATTATTACTGCAATTCTCTCATCCGTCTTCCTCCTTCGCTCTATACATAAAATTATGTATATGATAATAGGATCCCACGTATATTTGTTGCTTTATAATGGAGTGTTTACAAAGTGCTTGAGATTTTCTTTGTTCTTTTTTGATATTTCATAAGTTATTTCCTGCCCTGACATCTGCTTCTTTACGATTAGTTGGAGCATCGAACTATTAAAAAAAAACGTTATGATGAAGCTAGAATTGGATCCCGCAGTTAATGTCACTCTAATTCGTTTCGAGTGAACAAGGAAGACCAACTTCTAAAAGGTGTAACCAAACATTTCGTATGCTCTAATTGGAATCTTCAAGAGTTCGTGTGACGAGTTTATATTTAATCCAAGTTGTCACCGCATACCGCTTATGTTTGACACATTTTAGTATCCGTTTGTGATATTTTTGCATCCGCAATTCATCGTGCAATGAACTTGGTGAAGACAGGCTGTCTGCTGAAGTGCCGATACAGAGCCTATTACAGACAATCGTGCTGCGGCCATGAGTTTTATTAATTTAATTGCCATCACGTCTCTGCGATATAGAAGTGCAATATTTTATTGCAACCATCACAATGAAATGGCTCAAATTGTATCTTAATTGTGTGTCAAATGCGAGGCCATGTTTTCTATTGAAAACATAACCGCAAAGACATGAAATGTCATGTAAAAAGAGCACTCACTTTCTCTTTAAAACGAGACAGGTCAGCCAAGATCGACGACCCAGAAACTGAACAAATAAAGCCGTTCATAATCCCGCTTTTCGATATACCCCCACGCGATCCGCCAACTATTCGCACGTGAACCAGTTTTGCAAGCGAACCAGTAAAATAAACGTTTTAATGCATTTGATGAATGGTCCAGTGTTCGGTATGGCTGAAAATAATAAAGTATTACTGCTGAAATATGTTTTTTTACTTTTTGGACTGATCATGATTTAGGTTATGCCAATAAGTTGTGTTCTAGTATCCAGTCTTGCAGTAAAAGAGAACGTTTATTGTTTGCCTGGAAGATTCATTTCAGCTGCTAATATTCCATACTAATGGACATCATATTACAGGTATTATTAATATAATAATTACTTATTTATTTCATAATTTTCAATTTATAGATTATTCTTTACATAAGACATTTTAAATTTTTGAGATCGTGCGACTTACTTGTCTATACTTAATAGCTTATGAAATAACTTGTTTATCACAGCTGTTTTCATCAGAACTGGGTGCGTTTGTGGATAATAAGGCAAATATTTTAGTATGTATCATTCCGAAAATGAACATTCGTGACGAAATTAACGATGCATGATTAAATACAGGAATCCAAGAACAATCCACCAAAACACAACCACACCAACTGCAAGTTTTGTGATTCTCCATTTTTCCCTAAAAATGTTGAATTTATGACAAATTGAATCAGCCCACGTAACAATGGGCAGTAATCTAGGCTATGGAGTGGAGACACCGATGGTCGCTGACTCACTGTATTCGACGCCCTGCCCAATAAAACAATACGCAACTCCATTAATAATGCAGAATAGGTACCTGTGCGTAATCGCTTGGACTTGAAACAAGGGACGTTTGAAATGATTTTCAATCGATATTTAGAATGAAATAATAGTCGTAAAGGTGGAAAATTCATGTCTGTCGACTACGATAAGGGACTCTTTATCGCCCAATACAAAATATAATAATTATATTTTCATTTATTATCGCAATTATTGTGATTATGAACTTATCAGCTGTTTGCTTGCGTTAACACGAGCAGATTTCCACCTTGGCATTGGTAAAACTGGTTTAGTTATTCTGGGAGAATTCGTAGAGAGAAAATATTCTGTATCAGTAAAGCGGAGGGAAAAGAAATAATTCAGCGGCTTGTAGTCTATCATTGTCGACTGAGTTATGTTGCGGAAATTACTTAATTAAAGCAATTATTCAGATTAGATCCGAGTTTTAAATAAATCTGATCTAAATTATGGGTATGTTCGTGAACACAAAAACTGAGAACAATGGCGATGATACGCAGGTGACGCAGGTTTCCCGCGCACTAAAATTCTCAAGTGTTATTCTGCAATATTGAAAAAAATCTATCTAGAGAACATTCGGCAATAAATGGAAAATCCAAACTGTTCATCTGCTAATTTAAACTGGTCTGCAAGGCTCACGGCAGCTAATGTGATTATTTCAATTACCACTCGTTTGCCTGATTTCCGACCGTTTCAATTTGCTAACTCGACAAAAAGTTTTCGTGATCCGATCTCGTAATACAGTTTTAGACTTATTCATGGACATAACTGCTGTAATTTTCTGTTCTGTATTAACTTGATGATTGTTTTGCATTTACTCTTTGATAAAACTGTACAAAAGAACTGTTGCAAGCTCCCCATGTCTGTCTGTACCGATTCATTAACTTAAGTACAAGTACACTTAAGTACAAATGTGTACAATAGGGTCTGCATACTCTAAATGAGTATTAAATACGGCAGAATAGTCCTGCAAGCGGTGCACGGTGGGTTGAGCGACCTCGTGCCGAGCAAAATCGAAGCGAAGCCTTTCCGACTCATTCATTGGGCCAAATAAAACGAAAACAAACGATACGCGTATAAAACTCCGTATTTATTGTTATTGCAAAAACTGGTCTCGAGTTAAGAAGAGAAAGTAACTAATTAACCGGTACCTCTATACTTGTGGATAAGTGCAGTTGCATTAATGGGGACTTCGCTTGGCTCTTTTATTTTAAGTATGCAAAATTCTTTGCATAGGAATTTCGAGTCTCCCATAGGATACAAGTATATTTTAGCATATTAGAATGATGACGATCGCAATGGAGTCTAATCGGGTCGATTATTTCCTATCCTTGTATAGCTGCTCGCGCGCATTCTGCCACTTACGACTCAATCGGGAGCGCTAAAAACCGGCCAAGAGCGGGTGGGGACACGGTGAGGAGTCATAACTACAGTGTCTTTTATAATGATAATATTATTATTAAAGGTATTTTTGCTGCACGGCCTACCGATTTTATTTTATAGGACTACGCCATTCAGCCATATCGACGGAAGTGCGCGTGGCGGTATGTGATAAAAACCCATGTCCCTTGTCCTTCTTCCCTACAGTATATTAATCACAATGTTTCAATAGGGTATTGTTTAGGCACTGTCAGATATAAATTGAGGATAAATGTTTTGTGGTTTGGCTGTCTCTGAATACATTTATGGACATGCCAGTGTTGTATAATTTATAGGAAATCAAACTCAATATACATTTGTTAATAACTTCCCTATTGAAACATCATTTTCAAAATATGTAATAAAGCCAAAAAAAAATGTAGCAGTAAAAATACCAGTTTTAGTTAAATACTACACACATTTTTAAATAGGTACTTATGTTTGAAATCTGAAAAATAATGTAACCATTCAAAATCAGTTGTGAGGTTCACTATGGTCACACCATAGGCCGCAACTCCATTGTTTAACAATCCCACTAAATATGAATGAATTTCAAAGTAATTATGATGGAGTCACTGCTATTGATATATTGCTCAACTGATCAAGTGATACCGGATAATGTAACTCCTAGAATTACTTCACGCCATATTAAATTACATTGGCAAATAATGGATGAAGTAGCATTGATTTACAATATTGCAATTAAGTTTGAATTACAAGAATGTAATCTTTTTGTTAAGTACAAAAAAGTTTTTAATATTTTTTGTTGGTAACAACGGGTTTGACACATTTTAGTTTGATGATAAATGATAATGACAACCAGTTTCTAATTATAGACAATTAAAATATCAGATCATAGTAGTAATATCTGATCTTCTTTATTTGAACAATAATAAAAATATACAGTGAGAAAGTTAAAGATTATTACTGATGTTAAATGTGGAAGATCCCAATGATTAACAATTGTTGCCCACCAACCAACAAGTATTCTTTTAAACAAAATGTAGCAGTTATTTAGTTGTAAAAATAACTTTGAATAGCTATACAGGTAATTAAACTAACATAAATTACTATAATAAATATTTGTAAATTAAAAACTATATATTTTATTTTGGCAGATATAATTTACTCTATACAATGCATTCAAGCAAATGTTCTACCTTGAGGACAAATACCTAGCTGTATTTTTATGATAGTAAAATAGTTTGTTCCAAAACTTTCAGTATTTTAATTAATAATTACACAAGAGCACAATTTAGAGAAAAAATAGAATAATGAAGATTAATACCATTCTCTTTCTCCAGACTGATAGATGTTGTCTTTGGTAGATTGGTCTAAAAATAACAAGGCACGAAAATAGTTCTCATTTTAAAATATTGACAGAAGTCAGTAAACAAGTTTCTACACTTTTGGCACGAATTTTACGATAACGAAATTTTAAACCATGACAGTTTAAATAATATATCACTAACGAGAAACTTGCTAATATAGAAACTGATCGAAAAGAATTATGTATTTAATACATAAAAATGATCAGAAGTGCACAAGATGTTAACTTTGGTGTAGATTCAGCAAACGCGGCACCGCGGTAACTGTTATATAATTTGTTAGAACTTTGTGAGGTAAATCCGAAAAACAGTTTATTACATAGATGAAGCAGACATCGTAAAGTATCGGAATAATCTTACCTCTTCGACGACATTTCCGTCATTTTTGCTATATCACTTACTGAAATCAACAACTAGATATACAAAGAAAAACGTTCATTATACTTGTATCAACACTCAGCAATATTATCTTGGTACATTTTCTGTAAAATGGTGAAATATATAGCCGAAAATTCTATACTTTTGCACAGAAATAAATACGCAAGCACTGCACATGCACCGCTTGAGTTTTTTTACTGCGACAAGCACAGATAAAATATTCGTAGCTGTCAATTTCAGAAATACATTCCATTTTATGCTTTGACACGCAAAGTACTCCGTAATTTGTTGTATAATTATTTCACAAATTAGATCAACACGTTCCACTAAGACACATTTAAAATTTTAACGCGTTTTGAGCACTGCAAAGAAAATTGATTGTTTAATTTTTTAACGAAATATGTATTACAAGAAAGTATTTGAATTGAATTTGTTGTATATTATTGCGTTTATCAGAACGGGCTTTTCCAAATCGTTGCTATGGTAATCGAGTTGATAACAAACGCATGACCAATCAATGGCCATTTTCAAAATTCCTGTGTTTACTGTCAAAGTGTCAAATTGCAATGCAACCACGAATGTGGGATAATTATTGATCAAACCGTCGTTGTTATTCGTCTGATAAATGTAAGAGTACTCTGTGTGTTGCGGGCAAGCTCAAGCGAAATGTTCAAGAACACTTTTCAGTCCGGTTTCCTTTCCATTCTTTACAGTATAGGCAGCAAACCATTGCAAATTTGGGATAAAAAGGTGCGAAATGGGCACATAAAAAGGATCACGGATAACGACATACAAAGCCTAGTGCTTGAAATAGTTGGTACCAATGTCAGCACTACGTACATTACGTGTCCGGCTGATCCCAAAAAAACGCTTGGCATCAAGCTGCCCTTTCTGGTTATGATAATCAAGAATCTGAAGAAGTACTTCACATTCGAAGTCCAGGTAAGCTCAACATAATTTTCAGGCCAGTATAATATACTTGCCATTCAAAAGATGAATCATAACAAAATCAAACCACTAAAAGGTTATAAAACTTACTCTAACCTCAAACTCTTTTCATTACAGGTGTTGGATGATAAGAATGTGCGAAGAAGGTTCAGAGCTAGTAATTATCAGTCTACGACTCGAGTGAAACCATTTATTTGTACAATGCCCATGCGTCTTGATGAAGGTTGGAATCAAATCCAGTTCAATCTGGCTGATTTTACTCGAAGAGCTTATGGAACTAATTATGTAGAAACTCTCAGGGTACAAATACATGCAAACTGCAGAATCAGAAGGGTTTACTTCTCTGACAGACTGTATTCAGAAGATGAGCTTCCAGCAGAATTTAAATTATTCCTACCAATTCAGAATAAGACCAAAACTGCAGTGGCTACATAAAATTTATTAGTTTAAATGTAAAGATACAATCTTGTAATGTCTTTATCTTAGTAAATGTATTTTTAAGTCTATTTCTTATTTGTTTTATAATATTTATATTAAAATGTACATCTCTATTTCTACTTTACACCCCCCACTGTTTTTATATCTTGCTGTTCTATGAGAATAACAACATTAAATAAATGTTCACCCAAGCCGCCAAATGCTTATTTATGTTAAAAAAAATTAAGGTCCCTAACTCAATCTATATATACCAATAAAAGGAGATACTGACTGAGATATCAATGGACAGCTGAAACTACTGGGTCTATGAGCGTGTTTTGCACAAGGCTTCCTTTTATGGTATAGGCGAGCACCAAAGGGTTTTTGAAAATTCAACTTTCAAGGGGGTAAAAAGGGGGAAATTCGTCTTTACGTAAAATTTGATTCCTTGGGCCCATATACTTGAAACTTACCATAAATAGTAATCACAGCAAATTAAAAAGTTTTTCATTGTTTATCTAAACTACCCTCAAAATTCCGGTTTTATATAGGATGTTCAAGTTTTTATGACAAAAAAAATAACAGACTTCACTTAAAAAAACACTAAGTCGGTGTTTCTCGGTATTGCTTGTTTTTTATTTAACACCAACTTCTGAAATTAAAGTTATTTTGATCCTTTTAGTGTTTTTTTACTGAATTCAGTTTTTTTTTTTTGTAAAAACTTTTTTATTTCACACTTTTTAGTTGCGGTACACTTTTAACCAGAGTGCCTATTTCTCATGACAATTCCCTGCTAGGTTACATTGTTTCATTATGAAGTTCCCGTATCTCCCTTCCACCTTCCGGCTCCATCATCAGATCAGTTCGATAGTCAAAGTGCATCTCATGACAATTCTAATACGCCCAAACACGGCTTTTTTTTCGGTGGGAAAATCATCTTATGACATCCCTCGCTCTTGGGCGGAGCGGGAGATAGTGTCAGACTTTTACTGGCTAAAACCCACTCCTGTTCCTTCGTTGCTTTTCGTACCAGGGCCGAGTCTTCCTTTCAGAATCAGACCCTTGACCCCAGTAGGCTTCGACCCAGATGGGCCCCTACAGTTGCTGACATCTCCTTGAGGCGCGCGTGAAACAGTACGCGCCGTCGACGATTTGGGCTCGGTCCGGACGGTCGGACGGCGAGCTACCCCTTGCTCACAGTCCGCAAACCCGCGCCTACGCTGGCCGGAAATCGCGATCAGAATCCCGGCGGCTGTTGGGACATGAGGACCGTTGCCTCACACGATCGCCCAAACACGGCTAGGATACATTGATTAATTACGGAGTTCCGGTGCTTGTCTTCCGATTATCATCATCAGGTCACTTTGATTAGACCATTTTCAACATAACTATTCAGAACCATTTATTTATTTATATTGTCATAGTCGCTTAACTATCTTCATTGTGATATCTATGTGAGTATGAAGTTTTTTTGGCCATTTCTGGTCTTCTTCATCAGTTCTTTTTATGACTGTAGGTAAATGCTTAAGTTCTCGATGAAAATACCAAAATGAGTATAGCCTATAGTATTTATGGAGTTCCCTCGATTCCTCGTGGATCCCATCATCGGAAATGGATTTTGAAAAAAATGGGACCAATCTGGAAGCATAGACATACGACGGAGTTCTGAGGTAACACACATAAAAAATAAAACATACAACCGAATATCGAATTGATAACCTCCTCCTTTTTTTTGAAGTCGGTTAATAATTCTTGCGAACGAAGTCGCAGGCAAAGTGCTAGTAAGAAATATACCAAGTTCGGATTAACACGTTCACTGTGCAGCTATGATGAAAGAGACTACCCTATAAGTGCAAACGCAAATTGTAGATAATATATTGCGTTAGGTATAAAAATGATATGATAAAGCATTGTTTTATATTTTATTTATCCCCTTTCATTTAAAAAAATATTTTGTCCCATGTCCCACCCGAGGGTCATACACGTATGACCTCTTGCATGTTCTTCTTTATAACCATTTTACGGTATAATCTTTGGTTTCTATAAAAAGCTTTTTGTCTTAATTGTTTTAATAGTTCCCATTAAATTAAATATAATAAAATAAGTTTTCTTTTTTATTCAAAACATCCCAAAATTATCTCCTTTTCGATAATCGAACACTGGCAACTCTATTAAAAAAGTTCCTCCGGTCTTTGCGTAATATTTTTTCTTAGTCCATTGTTCACACGTGTGAACCAATAAAAGTGGCTAAACTCATACGCAAAGACTACAATAGTATGACTGGCTCTCATACGTGTTTGAGGTTATGAGCCTTTCAATTGGCGAACAACTCATGCCCACCCGTGGGTCATGCACGTACGATGAGCAAATCGGTATGACCCACCGGTGGGGCAAGCACAGTGAACGTGTTAAACATAGTATTAAACTGGTTCCACAGAGTACCTTTTTATATATAGACTGGTTCTTTCTGATTATTTGTGAGTTTTCCTTCCTTCCTTTTTATTTACCTACCTATAATAGTTTTTTTTTTTAATTTTTACTTACTATTACTATTATTTAGATGTATTAAAGTGACAGAGAATTGTCCACAGCTGTCACTTTGTGTTCATCTTGTCCATCAATTAAAAATCAAGTATAGTGATCTCAATAAGGTAGGTACGTCTTGTGACATAAAGAAATAAATAACCAAATACCCACAACCAAATACCCAATATGACGACTTGTCTTGTAGTTCATAGCTGTATCATAGAGAGATATTAGGTTTTCTTATTCTTAAAGTTGTATCATTGCACAGAGTACTTTTTATAATTATATACCTAGTATCATTGTAGGACTATGTAGTCCTATTATTTTTATTTCAATTGGCTCATAAATAAAAAGTTATGTCTGATAACAGAAAATAATTATTAGCGATGGCGAACCTGGGCAATCTTTACACATTTGCGGTTCCATTTTGAGCATAGGTAAGTACCGGCGTGTTGATATGCTATGAAATGGTGTTAACAACGAACAACAAACACTTGCAACAATTGCAAAAATCTATCTCTTTTTTTTTCTTCAATAAGTGATTATTGAAGAAAAAAAAAATCCAAAAATGGCTATCATTTGACGAAGATATCCCTGAACAAAATATTAAAAAAACACCTTCCCTTACGTCACCTCCGCCCTCCTCCTTTTTACCCGACTTCAAAAAGAAGGAAGTTCGGCTGATATTTTTATTTTTTATTTTATTTAAGTTCACCGATTTCTCGGTCAATTGTGGATTGTGGACCAATTTTGATTTTTTTTTTTATTGAAAGTTTAAACTCGTATATTCTTCAGAGTTGGTCCTATAGAAATATTGATATGACCTGATGAGGAATCTTCTCCTTCTTGAATCTTCATAGGATCATGGCAGAACTGTCGTTACAAGTAAAATGGCTTTGTTTATACGTGTAGTCGATGACTGAATGACTGACTGACTGAAAAGAAAGAAGGGGGGGAGGGGATATATCAAACTGATCTGATGATGAAGCTGGAAGGTAGACACTGGAACTCTGTAATAAATCAATGTTACCGTGTTTGGGATTATTAGAATTGTCATGAGATGTAATCTGGCTTTATGGGACCATCGAGCTAATAATGGGGGCTATTGGCTAACTTTTTCAATAACAGTTGACAACTAGCATTCGTTGCACACTAAACTTAGTTGTCAACTGACAATTTCATAAAATTGGTATTACGTATCACAAAAGTGACTAACAAACTACAGTGGAAATGTGGTGAATTATAAAAATTTACGGTGCCTATTGTGACCACTCTAAAATTTTATCGACTATTATACAGCTTCAAAAGCTTACACAATCTAAAAGTATCGATACAATTACATCTATCAAAACGTGTTACGGTGGCTATCAAAGGCACCAGTGGCTAATGACGTCACTGCAGTTGGTCACTGAAGATAGGCAATACGAAACTAGCTGTTTGACAGTTCAATGATGCACATTATTAACAAGTGATCATCACTTGAACTGTCAACAGAGTTACGCAATAGCCCCGCTGATGATGATTAGCTGAGGGGTTGGTACTTTTTAGTTGTGCTACCACAACAAAAAAGTGTAAAAAAATTTTTTTACAAAAAAATAATGACTTCAACGTAAAAAAAAAACACTTGTAAGTCGAGTAATTTTGTAGTCTTTTATCTCGACTGACTACTTTCTTATCGAAATGCCATAGATTATTTACCTCGAAGCAGTCTTTACAATTTGACAATTCACATCACTATACATCACTATATTTGAAAATGGCGATGATTGCTTACATCGGTAGAATATTTTTACCAGTAATTTTACTATTAATAAGTACAAAATGTAGTGCAAATGATATCTTAGGGTGTGGTGGTTTCGTCAAAAGTCATGTTCCTTTGGATTTCTCTAAGATAGAAATCGGCCTGTAAGTTAACCTAAAACTTGTACTTATTTAATTTTCCCTATAAATTCCGTAGCAATTAATTACCTTGAACACTATCCAAGAGGCTCGAACGAATACTTTAAATAGCAGCTGCTTATTTGTAGATTCCTAATGAGCTCTTTAATTCATAAATACCGTTTTCAGGTATACCAAAGAAGGCAGTTTGAAAGAAAAGACTGAGAGTGCTCCTACAAATGGCTATTATTTCCTACCTCTCTATGAGAAAGGAGAGTATGTGTTAAAGGTACATCCTCCGGCAGGGTGGAGCTTTGAGCCTTCTGAAGTTAACTTGTCAGTAGATGGTGCTACAGACCGATGTTCTTCTGGTCAGGACATCAACTTTGCTTTCAATGGCTTCGGCATAACAGGTCAGGTGATCACTGCCGGTCAGAAACAGGGTCCTAGTGGTATAGCCATCCAGCTAGTGAATGATAAGGGTGAGGTGCGAAACACAGTGACCACTGTTGGTGGTGATTTCCATTTCACACCTGTTATCCCAGGGAAATATATTGTGAAGGCTTCCCATGCCAAGTAAGTAAATGATTATGATGTAGTAATAAACAAATAATTTCAAAACTTATCTAACAAGAATCCTCTGAAGTTGTGTTTGACTTGACCTTAATTTTTTACATCCACTTTTTGTATTTGTCTTAACCTAATTTTTTATTACATCTAATATTGTTTGTCATTGTATTGAGTTCCTTGTTTTTATGATTCCAATTAGAACATTGCCATAACTAAGAACACTGTTTCAGATGGAAGTTGGACCCCGCTCAAGCCGTGGTTCAGGTAAAGGAGGGCAACACAGCATTACCTTTTGGTGTTCTTGCTGTGAAAGGTTATGATGTGACAGGATCAGTTACATCATTCGGCAGCCCTATTGCTGGCCTGTATGTGCTGTTGTATTCTAAAGAGGTAAATATTCCACTGGTTTGCTAATGTTCATGCTCATTGTGAGAAAAGAAAATCAAATTTCAAACTAAAGTATGTAATTCCATTTTAAAATTATGAACTACTAAAGTTCTAAAACTTCCTATTTTAGGAAAGCCCTAAATTCCGAGTGGAAGGATGTAAGACAGCTCTTCTCCAAGGTGTCCCAGATGCTCCCATCTGTCACTCAATCACTGATGCCAATGGAGAGTTCAACTTTGGCCTGGTACCAGCTGGGGAGTACAAACTCCTGGCAATGTCCACACCACCTGGCCAGGTCACTGTCAGCTACAATGTGAGGCCAGAAGCTGTTCCCTTCACTGTCAGACATGACAGTTTGTTCATCAAGCATGCTTTTGAGGTAAGTAACAAAATAATATAGATAATTTTCTTGCAGATTGTTATTCTTATCATTTCAGGTTATCTAAAAGCAAATAGAGCAAATTTGATGAAAGATTTGTAGTGATTCAAAAACATTCTTGGTCTTGGTCAAAAACATGCATAATTCTTCCTGCTTTTTCCCCAGGTTACAGGCTTCACAGTGGTAGGAAATGTAGTGAAGTCAATAGGCGGACCGGGCTTGCCAGGTGCACGTGTGTTGATGGACGGCAAGCCCATCGGCAACACTGACGCGGCCGGCAAGTTCACTCTACCCAACCTGCAGCCTTCTACTTACACACTCAGTTTTAAACATGGTAAGAAATTGTCGATTTTGTACATGCCAATATTAAGAATGCTTTATGTAAAATTACCAACCTTCAGTAAACAATCAGTTCTTATTGTGTTCTGAAGCCTTTACTGTATATGAGTCTATATCTTTTAATTCATTAAACCCCAAGCAAATGCTGCCATTCACTCTCTCGTTGTCTTTCTATTGTGTCTCTAATTACGGTATTCGAAAGATTAATCCTTTCAAATCAATTGTAGACAGATTGCGAGCAGAGGTATAATCCGACTTGCTTACTATTATACAGATCAGTAAGGGTTTATCTTAAGTTTTTATAATATAGCTAACTTATACATGAACTACAATTTTGATCTGTTGTTGTGTGATGTAACTTGTTCCATATACCTATAAGAGGGCAAGCTTATTTATTGGAATTAATCAGGCACATATCCTGAAAGAATCTGGGCACTGATGGTCACCATTTCCTCAGAACAATGCCAGTTCGACGACATCCAACTTGTCGTGACCCCTACGGGTCCTCGCTCGGCGCCCAACGCGCGTGCCTCTCGCTGGCGGGTCTGCGGCGCGGTGACTCCCCCAGGCTCGCGCAATGTGCTGCTGACTGCGGAACAGCGCGGTGGGGGTCAGGTGCGGGTGGCTGCGGACGGGGAGAAGGGGGACTGGTGCACTTATCTAGCACCCGGGGTGTACAGTGCCAAGGTTGAAGTGTCGGAGCAGGAGCAGAGAGATGGCTTGCAGTGAGTATGAATTCACTATGCTTGGTCGAGAGAAACTGCTGTCAAGGATATCATAGTGCAAATGTTTTATCATTTGTCTCAAATATTTACCAATCCTAGAATTTCTTAAAACTTTCCTATGCAGAATTTCATTCTTAATAAGCACTTTTCTGAAAATTTAGGTAACTAAGATTTCATAAAAATCGTGAATTTTTGTTATCACACACATTCTGTTTTACATCTTTTCATTTCAAACACACCCTGAAAACAAGCTATTCCAATAATATTTTCCTTCACCAGGTACTACCCTCTAACACAGAAAGTGTCAGTCGGCAATGCGCAGGTGGAAGGTGTGACCTTTTCTCAACTGAAGGGCAAACTGAGCGGGCGCGTGCACTGCAAGCTGGCGGGCGCGTGCGCGGAGCTGCGCGTGACGCTGCGGCCGCTGTCGCCGGACGGCGGCTATGTGGGCACGCCTATCACCACAACAGCTAAGGGTATGTATTGTAGCAATTAAGGTTAAACATGATAAACCTGCTACTCTAGATTTTTTGGACTCAAGCTTTTTTTTATTATGGATAGGCTCGCATTTGACCACTATCTCAACTGATGGTAAATGATGAAGCATGCTTGCTTAGAAGTAACCTATTCACTCTTGCCTTAAAGACCTCTAGGTTGTAGCTATCAGGAAACACAGACCCTGCAGAGAATTCCACTCATTAGCTGTACATACAATGAATGTATTGTGTTAAACGTACAAAATAAAGATTATTATAATTAAAAAAGAATGTAATCCCAAAACGCTTTGTACATATGTATATGGGTGCGATGTCCATCATATACCGGTGGCGCGTTACCGTACATCTAGTGGTCCAATGATGGAATAGAGTTGGCGGAAAGTTTCTCAACTCAGTTGATTTACAGATTTTCTTTGGTATGGCAAAACAGATTGTTATGTACCAGTGAAGCTTGATAAGTTTTTTTTTTTTATTGATTTCCCAAACAACAGATGGCAAGTACACCTTTGAAGAAGTACTCCCCGGCAGCGTCGAGATCTCAGTAGAAAGCGACCCGCTGTGCTGGGCCGAGGCGAGGCATAACGTGGCCGTTACACAGGACCATACTAATGTGCCGACGTTTGAACACACCGGTTATGTGCTGAGGATACATTCTACACATGAGGTTGAGGTAAGGATATATTGAAATATTTTCTTATTTCGTGTTTAGGTTCTTCCCGTTGTGTCTTATTTGAAAAAAAAAAACATAATGATGTGATTTATAATTAACCTTTTGACGTGCGTAATTAGAGACACAATAGTAAGACAATGGCTTGCGGGCGCCGGCTTCCGCCTGGACGTTAATGAATTAAATATTGCATAACAAGTTTATTATGATACTAGCTTTTGCCCGCGGCTTCGCTCCCGTCAACTGACTACTATATCCTACTCTACCCAACTCTATCCTACTCTACCTTACTCTACCCTACTCTACCCTACTCTAGCCTACTCTAGCCTACTCTACCCTACTCTAGCCTACTAAAAAAAAAAAAAAGTATCCTATGACCGTCTCCTGGTTCTAAGCTACCTCCCCACCAACTTTCAGCCAAATCGGTTCAGCCGTTCTTGAGTTATAAATAGTGTAACTAACACGACTTTCTTTTAAATATAGAGATTAATGGTTACCTGGTTACCTATTTACTTTGACACTTAGCGTTTTGGGCTTACATACACTAAAAAAAGGTGAATGTGAATTTTAATATTCAAATCTTTTCTTTTGTTCAAGTCTTATCACTGACATGGATTATGGTTTTACTAGATCAGAACTGATTCAGCATCAAATTTTAGAGCATCTCAAGCAATATCCTTGTATAATATTTTTGTAACTGTTCTCGTCCTTCAGGTGGAGTATAGCAGCAAGAGCTCAGACGGTGTGATGTCCGTGCCGGCCGGGGCCTCCCAGCAGTGCGTTCCTTCTGCTGAGCTCTACACGCTCACCCCGCGAGGATGCCATCGCTTCCAGCCGGAACAGGCGCATGCTGATACCTCCACACTGGTGGCCACTGTGAGTATAGTGAATCTTGTGGCAGTAACAGTTCCGAGAGCAGTGTGCTCCTTCTGCCGACAAGAAGAAATATATTTTGTGGGTTGAAAATGTTGTCAGTGTCACCATTTTTACCATATGAAATTACTCAAGTGTCTGTTAGTCAATATCAAGTGCAGTCAAATATGCGGCTTGCCTCAAAATCTAATTTTCATGGGCCATGATTGCAGAAACAGCAAAACTCTTTTTCAATTTGAATCCCTTGAACTCTATTCATTAAAATGTTTATGGCATTTCTAGACAGTATACTTCGTAGCCACAGCCCACGCAGTGGTCATCAAGGTGACGTCTCCGCAGTCAGTAGAAGACCTTGTGCTGCACATCAGTACTGATGGCCATGCTACCAAGGATGTGGGGCCGCTGGTGCCATTGAAGCAGCCTGGTGGAGGATATGGATTTGAGCATACACTGTATATGGCTGACGTAAGTAGAGTTGTGCATTCATTTACTTATTTGCAGAACATTTATATATATGTATAAAAGAAAGTCGAGTTAACTTATTATAACTCAAGAACGGCTGAGCCGATTTTGCTGAAAATTAGTGGGGAGGTAGCTTAGAACCTGGACACGGACATAGGAATCCTCCATAGGCTTTTTATCCCATTCCCGTGGAACATGACATAAAACGTGGTAAAACGCAACTGACATGGAATGACAAAACGCAACTGACAGCTAAACTTAATATTTTCATTGTTTAGGTATGGTTGAAAATTTGACAATTTGAAATTTTGAATTTGACCGGTTGATGTGTTTAATGGTATATTAAATTAATATAGTAGGGTAGAGTGAGGTAGAGTAGGGTAGAGTTGGTTAGGGTAGAGTAAGGTAGGGTAGAGTAGGGTAGAGTTGGGTAGAGTAGAATATAGTAGTCAGTTGTCGGGAGCGAAGCCGCGGGCAAAAGCTAAGAACATAAAATATTTTAGAAGACATAGAGTTCGTAGTGTATATGTCGTGGCCAGATCTTAGAATTGATCACTTCATGATGTGACCGGCCATATCATGAAATGGTTGCATTTCATGATATGGCCAACTAAAACTGGTCAGATTGTTTAAACATCAATGTTTGATGATATTTCCACCTCCATTTGGCTATATCATTAGTGTAGAGCAGTGTTGCCAACATAGTGGATTTTCCACTAAAACTGGTGGTTTTAACCCCCCCATTTAATTGCGAGGTTTTAGTGGATTTTTCTAGTGCTTTAGTAAACTTATTTTATTTCGTACAACACACGTTTTTTAGTGGGAAATTTTGCGATTTCTTGTGTGGGATAAATTTTTGTTAGTGGTTATCTGGTGGTTTTAAAAGTTGACTCTAGTGGTAAGTTGATGGACTTTTTACAATTATCAAGGGACTTGGGGCACCCCGACTCGGACAGGTTAGGTTAGAAGATGGCGGGGTCTAGTGCGCTCGCTCACTAGACCCCACCATCTCCTTCGTGGTTATTTTTTTTTTAACTACCCAGGCATATTTTGGTTTATAACACAGGAACACATCGAGGAACAGTTAAAACTACCCCAATTAAAATCGCATAAAATGGCGTTGGCAAAACTGTACCATAGCTACATTCAAAATACGGATTGACTGCAGGCTCGTGTTAGTTAGATCAAATAATGCCGAAGTTCAGCTTTGTGTAATTCGCTTTTAGTAAAGAATGTCTGCCGCTATATTACGTCACGAAAACAAAGCGAAGTCAGCACCTCTACCGGTGGACAACATATCTATTTTACGAAATGATCATGTTTGACCATTTAGCTGTTCATATCGTTAAACACAGATTGTTCATTGATTTGGCTTGCCCATATCATGATGTGGTCAGCGGGCAAGCTTCTATATCATGAAATGCCACCATTTAAAACCATCCACCACCATTCACCATTTTATAATATAAGTCGTTGTTGTTATTTGTTTTTATTTTTAAGGTATGCGCCATGATCGACGTAAATAAACGCTTTTTCTTTCTTTTTTTGAAATGATTGGTCATATAATGAAGTGATCTATTTTAAGATCTGGCCACGACATATATACTAATAAACTTGCAGAAGATCGTATCCGGCTCGAAGGACCTCTTTAATGTGTTGGTGGAGTAGAGTTGTATCATCGCAGGTTGGTGGAATAGAGTACTGGTGTACAAAGTTGCGAAGTTTCCGCAAGTTTTGGATATTAAGCGCGTCGGCACCCGACAAAAGGGTGAATCCCTATCTTCTGCGATACCAGCTAGCTCGATTTGCTAATGTTCATAGAGACAAAACGTACCTGTTATATCCGGCTCGAAGGACACTTTAGATGGTGTGTAAGATGTGGCTGATTTGTTTGCTTTCTATTCAAAGCATTTCTCGTTGTCATCAGGGCGAAGTGGCAGTAGTATCAGCGTCCTCATCTTCTCTGCTGATGTCTCCGTCGACGCCGCAGCAAGTGGTGGGGCGCGCGCGCTGCCAGGCGCAGGCGCTGACGCTGCGCGCGCGCACGGCGCTCACGCTGCGCGGCCGCCTCGTGCCGCCCGTGCCCGACGTCACGCTCACGCTCACCTCGGGTACGTATCAGCGTCCTCACCTTCCCTGCTGATGTCTCCGTCGCTGACGCTGCGCGCGCGCACGGCGCTCACGCTGCGCGGCCGCCTCGTGCCGCCCGTGCCCGACGTCACGCTCACGCTCACCTCGGGTACGTATCAGCGTCCTCACCTTCCCTGCTGATGTCTCCGTCGCTGACGCTGCGCGCGCGCACGGCGCTCACGCTGCGCGGCCGCCTCGTGCCGCCCGTGCCCGACGTCACGCTCACGCTCACCTCGGGTACGTATCAGCGTCCTCACCTTCCCTGCTGATGTCTCCGTCGCTGACGCTGCGCGCGCGCACGGCGCTCACGCTGCGCGGCCGCCTCGTGCCGCCCGTGCCCGACGTCACGCTCACGCTCACCTCGGGTACGTATCAGCGTCCTCACCTTCCCTGCTGATGTCTCCGTCGCTGACGCTGCGCGCGCGCACGGCGCTCACGCTGCGCGGCCGCCTCGTGCCGCCCGTGCCCGACGTCACGCTCACGCTCACCTCGGGTACGTATCAGCGTCCTCACCTTCCCTGCTGATGTCTCCGTCGCTGACGCTGCGCGCGCGCACGGCGCTCACGCTGCGCGGCCGCCTCGTGCCGCCCGTGCCCGACGTCACGCTCACGCTCACCTCGGGTACGTATCAGCGTCCTCACCTTCCCTGCTGATGTCTCCGTCGCTGACGCTGCGCGCGCGCACGGCGCTCACGCTGCGCGGCCGCCTCGTGCCGCCCGTGCCCGACGTCACGCTCACGCTCACCTCGGGTACGTATCAGCGTCCTCACCTTCCCTGCTGATGTCTCCGTCGCTGACGCTGCGCGCGCGCACGGCGCTCACGCTGCGCGGCCGCCTCGTGCCGCCCGTGCCCGACGTCACGCTCACGCTCACCTCGGGTACGTATCAGCGTCCTCACCTTCCCTGCTGATGTCTCCGTCGCTGACGCTGCGCGCGCGCACGGCGCTCACGCTGCGCGGCCGCCTCGTGCCGCCCGTGCCCGACGTCACGCTCACGCTCACCTCGGGTACGTATCAGCGTCCTCACCTTCCCTGCTGATGTCTCCGTCGCTGACGCTGCGCGCGCGCACGGCGCTCACGCTGCGCGGCCGCCTCGTGCCGCCCGTGCCCGACGTCACGCTCACGCTCACCTCGGGTACGTATCAGCGTCCTCACCTTCCCTGCTGATGTCTCCGTCGCTGACGCTGCGCGCGCGCACGGCGCTCACGCTGCGCGGCCGCCTCGTGCCGCCCGTGCCCGACGTCACGCTCACGCTCACCTCGGGTACGTATCAGCGTCCTCACCTTCCCTGCTGATGTCTCCGTCGCTGACGCTGCGCGCGCGCACGGCGCTCACGCTGCGCGGCCGCCTCGTGCCGCCCGTGCCCGACGTCACGCTCACGCTCACCTCGGGTACGTATCAGCGTCCTCACCTTCCCTGCTGATGTCTCCGTCGCTGACGCTGCGCGCGCGCACGGCGCTCACGCTGCGCGGCCGCCTCGTGCCGCCCGTGCCCGACGTCACGCTCACGCTCACCTCGGGTACGTATCAGCGTCCTCACCTTCCCTGCTGATGTCTCCGTCGCTGACGCTGCGCGCGCGCACGGCGCTCACTCTGCGCGGCCGCCTCGTGCCGCCCGTGCCCGACGTCACGCTCACGCTCACCTCGGGTACGTATCAGCGTCCTCACCTTCCCTGCTGATGTCTCCGTCGCTGACGCTGCGCGCGCGCACGGCGCTCACGCTGCGCGGCCGCCTCGTGCCGCCCGTGCCCGACGTCACGCTCACGCTCACCTCGGGTACGTATCAGCGTCCTCACCTTCCCTGCTGATGTCTCCGTCGCTGACGCTGCGCGCGCGCACGGCGCTCACGCTGCGCGGCCGCCTCGTGCCGCCCGTGCCCGACGTCACGCTCACGCTCACCTCGGGTACGTATCAGCGTCCTCACCTTCCCTGCTGATGTCTCCGTCGCTGACGCTGCGCGCGCGCACGGCGCTCACGCTGCGCGGCCGCCTCGTGCCGCCCGTGCCCGACGTCACGCTCACGCTCACCTCGGGTACGTATCAGCGTCCTCACCTTCCCTGCTGATGTCTCCGTCGCTGACGCTGCGCGCGCGCACGGCGCTCACGCTGCGCGGCCGCCTCGTGCCGCCCGTGCCCGACGTCACGCTCACGCTCACCTCGGGTACGTATCAGCGTCCTCACCTTCCCTGCTGATGTCTCCGTCGCTGACGCTGCGCGCGCGCACGGCGCTCACGCTGCGCGGCCGCCTCGTGCCGCCCGTGCCCGACGTCACGCTCACGCTCACCTCGGGTACGTATCAGCGTCCTCACCTTCCCTGCTGATGTCTCCGTCGCTGACGCTGCGCGCGCGCACGGCGCTCACGCTGCGCGGCCGCCTCGTGCCGCCCGTGCCCGACGTCACGCTCACGCTCACCTCGGGTACGTATCAGCGTCCTCACCTTCCCTGCTGATGTCTCCGTCGCTGACGCTGCGCGCGCGCACGGCGCTCACGCTGCGCGGCCGCCTCGTGCCGCCCGTGCCCGACGTCACGCTCACGCTCACCTCGGGTACGTATCAGCGTCCTCACCTTCCCTGCTGATGTCTCCGTCGCTGACGCTGCGCGCGCGCACGGCGCTCACGCTGCGCGGCCGCCTCGTGCCGCCCGTGCCCGACGTCACGCTCACGCTCACCTCGGGTACGTATCAGCGTCCTCACCTTCCCTGCTGATGTCTCCGTCGCTGACGCTGCGCGCGCGCACGGCGCTCACGCTGCGCGGCCGCCTCGTGCCGCCCGTGCCCGACGTCACGCTCACGCTCACCTCGGGTACGTATCAGCGTCCTCACCTTCCCTGCTGATGTCTCCGTCGCTGACGCTGCGCGCGCGCACGGCGCTCACGCTGCGCGGCCGCCTCGTGCCGCCCGTGCCCGACGTCACGCTCACGCTCACCTCGGGTACGTATCAGCGTCCTCACCTTCCCTGCTGATGTCTCCGTCGCTGACGCTGCGCGCGCGCACGGCGCTCACGCTGCGCGGCCGCCTCGTGCCGCCCGTGCCCGACGTCACGCTCACGCTCACCTCGGGTACGTATCAGCGTCCTCACCTTCCCTGCTGATGTCTCCGTCGAAGCCGCAGCAAGTGGCGGGGCGCGCGCGCTTCCAGGGAGATGACGCTGTGCAGTATTTCTATTTTGGCAAAAACCCGATTTTAAATTGATTGCTGGTCTACTAATATACCCTTTCTAACCTCCCTCCATATTTCAGATGACCTCAAACTAATCCAAGTGACATCAGAAGACGGCACTTACCGCTTCGGTCCGCTGGACGCATCTAAACACTACAAAATCACCGCGGAGAAGGATTCCTACGTGTTTAGTGCCCCGGACGAGAACGGAGATATTGTGGCTCATAAGCTAGCGGAGATCACTGTGGAATTGAAAGATGATGCTGATGGCACGCCTTTGCAGGTTGGAATTTTTCTGTATTTAAACTCAAATAAATGAAAAGATTAAAATCTTTCAAAAATTGCTCAGTTTTGCAACTGTAATTACACTTAAACTATAGATATGTCAAACAATGGAGATATAGGGGCGCGTGGTTCTTGCGAACTTATCAAGCGGGATATGTTATGATAAGTCAAATGTCAACTAGCGACGTATTCTTTGCTTATGATTTCTTACAAAATGCCGTGTTGTTCAGTGGTTGTTTGCAAAAGTAACAGCTGTATTGTAAATTACACGAAATATGGTATCTCATTTTACACGTAAGTACTAATATATTAAGGTTTTTCTTAGTAAATTCATTAAAAAATTACTTCCTGATACCAAAAAACGCGATGATATGTCAAATCAATTATTTGAATTGAGAATAAATATCATTGCGTGCTTAGTACAGATCGAGCAATTAATCAGCTGAACTAGTTTCCCATGGATGAGTATTTAACAGATACTCTCACTCATATGACAGTTACGTGGTGCGGCCGCTGCCGCCTTTTGTTTGTTAGAGATGTGAAGTGCTGTTTGTGGTTACCGATAATTTGCACGATCCTACATAATACGATATAAAAGAAAATTTTAATGATTAATTCTTACAGATATATTATTATAGAACAGTTCTACGCGTCTGTTTTTCTGTGTATTCCCGGTAAACTCAAAAACTACTAAACGGATTTTCATGTGTTTGGGATTAATTTTCATGAGGAGAAAAAATATTTATAAAAAAAGAGCTAAAATTATTCTTTTTGTTTGTTTTTCTACATTAATTCTTTTAGGTATTTTGTCTTAGTAAATATCCTAAATATTCGACGTCCTGGGCTTTTTATAATATTTTTCCCTAGGTGTTGATACATGAGTTTATTATTCTAAGCCTACTACTTAGAATAATAAACTCATGTATCAACAAAAATCTTACTTTAAATAACTGATTAAACATAAATGTCGTAGGAAACTATTGGTTTATATTTTCTTATGATACTTCTACGCCATTCATTGGATCACTATCAATCATATTATGTCTTTTATTTTAGATTTTTAGTTATCCGAAGGATCCAAAAATAAAAGAAAAGTGGATGAATGAGACTGGAAGGGGTCCAAACTGGTTTCCTATAAAAAACAGTACAATACGCTTTCTTTTTTATTTATTTTTTGGTGATTTTACGTAAAAACACGCTATTACGAAATAATAATAATACCCTACGCGCGGGGGGTTAACTAAATAAAAACTTTATTTTTAAAAAAATTATCCAAAAGTAATGGTTTGTTAGATTTCCATGAATGAATATAGTTTTGAAGTACACTGATTTTATTATATTAAAAGTTAACTGCTACTGTTTACTAGAAATATGTATAGTCTCTGGATCGCGTCTACAAAATCGAATTAACTTTGATATTAACAGTTAATATTCCAATTTATGATTATCAATTTAGATCAAACTTCGCTCTTGTAAATCTCTGTGACAAACTTTTTGGTTAATATGCAGAAAACATCATTAATTGATGATAGTGACACGTCTGTAATGGGTTTTGAACTTTCCGACCTCGGTGAGCGTAGCTTTGTCTTGAAGTTCAACCCGGCTGTTATTCTTTAGCCACAAGCAAGCAAGTAAAGTCATTAATATAAATAAGGAAAAGGAAAGGGACAAGAATTTAACCCTGTGGCACGCCCATCTTAACTAAAGATCCCCAGGGTGTCGTTCCGTTATTTTTTAATTTTTGGTGCCTGTAAGATATGTAGTAGAGAAGGTCAGCAGCTTGTCCATGATTTCCATAGTAGTGTAATTTACAGATCAGTGTTATGGTCAATGTAATCAAATGCTTTTGAGTGGTCGCTAAGTCAGAAACACTCAAATATTTTTTTAATTCGAACAAGTAGTTCTTGAGATTTGCGTGTTAAAATTATTAGATCAGATTTGTTTTGATGGCAACAAACATTGTTTTTCTTGAACTTTAATTATTTTAGGTTTGTTAATGTTGGTTCCCGTGTCGCCAGGGCGCGCTGGTGTCGGTGAGCGGCGGCACGTACCGGCGCAACGTGGCCAGCGGCGCGGCCGGCGAGCTGCGCTTCGGCTCGCTGTCGCCGGCGCAGTACTACGTCAAGCCCAACATGAAGGAGTACCGCTTCCAGCCGCCGCACCACATCGTCACGCTGGAGGAGGGCCACACGCACCACATCAAGTTGCGCGGCGTGCGCGTGGCGTGGTCGTGCGTGGGCGCGCTGGTGTCCCTGGGCGGCGTGGGCTGGGCGGGCGCGGCGCTGCTGGCTGCGCCGCTGCAGGGCGAGGCGCCGCACTGCACTACTGAGGAGGCGACCACTGAGCCTAATGGCGCCTTCAGGTAACATAGCATAGCGGACGCAGTGAGGGATTTACATTAACTCCCGAGCACTGCAAAGGAGTTAATATAGAAACCTGAGTGATGTGAGAAATTCAAACCGCCCAAGACAAATACAGCTTTATCCCTATGTTGGATACTCTACTTTTTACACCTTCAGTGAGATAATATAATTAAAAGACAATATATAAAAAAAAAAAATTACATATTAGAGAAATAGCGCGGGCTTGCATCCGACCGTTCGGTAACCGTCCGGACCGAACCCAAGTCGTCGACGGCGCGTAGTGTTCCACGCGCGCCTCAAGGAGATGTCAGCAAAACCGTAGGGGCTCAGCAAGGTCGAAACCTACTGGGGCCATGGGTTGTGCGAAACAGAACCTCGGGGCCCTGGAACGAAGAAGGAACAGGAGTGTGTTTTAGTCAGTAAAAGTCTGACACGCCCTTTTGATTACCCACCAAAAAAAAGGTGAGGGTTGTATAACATATAAAAAGGCATTATGATATTAATTAGTTATTGACTATTAGCCGAAATTGTGTTACGAGTGGTACTAGAATAATACATAGTTTTAATTCAATTTTATATGTAATTTATCTCCTGATTACATATAGTTCTAACAACATACAAATTGATTATTAAGCAATTATTATTTCGTTTATTCATCATTATAACATACAAATTATATTTTTAAATATTTCAATAAAAAAACATTTAAAAATATAAAAAATAGTGTCCCACCGGTATCGGGAACAGGGTCCAAGCTACCCGGCGGTCAGGGCTCCAGAGAGAAAGTAACCTCCTAACAATACGAGTCGTGTCCAGGAGTACCGCTTTCTGAATCAAGCCCTTGATCCAGTCGCCTAACGCGAGCCTCCTAAGGTGTTGGTCGAGGCTCTTGGCTATTAAGCCATTGCCCGACACGACTATCGGTACAATTATTATTATTATTATTTTGGCATTAAGTCCGCCTTTGTACTTTTGTGTTGCATGAAGTTTTAATAAATAAATTATTTCCAGAATCCGAGGCCTGCTACCAAACTGCTTGTACAACATCCAGCTGAAGGACTCATCTGCTCCTGAACTACTGGGACTCAAACTAGCTAAAGCACCCCCTGTATTGGAGGTAAAATACATAATAATAATTTTAGTCATAGAATTATCTCAGAATGATCTAAAACTGTGTATTCACTTGTTAGGGAACTATCTAAGGACTAGTTTAAAAAATTGTGGACTGTAATTTGAAATGAATATGGATTATATTAGAATAAGTACAATTATTGATGTTGGTAAACGTTTGGAGTGCGCACGCGTCATGTTCGAAGATCGGTAGCGAAATGAAGTCCCGCACGCAGCACCTTTTGTCGCCACCGCTTCCGCTCGCCGCCTCCGATGTCTCACGACAGTAGCCGAAGAATGCCGAGTGGCCGAGTTCGTGGTTCGTTGTTAGCCGAACAAACTTCTTTATTTTGATGTGTACATGTTTATCAGAAATGTGTGTGTTTTGTTGATGTTAACTGGAGAGGTCTTAAGTTTTACAGGCCGATTTCCTCTTGAAAACAATTTTCTTTGTGCAAGACAATCATAATTTGACTATGTATCTCCTTCCAGGTGAAAAACAACAAAGACATCGAAAATGTTCGGCTCATCGCTATTCAACCGACCCAGATTACAGACACAAACGTACTAGTGTACACTCCCAACATCGACCACTACAAGTCCCTCCGTCTCACTCTAGCACTGGAGACCACTCCTCACTCCCCCATATACTCCACCAAGCTGGACCCCGCCGGATACCACCCCCATAACAACCCCGGACTTATGTACGTGCTACCCCGCCTGCCAGCCGATAATAAGACTTACGTACTGCAGTTAGAGTCCACATTGTCTAAAGCGACGCACTCGTATGGTGAGGAGGTGTATTATTTCAACTCGGATGGACAGTTCAAGCATTATACTATTGAGTTTTTGCCTAAGGTAAGCATATTTTTTAGTGTAAAAATAAAATACGTAAATAGTAACACTGATTATGATTAGGTAATAGGGTTTTTAGGAGAACATTTTAGTTTTGAGATTTTTACAAAAGTGGTTTCTTAGATACTTTTGTGGTGAATATACCAGGATAGTTTGTGAAACTCAAATGTTTGTATGTTTTAGCAATTTGTAGTTCAGTATCGGATAGTATTGTACAAGAAATTATATTTGCGGTAATGATATGTGAAGTCCCGCACGCCGCACCTCTTGTACTGAGCTTGACGTGGTTTATGACGGAGTGAAGAAACTGATTTTTGATAATAATTGGTATAATGACCAAAAGAAACTTACAAAAATATAAAAAATTAAAATATGTAGATTGGGTTGGGCGAGTGACGTGACCTCGTCGCTCGCGGCTGTTATCCTCTCGTGTCGTATGTGTAGGAGTTAGGTGGTTGATGAAATGATACTGCTGCTTAAATAGTTAAACTAAAATAGATATATTTATTGGACCAACGGTTTAGAAATACAAAGGAGCGAGGGAGCACACGCGATGACCGCTAATCGTGTACTGAATGCTCGACTAATATAAATTTAGTGACAAGAGGTAAAAATGCAAGAATAAGCATTAGTGCATTATTAGTGTATGGTTTCACCGTACAGTATGCGTGGGTGCCGGAGATGTTGGTGAGCGTACACATGCTAGGCGTTAACAATATGTGTATTTACACAATAATATACATTAAAATTTTAATATAATTTATTAACTGAGAGAAGAGGTAAAATGTGCTATTTTAATAAAAAAAAAATGAGGTTTAAGTTGTTGTATTTGTGTAATGATGTCAGTAATGTATTGAAAATCGGTACTACTTTGATTGTAATTTAAACCACATTTCCCGTTCTCTAGGTAAAATCCAGCGAGCAAGAAGTCCGTCAGACGTCCCTGGTGGTGATCCCGCTGCTGGGCGCGCTGGTGCTCGTGTACTGGCAGCGCGCGCGCGTGCTGGCGACGCTGGCGGCGGCGGCTGCGCGCACAGCCCGCCCCCGCGCGCGCGCCGAGCGCCCCGCCGCGCTGGACCGCGCCAGCATCGACCAGATCGTGTCCGCGCTCGCGCCGCCCGGGAAGAAGCCCAAGAAGAAACAGCTCTGAGCTGACAACACTCACTAGCTACTACTTATTTTCTTGGGAATTTATACAGTAATAAGAAAATTGTAACGACAAGAAAATTATACGTGCATCCACTTGTACTATCTACCATCAACTACAGTCATTGCCAAAATATTACCAATGATGTACAATAGATTATATTATGTTACTCTAAAATCGTGATTAATCAATAAACCAATGTTGAAATCATTTTAAATATACATAAAAATCACGTGTTTGTTATAAACCATCTTAAATTATTTATTCAAACATATTTTTACAAAAATATCTTTATTCGAACAATTTCTTAATCTTAAACGATTTTACACGTAGTGATATTTGAATATACCAACATTATGATTTTAATACGAAATATTTCCAAATTAATTTAAATATCATAAAATATGATATAATTATAAGTAGAACTAGTTTTCAATTTTTTTACCCTAATGTATCATGTTACATCAAAAAAATTATCAACAGTATTTTGAACTTTCATACGAACTTTAAAAATACTGTATCAATCATAAAAAAAGTACCAATTTGGTAGAAAAAATTCTCAAACAGCTGAGAAATATATTAAAATGAACCTTATTTCCTTAAGGAAACAAGGTCTATTTTAATAAATCCCTAAATTTTAGATTTCATGAATGAAATTATCATTTTTACTTGTTTTATTCTCGGATCGAGCCAATGTCCTGGCGATCGTTGTATTCCAAATGATATCATATATTATAATAATTTTACCTAAGTTATGTTCGGTTATGGTAGTGAGTGAATTTATTTATATTTTGTTGTGCATTGTTTTAAACTTTTAATGCATTTATGAGATGTATGTTCTAAATGTGTGGAAAATAAAAAAGATTGTTTGTTTATCAAAGTGTTTTAATTTAAACCTTTAAAATATTTCTTACGTAATAGCTTTCTAATAAGCCAAATAGGGACTTGGTACTATATAGGGTGACTGGTAATTAGTGTACGATACTTAAACACGTGATTGTGCTCATGATAACAATAAACAGGCAAACATAAATGAACTGAACAGCTGATATTTTTTTCGCGATTTCAGGTTTGTTCCCATAGTAAAAGTTGTTGGTTATCATGAGCACAATCACGTGTTTAAGTATCGTACACTAATTACCAGTCACCCTATATACCTACGTTTTGATAATATGAAATGAATATAAATCAAATATCGCACATGATTAAGGCGAATTTCGTAATTAACCTACTATTAGCAGATGTTAAAGCTTCAACCAGTAGCAGAAATCTTGTATTAGAAGTAGCATAAGATAAACAATTTATTCGTAGCAGTCTCCATAGCGTTCTTGACAATCGGCGAGCGACCTCGCGTGGTGGTCCCATAGTCTTGCGTTTTCTTTGCTGTAAATAAAATTTTTGATTTTTGAACTTTTAATTTTTTTCGAATAAACTGCACTGGAGTAAAGACGCAATAAAATTAAATCTTTTTTAGAAAACAGCAACAAATGAAGCAGATATTATCATTTGAAATATTGGTATGAGGAAGAGAGGGCGAAATGTAACCTCGCGCTATCTCGTGTATTAACCTAACGTCGCCGCTGCCGTGCACATTGCCGTCACATTTCGGAGTGTGCATCTTTTTTCTGTTACTTTACAATTTTCGTTTTCATCAGTTTTATTTTATTTTTTCAAATAGCTAATAGAAAGATTTGATAAATTTTTTCTATTTGCTATTTTGGATGAAGTTACTTTTTCAAACAAATAATAAAAATTAATGAGTCAACTACCCTTCCAGGTGGCTATGGAATAGAACGAAATTCTAAGTCTTCAGGTCCTAACCTGATAACATACGCATCTTTAGTGTGATCCTCAGACTACATTGAATATACTGAGAGTGCGATCTTAATTTCGTTATACCAAAATTATCAACGATATAAAAAGTTGTCTATAACTTACTTGACGAAGTACAGTTGAAAAGCAGCTATGAAGTTACTTTGTGATCTCGCGTGTAGTTTGCACAGCGTCAGTTTTTCACACTCGTCGGCTCTGTAACAAAGGCATGAATCTAGTTTAACTCGCTAGAATATAAGTCGATGAGTTTAACATTTTGAGCGACACGGTTTTGTGTAGATGACTAACTTTTCCGTGCCTTCCACGCCACGGCTTTATTAGAAGACAATATCAAATTTAACATCTGTATATATAAAAATGAATCACTATTTCCCTTGGTCACGCCATCACGCGTGAAAGGCTGGACCGATTTCACTAATTTTTTTTTTGTTGTGTTTGTTATTGTCAGGAGAAGGATCTTATGAAAGAAAAAATTAAAAAAAATGGTTTTTTTTTTTTTTCGGTGGGAAAATCATCTTATGACATCCCCCGCCCTTGGGCGGGGCGGGAGATAGTGTCAGACTTTTACTGACTAAAAACCCACTCCTGTTCCTTCGTTGCCTTTCGTACCAGGGCCGAGTCTTCCTTTCAGAATCAGACCCTTGGCCCCGGTAGGCTTCGACCCTGCTAGGCCCCTACAGTTGCTGACATCTCCTTGAGGCGCGCGTGGAACAGCACGCGCCGTCGACGACTTGGGCTCGGTCCGGACGGTTACCGGACGGTCGGACGGCGAGCCACCCATTGCTCGTCGTCCGCAAGCCTGCGCCTACGATGGCCGGAAATCGGGATCGGAATCCCGGCGGCGATTGGGGCGTGAGGACCGTTGCCTCACGCGATCGGCCGCCTCCTTTGCTAGCATTACTGCTTCGCAGAAGGAGGCAACCGCCTGCCACTCCTCCTCGCTCCGGACCATGGCCTGTACCAAAGCCCGGCGCGAGTAGGGTTACCATATGTAAATAGAGGGATGCCTGTCTATGGAACCTAAAATGCCTGAATTTTCAGAAAAATGCCTGTCTAAAGCAAAACGCTGTAGGTAATAAGTAAAAGCCAACAGATAATAATGAAGAAGGATATTTAATTTATTACTGATATTTGTCAGAGGGCATTATTTTTTTTAATAGTTCTTTCTTTTCTAATATATAAACGTAAAAATCTTCACAAGATACAGTTTTGTAATTTTCCTGTGTAATCAATATTGCTTTCACTGATTCAATTTGACGTTGACGAGAGAAAACGTACGTTCTACGTTCGCATTGTGTGCCAAAATAGAGAACACAAACTGGCAGATTTTCATGAATTCTGTAATGTCACCATTCACTTCTCTACTTTTGAGAAAATTGCACCACTGTGTAGTTAAGCTTTCAGAAAAAAAAATGTTATCTGAACTTCTACAATATTCTTTTAGAACTTCGTATTCGTCAAACAGATTCACGTCGTCAACACTGATATTTAGCTTAGAGAGAAATTCTACAGATCCGCGATGCGCGCGAAATTTGAAAATGAAGAAATTTAAAAATGCCTGTCTCAGACCAATGCCGGCCGCACGCCTGTCTAAATCTTAAAATGCCTGTCAAATGCGGCAAACGCCTGTCATATGGTAACCCTAGGCGCGAGAGATCGCCGCCGCCGATCGCCCCTACGAGGACACGGCGTTGCTCTACCCAAGCGGGGCACACCTCCAACGTGTGCTCCACCGTGTCCTCCGGGCGGTCCACACAATGGTGACACCCGGGCGTTTCTTCCGCACGAATCCGGTGCAGGAACCTCCCGAACTTACCATGTCCGGTGAGGACCTGCGTCATGCGGAAGGTAAGGACGCCGTGTTGCCTTTCCAGCCACTCCTCAAAGAGGGGACTTATCGCCATAATTATGGCGTGCCCAATGGTAGTAGGGTAGAGTAGTCAGTTGAAGAGAGCGAAGCCGCGGGAAAAAGCTAGTTTATTAATAAAAATACTAAAAAATATGCTTTATTTGGTGCGTATTTGCTATTGCCTGAAACCCTAACCTTAGATTTTTATTTCAATGGGGCCTTGGTTTATTTAAAAAACAATAGGCAAGTGCGAGTTGGACTCGCGCCCTGCGGGTTCCGTACAGATTGACATAAGTAACCAGTTTAATTCCCCAATGAAGTCTTGAAGATTTTTCCGAATCGCAAAATTTTTTTTTAACCCTAAAAACAGCAAAATGATAGCAGTATTCGCTCATTTATAGCTTGGCGCTGGAGGACACATCGCGTTCGGCACAGGTTGGCGCTCAAAAGGTTAGGTAAGCAGCAAGTTGGCTTGGAATGGACATCTGTACAAGAAGAAGCCTTTTGCTAGCCTATTTGGCTCTTTTTAGGCTTCTGATGAAGTGAGGAGGTCATCTATTGTTCTAGTAATGAAGCACGTACTGTCTCTTAGTCCTCATCTTTGTGGCGCCGCTGTCTGCCGCTCCTCCCAGCGCGAACATCGGGTTGATAAACCTCTTGCTCAAGTGATGCTGTACCTCCTTCGACTCCTCATCTGAAACAAGCATTATATAATTGAAAGGCAACAGTTTCAAATACCGTAAAACTGTAGTAGTTAGATATTTGACTTCAATTTTAATTTTTGGCATCAATTTAATGATCAAATAAGCTATCCACGAACATATTTGTTCTAGCTGTCTTTAATTATAAGGAAACGGAAAAATTACTTGATGTAGCAAAGTAGTAGCTAGGATTATCTGTATGTAGGTATCTATTTACTGTGTACTTTCTTATTTTAATATATAATAATATATACAAATATATATATATACTATACCCTATCTATTTACACATTATATTTACATGTACACACACTCATGCATGCACATACACTCATGCAACACACACGCACGTTGACTATTGCAATTTGTGATGTAATGGGGGGGCCTGGAGCTCTAAAATACAGGCCTTCGCCTACTTTGGACTCCAGATCTCCCACAAATTACCTTTTTTCTCTTGTCGAACTACTTGTCAACTAAAACTGTGTTGTAATTTGTTGGAGATAAATAAACGTTTTTATTATTATTATTTTATTATTATTATCTAAAGAGTTCATTTTTCATTTGCAACAAAACGACAGCCAATTTTCTCTATAACATTATTTCTGCCCTACCTGTCTGGACTTTACTTTTTCTGGGATACCAAATTTGCCCCTCACTAGAAATGACTTCTGTATTGTGGGTGCGTTCGCAAACATCTGTAGACTATAAAAAATATTTGTTCCGTGCGGAATCGAACCCGCAACATGCAGCGCAGAAGCCACCTGCAAACCGTGGTATCTTAAGAATATATCTGTTACCGGCCAAACTAGATTTTAGGATAAACTAGTTTCGCCTAGGCCAAGCCTAAAATCTAGTTTAGTTTATCCTAAAATCTAGTTTGACCGGTAACATATCTATCGATCTATCTTAATTATTATTGACGCATCCGAGACTATTCAATGAAGCTGTGTAAATAATTACCACTTCTTTCCAAATCCACAGGCTGGCACAAAACTGCACAGAATAAAGCTACAAATAGAAATATCGTAATAATCTGCATTTTCACTACACTTCAAAAAAATCCAATTTCCAATATCTTCAAATCGACTCTGCTACTAACTGATGCATTTTAGTAACTCCCGCCATTATATAGAAGTTCTGACGGAAGATTTGTACTGACGCGTATAACAGCTTTAATGGGAATTATAAATAATACGCTCATAATGTGGTGCTAACTAGAACAAACGATTTGTTTCAACAAATGGTCGAGGGTTCTGCGTGCTGGACAATGCGGAAAGGGTGAATTTGGTGCAAGGGGCTTCTCTGATAGGTGGTGGTGTTTCCATGGTCCCAGTAGACTTCGGTCCAGCTGAGCCCCTACGGTTTTACTGACATCTCTTCGAGGCGCGCGTGGAACATTACGCGCCGTCAACGACTCGGGCTCGGTCCGGACAATTACCGGACGGCCGGAAGACGAGTTACACATTGCTCGTCGTCCCGTGTCGTCCGCCCACACCTATGGTGATTGGAAGTCGGGGTCGAGATCCCGGTGGTTAGGGCGTGAGGTAGACCTGCCATCATTCTACTTATGTTCTGTGCAAATTCGCTCACAAGATTCTATCACAACAATCGTGACCCAATCTATTTCATGCTGAATTCTGCTTCGATGAGTCTACTTTGCTGGATTCTGTCATTATTCGACATCATCGTCTCTCATCATTTCCAACGATTATTTTTAAACATTTCGGTAAACTCTGAAATATAGTTAAAATTAACATATATTTTTCCCGTAGCCTCGATATATAACATATCCTTGTCAGTGTGGATCAATTGAGCAAACATCACAAAGTAACTATTTTTAGTTTCTCTGATCCAAATCCAGTATTTGCTTATAAGCTGGTTTTGGTTATTTAGGTGGTTCTTAACCAATCATTGGCATGCCCATAGTTTCTTATACTTAGTGCAGTTTCTGTTTCCTACTTCCTTTACTGTCATCTTTAGATATTCATGGGTTTCGGAGCTTCTCACGAATCATACCGCGCTTGATTTTGATAGTAGGGCTATATTATGGAGTCTCTGTTGGATTTCTAAATTGAAATTACTGGAAGAGCTCCATAGCTCGATATCATAAGTCCACACATCCACCTAAAAAAAGTCCACACATAATATACCTACCAAGGATGATAGCATTATTTATCAGAAGTTTGTTATACAGAGATAGCTGCTATGGTTTGCGTCTCAATACCCAAGAAAAGGTCTTGTGCTCTTGCATGACCCTTGTATAGCATTGTTGTCTGTTTTTAACCGACTTCAAAAAGGAGGAGGTTATCTCTTTTCCTTGAAGTGGGCGGCACATTTTAATCTTCCCAAGAGACCCAAATATTCTACACAGTAATTTATTGTTAGGTAGTTTTTTTTTCTATCCGTGTAATTTCCTGAGTTTAAAGGTTAGACAGATAGGAGCCATTGTTCTTTTATTTGTGTATGGAGCTTTTGTGAAGCAACGTCCAGTTCTTTGTAAGACATTACTGTGCGCATACAATGCGGCGTACTTTATTTCAGTCGGATTGAAATTTGGCTGAATGTGGGGTAGCCGCATTACATTACAGTGACGTTTTTCAATCAGGCGCGCCTTCTTGTAATACGGCGTGTTATACACGTACATATATGGCTGTGACATAAATAGGCATACAGCGATTTCGTATACGTTTAAGTACATGTCTTCATGTTGCGCAGGTTGCGCTTGAAACTTTGGTGTGATTATGAAGAACGCCTGAATTAGGTTAAAGTTTTTTTTTAGTTTAAAGAGTAAACCCTTGTAAGTACCATACTCGTCAAACGCCAGTTGAATGTCTAAGAACATCGCTGACCTATTCCTCTAAAAAAATACTGATTCTGTGTGCCAGTCCATAAAAATATTTGTTTCAATTTCCTATGATTCTTTGTAAACCCGAATCAGTGGTCTAGAATTATTTTGTCCTCTTCTAATATTGAAAACTGTTTAATTATCTATGTATTTTATAATATTAACTGTGGTAAATTTACGGAACCTGAAACCTACAGTTAATTTGTTTACATTTTTAATTTTACAAAAGTAACTAGAGAGTCGTGACTCTCTAGTTACTATTCTTACTTTTGTATGTAACATGAGACTTCCGTGAACTTTTTCCACTAGACAATATAAATATCTATTGCTGAGATACTAGGAAAAGGTCAATGTACTTTATTCCAAATTTATCTGTCGCCTACCATAGCTAGGGATTAATTACAAACAATAAGTTATGTAGAATCCGAGTTTTCTAAATGTACTTATTACGCTATTGTTGACGCGTCGCTTTGTCATTGGATTTCTTTGTACTTTTCATTCTTTTCTGGAAATCAAATTTTTGTAGTCAAAAATTCAAAGCGGTGTCTGTGTTAAAAGTGTTGCGTGAGTTGCGTCGCACTGTGCAGTATGCAATATCCGGTTTAGTAGATTTTCAACAATCTACGCAAGTCTCAAAAGTCTCGTTATTCCCGAGACTGGAGGTATCAGTCTCAAGTATCAAAATTGCAAAAAAACTCCGCCGTGACTCTCGATATTTTCGAGACCAAGACTCCTGGGATGAAAGCCCTAATCTCAAACAAATCTTGGATTCTTCCAGAAGGTTCTGGGTTTCTCTTCTTTCGTTTCTATAGCTGCAAAAGTTAATTAGGGTTTTACAAATCAGTTACCGACATCACTTCTTTTGTATGTAGTCGATGATAATAATACTGAAGGGTCCTAATTTTCGACAGCTTGACGTCAATTCTTCCAAATCTATTATAAGACATTTAGAGCCCAATTCATGCGTCAATTGTTACCAGTTCTAGTCGGTGGTGTTTGTGAAAGATATCAGCATCTTGTATCTACTGTGTGCTCGAGCTAAACTGGACTAATTGCTTGTGAAAACGGAGCAGTTTTCTCGATCAAGTTCAAGGAGACTGGATTTTTCCTAAAAAAACACAAGTATTTCTACTGATAAGTGATTATATCAAGTGGTACCTCATCATCATCATCATCATTTCAGCCAAAAGACGTCCACTGTTGGACATAGGGGGAGGCCCAAGTGTCGGCACAACGAACGGTCCTGTGCATCTCGCATCCATCGCGTTCCCTCGACTCTCACCAGGTCATAGGCCCACCTTGTGGGAGGCCTTCCAACGCTGCGTTTTCCGGTGCGCGGTCGCCACTCTAGAAACTTTCGTCCCCATCGACCATCTGTTCTATCATCGAGCAATGTGCCCTGCCCACTACCAGGGGCGTAGTGTGGACTAATTTAGACGTGGGCGAAGGTGCATCAGCGAGGCCTTTTTCTTTCATGAATTCGAAAACGAGACAGCGACTGTCGCAACCCAGTGTTTGACTACATCGTCCCTTACCATCAAGTGAAATAGTGGTCAAACGCGAGCCTATAAATTATAAAACAAAACCCTCGTTGGTAAAAAGCTCTCGTACAATCGAGGCCCCTTTGGGCGCGAGGTCATAAATCAATTCCCGAATTGAGTTACGAAGATTTTTCCGCACCGCAAAAAAAGTGTTTTTTGTGACGTAAGTAACTACAAATTTACAGTTTTCAGACTTTTTCCTATACTTGTGCTATTTGATCTTGCTTCATGCCAAATTTCAGAATTCTAGGTCAACGGGAAGTACCCTATGAATTTTGATTCCCTTGAGTGTCGAAATATACTTTTTTGCGACATAAACGGCCGTATCTTTTTTTTTCGTTAACTTAGACGTTTGATTTTTTCATAGCTTCAAGGGACCGCAGACCTGAGTATGTGGTTTTAATTTCAACTCGATACCTCCACGCATTCTCGAGATAAACGGTCTTAGCAGAAACACAGACAGGCAACAAAGTGATCTTATAAGGGCTCCGTTTTTTCCTTTTGAGGTACGGAACCCCAAAAAGGAGGAGATTCTCAACTCGACTGCTTTTATTCCAGGATTTTAATATATATGTGTTCTGGGCACGTTTCTGGATGACAGCAATGTGAAGGAGTAGGTACAGCAATGTGGAGGACGCCTGAGTGCATTTATTACGTATGTTACGTATCTACTTACATAGACAAACAATATGTAGATAATATATTATTTATGGTTTTCTTTATAAATAGAGAAAAATGTTTTTAACAAGCATTGATTTAGATTATAATTTTAGCAATAACATTTGATTTGTCTTCTTAGCGTATCTACGACAAAAAAGTATATATAACACTTCAATTTATGTGAGAACTAGCTTTTGCCCGCGGCTTCGCTCCCGTCAACTGACTACTATATCCTACTCTACCCAACTCTATCCTACTCTACCTTACTCTACCCTACTCTACCCTACTCTACTCTACCCTACCCTACCCTACCCTACCCTACTCTACCCTACTCTACCCTACTCTACCCTACTCTACCCTACTCTACCCTAACCCTACTCTACCCTACTCTACCCTAATAAAAAAAAAGTGTCCTATGTCCGTCTCCTGGTTCTAAGCTACCTCCCCACCAACTTTCAGCCAAATCGGTTCAGCCGTTCTTGAGTTATAAATAGTGTAACTAACACGACTTTCTTTTATATATATTTCAGAATTAGACTTAAGATTCTGACTTAAATTGAAGTGTTTTTTTGGTTCAAAATTCAGCTAGGTACGGTAACATCGTTTGTGGACGTATAATATGTCATTACGTCTTCACTCACGGGTGCAGGTGAAAGGGCATGCGGCGCAAGATGAAAGGTGTCAATGGTCTGCGAAAAGATGCCGCATGAACCTGTGGAGATTGTCTTTGTTGTCTATCTGAGTACAGGGTCTGTTTGCAAACAAACGAGCTGCCCACAAAGTGATCACATGTGATTCGTGTGTTCATGTGCAAGTGTGTGACCACCAGCGCTTGTGGACATCTGCATTACAGAGGCTACGCATTGCAAATGTTGCTATCTGATGAAATTCCTAGTTAAGGTGCAAAAATGATTTCAACTAGAGGCAAGATTTCATCATCTCAGATTGCACAATAATATTTTTATCTTACACCCGCGTTGTAAACAAACACGGGAGTTTAATTTGGTTTTGTTTATTTTTAAACGATTTTGCATAGCGTTAGTAGTTATGTAGGTATGTATTGATTTTCGAAAGACTATCCTTATTTAAGAACGCTCTTGAACTTTCTAGTTAACATTTTATGATTTTACTACTTGCCGGCAGATGGCGCGGTTACCAACTTTTAATATAGTATAACTACTATGTAAGCGCCATCTAGTGGTGAATATCATAGTCACATTCGATTAATGCTTATTTTTTGCCATCTTTATTTTTTTTTTCAATTTTCATTATACCGTTAGCATGAAAATAAAAAAGAAATGTTACTTAAATCTAGATTTTGAGCAGAATTTCACTTAACATAGTCAACGGATTCTTGACTACTAAGATACTAAGAAGTTCTGCTACCCAACGCTAGATGTCGTTAAATTAAGTTTTTAGCAAGTTGCTCGAATTTTCTTGATTGTTTAAGATTCTTCATGTTTATTCGTGCGGCCTCTCGTAGATAGATAGCGTTGTTTGCAGGGCTATATAAAGGGAGCCGCGCGGGAACTTGCAGTATTCAAAGTTTGAAAGCGATCGAGTTAAGAAGCGAAAGCGAAGTAAACAAAACGATCAAAAATGTCACTCGCGCCGTACTGGTTTCGTCATCTGAGGAATCTGGCAACCCGGGACCCCATTGCGAGGGCTTTTGAGGACCCCTTCGCGGTATTTTCAAGAGACCCCTTCTTCAGGGACCCGTTGAAATACATCAAGGCAGTCACAGCACCGGTGGACCATGTCGAGGGCGTGTATTCCGATCACGAAGTCAAGGTCGACGGGAAGAAAGTTGAAGTGCATCTTGATGTCCAGAATTTCACTCCAGACCAGATTAATGTGAAGACTGTTGGCAACGAAATCATGGTGGAAGGCAAGAAAGAGATTAAGAAAGAGGATGGTTGGACGAGGAGTCACTTCGAGAGGCGGTTCCTGCTGCCCGAAGGTTTCCCTCCAGAGCGCGTGGAGTGCCACCTTGACAAAGGGAAGTTAGTGCTGATGGCGTTTAGATCGGAGCCCCTGCAGGAGCGTAGCGTCCCTATCCAGGAAAAGCCAAGTGACACTGGCACCGATGAAAAGAAATAACGGAACTGTGTTATCATCTAAAATTCCTGTTTCTATATTTTGATAGACTGATTAGTTTAGTTTTTTCGTACTTCTCTATTTGTATTGTATCTAATTATAGAATATTTTTGATTTAAATAAATATAATTTTAAAATGTAAGTTGTGTTCTTTTATTCAACTCACTTAGCAATTGCGATATGAATTGTACCTATATAGTTTTACTGAACAAATAAGGTAGGTAGGTACTTAAAATGAAACATGATGTAAGTAGATGCCTACATAGTTGCTACCTCGGTACCAAAAAAAAATAGTATTGTTACTTGAAATTAGTGGCGGATTAGCCATGTAGCAAGAGTAGCGAATGCTATAGGCCCCACGCGTTTGGGGGCCCCGCGCGTTCGGGTATCACGGACTTGAACGTAAAAATACTAGTCAAATAATTTATACTACATAAAATCAAATACAGCTTGATATCTTTGGATATCTTCAGAATAAATCTCTTAGAATTGGTACTTTTCTCGCAACCAATCTTAAAATCGGGGTTTATCCACTACATATTATTTTGGGTGTCCATTGTAATTTTCACATAGACACACAAAATGTGTAGTTCGATTGGTACCCTTAAGGTGAAAATTAGGAAATACCTTCTTTGCACAACATATTTTATTTTATCTATTTTAATAAAAAGGTCTTCGCAGGGCCTCTTGATCGAATTTGCTACAGGCTCCGTGCTGGCTTAATACGGCACTGCTTGAAATACCTACCTAATGTCTACGGCAGATATGAAAGAGCTGTACCTATAGTACCTATCTCTCCACATTTTTCATATCGACTCGTGTTACTAACGCTCCCCTAGCAACCCAATTATCTCTTTTTGTCGGTCTACTGGAAGAAATTCCTTTAGAAATAAGCAGAACTGCACTCATTTTCTAAAATACCTTTTACTGTTTTCATGTGTGCATAAATAACAAAATGAATAAATCATCATCGTCATTTCCCTGTATAGATCCCCCTCCTATGCTTATATTGATAATTTCCTAAGTAGTTTGAATAACTTGTTACTACCATTATCCAATTTTCATCATGTTGCCTTAGTTGGAGATATCAACATTGATATTAAGCCTAACAACAAAGACAGACACTCAAACGAATATCTCACTTTTGCGGCCTCTCACGGACTATTACCAGCACACTTATATCCTACAAGAGTTAATAACTGTTTAGATCATGTTCTTTTAAAAACAAAACTGCCAGGCACAACCATAGTGATAGACTCACCTATAACTGACCATCTGCCTGTGTTTCTTAGCATCAACATGGACGGGCCTAGGCTCAAGCCTTCTCGCACTACTAAAATTGTTGACATCTCAAGCATACAGACAGACATTGAGAACACAGACTTCTCCTCAATTCTCCTCACAAGTGATGTAAACGAGGCAGCTGATATCCTGACGTCCATAACATCTGAAATAGTACATAAACACACTCGCGTCACCAATATTAGAAAAAGGAACCGCAACATTAAACCGTGGATCACTCCTGGTCTACTACGTTGCATCCGAAACAGAGACAAAATGCATCTTGATCTAAGAACACAAACGGATAATGCCATCTTAAAAGTTACCTACACTCGATATCGTAATTTTTGTAATTCTCTTTTGCGGAAATTAAAAATACATTATGAGAAAGCAGAATTCCAGAAACGAAAAAACAATTCTAAGGCAACCTGGGACCTAATAAAAACTATAACTTATGCTAAACCAGCGCCATCTTCCTCGAAAGAACTCCTTCGCATTGATTCAGATGAACATAAATCAGCAAATAGGGTTAACAACTATTTTGTAAGTCTGGGAAAAACCCTAGCTACAAATATTCAACAGATAAATACAAACACAACAATTCCCACATCCGTCATCGGTTTAGAGGAACCATGTAATTCTATCAGTATCTTAGAAACCGATAATTCTGAAGTGGAGCGGATCATAACTAATATTAAATCTGGTACTGCTGCTGGAATTGATGGTATTTCTGCAAATATTTTGAAAATAACTCGCAAAGTCTTAGTCCCTTATATAACCTACATCTGTAATCTCGCAATATCGACCGGCGTTTTCCCGGATGCTTTCAAGACTGCTTTAGTTCATCCCATTTATAAGGGGGGGGACAGAGGCAGTGTTGGCAACTATAGACCTATATCTGTCTTGCCAAGCATTTCGAAGGTTCTGGAGAAGATACTGAACAACCGTTTACTCGCTTACCTCCAAGCAAATAATATTATTGCAGATAACCAATACGGCTTCAGAGCTGGAATCGCAACAGAGGATGCTGTTATTGCGTTTTCAGAAAAATTGGCCAAGCTTATGGACAGCAAACGGAAATGTCTCGGTGTTTTCCTAGATATTTCAAAGGCGTTTGACACTGTCTCTGCGCCCCTACTTTTATCAAAACTGGAACGCGTGGGGATTCGTGGCATTGCGCGGGATATTTTTGCGAGTTATTTGCAAAATCGTTACCAGCATGTTAAGATTGATGATGTGATAAGTGATAGAGCTAGGATCGAATATGGCGTTCCACAAGGAAGCATTTTGGGGCCTACGTTGTTCCTCATCTATATTAACGATCTATGTAAGATCCCTCTAACTAACTGTTCTATCTTTACATATGCTGATGATACAGCTTTGCTTATACATGGTAAGGATTGGGATGAATCAGAAAGGTTTGCTCAAATGGCAATGGACACTGTTATGGTTTGGCTGTCTACAAACCTTCTTACATTGAACTCGGACAAAACTAAAGTAGTCTCCTTCTCCCTAACTAATATATCACAGCCCAAATCCGCTCCTGCTCTCCGAGCTCACACCTGTCCTGGATTTTCCAATTCCTCTTGTTCCTGTCCTATTATTTCTCTTACACCTAGCATAAGGTACTTAGGCGTGCTGATAGATAATCATCTAAGTTGGTATAACCACATAGATAGCCAAATAGTCCGTACACGAAAATTAATCTACATCTTCAAAAAACTTCGAGACTCGGCCGATCAAGATACTCTTATGTTGGTGTACTTCTCACTTTGCCAGTCCCTTTTCCTATATTGCTTGCCGGCCTGGGGTGGAGCTTGTAAAACTCATCTACTGAAATTAGAGAGAGCTCAGAGAGCCGTTCTCAAGGTTATGTTTTACAAGCCTTTCAGGTACCCCACAGTGGAACTTTATAGGGATTCCAAGGTATTATCGGTGAGAGGACTGTATGTATTACAATGCGTTTTGAGAAAACATCGACAAGTACCACCCCATTTAAGTTCCAAACGTCGCGCCGATATTGTTTTTCCTCCGGTAAGACATAGTACCGCCTTTGCAAAACGTCAATTTACATATCTTAGCTATCTTTTATACAATAAAGTTAATAAATTACTCCAGATATACAAATTAAATTCTCATCACTGCAAAAGTACATTGAGAAAGTGGCTTTTGACACAAACATACGATGAAACAGAAAAATTACTTCTGACTTTAATTTAAAGTAGGTATCACCAAAACACACACTTACATACACCGTCACACATCACACACGCACACACACGCTCACTAACACATCCACACTACACACAATCCCTTTTCCTTAACTTGTTATTTACCATTTTTCTTTTTTAATATATAATTTCCAAGTTTTGTCGCTATACTGCTAATAAAGATAAAAATAAAACTTGTTGGTGAACACACAAAGTTATTGTTGAGTACCTACCTAATCTTAATGAACGTATAACTGACTCCCAAGTCACAGGCTATAAACCTAGTTTGGGAGCCAGTAGTTATTTACTATGTCCTCATTTATGTACCAATAATTATGTACCTACTTGTTTTTGTCACCATTTTATTTTTGGAAATAAATATTATTATTATTATTTCCTTTATTTACTTTATATACATATTTTGTACATTTTTAAATATTTCTTAAAACATAAATAAATAAAAAACATTTAAAAATATAAAAAATAGTACCCCACCGGTATCGGGAACAGGGTCCAAGCTACCGGCGGTCAGGGCTCCAGAGAAAGGAACCTCCTAACGATACGAGCCGTGTCCAGGAGTACCGCTTTCTGAATCAAGGCCTTGATCCAGCCGCCTAACGCGAGCCTCCTAAGGTGTTGGTCGAGGCTCTTGGCTATTAAGCCATTGGCTGACACGACTATCGGTACAATGATCGCTGAGTCCACATCCCACATGTCGACAACCTCGCGAGCCAAGTCAATATACTTGATTTGTTTATCTTTCTCGGCTTTCACGAGGTTCTCGTCATGCGGAACGGATATGTCAACAATCATTGCACGCCTCTCGCTTCGGTCCACCACCACTATATCAGGCTTATTGGCTACAATAGTCCTGTCAGTGATGATGGACCGATCCCAGTACAAAGTGATATGACCATTATCAAGAACTGGGTCGGGCTCATACCTGTAGTACGGCACTTCCGATTCCACAAGAGAGTATTTCAGAGCAAGTTGCTGATGGATAATCCTGGCTACAAGGTTGTGTCTATGCAAGTACTCTCCGTTAGCTAGACGAGAACAACCAGAGATAATGTGACGAATTGATTCTTATTATTATTATTATTATTTCAGCTGAAATATGTCCACTGTTGGACATAGACTTTCCCCAAGTGTCGCCATTGCGACCGGTCCTGTGTCTCTCGCATCCATCGGATTTTCGCGACTTTCACCAGGTCATCGGTCCACATTGTGGGAGGCCTGCCAAAGCTGCATCTTCCGGTACGTCGTCATCTTCCGGTCGACGTACGGTCACCACTCCAGCTCCCCTAGCCAAGTTACAATCGTATCGTTCGCGCTGAACGCCTCGAGTAGGCCACGCCTCCGATTCCTCTGTTTTGACGTCATCTCAACGTTCAGTCTCGTGGTCAGAACAAAGGAATTGGAGGCGTGGCCTACTCGAAGCGTTCGGCGCGAACGAAACAATTGTAACTTGGCTAGGGGGGCAGAACCTTTCGGGCCCATCGACCATCTGTTCTGCGAGCAATTAAAACTCAATTCTATTCTCTACATAGTATAACATAAATCAAAGTCGCTGTTCGCGTCTGTCTGTACATCCGCTAACTCCTAAACCACGCAACGGATTTTAATTTAGCCTAAGCCTTTTTTTTAGAGGGGGTCCTCCGTCCTGGGGTGGGTTAGACTCTTACCGACTAAGACCGGTGTTCCCTCGTACACTTGTGTCGGGGGCTGCGGGTGCAGTTTGACTTCCGATGCCCCGGACTAGTGCTGACCTGATCCCCGTGGGTCTCTTCCCCCCGTACTGGAGAGTGGCTCTCCTATACCTCTAAGTGAGGCGCGTGTGGAACACTACGCGCCTCCATCTCGAAGTACCCAATTTGTGTACACCCCTTTAAAATACTGAAAAAAGAATTAATCATTTTTTAACTTATTCACATACTGTTTTTGTATGGACCCATAAAATAAATATAAACATAAAGTTTCAAATAAATCCTTGTAGTTTTGGTGCAGCTAAAAACTTGGTTACTATAAAACCATATTGATTTTCTTCTAAAATGAGGAAAATACGAGCGTTTTCGAAATGCTAAAAATAATGATAGAATCAAACCTGCGACCGCAGGCAGATGGCTGGCGCCACCGCGCCGGTAGGAACAACACAATTTTGGGTCAAGTGGGGACGTGGGGTCAATACCCACAAGTTGACGTCAGTGCCTTGCAAATTGCAAGTGCTCTGGATATTTTTCATTTGCCCCGATAAATAATAAATAACATAAGCTTGAATATTTAAAAAAAACTTAATAATTAATGAATTATAAATTGAAAAATATGATAAAACCAGCTGCTACCAACGGCATAACCTGCGTGATTTATTTTTGCATGACTGCGATCCCACCTGATGGTAAGCAGTGATGCAATCGTTGATGGTGAGGTGATAGTAGGAATTTATAACAAGGGAAGATAGAACCTACTCTCTGGATAAAAAGTTCAAATAAAATCCTATGTCCTATTCCAGGATATGGTCTACCCGTGTACCAAGTTTCATCGATAACGGTTCAGCCTTTCAAGCGAGAAGAAGTAACAAAAATATAAACAAACTTTCGGCTTTGTTACATAATAATAATTCATTTATTTCTTATTATATGGTGTATACAAAATCTTAAAAATGTTTCACATACACTTTCGTTGCCGTTGTAGAAATATTAAAAATTATATTAGAGATAGTAATTTTTATACAATGTCAAGATGTGTGTGTGATCGGCGGCGGCGATCTCTCGCGCCGGGCCTTGGTACAGGCCATGGTCTGGAGCGAGGAAGAGTGGCAGGCGGTCGCCTCCTTCTGCGAAGCAGTAATGCTAGTAAAGGAGGCGGCCGATCGCGTGAGGCAACGGTCCTCACGCCCTTACGGCCGCTGGGATTCCGATCCCGATTTCCGGCCACCGTAGGCGCGGGCTTGCGGACGGCAGGCAATGGGTGGCTCGCCGTCCGACCGTCCGGTAACCGTCCGGACCGAGCCCAAGGCGTCGACGGCGCGTATTGTTCCACGCGCGCCTCAGGTAGATGTCAGCAAATCGTAGGGGCCCAGTAGGGTCGAAGCTTACTGGGGCCCTGGGTAGTGTGAAAACGAAACCCTGGGACGAAGGCAACGAAGGAACAGGAGTGGGTTTTTAGTCAGTAAAAGTCTGACACTATCTCTCGCTCCGCCCAAGAGCGGGATTTGTCATTAGATGATTTTCCCATCTAAAAAAAAAAAAAAAATACAATGTCAAGATCAGCACAATTTTGATATCATCATCATCATCATTGCAGCCGAAGAAAGTCCACTGTTGGACATGGCCAATACTTAAAAACTTGAAAATACATACATATGTACATATAAGCTGTTACCAGCAACTTTGCCCGAAAATTGTCTCAAGAGAACATACTTTCAGGATAAAAAGTATCGTAAGTAATTGCAGGACATGGTACACCATGGTATGCCGAATTTCATCCAAACCCTTTCAGCCGTGAGGCGTGAAGAAGTAACCAAAATATACACACCCACAAACTTTGGTCTTTACAATATACTGTTAGTGTGATGTAATTGTTTGAATTTGACCTTCATAAGTGAGCACAATCAACGGAATATATTTGAAGCATGTTCTGTTATCCTTGAGTTGTTTTCCTCTAAAATGCATACAAAATGTGTTGTCACTGTTGCTGAAGCTGGGCAGCGGGCGGATACTGATAATGTATCAAGACTTATATAAATAGTGGCTATTGCAGGGGAGGTGAACCTTTCTGTAACTTAGTGCCATTAAAAGTGAAAGTAAGTTTTTCAGTCAATCAAATGTTTGGAAAATACATTTTACCAGAAAGTTTTTACTGTAAATTACTCATATTTGTTTTGTTTTTATTTTAGGGGGTAACTGAAATGGTTGGTCTGGTTCCTCTAAAATATGACCACTATTTATATAATATTTATATTATCTATATCGATCGAATATCATAGTTTTTTTTTTTTTTATTATTGATATGCTCGCGTTTGACCACCATCTCACCTGATGGTAAGCGATGATGTAGCCGATGATGGAGCACGCTTGCCTAGAAGTTTTCGTTAATTGTTTATTTTTAAATATTCTTTGTAGGTACCTAATTGGAGTAAGGTTTTTAGGGAAAAGAAAAATGAAAGATTGCCCGGAAAATTAGAAAATTCTCAACGATCACTTGATCGTTGAGAATTTTCCACTGTAAATTTGCAAAGTATTCAAAAGGTGTAAAGGCTACTCTATTTAGGGCATACTGCCAGTCTTTGGGTTGACTACACGCAGAGGGCTTACAGCGCCTCGCGAGTCCAATACAAGGCACTGTTGAGGCTGCCGCGTCATTGTAACGCATCGGGGATGTTTGCGGAAGCACGTATTGATGACTTCGGAGAAAAGAAAAGGGCGGGCAAGGCGGCTAGGGCGGCCAAGAAGCGCGAAAGGCGGCAGCAGCGCAAGAAGAGGGCCCTCGCGGCTAGGCTTCGTGCCCCGACATCCGCAGCTGTAGTGATCACACTACAGCCAGGTGCGGAAAAGAAGGGCACGACCTACAACGAGGTGATGACCAAGGCGAAGCGGGCGGTGGACCTCACCGAGTTGGGCATCGCTGGGGGATTGCGAATGAGGACCACCGCAACTGGAGGCCGCATGCTGGAAGTCCCTGGTGCGGACAGCGGCCCCACCGCGGACGCTCTGGCTGAAAAGATACGAGCGTCCCTAGACGCGGAGGTGGCCCGAGTATCCAGGCCCACGAAATGCATCGATATGCGCATTATGGGCCTGGACGACTCCGTGACGGAGGACGAGGTGGTGGCCGCCGTCGTCAGGACGGGAAAGTGTCCTGGCGACCAGGTGCGGGCGGGCACTATCCGTGCCGACAACACGGGCATGCGAACCGTCACGGTGAGCTGCCCCGTGTCGGCGGCCAAGGCCATAACTGGGGAAGGTCGAAGGCTCCTAGTGGGCTGGGTTTCAGCGCAGGTGAAACTGCTGGAGCCCAAACCTCTGAGGTGCTTCCGTTGCCAAGTGGGCCACCATGCGGGGGTCCACTGCACCTCGGAGGTGGACAGAAGCGATCACTGCTTCCAGTGCGGTCGGCCCGGCCACAAGGCCGTAGCCTGTAACGCTGCACCTCACTGCTATGTGTGTGCAGCGGCTGGCAAGCCAGCCGACCACCGGGCTGGGAGCAGGAACTGCGTTCCCCCCGCCAAAGCCAGGGGTAAGGGCAAGAGGCCCTCCCCCACCACCGCCGTCACCGCCGCAGCCGCCGCTGCCGCCACCACAGGCACCGCCGCAACTGCTGCGGCAGGGCCCTCACAGGGGGCTCGGGAGGAGACTGTAATGGACTGCCGATAATTGCTCCATTACGTCTCCTCCAGGCAAATATCAACCACTGTGCCCCCGCTCAGGATCTGTTGCTCCAGAGCATAGCGCAGTGGTCGATCAACATCGCCGTGGTCACCGAGCCGTACTACGTCCCACCCAGGGCTGGCTGGGTGCAGGATTTGAACGGCTCGGTGACATTAATTTCGTCGGCCGCCGCCGGTACCCCGTCCCTAGAGGGTGTCAAGAGGGGACAAGGTTGCGTGGCAGCACGGTTCGGGGACATCGCAGTGGTAGGTGTATACCTTTCCCCGAACCGAACTCTCGCCGATCTCCACAACTCCCTTATGGAGCTGAACATCGTCGTCGCCGGGTTTCAATCCCTCCCTGTGGTTGTTTGCGGGGACTTCAACGCCAAGAACTTGGCTTGGGGTTCCCGGTACACAGATACGCGGGGCCGGATGGTGGAGGACTGGGCCCTGGAGTCAGGCCTGGTCGTCCTAAACCGGGGTTCTGTCCCCACGTGCGTGCGGATGCAGGGCGAGTCCGTGGTGGACATATCGTTCGCGAGCCCCGCTCTGTCTCCGCGCGTCATTGACTGGCGCGTCATGGAGGGGGTGGAGACGTACTCAGACCACCGGTACATCCGGTTCGACGTCTCCGCCCAGACCTCGACCGCGCCGGTCCGACAGAACCCATGTGGTCCGCGGTGGGCTCTAAAACAGCTGGACCGGGAGCTCCTCCTTGAAGCCGCTATCGTACAGGCCTGGGTGTCAGCACCGGACAGGCCTGTCGACATAGATGCTGAGGCGGAGTGGTTCCGGGAGGCCATGTCGGAAATATGCGACGTGGCAATGCCCCGAGTCCGGCCAGAACGTGCCCGGCGTCAGGTGTACTGGTGGTCGCCGGAGATTGCGGAACTGCGCAAGGCATGCGTTTCCGCACGGCGCCGGTACACCAGACACCGCAGGCGCCGCATTCGCCCTCTGGATGCGGAGGCCATAGAGGCGGAGCTGTACGAGGGATACAGAGTGGCGAAGCGCACCCTCCGAGCGGAGATACGGCGAGCCAAACTACAGGCCCGCGACGTGTGGTTGGGGACTCTGAACGGAGACCCATGGGGACGCCCCTACAAAATGGTGCGGGATAAGCTCCGCGCCTGGGCTCCTCCGCTGACACAGAGTCTCCGGCCCCAGCTCGTGGAGGGTGTAGTGAACGCTCTGTTCCCTTCGAGAGAGGCGCCAACGGCTCCGCCTCTCGCGGTGTCCGACGCGGACCACGACGGCGATGACGACGATACTCCGGAGGTGACCGAGGTAGAGATGAGTGTGGCGGTACGAAGGCTAAACGCTAAAAATACCGCCCCAGGACCCGATGGCTTGCCTGGGAAAGCCTGGGTCCTGGCCATGGAGGAACTCGGGCCTCGACTAAGAGGGCTGCTTAGCGCATGTTTGGAGAGCGGCCAGTTCCCACTTCGTTGGAAGACCGAGAAACTGGTCCTTATAGCGAAGCCGGGGCGCCCCGCGGACTCTCCGTCCGCATACCGGCCCATAGTGCTGCTCGACGAGGTGGGCAAGCTCTTTGAAAGAGTAATTGCAGACCGCCTCGTCGCGCATTTAGCGCGGGTGGGGCCGGATCTTTCGGACAGCCAGTTTGGCTTCCGCAGGGGGCGCTCCACGGTGGACGCCATCATGCGCGTGCGAGCCCTCACGACGGGGGATGCGGTGTCCCGGGGCAAGGTCGTAGTGGTGGTGTCCTTGGACATCACCAACGCCTTCAACTCCCTGCCCTGGAGTAGCATTAGGAGGGCACTCCGGTATCACCAGGTGCCCGACTACCTCTGTCGTTTGATCGAGGCCTACCTGAAGGACAGGTTTATCATCTACCCTGGTCACGAGGGAGAGTGGAGACGGCGAGAGATGTCGTGCGGTGTTCCGCAGGGATCGGTACTAGGGCCGCCCTTGTGGAACATCGGGTACGACTACGTGTTGCGCGGCGACCTCCCCAACGGGGTCAGCGTGGTCTGTTACGCAGACGACACGCTGGTCCTGGCGCAGGGGGAGTCGCACCAGGCGGCGGCCGAACTAGCGACACGCGGGGTTGCGACAGTCGTGGACAGGATCCAGGAGTTGGGACTCGAAGTGGCACTGCACAAGTCCGAGGCCATGTGTTTTCATGGCCCTCGGAACGCGCCACCACCGGGTTCCCAAATAACGGTAGGAGGGGTTCGCATCGACGTCGGGTCGACGATGAAGTACCTAGGACTTGTCCTCGATAGTCGGTGGAACTTTGTGGAGCACTTTCGACGTCTGACTCCCAAACTGCAACGGACCGGGGCTGCCCTAAAGCGGCTCCTGCCCAACCTTGGGGGTCCAGACGCCTCCTGCCGGAGGCTCTACGCTGGAATTGTTCGGTCCATGGCCCTTTACGGGGCGCCGGTGTGGGCGCCGTCGCTGCAAAAGCGACCGGCGGCCATGCTGAACGCTTGCCAGAGGGTCATGGCCATCCGGATGATACGGGGATACCGCACGATTTCCCGCGAAGCGGCGAGCCTCCTTGCTGGCCTGCCACCATGGGATTTGGAGGCAACAGTCCTTGCACTCATGCACGATTTGCGCGTGGAGATGCAACGCCGGGGCGAAACTCCGCTGCCGCGCCAAGTCGCGGCATGGCGGACAGAGTTCCGGCGGGATCTCATGGTGGAATGGCGACGGCGACTGTCGCAACCCAGTGCTGGGCACGCCACAATCATGGCGGTAACTACCCTCTTTGAGGAGTGGCTGGAGCGGCAACACGGCGTCCTCACCTACCGCATGACGCAGGTCCTCACCGGACATGGCAAGTTCGGGAGGTTCCTGCATCGGATTCAGGCGGAAGCAACGCCCGAGTGTCATCACTGTTCGGACCACCCAGAGGACACGGTGGAGCATACGGTGGAGGTGTGCCCCGCTTGGGCGGAGCACCGCCGTGTCCTCGTGGAGGCAATTGGCGGCAGCGACCTTTCGCGTCGGGCCCTGTTCAGGCTATGGTCCGAAGCGAGGAGGAATGGCAGGCGGTCGCCTCCTTCTGTGAAGCAGTAATGCTAGCGAAGGAGGAGGCTGCACGCGTGAGGGAACGAAGGCCCTCACGCCCTAGCCGCCGTAATTCCGACCCCGACTACCAGCCACGGTAGACACGGGCTTGCGGACGTCGAGCACTGGGTAGCTCGCCGTCCGGCTGTTCGGTAATTAACCGGACCGAGCCCAGTCGTCAACAGCGCGTAGTGATCCTCGCGCTCCTCAAAGAGATGTCAGCAAACTGTAGGGGCCCAGCAGGGCCAATGCCCGGTAGCTAGGACCGCGGAGAATTTCTGAAAGGGAAACCCGTAGTCCTAGAACACAAAGGGTAATTGAAGGATACAGGTGTGGTTTTAGTCAGTAAAAGTCTGACACGCCCTCTCGCTCCACCCAGAGCGCGAGAAGTCATTTTGATGATTTCCCACCTTAAAAAAAAAAAAAAAAAAAAACGTATTGATGACTTTTTTGCTATCGTACGAAAGATGGGGCGGGTACGAGGCAGCGCCAACAGCGGATAGGACTGATGGCCTTATATTAAACACTAGACGAGGACGCAAGTGTTATCCTCAAACTGTGCCCAGATTTAGTGTAGTGTGTGTTGTGTGTGTTTGTTAATTATTATTTGATTATGTGATTTTATTATTATTATTGACATGCCTATTGAATTGATTTATTAATTGACAGAGAAATATATCTCTGTCAATTAATAAATCAATTCGTCAATTCTATTCGTCATCACTTATGCCGATTTAATTGTAATTTTTTAAATTAAATTATAGGTACAATGCAACGCAGAATTAGCTACATAGGTACATGCTTATTCCAATTTCAATTAATTCCGTGTATTTTCGTATGACTCACTCATTGCATGTCATCCGAGCCACACGTTCAGCACCCCTGCTCACTATAGTCGACATAGTAACTGTATGGGTTCATGAGCACTAGACATAGACTACAGACGCCAGTCAGACGTCTGACCTTGCACTGCACAGTCGCATACGTCGCGATTAGAATAATAAATTGATTCACGATACATTTCGCGAAATGTGGTGTCAATAAAGCTGGATTTAGTTTGACACCTTTCTCGTGCCCCGTTCTTGTTTTGTAATCCTCATGTGTTAATGAGTCTGACATAGTAAATTGCATAGCGAGTTCTTTTTGATACATCAAATTGTGTTTATGACTCTGTAAATTGAAGTGTGTTTATCTTTTTTTGATACGACTATTGACTGTCTGTGTTGATTTTACAAGTTTGATTGGAAATAATGGCCACTGCTACCAACTCCGGTAAGTTATAAAACTTTATACTCAAGTTCTAAAAAACTTAAATAAAAACTAAATAAAATAACAATGTGTATTCAATATTTACTGAACTTCGCGATGTAAAGACGTGTTGTTTTTTTTTTTAATTTGGCCATTATTTAAATAATCTCCATACATCAGTATGGGTACCGGTAGGTACCCTAACATGAAGATAACGGTATTATATCAATTTTGTGGAACCACTTACTAAAGTTTCCTGTGCAACAGTCAAAATGCGTTTTATTCGTTTTTCTGGTTATGAGCCAAAAATATACACATTATTTTGGCTAATAACCAAATACAAGGAAAATACTTGTAAAAAAGATGATTAATAACTGTAATTTGTATGATTGCTTATTTAGGTCTTGAGGCACGCTATATTATTGTTATTTCTTTTTTTATTGTTTTTATCTTGTAACTAAGCATAAGCATAACCTTGTAACTAAGCGCCAAGTAAACTTATTTTCTTTGGAAATGTAAAAACAATAGTTTGTAACATTTTTCTTTGTTGGGAAAACACAGCCCAAAGTAGTAATTATTTATTTAATATTCATGCCACTAAAGGTACAAAGGCGGACTGCCTTAGGCATTCGGTCAGTGGGTCGTCTTAGGGGCGGTCTCTACCAGTCAACCTAGCGTGGTAGAGAGAAATATGGTAGGTGCATTAAAAATGAAAAAAATATTTAGAAAACAAGAATTACAAAAAAATATATAGAAAAACCCCCGCAATTAAAATGAGGTAAAAAAAGAATATATAGCTAAAATAAACATACATACATATTTAATATAATATATACCTGTACATATATATACAGTAAAGGAGTTTTTGAGACGATTCTGCTATTAGTGTTGAAAATAATTCCGCAACTTCCACTTAAATGCATACTGACTCGTAGCCGTCATGATATCGAGAGGTAGCGAATTTCACAGAAGGATGGACTATATATAGAAGGAAGAATGAATAAAGTCAGAAGTATGAGAAGGACAAAGCATTACGAGATTGTTAGAAGAAAGCGTGTAAAAAACAAAGGTATTGAAAGTGAGCAATAAGATAAGAATTCAATTCTCCTACCCCTCCGGTAGGAGAGTTGAACAGAGAGAAAAGGACTGTCGAAGCGCGCAACCTCTCCTCTGGCGAATAGGCACCCATTTGAGCTCAAATCTGAAGCTTGATACATGGTCATATGTCCTCAGATTAAATAGATGCATTTATTGAGGAGCCTATCAAGCTTATTTAGCAAGACCGCGTTGAGGTCAAAATAGCACACATCACCATAATCGATAATAGGTCTTCATCTTTGCATGCAAAAAGTTCCTCAGACGATACAGAGTAGTACACCGCAAAGTCCCGTTGACTCTTTGACAGACACTAGAAACTTGACTTTACCAGCCAAGCGTCGTGTCAAGATGTAAACCTAGATTCTTTACACTAGGGCTGATGGGTATGGTATGACGGCATCGTTGAAAATAATAGGAGCCACTCTACTCATCTTGCGTGTGCTACCTACCACCAAAAACACCAATACCAATAACAATGGCCTGACATTTTGAGGGGTTTTTGGACACCTCAAACCTATTAGACCAGTCACTGAAAGCAAATCTCGGTTCACGTCCTTTATAGCGTCTGATAAACTTTCTACCCGCGCAACTGCATACAATTGAAAATCATCGGCATAAAAATGATACGAACACCGAAAACAGTGAGTTACAAAATTTATGAAGATGTAGAATAAAAATGGAGAAAGAATACCGCCTTGTGGAACACCAGCGTCCAGATCACGCCAAATCGACGAGCTCTCATCAACGCGCACGGACTGCTGATGTCCTTGAAGATAAGAAGAGAACCTTTCCAGCGCCTTGGAAGAAACTATAAGATGAGAAAGGATAGATAGAAGTATATCGTGACTGACGACGTTAAAGGCATTGGAGAAATCTATTTATAGCAACACTGACACTGTAATTATTGTATCCTCCATTGCTTCTCTAATGTCAGGCATTTTAAGAAGAGCGGAGACTGTATTGTGCCCAGATCTGAATCCAGACTGGAATGAGCTTACGATGTTGTGTCGCTGAACAAACTCCGATTTCGATAAATAGTCAGGAGTTAATTTATCGAGATCATGTTAATAAGTACCTAACACATACTTATAAACATTTTTGATCTAAGTAAATTTTTAAGCATTTTACAATGTCAATCTGAAGGAAAAAATATTGGTAATCTTTATGTTTTTTTTTTTAATATTATACTAGCTTAGTAGCTTCTGCCTGCGGATTCACTTGCGTGAAAGTAAGTTACTCCATACTAACTTTGGAATTTAAAAATCCTTTCTTATTCTTTCTATAGGTACATTATAAAAAGAACCTCTGTGCAAAATTTCAACTTACAGCAGGACCTAGGTCCAAGGGTTTGGGCTGAGCATTAATGAGTTAGTGAGTGAGTCAGGATTATGCCTTTTGTCTATACACCCTTATTTTTTAATTAGTACAAAAAAAGGGCTCTATCCGTACTCGTTACTGATCATTTTTGTGTAGTCAAAAGTAAAAAACACGATTTCCTAAAATGGTTCACGAGCCATAATTGGTAAATGCATAATTGAATCAATCATTCATAACAATTGCTACTAGAAAATACTACGCGCAGATGTTTTTCCATTTTGATCGCCATTTAATCATTCATAATCAACAGCCTGTACAATATTTCCATAAATTGAGTGCCATTTTGGGATATAAACAAAGGCTAATAACTTTGCTGTTTATGAATATTATTTATTGAGACTACTTATATAATAACAAGACCTTTTCTAATAAGCCCTTTAATTATTTGTACTAATTAAAAATTTGTGGTGTTTAGCTCACGTGAAGGTAAAAAATTATCCCAAGAGATACTTCTAGGATAAAAGTATCCAAAGGAAGAGGGTTGATATGAGGCATTTTTCGCCTAAATAAAAGTTCCTGTTTCCAACAATTTTTAAATGCATTTGCATAGTTAAAGATGTATATTTTTTTATTCAGTGACATTTATGCGGTAAATAATATAGTAAGTCAAAGCATTTATTGCCGAAACAGAGAGTGTTTAACACTTTTTTGTACATTTTTGTCGTTTTTTCAATGTTTAATATAATTATGATATGAGATATTACGTTAGACGTGATGGGCAGACAGGAAAACTACTTGCTAATCCACACTAAACTAAAACAAAACTTATACAGAACAATTTGATGAGGTTATACCTACTCGTTACACGTGCTAGCGTTTAACTACGTTTAACCCCTTCAAGTAGCTTAGTTAGCGTAAGGTAGGTATATTGAACTTAGCGTAAGGATTTTGCCACACAAATCGATTAATTAGTGTAAACAGAGTTAACTTAGATGACTATATAATTGATTATAAATAAATAAAATATATTTAGAGGAATGTAAAAAAAGGTGAAATAATATGTTCATCATTACGCATAGTCGCGCGTACGCCCATCTATACATATAATTTGAAAAAAATAAAGATTTTGACAGTCTTATTTCTAAGTGTCATTTGTTTTTTTTTTTTGCTATGAGTCTATTTAATTAATGCGTGCTGTAAGAAAGTTTGATGAGTTAGCTGTTTTTGTTTTTCGGTTTTTTTTTTGTTTTTCATTTGTTGAATTAAAGTAGCCGTAGGGGTTGCCGCACACGGGCCACATGCCACAGCCTTAAACGCCGCCACGAGAAGTTAGAAGCGGCCATATAGGCAGCTGAAGCGCGCGATAGCTACTTGTGACTGGTAGCTGTTGCTTTTTGTCAACCCATACGCGCAGCATCATAATGGACTCTAATGAAGAAGGTAATGCGCGAGTGGCGTCAGTGGCGTGTGACGGCGTTTTGTATCGGCGTTTAGTGGTCGGTGCAGGTCACAAGAAGCGAGCAGCGTCGATTTGTAGCGTGTGGCGGCTACCGGCGTCATATGCGGCGAATCCATGTAAAATGTATGAAAACTATAGGAAATATGTCGGTGCCAGCGTTTGGTGGTTGTAGCCGGTGGCCCGTGTGTGGTGACCCTAAGTAATAATGCCGGATCTCAGCGTAGCTCAAATGTTTAGAGCTGTAACTTTAATTGAAAATGGTTTCACTTATAATGAAGTGGCACAAACATTGAGTTTCCAAGTCTGTCATTTTCTGCAATGTTAAAAGATATTGGCAGACTGGGGAGAGTATTCGAGACTTAAAGGGCAAAGTCGAGAGACGACAGTGTGAATATATTTTGAGGTAAGAACTAAGCACCAAGAAGGTCGTCGAGTGACAGTTAGTACCAACACCACAAGAAGAAAACTTAATGCTGCTGGAATGGGGGGCATACTTGCCGACAAGAGAACTCTAACAAACCACAATTTTGCTCGCTCACATCGAAATTGGGATGATGATGCTTGGAGAGAAAAGTCGAATATACTGACGAGCCTCGGTTTTATCTTAATGATGGAAAGATCAAAGTGTGGAGACGACCCGGAGATAGATACCCCCAATGTAACATTGTTAAGAGAGAGCCTTATGGTGGAGGGTTACTAATGGTATGGGGACGGATTTCTGTAAGATAAAACTCGGAACTACACATCTTAGCAAATAGGTTCCTGATTGAATGCAACATGGTACGTAACGGAAATTTCAGAACAGATTGTGATGCCTTTTGCCCACACAATGGAAATATTTTTCTTTTAATACATGATAATGATTGGCCCCACACAAAAGCGATAGTTTTGGATTATTTAAGAGAGTTTGAAATGCTGAAACTAACAAATTCAGTGCCAGCTAACTAAAGTGTTGGCGATCGCTGTGCTCTCTTAGCAAGGCTAGCGGTGATGTCACTGGATCAGCATGAGATGGTCGACGGCGACGTTGGAGTGCTGAGTGACGTCACTGGATCGGCATGGTTGTCGAGGGCAATGTTCAAGTGCTTGCGTTGCGATACGGGAGACCAGACATTAAACATCCGAAACTTGTTGGCTCAATTAATTAATTAAAAGAATAGTTTAAAGGAACTTCAAAAGTGGATTGGTAACAAAATGGAGTTTATTGTCATTAAATTTTATTGATGACTAGCTTTTGTTCGTGGCTACATACGTGGCCCGCGTAGGTACATAAAATATAGCCTATGTCACTCAAGAATCAAGCAGCTTTCTATCGGTGAAAAATTTTCGCAATCGGACCAATACTTTCAGAGATTACCTACTGAAAACAAAAAAAAAACAAACTTTAAAACTTTATAAAAAATAAACCCAGACAGATAAAGGCCATTTTGACAGCAAGAGTACTGGGTATACCACACATAAGAAAAAATCAAATGACCAATATGCAGTTTCCTGTATAAAAGGAGAGTAGTGATAATTTTCCGTATATTTACTAAAATAGACGTTTGTCACTATTTGTTGTTTTAGGGGGGTACGGAACCTTTTCAGGTACGGAAGTACCTGCAAAGAAAAAATGTACTCTTATTGGATCACTTTGTTGTCCGTCCGTTTGTCTGTCTAGGTATACTAGACTTTCTGATATATCTCTCATCTAGCAGTTAGAACGTGCTCAAATGTCAGTGGAGGTGAGGATTGAGGGACCGGTTTTAATAATCGCTATCCTTAAATTACGTCGATATTTTTTGTCCATTTATTTTTTACGAAATGTTTTAAGATTCTTACTAAAACTTTATGTAGAAAAAGAAAGATTTTATTTTTTTGAATTGGTAATGTTGACTACGACATTTGTCTTTGTGAGGGACCAAAGCTTAGTCGTTATATATATTTGTATCTTTGGTGCTTTGTGGTCTGAAATTCAATAAATATCTTTACGAACTCTCTACTAAATGTCTGTAGTCACTTTACTTCAATATTTCTGATAATTTTCGAGATCTGGCTGATGGTCTGTGAGAACGGAGGGACCGCACATTAAGGGCTGTAGTTTTTTGTATATTGGTTTACAAATTCCCAGATTTGTTCTACAATTGTTTTAAGTGTATAGTCTAAATCCTATTTTTTTTTGTTAAATACTGGTATGGTCTTTGATTCTGAGATTTCCGACCACGATCATCATCACCATTATCTCAACCAAGTTGCACCAACCATCAGCTCAAATAATCATGTATTTCAATTATTGATTAAACCATTTACCACTACAAGGACATTAGAAAACAGATGAAGGTGTACGTTTGAAAGCGTACACATCTATGTAGAAAACGTGAAAAAACTCCGACACTATTCACATTTCTTTTTTACAAAATTAAATAAAACTCCACACGCACGCCATCATCATCACCATTTCAGTTTCAGGACAGTCTGGACTGGAGCGCCTGATGCGGCTGGACCGAATCAACATCAACCAGAAGGGTCGTGGCTTCAAGGGCAACAAGTACACCGTGCACTGCGAGGGCGAGGTGCTGTTCAACCTGAAGGAAGATGGCCACGCGTTAACCTTCCTCGCGCATGGACACACCAGGGGCTTCCGTATAAACGGGGTGGATAATGCGGGGAGGAAGGTAAGGAACTATACAGCAGCTGCAGCTAAATGTTCATAAGCTCTTGACAAAATCATATTTCAATTACAAAATGTATGCAATTGACTTGCGCTACTGAAATGTCATTTTAGGCTCATAGATTTGGTTTCCCATAATTATGAACATAATGTTACAGTTCACTTATAGATACAAAGAGTTTTTAATATGAGAACATCGTTAGTGGTGGTAAATTGTCACGTTGTCTAGAGTTATTTTGAGTGAGATTACTCTGGTACATAGTTCAGGGTTTATAATTTTAAAAAAATATCAAGTTATAAGGCATTATGGCACACCACAATCGCGGCAGTAACTCTCTTCTTTGAGGAGTGGCTAGAGACGCCACGGCATCCTCATTTTCCGCTTGATGCAGGTCCTCACCGGATATGGCCGGTTTGGGAAGAAACGCCCGGGTGTCAACATTGCGCGGATCGCCCGGAGAACACGGTAGAGCATACGGTGAATCTGTCCTACTTTTTTTTTTATTAAAGATAGGCTCGCGTTTGACCACCATCTCACCTGATGGTAAGCGATGATGTGGTCGACGATGGAGCACGCTTGCCTAGAAGTAGCCTATTCACTCTTGACTTAAAGGCTCCTAACTTGTAGCTATCAGGAAACACTGACCCCGACAAGGAATTCCACTCCTTAGCTGTACGTAAATAAATGTGGATCCTACTTGGGCGTAGTACCGGTGTGTTCTTGTGGAGGCGATCGACGGCAGTGATCTCTTGCGCTGGGCCCTGGTTCAGGCTATGGTCTGAAGCCAGAGAGAGTGAGAAGTAGTTACCTCCTTCTGCGAAGCAGTAATGCGAGCGAAAGAGCTGGCCGCAACCGTAAGAAAATGGATATACTCGGCAGCTGCCTCCGAAGGAGACGCCCCGGGTGTTCGGAGTTGCAGGGCCATTTCCGGCTACGACGAGCAGTAGTTAGCTCACCGTTCAGCCGTCCGATAAGTCCGCCCGAGTTTACGGCGCGTAGTATTCGCGTTTCAAAGAGATATCAGTAAATCTGTAGGACCACAGACTCAAAAGGCAGATGAAGGACACAGGTGGATTTTAGTCAGTAAAAGTCTGACACGCTTTCTCGTTCCACGCCAGCGGTAAAGTCATTTGATGATTGCCCACCTAGATCGGGAGAAGACACTTGAAAATTTTCCATCACAACTATACTTACAGGAATGGAATACCCAAATGAAAATAATCTCCTTTTGATGAATGACAAAAAAAATAATGAGCAATATCTTCTCATTCATTTCTCTTGTCATTTGATGATTTTCAATCACAATTGTACTTCAAGAATAATTACAGGATTTAATACACAATTAAAAATAGTCTCCTTTTGATGAATAACAAAAAACGAGATCAATGTCTGAGCTAGGGTGGTGACTACGTCAGTGGCACCCTATCTTGTATTATATAGTCTTTCAGCAATATGCCATTAACAATATAGATTAGGTTCTCCGGGCTAGACATAGGCAGTTCATCTACAAAAAAGGATGTTTACAAAATCCAACAGCTCTTAAATTCGGACACACCTTTCCATAAAACGGGTTATTTCCACAACCCATGTGAGAGGTCGGTAAACTAATGACACCAGTGCCCTCTAGATTTGCCCTCCATTCTGTGGTTGTGACATTACGTCATGTCTGTTAATTGACAGTTCAACTTGCAAGTGTAGACTCATGGTGTGCTCCCATCAAACTGGCTTGCTCAGTAATCGTATACGTGTATGTTGCCTAAAAGATTGTAATGGCGTTTTGTGTGCATAGTAAGTCGTAACAGAGAAACCGAGTGGCTTGAATAAACAACTCTTTTGTTCATACGTAAGGGTGTTTTTAATATCGTGCGGTTATGATCACGCATGCGGGATTGCCCCGCACGCGTAACCCCCGCAAATTTCATACAAGTATTTATTGTAATGCGTGGAATACGCATGCGGGACGCGTTTTTTAGTATTGTGAAATTTTCTGCATGCGGAGCAAATCCGCATGCGTGATGAAATCCGCACGATATAAAAAACACCCTAAAAACAATGTGCTCTTTGTTGAGACCTCACAAGGTAGTACGTTACTTCCCGATAACCTGGAATCCTGAAATGTTTGCAATATGTTAGTCTTAAGTTTGCGCCTTTTCTGGCAAATAAAAAGATTTTCTTTCTTCTTTCTTTCTAAATTTGACTAATAGCAAGTAATAATAATAATAATAACCCCATCGCCGTATCTCTACGTTGACGTCGTGGTGGGGCTTGCTTTGCCGTAATATGCCCAGGGTGAGGGGCCAGACTAAGAGAGATACAATCCGCAGTGCAGTTTTGTGGCGAACTGTTGGGCATTAGCGACCCCACGGACCCGATCTCCCGGGAGAATTCTTGTTCTTCATCTCCGGCTTGCCTTTATTGGCCGGCCGTAGTGAACACTGACGAGGAACTGAGCTCCCACCTCTCTCTTGCCTTTATTGACTGGCTTGAGTGGAGATTCGCAAGAGCAAACGTGCTCGGGAGAAGGATGTATAATCCAGTAAGGTGCTGGTAGGGATCTTGACCGTACTTCCGGGATTGTCCTGATAGCCGTGGTTTACCTCTCCACTCCTCAAGCACCTCAGAATATGTTGCCCTCTTGTTGCTACGTCACTTCGTGCTAGCGGCCGTTCTTTGGGGGCCCATTTATTGAGTGTGCAAGTCACCCCCTGCCTTTTTTCGATGGATATTAATAACGTTGTTCAGGCAGGGGCCATAGTCTTAACATAGTTCCATGTTACCAGTCCACTTAAGACTCCGAAAACCATAGCCCTATTATCTTTGTTCTCCATATGTCGCAATAGTTTTTCAACAACCGGGGGTTGTCCTTGGGTACACTAGCATAACGCGTACAGGGATAATCGTCGGTTGGTATCATGTTCCATTATAATTAACTAAAGGGCCTCTGCGAGTTGGCTTCGGCTCCTCGTACGCCTTCCAAAGGTCCAGGACCTCAGGGTCCTGAGATAAATATTGAAAATACATATAATAATAATAATGACCCTGTTCCCGATGCCGGTGGGCTACTATTTTTTATATTTTTAAATGTTTTTTTTTATATGTGTGTTTTAAGAACATGTGTGTTTTTTTGTTTCGAAGGCTTATGGGACGCAGGAGGTAAGGTCCTCATTCCAAGTTGTTTGGGATCATCTTCTATCTCGATCTTCATCTTCCATGAATCTCCATTCGTCGTCATTTCCGTTGCCTGTCAAGCCATTAAATTATATTCACTCAATCCATCCATGTTTGCTGGTATAAGTGGGTAACGATTATTTTTCAAGTGGATTGTTAATCCATTTGCTAACTGATTCTTCAAACAATGCTACATGAATGTGCAGCTGATGAGCTGGCTGCACAGCTCAGCAGTAGGTGCTGATGGTGCATTGTTAACATGTTATTCTGCTTACTTTAATCAGTTGAAGTATTCTCGCTAATGAAGTTTTAAGAGTCTACGATAAGATAAGTAATCGAGTCATTGCATGATTGCTAGTTATTTTAATATTATTTTGATTAATGTTTCACTAAGTTATTGAGTAACGTTACAGATAATTAACCCCGATTTATTAGTGAATTAAGAAGTTGATGTATTTTTCAAACTTTACTTTAGCTTGAAAACCTGTCAACGTTTATTTATTCTGGAACCCTTTACTTTATTCTGAAAAGCTGTCAAACAACTTTAGCCTGAAAACCTGTCAAACTTTGGCGTTAGGCTGCGGTTCCAATAGTTATGTGTTGGCGATCGCGGTGCTGGCGAGGCTAAGGGTGATCGACGGACGGCGACGGCGTTGGAATGCTGGATGACGTCACGGGATCGACATGGCAGTTCAAGTGCTCGGGCTGCGGTACTCCGAGCCCCGACCAAAAAACATCCGTTAACCTCTTGACTTAAGCATGGGAACTGTAGCAAGACCCAGTGCTTCCATCAAATATTAAGATGTTATTCGTTCAGTTTTAAACTAACCTTTGTGTAAGACAGTCATTGTGTATTAATATAGTTTTGTTCATGGCCCAAGTCGTTTCACTATACAGTTTAAGTGTTAGATAATATATGTGCAAGGTAGCTAAGCGTTATATATATATAACTAAACGAGTAAGATATTCTATGAAGATGTGTGACATGAGCTATGCTTGATGCATTGCTAGGTTCTTCATTGCACATTGCGAGATATAAAAGTTTTATTTCATCGTTTTAATTGTCATCCTATTCTGCCCCACTTTTGGGCAAAGGCCTCCCTCCACTCTTTCGATCTTACACGGGCCCGCGCTTCCTCCTTTCAGTTCTGGCGAATTCGGTCTAGTTTGTCTCACCATCTCATTCGTGTTCTCAGTTCTGTCGCGACCCCGCTTCACTGTTTCAGGGTACCAATTTTGTAATACTCTGGCCCACAGTTTGTCGAGCATATGGCAGAAATATCCATACCCTCATTTAAGTTGGCAGCCTTCTGAGCCATATCAGTTATCTTAGTTTTGAAGCGTCGTACCTATAGTGTTTCGAACTTGATCCGTTAATTTAACACCTAATTTATTGCGCTCCATTGCTCGTTGGTAAACCATGAGTTTTAATTAGTTTGCCTAAAGTTTTACTCTCTGAGCCCTGTTTCACTAGAGCTACGCTAAATAAGTTTTGAAAACCGAGCAATACTATTCATGGAAATCGGAAACATCCATAGCTATGCAGCTTAGTACATTTCTTGTGGAACCGCAGCCTTAGGATTTGACACATTTTGGTGGGCATTGTGTAGGTGGCTGAAGGGCACGCGTATTTTTCCGCTCCAGGCAAACAACATTTACCGTTAAATTTTAAAATTACTCTATCCAATTACATCAAATGTTTTTCACGCTATTAAAAATATAGCAGTCTATTGGTCAGATCGGATAACGCAGTTTTTAAGATGACTTCGATCGAAAGTGAAACACAAATACCCAAGATTTTCTTGCAACATCATAAGTTTTCAAATGTATCTAACGGAGGTTTTACCAAAAGAAACATAACATGCAGAGCGAGTGAAGCGAGCTCTAAAAGATCGCCGCGCCACGGTTGTAAAATTATTATAGTTTCTGACAAAGCGAAAGGGGTTGCCATTTGTAAAATGTAAAAACTAGAAAAAAATTAAGACTTTTTATTTTTATTTTATTTCTTTTATTTACACGTCCATTAATTTCAAAATTCTTAAAAGTAGGTACTTTTATGCGCGCTATTAAATTTGCCGCCCGTCATTTTTTCTCGTCCCGTCTCCTCCGGCAGTTATACTTTTGGAAAGCCTTCGTGTTCAGGTTGTTTAATTTAAGGTGTTTGAAAAATTTGTTGTAACACACCTACTTTAATGTTAATATAGTAACTAGGAATCCAAAATAACTTTCGACGGAAGCAGAAAAGTAGCAATTTACTAAATAATGTCGTGACTCACGCACGTTACCCTGTTCGGCCGAAGATCAAACTAACGAGCACTCGAGTGCTACTACGAGTTTGTTTTTCGTCAGCGCGATCGACACGTTTATGACGTTCGGCGCTCTGATTGGATCGCTCCAAGCTCTTAACCAATCAGAGAGACAAACATGGTAAACGTGTCGACCGCGTGAAGCTAGAACAACATTAGACCGACGCACACATGTATCACGCCTGATTTGTACGTAAAACTACGCGTAGAACGACGTCGCGTGGCGTGAATCTAGTGCAGCTCTACAAGTCTAGTTTCTATATAAAATATATATGGATACCGACGCGCCCAGATCGGCGTGTGTGGCACACGTGTGCGCAGTGTAGTTCTAGCTTTACCCTCCTCTTGGCCTTTCATACAGTTTAATTATTCATTTCATCAACAAAGTTACATTTGTGTCGAACATTTTAAGATTGCACAATATATAACACAACATTTAAAAACCAAAATACTAAAAAAAAAAACTGGGCAAGTGCGAGTCGGACTCGCGCACTCAGGGTTCCGTACAAACTTCCTAACACCCATGTAATTCCCAAATGGAATATCAAATCGCAAAAAAAATTGTGACGTAACTACAAATTTACTATTTTATTATTTATGCCTATATCTTTGCTATAAGACCTTGCTTTGTACCAAATTTTAGTATTCTGGGTCAACGAGAAGTACCATATGTAAGTAGTAAGTTGCCAGCGACTCTCTGTGCCCAGTGCTGATACTCAACCTGCTTCATTCCCAGGTGTTCTCGCTCCGTCGCCCAAGCGTGTTTGTGACCGACAAGGTGGAGCTGTACATGAACGAGGCCCTGGTCTGCATCGTGCGCAAGGAAGCCACCTTCATGACGCCCATGTTCAGCATCAACGACGCGAACGACTCCCCCACGCTCAGGGTGAAGGGAGAGGTTACTGATTATAACTTTCAGGTAACCTTTTCTAACAGTTTTATTTACCTACTCATTAAACTGTGCTGTACATACAACGTTGATTTGTCACATGTCATGCTTATCACATTAATATTATAAAGGCGACAGTTTGTGAGTGTGTGTATTATCAATTATGTATGTTTTAACACCTCCTGCTCGATAATAGCCTTTTATATGTCATACAACCACCACTTAAAGTAAATCATTCTGTCCCTAGGGATATAATGCAGTATGGGCGATCCCTAGGAATAATGATATTTGAATTTCGAACATCAATAACCATTATTTTGAAAAAAAAAAAACGTAAGTGAATTAAAATGTATGTGCATCCAACAAGTTTATTCAAAAATTAAACTGGCCAATAACAAAAAAAAGAATAAAATTTACTGACGAGTTTCTAAAAAAAAGGAATGAAGAGCGAGAGCGATAAAGAAAAAAAAAATGTGTTTATTGTCTTAAAAATCTATACAAATAAGTTGCCGGGGCTTCCCAGAAAGTAATCCGAAGATACTTGTGATGGGATAAACCTCGCTCTTCCTCGATTAATTAACAATTGTTTCGTTGTGCTAATTAGGTATAAGTTACACATTTTTTTTATAAAACCAATAAAAAGAAAACTGAAAAATTAAAATCGTGTTTATGGCAGTGTGTGAAAACTAGAGTGTGTTTTGTATAAATGTGTGTTTATACGTGTGTTTATGAGTGTGTGAATAAATATTTGTGTGTATGTGTGTGTGCATGAATGTGTGTGTGTGTGAGTGGGCGTGTGTATGTGTGAATGAGTGTGTGAATGTATATTTGTGTGTATGTATAAAATTAAAACTATAGAATCTTAGAGTAGTGAATTTTGTTTGTTTCAAACGTTAAAGTATCCAACATGGGGATAATATAATGCTCAGGAGTTAATAATTTAGGTCTTTTTTACTATGAAATTGCCGTTTTTTAAAACGGGTTGCTTTGAAGTGTCATTGGATTGACTTGGAATTATAAGTTCAAATGAAGTTTATATTAAAGATACGTTATTCTTTTTCGAAATTAGTTATTTATTGGTTTCTTTGTGATTTGTATTTTCTGTAACTTAGCAATCTTCGTTTCGTTCGGAATTCAACATACCGCCCGCGACTAACGTAATATTTTCCCTTGTGATAATTTTCTACTTTTACGCAGGCGAAGCCGCTGACAACAGCTTGTCTTTCAATAAATTTAATCGCCTACATAATCATAACATAAAAACCTTTTTTTCTTTTAAACTTAAAAGAATATTTTTATAAAGTTAACAACAGTGGCGTAACTATACCATCTGAGGCAAAATCATTGGACGGGGTGCCCCAGGAAAATCGTCTACTTTGTAATTTAATTTGGATAAATCACTGAAGTACAAATATTCTATAATATTAATAAATCGGCTAGTTCTTTAATACACGAGTACTTTTATGTTTCGTCTCTGAATAAGAGCTTCCCAGTGGCGTATTTATAAGGTGGTAAGGCTGGCAAAATACCACGGGAAAAAAAAAACGGGTAATTGATCCTTTTCCTATGAATGCGTTTAATAAATCTTAATAATGTAGTTGAGTTTGTATGTTTAATTCTTTTGAGCTCAAGGCCTCTCGGACCGGGCCACAGAGCCAGGGGCCCGTGGCATTTTGCCAGCCGTGCACCCTATAGTTACGCCACTGTTTAATAAACTATCATAGACATTATACGTGATGTTTTGATAGACCCTGAATAGATTTTAAAACTAGTGCGCCACACCATCAACGATGGCATCACAGCTTACAATCAGGTGGGATCGCAGTCAAGCACTAGTTTATATTATTAAAAAAAAGATCCAAACCCTTGGTTTCAGCTTTCTAAACGATTCAGAAAAGTGCGCCACAGAGAGACCGAAAGCTACAAAACCTACGAATCAGAGCCGGAACGAACGGCGTGTTCTTGCCGAGACACTGCACACTGGGGAGTTTTAATACGTAATAGGTCTACCCTTTGACGGACCTATCTCAGCAAGAGGAGTAGTTTTACCTCCAACATGACAGAAGCGGGCTTGCGGACGTCGAGCAATGGGTAGCTCGCCGCCCGGCAGCCCGGTAATCGACCGAACCGAACCTCAGTCGTTGACAGCGCGTAGTGATCCACGCGCTCCTCAAAGAGATGTCAGCAAACCGTAGGCGCCCAGCAGGGCTGTTGCCTGCTAGAACCGCGTTCATTTTCTGAAAAGGAAACCCGTAGTCCTAGAACGCAAAGGGCAACTGAAGGAAACTGGTGTGGTTTTAGTCAGGGAAAGTTTGACACGCGGAGAAATCATTGGATGATTTCCCACTTTAAAAAAAAAGCATCCCACAGAGCCGAGTGGCAGCTATGACTATACAGGCTACTTGATCTCTTATTCCAGCTGCAGTCGATAAACAAGAAGACTATAGGCGGCATCAACAAGCAGTTCCGCGGGGTGCTGCAGGAGATGTTCTCATACAACGACGACTACGTCATCAGCTTCCCCGCCGACCTCGACGTGCGCTTCAAGCTAGCTGTCATCGCCACCTGCGTCCTTATTGTGAGTTCATCGGTTCACTATACAATCTTCTTTGTCATCACCATCATCATTTCAGCCGAAAGACGTCCACTGTTGGACATAGGCCTTCCCCAAATGTTGCCATAACGATCGGTCCTGTGCGTCTCGCATCCTTCGTATTCCCACAATTCTCACGAGGTCATCGTTCCACCTCACAATCAAGTTACTAAAAGTAAAAACCTTGAAATTAATCTGTGGGCCTATTGAAAAGGGGTATAGCTGACCTACACCCATTTTACCCGTTGAAAATTAGTTAAATATACCAAAGATTTCTAAAAAACCACAAAAATACAAAAGTCGGTTTGAAGCACTTTTGTATTCTTTTAAACGGAAAAAATAAAACAAAGCTCGCAACTCAGTTCTTTTACCGTAAAAAGTTGTGAAATCCATGAAATACCAAGTCGGTTTATTTATTTAGTCCCTACTATAAGGACCTTTTGCAACATCTTATAGTGACCATATAAATATTACAAATCTTTTATGTTTTAAACAAATATATTGACTTGGCAATCACATGAAAACAAAATGTATCTCACAAGTAATACGAGGCATGCCTTTTAAGTTTTGTCGTTTGAAGGAAAAAACAAAACTAGAACCTTATAGTACTTTTTATTGTTTTTCAAAGTATTCACCACGTAGCTTAATACACTTTTCTATTCGCTCAAACCAGTTATTATAATATTTATTCCACTCTAAAGTGGGGGTGTTCAAAATGGCTGACTTGAAAGCGTCGACTGCTTCTTCACCCGACTGGAACCTTTGATCACGAAGACTTTTCTTAATTTTAGGAAATGTAAAGAAATCGTTAGGGCTTAGGTCAGGACTGTATGGAGGATGTTCAAGAATTTCTACTTTTCCTACTTCAAATACTCAATCGTTTGACGAGCGCTGTGTGAGCTTGCGTTGTCGTGGTGCAGGATGATGCGTCGCTTTGAGATAGATTTGCGAAGTTCGGCGATGACTTGTGGTAAACAAACTGTGGTATACCACTCTGCGTTAACCGTTCTACGATCTTCAAGTGCAATAGTCGCAACATGGCCGGTTTTTTCAACGGACGTGGCCACCATCTTCTTTGAAGTGCCTAGAGAACGAACAACTTTAGTCGGCTTTGGCTCGTCTTGAAAAACCCAGATTGTAGATTGTTGTTTGGAATCAAGATCGTAGGCATAGATCCAAGATTCGTCACCACTGATGATGTCGTAGACGTGATTTGACTCTCCTCGGTTAAACCTTTGCAGAGTTTTTTTACACCATCTGACGCGGGCCGCCTTGTGATCGTCGGAAAGCAAATGCGGTATCCAACGGCAAACTAGCTTTCTCACACTAAGCGCTTCATGCAAGATCTTCTGAATGGTTGTCCCTGAGATGCCTAATAGAGCCTCTATCTCTCGATACGTCACATGACGATCTTCGAGAATTAGTTGTCTCACAGCAATGATGTTATCTTCAGTGAAGGCGGATTTTGGGCGTCCTTCGCGAGGTTTGTCACTAACACTAGTATGTCCACGCTGGAATTCTAATTACCAGCGTTCGACAGTCCGCAGACATGGGGCTTCATTACTGAACACAGATGTTAGCTCTTCAAAACACTGAAGCCGTGTCAGGCCTCTTCTAAAGTTGTAGAAAATTATTGCACGAACATTTTCCTTAGAAAGATTCACACGACGATTCGTACGTAACCTGACAGATTCCAATCGACGCTGTGACTAAACAATAACATTAATTAATCCTAATACTTTCAACTGTTTTGAGATTCAAAATTTAAACACATTCGAATAGAGAACAGTTCCAAATTCAACATTGCCGGGAAATATGGAAACGACAAAACTTAAAAGGCATGCCTAGTACGTATTATATTAAATTAGATTGTTTAGTACGATTGCCATTGATCTTTGTAAAAATGGTGATCACTTTTATAGTGGTAACTAGGGTTGTCACCTTTTGTTGGAAAAAAATAGTATGAAGGCTTTCGAGCCCCATCAGTTATGTTCAGTCAATTTAAATACAAAAACACCGCACCGTCAAGTACCGAGTACTTTTTTAAACTCATTGCAAAAAATATAGTACTATTAGAAATATTGGAAAAAGTTAGCACAATAATTTAAATGTAGAAATTTGTTTTAAAGTATTTTCTGCTCTCTTTGCACCGTAATCAGCATTACATTCAATATTTTTATGGCACATAATTAACAAACAATTTTGCCCAACGGTGGACTAAGGTTGTCGCAGGGGATTGCAGTTCTGGTATTCAGAAAAGCTAGAAACAAAATATAATGTTGGGAGCGAGCGAAGATAGCTCAAAAATGCTACCTTGCCACCGCAGAAAGGCTAGGTACATTTTTGACATTTCATTTACAAATAGAATGTTGCAAAGTTTGAGAAAGAGTAAGGGCGGAATTCACCAATAAAACTAATCGCGTTTTAACGTTTGGCTCGCATAATCGCGTTTAGCCGCTGTCACTAGTGTTACGTGTAAAAATACAAAAAAAGAAAAATACAGACAAGTTCAGCTCCTCCAAACTGCGTTTTTCTAACGAATTAATATTTTGAATTTTAAATTTCATTCATCAAAGAAATATCGAATTTAGACTAGCGATGAAAATATAGTATGTTACGTAATATATTATTTCTTATAATATATAGTACAATTGACAAAAATATTGTACGGTACTGTATAAGTGGACACTAGTGGTAATATAGTACCAGATTTAGACCGACTGCCCCCGGAGGAGAGCTAAAAGAAAGATTTATTTAGAGTTAGTATGTATCTAGACATAGTTATGTCGGTTTCTCTGACGCATTATGCACGCGCCCTATAAACGGTTACGGATGAACTTTAACAAATGAGGTATCATTAGATTCGTTTTCAGTGCCGATAGCAACGTAAGTCGGGTTGGCCCGTTTTTTGGGAGAAATATAGTAGATATCTATCATAAATCATTGCAAACAATTCAGGAAAAAATAGAACTTGCACATTTATTATAAATTTTTCATTATTCATTTTTAAACCTTTGAAAATTAACTTGTGGGGACACAGTCTCAGAGCGGTTACATTTTATATAGGCATATGAGTCAAGTTTGAGATTTATATTTATGACATTGTAGGATGCTACACTGAGGAACGTGTCCTCAAGCACAAATGTGCTTTTTACCTAGCAAAATAATATCAAGCACTGGACAGTTTAATTAATTTATTAGCAACTAGGAGACTATCATACTATATATGTATTTCTGTATCACAGTGTAACAACGTGGTCGCTCACAATGGGCCTCATCAGAAGGCTTAAAGTCACCCAAAGGGCAATGGAAAGGGCTATGCTCGGAGTTTCCTTGCGTGATCGAATAAAAAATGAAGATATCCGCAGGAAAACCAAGGTTGCTGACATAGCACGAAGAATGGCCAAACTTAAGTAGCAATGGGCAGGGCTCATTACTCGCAGAACAGATGGCCGTTGGGGCCGAAAGGTTCTGGAGTGACGACCGCGTACCGGAAGACGCAGCGTTGGAAGGCCTCCTACAAGGTGGACCGATAACCTGATAAAGGTTGCGGGAATCCGATGGATAATTTTTTTTTTACTAAACCGTTATCTTGCCAGAAAGGCCGGACAACGTCTGCCGGGACCGATATTTGTATTTTTTTTGTAAAGACAATCAGCACATTCTTGCTAAACAATTGTTTTTCTTTTCAGGATTACAGATACCATGAGAATTAGTGAAGGAGATTTGCCGCAAGATTTTTTAAAGATTTTGAATAGTTTTTACATAGTTTATAGTAAGCGTTTCTTTTGTATAAGATGGCAAGCATTTTGGGTCTCAAAACTTAAACAATAAGTCATTTAATTATGTATGTCATTGTATTAACCACTAAAAGCGCGGGTGTCCCAAATTTGATCCATTCCGATGTTATTCCTGCTTTCGTTAATGTTTTATTATGCATAGAATAGCAATTTTATATGACTTACTATATATGATATCTCGTGTAAACAATAATCATTACATTTCATTAAAAGTCATAAAACATTGCTATTCTACGCATAATAAAACATTGACTAGAATCAAAGTTGGGACGCCCGCGCTTCTGGTGTTAACGTAAGGTATTCTATGATTGTTGTAGGAAAGAATAATAATATTAAGAAAACTATACATGAATACGGAAAATGTAGATAATTTTTAAATCGATATTTACATATCCCTAACGAATTGTTTATATTACATTATGGAATATGCATGCAATTTTTTAAATAGCTAAATGAAATCATTTTTAGCTTTAGTAAACAAATATGAATGAATTTTTAAAATATCTTCATCGACTACGAAATTATAGTTTCAAAGAGAAGTCCGACGTGGACTTTGACGTTAAAGTTCATCTCGCCCATACTGTCGCCATAGAAAACGGTGTTTTTAAGAGAGAGACAGATATAATAATAATTTATTAATAAGACAACATTTGGTCCACAATATCTGTTAGTAATTCTTGATATATTTATTTAAAATTGTTATATCTCGTTTGCTTTGCTATCAATTTTGATATTGTTTTCACTGTCAATTTTCTATTTATGTATTTTTATTGATAAACTGGTTGGATAACAAATATTTTTTCATGCATATTCTCTATTGTTACTGTTACTGGGCCTAAAAAGGTATCAAAACGATAATCTAAGCCCTTTTTGCGCATGATTGGCATGAAAAACGATTGTATTGTGTTTGTTCATGATATTATTTAAAAAAGCTAAATAAATATACTTATCTAGACAGCAAAATCAGATGAGTATTATAGCCACTTAATAGCTAATGATAACGTATCAAATGTAAGTAAAAAAGACATAGTTTTGCATTTATCATAATAGTACTAAAAAGGTAGATATATATGTAAGTATATCACTGGCTATATCATATTATAAGCTCTAAGTACTTAATAAGGTGTCGTCCATTATTTGAGGCGTTTGTGGGGGGCGAGCTAAATCTCACCTAATTATATGGGGTAGAGGGGGGCGTCTTGGCAAGCAGCACATAAGTTTTTTTCGCAAGGAATAGTGTAAAATCTGTGTAATAACTTTTTTAAATTAGAAAAAGGTGTTTGTCCACTAAAGTATATCTAAATCCTACACAATAATATTATATAGATTCGTATTTTAACCTATTTACATTACATATACTTGCATGCATTTTGAAAAATCTCACGTATCTAAAGATCAATGGGGGGGAAGGGTCGAGCCAAATATCATGATGTCTCGCTAAGGGAAGGATAAAAAAAATATCTAAAATCATGTCACATAAATAATGGACGCCCCTGATATATAACGATTAACAGGTACTATTTAATTTTTGGTACAATCCCAACTCAAAAAGACTAAGATTTATCTATTTTACGAAGTTACCTATGTGGCACCATTTTGATATTATTATTGTTCTCTTAATACATATTAATACATGTATAAATTGTATTTTTAAATATTTCACCGGTGTCGGGAACAGGGTCCAAGGTACCGGCGGTCAGGGCTCCAGAGAAAAGTACCGCCTAATTGTACTCGACGAGCCGTTTTCACAAGTACCGCTTTTTGAATCAAGCTCTTGATCCAGCCGCCTAAAGAAATCCTCCTAAGATGTTGGTCGAGGCTCGTGGCTGTTAAGCCATTGGCAGACACAACTGTCGGTACAAAGATCGTCTTTCACGAGGTTCTTGTCATGCAGGACGGTTATGTCAATAATTATTGCAAGTCTCTCGAATCGATCCACAACTGAATCAGGCTATTCGCTACAATAATACTGTCAGTGATGGACCGATCCCAGTACAATGCGGCACGCATCTCGATTAGGTTCATTCACCACCACTATACCTATCAGGTTTATTGGCTACAATAGTCCTATCAGCAATGATGGACCGATCCCAGTACAACGCGCTACGTCTCTTGATCGGCACTATATCAGGCTTATCAGCTACAATAGTCCTTTCAGTGATGATGGACTGATCTCAGTACAGTGTGAATATTATTATCATTGTTATCAAAAATATTTGCATTTCTTAGGATAAATTATGTCGTAAAAATAAAAGTAGTTAATGTCTGGACCAGCGGACTACTAGTCAGCTTTGTTGACACGGTTTCAGGAAAGAAAATTTAGTAGTTATTATGTTCTATTATTCAGTATATCCTGTATACTGTGTGGTATTATTTTTGTATGGGTGCTTATAGACTTTTATTTTTTAGTCGTTTTGTTTTTAATACTCTATTAGGATTAAGTTATAAATATGTTTCGATCTTGTGGTGTAAGCTTATGCAAAAATTATTTTCGAAAGAGCGCTACCTATCTTTAGATTTTTACTTGAGTAATGTTTCGCCTTTGTCAGTTACTGTTATCATCACTAGATGTCCTACCAATCGACAATGCGCAGTTTTTGCCCTTCAATTAATATACATATATGAAGTAAATTTACATTTATTTGTTGTGTTCCATGGAGACAATATTTTAACAGTTTAATATTTTCTGAAAATATGAATTTCTTATTAGTTCTGAACTAACTTATATACAAGAATGTCTTCTCAAAGTAGTCATTATATATGTTTTCCAAATGAATAATAACTATTAGGTACCAATTTTTTTTTTATTTGTATCTTACTCCAGATATTATATTTTTTTTTTATTGTATGTTTAGTATTCATGTTTACTAAATATTAAAAAACTATTAAAACTATGTTACATAAATATTCCTTAGTTTTATTTTACTGCTGCGAATCAATCGATCGAGACCTTTACCCGGGAAAAAGTTGACAGAAAATAACGTGTCGTGAGTTTTACAGAACCATATGATTTAAAAGAAGTTCATTAAAACAAGAAAAAAATAAACATATTTAGGAAGTCAATTCCTGAAACTACGGTATGTTATCAAACCACTTGGAGATGGAGACAAATGCGAGATAGGCGCCATTCAGTCCGCGCAGTTTGCGGCAGTGGGCGCCAGTCTGTCGGGCGGGCTGCGTCGGCCTTGGGGAACGCGGCAAACATTGGCGCACAATATTATGCGAAAAGAATATGACTAGATACTCGATATTTGTGCCACGTTTGCATAGCTGACACCTTGGCTTGGGGCATACGGGCTACTAGTTAAGTTATATTGTCAGAACACAGAAACAGATAGTGGGATTTTTGACAGCGGCATGTGTTTTTGACTTTCGTGACGTCTCTGTGTTTATAGTTTTTGAATATTTAACAGTTGCATGTGTTTTTCATTTATTTTTATTTTAATGTAAACAATGGCTGCAGCTCAAGACCCCGGTAAGTTACAATTTAAATATTGTAATATTATAATGGCATACAATGTTTTTGGATGCGAATTAGAGAATATTTAGGAAAGGTAGGCAAGTAAACACATAGATATTTCAAAACGGTTCGGAGGACGTGTTCAGGATTTTACAAAATTTTCGTTGATAAGTAGTTCAGCAATGTGCAATTTTAGTAGAACGAATGTAAGTAAGAGAGGGGACGAGTTTAAGTGATAACATTTAATAAAGTGCAATAGATACTAAAACGGTAGAGCATAGGATAAATCAGCATAACTTAGTAAGTTAATCATTTTCATTAAAAATATTATATTTGGTATTGCTGATATTTTTTGCCAATTCTCTGGGTAGTTAGGCAGTTATCTTTATTGGCCTTTGATATAAACACGATTACATAAAATATTATGTAATATAACTGATATTTATTTCGCCATCGGACGATAGGACTGGATCGCCGTAAATCCCTAATCAAAACAAAGCCTAACCTGCGTGAACCCACGGATGTGAAGCTGAAGGTTTTGTGCCGTCAGCCATGAGTGAAGGGATCGACCGATAGGTTCATTGATCGATGTTCTATTTCAGTGTCCGGTCTCGAGTGTCTCATTCGCCTGGATAACGTCGTGATGAACCAGCTGGTCTCAAGTTACAAAGGCAATAATTACATTGTCTACAGTGGAAAAGAGGTCCTGTTTAACCTAGTTGAAGACACCGAAGGACTGAGTCTACTGTCAGGTGGAAGCCACAGGGGGTTCCACATGAATGGAGTGGATAACTTCGGTAGAAAGGTGAGCAGACATACGTATAGGTACTGCAGCATATTCTACAAGACCACTGTGGTGATGTAAGTCGGTTCTGACGGTCTTTTTAATCGACTTTAAAAAAAGGGTTGGAGTGTAGGTAACGGCGCACAAAGGAAAAAAAAAAGACTTAAAAATTTTGCTACAAAAAAGACTTGGAAAAATTTCACCCAAAAACAACGTCTCATCAAGCCTTCGGGATCCGGTGGGATGTGGGAGTAGAAGGGTGAGGAAACATCGGGGAACACTGGATGTGACCTTTACCTCAAGGTTATGTACAAAATGTTGGGAAACATCTAGAACACCTATGGTGAATGACCTTGACCTCAAGGTCAACAACATTAACCTCAAGGTTAAAATGTAAGAAATGTTTGGAAACGTCTGGGAAACCCAAGGTCAATGACTTTGTCCTCAAGGTCAAATGTTTAAAATGTTGAGAAACGGCTGAAACACCCAAGGTCAATGACTGACCTCAAGGTCAATTGTATAAAATGTTGGGAAACGTCTGGGACACCTAAGGTCAATGACTTTGACCTCAAGGTCAAATGTATGAAATGTGAGGAAACGTCAGGTATACCCGTACGAAGCCCCGTTATCCCCTTCGTGTTAGGTTACTGGTGTACCCACAGACAAAAATAGGCCTCCATCGACTTGGACTTGACACGGGACTAGATTGTAGAAAAACACCTAAAAATAGTCTTACACCTGAAAAATAGTCAAAGAGCGAGCGAAGCGAGCTCGGATGTTTAGGGCACCCCGACACGGACAGGTTAGGTTCGAAGGGGATGACGGGGCTGACGTTAGCGAGCAAAGCGAGCGAACGAAGCCACGTTATCCCCTTGAGGTCAAGGTCATTCACCATGGGTATCACGTTCTTTTTAAATTTGGATTAGACTACTTCCAGATTGGTCCCATTGTTACCAAAATCCAGTTCTGATAATGAAATCCATAAAGGCTTGTCTTAAAATATTTTTAGCATATAATTAGCGATTTTGATTTTTCCTTGAATAAGACAAGTATTTGCAAACAGAAAGTACTTACAGTTTGATGAAGTAGAGCTGACGATGACCACAGATGGTTTACGGAACTATACAAACACACAGATATCTCGATTAGGAAAGTTAAGTGAATATGTTAAAACAAATATAAATCAAACTGATCTGATGATGAAATTGGAAGGTGGGCACTGGAACTCCATATTATAACAATATATTAAACGTGTTTAGGCTATTAGAATTATCTTAAGATGCACTTAATACAATATGGTACTATCTAACTGATCTGATGATGAAGGTGGAAGTTGCGCATCGTAAAGGGGTGACCAGACGGTTGCAAACTAGCGTTTCAACCAAGGTGACCTTGGTTTATGTGTTTGCTTTGAGTTGCGGCTACATCGATGTAAATAAACCACGCGTCAACACATTCGGTGGTTGGGAAAACACGCCTCCCAACCAAGAGCGTTGTAGGTTGACACGGATTGAAACTAGCAAGGTCACCTTGGTTGGGACATTGGTTTGCAACCGCCTGGTAGTAGAACAATGTATCCTGACTGTATTTGGTCTTATTAGAATTTTCATGAGTACCCACTATAGAACTTGCGTCGAAAAAAAAAAATGAAAATGAAAAATGAAAAATGAATGAGTTAAGGTGTGCAATAAAGTAATAAATAAATAAATAAATAAATAAATGAATTGATCTGTAAAAAGTTTTTTGCCTTTCATGTTACTAGAATTGACCATTTTTCTGATCAAGCTGCTACATTTGCAGGTGTTCTCTCTCCGTCGCCCGGGCATGTCCATATCTGACAAGGTCGAGGTGTTTATGCATGACCAGTTAGTCAGCGTGGTTCGCATGGAGTCTACCTTCCTAACACCGGTCTTCAGCATCAACGACGCCCACGACTGCCCCACACTCCGGCTAAAAGGAAAGATCACTGATACTTCCAATTACAAGGTAATTATCGAGTTCGCAATCTGGTGCTTTAAGATCAAGTTCTTCAAAAACTGCTGTCTTATGTATGTTATTAATAGCTTCTACTACAGTCTTTACTGGCGTCGTAGTCGAATATTGTTCCAAGGGAACATATTACTGTCCCACGGACGAGTCGGTCGAGTTTCGGCAAAAAAACGAGTTTCGGTTTCGGTGGCAAACCTGCCGAAACTACGACCAAAACCGAAACTGCATTCGGGAGCTCTCGCACTGTGATCGGTTATGTTCGGCGCATTAAATTCCATCCAAGCGAGTAAGCGACGAAGACATTATGCCGCGTCCACGTGCCTAATTATGCCGTGACTGGTTTGTGTCTGTAGTTCGTGTTAGAATAATAGGATGAAGGCTCGTAAATAATGTAAATATAAAGGATTTGTAAATAAATAAGAGAAAATAATTATGTTACTGTCATAAGTGTTCATAAGCAAGTAACTAGGCAATACAAACATTTTCAAATATAGAACATTTCAAAATAACTTACCTAGTAAAATAAAATAAACTAAGAAATAGGTCTGCACAACAGAGATTAGCACTATCTACAACAGTTCGTTTTATTTGTTGTGAGTTTTCATGTGATTTATTTAGTTTTCAGTAAGTTTTATTACGTGATACAGCTTATGAGTAAGTAGTAAACAACAAAAAATTAAGACTGACTGATTATAATATCGTTTTCTTTATTTTTCCCTTAAAACATGATATTTGTAAGGAAGTTTCGGTTTCAGCCGAAACTGAGACTGCAGCCGTAATTCGGTTTCGGTACACACTCGAGAGACATGGTCTACTTGTGTGCCTTTCATCCAAAAAAGTTCAACAGTTTGAGCATGAAGGAAGCATATAAACATACTAAACTTATTACGATATTCATCATCATCATCATTTTAGCCAATAGACGTCCGCTGTTGTACGTAGGCCTCTCCCAAGTGTCGCCATAACGATCGGTCCTGTGCGTCCCGCATCCATCGGATTCTCGCAACTGAGGGTCGCCGGTCATCGGTCCACCTTGTGGGAGGCCTTTCAACGATGCGTATTTCGGACGCACGCTTCTTATAATATTATTGTGCTTATTTACGATTTCAGCTGCAGACACAAAGCAAGACGACTATAGGCAGCATCCACAAGAAGACTCATGACACGGTGAAGGAGGCGCTCTCCCGTAAAGACGACTACGCCATCACTTTCCCTGCTGACCTTGCTCTGAACTTCAAGCTGGCTGTCATCGTAGCCAGCGTTCTTATTGTAAGTTTCTTGATAATTTTCACAGTTCCGCTATTGCGTTATTAACGTTGCCTATTAGAGTGTCTAATGCGAGTTGGTTTTATGTTAACGCGATCGACACGTTTATGACGTGTGGCGCTCTGATTGGCCCGCTCCAAGCTCTTAACCAATCAGAGAGCCAAAGGCGGTAAACATTTCGATTGTTAACGTAAGAACAATTCGCACTCAGTGCACAGATTATTTTTTTAGGGTTTCGTACCTCAAAAGGAAAAAACGGAACCCTTATAGGATCACTTTGTTGTCCGTCCGTCTGTCTGTCTGTCAGTCAAGACCCATTATCTCGGGAACGCGTGGAGGTATCAAGTTGAAATTAAAACCATATACTCAAGTCTGCGGTTCTTGAAGCTGTAAAAAAAAATCCGATTTTTAAGTTAACTGAAAAAAAACATACGGCCGTTTATGTCGCAAAAAACGTACATTTCGACACTCTCGAGAGCATCAAAATTCATAGGGTACTTCCCGTTGACTCAGAATCCTGAAATTTGGCATAAAGCAAGGTCTTATAGCACAGATATGGGAATAAATCTGAAAACTGTAAATTTGTTGTTGCATCACAACAAAAAAAAAAATTGCGATTCAGAAAAATCTTCAAGACTCTATTCGAGAATTGAACTGTTTACTTAGGTAAGTTTGTTTGGAACCCTCAGGGCGCGAGTCCGACTCGCACTTGCCCAGTTTTTTTTTAACTTTAAAACAATGGATCAGTCCATTATAGCTTATGTTTAATTAAGATATAAATTTTATAATTAATAATTAGCATTTCGGTTTATTTTTTGTCCTAGGACTTCAGATTCCACGAGTACAAGTAACGGAGCGCTGCCACAAAGGATTTCCGTTTTATTTTTTTTCACATTTATCTTGTATAAAGAGTTTTTTTTTATCTGTGATAGTAAACTAAGAATGGGACATGTTCTCCTGAATCTGATGTTTAAGCTTATAGTATTTTAGCCATTGGATTATCGGGCCGTGGCATTAAATTAACGAGTATTAAGCGAATTTAAACTATTGATTGTCATAAATAGAAATTGAGCTAGTACCTAATCTTCGGAGTCTTCGTCTCAAATATCGAATAGAGTCTTATTATGGAATACCTTAATTCCGTTCTCAATATAACGTTATTTGAAAATGCGAATAGAACCAAAAACAATGATAAAATGATTGATTTTAGTTCTTTGAACTCGCATTTACTCAGAAAAAAAAAGAAAATAGATAATAATTTGCCTTGTGCCAAAGACTTTATACCTATTGCCTATGTCATCTTCAAATGTTGTTGTGATCGTGAATTCGTGACTAGATGCCACTAATTGAGGTTTTTATCCTATTCGGATTAAATAATATAAAATAGTAATGTAAACTAAAAAAAATAACTAAAATGGATGTCGCAACCAATTTTCTTAATTCGAAGTTCAGCTAACCTAGCCTGATAACTAAGCGGCGCCGGCGCCGTTCAACTAGCGGCCTGAACTGTATTCAGCCGGTGCACTTAATGTAATATTGGTCGAATTGACTGGTTTACCTACTCACTATTGACCTATGTGACGAAAAAAGACTTAGGTCACCCTGACATGTACAGTAAGTTAGCTTTTTTTTTCGTTTCGTTAGTCCCGCAAACTCCCAAAAAGGGTGGAAATCAGAAACGTTTATTTCAAATAAACCAAAGGCACTTTTGAATTGTCAAAATGTCCGTCAGTCAAAAAAGTGAAGCTAAATTGCATGTTCCAAAGCGTAGATCTCTATGGAGAAGAACGTGCAAGAACTTCATAGACACTCTTTTAAATCATATTATGAGTTACATAGATCTTGGTTACATATTTCTTGTCGCTTCTAATATGTGAGCACAATGTAGATAAGTAATGAAAAAAAAACAATTAAAAAAGAAATTTAATTTAGCCACTGGCAGCTAAGAGATGACCAGTCTCAACTGACGGCGCCCGTTCACGAGCATTACGCGTGCATCAGTCCCACTCAGCTCAGCCATTTTGAAGGGAACTGAATGACCCAATAATACGTGCCACCATCAGCGAGACACATGAGTTACCATGACAAACTCTCAACATCCATGCTCGTAATGTCAAACAAGTTGTAACCTAATAAAAATGCTCCATAGTACTTCACATTCACAAATTTGAAAAAAAGTGCTTCTAAATTATACAATGCTATTGTTTCCAAATGCAAAAAGTACCTAATAAATTATCACAAGCTCCATTAAAATAATTAACAAATAAAATTTAAAAAAACCATTTCGAAAACAACGATAGAATAAGGGCATTCGATTATTTATAAAAATATTTAAAAAAAATAATTTGTAGGCAAAAGTGGCTGTGGAGCTGGACCGGCATTTAGCCAAGCATTTTTATAAAGGGTATAATCTTCCAATTTATAATATACTTGTCTACATAGTGTGCGTTTAATGCATGTTTTAAATTTTGACTCATTTAGATGGAGAATCTCTAGTGGTATTTTATTGTAAAATTTTACACAGTACCTCATAAAAAAACCATGTGATTTAACCAATCTGAATCGAGGTTGATCTAATTTGTTCCTATTCCTAGTATTAAAATTTTGTCTGTCACCTAACTTAGTAAAAATTTGCATATTTTTCCGAGCATACATAATGTTATGATAGGTAAATGTATTGACAAGGAACCGTCATGATGTTTACTTCCTTAAATAGTTCCCTAGGAGAATCGTGCCTGTGAAGATCATATATAGCTCTGATAGCTCTTTTCTGCAGAATAAAAATAGACTCTATGTCTGCAGCCCGTCCCCATAGCAAAATACCGTAAGACATGATACTATGAAAGTAACTAAAATAGACTAGTCTCGCGGTATCTACATTAGTAAATTGATGGATTTTTGTGACTGCATACGCTGCTGAACTAAGCCGACCTGCCAGAGATTTTAAATGAGGACCCCATTGTAGCCTCGAGTCAAGCGTAATCCCCAGGAAATATAATAAAATAATTTACTGTATTTTATTATATCTGGAACGACTCCTTGGTCCACACACAAATTAAATATTAAAGATATGTATGGTGCTATGGTCTCAATTATGGATGTGCATAATTTAACAGACATTCCGCATAAGTTTTCGGTTAATTTGATTTTAATTTACCAAAAAGCCTTTATGATTGTCTTAGGGTTTATATGTTTGAATTGAAATTCAACCGGACAGCCTGGCAAGTTTGTTTTCAATAAAGCAACTGAGGCTTCAGGGGAGGAATTTAGAGCTTCCGTTGTCCTAAGACGTATATCGCTGAAATAATTCAAAACCTCTTCGGCTACTTCTATGTTAGAGCTTTTGGGACCATGCGAAGTCTCCAATAAAAAATCTGTGTTGCGTACTTTATTCCTACCAGTTTCACTAATAATAACTTTCCACACAGTCTTTATTTTATTATCTGCCGATTTGATCTTGTTGCTAATGTACAGGGCCTTCGCTACCTAGCAAATTTTAATGAAAAGTTTAGAATATCTAAATACATATTTATTAAGGTTTCAGTGTTGAAGAATGGCTTAAGGCCGTATATCTTATATGGTCTTTCCTTACTTATCCTAATACCTTTAGTCACCCAGTCACTAAATACAAACTTAGGGAAAATATTTTTCGACTTTTATTCAAAAACTGTAATAAATTCATTGAGTACCACTGAAAAGAAATTGTCACAAAATTTATTAGCAGCATCAATATCATGACCCAGAACATTTAACATATTTTGTAAGTTCGTATTAAATTTTGGTAATTGAAATCAGTAAAACCAGTTTCCTTTCATGAACACTAGATTTTTAAATGTACTGTCAGACAAACAGCCCCTTGTTGGAGAGTGAATAAAACCTGCTAAAGAAAACAATCTTTCTACAGATCCTGATGAGCACAAACTTGTGTTAAATTGTATGAACACATTTTTTATATTTGAATAGCGCTCAAGAATTGAAAGCTCTGCTTCTAGCATTTAGGAAGCTGACCAATTCTAACTTCATTTTAGATGTCTGTGGTTGATCACTGACTCTGTTCTCAAAAACAATAAAATCATCATCTTTGCTAGTGGTGTTACTCCTTTTTATTTCCGGTGGGAAAATCATCTTATGACATCCCCCGCTCTTGGGCGGGGCGGGAAATAGTGTCAGACTTTTACTGACTAAAAACCCACTCCTGTTCCTTCGTTGCCTTTCGTACCAGGGCCGAGTCTTCCTTTCAGAATCAGACTTCGACCCTGCTGGGCCCCTACAGTTGCTGACATCTCCTTGAGGCGCGCGTGGAACAGCACGTGCCGTCGACGACTTGGGCTCGGTCCGGACGGTTACCGGACGGTCGGACGGCGAGCCATCCATTGCTCGCCGTCCGCAAGCCCGCGCCTACGGTGGCCGGAAATCGGGATCGGAATCCCGGCGGCGGTTGGGGCGTGAGGACCGCTGCCTCACACGATCGGCCGCCTCCTTTGCAAGCATTACTGCTTTGCAGAAGGAGGCGACCGCCTGCCACTCCTTCTCGCTCCGGACCATGGCCTGCACCAAGGCCCGGCGCGAGAGATCGCCGCCGCCGATCGCCGCCACCAGGACACGGCGTTGCTCTGCCCAAGCGGGGCACACCTCCACCGTGTGCTCCACAGTGTCCTCCGGGCGGTCCACACAATGGTGACACCCGGGCGTTTCTTCCGCACGAATCCGGTGCAGGAACCTCCCGAACTTACCATGTCCGGTGCGGACCTGCGTCATGCGGAAGGTAAGGACGCCGTGTTGCCTTTCCAGCCACTCCTCAAAGAGGGGAATTACCGCCATAATTATGGCGTGCCCAGCACTGGGTTGCGATAGTCGCTGTCGCCATTCCGCCATGAGACCCTGCCGGAGCTCTGTCCGCCATGCTGCGACTTGTCGTGGTAGCGGAGGTTCGCCCCGACGTTGCATCTCCACGCGCAGATCGTGTATGCGTCCAAGGCCTGTTGCCTCCAGATCCCATGGTGGCTGGCCAGCAAGAAGGCTCGCCGCTTCGCGGGAAACCGTGCGGTATCCCCGCACCATCCGTATGGCCATGACCCTCTGGCACGCGTTCAGCTGGGCCGCCGGTCGCTTTCGCAGTGACGGCGCCCACACTGGCGCCCCATAAAGGGCCATGGACCGGACGGTGCCTGCGTAGAGCCTCCGGCAGGAAGCGTCTGGACCTCCGAGGTTGGGCAGCAACCGCTTGAGGGCAGCCCCAGCCCGATTCAGTTTGGGAGCCAGACGTCGGAAGTGCTCTTCGAAATTCCACCGGCTGTCGAGGACGAGTCCCAGGTACTTCATCGTCGACCCGACGCCGATGTGAACTCCTCCTACCGTTAATTGGGAGCGCCGAGGCGGCGCGCTCCGGGGGCCGTGAAAACACATGGCCTCGGACTTGTGCAGCGCCACCTCGAGTCCCAACTGCTGGATCCTATCAACGACTATCGCAACCCCGCGTGTCGCTAATTCGACCGCCGCCTGGTACGACTCTCCCTGCGCCAGGACCAGCGTGTCGTCTGCGTAACAGACCACGCTGACCCCGTCAGGGAGGTCGCCGCGCAGCACGTAGTCGTAGCCGATGTTCCACAAGGGCGGTCCTAGTACCGATCCCTGCGGAATACCGCACGACATCTCTCGCCGTTTCCACTCTCCCTGGTGACCAGGGTAGATGATGTACCTGTCCGACAGGTAGGCCTCGATCACACGACAGAGGTAGTCGGGCACCCGATGATACCGGAGTGCCCTCCTAACGCTACTCCAGGGCAGGAAGTTGAAGGCGTTGGCGATGTCCAATGACACCGCCACGACACACCTGCCCTGGGACACCGCATCCCCCGTCGTGAGAGCTCGCACGCGCATGATGGCGTCCACCGTGGAGCGCCTCCTGCGAAAGCCGAACTGGCCGTCCGCCAGATCTGGCCCCACCCGTGTTAGGTGCGCGACGAGGCGGTCTGCATTACTCTTTCAAAGAGCTTGCCCACCTCGTCGAGCAGCACAATGGGCCGGTACGCGGGCGAAGAGTCCGCAGGGCGCCCAGGCTTCGCGATAAGGACCAGTTTCCCCGTCTTCCAGCGAAGTGGGAACTGGCCCCTCTCCATGCATGCGCTGAAGAGCCCTCTTAATCGAGACCCGAGAGCCTCCATGGCCAGGACCCAGGCTTTACCAGGCAAGCCGTCGGGTCCTGGGGCGGTATTCTTGGCACTCAGCCTTCGTACCGCCAATCTCTACCTCGGTCACCTCTGGAGCATTGCCGTCGTCGCCATCGTGATCCGCGTTAGACACCGCTGGTGGCGGAGCCATGAGCAGGAGGGAGTGTTCCCCTCGCCCAGGGAACAGATTGCTCACCACACCCTCCACAATCTGGGGCCGGAGACTCTGCGTGAGTGGGGGAGCCCAGGGGCGGAGTTTTTCAGTGGTGTTACTCCTGCTGTTTCCATCAATTATTTCAAGCTTTTTGTTACTTGTTTCTAAGGCATGAATGACAAGATTTTAAATTATTTGCCTCTCATCTAATGTGATACTTTCTGGCAACCAACGCATTTTATAACGAGGGTGGTAGCATGACGCCATTTATCATCATAATTTTCATAATTTTTTTTGCGTTTTTTGGCCAATACAAGGAAACACTGCCAACTTTTTGCCAACCAATTTGCCAACACTGTACACTATCGTACAGTGTACATTGGTGTACATAACAGGTGCAGTGTTTCCAACTTTAATAGCTGCTTTACCATCATTGCACTCTCGCCTCGCACTCACACTCACGATCGCTAAATGAAGGTTAAATGTATTTTTATGTTAACCTTTTGACGTGCGTAATTAGAGACACAATAGTAAGACAATGGCTTGCGGACGCCGGCTACCGCCTGAGCGTTAATGAATAATGTATTTTGAAGCCTTTAAGTATTTGAAATACTAATTACAAAATACTTCGCCGTCAGGTATTTGAAATACGAATTACAAATTACATTTTAAGGAAGTAATTGAAATACAAATACCAAATACGTATTTGTATTTCAATTACGTATTTTAATTAGAAGTAATTCAAATACGGGCAGTATTTGAATTACTTGTAATAAAAAAAACCTAAACCCTGCCCTCTGTTGTCTTATGAATTAGTTTAAATGACTATCCGGAGTTTGCTCCAAATCTATAATATTGTCATCACCTGGCAGTAAGTTGCAACTAATTGTAGCCTCCACGTTAACAAAAGAATTTTAATTTTCCAAAGCCATTGTGCGACCGTTAATTTGGCCCACCACATGATTATTAGTATTATTACTAAACATCCTAGTTTTAACTGTACAAGGCTTCAACATACTACCTATCCTCCGACCAAACGGATATTGTGTCTGTCTGCCGGGCAACTGTCTGATAGGTTGATTTCTGATATGTTCTAATCGCACGGAGAACTTTGATACAGCGACCCAGGATTTTGAATGTTTGGTTCGTATGTGGTGACATAGATGTCGCTACAAGTAAACGAAGCCCCGTCATCTCCTTCATGTTAGGTTTCCTTAAACTCTACAAAAAGTAATAAGAGCTGCGTAGGTGGGCTCGATCAGCTCAGCATATTGCCGGCTAAACGAAAACTGAAATTAATTTTACGGCTTGCTACAGCCGGTTTTAAATGTCTGGGCTAGACATATAAACGTAATCGATACAAATCATTTGCCTGTTTGATTGAATGACTGAATATCATTCGAGTGGCCAGTTAAATTACTCCGTTTTGTTAAAAGGCTGTTAATAGATTGGTGAATTAAGCCAGTAGGCTGCGACAGAAAAGAATATTAAAAGGAACCATAACCTCAATTTTCAATTGAAGAAAATGTAAATGACAATAAAAATAAAAAAGAGAAACGGATTATATTAAAAAGGTGTATTTTCGAAGATATTTAGAATATACCTACGCTATGTCTTTTTAGGTCTACCGCATGATTGGTTTTTGGGTGTTTGGAACCCAGAGTAGCTAAACCAAATTCCCAAGACTATCTGTCTTTGCATGCGGTAGACGTGGCCTGCCCGGTCTACTTTAATTTAGCGGCTGTTTTGCCAAATTCTGTGATTTGTGTTTACTTGCATCTCTTTGATTCATTTATAAAACTAGAAATACTTATTTAAGTTTAAAATATAAATGTTTATTTAATAACTATTTGGTTGTTTTATTTTGGCCCTAGTTTTCGCGTATCACACTTGATTAATTTATGAGTAAGTAAGTCTGTAAGTAAGTAATACAGAGCTGGGATTTGCAAGATATATTATAACACATCATAGTACCATAGCTAATAGCACAGACGCTCTCCTTTATTCACCTTACCTACAAAAAAACGAAGAGGGAGGCCAAAAAAAATAGAGTGATATGAAAGAAAAGGGAGTTAGTGATAGCGTGACGGTTGTCAGGATAGAATGGAAGAAAAAAATGTGTTGCGTCGACCACGAATAACGTGGGACTTGTTCCATGTCCCACGTTGAGAAGAAAATAAGCAACGTAAAACAAACATATAGTTGCAAGCCTTGCTTTCAGAAAAACAAAATCTTTACTATGTTATGCTGTGCTATGCTGCTATATGCTGGATATAGCCTCCCCCAAGTGTCGACACAACAAACGGTCCTGAGTGTCTCGCATCCAACGGATTCCCACGCTCCTTGCCAGGTTACCGGTCCACATTCAGCTTACCGAACACACAGAGCAGCTTCCCGAACGTTGCTCAGCCGAGTCAGATTCGACGATTGACCTCTTTCTCGAAGTTAGACCTACCCAACTGGACCGTCTGTCCCAGCTAATACAACAACAACTTCCAGTGTAGTCTCCGATCTTGATGGAAGTGGGTGGTTGTTTACCATGACTTTGGTTTTGTCCATGTTCATTTTAAAACCTTTTTTTTTGTTCTTTCAGAAGCTCTACTGAGGTCTATAGGAAATTAAAATACCCAGGTACTTGTTTTGTTACTTGGTAGTAATGAAAATTATTAGCACTCTTCTTCCCTACACGACAAGGTTTATGGTTGTTTCAGTTTATTCAAAATTACTACCTGTAAGTAAGTTAAGATTAGATTAAGTTAAGATTACTACCAGTTGGTATATACCTACAGTACATTGGTGCGGGTTTGTTTGAAAGAGTCATTGCAGCCACAGAACAGATATCTGTTCTGTGATTGCAGCCATGGAACGCAAAGGGCAACTGAAGGAGCACGGGTGGGATGTAGTCGGTAAACTCTGACACTCCCTCTCGCCCCACCCAGACCAAGGACGAAAAGAGCCAAGAGATATTTAATGATTTCCCACCTCAAAAAAAAAAGTAAGTATGACTGGCCTTTTGATCTAGTGGTCAGTGGCTCTGACTGCTATGCCGGAGGTTGTGGGTTCGGTTCCCACCCATGACAAATGTTTGTGTGATGAGCACAATCATTTGTTCTGTGTCTGGGTGTAATTTATCTTTAGTATGTATGTATTTAGAAATATATAAGTATGTTTATCAGCTGTATAGTATCATATCATACATATATCTATCATACCACAAGCTTTCTGCTTAGTTTGGGACTAGATGGCGTTGTGTGAAAGTTGTAAAATCGCGAAAGTGAAAGTTGTGCGGTCGCCTCCTTCTGCGAAGCAGTAATGCTAGCAAAGGAGGCGGCCGATCGCGTGAGGCAACGGTCCTCACGCCCCAACCGCCGCCGGGATTCCGATCTCGATTTCCAACCACCGTAGGCGCGGGCTTGCGGACGGCGAGCAATGGGTGGCTCGCCGTCCGATCGTCCGGTGATCGTCCAGATCGAGCCCAAGTCGTCCTCAGGGAGATGTCAGCAAATCGTAGGGGCCAGCAGGGTCGAAGCCTACTGGGGCCATGGAAAGTGTGAAAACGAAACCCGGGGCCCTGGGACGAAGGCAACGAAGGAACAGGAGTGGGTTTTTAGTCAGTAAAAGTCTGACACTATCTCCCGCTCCGCCCAAGAGCGAGATTTGTCATTAGATGATTTTCCCACCTAAAAAAAATAAAAGCTGCAATATACATACCCGTACCTACTTGTCTATAACTAGTTTTCCTCAGGTATACTTAATCAAGCTAAAGTTAGACCTAGATAAACTTATAAGTAGGTTGTAAAATATTACCCTCCTACCGTATTTTTGTATGTTGGTAACACCACGATCAGTAGGAACTTTAGGAGAAATACGCTTCATAATAAAATGCTTGTATGTCGTAACTATTTGAATTTATAGATAGGTAGGAGTCACCCGTCAGACGGCTGTTTGGCCTTGGACAGAACAGTCGTAATTTACGTAGTTTTTTTCATAAGTTAGGAAAATGTACACTATAGTCTTGGTGTCTATAAGATATTACCCATGTATGCCTACCTAGTCTGAAATTGTGAACTCATATTAAAAAGATGTTTCTTTTAAATGTATATAACTAAACAATATACTTATAATGCAATGCTGAGTGGTATCAGCAGAATGTGTTCGTGAATTGTGACAAAAATAATAGTGAGTTAAGTAGTAGAGTATTTGAGATATCTCTATTTTTTCGCTGTAACCAGTGTTGTGTGTTGATGTTACATAAAGTATATTATTAGATTTGTTTGTTTGTTTGTAAACTATGGCTGCTACCCAAGAGACAGGTGAGTAAGATGATTATTAATTAAAATATCCACTTAGTCATTAGTGTTTAGGCACCTATAAAACGCACGCGTATTTTGATCATGTACCTACTTGATTATGGGATTCATCAATTCTCTACACACTTATGTCCACTAAACATAATGGTATAATATGGCCTTTGGGGTGTTTAGCCCTAAATTTCTTATTCCATAATTTCTCTTCAGGACGATGTACGAGTAGATAAGTGGTTCGTAGGTTAACACCTTTCTTCATTGAAATAGTGTATGGGAAAAGTTTTTGGGACTCAAAACTTAGTTGGCGCGTAAAACATTCTAAATTCTTTTGTAGAAACGATCCTGTTTTGGTAACATAAAAATACTGACTAAATTATTTTTGTCAATCTATTTATAAAAAGTTAAGGACAAGCTCGTTAGAAATGGTCCATGTAGGTACATGAACAATTAAGGTATCTGCTCTTACAGCCCATCTCAAAAAGCCACCCTGTACAAGGATTCCAATTTTTCTCCTCTAGTGTCACGAAATCCTAACAAACAGTAAGTAGGCACAATAGTTCAAATGCTATGATAAGCCTAAAAGAAGCTGTACCCCCATTTCAGTTCCAGGTCTCGAGCGCCTGATTCCGATAGAAACCATCAAGGTAAAGCAGCTGACGTCATCGTACGCAGGCAATAACTTCACCGTCTTTAGTGGAGAAGAGGTCCTGTTCAACCTGGTGGAGGAGAGTCACAATTTCAGCATATTCTCTTTTGGACAACGCAGGGGTTTTAACATGGATGGCGTGGATCACACAGGGAAGAAGGTGAGCAGATCCACTGTAGACCTTACTATACCTAATGTTCCACAAGGCACATGTGTGGTGTGACCTTTACCTTGACTCCACTGCTGCACTAACGTCGATCTTATCTTGTTATTCGATGTCACAATAGAAAGCAGCCGCGGTTTCGCGCGTCGGTCGCCTTCTATTGGGACTAGGATATTCTGTTGACCTTGAAAACGGTGGAAATTATTGTATTCTAGTATAATAGGTAATTCATGTAAACTCATATACACAAGACACTCAGACCCGGTACACCTATCTGTAGGTTATACAAATATTTGTTCCGCGTGGGAATCGAACCCAGTGCGTGTCGTACGCAGTGCAGCAGTCAATCGCTCTACCAATAAGCGAAGCGTGCCGTCAATATTTAGCTTGTTAACAGTATAATTGTTACGTTCCGAAGGGGAAGGCATTAATTTTTTTTTCAGGGCACCAATCTAAACTGCTCTCTCTGTGCAATTCAGTACGTTTCATTTGTGTTATCTGCTTTCCAGGTGTTCTCGCTCCGACGCCCGGGCACGTCCTTGTCGGACAAGATAGAGCTGCGCATGCATGACGCCCTGGTGGCCATTGTCCGACTGAAGGCTACGCTCCTGACCCCTGTGTTTCGCATCCACGACGCACAGGACAACCTGGTTCTGAGACTTAAGGGGAAGATCACTGACTATGATAATTTTGTGGTAATTTATCCAGTCGACTTCAATAAGACTTCAATGAACTGCTTCAGAGTCTTCAGACATTGTTATTACATACTAGGTATCAATCTGTAATGAAAAAGTTTCAGGTCTTACTGCAGGACCAATACGTATTTATTTTGGTTCCAAAGAAGTGACGGACTTATAGAATTACCTTTGTAGTCATCATCATCAAGCGTTGTAAGAGAACGGTCTTGTGCTTTTCGATCTCCATCCATCTAAAATGTACCTAGTTATCTCTAATTCCAGTTGCAGACAAAAGCCAAAAAGACCATAGGCTGTATAAGTAGAAAGCCCCACGAAACAGTTGCACAGATACGTGCCCGGCTTGACGAGTACACCATCAGCTTCCCTGCTGACCTCGACGTGCAGTTGAAGGTCGCCGTCATCGTAGCCTGTGTTCTTATGGTAAAGTTATACTTTGATACAGACCTTCCAGTACCTACTATACTAAATTGCACAAAGTGTGTGGTGATAAGATATCCCAGCATCCTATTTATACAAGGTGTTCCTGGTTTTGCACGAGCTAGAATGGCTTACACAATGCTAGGGGCAGACCGTATTATTGCATTGATTATGTACAATCAGATAAAATATTTCCGAAAACTTAGAAAAGCTAAGAATCGAAACTTATGAATGTATTGAGTGGTTGTCAGACTCTTACTAACTAAAATCACTCTGAGTTCCCTCGTCTGCGTCGGAGGTTGCGGGTGCATGCATGTTTTCGCTGCTTCACACTAGTCGACCAGTCGGCCACATACGGGCGCGCGTGGAACAGTACGCGGCGTCCATTTTGGAGATCTCATTCTATCCTAACATGAAGCTCCTTCTACAGTCATAACTCTAGTACACGGTGCCATATTGACTGGATCGTTAATGTACTAACGGTTTTATTAACTTGGCTGGTAAAAGTTGCAAAATTGCGACGTCTCTAACTTTCTAACTTTCCGTCTGACGCAGGTCGTCACCGAGCATGGGGTTTTCGGGTGGATTTGGGGGGAAGAAACACCCGGTTGTCACCATTGTGTGGATCGCCTGGTGGACACGGTGGAAGTCTGCCCCAGTTAGGCGGAGCACCACCGTACCGCGACCTCTTGCATCCGGCGCTGGTTCAGGCCATGATATGAAGTGAGAGGGAATGAAAAGCAGTCACCTCCTTCTGCAAAGCTGTAAAGCGAGCAAAGGAGATGGCGGAAACCGTGAGGGAGAGGACATCCTCATGCCCCATCCTTAGGAGACGCCTCGGGCATCGGGGGTCGTAAGTCGCGTGGTAAGGATCAAGCCTGAGTCGACGGTGCATCCTATTCCACGCGCGCGTCTCCAAGAGATGTCAGCAGAAAGGACAGGGTCCACTAGAGCCGATGCCTGTTAGGGCTGCGGAATGGTACGAAACAGTTACCGTAGCCCTGGAACTAACAGGGCAACTGAAAGAATACTAGTGGGTTTTAGTTAGTAAAAGTCTGACTGTCCCTCTCGCCCCACCCAGAGCGGTAGGAGTTATTTAATGATTTCCGACTTCAAAAAAAGATGGCTCTATGCATGGTAAAATTAATATCATCATCATCATCATCATTTCAGCCGAAAGACGTCCACTGCTGGACATAGGCCTCCCCCAAGTGTCGCCACAATGAACGGTCCTGTGCGACTCGCATCCATCGGACTCCCGCAACCGTTACCAAAATTAATATAATATTAGCTAATAATAAACATCTTTTCCAGGACTTCAGACTTCACGAGGTCATGCATGGTCGGTAATTAAACTGAAACGGATAACCATCATATTTCATGAAGCTGAAAGAGAAGGGGCAGGTACTCTTAGTCTCGCATATAGATTTTTAAGTTTGGCCATTAAGATATTCATGTCCAATACTTACATCAGAATCGGAAGTATTGCATTTTTCATGGAAAAAGAGCAATTTAGTGAAAAACTGGTAATGCTGTATATTATTATAATTACTATATTTTTTATGTTCAATCTAGTCTGACTAACACTTATTAGTAAAATGTTTTAATAATCCCTTATTTTATGTTTGGTGTTCATAGCCCATTGATAAAAAGGTGCGGGCGCGAAATGCGTGTGACTGAAAAGAGTCCGCTATACATCCTCGCATCACTCAGCACCACACCTTCTCACGCCGCCGCCGCCGCCGCTACGCATCCTTGCTCCGCCTATCTACCTCGCACAGCTCAGCTCTGCACCTAAGTTAAATGTCCACAAACAAAATTTTATTACGTTATTATATGTATTAGTTAAGATTTAGATCAAAGTAAGAAGAGTTTTTTTTTTACAGTGTGAGTTAAAGTTTTATAATAATTGTTTTAACAAAATATATTAAACATATTAAATGTGTCCTTGTTTTATTATACTCCTCGTCATAGGCGTAGCCAAGTCTATATATTGGGGGGGGGGGGGGGGGGCAAGAAAATAAAATAAAAATAGCTAAAAATGACTTTTATATTTATGTGTAAAAATTAAAAAAAAATCCTATATTCAACACTACTTTTATATAGTAGTAAAGAAATAATACATGTAAGTACCTGTAGCAAGCAATTGATAAATAAATAATATATGATGAATTCTATAATTTTAATGCAGTATTTAAATTTTTACACAAATCTAAACTTTTAAAGAGGTTTGTCTATCTCTCAACTTATATTTTTGAGGACAAGTGACGACTACAGATTTTGCCAGTGATATTGTGACATAAAATTGGTGTAGTTTGGTATCTCAAATGTGTGGAATACCTAATTGAAACAGGCGCGGTTTCTGTAACATGGAGCTGAGAATGTTATCGTAGGACTACCTACCTAATAGAATTCAGAAAATACTGAAAAAAACATTAGAATGTCCGCATTATCTAATGGAAAACTAAGTGACTGTAAATGGTATCAAAAACGAAATACTTTCTAAACCTGATATTATTATTTTTTTAATAATTTTAATCTTTTATTGGAACAGAAAAAACATTTACAAATTGTTTGCGTACGAAAATAGCTACAGTAGTTAGGAACTGTGTCGCAGCCATCGATGTCGCAGCTATTAACGCCCACTTCCAGGAGGAAGACGACAGCGTTCCATTGACAAAAGAAAATCAAAAACTTATAATCAATTAACAAATTACATAGTGAGGATCACAAGAGAAAAAAATACAATACTGGCTAAATGCACCAACAATGCAAAGTCAAAAGAAAAAAAAACTGGGCAAGTGCGAGTCGGACAAACTCTCCTATGAAAATAGTTTAATTCCCGAATTGAGTTACGAAGATTTTTCCGAATCGCAAAAAACATTTTTTTTGTGATATAACTACAAATTTACAGTTCTCAGATTTTTCCCTATACTTGTGTCATGAGACCTTGCTTCAAGTCAAATTTCAGGATTCTAGGTCAACGGGAAGTACTCTATGAATTTTGATTCCCTTGAGAGTGTCGAAATACACGTTTTTTTGCAACTAACGGCTGTATCTTTTTTCCGTTAGCTCAGTTCACAGCTTCAAGGGACCGCAGACCTGAGTATATGGTTTTAATTTCAACTCGATACCTCTTACCCGAGATAAAGGGTCTTGAAAAACCGACAAATCAAATCAAATCAAATCACTTTTATTTGTTAACACAGGTACAGAAATACAGATCTTATATTTGATGAACAGAGCGCTATGTTATGCCGACAGACGGACGGACAACAAAGTGATTTTATAAGGGTTCCGTTTTTTCCTTTTGAGGTACGGAACCCTAAAAATGTGAAGAATGAAAACGTCGGGATACCAACAGCTGGGCAAAGGCAACAGGGTGACATGGTAACACTACGCCCAAATAACTGCGAACGCACCCAAGGTCAAGGTCTGACATTTAGTGCCTCACCCACCTCACGACATGATTCTAAGTAACGAGAGGCCTTTCATGAGCTTTCTTCACATTTCTTTTTCATATTACGCGATGTTCAATCATAAATGCAACACTTAAATTGAAACAAAACAGAAAAAAATATCTGTGCTTGTTATTTTGCACTCTTGACCTTCATAAGTAAGCACAATCAACCCGTTCTGTATTTATTTTAGTGAATGATGCTCTATTCACCTCGTGACCAACTGAACTGTTTATTCCTCATGCGCCGAAAAAATTTGGGTCTAGTGTTAGACTGCACACTGCATCATTAGAGTCTAAATTAGATTTTTAAATTGGCGCCACTTAGCCATCGCCAGTCGGTGTCTGACCTTCGACGGAATGGTCGCGGACACATTACCGTGCCAACAACAATATTACTTCGGTACATCTTTCGTAGTATTGTTCTTGTAATAGATATAAACCATTTTTTACCTTTTTTGTTTTGTGTTAAAAGTCGTTATCTCCTCAAATTAGGTTATGAATTTTTGTAACTGTTACCTAGGTCTAATACTTGTGTGTTGATTTTAAATTTGTTTGTTAACAATGGCAGCAGCCGAAGTAACAAGTAAGTTACATATAAATACTCACTAATAATACGATATTAGTGGCTATATTTTACCCTGTTTGAGGTTCCGTAGCTAAGCGACAAGATATCCTAATAATTTTATTGTGTAGTCACCATGTGCGTCCGTTCTTATGTCACACAACTAGGTACACATATAAAAGTTTATATCCCTAGCTGTCTAGGTTGATCCCTAGACATTTTTGATGTGTGTCAAAGTCGTAGTTGTGTCAAGTACGTTTTAGAGTATTAAATTAACTTTTTTATCGTTATTTAGTGAGTTTCACTAATTAGGTACATAAATAATTTTGTATTTAAAGTGAAAATCAACTGTTATATTACAATGTCTGAATATGAACTGAAAAAAAAAATGCATTGATACAGAGCGATGATGTCATTTAACCAGAGAGATCAGACGACTCTTATCAGCCGTCGGAATTTTGGTTTTAGGCAATATACTTTGACTATCGTTCTTGGCACTACACAGAGCGTTATAAGCCACGTCTTGACACGGGGTTAACTCACGGGCAGCGTGGCCTTGCCCCCTGGAGGTCGATTTCACATGTGTATGATTGCATCATAGCATGTAGATTTCATACCGGCCCTGTCTGCGAGTGGTGACTCGCAGACAGGGCCGGTACATCCAAAACACTATTCGACAGAATGGTACCATGGCCACCACGATGTTGCTTGCTCTACAGTTCTTCAGATTTGTTAATGGGCGATCAAAACATCCGAAATCGTTTACGTGAAATGGATAATTGCATATCCGAAGGCCGCTGAGAATCCTGCTTATAGCACCCTGCAAACGTAGGGCCCGTTTGCTATGAACTCGCAAACAGAGATTGCCAGGAAGAAGGCCGGCGTTGTGTGTGCTTTAGGTACTTATAAGTCTTGTTTCGGGATGAGGCCGGATACAAGACGTACAGACAGCTGCATCAATCGGGTATCTCTCTCACATTAAAATACCTAATGGGCCTACCACACGCACAATCTTCACCACAGTTTTGCCATCGCAAGACGGTTTGTACACGGAACTCCGTGTAGAATTGTATGACTTTTACCAACCACACGGACGCGCCTTTTTCTGATTGTATTTTTACTTTAATTTTTATGTTTATTAAAAATTAAAACTTGTGCAAATTGTAGGAAATAAACCCGACTAGAAGCCCAGATTTCATGAATATTGATTAGATAATTTTTTATTGCAAAATTTCGTCGATCCCTACACACTTGATGTGTTTTGTTTCTCTCTTGCTATTAGCACTATATTGTGGGAGGAAGGTGTATTCTACCTAGTATGGCCATAAATTCTGTTATAAAAAAACCATAGCTTCATAAGAACGAATGTAATATTCTTAGAATAATTTTGTACACATGGTAGAGGGTATAGGGGAGGTCTAATGTAGCCAAATATCCTTCAAGTTAGCTTCAATATGGATTATATAACGGAAAAAAAATATTGTGGAAACAGTTGGTATTTTTAGGTATAACTTTCAATTAAAAATAACAGTGGGGCACTCATTTAAGAACTTTCTCAGGTAGATTAAGCTCAGCTGCACAATATACAGAAAGAAAAATAAGGGAATTGACAGATATAACCACAGCTGGGTTAGTTTACAATGCTTATTTTAACAGCATTATGGTTTTTGGCATATTGTGGTGGGGCTCTGATGTAAATTTAATTTTCATATCGCAAAAGAGAGCAATTCGGGCTATTTATAAAATGAGTACTCGCGAGTCCATTAGAAACACATTCAAAAAATTGATTTACGTCTCTGCCTTCACTTTATATTTTAGAAAGTATTTTGTATGTTCACTAAAACTTAGGACTTTTCAAATAGAAGCGATCATAATATAAATACGCTTTGGAAATTGTAATACCCAAATGGAGCTTAACTGAGACAAGCAAGTCATTCTTCATAAACAGTATACGCTTTTATAACAATTAACAAGCTGCCAAAGTCGGTTACAGAGTTAGCGAGGGAAAGTACAAAACTCCCCATCAACCGTGTCCTGACCAAGAAAGTGTATTACAAGATTAAAGACTACGTTGAAGACACGCTTCTTTAGTAATTTCTGCTCGTGTACATGTAGCTTCACTGGTAACTCATTAACTGCATTATCATATAAACGCCTATTAACTGCTCTTCTTCTCTTCTATCTTTGTTTTAATTTAACTATTTGCACATATTTTTTTCTTTTTATGACATTGTTTTTGCAACGTTTTGTTATATTATTTAGACCTCAGCCACCTTAAATTTATTAGTGATTTATTATTATCACTAATAAAGTTAATTAATCGGTTTATTTTATTTTTATTTTTTATTTTAAATAACTTTTTTATTATTGGGTACAATTTGTAGATCAATACGCTACACAGTCTTTTCACACCTATTAATAGTAACAATTGTCATCTCTTTTGCCTTTACCTGTGTGTTTTTTTTTAGGTGGGAAAATCATCTAATGACAAATCGCGCTCTTGGGCGGAGCGAGAGATAGTGTCAGACTTTTACTGACTAAAAACCCACTCCTGTTCCTTCTTTGCCTTCATCCCGGGGCCCTAGGCTTCGCTTTCACACTACCCGTGGCTTTCACACTACCCGTGGTACCTAACTGTGTTGGGGTCGGGTTCTAGTCTCACTGGATGCGGCTGAGTACCAGCATGTTACATGCAGCGACTGCCTATCAGGCCTCCATGATCCAGTAACAGGACAACACGATACTAGAACACACAAACTACTCACTATACTACAGACTGATGGTCAGACTTTCTAGCGTCTGACTACCTGTAATGATTGTCAAAGATCTACGAATGACAACCGGGACTAACGTGAAAGAATGCGTGCTTTCTGAGGCACAGCTTGTCAGTAATGCCCTAGATAAACTTAGAAAAGTACACATAAATTGAAAAATTCTCATTGGTCCTTGCCCAGTTTCAAACCCGCAACTTCATGCATGAGAGGCGGGTACCTTAATCACTGGGACATCACAATGATTCACACCTATTAATATTGTAATATTGTAAAATCAATATTTTTTTAAGAGAATAACTATGGAGTTTTTGCTGGTTCTTCTTCATTGGAAAGGACCAATTGGAACCGTGATGTTCTGATGTTTTAATCTCTAAATATCATTTTTTATTACTGTAACAGTCGTCGTCACAAGTATAACTGATTAATAGTTACAGGTATATCACTGATTCATTGTGCTTATATGTATCGATTAATTGTATCACAAATAATGTATAGGTAATTATGAAATGTTCATGAATGTACTTGTTGATAAATTATATATTATTGCTACACAAAAAGTACAATCAATTTAATAATCAGTCAGTAATCAATTACACTGAAAACATAATAAGTTACTTTTCGAAAATAAATAATTCACAATAAAACGCCGCCAAAACACAAGCGTGTCTATTCACCGCTAAAAGGAGCCCGTTCACCTTGGCTCCTGTTTTTCAGAATGTATCCCTGGAGTACACCGACCGCCTTCAGCTCTTGGGAGTTGAAATTTCTTCAGACCTTAACTTTGGACGGTTCATTGAGTCCAAAGCCAAGGTAGCTGCTAGGAAACTCGGCGTACTTGCAAAGGTCCGGCGGTACTTCACACCAGGGCAGCTTTTAATGTTATACAAAGCACAGGTCCGTTCGTGTGTAGAGTACTGCAGCCACATATGGGCTGGTGCTGCAAAATGCCACCTGGCAGCTTTGGACTCGGTGGAAAGGCGTGCAAAGAAGCTAATTGGTGATCCAGATCTGGTTAATTCCAATCTACAAAGTCTTGAGCACAGGCGTAGGGTAGCCAGCCTTTCGGTGTTTTACAGAATTCATTTTGGAGAGTGTGCGCAGGAATTGCATAACTTGATTCCGCCATCTCATTTCTACCATCGGACAAGCCGACGAACGGCGAGTATCCACCCTTACGTTGTTGAAACCTCTACGGTCCGGACCAAGCGTTTTGCCTCGTCGTTTATACCGCGTACATCGAGGGACTGGAATAATTTGCCTGCTGCGGTTTTTTCCGTCCGATTATAATTTGGGTCTCTTCAAGGCTAGAGTGAATAGGCTCTCAATAAATTAGTGCGCCTCACCATCAACGATTGCATTACCACTTACCATCAGGTGGAATCGCAGTCAAGCACTAGTTTATAGCAATTAAAAAAAAAAAAAAACATTTTTTTTTCTCTTGACTCCGGGAACAGATTTTGAAGCGCTTCGGTTTACTGATTAGTATTGGCCTAAGGAACAAAATGCACTATGTGTTCATTCTGGGCAGCACTTGGTCCAACTTCCATGCAATTTACAAAGATTGATAACGTCCTTTATGGCCAGACTAAGTATAAACCCCTTAGAAATAATGATAAATAAAAAGGGCTGGCGCTTCCCAAGCGTAACTAATTTAAGGGATGAAAGCAAAGTCAGTATAACCTATTTATAGGACAGTTTCGTGAGATACGCAACGGGCTCGTGGAAAAATAATCGTTACCGAGTGAAAAACTTGGTCTAAAATCTACAAGTCCGTGATAAGATCTGTCATAATGTGTGGATCAGAATGTTGGGCTGTGAAAGCGGAGATGAGAATGTTGAGATGGATGTATGGTGTAACGTGAATGGATAAAGTGAGAAATTAGTATATTAGGGGATGTTTGAAAGTGGCGCCAGTGACTGAAAAGTTGAAAGGATATCGTTTGTCTTGGTATGTTCATGTGAAGAGAAGGGATGAAACGCATGTTGCTAAAAGAGTTATGAGTTTACATGTAGATGGATGGAGAGGCAGAGGGAGGCCAAAGAAAAGATGGAAAGATTGTGTGAGAAGTGATATGAAAGAAAAGGGAGTTAGTGATAGCGTGACGAGTGACAGGATAGAATGGAAGAAAAAAACGTGTTGCGCCGACCCCAAATAAAACGGGACAAGGGCAGGATGATGATGATGACTGAAAAACTTGGTCTAATCTATTCTACCTTTCAAATATTTAGTTTTTAGCACAATGATGACCCCAAAAATCTTGTGTACCCTTACAGTTCCAAGTCTCGAGCGCCTGTCAAGCTTGGAAAGTATCCTCATCAACCAACGAGTTTCAGACCGCAAGGGCAATCATTACGCAGTTCTAAGTGGAGAGAACATCCTGTTCGACTTGATCGAGGAACCCCAGGAGTTGGGCGTATTCTCAAGAGGCAACCGCAGGGGATTCCATATGGATGGTGTGGACAATAACGGGAAGAAGGTAAACTGCAATATGTACCTCTATCCTATCCCTATCCCTATCCCTATCCCTATCCCTATCCCTATACACAAGTTACGTCTCAGAGAGTATTTCCATCCATATTTCAATGCTCTAATGCCAAAATTATCAATTCCTCTGATGAATCTGCTACATTTCAATTATTAGTTATGTAATGTACCTATACAACATTATTTTTTTTATGCAAAACCTGAATATAATTTGTTCAGAATCAGTGACTGAATCGATTCCAATAATTTTTACACCATGTTATATTTTTCCCCAAAATGTTTTAAAAAAGGTCACAAGTTGGACACCACCGACCCTAAGTATAACACATAACCTGTGTTGTACTTAGGGCAGGTCATAACCGGCATTAGAAACTAGCGCACAGCTGGGTGCGAGCGCAAAACAACCCCTCAGTCGCCTGGATGGCTCGGTGATCATGTATGCGGAAAAACGGGTAACATAACAAGCTTATAACTTTGCGATTTTTCATGATACAGTTATGAAATTTTGTAGATAGATTCTTAACATAAAAATACATGTGTCTAGTATGTTTAGGTAAAGAATATATCTACAAAATTTCATATTCATTTTGTGTGTTTCGGGTTTCTAATGATAAAATAAAACTAAAACTAATGTAAATAGTAAACCACGAACTATCTGCGTATATTTTATCCTTCTCTGACAAATTACACGGAAAAGATAATTATGCCGATAGTCGTAGAGCCATCCAAAGGTTGTCTGCAAAAGATTGCTTTAAGCAATAAGACCGACTATTTTTACACACTATTAATTTTTAGCACCTACTGTAATTTTTTATGGTGTACAATAAAGAGTATAATACTCGTAATTATCTATCATTTCAAGGTCTTCTCCTTTCGTCGTCCGAGCATGAAATTGTCAGACAAGATAGAGCTATCCATGAATGACGCCGTGGTCAGTGTGGTCCGCATGAAACCCACCTCCCTGACGCCGTGCTTCAGCATTAACGACGCTCAAGACTGCCCTGTCTACAGTGTTAAAGGAAAGCTCTGCACCAATGCTTCTAGCTACCAGGTACGAGCCTACAACCTGGCCGCAAATCGTTGAACGCAAGCCCGATTTCTTCACATTAATATGCAATTATCTCCTATTTCAGCTGCAGACCAGGACTAAATCTACCATAGGAAGCATCCAGAAGAAGGACCGCGGCTGGCGAAACGAGATGCTCTCCCGCAACGACGACTACGTCATCAGCTTCCCCGCTGATCTCGCTGTGCACTTTAAGCTAGCTATTATCGGAGCCTGCGTTCTTATTGTAAGTTTATCACTCACATGCAACATACGATTAAAGCGGGCTTGCGGACGACGAACACCACGCGGCGCGGCGGGCGGGCGGCGGGGTGGCTTACCGTCCGGTAACCGTCCGGACCGGGCCCGAGTTGTTGACGGCGCGTAGTGTATCAAGCGCGCCTCAATAGAGATATCAGTAAAACCGTAGGGGCCTAGCAGGGCCGAAGCTTACTGGGGCCATGGGTCGACTTGTGAAAAGGTTACCCGTGGTCCTAAAACGCAAAGGGGTAACTGAAGGAACATAGGTGTGGTTTTGGACAGTTAAAGTCACGCCCTCTCGCTCCGCCCTAGAGTGAGAGAAGTCGTTAGATGATTTTCCACCTTAAAAAAAAAAACAATTGATGTGATTAAATTTTGTTGGATTGTGAAACTGGTCTCGTCTATTTGGGACTAAATAAATGGTTCGACGGATGCCAAAATACGGATAATTTGCAGAGGAAATTAAAATTGTCTACACTAACATCATAAAGAGTTTGGAAGTTTGTATGTATGTTTGTTTGTTACTCCTTAATACTCAAACGGTCAAACAGATATGCATGAAATTTGGTACCAGGATAGCTTTATATCCTGGATTTTAACACAGAAGGGAAGTACTTGTCCTCTTCTGGTGAAGCCGCTGTCAGAAGCTACTAATTAATATAAATTAATCAATATAATTAACCATTTTTTTTTGTCTCCAGGACTTTAGGTTCCACGAGTACAGGCACAGATAATATACCTAAGGCACAAAGAACGTAGCGCTGCTGCACAAAATTTCAACAGTTTTTTTTTTCGTAGTATTACCTATGTAGTGTCTACTTAAATTGTTTATTTTTTTCTGAGGTACCTAAGCAAAATGCAGGTCTTTTAAACTTGTATAAAATCTCAATATATTTTTATAAACTGTAATATGTGAAACTAATGGATAATGCAAAAAAAACTAACTGAAAACGAAACACATTAATCGTCTAGAATATTTACTTAATCTCGAATTGTCTAGTCAGCTTTGCTAACGGGGTGTTAAAGCAACATTATATTACCTTTTTAAAAATGTACACTTTCCTACGTCGGTACTGAAAAACTGATTGATTCAGTGAACAGCGCCATTTAGCTTCACGTGTCTGATATTGATCCGGTCGGCCCGAAGACTGAAACCTGAAACTTTTGTGCCCTTACTAGTTCTTATAGTCGTCACTAGATCGCGCTGACAGAATGTGCATATATTTGATAGGCACAGGTATTATTAATGATTAAATTATGTGATTGTTGCATTTATTTAAAGACTTAATATACGTTTTAAAATATTTTTAATACAAACAATATTATATGTGGTTGTTTTATTTCCCTTTGTTGTTGCGAGATATGATGAACTGGCAACATTTCATGATATTGATCGTCGTCATCCATCTCATGAAATGGCTAATTTTTTTGATCGAATAAATTGAAAAATTAAGGAGTAAGCAGCTCTTTAGCCGAAACGTATTTGCTAATAAATTATTGCTCGAAATGTGTAGAGACAAAATACCAAAGTTTTAGATACCGAAATACATCAGATAAATGTTTGTCTGGGCTAGACTGCCACAGTAGTCGCCCCCGTAGCAGCTGCCGTATCTTACAGTTTTGTAGTGATTTCATTAACCAACTTAGATTTATTGTTTTGTGGTGAACGATGGCTCTAGGTACGCTAATAGGTGAGTTACAGAACACTGATGAATATTTGTATTAAGAAGGGTGTCGCTCAAATATTACGTACCTAATCACTTAAACTAAGCTTTGCTTATTGTTTTGCTTAAAACTTTGTTTTAGATTTTGTTGCGGGCTTTGTTTTGTTTATTTTTAGTAAACTCCGTCCCCGACGGACTGAATGGCGATCACGGCTGTATTATTTATTTACTTTTTTGTTTTTAAAATGTAGTAGATAAATTTTTATTAGACATACGAGTAATTATTGCATTTTTTCTAATGATTTGCCAAAATAGTTGAATACCTATCAGTGATGTAATGAATGTTAGATTTCTCACATTGCGAGTACGCGCAAAATGTCATACAGGTTTGACATTTCGTGTCGGTTAAGTTTAAACCGAAGATAGCAGCCCCCCCTAGCTAAGTTGCGATCATTTCGTTTGCGTCGAACGCCTCGAGTAGGCCACGCTTCCGATTCCTTTGTTATGACCACGTGACTGAGTGTTGAGATGACGTCAGAACAAAGGAATCGGAGGCGTGGCCTACTCGAGGCGTTCAAAGCAAACGAAACGATCGTAACTTGGCTAGGGAGGCAGAACTGTTACAGACTGGTTGAACGAAGCTAATCACATTAAGTTCATTCGAAAAGATTAGTTATGATTTGAGATTAGTTAGTATTTGTTAAATTTAAGTGATAAAATACATGACTATGACTACAACCTTCTATAACATGTTCTTTCATTTCAATTTGTAACACTGAAAATGTGAAATGCAAGTTGTGTGATAGAAAAATATTAAAGTAAATATAAAATCATATTAGTTGTATTATAATTCTTTGTCTTTTCAATCAATATATTATTTCCTTTTTGTTTGTCAAAAACATTCGCATACAATGTTTCTTGCGAATACGAATGCGTATGCGAATATTCGTTACATCACTAATACCTATTGTATGTACACGTTTACGCGGTGTTTTATGGTTAAGGGGCCCCCTTTGAAGATATACGTTTTTCAACTTGTATGAAATACCTTAAAAGGGCATCATAAAATTCCGAAAAAAGTATATGCAATACTTGGACCTCAATTTTGTACAGCTATTTTTTTCATAAATTGTTTATTGAAATAACTGCAAACGATAGAAAAAATTTTTAATTTCGTTTTGTTTGTGTTTTGATGTAGATATATTGTTTGCGTTTCAACGTTTTTTACCTAAACAATTAGCAACATGAAATTTATACATCTATAAAAAATAAAATGATTGTAAATATTGTACGGATACTTTTTTAACAGTATTTTTTTGAGATATGAACATTTTTTCAATTTTCGGCAACGAGTCTTGTAAATCACGAACGCGCGGACGTCAAAATGTCAAATCATATGGTGTCTAGCCCTTAGGACGGATGGACGACTTGGACGTACGTCATTTTTCTCGCCAAAACGCTCCCGTAGCTACGTGGAAAGAATTGAGAGGCCTTTCCCCAGCAGTATAGGCTAATTAAAAAAATAATAACTTATCGGTCTATCTAATTGATCTAGTGGTCGTTACAGGGCTTGCCTTGCACGAGATCTCGGGTTTGAATCCCATGTTACCGAAAATAGTTTTACACATATTTCTATCATACACATGGAAACTTCTCTCTCTTAAAATCGTCGTGCCTCGAAAATCACGTCAAGGATCATCGATCTTGAGCTCTCCGATCGTCACAAGTTGTTATTGAATCTGGGTATGAGGGTGTCGTCACCTCACACAACTTTGAGTAATAAAATAGGGATGAACAATATGTATTCTGTGTAGGTGACGACAATTACGTAGGGGTTAGGAAGTGCGTCACATACCTGTGGAGTCGAGCTGCTAGTTCTTCGTAGTATATTTCTTTCCCTTATATAATGGACTGTTTCGCATATATCTGAAGTTCTACCACCTGTAAAAGTTATTACTCCCTGAACATGAATATATCGACGCAAAGTATAGGGTATGAGGGTGTCGTCACCTCACACAACTTTGAGTAATAAAATAGGGATGAACAATATGTATTCTGTGTAGGTGACGACAATTACGTAGGGGTTAGGAAGTGCGTCACATACCTGTGGAGTCGAGCTGCTAGTTCTTCGTAGTATATTTCTTTCCCTTATATAATGGACTGTTTCGCATATATCTGAAGTTCTACCACCTGTAAAAGTTATTACTCCCTGAACATGAATATATCGACGCAAAGTATAGGGTTACCTATACTTTACAGTGTAAACAACATACTAATAATTTCATCTAAAGAACACAACACAACATTTTAATATTATATAATAATCAATAGCCTCGCCAGGATGAATATGAAATAATAACAGCATCATCCTGTACTATTAAACTTGAGGTTGAATAAGGCTAGGAGGTATTACCAGGACCCTCAAATAGGCGTCCAGCACCGCATGCTCGCACAACAACGCGAGACTCTAATTGCCCAGCTTATATTGCCGGAGCGCACAGCTCGGTGTCTAAATACCGAAGCTACAGTCGACTGTGCCACCACTCGGGTAACAACGTACCCGAGCAAGACCTCAAGTAACACTCTTAAGTTTAAACCGGAATCCAGGAGGAACATACATCTCAAGGTCTCAGCAAGAATCACTAGAGGCTGCCTAATCCTTAATATAACAAGTTGGATTCCCGGAGACACCTCTCCAGCCCTCGGCACAAACCCCTATTATACTAGAGGCTGCCTAATCCTTAATATAACAAGTCGGATTCCCGGAGACACACCTCTCCAGCCCTCAGCCGGCGGCCCGGCTGAACGCATGCCAGAGGGTCATGGCCATACGGATGGTGCGAGGATACCGGACGATTTCCCGCGAAGCGGCGAGCCTCCTTGCTGGACAGCCACCATGGGATCTGGTAGCAACAGGCCTTGCTCACATGCACGATCTGCGCATGGAGATGCAACGCCGGGGCGAAACTCCGCTGCCGCGACAAGTCGCAGCATGGCGGACAGAGCTCCGGCGGGTTCTCATGGAGAAATGGCGACAGCGACTGTCGCGACCCAGTGCTGGGCACGCCACAATTATGGCGGTAAGTCCCTTCTTTGAGGCGTGGTTGGAAAGACCTCACGGCGTCCTCACCTTCCGCATGACGCAGGTTCTCACCGAACACGGGAAGTTTGGGAAGTTCCTGCACCGGATTCGTGTGGAAGCGACGCCCGGGTGTCGCCACTGTGTGGACCGCCCGGAGGACACGGTGGAGCACACGGTGGAAGTGTGCCCCGCTTGGGAAGAGCAACGCTGTGTCCTCGTGGGGGCGATCGGCGGCGGCGATCTCTCGCGCCGGGCCTTGGTACAGGCCATGGTCCGGAGCGAGGAGGAGTGGCAGGCGGTCGCCTCCTTCTGCGAAGCGGTAATGCTAGCAAAGGAGGCGGCCGATCGCGTGAGGCAACGGCAACGGTCCTCACGCCCCAACCGCCGCCGGGATTCCGATTTCCGGCCACCGTAGGCGCGAGCTTGCGGACGGCGGGCAATGGGTGGCCCGCCGTCCGACCGTCCGGTAACCATCCGGACCGAGCCCAAGTCGTCGACGGCGCGTATTGTTCCGCGCGCGCCTCAGGGAGATGTCAGCAAATAGTAGGGGCCCAGCAGGGTCGAAGCCTACTGGGGCCATGGGTAGTGTGAAAACGAAACCGTGGCCCTGGGACGAAGGCAACGAAGGAACAGGAGTGGGTTTTTAGTCAGTAAAAGTCTGACACTATCTCTCGCTCCGCCCAAGAGCGGGATTTGTCATAAGATGATTTTCCCACCTATAAAAAAAAAAACCTCTCCAGCCCTCAACACATACCCCTATTATACTAGAGGCTGCCTAATCCTTAATATAACAAGTCGGATTCCCGGAGACACATCTCTCCAGCCCTCGGCACAAACCCCTATTATACTAGAGGCTGCCTAATCCTTAATATAACAAGTCGGATTCCCGGAGACACACCTCTCCAGCCCTCGGCACAAACCCCTATTATACTAAAGGCTGCCTAATCCTTAATATAACAAGTCGGATTCCCGGAGACACACCTCTCCAGCCCTCGGCACAAACCCCTATTATACTAGAGGCCTGCAGAGGGTTGGAATCCGAGGGATGGCTACCCGGCCTCAGCATCCCACCTAGAAAGCCTGCGACTGCCTACTCCGTCCCCTACCTGTCCGTGTCCACGACTAGGACTAACTTTATCACGCCTCATACAGTTTGGCTTTTACCTTTAACATTACTATCTATAGGAATCAATTGCGCCAAAACAACAAATAACCACATAGAGCTTGACTAAGATTCTTGACGGAGTTAGACTTGACAGAGACCCAAATTAGATTCCCGTCAGATACGGCGTACCTCAACTACCCGGGATACTCACTCGAGCATCATTTCCTGCAGCGTGCCGGGGTCTGTGTGCATGTCCGTAATGACATCTGCTGCCAGCGTCTCCGTCACCTTGAAGGCCAGTTATTTTTTTCGCAGTCGGGTTTTTTTTATTTTTCTTATTTATTTTTTTGAATCATTATATCTTAAAAATGGTGGCTCTTAGGAAAAAAAGTATTGAGACATTTTTGTAGATAATTGTCTGATCTACAATTTTTGTTTGAGTTAATTTTATGACAAAATTTTGCGTTTTTTTGAAAATCGTGAAAAACTCGTTTTTGTGACCTTTGACCCCAAGTTTTGTTTTTGGCATGTGTCGGATCGATGAGGACCTTTTAGATTTCATTTATAATGGTGTTTTGAACAATCCTACCAGCATCATTGGTCTAATTTGATTGGACTATAAGTCTAATTTAACATATTATATATTATGGGCGGGCTTGGCTTGACCGTAGTCAAACAAAACTAGTTAAATATTTTTAATTTGCCGCATCTATCATGTTTTTGCTCTGTGGTATCTGACATGTAGGACTTGCGCCAATTTTTTTTTACTTTGTTTATTTTTCGTAAATATCACCAGAGGGCGGTAAAAATTCACGTCATTATACATTATGTAGAAGTGAGGAGGGGAAGAGGGGTAGACAAAATGCTCAAGGTCATCTGCTAATGGGAGCGTCTTAAGAAAAAACTTGCTAAAATTCTACCTACGTAATACTTGAATGGCTCCTAATTAGGTTTTTATTTTTTGAAAACAAGTGATTAGATTCAACAACTAAGTAGCTGATAACATTTCAGTTCCAGATCTGGAGCGCCTCAGTAGCGTAGAGACCATGTACATGAGGCGGATGAGATTAAGATATTGTGTGGAAACGGACTTCTTCGTGTTTAGTGATACAGAGGAACTGTACCACCTGAGAGAGCTGGAACGCGAACTGTGCACCTTTTCATTCGGGGTTCAGCCGTGGTTTATCATACAGGGCCTGATTCCGACTACCGGAGAGCAGGTGAGATGGTTACCTTCGCTCAGCACCGCTGCAGCATGGCAGGCGTGCTGCAGCGGTGCTGAGCAAGATGTTAATGGGATGCCTGCTGACCACGAGCTAGTATGATTGGGGGAATTCGGGAGAATTAGGCCTAGCGCGCACTGCCTTGCGGTTGATCGCGGTGCGTTTATTCTACCGTACGGTAGGTGCGTTTATTCACAGGGCCGCGCACTGCGGCGAAAAAAATGCACGTTTTTAACCGACTTCAAAAAAAAGGAGGAGGTTATCAATTCGGTTGTATTTTTTTAAATCATTTTTTTATGTTTCTTACCTCAGAACTCCGTTGTTTATGGACCGATTTGCAATTTTTTTTTTCCCATATAAGTTATGCTTCCAGATTGGTCCCAATTTTTTCAAAATGCAGTTCTGATGATGGAATCCATGAGGAATCGAGGGAACTCCTCAAATATTATGCATTTACAGTCAAAAAGTAACATTTGATGAAGTGGAACTGATGAAAAAGACCAGAAATGGTCCACGGAACTTCATACTCACATAGATATCACAATGAAGATAGTTAAGTGACTATAACAATACAAATAAATCAATGGTTCTGAATAGTTACTTTGAAAATAATATCGTCGAATTGATCTGATGATGATGATGGAGCCGGAAGGTAGGCACTGGAACTCCGTAATTATTCAATGTAATCTAGCGGTGTTTGGACTTATTAGAATTGTCATGAGATGCACTTTGGCTATAAGGTACTATCGAATTGATCTGATGATGGAATCGGAGGGTAGGCACAGGAACTCCGTAATTAATCAATGTATCCTAGCCGTGTTTGGGCTTATTAGAATTGTCATGAGATGCACTTTGGCTATAAAGTACTATCGAACTGATCTGATGATGGAGCCAGGTGTAAGGTAGACACAGTAACTTCATAATAAAACAATGTAACCTAGCAGTGTTTGGGTTAATTGGAATTGTCATGAAAAATAAGCATTCTGTTTATAAGTGTACCGCAACTAAAAAGTGTGAAATAAAAACTTTTTACAAAAAAATAAATAACCAACTTCACTAAAAAAAACACTAAAAGGATCAAAATAACTTTAATTTGGGAAGTCGGTGTTAAATAAGAAACAAACAATACCGAGAAACATTATTATTTTGATCCTTTTAGTGTTTTTTTTAGTGAAGTTGGTTATTTTTTTTGTAAAAAGTTTTTTGTCATTCGAACTCCGGCTGTGGTGCTCACATGTCATAGTTATGGACTACCATACAAGAATTACTACGAGTATCTTTGTATATTTATTAAAGCGTAAAAAAAGAATATCCAAACCATACGGTATTATGTACATCCCTTGACGACCTTAAGGGCTATGAAGAAGGGCTTCTTCTTCCTAAGTTATAACGATTCCGATTGCATTAATTAAAAGTTAAATGTCTAAAGCGATCGACGCTCGCGCCGCCATCAGCGCAGAAACACCAGCGACATAATTATCTGTGTCACGTCCCAACAGCAACTGAGTGTCTCAGTGCGTTTTTTTCACCTCAGTGCGCGGCGCTTCCTAAATCTATGCGATACAAAATATGTGCGGTAGATTCATCGCAAATTTGCAGCGAGAGGCCAACGGTGATTTTACCGCATGCGTTTATTTCACCGCAATGCGCGCACATCTATGACACTCCATACTTCACAGATTACGCGTTAGAAAAACGCAAGGCAGTGCGCGCTAGGCCTTAGTGTCCAGTTGCAGAACGCGTTTAAGGAGCGTTTAAGGAAGGGAAGCTATACATTGTGGTCGACGCAGTAGCCACTCGGCAAATAAAATGGAATGCAAAGGGAAGGGTTGTGAAATGTTTTTTTTTTAAATAATATATCAGTATTCCACAACTTTCACACAACAGCAAACTAAATAGAGCTTGTGTTATGAGTACTTGACAACTGGTTAACCTACTTATATATTTCTGAATACATAAATAAGTAGGTACATACCTAATATTACAGATAAAATAAACTCTGACGCAGAAAATATGATCGCAGTCACACTAGACTACCTATGATTAAATAAATAAATAAAATAAATCATTCCAAAATATTAATATTCATAATATTTGTCAAACATAATACACAAAAAATAAATAGTTTATAAAACATGCAGTTTTATAAACCTATCCCACACTGGTGACTCTAGGCTTTCAGCGATCATTTTTAGGATTCTGTTACCGCTGCCCCTAATTCGACGCATGAGTGAGGCTGACTTTTTACGCATTATTGCATAAAAGTCATCCACACTCGCGTCCGCAAGCATGCCTGAGGCACTGCAGAATCGAGAAGTCGCACCAGAACTAAGGGCAAAGAAAAAATAACAAACTTCTAAGTCAACGCAATCTAATTATCCTGTAATTTGGCTTGAAGCAAGATCTCATAGCATAAGTATAGAGGAAAATTTGAGAACTGTAAATTTATAGTTACGTCACAATTTTGTATGTTTTTGTGTGTTTGTGCGATTCGGAAAAATATTCGAGAATTGAACTGTTTTCATAGGTAAGTCTGTACGGGACCCTTAGTGAGCGAGTCCGACTCGCACTTGCCCGTTTTTTTTTGCTATTCGAATTTCCTGAATCGACTCGAAGGTTTTCGAGACTCAATTCTGGAATTGAAAGTTTGTGTGGAGCCCTTGGTGCGTGGGTCCGACTTGCGCTTGTCCGGTTTTTTCTTAATTGAGGGTAATTAGAAGTGTTTTTAACATTTTGAAACTGAGATTAGATTGCTATCTTTCAGGAATTGCCTTCTCTCACTCTAGATTTCTAATAAAATCTGTTACATTTGCAGGCGTTCCTGATCCGTCGGGCAGTCACGTCATTAAGCGAGAAGTTGGAGGTGATCATAGGTGATAATGTGCTGGTGAACGTGGTGCGCCAGAAAGCGTGCGTCTTCAAGCAAATCATACATATCAACAATGCTGTGGACGACCTGGTACTCAGGCTCAAAGGGCAGATGGATATGAAAAACTATGTGGTAATGTGGTAGCATGAACTGTCTTTGAAATTGTGGCTAGGCTACCTAAGACAAACATTATCTATACAACAGTAACACGGTATTATAGATAATGTCTATGTATATATGTATGTGTATGTGTATGTATATGTGTATGTGTATGTGTGTATGTATGTGTATGTGTATGTGTATGTGTATGTGTATGTGTATGTGTATGTTTTTGTGTGTTGTATGATAATGGAGAAACAAGTCTTTTATATAATATCTCAGGAAGCATATCCTTAAAGAAACCGCAACTTTGTACTTTAAAAGCTATTCCTTAAACTCAACCACTATTATAATAGTAAAATTAAATTATCAGAAAAATCTGCGGTTTAGACTAAGCGTTTCGCCTAATCGTTTATATCGTGTTCATTGAAGGACTGGAACAATTTGCCTGCTGCGGTCTTCCCGTCCGATGATAATTTAGGTGTCTTTTCAAAGCTAGAGTGAATAGGCTCCTAATAAACTAATGCGCCTCACCAGCAACGATTGCATCACTGCTTACTATCAGGTGAGATCGCAGTCAAGCGCTAATACATATTATTAAAAAAAAACTAGAATAATCTGCAGCTGGTCTAAGACCGAAAAAGCCTATACATATCACACTTAAAATTATAAAGGCGAAAAGTATGTAAGAGTTTATGTTTGTTAGTCTTTCACACTTAAACGGCTTAACAGCTTTAAATGAAATTTAGCATACTGGTAGGCCATGTCCTGGAATAGGACATAGAATACGTTTAATCTCGGGAGCATGTTTGGATAATTTTTTACTTTCACGTAGGCTAAGCCTATGTCATAAATAAGCGAGTTAAGTAATAAAATCGTATATAATATCTATAGAATAAAACCTTTTTTTAATTTCTTTTCTTGCTTTTCTTTCTCTGTTATTTTCTTTTTTTTTCTTTTCTTTCTATTTTCTTTTTTTTTTCCTTTATTTTCTTCTTTCTTTCCTTTCTTTCTTTGCTTTCTTTCTTTTCTTGCTTTTCTTTTTTCTTTCTTTTCTTTCTTTTCTTGTTTGCTTTCTTTTCTCTCTTTTCTTTCTTTTCTTTGAATATTGTTTAGCAAAGGATAATAAATTAATTGGTTTTATTATAATCTCCTATTCTAGCTGCAAACAAAAGATAAGACCCCTATAGGCAGCATCTTCAAGGTGACGTGCCAGTCCCCGGAAGAGTTGCTACCCCACCTGGACGACTACGTCATCAAGGTTCCCGCTGACCTGGCCACGGATCTGAAGGTCTCCGTCATCGCAGCCTGCTTCCTAATTGTAAGTTCGTACTTCGACGTTTGGGTTGCGATAACACAGGAGTGAGTATAGTAAGCCAAATGGCTGGACAATTAAGAACTCCTAATTGTCCTGGTAGTCCAGGGCAATAAGGAAATGGCGATTTGGATTATATCTTGATTTGTACTATATAATCATTGCGATATTTATAAATATTTCCTTATTCAAACCCAAGCTCTTGCGGCACTACGCTGCGCAAATTACCCGTTTGTATTATGCGATGGTGTGTATGTAATATAACAAAGCGATGTTTGCGATTTTTTGTGTTCGTCAGAACTAATTTTGTGGAGAAAAATAATGCTTTTGCAAGTAAAAGCTTGTTTGTATTAAACAGTTGTTTTTTTTTTCTTTCCAGAACGTAACATGAATTTGGGTGTAGAGGCGCTGCTGCTCAAGTTTCTAATTTTATTTTTATTTTATAATTAAGGCACACTAACAGCTTGTTTACATTAAAATTTCAGAAGATGTTTCCGTGTAAACCAACCAATTACAGACGTATACATAACTCACATATTTAGACGACTACAACGTACTTACAATATATTTTTGAATTTAAACTATACTTCAGCTTAATTAAAATAAAAATGACAAAATAACAATAAAAAAAAACAAAAAAAACAAAATCACAAAAAGATAGTTACAAAGTAGAATTATTTATATTCAACTATAAAAGTCCAACATCAGCCATATCAAACATTGAGGTTCAATATATCGTAAGTAAATAAATTCTGAGCCTTCTCGCACATCAACATCGACATTTTGCCACGTCGTGATAAGACCCCAGGGGGCCTAAAAAGGTCACAATACGCAATTCTTCTAAAAGCAAATCATTTCCCGAATTCCTACCTACTTATGATCTCTAAGCAATTCTTATAATGTTCGTAAAATGGTTACACAAATTAGCTGAATCATACTCAATTCATATTTTAGCAGAATTATATTCTGTGTAAATATTACCGCATGAAAAAAATTAAAATCTTTGTTTTACATTTTTTTTTTTCTTTACTTATTATTTATCGGATATAGTTAGTACATTTTGATACAAGTGCAGAAAGTTTGTCATTGTGACCGAGGCGGAATTCCAACGAGCCGTAGGCGAGTGTGTTATGGAGCCGAGGTCTGCAAGCGTAAACGAAAAATCGGTTGAAAAAAATAAATCGTAATTTCAAGTGGATTTTTCAAGTTCAGAATCCCAAAAATGCTTGTTTTTTTTTTAAATACACTGAAGCAAACCATCCACTTGTAAACTTTAGGACTGCATTTCAAGCAAGTGATACCAATCCAGCATCTACTTGTGTATAAGCTCGGGGTTCGGCATTTAATAAATTTTAAGCCAATTCCATTTTCCGAAAAAATACACTTCGTTGGCGACATAATAGGCTTTCAGTAATGCGCATGTCTCCTAGGAAATACGCGTGAAGTCCTAAATCTGACATTTTTTAAGTTTATTATGTAATATCCGAGAAATAAATTGTAAGATGTTGCTTTTCAGTAACTTTTTATGATTCTGCTAATGAACTCTAAAGCGATTCATAATAAGTGAACCATTTTACGAATTTGCTGTCAAATAGACCCGTCTTTCAAAAAAACTGTCAAATAGATGAATTGCAGAATATGAATCATAATATGAATATTGTTTACGTATAGTAATATGAATTGACAATTCGTGACCAATTTCCGATTCTTAATATGATTCATATTATTATCCTATACGATTCTGCTAAAGCGACCTTTGTAGACCCCCAGTACTGTCTTCAGAACTTCTTGAACTTGATCACAACTCTTTTGTCGGTGAAATCAATAATCACACCATATCATAATGTTGAACTTAGCTCCCATTTTCCCATTTATGTTTTGTGGGATATCATTAATTTTTATAAATAAATGCATTATAATTCAAAAGATCTACCAACTACTGTTAACAAAAGCTCTAAATGTCGTGTTCATCGTAAAAATCTTAATGTTTTAAACAAACCTTGTTATACCGGCACGGATCTTGAGCGCTGACTTCTACAGTTCTACTTGCGCAGAAGCACGCAGAAGTGAAATATCGGGTCTCATTAGTGGTATGAAGAGAGATGCGGGGGCGGGGAGTGAAATCCTTGTACAGTGATTGGCTCGCCGATATTGTACGATGCGCAAAGCGATCCCCGTTCTTTCGCCGAGCGCTCAAGATTCGTGCCGCTATCTGTAAAATTTTAAGTATGAATGTGTATAAGTAGGTAGGTAGCATAATTGTATACGAAACTATTTCTCGTGAAACACAAAAATGTTACAATTGCTCGCAATTATGTCACACCGCTGAGCTCGTGCTGCCCGAAGCAGTTTCTGTTATTATCGGTTGTCTATGTTTTATAAAAATGTAGAATTGTAATTGGTAAGTACCTACAAAAACAATAAAAGCAACTTTTCATCGTGAAACTTATCCTCCTTCGAAAGAAAAAGAATAAAGGTATGCTCTTATAATTTTGAGAGGTGCTGTCACCAAATAAAATCGATTGATTGGTATTTTTTTTAAATCTTAGTGATACAAACAAAATTGCCTAGCTGGATGCTAATTTTGAACATTCTATGTCATCTGGAAATAGGTTAGGTCTTTGATATACAGGGTGTTTGGTGCGTCGTGTGCCAAATTAAAATGGTCGACGGGAGGGGTCATCTACTATCCTTTTAGACCCCTAAACACTTCTCATGCCCTATGGATTTTTTCATCAACTTTTTATTGTTTTATGAAAATAAGACCCAAATTTTTCATTCAAATACAAATTTAAAAAATATATAAGGCGTAGACTCTAAATTTTAATTTTATTTAGATGTGTATTGTATTAGAGTACTTTTAAATTTAAAATTAGTGACATTAGCTATCTAGTTTCTTTTTAATTTACTTGCAAAGTTTTGGACTTAAATTAAAGCTGTCCATGTTACAGCTATTTACATGGCTATAAAAAAAAAACCAAAAGTGACCGGAATCTTTCGACTTCCTCAAAAATTCTCTAGTTTATCCTCTTGCTAGTGATGTGCTACATGCCATACAAATCTTTATATAACTTTGTGAATTCGCTATAATTGTGAATCGAGTCACATAAGACTAATATTCAAAATTATGATGTAAAAAATATTTTTGCTTCAATGATACCTGAAAAACCTATTAAAAATGTTATCTCATTCTTATAAGGTAAAATCTGTCTCGTATCTCTCTTTTCGTGGGTTTTACTAGAAAAAAAAGTAAATTGCATTTTTAACATTTATTTCATATTTTTTACAAATCCTGCTCAAATTGTTGGCCTCAGTTGATTTACAACTGAGGCCAGTACAGAGCAGGCCCAATATCTGTTTCGTATTTCGACAGTTGTTATACGAAATCGTATTTCCTCTTTATTTGTATTGAAAGCCGTTTCAATGCGTTGTTTGCAAGTTAGTCTTATGTGACTCATACAATTCTAACGAATTTACACGGCTGTTTTGGTCGGCTGGACCAATTTTAATAATTCTTTTTTGTTTTGTTGCGCCTTTTCAATTCGTTGAACTAGTACCTCCCTAGTTTCCAACTATCATTACTGTACAACAACTGCTACAAATTTGTAAATTCGCTCCGTAGGTATTATTAACATAATATAGGTACGTAATTTCACCAACTTTAAACTGGAATATCTTTTATACGAAGATTCTATTAATAGTAATGTCTAAGACAAAATTGTTTAGAAATTTAATCTAAGCATATATTTTTGTATATTATTTATTGTTATACGCTAAAAAAGATGTTAGCAAAATTTTGTTAGGGACTTTGCCATGATCCTTTTGAGGAATGGTATCTTACTCTCGGTCTGTACCGATACCGAACGAAAAACCATAATTACACAATTTCAAAACATAATTTGTGTGAATGCGGTAATTGTACCTTTGTACCAGGGCTTTCGAATACCGGAATTTTTCAATACCGGTATTAGTGTACAACTTTAATTACGAAATTAATAAAACCATTAAAATACTTGTTTATATTTGCAAATTAGTCTTTATTACAGTTAGTTTCTGAAAATAACCGATTTCCAAAATAAGAAGAGGTTCTCAAGTCATCTAATCGCGGACGGCGAGCAATGAGTAGCACGCCGTCCGGTCGTCCGGTGACCGTCCGGACCGAGCCCAAGTCGTTGACTACACGTAGTGTTCCACGCGCGCCCCAAGGAGATGTGCAAATCGTAGGGGCCCAACAGGGTCGAAGCCTAATCTAACCCTGGAACGCAAGGCAAAGAAGTAACAAACGAGTGGGTGGTTAGTCAGTAAAAGACTGACATGCCCTTCCCACCCAGACACAGAACAAATGATCATGCTCATCGCTACCGCCGATCGACTTCACGAGGATACGACGGTGCTCCGCCCAAGCGGGGCACACCTACACCGTATGCTTAAACGCGTTCTCCAGGCGATACCCACAATGGTGACACCTGGGTGTTTTCTTCGCCTGAATCCGAAAAAGGAACCTCACGAACTTACCATATCCGATGAGGACCTGCGTAATGTGGAAAAGGACGATGCTACAATCGCGGTGGCAGACTTACCACCGCGATTGTGGGGTGCCCAGCGCGAGAAGGAGGACCAGACATAAAAGTAGGCACTTGCGCTTGCTAAAATAAGTGTGTGATGTGATTGTTACTCTCATCACACCGTAAATTATACACATAATACAATTTCATACTACTTATGACAAACCGCAATAATTTATACCAATGTTTATAATACCGTAATCACGGTATTGGCTCGTCAATACCGTGATTGAAAAAAAAACAACATGTTTTTGTGATCTCGATATTACGGGATCCCAGAATACCGGTATTGAAAGCCATACTTTGTACCATTCATTAGACTGGTACAGTTGGTGGAATATACTTTATTTCAATCATAGAATTTGCGCCATCAACTGCATCGGATTGCTTTTGATACTGTCAACCTTTTCATTACTTACATTTTAGTGAGTATTACTTTGGAAATCATCTCTTCTAACCTTTATTTTGATACCCTTTAAAAAGTATTTACGTAACGAAATAAAAAAAAGTTGAAACATGTGATTTGGCACCAAAAACCGTCATTATCATTTTTGATAATTTTGATACAACTCTTACAACTAAGATGAATCTAACGACACCTCTTAAGCTAAAAAACTTTTTACAAAAAAAAAAAATAACCGACTTCACTAAAAAAAAAACACTAAAAGGATCAAAATAACTTTAATTTTGGAAGTCGGTGTTTTTTCGGTATTGTTTGTTTCTTATTTAACACCGACTTCCGAAATTAAAGTTATTTTGATCCTTTTAGTGTTTTTTTTTTTAGTGAAGTCGGTTATTTTTTTTTTTGTAAAAAGTTTTTATTTCACACTTTTTAGTTGCGATACACTTATAAACAGAGTGCCTATTTCTCATGACAATTCCAATTAACCCAAATACTGCTAGGTTACATTGTTTTATTATAAATAATTTCCTGTGTCTACCTTCCTCTTTCCGGCTTCATCATCAGATCAGTTCGATAGTACCGTATAGCCAAAGAGCATCTTATGACAATTCTAATAAGCCCAAACACGGTTAGGTTACATTGATTAATTACGGAGTTCCTATGCCTACCTTCCGGTTCCATCATCAGATCAGTTCGATAGTACTTTATAGCCAAAGTGCATCTCATGACGATTCTAATAAGCCCAAACACGGCTAGGATACATTGATTAATTACGGAGTTCCTGTGCCTACCTTCCGGCTCCATCATCAGATCAGTTCGATAGTACATTATAGCCAAAGTGCATCTCATGACAATTCTAATAAGTCCAAACACGGCTAGGTTACATTGATTAATTACGGAGTTCCAGTGTCTACCTTCCGGCTCCATCATCATCATCAGATCACTTCGATGATACCATTTTCAACGTAACTATTCAGAATCATTCATTTATTTGTATTGTCATAGTCGCTTAACTATATCTTCATTGTGATATCTATTTGAGTATGAAGTTCCGTTGACCATTTCTGGTCTTCTTCATCAGTTCCACTTCATCAAATGTAACTTTTTGACTGTAAATGCTTAAGTTTTTGATGAAAATACTAAAATTACCATAGGGTTGCCTATAATTTTTGAGGAGTTCCCTCGATTCCTCATGGATTCCATCATCAGAACTGGATTTTGAAAAAAATGGGACCAATCTGGAAGCATATCCTATAAAGGGAAAAAAAAATTTGCAAATCGGTCCATAAACGACGTAGTTCTGAAGTAACAAACATAAAAAAAAAAATGATGATAGATAACCTCCTCCTTTTTTTGAAGTCGGTTAAAAATGCAACAAACCGTTTAGGCTCTAGGGCGTGCCTTCTGGCGCTGTCTTCTGGCCTGCAAAAATTCGAACAATTACTAATAATAAAAATTGTAATCTAAATAAAAGCAAAAGCGATGTGACATAATAATATATTAATTTATTAGAACAAGTCTATTAGAAATTTCTATTATTAGATATTTTTTGGTAAATAAAAAACAGAAGAAAGAGAAGACGAATTTAATACTGAGAGATGGAGATGTCTAGAAAAAACTGCTACCAAAATACCAAATTATCCAGGACAACGACCATTCCACCAGGAGTGTACGATTAAGAGGAAGATAGAAATAAAAAAAAAATAGCTGATATTGTTGGCGATTACTCAACATGGTTTCTCTGAACATAGGTATCGAACTTATTTTAAATGTTTACAATAGATAATACCGTTGTACTTATTTTAGTGAATAAAGAAATTAGTCTCTCACTCAAAACCCTTATTACCCGCCTGTCAAAACCTTTTTTCTTAGGAACGCGTATGGCTCATCTTCTCGTCTGACATATCACAGTGTCTCAAGATGAAAGCCTGTGATAGTGAAGAGGGCTATGCTTGTATCCTTAGGTGATCAAATCAGGAATGAAGTTATCCGCAGTAGCACCAAGGTCACCGACTTAGCCCGAAAAATCGGAAAATTAAAGTGGCGGGCTAGGCATATTGCTCACAGAACAGGTTAATGGGGCAGTATGGAGTGACACGTGAGCAGCGGAAGGCCTCCCACATGGTGAACTGGTAACCTGGTAATTTGAGGGTCGTGGGAACCCGGTGGATGCGAGACACACAGCACCGCCAGTAGTAGCGACACCTGGGTCCAGCAGTGGATGTTTTTGGCTGTAATGTTTTTTACACTGTAAAAACAAACTGTTGTCTAGGTATCAATATGGGTTTAGACAAAACAAATCTGGGGATCATGCTATACAATAACGTATAGTCACCAAACCTATCCAATGGAAACAAGTAGTCAGGGTTGATAGTTACTCAAGTTCAGAAGAGACTATTGAACATGGTGTACCACAGGGTATTTATCTATAATAGCGAATTACAAAAAGGATAAATAATAAATATTTTGTAGATGACATCACCATGACTGGTAAGGACTAGGGAAGGAGCAAAGATAATTTGGAAATAGGGATTCAATCTCGTTACTAAGTGGCTAGACAACAATCTATTGCCACTCAAACAATCTTAAAAAATAATAATTATCTACAACATAAATACAAATTCTATGTGATTATCTTCTGAAATCATAACTGTAAGAGCCCGTACATGCAACTCCAATCAAAATTGCGATTGTAAAAATAATAAAACTTTTTGTCAATTTAAATTAGATGAAGAGCAGCACTCAGGTGGTTGGCAAAAAGCAGATGACGCACACAGTCTGTACCTAGTCAGGTGCACAAAAGGTCGGACACTCACACACAACGTAGCCACAAATGATTTAAAATGTGATGCCAAGGGTGTCACTAAATTTAGTGCTTCATACTGCATACATAAGTAGGCACCTATAGCTAGGTATATAAGGCCTGTGGTTGTCTTGAAAATGCTACCCCACAGAGTCACTTCGGGAAGTTCCTGCACCGGATTCGAGCGGAAGCGACGCCCGGGTGTCGCCACTGTGTGGACCGCCCGGAAAACACGGTGGAGCACACGGTGGAGCACACGGTGGAGGTGTGCCCTGCTTGGGCAGAGCAACGACGTGTCCTCGTGGGGACGATTGGTGGCGGCGATCTCTCGCGCCGGGCCTTGGTACAGGCCCTGGTCCGGAGCGAGGAAGAGTGGCAGGCGGTCGCCTCCATCTGCGAAGCAGTAATGCTAGTAAAGGAGGCGGCCGATCGCGTGAGGCAACGGTCCTCACGCCCTTACCGCCGCCGGGATTCCGATCCCGATTTCCGGCCACCGTAGGCGCGGGCTTGCGGACGGCGAGCAATGGGTGGCTCGCCGTCCGACCGTCCGGTAACCGTCCGACCGAGCCCAAGTCGTCGACGGTGCGTATTGTTCCACGCGCGCCTGAGGGAGATGTCAGCAAATCGTAGGGGCCCAGCAGGGTCGAAGCCTACTGGGGCCATGGGTAGTGTGAAAACGAAACCCGGGGCCCTGGGACGGAAGGTAATGAAGGAACAGGAGTGGGTTTTTAGTCAGTAAAAGTCTGACACTATCTCTCGCTCTGCCCACGAGCGGGATTTGTCATTAGATGATTTTCCCACCTAAAAAAAAATCCCACAGGGTCAGTTTGGGAAGTTCCTGCACCGGATTCGTGAGGAAGCGACGCCCGGGTGTCGCCACTGTGTGGACCGCCCGGAATACACGGTGGAGCAGCTGCTTGGGCAGAGCAACGACGTGTCCGCGTGGGGACGATCGGCGGCGGCGATCTCTGGCGCCGGTCCTTAGTACAGGCCCCGGAGCGAGGAAGAGTGGCAGGCGGTCGCCTCCATCTGCGAAGCAGTAATACTAGCAAAGGAGGCGTCCGATCGCGTGAGGCAACGGTCCTCACGCCCCAATCGCCGCCGAGATTCCGATCCCGATTTCCGGCCACCGAAGGCGCGGTGTCTCGGACGGCGAGCAATGGGTAGCCCACCGTCGGACCGTCCAGCAAACGTCCGGACCGAGCCCAAGTCGTCGACAGCGCGTATTTTTCCACGCGCGCCTCTGGGAGATGTCAGCAAATCGTAGGGGCCTACTGGGGCCATGGGTAGTGTGAAAACGAAACCCGGGGCCCTGGAACGAAGGCAACGAAGGAACAGGAGTGGGTTTTTAGTCAGTAAAAGTCTGACACTATCTCCCGAGGTGGGTAACCACCTACAAAAAAAAACCCCAAAGGGGCCACACTAGAAATTACTTCTGTTTCGTGGGTGCCTTCACAAACATGTTACCTAAGTACGTACCCACCTAAATTGATATAAACTCACATACACAAGACTCCCAGAACCAGAACACCATACCACAATACCTATATTATTATCACGACGAAAGGTCACTATCATTAGGTATCGCATCGTGCAAAGTTAGAAGCACCCTGTGACAGTGTCGAAACTGGAAAAATATTAATATCAGTTCGGTTATTTTGCACCTTGACCTTCACAAGCGAACTCAATTAACTTGCTATATTAGTGAATGATTCGTATGAATGGCACACCACGTGACCACAACATCTGTTCGTATCGATGAAATGCATGCCATTTTGGTTTACTGGACACACATAGTGTAGTCTGATACAATTTTCAGTTAGACAGAATACTGAGACATGCATATTTGAGGTATATTTTAGGTACTTTTTAGATAATAATTTTGGTAGATCATAATTATCATATAGACGCCAGTAACCAGTTGCCACACTTCCCACCAGTAAGACGTCTGGCCTTGGCCAGCACGGTCGTACCGGTCGTACACTGTGCGCTATTCGCGACAAGAACAATAAAATAATGTTACATGTTCATTCACGTAATACAGTTATCAAATACTGCTTTTAATTGACCTGTTCCGTTAAGCATATTTCAATTATTATCAACTGAAATTGTGTACTAAACCATTTTTGTTCATTTAAACTTCTTAGTCGGCTTGGTTTGTAAATTTTAATCAGTAAAATGTGTTTGTGTTCATGTGTCTTTATTTAGTCTATTATTAAAACTAAAGTAGTTGTCTTGTTTTGTTAGGACTTTTACCTAATTAATTCTGTGACTTAAGGTTTGTTTGTAAACAATGGCTGCTGCTCTACCGCTAGTCACAGGTACGTTACACATTTAATATCTATATCTGAATAGCCCGCGAAATTCAAATTTTCTTGCTTTTTTGCGCAACGCTGTTTTGCGAATTTACACGCCGTAATTATGAATTTATTACTAAATTATAATGTGTTAATTAGGTTCATTTGAATAGTTATTAAAATGTTTTATTTGTTTCTATAAAATGTAAGTATAGGTAAGGTTAGGTCCATGGTATAGAACTTGATTACAAGTTACATTGTTTGATTGAGAAATATTTATACAGAATCGGGGGGCTTAGGGTATTATTAAGTAAGGTTAGCTTTATAAAAGAATGTGGTGATTAGAAGCTTTAAAATTGCAAAATTTCAGAACCAGCTCTACAGCGCTTGTCGCAGCTGACTACCCTCTACATCAAGCAGACGAGCACCGGCTACAACGGCAGCAACTTCACCGTCTTCGACGAGGGCGAGGAGGTTTTGTTCAATCTGAACGAGATCGTGCCCGACACCTTCTTCCGCGGCGGAGCCCACAGGGCGTTCCAATTTAACGGCGTGGATAGCACAGGAAAGAAGGTGAGTAGACGTTTACTTGTGAATAAGGGATAAGTATGTGAAGACTTGTAAGCCTTTGTCTTTTTTTATTCGTTATGAACCTGTTTTTGACCTCGACCTTGCCAGGTCAGCTATGGATGAGGTCTAAGATAGAGCAAGAGAGCCCACAAGATACTTGTTCACTTTTGCTTTGAAGATTAACAATTGATTATAGATTAATATTCTCAAGGTTTGCACAGTGGCATTATTTTGTAGCGGCGTCTATGGCCACTCGCTGACTAAATACCTTACGTCATCGCGATATCAAAGTTCGTCGCACATACACAACATGCGAATTATGGAAAGTTTTTATAGACTATTTATTCACAACCTGCTTCATTTTCAGTTGTTCACGTTCAGCCGTGCAAGTGGGAAAATAATAATTTCGAAGAAGGTGAAACTGTTCATGGACGACGCCTTAATAAGCATAATTCGCCTGGCCCGCACTTGTAAGCCCATCTTTTACATCAACGATGCACTCGACCACCCCATCATCAGGCTCAAGGGTTATATCACTAACATTGAATTCTTTCAGGTAATTTAGTTACATTGCTTCCGCCCTTTAAAGATTCGTTATTTAATACCAGTACAGTACCAAGACATGTACAACATAAAATCACAGTTGTTGCTTCTGCGAGATATGTAATAAGTCAATGGGCTAGGTAGAATAGAGCTGTACCTACACGAATACCCACATTTTGCTGGTTATATTTCGGTCCCTTGTGTACAAATGCAATATCAAAACAACTGGTGACGAACCTAGTACCATCAACCCGGCACTAATCTGGACTCCTGGCTTCAGAAGGACAAATCCAACAAAATAATGGATAGAGACATATTATCTACCATTCCAGCTTCAGACAAACGACAAGACCGCCATAGGTGCCGTCCAGAAGAAGTTTCGCGGCTGGAAAAAAGAGATGTCCTCCTTAAAAGATGACTACATCGTCACCGTCCCCGTTGATCTCGCCGTGCCCTTCAAGATAGCTGTCATCGTAGCCTGTGTTTTCCTCGTAAGTTCCATTATGTTCCTGCTCTTGATACATGTTTCACGGCTTTCTTCTACCATCATCTCTTGTCTGCCGGACCTCTATAATTAATTTATTTTTCTTGCACATCATTCCTCACACAATTCATCCATCTTGGGCTCTCCTTAGAATCAATATTTATATTTTTCACTCTTTCAGTCACATAAGGTAAGTGACCAAAAGAGTCATTCCCTTCATTTCACATGCCCGTACTAACGGTTTCTTTTAAATTTTCTCTTATGTGCTCATTTTTAGGGTTCCGTACCTCAAAAGGAAATGAGCACGCCATAATTATGGCGGTAAGTCCCCTCTTTGAGGAGTTGCTGGAAAGACAACACGGCGTCCTTGCCTTCCGCATGACACAGGTCCTCACCGGACATGGTAATTTTGGGAGGTTCCTGCACCGGATTCGTGCGGAAGAATCGCCCGGGTGCCACCATTGTGTGGACCGTCCGCAGAGGACACGGTGGAGCATACGGTGGAGGTATGTCCCGCCTGGGCAGAGCACCGCCGTGTCCTCGTGGGGGCGATCGGCGGCAGCGATCTCTCGCGTCGTGTCTTAGTACAGGCCATGATCCGGAGTGAGGAGGAGAGGCAGGCGGTCGCCTCCTTCTGCGAAGCAGTAATGCTAGCAAAGGAGGAGGCCGCACGTGCAAGCGCATGGCAATGGCCCTCGCGCCCCAGCCACTGGGATTCCGATCTCGATTTCCGGCCACCGTAGGCGCGTGCTTGCGGACGGCGAACAATGGGTAGCTCGCCGTACGATCGTCCGGTAACCGTCCGGACTGAGCCCAAGTCATCGACGGCACGTAGTGTTCCACGCGCGCCTCAAGGAGATGTCAGCAACCGTAGAGGCCCAGCAGGGTCGAAGCCTACTGGGGCCATGGGTGATGCGAAAGAGATCCCCGGGGCACTGGAAAAATGGCAAATAAGGAACAGGAGTGGGTGTTCTAGTCAGTAAAAGTCTGACACTATCTCCCGTCCGCCCAAGAGCGGGGGACGGCATTAGATGATTATCCCACCCGAAAAAAGAAACCTCAAAAGGAAAAAAACGGAACCCTTATAGGATCACTTTGTTGTCCGTCTGTCTGTCTCTCAAGACTTTTTATCTCGGGAACGTGTGAAGGTATCGAGTTGAAATTAAAAATGTATACTCAAATTTGCGGTCCTTTGAAGCTGTGAAAATATCAAATTTCTGATTTAACGAAAAACAAAGATACGGCCGTTTATGTCGCAAAAAACATGTTATTCGACACTCAAGGGAATCAAAATTCATAGGGTACTTCCCGTTGACTTAAAATCCTGAAATTTGGCATGAAGCAAGGTCTCATAGCACAAGTATAGGAAAAAAACTGAAAATTGTAAATTAGTAGTGACGTTACAAAAAACTTTTTGTGTGTTGTTTCGGAAAAATCTTCGTAACTCAATTCGGGAATTGAACTGTTTCCATAGGTAAGTTTGTACGGCACCCTCAGTGCACGAGTCCGACTCACATTTGCCCAGTTTTTTTATTGTAACCTCAAATTCCATAAACTGGAGTAGCAAGATAATTTATCATGGTATCCTGTTTTCCTTACTGTATAAATTCATTGATTGCATCACAGTCACAGCTTACCATGAGGTGGGATCGCAGTCAAGCGCTATATTATTAAAAAAAAAAACATATTACATAACACAAATATTATTGTAAAGGTGAAAGTCTGGAGTGCGTCTATTTGTGTGATTGCTAATGCTTCACGCTGAAACTGATAGAATGGAATAAACATTATTGTACACCAAAATAGCAGCTGAATAACAATAATATATAATAAAATAATAATAATGTAGAATGCGTGTGAGAAGGTGTGAAGAGGAAGATAGTGTGAAGAGAAGAATGAAAGTCCAAAGTACACAAGAAGAAGTTGAAAGTTTATTACACACAGTCACAGGTTACAGTTCACGTTCACACAAGAGTTCCACTAAGAAGAGATAGAAGGAGTGGTAGTAAGATGGAAAGACGAAATGTAAGCAGATATACAATATAAATTACGCGCGGCGAAATTCACAGAAAGGATATACGTTAGGCGGTAGGCTCGGCAAAAACGTATATCCTTTCTGTGAATTTCGCCATAGATGTCGCTACAATAATATAGCTAAAGTTATAGCTATAACTATGGGTGTATATTTATAATATAGCTCAATAGTAGCTGATCAACGAATTTAGATGACAGTCACACCGGTAGACCATGTCCTGCATAAACACACACACGCACTGAACATGAGATACTTTTTACCCTGGGACTATATTCCCTTGGGATAAATTTCTAGTTTTACGCCGGTGAAGCCACTGCAGATAGAAATGAAATACAGGGTGTTTAGTGCATTGCAATATAAATATATTGGTTAGTTAACCGTCACTGTTCCAGTATACTGGGCAAAATTCTTCGCCAATCGTCATTAATTAATATATTTAGACTAAATGAATAGGTCCGTCATGGTAACAGAAGTTGTATTAAATCCATTGTTTTATTTGTTTCCAGGACTTCAGGTTCCACGAGGGCAAATGACGGAGCATTTTGTATCGATTTGTCTATTGATACATGATAATGATCATTGTGATATCGTGTAATCCAAATGAAAAACGCAACAAAGAATGAGACAGACGCATATGAAGTCTGGAGGAGCTTGAATCAAAAATAAACAATTTAACATTAGAAACTATCTCGAATATCGAATCTCCAGTCGTCTTTAATCGTTTTAATGAGAACTTAGAAATCTACAACTTAACTTTGTATTTCTAGAATCAGCTTAGAGAAGTGCTGTTTTATATATATATATAAGTACTCTATTTAAACAAGAACAATAATAGTGTTAGGCAGAATACTGACTTTCATTGGTTGGTAGACAGAAGCCCAGTGTTACTAAATTAGTGGATTTTCCACTAAAACTTGTGGTTTCAACCCTACTATTAGTGGAAAAAATATGTTTTTAGACTAGTAGTTTATTGCTTTAATATGTAATGGTTAAAAAAAAATATTTGTAATTTTCAAGTTGGTTTACTGATTATATGTAATAATAAAGTTATTAGTTGACTTTTATTTTCTTAATTAAATAGCGTAATTCCGGGGGAAATGGCCCCTCTTATTTTAAACATCTGCCATATAGCCACGAAACAAAGTACAATAAAGCAATCGTTTAAACTACATACAAAACAATATTTATGATGATTCCATACCTATTTTATTTTATTTCTATTGTACACAAATGTGGGAGGTGCGAATAAACGTTTTTTTTTCTTTATATGATGAATCAATGTGAAATAGAAATATTTCGCTTTGAAAAAAATACGACTGGCCATCTCAACTCAACGAATACCCGGGTGTGATGGCCAGTACTTTTTTACACGACTGCCCAAAAAAAGAAATGTTATGTTTTTACCTATTCCTTTGCCCTTTCTCCTTTTTCCTTATTTGTTTTCTTGGTTTTCACTCTTATGGTGAAGTATAAGCTTACTAAATTAAGCGATTGATCATTTTGTTTGTATCAATCAACCCTTGCGCTGGTTCCCCCAGTGGCCGTTTAACAAGGGGGGCATTGACCCTTCAAGCATACAACATGCAGATACGCGAAAAGGACCCAGGTGAATGTAAGGTATTCTTAGTGACTATGATAGATATACCGTGCAGGGCACTTGCTGATGTGCGTGATAATCAGAGGTCGGAATTAGGTAGAGTTATTCATGTACTTGCATCGAAGGTTGATATTAATATGGACCTTCCTGGGATTTCTAATGAAAAATATTACAAATAAAAAATTATAAAAACTTCAGAGATAGATAAGACAAATAAAACAAAGATAATTAACATACAATTTTTATCAGTATTTTTCATTAAAAAAGATCTCTCTACGTCAACTGAGGTGAGGTTAACAAATTTATACACTTCTTCCTCCTCGTCATTAATGCAGAAAGAATATTTTTCTGATGGTGTCATAAAAAAATCTGCTCTTTAAAATTAATCTCGGAATTTGAGGCATATCCACTTTATTCTTTCGCTGTATGAAATCAGTACAAGTAGTTGAATAACTCTACCTAATTCCGACCTCTGGTGATAATCAACTCAAAGACCCCAAGTTAAAGACGATCGTAGAGGATTTAGAGGACGCCGATCCGTTAAGGGGGAGGGGCTGGTCTGAACGAGCTGTTTTTTTTGTTTGTTGTTAGTGCTGTTTTGTTGTACCGGTATGCACCCGAGGCTGACGACGTTGACTCCGCCTGTCTTGTGGTACCAAGTCATGAAAGAGAGATCGTCCTTGCTGACTTCCATGACGCTCCAACCGCAGGTCATTTTGGCGTTGAGAGAACCTTGCAGAGTATCAGAGTCCACTATTTTTGGGTGGGTATGAAATCTTTCATTTCTGACTATTTTAGGCGTTGTGCTGCTTGCTAACGCTATAAAGCAGATGACATGAAACCTGCAGGACTGCTGCAGACACCCGCTACAACTCGTCGGTTCGAGGTTATTTCGGTAGATTTATTATCCGAAGACGGCTTAAGAGGGTCATTCCCCACTCGTCTATCGTCAACCTGAGCATAGTTTAAAAGCTTGCCAGTTCATCCAACCTAATTCAACGCAATGTTTAATAAAAAGGCAATACGAAAACAAAAACTGAAAAAGTTTTAATTCAGAATCTTGATTAAATTTTATGCTATCGTTTTTTTTTTTTGACTTTTTTAATTTTTGACTACATTAGAAGGGTCAAAGTTCATGCCAAATAGCAGATTTTCAGAGGTCTTTACTGGATTAGTTTTACACAAATTTATAAATTGATTTCAATAGAAGTCTAGATAATATCCACAAGATATCTGTGTTTTCAAAATATCTAATGAAAAATATGTATTACTGATAACTTTATATTCGCGTAAGAGCGGTTGTATGAAAACAGTGAAAATGTATGTCGGATTGGCTGCTCTTAAGGTAACCGATGGATTTTCATCATAGAGGACGTGTGTACTTACTGGGTTCAGCTGTTTGCGCTAAAGACCGCTACCAGCGTAGAGTGTGCTGAGATTTAATCAGTGAAGCTTGTTTGAGGTTTGTAGTTCCACGTGGGATGGACAGCGACAGCAGAGTTCAGTTTGTAGCCGAGGTGATGCAACAGACCTGTCACGGTTCGTGAAAAGCACAAGCGTTGTCCACTCCGTAAATTGGATGCTAGTCCAAACGCGAGGGCACTATGTCTATAAGGGGAGTGTGTAGCGAGAATATCAAGGTGTAGACTTCGCGTTTCGTGCGGTAACGTGGCCCGCACCGCCCCGCCCCCACCGTCCCTCAAGTCGCCAGTCGGCCCTACCCGCCCGTAAACACAGCATGTGCACGCGCGACTGCATCGCGCCGCGCCACACCTGTTACCATCTGATTGTGATTAAACTTACCTAATTGTGTTGTGTGAACATTAATTATCTAATTAGTAAACTTTGTAAAACCGTAACAAAACAATAATAAGCACGCGCACTAAGTCTATGCATGGACTAATTCATAAATTGCGTGTGTATGAAATTTATTTATTTATTACCGACCACGGAGTTGCGGAGCGCACGAGTGGGGCGCTCTGCAATCCCAGCAATCGACGTATGCGCCGGCGATGAAACTGCTGACGCGAAGTTCGGCGACAATATATCGAGGCCAATTCCATGATGCGTGTTTACGTTAGATGCATCGACTGATGACCCAGTTACCGCCGCGTTGTTGCAAAATTAATCAAATTCCTTGTGCAAATCAGCGATAGTTTTCTGAGATGCATCTAACTTCGCTAGCGTACTAGCACATCCGCGATACTGGTACTCAGAAAGACAATGTCTTTCAAAACGTTTGTTACATGGACGTGGTCAAAGATGACTGGAGGGAACTTCTGCAGCTCTCTTGCCACAAACGTCGGCACGTCGTCTGAGTCGGTCTCCTCGAAAAGCAGGCTTTTCTTAGTCCCGTCACGCCGGCGGCATTGCATCTGGTCGGGCTTATTCAGCAACAGCTTCACAGCAGCTATGTCCTCCTCGCTGAAGTTCGTTGCACAGATCTGGATTGCGGACACCTCGTCCATAACATCCAGTTTCTGCTGCAGGAACGCCAACAGCTCGTTCGCCACAAGATTATGAGTCATGGGCCATGGCGAGTACTTACTAGTGACAGCTTGCGCTGCGCTAGTAAGTCGGTGCAAAAAAAACGTAAATAACACATCCGCATCGGTACGCGGCACAAGCGAGACTCAAAGAAAAAATGTATAGGTAATTTTAGGGCACTTATTTAAATCTATACAAAGTCAATCAATTCCACACAAAAGCCCATGGGCACGCCATAATTATCAAATATCCTCGTTGAGGAGTGGCTGGAGCGGCAACACGGTGTCCTTACCTTCCGCATGACGCAGGTCCTTACCGAACATGGTAAGTTCGGGAGGTTCCTGCACCAGATTCGTACGGAAGAAACATCCGGGTATCACCACTGAGGACCGCCCGGAGGACACGATGGAGCATTAAGAGGAGGTGTGCCCTGCTTGGGTGGAGCACCGCCGTCTCCTCGTGGGGACGATCGGCGGCAATGACTTCTCACGCCCGCCGGGCCCTGGTACAGGACATGGTCCGGAGTGAGGAGGAATGGCAGGCAGTCTCCTCCTTCTGCGAAGCAGTAATGTTAACGAAGGAGGCGGCCGCATGCGATAGGGAACGGACTTCCTCAAGCCCCAGCCTCCGAGATCCTGATTCCGATTTCCAGGCACCTTAGGTGTGGGCTTGCGGACGGCGAGCAATGGGTAGCTCGCCGTCCAGCCGTCTGATAACCGTCAGGACCGAGCCCGAATCGTCGACGGCGCGTAGTGTTCCACGCGCGCCTATTGAGTAGCGTAATTAGAGACACAATAGAAAGACAATGACGTTCGAACGCCGGCGTTCGCTCGGGGTTTAATGAAGTAAAACCGTAGGAGCCCAGCAGGGTCGAAGCCTACTAGGGCCATGGGGCCAGAACCCTGAGGTCCTGAAACGAAGGCAAAGAAGGAACATAGGAGTGGGTTTTAGTCAGTAAAAGTCTGACGTCAGACGTGAGAAGTCACTGGAGGATTTCTCAAATAAAAAAAATCACAAAAGCCTAACATTTAATTAACTTTTAAAAACTCATTTGGGTGAGCGTTAAAGTCACCCAATATGTAAAAGGCCTCAACTCTATTGTTCTCCTCCACTTTAACTACTGACCGAATCGCACCAAAACACGCGGTAAACTCAGGTAGGTTGTCATACGAGTTTGTTGGCACATATGTTCCCGGTCAAACTCGATTTTAGGATGAACTAGTTTCGCCTAGGCCAAATCAGCCCCTAGTCAAGTTACAACCGTTTCCTTTCGATTCTCTTTTCGTTGTTCGCCTCGAATCGGCCACACCTCCTAGCGAGCGTTGAGATGACTTCAGACTAAAGGAATCGGGGGCAGTTCTCCCGCGTTCACACGCGCGGAGAAACGCGGGATTTTTGGATGTTTACAAAAAATAACCACGAAGACTAAGGCGGGAGCTCCGCATCGCTCCGCACCCGCCTTAGCCTTCTAACCTAACCTGTCCGTGTCAGGGTGCCCTAAAATTCCGATCTCGCGTCGCTCGCTCTTGTACTGATACCGCGGGTTTGGCTGGTTACTTGAACACTAAACAGTACCGCTGACCAGACTCGAGGTATAAAACGGAGGTCCAAAGTATGTATGGAGAAAGCTACTGGCAAAGCCGCTGGTAGAATCTAGTATATCATATAGACGCCAGTAACCAGTAAGACGTCTGGCTGGCACGGTCGCTCTCACTACCTATTCGCGTCAAGAACAATAAAATAATGTTACATGTTCTTTCACGTAATACAGAACTTATCAAATACTGTTTTTAATTGAACTGTTCCAGCATATTTCAATTATTATCATCTGAAATTGTGTATCCAACCATTTTTGTTCATTTAAACTTTCTAATTGACTTGGATTGTAACTTTTAATCAGTAAGATGTGTTTGTGTTCATGTACGCAGTTAAAACTGAAGTAGTTATCTTATTGCTTTGTGTTAGAACTATTATCTAACTAAGTAATTGTGCAACCTTAGGTTTGTTTGTGGCTGGCAATGGCTGCTGCTCTACCTCTAGTGACAGGTACGTTACATATTTATTATCTGTAACTAAATAGGTGTCTAGTTTATACAACACAGCAGACAGGCGAATATTGCAAAATCCTGGCCAACTTTGTTCACCTTTTCCTTAACTGTTTTCCTGTGTCCCGTAACTGTTTTAATATATTATGACTTCTAAATACTATTGACATAGAAGATCCATACTAATGTTATAAAGCTAAAGAGTTTTTGTTTGTTTAAACGCGCTAATTTCAGGATATTTCTTGAGAACTATTAATGTGTTCTAAATAATTATGATGTGTTAATTAGGCACCAAATTTAGGGCCTTTTTTTACGTGGGAAACTATCAAATAACCTTTCCTGCTTTGGGTGAAGCGGGAGGGAGTGTCAAACTTTAAGTGACTAAAACGAGTTGCCATGATTAGTGATGCAACCTATTTATTAACCTATCATATACCTATTTTAATTATTTTTTCTTTTCATTATTTATCTACATTGTGCTCACATAATAGAAGGGACAAGAATTATGTTAGTTATCCTATTATGTCCCACTGTTGGGCAAGGCCTCCCTCTCCCTTTTCGACTCACGTCTGTCCTCAGCCATTGCGGGCCAGTCCCTCCGGTAGTTGTCAAGCTCATCTCTCCACCTTAGCGTCTGCCGCGATGTCGCCTTACGTTTAATGGGACCCAATAAGTGGCTCTTTTAGCCCACAGCTAGTCTGACATACGGCAGACATGTCGGGTCTAATCCCACTTTAGAGTAGCAGATTTTTGGGTACCATCTTTAATCTTAGTTTTGGCGCACTATGGCAGCTTTAGTATTGGCAAGAAATATGTAACCAAGATTATGTGTAACTCATAATGTGTTTAAAAGATGGAGTTTCTTGCACGTAATTCTCCATTGAGATCTACGATTTACGGAACATACAATTTAGCTTCACTTTTTTTGACTGACTGACATTTTGACAATTTAAAAGTGCTTGTAAATGTTCTATTTGAAATAAACGTTTCTCATTTCTGATATTTTATTTTGTTTTCGAAGGTGCGAGAATTTTTCGGTAATTAAGCCTAGCCCTTTGGTAGGTACGCCAGTGGATACTTCTTTTGATAGAGATTTATGCAGAATCTGAGGGCTAAGGGGATAAGTAAGATTACTTTCACATTTGAATAAAGTGATGGACTCATAAGATTTAACATTGTAAAATTTCAGAACCAGCCCTACAGCGCTTGTCTCAGCTGACTACCCTCTACATCAAGCAGACGAGCTCCGGCTACCACAGAAAAAACGGCAGCAACTACATCGTCTTCGGTGAGGGCGAGGAGGTTTTGTTCAAGCTAAACGAGATCGTGCCCGACACCTTCTTCCGCGGTGGAGCCTACAGGCCGTTTCAGTTTAACGGCGTCGATAACACGGGGAAAAAGGTGAGCAGACGTGCACTTGTGAACAAGGCATGTGAAAATGGGAGGCCTTTGTCCTTTTTTAAGCTACTTCAAAAAAAGGAGGAGGTTTTCAATTCGGTTGTATTTTTTTATGTTTGTTACCTTAGAACTCCGTTGTCGATTATGGACCGATTTGCAAAATATAAATCCTTAAAAGAATATGCTTCCAGATTAGTCCCATTTGTTTTTCAAAATCCAGTTCTGATGATGATGGATCGAGGGAACACATCACATATTATTATAGGCAACTATATAGTGATTTTGGTATTTTCATTGAGAATTTAAGCATTTATAATGAAAAAGTAACATTTGATGAAGTGGATCTGGTAAAGAAGACCAGAAATGGACAACGGAACTTCACCCTCACATAGATATCACAATTAAGATAGTTAAGTAACTATAACAATACAAATAAATAAATGGTTCTGAATAGTTATGTTGAAAATGGTATCATCGAAAAGATCTGATGATGGAGCCGGAAGGTAGGCACCGGAACTCCGTAATTAATCAATGTATTAGAATTGTCATAAGATGTATTTTGGCCATAAGGTACTATCAAACTGATCTGATCGAGCCGGAAGGTGGAATGTAGACTCGGGAACTTCATAATAAAACAATGTATCCTAGCAGTGTTTGGGTTAATTGGAATTGTCATGAGAAATAAGTGTATCACAACTAAAAAGTATGAAATAAAAAACTTATAAAAAAACCCGTCTTGAATAAAAAAAATAAATTAACTTAAAAGTAACTTTAAAGTTATTTTGATCGTTTTAGTGTTTTTTTTTAGTGAAGTTTTTTTTTTTTTATTGTCTATGAACCTGCTTTTCACCTCGATCTCGCCGGGTAAACTATGGATGAGGTCTACGACAGAGTAAGAGGGCACACGATGTCTGTTCCCTCGTGCTTTGAAGGCTGTCGGTTAGTACAGTATAAGTATAATATAGAAGCTTGCTCCAATGATCTGAGACATCCAACATACAAAGCCAGGGACCCAAACTATGGGGGACGAAATCGAGATGTGTTTTAGTGTTTTATTGTTTTTTTTTTTAGTGTTTGTTATTTTGTTTTGGTCCTACCTACCAGTAGAAGCAAGGTAATGGAAACCTTCTTAAGTTGATGAGTGTCATATGTGAAACAAATATTAAAATCTAAGCAGATATCGACTTGTTTAAAACTCCATAAATTAGAATGTCCCATTAACTAGATTATTTTCATTATCCTTGCAAGGAGTCGACAAATTAATGAGCTCATTATTGATATTTAATATATTTTTTAAATACATTTCTAGAAAAGATTTGCACCTATGCCGCCATCTATACCGCTATATTACATCTAAGTATAGTCTAGTATATAATTTTAATCTAATATTTTTTCATTTTTTTTATATTTTTTTTATTGATTATTTTGCAGTACACCACAGACTACCCCCTTTTTCTATTTCAAGTTCTTACAGTCCATCCTAAGGTTGTCTGGTAGATATCGCTGTCAGCGATAAGCCTTTGTACCCATAGATTTAAGTTAGTGTAAAAGTATTGTTACTTTTTTGGTTAACAATAAAGTTTATTTTATTCGATTCTATGCCGCCATTCACGAACTAAATACCTGACGTCACACAAATCCTATATCACGGTATTAAAGTTCTTCGCGCATAGACAACATGCAAAATAGGGAAACTTTTTATAGATTACTAGCTGTTGCCCGCGACTTCGTCCGCAAATAACCATTATATTTCTAACACAATTTGTTTTTGCGGATAAATCATAAACCAAAACTTTACTTTTCTTATAAAACTTCTCTGTAAACCAAATTTCTAGTCCTACTTTCAGGAGCCGAAATGTACAGAGATTCAGGACTGGTGACGCGGGAGCGAGCGATATACCTACAGCTATCCGTGTGAGAAGCAGCTGTCCTGAAATCAACACCTGCAGCCTTTAGATTATTATTATTGCGAAGCATACGCTTACAGGGAACTGCACACGCTTGAATTAGAAGGGGTAATTGTGAGAGATTAGTGGTATTCGGGGTATAAACACTGTTTCCTCGACGCCACAACCCTTTAGAATTTCCACCTCAATAATATTTGAGAGATGACTTTGAGCTAGGCCCAGTTACATGCGGAATGGCGGGACAGGCTTCTGCGCCCTACCGCCGGCCTCGCCACCGTCGATGCGATCCGACCAGTGCTCGACGAATGGCTCGGGAGGAAACACGGCTCCCTGTCGTTTAGGGCGACGCAGATGCTCTCGGGGCATGGCTGCTTCGGGAAGTACTTGTGTCGCATAAACAGGGAGCCGGACGCTCGGTGCCATCACTGCACCGACTGTCGGGAGGACACGGCGCAACACACACTGGCAGAGTGTGCCGCATGGGAGGAGCAGCGCCGTGCCCTTGTATCTGAAGTGGGCCCCGACCTGTCGCTGCCGGCCGTCGTTCGTTCGATGGTCGGGGGCGCCGAGTCGTGGGATGCGGTGATCTCCTTCTGTGAAGACGTAATTTCGCAGAAGGAGGCTGCGGAGAGGGAGAGGGAGGCCGTGGCCACTCTCCCGTGCCGCAGCAGGCGAACCGGGCGTCGGCGGAGGGCAGACAACGCCCTCTTCCAGCCCCCATAAAGAGGTCCGGAGGGACGGCGGACTCGGGGTCGTCCGCCGTCCCCCATCCAGCAAGACCCGAGGCGGCAGCGCGTAGTGTTCCACGCGCGCCTCTATTGGACGTCGCGGGGGGAGGACACCTCACACTCCCCCCAGCTTGAGGTGGCCCGCGTAGGCAGGCCGGCACTAGCCGGGGATCATGGATGGCGTATCAGCTCCCACGATCCCCGGTCCAAGTGTGGGAGGGAACACCGAGGTGGTTTTTAGTCAGTAAGAGTCTGACAGACCCCTTCGCATGCCCCAGGCGAAGGACATCCATGAGGATTTTCCACCCCGGCAACAAAAAAAAAAAAAAAGGCCCAGTTACATAGTTTAGGTGGAGTTAAATTCCGTAGCAGCATGATCGGGACACCGACCTTCAGCTGGATAGTGTGCGCCGGGAGTCCACTTGCCGTTCCAATACAGAAACTCTACGGGATAATAATATATAGCGTCATCTTGCTCTACAACAGTATTTATAGAGGTATAGAAATACCACTTCGTTCGCATCAATTTGCGAGAGAACGCTTTCGTTAATTGCTGCAGCTTGATCATTTTTGGGTGTTAAAATGGCCCGTTCACACACCCAAGAATTCTCTTGTAGCGGTATTCGACCGACGTCCCCGTACACCAGACAAATTAGTTCTTCAATAGTGGGAACTACTTTGCTTAGAGTCTCTGGTAGGCGCACTTCAGAGCTCTCTTCTGGTAAGTTGCCTTCACCAAACTTTTAAAAGAACATCAAAGAATTCTTGAGTATATCCGCCCAACTGAGCTCGCATGTTAATGGTCAAGCGCAGTCTGTAAACTCGTGACCATATTCAATCGTTTCAACGAAGCATTCATCTCGTCAACCCTAATTTCTCGCGACACCACAGGCAAAGTTTGCCGAAAATCGCAGCTAAACAAAACAGTGACACCTCCCATCACATCTTGATTCCTGCGTATGTCCTGCAGGGTTCTGTTTACAGCCTTCACTACTTTTCTATTCGCCATAGTACATTCATCCCATACGATTAAAGAGCAATCCTTGAGTACCCAACCTTTGTCACAGTTGCGTGATAGCCAACACACTAGCATTTCGTTGCTCTCTAAATCGATGGGAATGTTAAACATTACGTGCGCTGTTTTGCCCCCTGGAAGCAGTGTGGCAGTAATTCCAGAAGAGGCAGTCGCAATCACTATTTTGCCTTGTCACCTTATTTCTGCAAGGATGCCAGTGGCAATGAATGTTTTTCCTGTTCCACCTGGAGCATTAATGAAAAATATTTTACCTTGGCTGAGCCTAACGCGACGATGTTAAAAATGCAGGGACATTTTGTTCTGAGGTGAGTCGTGATCATTGACGATATCACCCCGATTTCCTCGACCTTGATATGCCAATGATTGCGGAGCCGGTAATCCATATTCGACCAGTCCAGTGGATTGCCACCGATGGAAATGACCACGTCTTGAAGTGAACCTAGACAACTATTCGAAACGCGTTCGTTGTTCTGTTCAATGTCACACTCAGTAGTACACCTTAAAGCACGTAAAAAGTCTTCGGACAGATGATGGCGATAATTTACCCACAACCGACCTTTTTTTTTCGGTGGGATAATCATCCAATGACATTCCTCGCTCTTGGGTGGAGCGTGAGATAGTGTCAGACTTTTACTGATTAAAAACCCACTCCTGTTCCTTCTTTGCCTTCGTTCCAGGGCCCCGGGGTTCTCTTTCACATCACATGGCCCCAGTAGGCTTCGACCCTGCTGGGCCCCTACGGTTTTGCTGACATCTCCTTGAGGCGCGCGTGGAACACTACGCGCCGTCGACAACTTGGGCTCGGTCCGGATGGTTACCGGAAAGTCGGATGGCGAGCTACCCATTGCTCGCCGTCCGCAAGCCAGCGCCCACGGTGGCTGAAAATAGGGATCGGGACGGCGGCGGGGCGTGAAGGCCGTTCTCTCGCACGTGCGGCCGCCCCCTTTGCTAGCATTACTGCTTCGCAGAAGGAGGCGACCGCCTGCCACTCCTCCTCGCTCCAGACCATACCTTGTACCAAGGCCCGGCGCGAGAGATCACTGCCGCCGGTCGCCCCCACGGGGACACGGCAGAGCTCTGCCCAGGCGGGGCACACCTCTACCGTATGCTCCAACGTGTCCTCCGTGCGGTCCACACAATGGTTGAACCCAGGCGTTTCTTCCGCACGAATCCGGTGCAGGAAGCTCCCGAACTTACCATGTCCGGTGAGGACCTGCGTCATGTGGAAGGTAAGGACGCCATGTGGTCTTTCCAGCCACTCCTCAAAGAGGTGACTTACCGCCATAATTGTGGCGTGCCCAGCACTGGGTTGCGACAGTCGCTGTTGCCATTCCACCATAAGACCCAAAACCGACCTGGGTTTGTGACTCCACAAAATACTAAAATAATGGCAAACAAATGTCGCAGTCGTCTGGGGCTATCGGTGATGCTGGCCTCCGTCACTGTCAGTGTCGTCCCAGTGTTGATCGTGATGACGTTGGGGCCCGTACAGTGTGAAACAATCATCGAAAATAATGACACTATCCATTATTGGGATGAACGGTGTAAACCCTTCCCAATGCGCTGTCTTTAAAGTGATGATAGAAGTTATGAGGTTAAATTTAAAAATAATAAGATGTAGTACTGTAAAAGAAATCAATGAAGTTTTTAATTCGCTTTGATATTAATACGAATTGATTACTTTCTAGAGATACAAATAATACGTATAAAAACTTACTTCACAGATGAATTGTATTTATTCATTTTATATACATTTACATCTAATAATAACGTAATTAAAACTAACTTACAAAATAAAAATAAAGTACTAAAAAACCAATAAATAAATAAAAAATAAAAGAAAACAATCACAAAAAGTATGCGAGGTTCGAACTCGCAACATAGCAAACGCGGATCCGTCACTATACTACTGCGCCACGGTCTTTGCAGAATCTAGTTCTAAATAGCCGTTCTTAAATACACGTCATTGCTTGTCTGCTTGACTCCTTGTACAAAATAGCGTGATGATTTTCATTTTTGACCTTAAATTCCTAACCAAATTTTAAAAAAAAGTGTATTTTTTATCTCCGGTTCCATTTTAATATGAGTTTTGATGGGTTTTTACTGAAATATTTGGAAAAATATCGAATAAAAATGTCGATGGCAATTTAAAAATACATAAAAAGCCATTTTATTATTGTTCTGGAAATATCATTCTATATTATGTACAAAAAAACACCAAAACAATCACAAAAATATTAACTGTATCTGAGGATCGAACTTAGAGCGATTCTCGTTCAATATCGACATTTTGGAATATTGCTCACCCCCCATAGCAAAAAGCGTGATAATATGTAGCCTAACAGTTGACCCGGTCTATAAGGATTATGTATGCAAAATTTGAACAGGATTGGTTCAGTAGTTTTTGCGCCAACTAATATCAACGCTCCACCATTTTACTGTTTTATTATATGTATAGAAGATTTATTTACAACCTGCTCCTTTTCAGTTGTTCACGTTCTGTCGTCCAAAAGGAAAAATATTGATTACGCAGAAGGTAAAACTGTTCATGGACGACGACTTGATAAGCATAATTCGTGTGCCATTTTTGAAGCCCGACTTTAACATCAACGATGCACTCGACAACCCTGTCCTCAGGTTCAAGGGGCAGATGACTGACCTTAGCTTCAGCTTCTTTCAGGTAATTTAGTTATATTGCTTCTGCCCTTCGTATGCTATTTAAAGATTTGTGATCTAATACCAAGTACAGTACTAAGTCAGGTACAACGTAAAATCACAGCTGCTGCTTCTACAAGATACGTAATAAACCAGCAGGCTAGGTAAAGTAGAGTACGTACAGCTCTACTCTCCCCAGCCCACTGTTCGTTCTTGTAGACATTGTTCGTTGGTACGTTTCAGTCCGGTGTGTATAGATGTAATTTAATATCAAAACAACTGGTGACGAACCCACACTCGCGAGCAACCAAATCGACTCAACGTACAAATGTTCATTTGCAGATGTTTTCTTCAAAGATCAAGAACTGACCAACTCTGCCTTACTGTGACACCTCGATGTCCGAGGTTCGCATAAGTAACAAAGAAGTTCAGAGAGCATTGTATCGTCAAGACGTGAATAAAGCTAGTGGATCAGCGCTTGTTCTCAAGGCTTGTGCGCCCGAGTTGTCACCTGTATTCACGTGCTTGTGTCGCCTCTCTTTAGGACTTGGACACTATATGTCCAAGTCCTGGAAGCTTGCTAACGTGCAACACGTGCCCTAAAAGGGTAGTCATACCGATCCTGCCAACTATCGGCTGATTTCAATAACCTCCATACTCTGGAAGATTATGGAGCGTGTATTGAACTCGCGCCTCATGGCATACCTGGAAGATAACGATCTCCTCAGTGATTGACAGTACGGGTTTCGTCGCAATCGGTCTACTGGAGACCTACTAGTTTATGCCACCCACTGGTGGGGCGAGGCCCTCCAGAAGAATAGGAAAGCGATCGCCGTCTCCTTAGACATCTCGAAGGCCTTCGACAGGGTATAATGGCACACTAGTCTTTTGAGTAAGCTTCCAGTGTACGGCATTTTCCCTGGTCTGATCAACTGAGTAAAAGACTTCCTGAGTGAACTATCTCTTCAAGTTGTTGTCGACGTATGCTCATCAGAACCCATGACGACTACTGTAGATCCTCAGGAGTTGGTTCTCTCAGCAACTCTCTAAGCTTGCTTGGGCTAGAAAGGAGTTAAGGAATTTAGGCTATAGTAGAGCCGTACGGATGTCTCACTTTAGGCAGTCTCCAAGTGGGGTGACGCCAATCTGGTGGGATTCAAGGTCGCCAAAGCACAAGCATGTCTGTTCACTGCCAAAAGGAGCCCGTTCACCTTGGCGGCTCCTACTTTTCAGAATGTATCGCTGGAGTGCACCGACCGCCTTCAGCTCTTGAGAGTTGAAATTTTCTCAGACGTTAATTTTAGACGGTACATTAAGTCCAATGCCAAGGTACGAGTAGCTGCTAGGAAACTCAGCGTTCTTGCAGAGGTACGGCGGTACTTCACACCGGGACAGCTTCTAATGTTATACAAAGCACAGGCCCGATCGTGTGTACAGTACTGCAGTCGCATAGCCCATATGTGCCACAGTGCTGCAAAATTCCATTTTCTTTCTACCATCGGACAACCCGACGTACGGCGAGTATCCACCCTTACGTTTTTGAACCCACTACGGTTCGACCTAAGCATTTCACCTCGTGTGAAATATTCGAGTTAATCACGGAATTACCGAATGGTTAGCATTCTAGAGTTTTCAGGCGTTATATCTCTTTTTTCGCGTTACTTCTTCGTCAAACATCGCGTTGGATTGCGTTTGATGAAGTAACAAGCTTTTAAACCATGCTCGATGTTGACGATAGGCGAGTGGAAAAGGACCCTCTTAAGAAGGCATTAGGTCCGCCTGTGTACTTTTGTGTGCATAAAGAATTAAATAAAAAAATAAACTGATAAGCGTCAAAGCGTCAAAATAAAGTAAAACGGTAGCGTGGGGTTTTTTTATGTACCGTAGTGACCATATTTTTTTATGCGTCCAATTAAATAAATTTTATTTAAAAACGTACTGAAGAAATTTTTATAATAATTATACCAATTTAAAACTGAATTGTTAGGCTTTCCAACGATATGTCGTTTTTGTTAAACAATTTAGTATTCTACCTTGAGTCGATTTGGTTGCTCGCTAGTGTAGTATCATCAGCCCAGCACTAATCTGGACTCCCAGCTTCAGATGGAAAAACCCAACCACGTAATGGCTAAAGACACATTATCTGTCATTCCAGCTTCAGACAAATGACAAGACCACCATAGGTGCCGTCCATAAGAAGTTTCGCGGTTGGAAAAAAGAGTTGTTCTCCTGCAAAGATGAATACATCATCACCGTCCCCGTTGATCTCGCTGTGCCCTTCAAGATAGCTGTCATCGTAGCCTGTATTTTCCTCGTAAGTCCCATTATGTTCCTCCTCTTGTTACATGTTTCACGGCTTTCTTCTGCCATCATCTCCAGTCTGCCGGAACTATATCATTAATTTCTTTTTCTTGCACATTCCTCACACAATTCATCCAACTTTTTTTAAATGTTGCCGCACACTAGGAATTACTCCTGCAACGTGGATGCGATCACTAATATATAAACTCACATGCACAATACGCCCAGACCCAGAACACTTATTAGTAGGTCATCCAAATTTTTGTTTAGTGCGGAAATCGAACCCGGGACACGCAGCTGAGCAGCCACTAGTATTGCGCCAACCGTGCCGTCCGCCATCAGTGTCGACCGACTTGGGCCTCCCTCTTCGAATCAATGTTTACATTTTTATTTTTCTCATAACGGTTTCTTTTTTATTTGTCACTGATACAACTTTGAAATTTTCTTTTAAGTATTTATTTTTAACCTCGAATTTCTAGATAAAAGAGCCTAAGCTGGAATAGCAAGATAATTTGGTATGGTATCCTATTTTTCCTTATTGTATTAATTCATTATTCATTAAAATCTGTATTACAATACACTAATATTGTAAAGGCGTCTGGAGTGTGTATGTTTGTTACTCCTTCACGCTGAAAATGTTTAGGGATTTGAATAAATTTGGCACACGGGTAACCCTGCCCTGTGTGACTAGGGGATAAAACAATAAAGCAGCGTTTTCCGAACGAAACGAAGGTTGCTAAGTTTTAATCCCGAATGCAGTGAGGGACATATAATATATAATTAGCTCCCGAGCACTACGAAGGAGTTATCATGGAAACCAGAGTGAAATGACTAATTCTAGTCACCCACGACAAATACAGCTTTATCCCCGTGTTAGATACTCACTTTTTACACCTTCTGTGAGATAATTAAAAAAAAAATATGTTGAAACAAATTATTTATCTAACAGAGAAATATAAATATCATTTACAAGTTAATGTTAACTATCACTCGACATGTTTTGAGATTTGAAACAAACAAAATTCACTACTAAATTGAAGTATAGTTTTAATTTTCTATAATGTTCCCGCTCTTAAATATTTTTTTTATAGACAACAGTAACCACATATTATTCTTTTTTTTTTGGTTAAGGTTATATAGGGTTTGGGGTTGATTCTTGAATAAACTCGTTTGATGCACGTACATTTTAATTCACTTCATAAGTTTTTTTTTTCAAATGGTTTTGAAGTACCAAAAAATTATATTATTCCCTAGGAAACGTCCATACTAAATCAGATTTCTCGGGATAGAATGAATGGTGAGGTTTGTATGAAACATAAAAGGGCATTATCGAGCAGGTGGTGTAAAAATATAATTATTGTTTACTTAACCATCACTGTTCCACTGCTGGGCAAAACTCTTCAAATTTCTTCATTAAATTTTTAGCGATTTTTTTTATCAATTGAGAAAATATTATATTCGTTTACTGGCTGGAGTTGTATTAAAACAATTGTTTTTTTTTTTGTTTCCAGGACATCACCCTCCATGACCGCAAATGACGAAGCATTTTATAACGATTTGTCTATTGATATGTATAATATGATAATCATCATTGTGATATCGTGTATGTCAAATGAAAAACTGAACAAAGAATGAGACACACGCTCATGAGGTCTTGACGAGCTTGAATCAAAATTAAAGAATTTAACATAACTGTCTCGAATATCGAATCTCGAGTCGTCTTTAATCGTTTTTAAGAGAACTTAGGAATCAATAACATTTCTTAAAGAATCAATTGAAGGAAAAGTGGCGTTTTTTGTTATGTATAGGTATAAGTATGGTATAAGTACTCTATTTAAACAAGAACATTATTGTAGTGTTAGAATCAGGTTAGAATACTGAATTTCATGAATTCTTACAATGTAATGCTTTTCTCTCATCTTAAAGATGCATGTTATCGTCCTGCTGTCATCCTATGTAAAAAGACCTTAGTAATTTATTGTTATACGATTTAAAAAATTGGTATGTACGATTAAATTAATAAAATAAAAATAAGTAGAAGTAGTAATTTATTTGTAATTTTCAAGTTGTTTGCAGATTATATTGGTTGGTAGTTGGTTGGTTTGTGATACAAAGACAGTGACTTTTATTTTCTTAATTAAATAGGTTAGGTAATTCCGGGGGAGATACATATACATACATACATATTCAGCCTTTTAATGTTCCCACTGCTGGGACTCAGGCCTCCTCTCTCTAGGAGAGGGGATGGGCCGTAATCCACCACGCGGGCCCAGTGCGGGTTGGTGGATGTCACATGTCTTCGAATTTTTGGTTCTAGGACATGCCGGTTTCCTCACGATGTTTTCCTTCACCGTTTTGAGAGCAGTGGTGATGAAATAAATTACACAAAGTAATGCGTCTGGCTGGGTTTGAACCCGCGACCTACAATTCGTAAGTCGGGGCCGTTACCACTCGGCCACCACTGCTCTCCGGGGGAGATGGCCCGTCTTATTTTAAACATCCATAGCTACCATACAAAGTACAATAAAGCAAACGTTTAAACCACAAACAAAATAATATTTATGATGATGAATCCATATAACTATATATTTCGCTTTGAATGGGAGTGATGATCACAGGCTTTGGGGGCGAGATGGCCATTACTTTTTTTACCTATTCTTTTGCCCTTCCCGTTTCTAGCTTTCTCTTTTTCTTTATCTCCACAGTATAAACACACTGTGCACCCATAGCATGCATATCTATCTATCATGGCAACCAATCTTCGATTATACTCTGTTCGCGATACCATTAGACACAAGTTAAAAAAGGTTGTTTTAGGGTACAGTTTGTAATAAAAGTACAATATAAATATGTATATTATGCTTTATAACAGTTATTAAGACTGGTGCTGGTGCTGGTGGTATAATCAACATATACTTACTGTTATACTTAAATGAATTCATTTTAACTACCCATCTTTTGAATTTATGAAGCTTTTAATTAAATAATTTAGTTCTTACTTATACTACTAGTGTCCATGTTAAAAATCTAAAAGAAGCAGGGGTTGTCAGTACCTGGAAAGTTTTTCATTGTACTATATAATATTAGTTATTTCTATTTGTATGAATGTTAAATAATTATCTTGTTGCCTTTTATTGTGTACAGTTCATATGTTTTGTAAAGAGGAAACTTGTTGATACGCCATAATAAAAAATTGTTTTTTTTTTTTTAAATATAATTATGTTTATTTAAAAAAAAAAATATTTCATTTACCTATCTCAGTGTTTAGTACTTACCTTACAATAATCTAATTTATCTAAGTAGGTAATGTTATATATTGAAACCATTTTTTGTTAAAATTTTATGAATTTATCTCGAAAAATAAATGTTGTGCACACCTGCTTCCATGAACCTCTTTATTTGTCTAATGCAGAAGTGAATGGAGTATAGTTGTATCTTATAGCAAGTATTGTTGTTAAAGTTCTCACCGTGGTTTCGGCAGTTGTCCATATTATTTTTGCCTACTTTACTCCCAGAGGAATTACGATTTATCTGTATTTCTTCGCAACGGCTGTCTGTCAGATTCGACGAAAAAATTTACGGTTTTCAAACAGTTGTTTTATCCAGTATCTCGGTTTTATCCACGAAATAGAAAATTTCTATCAGTTTTATCAGTCTTTTCTTCTTGTTTTACATTCAGCGGTTTCTTACATTTTATCTTCCTTTTGCTATCTTTTCTATTTTTTATGTTTTTCAATATCTATAGTCTTTGGACGTTAAAAGAACGCTTGTATGTTTTTTACGTTTACGAATGTCGTTAATTTTTTTTCATTATAATTATTAGATTATGTAAATTCATTTTTATTAGAAAATCGAAAACTGAGAGGAAAGCCTATATACTGTATATTTTTATATAAACTTATTTGTTTATTTATGTACACACAAACACTTAAAATCGAAAAGAACAAATACAGATAAAAGAGTACAAAGGTCCTGATTATTTCTAGCGAAAGTTCTTCCAGCTAACCTGCGACAGGAGAGTAAGAAGAAGAATTAAATGACTATATTATTTAAATTCAATCATATAATACATACATATATATCAATAACAGTAAATAAATGTACACATAAAAACTTACCTACCTTTATATGTTTGCACAGTTTATTTTCGTTCTCAGTACTAAATATACAAAATGAACCCACTGGGCACTGACTGACTGGTTGCATATTAGAAAATCAAAACTTTCCTGAGCAAATTTCAAAAGAACAACGTACAAATCAACAAAGTTTAAAATAACGATGGTCATTTGATCAAAAGTTCAGCTGTCCAAAGTCTGGAATATCAATGTTTAAATTATTTATTACACTCTTGACCAAATCGTTTAAAGGTCAAAATGGATTACTGGATAAATTATTAATTAAAGTACGTTTGTTTTTGTTGCCCTTTGCAAGTTGCGCTCGTATGACTGTGTTAGTGAATCATTTGGGTTAGGTTAGGTTAAAACTGTGACCATCAACGCGCGAAGGCGAGCGAGCGGAGCGAGCAGATCCCCCTCTAATGTTAGTGAATCATTTCGGTTAGGTTAGGTTAGAACTGTCCTTCTAATTTTAAAAGCCATTATGATTTAGGCCCCAAAGCGCCCCATAAATCGATGGAAATTAGTGTTCTAACTTAACCTAACCTCAAACTTTATAGAGTACACACCCATACGCGGTCGCATCAACATCAGCTCCACGTAAAAAATTTACAAATATTGTAATTTTTCACTTGCGCGTGTTCTTGCGTTATAGTGCGGTGAATAAGTGTGTGATTCACCAGGATTTATGTTGGCAACACCCTGAGTCTTCTGGATCAGAAGTTGCAGGTAGGCAACTTTGGAGCATTCCTTTCGCCAAAAGGTTAGTGTTTTGTATTACAAAGCTAAATTGCCTGTAAGGCTTTTGAATTCCACGTTTAACGACACCAAGACCATAAGAATCGGAGCACCAGAAGTGAAGATATAAAGCATTTAAATCTGCCTATCTTGACCTCAATACGTGGTTTTCGACGGAACTAACCTCAAAACTCCACGAGGCATGACGTCATAGCCAAATCTACACAAGGAACGACGTCACACCACTCAATTTGTACCTGCCTTCGGAATCGGCTTAAGGACTGTGCCATTTGTAGCAGGGTCCATATCATCTGCCAGGTACCATCCAGGGTAACCCTTATTCCAGAAACAAAATAGCGGGATATCCACCCCCTCCCAATATCTCACCCCCTCCACCAGCTGAGAGGCAACACCCCTACCACTTTTAATTTTACAGTTCCATAGTTCCCGTGAAACTCCTCCCCCCCAACCCCCTTGTTGGTTACCTCACCCCCCCGAAGCTTATCTCTGGAACCAGTAGAGATAGCTAGATCGAGTTTGGGCTCATTAGACTCGAGAGGAGAAAAGGAATAATCTGGCCCCAGCGGAAAGTCCAAAAAAAGCACTTAAAAGAGGATAACAGGCAAGAGATCTTCTCAGGCCAACCTTTGTCACTGCATACTAGCGTAAAGAAACAGAGCGTACATCCTGCTCTGACGCGCACCGGCGTGTACTCCGGAGCACAACGTAGACGCAGCCCATCGAGCGTCACGTCAGCGTTACTGCATATTTCGTCAGTTGTATTTTTTAAATTAACTTTTATATAACTAGTATTAGTCTTTAGTTTTGTGTCATCATTAATTGTAGTTTTACATAATTAATCATAAGGTAAAAATAAATCAGAAATATGTCTTCCACCTCTAACATCCGAAAACTAGCTGCGGAAGTCGCACCTAGGGCAGGCTCGCTGAGGACCAAGGTCCTTAAAAATGCCGCAAAGTCCACCTCATCCGAACGGCAACCACCAACTAAGCCCACTGAGCCCGCGACGTCGAAGGCAGCCTCAGATTCTGAGGTAAGGAGCGGAATGGCGTTAGAAGTAGAAGCCCAGCCAGCGGTGTTTGAGGGCGGCAGTCACTCGGCGAGGACGTCGTCGATACCTGACACAGAAGAGGCGGCGAAACAAGCTGCGGAGAGAATTATAGACTGGGCCCAAGTGGGAATCTCTCCGCCTCATCAAATAGTTTCGGACGAGGAGAGCTCTGTGGCCTCCTCATTAGAACTGCCGGCTCGAACGGCGCGCCCCAGTCTCCTTTACAGAACACCTAAGAGAGGCACGGGTGTTGAAATGGACCTTGCTACCCGTGAGGCCAACGTACTCCTTCAGAAAGGAAAAGCTGCGTTGGAGGAGGCAAAAAATACAAAGAAGGAAATAAAAGCATCGGTCCACGACAGCCTTCAGGGTCTGTACGAGATCGTTCTCTCCCTTGCCGACTCACGAGCGAGGCACAAATATAACCTCGAGAAAGAGCGTGTCCGGAACGCAAAAGAATTGGTGAACATCGAGAGATTCCACAACAAAGAAATAATAGAGATCAAGAAGAACCTTACAGCCGAACTCTGCCTCGCTCGTACAGACATAGTGGACATTTTGAGGGAGGCGAAGGATATTCGGAACTGGCTGGGTTACGAAACTGAGGAGCCTTACAGAATAATCAAAGAAAATAAGAGGGCCATAGAGGCCTTGGTAGGTTCCATGAACCATCTCAAACAAGCAGTCACGAAAGAGAGCACACCTGCAGCCATTGACCAGAAATGGGAATCGGTGAGGGAAGACCTCTCCCGTCTGACTAAAAATACCGCTGGAGTCGCCAATCAGATCGACGTTCTTCGTCAGACCATCGAGAAAATCAAAGTGGACTTATCAGAGTCTACGTCGCTCCCGTCACGTCAGTTAGAACCAAATTGTGTAGCCGCGGAGGAAAACATAACGGTCCTTAAACAACTGACAGAGGACATGGCAAAACTACATGAAATAGCCTCAAAGATCCTGGATAAACCGACGGTCTCCCCCCTCCCACCACAGCCACCATTAGACCTTATCACTCACCTGAAGCCCCTGTCTGAAAGACTGGACATAGTTTCGTCGGACCTCCGTGTGTTGCGAGACAAAAAACCACCAACAAACTCGTCAGTGGCGCCAAGTCTCAGCACGGAACTTGTAGTGGCGGAGGTCAAGAAGACTTTAGCCACCATTGAAAAAGGAGTAACTGATATGAACAGAGCGGACAACTCCAACAACAGACAGGGCACGAGGACCTACGCCCAGGTGGCAGAAACGCCCAAAATTCCAAACCACACTCTGATCATCACCTCCACAGACCCCAAACACACAGGGGATAACGTCATTGAGAAGGTCAGGGCATCATTGGACCTAAAACAGACAGGAGCTAAAGTCAACAAGGTCCGAATAGCGCGCAATCAAAAAGTTGTGTTGAGTTGCGCTACTAAAGAGGATCTTCACCTTATAAAAGATCAGGTTCAAAAAAATCAAATCCTGAAAATCCATGAACCGAAACCACAAAACCCGCTTGTCTGTATCAGAGGAGTCCTGTCTATGTACAGTGACGACGAGATGATAGACTTGCTTAAAGCGCAAAACAAACACCTTCTTCAGAACGTCAAAATGGAGGACAGACCATCAGAATGAGATACAGAAAGCGAGCAAGGAACCCTCACGAATGTCATCCTGTCTTGGAATTGTCTCCAGCTCTCTGGCAAAACTTCACACAGGCTGGTAAGGTCCACCTGGGCATACAGAGATGCCTAATAGAAGACCAGTCTCCGCTAGTACAGTGCACTAAATGCCTCGGCTATGGCCACACACGGACACTATGTAGGAGACCAAAGAAACCTGCAGTTACTGCAGTGGGCAACATCATGAGCGAGCCTGCAGATAAAAACCGAGGCTAAGCCACCAACGTGCACAAATTGCAAGAAAGCAAAAAGAGAAGGAGAAGTCCTTGCACACGTAGCATTCAGCAACGAATGCCCAGAAAGGTCAAAATGGGATAACATAGCAAGGTCACGGGTGTCTTATTGCTGAGGGCGACCAAGAGAACAACAACACAGTCACGCTCCAAAATACAGGATTGGCAATAAGCAGGTTAAAGGTAATCCAGGCTAACTTGCAGCGCTCTAAACTTGCGACAACGGAACTTTATCAAGTGGCTGAACAGAAGGGAGTTTCAATCGCACTAGTCCAAGAACCTTATATTGGGAAGGCAGGTGTGATGAAGCAAAACCCCGGCACACAAGTCATCCAGTGTACCCTGAACCGGCAAAAGCCAGTTAAGGCGGCAATCGTTGTGTTCGGCAACAATTTGGAAGTCATTCATGATCCCCAGATGGTAACCGAAAACGTGGCATCTGTACTACTGAAAGTGGCCAGCTGAAGCTTGGTTTGATTTCAGTCTACTTCGAAGGTGATCAAGACATAGAGCCTTACCTCGCAAGAACAAAGGAGTTCCTCGACAAAATACAAACGAATAACACCCTGGTAGGGGGAGATGTGAACGCTTGGAGTCAGTGGTGGGGCAGCGACCATGAGGACCATCGCGGGGCAGCTTACAACGCTTTCCTATCTGAACAAGAGCTTCAGATCCTCAACACGGGACAAACCCCAACCTTTGAAACCTATAGGGGCGACAGGTTATACAAGAGCATCGTGGACGTAACTGCCTGCAGTGTGTCAATATTAGAAAGAATCGAGGATTGGCGTGTAGATAGAAATTTAACGACTTCCGACCACAACGCAATCACGTTCTCATTTCGCCTAGAAAAAGCCTTGGTGCCGTTGAAACCTATTTCAACGCGGATCTATAACACCAAAAAGGCGAAATGGTCAGACTTCAGGACACACTTCACGACAAACCTGTCCCAACACAACATCACACCTGCCAGGTTGATGGAAGTTACGAGCCCGGAGGAATTGGAGGCGCTGGTGACTACTTATGTCGACCTAATACACCGATCAAGCAAACGGTCAATCCAAAGATTGGAGTAAGGAATCCGATACCAAACCTCCATGGTGGTCGCCTGTTCTAGAACAATTAAAGCGAGAGGTTTTGACAAAAAAGAGGAGAATCCGAAACGCGGCTCCTAGTCGTAGGGAATTTACAATCAGCGAGTACGTACAGGCCAAACAGAATTATACGATCCAAGCAAAGGAGGCAGCAACAGAGAGCTGGAAGCAGTTCTGCTCAACACAAGATCGAGAGAGCATGTGGGACGGCATTTACAGAGTCCTACGCAAGACAGCCAGAAGACAGGAAGACACGCTCCTGAGGAATGCCGCCGGTGACACTTTAAGCCCGGAACAATCAGCGGAACTTCTGGCAAAAACGTTTTACCCTGATGATTCGGAAGATGCAGAACAACAACACCACAGATCGGTTCCGGAGACTTACGGAGGAAACGAGTCAGATCGAAACTGAGAGTCTCTCGGTGGACGACCCACCATTTACACCAGCAGAGCTGGAAATGGTCCTTCAGGCACAAAACCCGAAAAAAGCTCCAGGACCTGATGGTCTGACGGCCGATATTTGCACAGCTGCGATAAATTGCAACAGGGAGGTGTTCCTAGCATTGGCAAACAAATGTCTCTGTTTGTCATACTTCCCAAAGCAGTGGAAAGTAGCACACGTGTGTATACTACGTAAGCCGGGAAAGGATGACTACACTCACCCCAAGTCATACAGACCAATAGGACTGCTCTCGGTGCTGGGAAAGATTATCGAAAAACTCGTCGTTGGCAGACTGCAACATAATTTCCTCCCTATGCTCAACTCAAACCAATACGGATTCATGCCGCAGCGAGGAACCGAGGACGCCCTTTATGTCTTGATGGAGCACATCCGAACCGAAATCAAGGCTAAAAAGAATAGTGCTTTTAGTTTCGCTGGATATAGAGGGGGCTTTCGACAACGCGTGGTGGCCTGCTCTGAAATTGCAGATGCTGCGCAAAAAATGTCCCAAAAATTGTACGCTCTCGTAACCTCGTACTTGGAGGACCGGTACATCAGGCTAAATTACGCCAGAGCTTCTAGTGAGAAGGGTACAACAAAAGGTTGCGTTCAGGGCTCTATAGCCGGTCCGACGTTTTGGAACCTCATCTTGGACTCGCTCCTGGAAATGCTGTCGGCTTTGGGGGTATATTGTCAGGCATTCGCGGACGACGTGGTCCTTGTTTTCTCGTCCATGAGGTTGATTCTTTGCAACAGACAGCCGAAAGCACGTTGCAAGCTATCTCGGAATGGGGTGTACAGAATAAGCTACGTTTCGCCGCTCTAAAACCAATGCAATGGTGATAACGAAGCGGATCAAGTACGATACCCCAGTAATACACATGTCTGGGACAAGGCTGAATCTAGTCGAAGAGATCAAACTACTGGGACTCACCATAGACCGTAAACTCACTTTTAATGCGCACGTGACAGCAACTTGCAAGAAGGCTGCAGACATTTACAAACAATTAGCGCGTGCAGCAAAGGTGACATGGGGTCTAAATAGCGAGATAATAAGGACCATATACGTGTCGGTGATAGAGCCAATCGTGCTTTATGCGGCAAGCGCTTGGGCTCCTGCAGCTGAAAAATTGATGATTAGGAAACAGTTAGATACACTGCAGAGAGGCTTTGCGCTGAAGATCTGCAAAGCGTATCGCACGGTGTCTCTGACATCGGCGCTGATTCTGTCAGGCCAACTACCCCTTGACCTCCGAGTGATGGAGGGCTGCCACCCTCTTTAAGATCAAAAAAGGTCATACCGAGGAGTACCTGCCACCGGGTAGAGAGGTCGAGCGCAAAGTGAGTCCTCTACGGATACCCCATCCATCGCAACTTACCATAACAGAATACGAGTGTCTAGAGAACTTGGACCCCGAAACCCTGAATGACCGCCAAGTAACCGGACCTCAAATATATACTGATGGCAGCAAAATACAGGGTAAAGTTGGAGCTGCTCTTACATGGTGGAATGAAGGTAGGGAGACCAGGTACTCTACTTTTCGACTGGAACCTCACAACACCGTCTTTCAGTCGGAACTGTACGCTCTGTATCGAGCAGTCAAATTGGTGAGAGCGTCTAGGATGACCTGCGTCAACATATTGAGCGATTCAAGATCGTCGCTCGATCTGATGAAGAGCCCATCCGTCACCCACCCCTTGGCACTCGGTATAAAGAGGCTGGTGCGTGAAATCCGAGAAGATGGTAGAGATGTGAGGCTGTTTTGGTTAAGGGCACACATTGGTACTCCCGGTATGAAAGAGCGGACGAGCTGGCCAAAAAAGCAGCACTCACTAAAAAGACAGCCCCCGACTATGACAAGGTGCCAATATCGTTCGTCAAGAAGCAGATACGGGAGGAACTGTTAACAAATGGCAGCGGCGCTACGAGACTTCCAGCACGGGCTCAGTCACTAAAGTATTCTTCCTACTGTCCAAAAAGCAAGGAAGATCCTTAAAGATATGGTACTAACACCTACCCATGTCCAAATCTTGACCGGCCACGGAGGATTCGGGGCTTACCTCCACCGCTTTCACCTTAAGGACAGTCTCTTTTGTGTCTGTGATCCCAACTGTGACGAGACGGTATGGCACGTGCTCACCGAGTGCCCACGGTTTGAGCGTGAAAGAATAGACCTTGAAACTGAAATCCAGTTGTCAGTTACCCCGTCCACACTGCAATCTATAATGGAGAGTAAGGCCACTAGAACACCATTCCTAGCGTTCGCGAGCAGGGTCATGCGAGTCGTGGCGAGGGCAAATGGCTCTACACAATACTCTACACGAGCACAAGCTCACAGACAAACACCTACACCAACACTCACGCAAACACTAACTCTCACGCAAACACCTACACTCAGGCAAACATCAACTCTCACGCAAACACCTACGCAGACCCTTACACAAATACCGATACACCTGACTGATAGGAGCCCAAACGTCACCACTACCACATCCACTGACAGCAGCTCCCAGCAGACGACCACCCCAAGTATTTTGCCATTATGTAAATTTTGGAACCCGGGGAGGATGGGAAAACCAGGCATCAGACTACGTGGTGTGGCCCTCTTTATGAACAGAGACAACGAGAGACTCGGCCTAAGCTTCTGCCGCTTAGAAAGGGGAAATAGCGTCAATATATCACCAGGACTGGCTGCTTTGATCAATGGGAGCACCTCCAAAACGAGCATAAAACGCACAAAGTTCAATGCGTTACCCGTTGCAAAGATTGCCGAACACCAATACCGTGTTGTGCGATTGCAAAATAAAACAATCGCACTTTTCGAGTGGCATGAGACAACTCCGTTTGCCCAAGTATGCTCGTTGCTCACCGAAATCGCAGAGACAGACCGGACCACGAGTACGCGCTCCCGAATCATCAGCGTGGATGCAATGGTGATTGTTTACGACAGAGGTGAGGTTGCTGATCAATACGGTTGCATTAAAGCCTCTAAAGATCACGAGTTGGTGGTGTATGAGGACAGGGGGGAAGACCTCAGTTTTCTTAGACCCCACCAAAAGTGTGCCGTACTGGAAACAGCAGAGACTGTACAACGAACATCCTCCAGGTCGGTCCCAACAACACCTTGCGGATCAGAAAAACTACAGCAGAAGATAGCAGCCGAGAGGGCCGCTTCGGAGGCAAAAATCAGCCGTAGTTTGGAGAAGAAGATCGATACCATGGATCGATGGAATCGGTCTCCAACTTTCTAAGCAGGCGGCTGGGATTTGGTGCCAGGCCCCGTCATATCAGACAGATAGATGCAGTACAGGAGTTCATCAGGTTTGTCCCACAACCACCGAAACAGAAGCGCCCAACGCCTACGAGAGCCGACAGGGGGCAAGTCAGCCCGCCGGAACTCAGGACGGTAACCAAGCCAGGCGACCACGTGGCGAATGCCTTTTTCGAGTTTCAAGCGATCACAAAAGGAATCAATGCTGTCGGTCTCATGACTTGCCAGAAAATCATGCAGTCATACCAGCTAGAGACTGAAGGGTTGCTTCAGGAGAGACTAGAGGAGGCTGCGGCAGCCATATATAATAATGCCACCTCCCAAGTCATCAAGGGAGAAATGACTGGTCAATATATGGCTGCATATAGTGCTACGTGTGGGTTCATACCGCTAGATGAGTCGGCAACGTCGCGGACTGGCCGTATTACTTTCGCGACACCCGAAGGCGACCCAATTGTGGTAGTAGCTCGGTGCACCAAAATTATGCTGGATGACAAGATCCTCGAACAGGCGGAAGCAATCTCGAGGACTATAGATCAGGCTGGAGGCTGGACCTTGCCGGACATCAGTTGGGTCAACGGTGTTCCAGGGTGCGGCAAGACCACTTGGGTGATCAATAACTTCGATAAGGACAACGACGTCATAGT